>OZ012736.1:323960431-325425980 GCA_963859935.3 Lathyrus sativus
GCAATGCCTCATAGAGCATTATAAAACAGCAAAAGGGTGAGAAATATTATCATAATAATCAATGCATATAATTATATAAGCACACACAATACTCAATGTACATACTCCATATTTTCTCACCACAATTCATTGTAGTTCGTTATACAATCACAATATGCACACACGCAATTATACATAGTCCACGATTTCCACACACAAGCATATTTCATACAACAATGACATTCATGCGATGTGACTCAATACAACTCAATACAAACTCATGCCATGTGGTACCAACACTTGTTATCTTTTTTCAGTTTACATTAAACTGGGTCCACTCTTCTAGACCGATAAACACCAAAAGCCCGTCCTCTAAGCTTTCAAACCCACTCTTCTAGGCTTGGGACAAGTCACTAGTCTCCACGAAACTAGCAAGCATTGCCTCTTGACTAAATGATGCATATGCAATCAACAATCAAATGCACTTAAGACCGACATCTTAATCTCATGCATTCAAATAATGCATCTCTTCAAGAATTATAACAACGATTGCACACACAACATATTCACATATATCATCAATATATTTTCAAGTAATGCACACATATATACACCATATGTTCTCTTGCATTCTCAGTACATTTTCAATCACATTAAACAATGTGTAACATTTGTCAAAAGACCATAATTCAATTAATTCAACAATCTAGGATTCACGCCATAAGGCTACCCACAGTATAATACATCTCAGCATAATCGATCCCTCGAGAAAAGGAATATAATCATAATTGATTCGAAAATCCGACCTCGGATGGAAACATTAAAGAAAACACAATATGTTATGTTCACTACCCTGCTCTCTTAGCGAGCTCCTAGCGAGTATTCGCTACTTGTTCGCCCAGCGAACAAGCTCGCGAAGGCAAACAGAATCTACTGACTTCGTTCGCTACCTTGCTCGCTCAGTGAACCCCTAGCGAATCTTCGTTACCCCCATTCGCTACTAGAGAACACCACAACATGAATTTTATCCAAGTCTGGGACCGCTCGCTACTGGCTCGCTACTAGCTCGCTTAGCGAACGTTCGCTACCAGCTCGCTCAGCGAACACGCTATCGAATGTCTGCGAACTCAGAATTTCTCATTGTCCGACTTCCACCAAACTCTCCAAAACCGACCGATTCTCACCGAACAAGTTCCATAACCTTAGTCTAACATCCCCCGACTAAATACTACCACTTATTCTCATTTTCCACCGTGAAAACTCAGATTCTATCGATTAATCCATTTATGCCCTAAAATGGAAGTTGTAGAAAAACATCCAATACTCTAACCCAAGCATACATATTCATATTCATTGTTAAGATAATGATATTTCACACCCTTACCTTGATTAATCCAAAGCTTGAGCGTTTTTCTTGATGATTCCAAGTTCTTCCCTCTTCTTCTTCTCTTTTCTCCTCTTTCTCCTTCTTTCTCTATTCTTTCCTTTATGTTTCTATCTTTTCCTTTTCTTTCCACTCTCCTTTTTAATATGTCTTTCTCTTCTAATTCTCTCCAACATCTATTAATTTATTTAATTAATTACCCATCAATTAAATAATTCACATTAACCCATTAATCAATGCAAATAATTAATTAATGAAAAATCGGGCTGTTACAACTCTTCCCCACTTTAGGAATTTCCGTCCTCGAAAACGTTACCTGATTCGAACAACTCTGGATAAGATTTCCTCATCTGGCTTTCCAGCTCCCACGTTACATCCCCACCAGTCGGTCCTCCCCAAATGACCTTCACCAAAACAATCTCTTTGCCTCGAAGTTGCTTCAACTTCCGATCCTTTGTCTGCACAGGTGATGTCTCTCACCTGTACATCATCTGCTTGGACTACATGAGACGAATCCGGAATGTACTTCCTCAATTGAGATACATGGAACACATCATGAAGATTAGCTAGAGATGGCTGTCGCTACTGTGAAAATCGGCGCCGGCTATGACAAAAGAGTCGCCACCGTGCGTTATTTATCCCACAAGAGGGAAAGGAAACGCTCGAAGTAAACCTACCGCAAAGACGGGAAAGGAATGGTCATCGCAACCAAATCCTGGATTTGGGAGTCGATTACGCAAGGGGAAGGTATTAGCACCCCTCACGTCCGTCGTACTCGACGGGATCCACGCTTGTTTTCTAGTACGGATTGTTATTCTATCTATTCTACAGGTCTGAGGTTAAAAGAAAAGAAAATGACTCAGCAAAGTATCGCACTTTATGCCTACGTATTCCCGTCTGGAACGATAAATCAGAGTCAACGTAGTTCGCCTAACTACGGATGAAGGTGGGAAGGTTGCTCGCTAGGATATCGCATCCTATGCCTACGTACTTTCATACAGCATGAAAGATCAGAGCAAACGTAGTTCGGGCTACGGAAGACACAAGCTTGTCTGACCGTTTTTTATCTCCTTATGAAAGGGTTTTTCCTGATTAAGAGTCCAAGCGGACAAAAATGACACTTTGATGTTTGTTTTCAGTCTTTTACGCAAGAACTATTTTTTATGATGTTTGCAATCTCTAACGCACTAGAGACTATGATTTGAGAGTGACTACGTCGTATGTCACCCTAAGGGTAACACACTAAGAAATCAGATTACTGAAGAGTGACCCTCCAGCAACCCCCTCTCAAATAGCTTAAGGCTCGTAGCGTACGACATCGATTATCCTTATTACTGTGTTTTGAATTGTTCTGAGATAGAAGAGAAAGAAGCTCTAAAAACCCTAGGGTTTGAAAGAGGAATCAAAACTACCCTAATGTTGTCATGCATGGATTACAACCTAATGTCTGTCATAATTCCCTCCTGCACAAAGGAAATCAGAGATCCTAGGGGATAAACGAAAAAGAAACAGCAGATATACAGTAAACAGTAAAATGCATGAGATGCAGCAATACAAGCAAGGCAAGGGAGTCCCACTCAGCCTTGAACCTGGGAAAACAATAGGCAAAGTGAAACAGCTTCACTTCAAACCTAAGGGGCAAGCTGACCAAGCCAACAATCAATACAGAAAAAGAAAATAAAACCCAACACCAGCTCTGACAGCCACAGTTGATTAACAGCACAAGGTTGACAGTAACAACTTCTCCCAGCAAGACCCTACTCTTCAACCTTCTTCAAGCTTTAGATAATCTCTTATCTTCAATAAATCCCCAAGCTCTAGCAAGCACTGAACCCTAATAAGTAGACAACTTTAATTGGCAGCAAAACCCTAGTCTTCAACAGATATCCAGCTTTGACAGGTACAAGCTTCATCTTCACCAGTCTTCAATGAACTTCATCTTCAATAGGCTTCCATCTTCAATAGGCTTCCATCTTCAATGCAAACACTCACAGGAGAGAATCAACTAATAGATGAAGTTGGAATGTTAAGAGGCTTAATGATAACCCAGGGAAATCATTAAGATCTAATCATAGCAAGGGAGAGGTATCCTCAAGGTTCTACCCAATCAAAGCATGCTCTACATCCCTCCTAAGGAGAGATGGAACTTCTTTGGGGGACCTTATGTCATAGGATGAAATAGAGGCACAAGAAGCCCTCTATGGTTGACAGAAGAAATCAGTCTACTCTGAAGCTCTCCCTACATCTCCTATCTCCTAAGTCTTCATCAAGCATCTTCAGGCACAAGCAACTTCAAGCTCCAAGCATCATCATTATTTGTCATCAATCTACAAGTCTTCCTTAACTCCATCAAGCAAAGCTCAAACCCCAAGCCCAATTGAAATGCCCAAAACCCAACATACAAAGCAACTTCCCAAGGGGGAAACACACCAATAACAACCAACTTGCAAATATCAAATAAAATGGAAATACTCCTCACAAAATCCTAGATTAATTTCTAAGGGATCCTAACTAGGTACCCTATACCCCATATAAACCCCAAGACCTAAATCAATCTTAAAACCCCAAAACTATGTGTTAAAATGCACCTATGTCAAGCTAAACCCTAATCCTAATCACCCTAAAGTTTGATGTTCAAAACTAACCTAAATTAAATCAAAAAAATGTGATAAAATTCCATGGGGAACCTAATAGACTATACTAACTGTAATACCCCAAATTTTGCCCTAAGATTTGTCGTCGCATTTCATTGCATTTAATCAATTACTAACAAATTTGTGTAGTCGTTTGACTTTTTGCAGGTAAATATCATATGACATGTATTTTTTTTTCTAAAAAGTAAAAATGACACAATTGGCAAGAGGACATGTGTAAGGAGTTGTGAGTTTGAGAGGTTGAGAGTTTGAATCTCACCTTAGTCACTTTTTGTTTTTTATTATTTTTACTCTAAATGTTTCTATCTCTCATTAAAAAATAACAAAAATAGTTTTTTATTATTATTTAATTATTATTTTCGTATTTTAATTAAATCATTTTTTAAAATATTATTTTTTTTTCACTTTTTTCTAAATTATTCATAAAAATATCCAAAAAATCATAAAATAAAAAATATTAGAAAAATTTTGTTCTTTTTATAATATTTTTGATTTTAGGAATCAATAGGATTATTTATTAGTTTTTATTTTAAGTTTATTTTAATTATTTTAAATTATTTAAATTTTATTTTTTCTTAACTAATTATTTAGTTTGGGCTTTAAAATGGGCTTTAGGGACATTATTGACAATTTGGTGTTAACCCTAATTTGTTCCCTATATATACATGTGTTGCCTTGTTGAAAAAAGGGGGAGAATGAAAAAAACCTAAGAGGAGTGAGTGCCGTTTACCGTTATTTCTTTTTCTTCATCTATTACTGTTGTTTCTTTTTCTTCATCGTTTAGCGTTATTTCTTTTCTTTCATCTATTACTGTTGTTTCTTTTTCTTCATCTTTTACCGTTATTTCTTTTTCTTCATCTATTACCGTTATTCCTTTTTCTTTATCTATTACTGTTACGTTTATATATTTATAATTTTTAAATTGTTAGAGTTTATATATATATATAAGATTAATTTTTGATTGAATTATATCGATACGATGTTTGCACATTTGTGTGCATGACGCGTGACATTTGTGTTAGTTCGATCTGGTTGCGATGATCGCATTTTTGTGTGAGCAATAATACTGTTTTTTTGCTTAATTTCTTTTTCTTTGAGATAAATTTTGTTTCGTCCGATTTAGATCTGGTTGCGCTGAGCGCATTTCTGCGTTAGCAACATTGTTGGGTTATTTGGCACATTTAAAATTCATTATTGCTTTATTACTATTATTATTATTATTATTATTATTATTATTATTATTATTATTATTATCATTATTTATTATTATTATCATTATTATTATTATTAGTATTATTATTATTATTATCATTAATTTATTAAAACTTGTTATAATATAAAAATCTTTTTTTTAAAATAAATAACATTAACATCTTTTCCAAATTAATATGAAAACCTATTATTTTCAAGAAAAACTTTTTTTTAGATAAATTTAAAATAATAACTAAAATCTTTTTTTAAAATAATAACTAGAACCGTTTTAAAAAAAATATATAATAATAACATTAAACCCTTTTTTTTTAAAAAAATAAAACCTTTTTGTTAGATAATTAAATTAAGACTATTTTTGAAAAGTTTTTTTGAATAATATTAAAACCTCTTTTTTAACTTAAATCAAAAGCTTTTTTATATATCACAAATAAACAACAAAGAATATCTATAACTTTCGCACTTCCGTTTCATAACTCGTCTGATTATTGTCTGACTCTGTCTACTAACGTTGTGTATTCAATGTGCAGCTTGTTACGTTGCTATTAGCTATTTTAATGTGTTTTTCAATTCAAGTTGTATTATAATTGTATCTGTTTCGCATTTGTAACTTCGCGAACAAATTATCGCGTTTACCTTTCCGCACTTAAATTTCTGTTGTTTGTATGGTTTAAATTCGCGCATTTGCATCGTTAATTTGTCCCATTGCATTCCGCCGAAGGATTAGGTCTAGCCGTTTGGCCGCCACGCCAATAGTCCTCAAAACTTCAAACCCTTACAAACCCTAACTTTTCACAAATGTCTCGCCGTGGACAAAAATTACAAAACTACCCCTAGCTTTAGGTCAAAGAGTCGCCGCACTCATTTTAGGGTTTCCCGCCGCGGAATCCCTAACCTAACCCTAATTCACTTAACAATTTACAACGTAGATATTGGAGTTTCTACACCACGCGTAAGCGTGTCCCTAAGATACGTTTATTCCCCATTGAAACCTTGGCCACAGTCAAGACGTTTCTAACCTCCCTTTTGAGGGGAACTACAGTTACTCTGATTCCATTCCCGTAAGGATATGTAGGCACAAGATGCGATGTCTTGCCGAGTAAACTTAGAATTAACCCCTAGGTCTTTTTTAATTTTCAATCCTTTGTATATACCCTAAAGCAAAATAATTAATGAAATAAATAAAAAAAAATAAACAAAAGGTTCCCGTAGAGTACTACGGAAGTTTAGGGTGCTAATACCTTCCCTAATCTTAACCAACCCCCGAACCTTAGATCTCTCCCCTTTAGGTTTTTACTTTCTTTAACCTTTACTTCGGATAAATCAAAGACCGGTTGTAAATGAATTAAGATTCAAGTTAATCAATAGCTTGACATCCAAATTTCACCGCAACAGAAAATGGCGACTTCACTGGGGAGTCCTAACTATTGAGGGTTATCCCTATTTTGTTTATTTTTCTTTATATATTTGTTTTATATTTTGCTCACTTGTATGTATATATTGGGGTACCTTACTTGGAGTTACTGTGTTGTGAGATAAGTCCTACACCCGGACTTGAGCGACCTTATGATAGGATGGCTGATATATTCGACGAGGCTTATAGGGAGTGAGTCCCGACTAAGCTAAATCAAGAATCACCGCTCAGTTGAGACACTTTCGAAAATGGTTCGGTTGATCGAGTGTAGTCGTGAAAACTTTTACCGTTATCGATTGGAGTCTATGATACTGGGAACCGTAGTACCTTTACACCATCTTGGCCTTATATAGGACGTAGTGCGGGAACTATGTGGGAGTAGTCCTACAATGGTTGCTACGCGATACTACACTCGAACGAGGTTCTCTTGAGAATATTATCGACCCTTGAGTCAGTCGAGAAGTTGATAGTATCCAAAAGATGGGCTGATGACTTTGGGCACTTTTTAGAACCCTTGTTCTGCAGGTACAATTAACCTATAGTACACACCACTTTGGGAAGGGTAAACCTTAACTCCATTCATTGTTCCTCTAAAATTAGGACCTTTGTTTGCTTATGTGAGTTTGTGCTTTGCATCCATAAAGCATCATATCATTTCTAGTTTCAAGGAATTCAAAAGTCCTTTGCAAATTCAAGAAGTCCTACATTTTAAAGTCTAACAGCTTTTCTCGCTTTCTTAAAAGGGAATGTTTGCAATCGACCGTTGAAATTCTTGAGACCATTGCATGGCATTAGCATCACATTTTTGCATTGCATTTATCCCCCAGTTTCTCCTTCTTGGTCCTATCGTCTTCTAGTGTACCTTTGAGTCGTCAAGCTGATTCCTCGACACAGATATCAGACCAGAAACGGAACAGGAGTCACTTTGATCCTATTCTCATGACTTACACAGAGCTATATCCTGACTTAGTCCGGCAAGGACTGATTACTACAAAGGCTTTACCACCTCCTCTTAATCCTCCGGCTGGATTTAGGGCTGATCTCCATTGTGCTTCCCATGAGGGTGCCCCAGGCCATGACTTGGAGCATTGTTTTGCATTGAAAGCTAGGGTGCGTGAACTGATTAGAGCCGGAATACTTGATTTTACGGATAGTCGTCCGAGCGTCCAGACAGATCCCTTGGCAACACATCAGAATTGAAGCTTTGTCATTGGGCCTTTTGTTTCTCGTTGTTTGCATTTTCCTTATTTTGTTTAAGTTGTTTGCTTTCAATTATGTTTGTACTTTCATTAATGAAATAAGCACTGCGACTTTTGATTCAATTCATTTCCGTCCATTTATTTGCATCTTTATGCTTTATTTTTCAAATGTTTACTTCTTGTCCAAAATTTTGATATGCTAAGATCGGAGGGAGGATGACGAAAACGTTATACCCATAATTGCTGTCAGTATGCTTTCAATCAAACCTTGTTGACGATGTAAGGCATTGTTTCAATTCCCAAACACTGGAGAAATAAGGAAGTTAATCCCTCGTTACCCCCTTCGAGCCTAGAAGTTGGAGTTTCTTTCGTTACAAAAAACCCACAATTTTAACCTTGGGATGCGTAGTTCTCAGTTAATTTGGTTGTGTGTTCACACGATACACCTTTCATTAACAAATTTTCCTTCGCACACGTCAAATAAGTGTCGAAGATGTTTTCTAATCAAAAGGTCGATGATGGTTCACCGTAATCATTAAAATCAAACAGTCACTTTCCTTCACACAAAAAAATAATCAAAAGAAGCCCGCTAAGTCAAAACCTATGAAGGAGACTTAGGCAAAACTGGGGCATCCCGCTGACTGTAAACTCTAAAATAAACAGTTCAGGCAAAATTAAGGGATAATACAAAGAGATTTTTAAATCCTTATCTTGAAAATCCTCAATGTCAAAACAATCAAATGTTATAGGGGAGTAGTGGCTGCCTTTTCATAGGTCCCTTTGACTTCTGAGTCATCATTGCTACGATCAATGAAATCCCTAACTTATGGGAACCTGAATGCATAGTATGAGTTAACTGAGCATAGGACTGAAGATCATCACGTAGATTGGGTGGGTACAAATAAATTTTGAGCCTTTATCTTTTGTTTCATAAACCGTGAACCAGGCCACATTACAACCCTCAAAAGACCTAATTGAAGCAAGGTTATTTTGAAAGTATACTACAACAAGGTTGTGTAACCTGACTCCAAAAGATCCTTCCGAATCATTTATTTTGGCAATACACTTTTATTTTAAAATTTGAGTGTCTTGAACCGCCTTGTTCTGACTAACGACTCATGTATTTTCCATCTTTCAAAAATAATTTTTCAAAAATCGCATGAACTTTGCATTACCATGTTTGTATGAATATTTTTGTTTGCAAACTGGCTTTCCTCTAAGGAATTTTCAAACAATGAGAAACTTGGTCAAGTGATCTTATCAGGGGCAAGTTCCTTTTACATCCTGTCAAAGAATTAGTTCAAGATTTGTTCAAGGCAATATCTTCTCAGATTTGGTTTATCCAGAGAATTGTTCAAGACCCAGACTGGGGCAAGCCCTCCGAGGATACAGCAAAACAGTCGATTCCATGAATTAGACAGCTGAAGCAATTATCAGTTCATTTGACCTGGGGCAGTTTACTTGCATAATCCCTAAGCAGTTATTCATCATTCCTATAGTGACTATCAACTTGATACAGTTTAACAGAATGACAGTGATCTCCGTGTTGAGGAATCAGTCCTCCAGTTTTGTCATCTCACCGAAAGAGTCGAGCCTTGTCGTCGATGTCTGCATTTGCATTTGATCATATCTCATAGCATAATTCCTATACATGTGCATATCTTGGGTGCTTTATTCCCCATTTACATTTCTATCTTGGGTGCTTTATTCCCCATTTACCTCTCTATCTTGGGTGATTTACTCCCCATTTACATTTCTAGCTTGGGTGCTTTACTCCCCATTTACATTTTTATCTTGGGTGCTTTACTCCCCCATTTACATTTCTATCCTGGGTGCTTTACTCCCCATTTACATGTCTATCTTGGGTGCTTTACTCCCCACTTACCTTCTATCCTTGGGTGTTTTATCCCCCATGTACCTTTATCCCGGGTGTTTTATTCCCCGTTTACTAGATATTCCTGGGTTTACCTAACATCATGGTGTTTTACCCCCATTTGCTTTTTTTTCTCCCTGAGGTCGTGTTTTACTCGTGTCTTACCTTGTGGGCAAAATTTATTTATTTGGCATCATGGGTGTTTTATCCCCATTTGCGTTTTTCTCCTGAGCTCGTGTTTTACTCGCGTCTTACCTTGCGGACAATTTCTAATTTACTTGGCACCTATCAACAATTTTGTGTTGTGTCTACCCGACGTTCTTCCAGATATGACATGTCTTCTTCCCTAGTGCAATTCCTCGGTGGGTCGTCCCCTGTGACGTTGTTTCGTCTGTATCCGTGCATTTGTCATTTTCATCATACGCATCATATCAGATTTATATTATATTTAGCATTATAGTTCGTTTTGTTTTGTCCATATCATTGCATAGCACTGCGTCTAAAGGCAAAATTTTCGGTTATCTGTATTTAAATCCCTCCACCATGATTTCTCGAGTCTCCGTTGCTCGAATCACCCGGTGAAGTTATTTAAATAGGGGCAACTGTAATACCCCAAATTTTGCCCTAAGATTTGTCGTCGCATTTCATTGCATTTAATCAATTACTAACAAATTTGTGTAGTCGTTTGACTTTTTGCAGGTAAATATCATATGGCATGTATTTTTTTTCTAAAAAGTAAAAATGGCACAATTGGCAAGAGGACATGTGTAAGGAGTTGTGAGTGTGAGAGGTTGAGAGTTCGAATCTCACCTTAGTCACTTTTTGTTTTTTATTATTTTTACTCTAAATGTTTCTATCTCTCATTAAAAAATAACAAAAATAGTTTTCTATTATTATTTAATTATTATTTTCGTATTTTAATTAAATCATTTTTTAAAATATTATTTTTTTTTCACTTTTTTCTAAATTATTCATAAAAATATCCAAAAAATCATAAAATAAAAAATATTAGAAAAATTTTGTTCTTTTTATAATATTTTTGATTTTAGGAATCAATAGGATTATTAGTTTTTATTTTAAGTTTATTTTAATTATTTTAAATTATTTAAATTTTATTTTTTCTTAACTAATTATTTAGTTTGGGCTTTAAAATGGGCTTTAGGGACATTATTGACAATTTGGTGTTAACCCTAATTTGTTCCCTATATATACATGTGTTGCCTTGTTGAAAAAAGGGGGAGAATGAAAAAAACCTAAGAGGAGTGAGTGCCGTTTACCGTTATTTCTTTTTCTTCATCTATTACTGTTGTTTCTTTTTCTTCATCGTTTACCGTTATTTCTTTTCTTTCATCTATTACTGTTGTTTCTTTTTCTTCATCTTTTACCGTTATTTCTTTTTCTTCATCTATTACCGTTATTCCTTTTTCTTCATCTATTACTGTTACGTTTATATATTTATAATTTTTAAATTGTTAGAGTTTATATATATATAAGATTAATTTTTGATCGAATTATATCGATACGATGTTTGCACATTTGTGTGCATGACGCATGACATTTGTGTTAGTTCGATCTGGTTGCGATGATCGCATTTTTGTGTGAGCAATAATACTGTTTTTTTGCTTAATTTCTTTTTCTTTGCGATAAATTTTGTTTCGTCCGATTTAGATCTGGTTGCGCTGAGCGCATTTCTGCGTTAGCAACATTGTTGGGTTATTTGGCACATTTAAAATTCATTATTGCTTTATTACTATTATTATTATTATTATTATTATTATCATTATTTATTATTATTATCATTTTTATTATTATTATTACTATTATTATTATTATTATCATTAATTTATTAAAACTTGTTATAATATAAAAATCTGTTTTTTAAAATAAATAACATTAACATCTTTTCCAAACTAATATGAAAACCTATTATTTTTAAGAAAAACTTTTTTTTAGATAAATTTAAAATAATAACTAAAATCTTTTTTTAAAATAATAAATAGAACCGTTTTAAAAAAAATATATAATAATAACATTAAACCCTTTTTTTTTTAAATAAAACCTTTTTGTTAGATAATTAAATTAAGACTATTTTTGAAAAGTTTTTTTTAATAATATTAAAACCTCTTTTTTAACTTAAATCAAAAGCTTTTTTATATATCACAAATAAACAACAAAGAATATCTATAACTTTCGCACTTCCGTTTCATAACTCGTCTGATTACTGTCTGACTCTGTCTACTAACATTGTGTATTCAATGTGCAGCTTGTTACGTTGCTATTAGCTATTTTAATGTGTTTTTCAATTCAAGTTGTATTATAATTGTATCTGTTTCGCATTTGTAACTTCGCGAACAAATTATCGCGTTTACCTTTCCGCACTTTAATTTCTGCTGTTTGTATGGTTTAAATTCGCGCATTTGCATCGTTAATTTGTCCCATTGCATTCCGCCGAAGGATTAGGTCTAGCCGTTTGGCCGCCACGCCAATAGTCCTCAAAACTTCAAACCCTTACAAACCCTAACTTTTCACAAATGTCTCGCCGTGGACAAAAATTACAAAACTACCCCTAGCTTTAGGTCAAAGAGTCGCCGCACTCATTTTAGGGTTTCCCGCCGCGGAATCCCTAACCTAACCCTAATTCACTTAACAATTTACAACGTAGATATTGGAGTTTCTACACCCCGCGTAAGCGTGTCCCTAAGATACGTTTATTCCCCATTGAAACCTTGGCCACAGTCAAGACGTTTCTAACCTCCCTTTTGAGGGGAACTACAGTTACTCTGATTCCATTCCCGTAAGGATATGTAGGCACAAGATGCGATGTCTTGCCGAGTAAACTTAGAATTAACCCCTAGGTCTTTTTTAATTTTCAATCCTTTGTATATACCCTAAAGCAAAATAATTAATGAAATAAATAAAAAAAAATAAACAAAAGGTTCCCGTAGAGTACTACGGAAGTTTAGGGTGCTAATACCTTCCCTAATCTTAACCAACCCCCGAACCTTAGATCTCTCCCCTTTAGGTTTTTCCTTTCTTTAACCTTTCCTTCGGATAAATCAAAGACCGGTTGTAAATGAATTAAGATTCAAGTTAATCAATAGCTTGACATCCAAATTTCACCGCAACACTAACTATAGCAAAAATGATTAAACCAAAAATCAAAGTGAAATGATCATACTAAATTCAGCAAGTTGGATATACACAATGGAAGTAAAATAAAAAGTAATTAAATGTAAAATGCACCAGAAATAGGAAAATATATGAAATGACATTTTTATTGTTTTATAATTTCCTAGATGTCTTGATGAAAATGTGGAAAAAATTCCCATCTAAAAATAATGGTTTTTCAATTTATTATGATTTTTCAAAGAACCTAAAAAAATGATGAAAATGAAAGAAAAAATGAGAAAATGGCAATGCAGCGTGTTGAATAGCAATGTTATGCAGTGTAAAACAAAGATGGGCCCAGGAAGGGGGTGTAAGAAGAAAATCGCTACTAGGCCCATTAACCATCAGAAAATGAAATGAAAATAACCAGAAAAAAGGAAAATCCGCGTGGTGAATAGCAAACAAAACCAGTGTTACTCTCAGTGGGCCTTTGCAAGGAGGTGTGGATATCATGTTTTGCACTAAGCCCAACCAAATACATTAAGTGAAACGGAGCGTTTCACTAATGTCTCAGATCCTTCACAAAATGGTATGCACTCGTGGCCGTTAGATCCTCCTTTGGTCAATGGTCTTACTCGGATCCTAGGGCTCTAAGGTTATCTTCAACCTTCAAACACTTCTTAGAGGGAAACCAGCCATGGAAACAGAGCAATGGTGTTCATCTTCTCCAATTCGTAAATCTCACAAACTCCACCAAAAACAAACTTAGATACTCTAAACCACCCTAAATTTCACACTGAATTCAACCATGGTAATCACAATCATTGAAACATCCTCTACTCTCAAACACGATTGAATCTTTAGAATTTGGTCAAGAACCAAAACTCACTAAACCTAAAATTGAACGGTTCAATCTCTTCACCACCTCTCCCTGATCATTTCTATCTATCACACTAAGGTTCTAGCATTAAGAACACGAAGCTATCAGCATGAACGGAAATGGTGCCATCATATTTTTTTGTCTCTAAGCCTAACCAAATGCTACCAGAAAGCTTCCTACACTAATCTACATTGAATCTAGCTATTCAAAACCTATTGAAACTACCTAAATAAAGCCATGGAGTGAAGTTTACATACCTGTAATTTTGAGATGAACAGAGTGATCAAAGCTTCAAGATAAGCTTCAATAAGTTCCAGATACCTTCACCAACACCAAAGGATGCTTCTGTATGCAAAGAAAGAGATTGAAATGGCTTGGATTCTTGAATTCGATCTTGAGTTGCAGATGAAAAATTCCAAATGCTATCTCACAATTCTTCACTGTTCTTGCTATGGATTCTATCTGGAATCAGTCACCAATGCTAGAGCAATATTCTGAATGCAAAAGAAATGATTGAAAGTGGTTGAAACTGTGTAACAGAATTTGGCTTGCAAGAAGAAATTTGAAAATGCAATCTCTCAAATCTCTCTCAATTCTCACCCACCAGTGATCTGAATCACTTCATATGTATATATAGAATGTGTTTGAAAGTTCTGGAAACTTCTGGATCAATCTTATGAGAAGATCTAATTCTCATGTCATGAAAATCTCCTTTCATGCTATGTTCATATCAGTTCATGTATCAGCTTGCAATTCACCTTGTTTCTGATTCAAATTGTCCTCTAATGAGATTTTGGATGTGTTAGGATTCACTAAAGCCTTGGTTATGCCTTACAAAGTGATTTTGCATATGTGCCTTAGGATGTAAGTAACCCCTTTACAAAGCAAGTCATTGAATTATCCCTCAAATCAAAAATGTGGCAATGTCAACGTTCTCAAAATGTATTTTACAATCAAATTGGTATGTCATATGGCTTGGTTTGGAGTTGTATATCCAAAATCCCAATTTCCATCCTTGGCTTATTTAAAATTCACCCTTATTTTAGGCCATTTTTGTGATTTTGTGAAGCAAGCCCTTCCACTCACCCATGACCTCTTATATAGCCTAAAAACATCATTTTGGACACATCTCATGTTGAACATTTTTCCATTTGAGGAGTGGAAGATGGAGATCTTGACCTATGTTGAAAAATGACCTGTAATTCAACTTTCCCAAAATACCCCTGGGTTGCCAAGACCATAACTTGAGTTCCACAAATCCTATTGAGGACTTATAGTACTCAAATTAAAGCTAAGACCAAGCCCTACAACTCTTATGTTGGCCAAGAATTCATTTGAAAACTCCTTGATAGACAAATATTTCTTGGAAGTCAAGTGACTTTTACAGATAAATTTCAGTGTCCTCTAATGACCCATAACTTGCAAGAGCCATAACTTGAGTTCTACAAGTCTCCTTGAAGACTTCTAGTACTCAAATTAAAGCTATTGAAAATCTATACAAGTTTCATGTTGGCCAAGAATCAATTTTAAACTTGATTTTTGACTTATCTGGCTTGGAAGTGAAGCCTAAATTAGGGGATTTTACATTGAAACCCTAATTTGGCAACTCCTCCTACTCTTGATTCTCTTTGATTTATCCTTGGCACAACACCACACTTGTATCAACATATCAATTCATGAATCCCACATCCTCCAATTAAGCCTTGGTGCTCTTCAATCACTCAGTTGACCTATGGTTGACCCAGATGAAACCCTAGTTAACTACATTTCAATTGTGGCTTTTGTACTTGAATCAATGACTTGTCTCATCTTCAAGATGACCTTCTAAGCATCCCATGAGCTTTGTACATACTTCCAATTCACAATTCCATGCTTCAACCCCCCATTGATGACCTTCAATACACCTCAAGTTAAGAGAGAAATCCACTTGTTGACATTCAAAACTCTCAAAGCTTCAAACATTTCTTGATGACTTGGATGGCCTTAAGCTTGAACAACACCCCTAGCTAGGCTTCTTCTCTTGGTAGACACCTTGATCCCTTGTTGGAGGCATGTTATGCTATGATATGCAAATGATTGGGTTATGTACATGGTTGACTATACAAATGACTTATTATGCAAATAACAATGCAATTGAAACATAAACCAAGTGAAATATGTTGGACAAATTTTAGGGTGCAACAGCTGCCCCTATTCAAACGGCTTGGACCCGACTGGGTGAAGAGCGAACGACCTTCAAACATTCGAGGTGCGAGACGGTTGAATACCAAGAACCCGGAAATTGCCAACCGCAGAAATAAACTGCACAACTGTTTGGGGAACAAAACCCACCAAAATATTCCATCTTGCCATGGACTAATTCTATCAACACAGACAACACCACCTCTCTGCCGATCGTAGCAGTACTTGACTCTAGCGACTCAAGCTATGTAGCGTCTCTGTCCATTTACAGTATCTTATCCTTCTATGCAAACGCAATTGATCGTTATTTTTTTCACGTAACTCCATCAACCAACTGGGTATGAATAACTCTACTAACATCATACAATCTTTCTGACGCTTTTGCCGGGGAAATAACTCTGCCAACAAAACACGACTCTGCCCATGACATAGGAAAATAACTCTGCTACCACTACGGGTAAATAACACCGCCATCTCTACGGGTAATACTCTGTCATCACTATAGGAAAATAGCACCGACATCACTACGGGTAATACTCTGTCACCACTACGGGAAAATAACACCGCCATCGCTACGGGTAATACTGTGTCGTTACTACCGAAAAATAACACCGCTATCACTACGGGTAATACTCTATCACCACTACAGGAAAATAGCACCGCCATCACTAGGGGTAATACTCTGTCACCACTACAGGAAAATAGCACCGCCATCACTACGGGTAATACTCTGTCACCACTACAGGAAAATAGCACCGCCATCACTACGGGTAATTCTCCCAGCTGGGGATTGATCGTTCACATACTCGACTCTCTGGGGAGTGCAACCTCTGCAGGGGATACGGATTTTGACTGGCTGGGGATATCTCTTGGACAGCTTCCATAAGAATACTCTTCTTGGGGAAAATAATCCTTCCTTCGGTAAGGGATAACATCATCTCAACCTCTGGGGATAAGGTGCGACCTGCGAGGGGATTAGCATCGCACAAAGTCAAGTCTTTCACCACGAACCTCCGTCTGGGGCCACAATTTCTGATTGTTCGCTTTAAAGGCGAGAACCCTGCAAAACACAATCGAGACAACACAAATCTGTACAACCAAATCTATTCGGGTTAGTGTCTGTGACATTACTTCAGTCAATTCGAAGTTTTATCAATCATTGGCAAGGGCCAACCAAGTTATGCACATGCAAGTTCATCGGAACATTGGCGTTTTCCACATACAAAACAGTAAAGCACAATCATCAAATACTGAATGACATGTTTTATTAATAACAGGCCTCTGAATAGGCAAAGCTTTGTACATCGGATGAACTCCTGAAAAGAGGAAGTTACGCACACACACATACATATATGCACAAAAAGCATAAAAATACAAATACAACTCGAATTTGTACACATGTCGACAACGTGGTGCAGACAAACATCGTGAGCTGATCCTCCTATGACTTGCCTGACTCTGGCGCTTTCCCGGTATTCAATTTTCGGAAGAGATTGTGTTGGATAAACGAACCCTCAGGTGTTCCCAAACCACTAAGCAATGCAGTATCAGACCCGGACCGCAGTCATTTGCTTTTTCAATCCCTAACTTTTGCGTGAATCGCCTTTTGCGGGTTTTCAATTCACCGGGATACCCCTTTTTTGCCGAAGTCGCCCAATGCAGGTTTTCAACTTCACGGGTGTACATCTTTTCAATTTTATCCCTAACTTTTGCCCGAACCTTTTACTCATTTTTTCGGTTCGCCAGTGTCGCTTGCGCGAAAATAAGGTGCCGGCATGACAGAAGAGTCGCCACCTTTCGTTATTTATCCCTCAGAGCGGGAAAGGAAACGATCGGAAAAACCTGACGAAAAAGGGTAAGACAAGGTCATCGCAACCATTGTCTGGGTTCGGGAGTCGGTTACGCGAGGGGAAGGTATTAGCACCCCTCACGTCCGTCGTACTCGACGGGATCCTCGCTTGTTTGTTTACTTGGACGGGTTGGTTATAATCTATCTACCTATCAAGGCTGGCTGAAAAAGAAAAGAAAAATGACTCGGCAAAGCGTCGCGCTTTATGCCTACGTATTCTCATCAGAGAATGAGAAATCAGAGTCAACGTAGTTCGACTAATTACGGGTTACGGGGGAAAGGTTGCTCGCTAGGATATCGCATCCTATGCCTACGTACTTTCATCTGGTATGAAAGATCAGAGCAAACGTAGTTCGGGCAACTACGGGTTATCTCCTAAAAGGAGTGTTTTTTATTATGTTTGCGATTTCAACCGCTCTAGAGACTATGACCTGAGAGTGAATGCGTCGCATGTAACCCAAAGGGTACCATACTAAACATCCAGACCATGGAAAAGAAACTCTCCCACAATCCTTTCTCAGATAGCTTAAGGCTCGTAACGTACGAGAGAAATCATTCATGATTACTGTATCTTAAACTGTTTTGAGATGAGAAGAGAACAGGCCCAACTAGGAGGGAGACTATCAAGTCCTACTGTTGTCATGCCATGGATTCATCCTATGGCTGAGGTTTGAACAGGGAACTCCTAGATGTTGTCATGCATAGGTTTCAACCTAAAAGTCTATCATCAAATCCTCATCAGAGGAAATGAGGGTCCTAAGGGATCATGTCAATGATACACCCAAAACAGACAAAAGCATCAGCTTTAACAGTAAAATGCATGCAATGCAAGTGAGGGAGGAAATGTGTGTGGGGCTTCGGCCTCCACAAGCTCGTCTCGACCTCAAGCCAATCATGAAATAACAGTAATCATCCTGAAAATAAACAACATACTATCAAGCAAAGAACCAGATAAAAGAAATGAAGTGCCCTCAGGCAAACAAACACACATGCTTGAGAAAGAAAGAATCTACCCCCCTATCCTAAAACAAAATCTGATCAAATCTAAGCACTAAAGCAAGACCCTAAACAAGAGAATCAATCCCAGTCTTCAAGCTTCAGAACAAGCTTACCAAAGAAAGGGAGCCAAGCAAGCAGACTCATAGTGTCTTCCTCAGGAGAACACTAGGAGGTGTATACTCAGGAGTCATATCCTATGTGGCTCAACCACTGTGATCAGTTTATATTCCTCCTCAGGAGAAATTAAACTCACAAGCAGGCTCCAACATCACTGGATATTTAGGAAATCCTATCTGAACTAGTGGAACTAAATGAACAGACTCATAGGACCTTCCTCAGGAAAGTACTAGGAGGCTTCCACTTAGGAGTTGTATCCTATGTGGCTCAACAACTGTGATCAGTTTACATTCCTCCTCAGGAGAAATTAAACTCACAAGTTGGCTCCAACATCATTGGATACTTGAGAAATCCTAGATAAACTAATGGAACTAAGTGAATAGACTCATAGGACCTTCCTCAGGAAAGTACTAGGAGGCTTTCACTTAGGAGTTGTATCTCATGTGGCTCAACAACATGTGATCAGTTTACATTTCTCCTCAGGAGAAATTAAACTCACAAGTTGGCTCCAACATCATTGGATACTTAAGAAAGAGGTGAGAAGAAAGAATGAAAGTCATTCATAGTGCCTTCCTCAGGAAAGTACCATGAACTTCCTTCAAACTTCAGGATCTCAAACCTCACAGGCAGGAAATAATCCAAGCTCTGGGTCTCTGAACCTTGATCTACAATCTTCTCTTCATGATGCTCTCCATCAAGGTCTTCAAGACAACACAAGCCCCTCAACAAATTCCCCACAATGAACCCCAAAGATGAACAGATAACCACAGGACAGACAAAATCAATAGGCAACTTCAGAAAATACCTAAAAAATACTAAACCAATGGGGAAAAATCTAGCAATTATTCACAAGGGTCTTTAACATCTACCCCTAACATCTACATAGGCCTCTACCCAAAAATTAAGACAAAACTTATCAAAGAAAATGAATTCCTTCACCTAGGCACAACCTAAACCCTAATTAGGATACCCTACATCTACCCCAATTAAACTAATCAAAATTTACTTCTAAAATTCTAGAATAAATCCTATGGGGAACTATGATTCATCATCTAATTGCACAAAAAAGAATGGATTAAAAAGACTAAAGGAAGGTCCTAAAAGAATTCTTGCAAAATCATGCATCAACTAAAAGAAAGAAAATACACTATATTAAAGAAAATACCACTAAAAATTCTGCATTAAAAATAAAATTCCATTTTTATTTTTATATTTTTCTACACAAAATTATCTAATCATAGAAAAAAGAATGGACAAAAAAGAGTTATTTATCAATTTTTAATGAATTTTCTAAAACAGAAGAATATTAAAAGAAAATAAAAGAAATTAAAACAATTAAAAGGGAGGGGGGGTTGGAATAGCAAGGCGCACCAGTTGGTTTCAGTTGGGCCAGATAAAAGGGGGGTGGGGATAGCGAATTAAGCCCATAGACCAGCTTAAATGAAACGACCGCGTTTCACTTTTTGAATTTTTCCCTCCATCTTCAGATTGAATTTGAGCCGCTGGATTAACATAAAAAGTCAAATATTCCAAACGAGTTGATGGTGAGGATTGCGTCTTCAACCTCTGGCCTGCTAGGGTTTCGAAACAGCCTCCATGCGCCATACCTTCTCCTTCATCTAGCTCACTCAATTCTCCACCATTTTCCTCGATCCAAACAGCAAACTTATTCTACTCCTCTCCCTCTACACAATCACGGTGCTATAATTCCCTAACTCTCCCTCTACAAAGAATTATGAAAGCTGGAAGTTTCGGGTACACTTGATTCACACTGATATGCATGGTAATGGAATGAATCCATACTAACCTAGAATGTTCTACGTGCTGAGGGGATTACACTAAGCTAAAAACCTAAGAATATAGCAGCCTAGGGTGCATGTTCTTGATCTCTAAAGCTTTATGGCTCTGTTATGGAACTCCATGGATCGTGCTATAACTTCTAGGGTTTCATCAACTAACCTAATGCATCAGTTCTATATCTATAAAACTAATTAAAACTGCATAAATTAGGAGAATTAGGGAGAGAAACCAACCTGTCAAGTAATGATGGTAGGTGCTCGTGGAGAAGGTTGCAAGCCTTGTAACTGCTTCAGGATGATCCTCTAATGGTGGAAATGATTCTGTTTGCACTGGTTTTGGAGAAGAAGCCTTGTAGTGAAAGGTTTCTTGGATTGCTTTAACTTGAAGGAAGAACTTCAATGGCTATTTCTCTCTCTCTCTCTCTCTCTCCTGAAATCTCTCTCTATCACCAACCTTGAACTCTCTTCATGGCCCTCTTCTTATAATGATCATTAGACACTTCTAGATTCATCTAGAACATGGTGGAAAGTTCTTGAAAATCTCATGTGGGGACAAGTTGAATTTCTCTCATCTCATGCCTTATGCCTTACCATTTTGTGCCAAATTCTCCTTTGGCTTGTGTAAGGGTTTTTCAACATTGCCTTCTTTTTCAAGTAACAAGTTTTCAAAGCATCACCCATTTTAAAGCTTCAACTCAAAATTCTAGCTAAACCAATGTTCTCAAAATGATGTTTCCAATCAAAATGATATATTGGATGACCTATTTTGGATTTGTGGATCTTCCAAATCAATTTTCAAATTCAACTTTTCAAACTTATATGCCATTTTTAGTTCATTTTTGACCAATCATGTAACTTCATGCTATGAGCTTTTCCAACAATTTGTGACCTTCTTTCTAGACTTAAAATCACATTTTGAACAACTTTCATGTTTTGAGTTTTTTCATTTGAGGCTTGGAAATAGGAGTTTTAGGCACTGGCTAAAATGACCTATAACTGACAAATGACCAAAATACCCTTGTCTTGTTCAAACCATAAGTTGAGTTCCACAAATCCAATCAAGGATTTCTACCACTAAAATTAAAGCTAAGAAGATGCTCTTCAACATTCATGTTGACCAAGAAGTCATAGGAATCACCCTACTAGGGCAAAAGTTGTCTGCAAGTTGGGTGACTTTCAAGGACCCAGATTCACACACCTCTGCTGACCTGTGATTTGTCAAAACCATATCTTGAGCTCTGTAACTCCTATCAAGGACTTCCACCACTCAAATTAAAGCTTAGAACAAGCTCTACAACATTCATGTTATGGGGAAGGTGAGATATCAATCACATCTTGAGCTAAAACTGCCTGGAAGATAGGGATCAAATTAGGGTTTCTCACTGACAATCCCTGGGGACCCTGACTTGAAACTTCTCAAACTCCTCACTCATGATGAGTTGGCCTAGGAATCACCTTTATATCATCTCTATGCATCATTCCATGATCTCATGGCCTTTGGATTGAGTCTCAACCTTCTCCAAATCTTCAGTTAACCTAGGGTTGACCCAGTCAAAACCCTAATTCATCATTCATGGTTGAATCTTCTGAACTCTTGCATAATGACTTCTCTGGGCTTCATGAAGGCTATCCAGACATCTCATAGGCTTTCCCAAAACATCAAATTCATTCTCAAAGTCTCAGAACCATCTGAGGGGCTCCCACAACTCTCAAGCTATGAAGCACACAACCCTGGTTTTAACCCATTCCTCTGAGGATCTCTTGAACTTTCTGATGAAGGTATCCACTTTCAAACACTCAATGAATAAATAATTGTTGGTCAAATTTTGGGGTGCAACAGCTGCCCCTATTCAAACGGCTTGAACCTGACTGGGTGAGAAGCGAACAGCTCTCAACCAATCAAGGTGCGAGACGGTTGAATATCGGTAAACCCGAAAATTTGCCAACTGCACGAGCACACAGTACTCTGCGGGGAACAAACCTTCGAATACTACAACACTAGCTGCTCAACAACTAGCTGGAGAAACAAATCTGACATCACCGTCGGACGATCGAAGTACCCTGCGTCACCACTGGAGAACTAAATCTGACATCACCGTCGGACGATCGAAATACTCTGCGTCACCGCTGGAGAAACATCTTCGACTTCAATCAGAAGACGTATCATTCACTTGATCGCAATCAATCATCACCTCAGGATAACTGACTTGGTCTTCAGACCCACGCAAATCACTCTGTTGTATCTACAACTCTGGAACCTTGTCTTCAGCCACCCGTTGATTCTTCAACACGGAAATCTGGACTCACAGGAACCTTCTGATATCGCCTTCGGGCGCTTACGAAATCCATCTTCAGATTAGACATCATTGTTGGAGCAGACATATCATGCTGCTGAGGACTTCAAGAATCATCTTGACCAAACAGATCCGTCGGGCATCTTCAAGAATCGTCCTGAACTGATAACCTTTCCGGAGCAAACATTCTGTTGGGTATTCCAGAAATCTTCCTGGGCAACTCTTGCTGGAGGCGCTATTGGGGAGCTCAAGTATCATACTAGGCGAACAACCCGGGAAGCTGTACTGAGGTCTTAAGAATCACCTTAAGCAAATGGCCCTGCTGAGGAGTTCGAGGATCATCTTGAACTGAAGACTTCGCTGGGGATCTCAGAAATCATTTTGAGCGAGCGACCGTGGGGATTACCCCGGGGTCTTTAAGAATCATCTCAAAAGCGACCTTGCTGGGGAGAACATCAAGAATCGTCCTGAGCAACCGGTCTTTTGGTGGAACACCTGTAAGGCAAGAATGATAATGACCTAGATCATGCCTATGATGCATATGCTTCTGCGCCATGCCCCACATGGTGGAAATGCTATGCGTTTATGCTAAATGCTATGCAATCATGCACAATGCTATGTGATCATGCACAATGATGCGATCCCGTCAGCAAAATCAATGCCGAAAGGGGAAATCCTCCTGTCAAGGAGAAAGAACCACTCAGGTAGAGGAGTCATCCTGCTGAGGAGAACGTGAACACGCCAATATCAATCAGGCTCTGTCTGGGGAATTGATCTTCCGCGAACTGCTGCAGGGGAACAACTTCAGCTGACTGCTGCAGGGGACGGAGCTCTACGAGAACTTGGATCTGCTAATATCAATCGCGAGAATAAACTGCGCGGCCGTCTCGGCTACTCTTCTGGGGATGACCACTCTGAGGGGAATCAACTTCAGCTGCTCATCACTCCACTGGGGAAAAAACCAATCATGATCTGATCAACTTCCAAGGATTCGAATCTCTTGGACATCTGCAAACTCGGCTGAGGAAGGAGAAATCATTCTGCTTCGATGGAGAGAGTGCGATTCTGGGGAAACACAGCATTAGCTGCCCCACGCTCTGCTGGGGAAAATCGATCATGATCTGATCAATGTCCAAGGATTCTGCTTTTCAGCCGGGGAGAGAAATCATTCTACTTCGCTGGAGAGTGCAACTCCGATGAGGAAACTCAATTTCGCCGGGGAAGAAGGAATCATCTGACTTCGGGAGAGAGTACAACTCTGCAGGGGAATACAACATCAGCTGTTCCAACACTCTACTGGGGAAGAGGGAATCATCGAACTTTCAGGAGAGAGCCTGACTCTGGTGAGGAATCTCAATTCCACTGGAGACTTCAGTCTGGCACCATCAGTTACTGCATCCTTCGGCATACGAACAGCTTCCTACGAAACCTGCACTTGTGACCCGGTGCGGGGGAAGACACCTGCTTCGGCGACCTTACTGGGGAAAACACGAGCTCCGGTACCCGAACACTTCTCTGAAATCTGCACTTGTGACCCGGTGCTGGGGAAGACGACATCATTCTTCGGTGCTTGGCTCAGCCGATGAGGTGACATTCCTTCAGGATGCGTTTGCTTGGGGAAGAGAATCACCTCTACCCGGGGAAGACATATCAATGCTCACCATCTTGCGTTCAGATTCTGCGGAGGAGAGACTACTGAACTCTGCTGGGGAAGGAGGACTCATCCTGCCTCGGGGATACGCACGACACATCTTCTGGCGGGGTGCTACACCTGCAACAACACAAACAAACAGACAAGATACCCTCATCAAAGGGGCCTATCCAGGTTATTATCTCGTGACAATATTCAGTTAATTAGTTGTTTCAACAATCAATGGGCCTAGGCCCGCAAGTTTATGTATGCGCATTTTATCAAAAAACATCGGCGTTCTTATTCGCAAACAAAACAGATAAATGCTAAACAGGCAAGCAGAATTGCTGAATAATGTGCATTTTATTGATGATGAACCCCTGAATGGGCAAAAATGTTTTACAACAGAGGCAAACTCCTGGAATGAGGAAGCCGCGCAAAAAGAAAACATAAATATACATCAGTATATACAAATGTCGGCAATCGAGGCGTAGACGAACACCATGAGTTGATCCCTCTAAGACTCACTCGACTTTGATACTTCTCCGATGCTTCAGCTTTGGAAGAGATTGATTCAGATAAACGGCCCTCAGGTCTTCCGAACCACTAATCAATGAAAGTCCATACGCGGAACGCAGTCATTTGCTTATTCAAATCCCTAACTTTTGCGTGAACCGCCCTTCACGGGTTTTCAGTTCACCGGGATACCCTTTTTTGCCGAAGCCGCCCAGTGTAGGTTTTCGACTTCGCGGGTGTACATTTTTTCAATATATCCCTAATTTTTGCCCGAACCTTTTATTCTGTTTTTGGTTCGCCGGGATGCCCCTTTTTTGCCTGGACTCTTTCTTTTTTGTCCAGCGGGTCTCTTTCAAGCAAAGTATTTTTTAACTGCGTCCGCGTTCACCGGGGATGCAAAATCTTCACCATCCATCGTGGATAACAACAAAGCTCCTCCCGAGAAGACCTTGCTGACGACATACGGCCCTTCGTAATTCGGAGTCCACTTGCCCCGGTGATCGGAGTGTGGCGGAAGAATCTTCTTCAGGACGAGATCACCCGTCTGAAAGCTTCGAGGACGCACCTTCTTATCATAAGCTTTCTTCATTCGGCTTTGGTACAGGCGACCAAATGCAATCGATGCTAACCTCTTCTCGTCCATCAGGCTGAGTTGGTTCAAGCGATTCGTAATCCACTCTGCTTCATCAAGTTTCACATCAACCAAAACTCGTAAAGAGGGAATCTCCACTTCTAACGGCAGGACAGCTTCCATGCCGTACACCAAGGAGAAAGGAGTTGCCCCGGTCGACGTACGCACCGTAGTACGATAACCGTGCAAGGCAAACGGCAGCATCTCGTGCCAATCTTTATACGTCACAACCATCTTCTGAACAATCTTCTTGATGTTCTTGTTGGCCGCTTCAACAGCGCCATTCATCTTCGGCCGGTAAGGAGATGAGTTGTGGTGTTCGATCTTGAAGCTCTGGCACAGCTCTTTCATCATCTTATTATTCAAATTCGAACCATTATCAGTAATGATCCGCTCGGGAATTCCATAGCGACAGATGATGTCCCTCTTTATGAATTTAGCTACCACCTGCTTGGTCACATTAGCGTACGAGGCTGCCTCCACCCATTTGGTGAAGTAGTCGATAGCTACCAGGATAAAACGATGACCATTGGATGCAGTGGGCTCGATCTTTCCTATCATGTCGATGCCCCACATGGAGAACGGCCAAGGGGAGGACATGACATTCAATGGGCACGGCGGCACATGAACTTTATCAGCATAAATTTGGCATTTATGACATTTCTTCGCGAATCTGAAGCAATCCGACTCCATAGTCAGCCAGTAATATCCTGCTCTCAGGATCTTTCTCGTCATGGCATGCCCGCCGGCGTGCGTACCAAATGTGCCCTCATGGACTTCTTCCATGAGCATACTTGCTTCTTTCTCATCTACACATCTGAGTAGCACGAGATCGTGGTTTCTCTTATACAGCACTCCGTCAGGGTTGAGGTAAAAGTTTCCAGATAACCTCCTCAGAGTCTTCTTATCCTGGGTTGACGCACCCGCAGGATACTCCTTGGTCATAAGGAAGGTCTGGATATCGTGGAACCATGGCTTGCCGTTGGTGGCATCATCGATTGCGAACACGAACGTTGGTCTGTCAAGACGCGAAAGCACAATTCTTGGAGCCTCATTCCAATAATTGACTTTATACATTGAAGCCAACGTGGCTAAAGCATCAGCCATTTGATTTTCAGCCCGGGGTACATGATGAAGTTCTAC
Organism: Lathyrus sativus; assembly: GCA_963859935.3. Taxonomy (NCBI): domain Eukaryota; kingdom Viridiplantae; phylum Streptophyta; class Magnoliopsida; order Fabales; family Fabaceae; genus Lathyrus; species Lathyrus sativus. Next base: position 323,987,291 of record OZ012736.1, read on the forward strand.
TCGGTCGAAGAACGGAAGCAGCCTCCTGGCGTAATTCATGTACGGCACTAGATTCGCTTGACGAGTTTCCCACTCCCCTTTGATCTGATTGATTACAAGCGCTGAGTCACCATATATGTCTAGATTCTTGATTCTCAAATCAATTGCCTCTTCTAGACCCATAATACATGCTTCATACTCGGCTTCGTTGTTGGTAACTGGAAACGTCAGTCTTGCAGTAAACGGGATGTGGGATCCGTGAGGAGTCGCGATGATAGCCCCGATACCACTTCCATAGGAATTAACCGCTCCGTCGAATATCAACTTCCACTGAGACTTCCTATCTGGCCCCTCATCGGGCAATGGCTCGTCGCAATCCTTCGCTTTGAGAAACATAATGTCCTCGTCAGGGAATTCGAACTTCATCGGCTGATAGTTTTCGATTGGCTGTTCGGCAAGGTAGTCAGACAATACGCTTCCCTTGATGGCTTTCTGGGAGACGTACTGAATATCATATTCTGTTAACACCATCTGCCACCTGGCAATCCTGCCCGAAAGAGCCTGCTTCTCGAAGACGTACTTGATCGGATCCATCTTCGAAATCAGCATAGTGGTGTGATTGAGCATATACTGTCGTAGACGTTTGGCAGCCCAAGCTAATGCACAACACGTCTTCTCCAGCATCGAGTATCGAGATTCACACTCAGTGAACTTTTTACTCAAATAGTAAATGGCATGCTCTTTTCTGCCCGTCTCGTCGTGCTGACCGAGAACACACCCCATACTATTCTCCAGAACTGTCAAGTACATGATTAATGGCCGTCCAGCCACTGGGGGTATCAAGATTGGAGGTTCTTGAAGATACTGCTTTATCTTATCGAATGCCTTCTGGCAATCCTCATTCCAAGTGATCGCCTGATCTTTCTTTAATAACTTGAACATCGGTTCACAAGTGGCCGTGAGCTGAGAGATAAACCTTGCAATGTAGTTTATTCGGCCCAAGAAACCACGAACTTCTTTTTCTGTTTTCGGCGCTGGCATTTCTTGGATAGCTCTTATCTTCACAGGATCAACTTCAATACCTCGTTCACTAACGATAAACCCCAATAACTTTCCGGACCGCACTCCGAAAGTGCACTTGTTAGGATTCAGCCTCAGCCTGAACTTCCTAAGCCTTTCAAACAGCTTCAATAGATTGACCAGATGCTCCTCCTCCGTTTGGGACTTTGCAATCATGTCATCAACATAGACCTCGATCTCATGATGAATCATATCATGAAACAAAGTTACCATTGCTCGCTGGTAAGTGGCCCCTGCGTTCTTCAGACCGAAGGGCATTACCTTGTAGCAAAACGTGCCCCAGGGGGTAATAAACGTCGTTTTCTCCATGTCCTCCGGCGCCATCTTAATCTGATTGTAACCGGAGAAGCCATCCATGAACGAAAACACGGAAAACTGGGCTGTATTGTCGACCAACACATCGATATGAGGCAACGGGAAATCATCCTTAGGGCTTGCCCTGTTCAAATCCCGATAATCGACGCACATGCGTACCTTACCGTCCTTCTTCGGTACAGGCACTATGTTGGCGACCCACGGAGGGTAACTGGTAACGGCTAGAAATCCTGCGTCCAACTGCTTCTGGACTTCTTCTTTGATTTTTACAGCCATGTCTGGTCTCGTCCTCCTGAGTTTCTGCTTGACTGGAGGGCAATCTTCTCGCAACGGCAAGCGATGAACCACGATATCAGTGTCAAGTCCGGGCATATCCTCATACGACCAAGCAAAGACGTCACTATACTCTCGAAGCATCTCGACCAGTCTATGCTTGACATCATTCTGCAGCGCAGCCCCTACTCTGACATTTCTGACGAGCTCCTCAGAACCCAGATTTATGATCTCAATATCCTCCTCGTGAGGCAGAATAACCTTCTCCTCTTGTCTCAACAAGCGGGCCAATTCTTCCGGAAGGTCTTCGTCTTCATCAATCTCATCCTCGGCTTGATAGATCGGGCAATCAAAGTCGTAGTGAGCCGTAGAGGGTCCAGAGTCGATGTCGTCTGTTACGTGGATCCTGCAATAACAAGGGTTAAGTTTAAAGCAAGAATATGCAGGTTAGCACGAACCTCGTTGCCATTTTGCTGTTTTTCGAAACAAACATAAAGCATGAATAACAGAGAACACAACATTTGATTACGAAGAAAACGCCTTTTATTTATTAACAAAATGCATACACATAATCCAACAAGGCCCTGATAGTAAAACCACTATGCCCCGGGCAGGGCATAGGGTTGTACAAAGATTGTAAAAAGCAAATCATTACTCTTCACTTGTCAGCTTGATAATCTCCTTGATGGTCCAATTGTGGAGGTGCTCGCCCGGCTTGCTCGGTTGAATCCAGGCGTCAAGATCGCAATCACTGTCCCCGCTGTCCTCTGACGCAGCGTTGATGCTCTCGAAAATTACTCCCCCCTTGGTGAACAAGATCGGCCCTTTCCCACGAGACGAACTGCCAGAAGAAGATGAAGCTTCAGCTCCAGGAGAATACCCCAATCCAAACTTATCCTGTTTGATTGGTATATCCAAGACATGCCCCCAGCCTGGGGTGGAACCAGCTTCGACAACAGCCCGAGCTTCCTTAAACGAGGAGAGGTTCAACTCTTGCTTCTCTGCAACAACGGGAGCTACTTCCTTCACCCTGACGGTTTCAAAAGCCTGGCAAAGAGTCTCATGGATCTCACCATCCATTTCAACGTATTTAAAGGACGATAGGTGGCTTACCATGATGTCCTCTTCTCCACAGACTGTCACTATGCTGCCCCCAACAGCATATTTAAGCTTCTGATGCAGCGTGGACGTTACGGCACCAGCAGAATGGATCCACGGCCGACCTAAGAGGCAACTATAGGCGGGCATGATATCCATGATATAGAAAACCGCATTAAACGTCTCTGGACTAACTTGAATTGGCAGGGTCAATTCTCCGAAGACGTGGCGCTTGGTTCCGTCAAAGGCTTTCACGACCAGATCACTGGGCGTGCACAGCAGTCCACGGGTATCCAACTTCATCAGTGCCTTCTTCGGAAGCACGTTAAGCGAGGAACCCGTATCCACCAGGACATGTGACATAATCGTGCCTCTGCACTCTATTGAGACGTGCAAGGCGCTATTGTGATCTCTTCCCTTAGGAGTCAGCTCCAGATCCGTAAATCCCAGCCCATTACCAGCATTGACATGGGCTACTACTTCCTCGAGTTGATTCACTGATATCTCCTGCAGCACGTATGCAGCATTCAATACTTTCAGCAATGCATTGCGGTGCGCCTCGGAGCACAACAACAAGTTAAGAATCGAGATCTTTGACGGAGTCTGGTGAAGATGATCTACAATTTTGTAGTCACTCTTCCTGATTAGTCGCATGAACTCTTCAGCATCTTTAACCAGCAAGTCCTTCTGTGCCCCTGCAGGGACCTCTTCAACAGCTTTACCTTTACCTTTATCCACAGCGTCAGCTCGGACCACTTTCTCTGCTGCAACCTCTGCTGGCGCAAACACTCTTCCGCTTCTAGTGATACCACTGACTTCGGTAAGATTCTGCGCAGTCGATCCGGATGGCTCAAGCTCTATCTTCTGACCATTACAATAAACTTCGGCGCCATAATGCCATGGAACGGCATTGGTACTCTCGAATGGGATTGGTCCGGCCCTGGTGATGGTGATAGAAGGCGGACGGGGCGCGGAAATAGTAATAGGGTGACGAGGAATAGTAATGGTAGCAACTTCGTCCGCCTGCTTCAGCACGACTTCCCCTGACGCATTCTCAACGCTCCGACTGAATTGCAAAATACCCTCGGACATCAGACTTTGGATACCTTCGATCAACTGCTCACACCCATCAGGAAGTGTAGCGCAAGCCATACATAACTCTCCACATCCGGGAAAGAAACCCTTCTTTAACAACTTAGCCTTAACAAAACTCAATGGCGTCTTCAAATCTTTGACATCGGTCAGCAAATCTGAATTCTCCTCAGTGATAACAGCATTTACTCCGCCCCCCTTATGATGAGGCATTGGATTTTTGGTGACGTTGGGCACGCTGTCAGAAAAGTTGATAACCTTGGCGTCCACCAAGTCCTGGACTTTGTGCTTAAAAGCTTTACAATTCTCAACCGTATGGCCAGGTGCCCCCGAGTGAAATTCACAAGTAGCATTAGCATCATACTCTGGTGGTGGTGCCCCTGTTAAGGGAGCCATTGTCCTTTTATGAACTAATTGGAGCTGAAGCAACGTCTGCAGAAGCTGTGCATACGGCATAGGAGGAGTTTCCAAATGACGGTTTGCCAGGGGACCCCGATTCTGATATCTCTTATATCCCTGATTATTCTGTTGCTGGGGCTGCTGCTGCGGCTGCGGCGGAGCAGATGGGATGTTTATGCTAGCGATCTGAGACTGAGGGCCCTTGCCTTTTCTCCTAGCATTAGTGACAGCACTGGCATCCCCCTCTCGACGCTTGCCAGTATAGGGTTTCTTGCTAGCTCCTCCAGCTGAGGATGATTCGCCCTGAATTTTTCCAATCTTTATGCCGTTCTCAACATGCTCGCCCAAAGTGATGAGGGCCGAGAATGTTCCGGACATGCCACTGACCAGCTTTTCATAATAGATCCCGGGAAGGGTAGCCACGAACATTTGTACCAACTCACGCTCAACCATCGGTGGTTGAACCCGAGCAGCCAATTCACGCCACCGCTGGGCGTACTCTTTGAAGCTTTCATTGCTCCGCTGCGAGAGATTCTGAAGCTGAACTCGGTTGGGAGCCAAGTCGCTATTATATTGATAGTGGAGAACAAACGCTTCTGCAAGATCTTTCCAGGTGCGCACAGTAGCGGGCTCCAAACCCATATACCATTCGAGCGATGGACCAGAAAGACTATCCTGAAAGAAGTGCATCAGCAGCTTCTCATCGTCAGAATAAGCGGACATCTTTCTATAATAAGATCGGAGGTGAACGCGGGGACAAGTAGTGCCCCTATACTTCTCAAAGATAGGCACCTTAAACTTGTGAGGTACCTTAAAGTCAGCAATCAACCCAAGTTTGGCCATGTCAACGCCCAATGTGTTCTGATTTTCTATATCTCTCATCTTATCTTCCAGCGCCTTGAACCTGAGTCGAGCCTCAGCAGTCAATTCAGCCTCTGCACCTCTCTGAGAGAATATGTCATCTTGATGGTCCTCCAGCCACGGTTGAGGCACCACCATATTTCCTGCACCAACATTGCCGTTGACCGGCCCCATGTTAACATTGGCTCCCAAACCACCATTGCCGGCGCCTGCCGCATTAAGTCCGAGATTAGTCATGAGATTGCCGTTAGCACTGCCGTTGCCCCCGGCAGCAAGAACAACGTTCTGTGGAGTATCCCCTTGAGGAGGAGTGGGCACGGCCCCGCCGTGAAGTATTCCATTACTGTCAACCCTGGAGATGAGAGGTTGAACCAAAGTACGAAGCTGGTCTTGCCCATTCGCAACTACTTGCATCAGCTCCATAAAACGATCCATCCGTTCACGAAGCTCTTGAACATCTGACTGTACCTGGTCCATGATTCTCGTTTGATTGGCGCGAGTTGAGTAGCGGTGGATGAATCTTTGATCAATCCTGGAGATCGAAAACAGCTCGGAACCTGAGTACCTGAAAAACCCTGTCAACATCAAAGGTTAGGAAAAGGTAACAGAATGTATGTCATGCAAAAATGCTTTATGCGGATGCATGCGCGTGTCTGTGTGCTTGAGAGATTATCCCCCGATCCTGGCACCTGTTGGCAATAATAAGGAGAGGAATCCAGGCCCAATCATGGAAATAGTAACCTCACATAGCAATAGTCAGATTCGACACCTCAAGGACCGAGAACTCGTACGCATCAGTCTTCCTGAGAAAGGCTGCAGTAATGCAATAAGAGGCGAGAGATCCCGGATCGGGGAAACGGTACCTGTCACAGACACACGCTAATGGAATGATTATGCAAGCTAATGCAAAATGCAGGTATGCAACAATATATCCAGGTGGCTGCTGTGGAGATACGGTGTCAACAGTCACTGATGAGAAGGAAACCCCGGTGTAAAACCACTGATCTGATCTGCTGAGAATAACCATCTGATAGGATCGAGATCAAAATTCTGCTCTGACAAGAACGAAGGCCTGATAATAAAGACCCCGGGTGCAATATCAAAGAATATCTGTTGATGAAGTCTTCAGACCCCCAAATCAAAAATCTGCCCTCTCAAGAACAAATGCACAGCTGCTGATGAGATCTTCAAACCCCACTCAAAATCTGCCCTATCACGAACAAACAACAACTGCCGATGAGATCTTCAGACCCCACTCAAAATCTGCCTTATCTAGGACAAACCTCTGATAACAATACTCTGATCGAAACCTGCTCTATCAAGAACAGACATGCACCCGATGATAAGATCCTCTGATCAAACCCTTGCTCTATCAAGAACATATCTGCAACCGAGAACCCATCATAACTGATTCACTGTCAAGAAAACCAGGTAGTCTGGAGGTCAAAGTTTCCTGCAATATCCCGACCCCACTCACAGGTATGATGGACCTAATCCACGGACAAAGGTACGGCATCCTATGCGGTCATCAGCGTCACAGACTTTCACGAGTGACAATACGATTCCCAGAAGGAGTGGCATCGTCAAGTCATGAAGAGGCCTCTCTTAGCTGACTTCCAAATGATCGGTCCCCAGAGTCGACAATCCTCACGTCTGGACTCCCCTCAGATCCTCAGGACCGGAAAGGAGCACCTCTGCAAGAATCTCGTCTGAGCGCAGATTTTCGTAGGGAACTGTGCCTGCTCAGCAGACAGGTTCGTCTACTACTTCTCCGCAACTATATCTAGGTGTGTACTCAAGCCCAGGTCCGGCTTTTCACTCACAGTAACATCCCTCTCCCACAGCAGCACAGATAATCATATCAACTGAAAATAAAATGCGGGAAATAAAATGCGGGAAGTAAAGATGCGATAAATAAACGCAACCCAACAAGCAAACACACAAACGATAGGATTGACTCGCGTAGGGGATGGGAAACGGTCCCAGCATAAGGGATGGGAAAAGTCCCTAGATGCTATGAAGTCCCCAGCAGAGTCGCCAGCTGTCGCTTGCGCGAAAATAAGGTGCCGGCATGACAGAAGAGTCGCCACCTTTCGTTATTTATCCCTCAGAGCGGGAAAGGAAACGATCGGAAAAACCTGACGAAAAAGGGTAAGACAAGGTCATCGCAACCATTGTCTGGGTTTGGGAGTCGGTTACGCGAGGGGAAGGTATTAGCACCCCTCACGTCCGTCGTACTCGACGGGATCCTCGCTTGTTTGTTTACTTGGACGGGTTGGTTATAATCTATCTACCTATCAAGGCTGGCTGAAAAAGAAAAGAAAAATGACTCGGCAAAGCGTCGCGCTTTATGCCTACGTATTCTCATCAGAGAATGAGAAATCAGAGTCAACGTAGTTCGACTAATTACGGGTTACGGGGGAAAGGTTGCTCGCTAGGATATCGCATCCTATGCCTACGTACTTTCATCTGGTATGAAAGATCAGAGCAAACGTAGTTCGGGCAACTACGGGTTATCTCCTAAAAGGAGTGTTTTTTATTATGTTTGCGATTTCAACCGCACTAGAGACTATGACCTGAGAGTGAATGCGTCGCATGTCACCCAAAGGGTACCATACTAAACATCCAGACCATGGAAAAGAAACTCTCCCACAATCCTTTCTCAGATAGCTTAAGGCTCGTAACGTACGAGAGAAATCATTCATGATTACTGTATCTTAAACTGTTTTGAGATGAGAAGAGAACAGGCCCAACTAGGAGGGAGACTATCAAGTCCTACTGTTGTCATGCCATGGATTCATCCTATGGCTGAGGTTTGAACAGGGAACTCCTAGATGTTGTCATGCATAGGTTTCAACCTAAAAGTCTATCATCAAATCCTCATCAGAGGAAATGAGGGTCCTAAGGGATCATGTCAATGATACACCCAAAACAGACAAAAGCATCAGCTTTAACAGTAAAATGCATGCAATGCAAGTGAGGGAGGAAATGTGTGTGGGGCTTCGGCCTCCACAAGCTCGTCTCGACCTCAAGCCAATCATGAAATAACAGTAATCATCCTGAAAATAAACAACATACTATCAAGCAAAGAACCAGATAAAAGAAATGAAGTGCCCTCAGGCAAACAAACACACATGCTTGAGAAAGAAAGAATCTACCCCCCTATCCTAAAACAAAATCTGATCAAATCTAAGCACTAAAGCAAGACCCTAAACAAGAGAATCAATCCCAGTCTTCAAGCTTCAGAACAAGCTTACCAAAGAAAGGGAGCCAAGCAAGCAGACTCATAGTGTCTTCCTCAGGAGAACACTAGGAGGTGTATACTCAGGAGTCATATCCTATGTGGCTCAACCACTGTGATCAGTTTATATTCCTCCTCAGGAGAAATTAAACTCACAAGCAGGCTCCAACATCACTGGATATTTAGGAAATCCTATCTGAACTAGTGGAACTAAATGAACAGACTCATAGGACCTTCCTCAGGAAAGTACTAGGAGGCTTCCACTTAGGAGTTGTATCCTATGTGGCTCAACAACTGTGATCAGTTTACATTCCTCCTCAGGAGAAATTAAACTCACAAGTTGGCTCCAACATCATTGGATACTTGAGAAATCCTAGATAAACTAATGGAACTAAGTGAATAGACTCATAGGACCTTCCTCAGGAAAGTACTAGGAGGCTTTCACTTAGGAGTTGTATCCCATGTGGCTCAACAACATGTGATCAGTTTACATTTCTCCTCAGGAGAAATTAAACTCACAAGTTGGCTCCAACATCATTGGATACTTAAGAAAGAGGTGAGAAGAAAGAATGAAAGTCATTCATAGTGCCTTCCTCAGGAAAGTACCATGAACTTCCTTCAAACTTCAGGATCTCAAACCTCACAGGCAGGAAATAATCCAAGCTCTGGGTCTCTGAACCTTGATCTACAATCTTCTCTTCATGATGCTCTCCATCAAGGTCTTCAAGACAACACAAGCCCCTCAACAAATTCCCCACAATGAACCCCAAAGATGAACAGATAACCACAGGACAGACAAAATCAATAGGCAACTTCAGAAAATACCTAAAAAATACTAAACCAATGGGGAAAAATCTAGCAATTATTCACAAGGGTCTTTAACATCTACCCCTAACATCTACATAGGCCTCTACCCAAAAATTAAGACAAAACTTATCAAAGAAAATGAATTCCTTCACCTAGGCACAACCTAAACCCTAATTAGGATACCCTACATCTACCCCAATTAAACTAATCAAAATTTACTTCTAAAATTCTAGAATAAATCCTATGGGGAACTATGATTCATCATCTAATTGCACAAAAAAGAATGGATTAAAAAGACTAAAGAAAGGTCCTAAAAGAATTCTTGCAAAATCATGCATCAACTAAAAGAAAGAAAATACACTATATTAAAGAAAATACCACTAAAAATTCTGCATTAAAAATAAAATTCCATTTTTATTTTTATATTTTTCTACACAAAATTATCTAATCATAGAAAAAAGAATGGACAAAAAAGAGTTATTTATCAATTTTTAATGAATTTTCTAAAACAGAAGAATATTAAAAGAAAATAAAAGAAATTAAAACAATTAAAAGGGAGGGGGGTTGGAATAGCAAGGCGCACCAGTTGGTTTCAGTTGGGCCAGATAAAAGGGGGGTGGGGATAGCGAATTAAGCCCATAGACCAGCTTAAATGAAACGACCGCGTTTCACTTTTTGAATTTTTCCCTCCATCTTCAGATTGAATTTGAGCCGCTGGATTAACATAAAAAGTCAAATATTCCAAACGAGTTGATGGTGAGGATTGCGTCTTCAACCTCTGGCCTGCTAGGGTTTCGAAACAGCCTCCATGCGCCATACCTTCTCCTTCATCTAGCTCACTCAATTCTCCACCATTTTCCTCGATCCAAACAGCAAACTTATTCTACTCCTCTCCCTCTACACAATCACGGTGCTATAATTCCCTAACTCTCCCTCTACAAAGAATTATGAAAGCTGGAAGTTTCGGGTACACTTGATTCACACTGATATGCATGGTAATGGAATGAATCCATACTAACCTAGAATGTTCTACGTGCTGAGGGGATTACACTAAGCTAAAAACCTAAGAATATAGCAGCCTAGGGTGCATGTTCTTGATCTCTAAAGCTTTATGGCTCTGTTATGGAACTCCATGGATCGTGCTATAACTTCTAGGGTTTCATCAACTAACCTAATGCATCAGTTCTATATCTATAAAACTAATTAAAACTGCATAAATTAGGAGAATTAGGGAGAGAAACCAACCTGTCAAGTAATGATGGTAGGTGCTCGTGGAGAAGGTTGCAAGCCTTGTAACTGCTTCAGGATGATCCTCTAATGGTGGAAATGATTCTGTTTGCACTGGTTTTGGAGAAGAAGCCTTGTAGTGAAAGGTTTCTTGGATTGCTTGAACTTGAAGGAAGAACTTCAATGGCTATTTCTCTCTCTCTCTCTCTCTCTCTCTCCTGAAATCTCTCTCTATCACCAACCTTGAACTCTCTTCATGGCCCTCTTCTTATAATGATCATTAGACACTTCTAGATTCATCTAGAACATGGTGGAAAGTTCTTGAAAATCTCATGTGGGGACAAGTTGAATTTCTCTCATCTCATGCCTTATGCCTTACCATTTTGTGCCAAATTCTCCTTATGAGAGATATTGAGTGTGGATGAGTGAAAAACAAGCTCACCTTTGGCTTGTGTAAGGTTTTTCAACATTGCCTTCTTTTTCAAGTAACAAGTTTTCAAAGCATCACCCATTTTAAAGCTTCAACTCAAAATTCTAGCTAAACCAATGTTCTCAAAATGATGTTTCCAATCAAAATGATATATTGGATGACCTATTTTGGATTTGTGGATCTTCCAAATCAATTTTCAAATTCAACTTTTCAAACTTATATGCCATTTTTAGTTCATTTTTGACCAATCATGTAACTTCATGCTATGAGCTTTTCCAACAATTTGTGACCTTCTTTCTAGACTTAAAATCACATTTTGAACAACTTTCATGTTTTGAGTTTTTTCATTTGAGGCTTGGAAATAGGAGTTTTAGGCACTGGCTAAAATGACCTATAACTGACAAATGACCAAAATACCCTTGTCTTGTTCAAACCATAAGTTGAGTTCCACAAATCCAATCAAGGACTTCTACCACTCAAATTAAAGCTAAGAAGATGCTCTTCAACATTCATGTTGACCAAGAAGTCATAGGAATCACCCTACTAGGGCAAAAGTTGTCTGCAAGTTGGTGACTTTCAAGGACCCAGATTCACACACCTCTGCTGACCTGTGATTTGTCAAAACCATATCTTGAGCTCTGTAACTCCTATCAAGGACTTCCACCACTCAAATTAAAGCTTAGAACAAGCTCTACAACATTCATGTTATGGGGAAGGTGAGATATCAATCACATCTTGAGCTAAAACTTCCTGGAAGATAGGGATCAAATTAGGGTTTCTCACTGACAATCCCTGGGGACCCTGACTTGAAACTTCTCAAACTCCTCACTCATGATGAGTTGGCCTAGGAATCACCTTTATATCATCTCTATGCATCATTCCATGATCTCATGGCCTTTGGATTGAGTCTCAACCTTCTCCAAATCTTCAGTTAACCTAGGGTTGACCCAGTCAAAACCCTAATTCATCATTCATGGTTGAATCTTCTGAACTCTTGCATAATGACTTCTCTGGGCTTCATGAAGGCTATCCAGACATCTCATAGGCTTTCCCAAAACATCAAATTCATTCTCAAAGTCTCAGAACCATCTGAGGGGCTCCCACAACTCTCAAGCTATGAAGCACACAACCCTGGTTTTAACCCATTCCTCTGAGGATCTCTTGAACTTTCTGATGAAGGTATCCACTTTCAAACACTCAATGAATAAATAATTGTTGGTCAAATTTTGGGGTGCAACAGCCAGGATGCCCCATTTTTGGCTAGACCTTCTTTTTACTGTCCAGCGGGTCACTTTCAAGCAAAGTATTTTTTAACTGCGTCCGAATTCACAGGAGACGTAAAGTCTTCACCATCCATGGTAGATAGTAGCAAAGCTCCTCCAGAGAAGACTTTTCTGACAATGTAGGGCCCTTCTTAATTAGGGGTCCACTTGCCCCTGTGATCTGTTTGTGGCGGGAGAATCCTTTTCAGCACAAGGTCACCCGTCTGAAAGCTTCGCGAACATATCTTCTTATCATATGCTTTCTTCATCCGGCTTTGATACAACCGACCGTATGCGAGAGAAGCTAGCCTCTTCTCATCCATTAAGCTGAGCTGATTCAGTCTATCTTTAACCCATTCTGCCTCGTCAAGTTGGACATCTCGTAAAACCCTCAAGGAAGGAATCTCCACTTCCAACGGTAACACTGCCTCCATTCCGTATACCAAAGAAAAAGGGGTTGCCCCGGTTGATATGTGTACCGTCGTACGATAACCGTGCAAAGCAAAAGGTAGCATCTCGTGCCAGTCCTTATACGTCACAACCATCTTCTGAACAATCTTCTTTATGTTCTTATTGGCCGCTTCAACAGCGCCATTCATCTTGGGTCGATATGGAGAAGAATTATGATGCTCAATCTTAAAATTCTGGCACAACTCTTTCATCATCTTGTTATTCAAGTTCGAACCGTTGTCGGTGATAATCCGCTCAGGGATTCCATATCTGCAGATAATATCTCGTTTGATAAATCTGGCTACCACTTGTTTGGTGACATTGGCATATGATGTTGCTTCCACCCACTTGGTGAAGTAATCAATTGCCACCAAAATGAACCGGTGTCCGTTTGATGCCGTAGGCTCGATCTTTCCAATGATATCAATTCCCCACATCGAGAACGACCATGGTGATGACATCACATTCAGAGGACCTGGGGGTACATGGACCTTGTCCGCATAAATTTGGCATTTATGACACCTCTTTGCAAATTTGAAACAGTCTGTTTCCATAGTTAGCCAGTAATAACCTGCCCGCAACCGTTTTCTCGTCATAGCATGCCCACCAGCATGTGTACCAAACGTACCCTCATGTATCTCTTCCATGAGAAACTTCGCCTCTTTCTCATCTACACAGCGCATCAACACCAAGTCGTGGTTTCTTTTGTATAGGACACCGTCAGGATTCAAATAGAAATTGCCAGCCAATCTCCTAAGAGTCTTCTGATCACGACTGGGTGCCCCAGCCGGATACTCCTTGCTCTTCAAGAAATTCTGGATGTCATAGTACCATGGTTTATCATCAGATGCTTCGTCAATAGCAAATATGAACGCAGGCCTATCAAGCCAAGAGATAACAATCCGGGGAGCCTCGTTCCAGAAGTTAACTTTATACATCGAAGACAATGTCGCCAGGGCGTCAGCCATTTGATTTTTTGCTCGCGGCACATGATTAAATTCCACCTTGTCAAAGAAAGGCAACAATCTCCTTGCATAATACATATGTGGTATCAAATTGGGCTGTCGTGTCTCCCATTCTCCTTTTATCTGATTCACCACTAGAGCTGAGTCTCCGTATACATCCAGATGTTTGATTCGCAAATCAATAGCTTCTTCAAGACCCATGATGCAAGCCTCATATTCAGCTTCATTATTGGTAACCGGAAAGGTCAATCGAGCAGTAAATGGGATGTGCGACCCATGGGGAGTGGTAATGATTGCCCCTATTCCGCTACCATAGGAATTCACAGCTCCATCAAATATCAACTGCCATTTGGAACCCAACTATGGTCCTTCGTCCGACAATGGTTCTCCACAATCTTTCATCTTCAGGTACATGATATCCTCGTCAAGAAAATCAAACCTCATCGATTGGTAGTCCTCCACAGGCTGCTCCGCAAGGTATTCTGACAAAACGCTACCTTTAATAGCCTTTTGCGAGACATACTGAATATCATATTCGGTTAACACCATCTGCCATCGGGCAATTCTACCGGAGAGTGCTTGCTTCTCAAACACGTATTTGATTGGATCCATCTTTGAAATTAGCAGGGTTGTATGATTTAGCATGTATTTCCTCAAATGCTTGGCGGCCCAGGCTAGCGCGCAGCACGTCTTCTCGAGCATTGAGTATCTGGACTCACAGTCGGTAAACTTCTTACTCAAATAGTAAATCGCATGCTCTTTACGTCCTGTCTCGTCGTGTTGACCGAGAACACAACCCATACTTTCCTCAAGAACCGTCAAATACATAATCAAGGGTCTTCCGGCCACTGGGGGTATCAAAACAGGAGGTTCCTGCAAGTAGTCTTTTATCTTGTCGAACGCCTTTTGACAATTTTCGTTCCAGGTCACAACCTGGTCCTTTTTCAACAACTTGAATAACGGCTCGCATGTCGCAGTTAGGTGAGATATGAACCGAGCGATGTAGTTCAACCTCCCTAAAAATCCACGCACTTCTTTTTCTGTTTTAGGCGTCGGCATTTCTTGTATTGCTTTTATTTTCGCAGGGCCAACCTCTATTCCTTTTTCGCTCACGATAAACCCCAGTAGTTTACCCGATCTCACTCCGAAGGTGCACTTGTTAGGGTTCAGTCTCAACCTGAACTTCCTAAGCCTCTTGAACAATTTCAGCAAATTCACCAAATGTTCTTCCTCCGTCTGGGATTTGGCAATCATATCATCAACGTAAACCTTGATCTCTTTATGCATCATGTCATGAAAGAAAGTCGTCATAGCACGTTGATATGTTGCCCCAGCATTCTTCAATCCGAAGGGCATCACTTTGTAGCAAAATGTTCCCCAAGGAGTAATGAAAGTAGTCTTCTCCATGTCTTATGGCGCCATTTTAATCTGATTATAGCCCGAGAAGCCATCCATGAAGGAGAATACGGAGAACTGAGCGGTGTTATCGACCAGCACATCGATGTGAGGAAGTGGAAAGTCATCTTTCGGGCTCGTCCTATTCAAATCACGGTAGTCTACACACATTCGCACCTTACCGTCTTTCTTTGGCACTGGCACAATATTAGCGACCCATGAGTGATATTTTGTAACAGCTAGGAAACCAGCATCCCACTATTTTTGAACTTCCTCCTTGATCTTCACAGCCATGTCTGGCCTAGTTCTTCGGAGTTTTTGCTTAATAGGCGGGCATTCCTTTCGCAGTGGCAGACGGTGAACGACCATATCCGTATCCAACCCAGGCATATCCTCATACGACCAAGCGAATATATCACTGTACTCTTTGATCATCTCAACCAACCTTTGCTTGATATCACTCTGCAGCGCAGCCCCTATACGGATGTTTTTCTCAACCCCTTCCGACCCTAAATTGATAATCTCAATGACTTCCTCATGATGCAGAATTCTTCTTTCTTCTTGTTTCAATAACCAGGTCAGCTCTTCTGGTACGTCGCCATCTTCCACAATCTCTTCCTCAGCCTGAAATACCGGGTGCTTGAAGCCGAAGTGAGTCATTGGCAGTTCATAGATGTCATCTGAAAGAGTAATCCTGCAAAGGAAATGGTTAAATGCTTCAAAACGCATACAAAGTGTTGCACCCTAAAAATTTGCCCAACCTTATTCACTTGGTTTATGTTTCAATTGCATTAGCATTTGCATATAGGGCCATGTACATAGGTTACTCATCTGCATAGCATAAGCATAGCAAGTCAGCTAACAGGGGACCAATCATTATTCTCATCTCTAGAGGCCTATCAAGAGGTTATTATCCTGATTCAACCTCATTCAAGTCATCAGAAAAGAATTTGGAAGCTATCAAGTCAATGGATCAAGCAGTTCATCTATCTCCTAACTGAGGGTGTCTGAGGATCAACAAAGGAATTGTGAGCTGTGGATTGAGCATGGAGAGTATGTGGACATCATAGAAGACTTAGAAAGTCATTTGGAGAAGGAGACAAGTCATTGGTGAAGTCACAAGAATTACAGTTGAAGACAGTCAACTAGGGTTTCATCTGGGTCAACCCTGGGTCAACTCTAGGTCAATTGACTGATTGAAAGGCATTAAGGGCTATTGGAGAGATGTGGGGTTCATCATTTGACATGAAGAATAAGGATATGTTGTTATGCTAAGAAGAATTCAAGAGAAATCAAGGAGAAGAGGAGTTTCTAAATTAGGGTTTCTGTGTAAAATTCCCTAGTTTAGGACAAACTTCCAAGCAAGATAAGTCAAAATGCAAGCTTCAAATGGATCCTTGGCCAACATGAAACTTGTAGATGATCTCAAGACCTTTAATTTGAGTGGTGGAAGACATCAATGAGATTTATAGAACTCAAGTTATGGTCCTTGCAAGTTACAGGTCATCTGAGGTATCTGAAGTTTTGTCTGTGAAAGTGACTTGACTTCCAAGCAATTTTTACCCCTCAAGGAGATTTCAAATGAATTTCTGGTCAACATAATAATTGTTCCTAATTGTCTTATCTTTCTATAATGGTATGGTATGTCTTCATATGATTTGTGGAACTCTACTTATGGTCTTGGCAAGCAAAGGGTATTTTGGTCATCTGGTGATTACAGGTCATTCTTAGCCTATACCTAAAACTCATACAAGGGAGCTTCAAATGAAAAACTTCCCAACATCAAAGTTTCTCAAAATGCCATTTTAGGTCAAGGAAAGAAGTCATGAAAGTTTGGAAATGCATGGAACAAGACTTGATAAAAGTTGGTGAAAAATGACTTAAAAAAGGCATATAACTTGAAAAAGTTCAAGTTGGAAAATGGTTTGAGAGATCTACAAGTCCAATATGGGTCATCCAATATACCAAATTGATTCCCAACATCATTTTAAAGACATTGGTTCAGCCACATTTTGGAGTTAGGGTTTAAAAATTGGACTTGCTTTGTATTTTTGTTACTTGCATAATAAGGCAAGTATAGAAAACTTGGCACAAGATGAATTTTCAAGGCAAGGAGCTTACATACACTTCCCATATCTCATGTAAGGAGATTTTGACATAAGTTTGGAAAGGTGCAAGCATGAGATAAGAGATATTCAAAGTATCATGGCATGAGAAGTTCATGAAATTTCCACAACTTTCTAGAATCCTCCAAGATTATTCTAGAAACCTCTAAGTTTGTTAATCATCATCTATATATTGGATTGAGATCATTAAGAGTAAAGGTTGGTGATAGTTGATGTTGAATCCATTTGCAAATCATATTGAATTTTTTCCATCATTTTTCCATTTTTTCCCACACTTTCACATGTTTGAATTTCCATTTTTTTCAATCCTTTTTCTCTCCATTTTTTGATCCTTTCTCATTACCAATTAATTCAATATACTACATAGGATTTTTCCATCAATTTTTAAGAAGATTTTAGTGCAATTCCATGGTTGTATCAACATGAAAAAGTGAGCTCCAAGTGCAAAAGTGATTTTCATTTCCTCACCAATTCAAGCATTTTCTTTGATCCTAATACCTCTACCAAGAATTATTGAAGGTTTCTACACTTTTTTCCAAAGAAATTCGTGCTCCATTAAAGCTCCATAATTCATTTTTCCAAGGTATAAAGAATTCGACATAACTCATGATTTATGAGTCTTTCTTGCATTATTGTTGTTGCATCACATTGCTCTCATCTCCTACATGGATTCTAGTACAAAAAAGATGGTTTTTATGACAATTTTTGGTTCTTGAGTTTTTCTTGAGGTGCCACATTTTGGGAGTTAGAGAGAGTTTCAAGAAAATCTAAGACCATATTTGGATTCCTTGAATTTTTCCCTTCAAGTTTGACTAAAATTTTGTGCGAAACGGATAATTATTGATGGAGTTATGGTGCTTCAAAATAGCAAAAAACTCATGTTCATGGGGCTGCGGGTTACTATTCACAATGTTGAAAAATTTGATTTGGAGAAGAAGGTGTTAACACCGTCGGATGCATTTCCAAGTCAAGGTTTCTTCCATTCATCCAACGCCTCTCACTGCGCCACGTAATCGGCCACATAAGCCTCATGCCACTTTTATTTATTCATGTTATTTTCTTTTATTTTTCTATTGCCATGTTTCTTTTATTTTTTCTGTTTTATATGTTGACTTCAAATAATCATAAAAAATCGGAAAATTAGTCTTTTTGATCCCCATTTTTTTGTGCTGAATCTTTAAGATGTCTAGGATTTAATAAAACTGGAATTATAATTTTACCATTTTTTGGCATTTTATTTGGATTTTTTACATTTGGGTCGTCATAAAAAGGCCAATGCTGGTGCTATCATTTTGTTGAATTTCTTTAACCTATCAAAACACAATTTAAATGTCAATCCTTTTGCAGGGATCTCATACACACGTTGAGGTATTGTGATATATTTTTGTGGGAATTTTATTGTACCATTTTAATTGGTTTTGGATGCTTTCTTTAACATGCTCCACTTTAATCTTTCCTTTGGTATACATGAGATATCTTGCAATGTTTTCATCTTGTTTGACCATTTATCTTTGGATATTTTTGTGGTATCTCTCACCCCTGGTTTGTGGCTTGATGTAGGGAATTGGAGATTTTTATTTGAATTTTTTAGCACCTTTTGCTATTTTTCTCATATTTTGTATTCGAACTTGTAATTTGGACTTTCGAACGGACTTTATTTTTGTTAAGGCTCCAACGGCCGATTTGTGTTTGCGTGGTGAATGCCGTGGTTTATATTTCTTATTATAGATAGGCTAGAGGTATTTGAAGACCCCTTAGGTGGCTGTTATTTGTATGTGTAGCTTGCCCGATTATCGACTTGTTTGCATGATAGCACGTTGTGATTCCAAATAGTGGATTACGCGTTTCATTCGGAGTTTTCACTCGATTCTTTGCATATGATCACTTGATATTTTCTTATTCCATCCATGAATGGGCTTGAGGTTGAGATGAACCTTCCTCCCTCCTTTGCATTGCATTTACCATTGCTATATTCATGTTCACTTGTATGTGGTTATTACTTGTATTTCCGTTTCTTCCTTTCGTTTCCTTTCCCGTAGGACTTCCATTCTTCCTTGTTCAAGGGAGGATGTGATAGACATTAGGAGTTAACCCATGCATGATAACATTAGGGTAGATCTTATTCCCTTTTAACCCTAGGATTTGTAGAGTGCCATCTCTTCTTCCTTCAAAACAACAGAAAAACATTAATAAAGGTTATAACAGAGATTAATTCATTTCTTCCGTCAAAAGATTTGAACAGACATCAACCTTTTGCAATAAGAAAACCCTTGTTTAAGGTGAGATTTTTCATAAAAAACAACAGACAGACTTGTGTCGTACGTGGCCCGAACTACGTTTGCTCTGATCTTTCATGCTGTATGAAAGTACGTAGGCATAGGATACGATATCCTAGCGAGCAACCTTCCCCTCCTTTCCCGTAGGTAGGCGAACTACGTTGACTCTGATTTCTCGTTCCAAGTGGGAATACGTAGGCATAAAGTGCGATACTTTGCCGAGTCATTTTTATTTTCATTTTATTTTCTTTTTAACCCTTGACCTATAGTTTAGATAGAATAACAATCCATACCCGAAAATAAGCGTGGATCCCGTCGAGTACGACGGACGTGAGGGGTGCTAATACCTTCCCCTTGCGTAACCGACTCCCGAACCCAGGTTTTGGTTGCGACGACCATACCTTTCCCGTGTTGTGCGAGGTTTACTCTGAGCGTTTCCTTTCCCTCCCGTGGGATAAATAACGCACGGTGGCGACTCTTCTGTTCAGCCGGCGCCGATTTTCACAGTAGCGACACAAAGCAAATAACCATGTTGCCATTTTACTGTAAAAGATAAAAAAACAGGAAAAACAGGGATCACAATATTTGTATATGAAAAACGCCTTTATTTCATGATTAAACAATGTAATGTACATAACCAAATGGCCTTAAGCAAAATCACTATGCCCCGGGTAGGACACAGGATTATTCAACAATTAAGAAAACAAATCATTACTGTTTAGTTGTCACGGGAACAGTCTCCCGGATAAACCAATTACAGAGACTTTGTCCTGGCACGCTTGGCTTGATCCACGCGTCCATGTCACAGTCGCTATCTCCTTCTTTAGAATCGGAAACAGCATTGATAGTCTCGAAGCTCACCCCTCTTGGTGTGATGGTTATCGGCCCTCTGAACCTGGGCGCCCCTGAAGAGGATGCTGATGACGAAGGATGATATCCAAGCCCGAACCTGTCATTCTTCACGGGAATCTCCAACACCTGACCCCAGCCCTTGGTTTTGCCTGCCTGCACTAGAGCCTGAGCCTCTTTGTACGATGACACTGCCACCTCTGATATCTTACTTGGCACCGAAGCTTTGTCTTTAATCTTTAGCCCTTCAAATGCTTGACAAGGTGTTTCGTGTATTTCTCCGTCGACCTCCACATATCTGAATGAAGACAGATGGCTAACCAGAATATCTTCTTCTCTGTAAATAGTGACGACACTATCCCCCACCATATATTTCAGTTTTTGGTGTAACGTGGACGTGACTGCCCCGACAGCATGAATCCATGGGCGCCCAAGAAGACTACTATACGCTGGCTGGATGTCCATTATATAGAATTCAGTTTCAAAAATTTCCGGCCCCACCTGCAATGGTAATGTTATTGATCTGAAAACCGACCTCCTTATTCCATCGAACGCTCTCACCACTAAGTCACTGGGCGTGCATATAATACCCCTGATATCCAACTTCATCATGGCTTTCTTCGGTAGCACATTCAGGGAAGATCCAGTGTCTACTAAAACATGGGACATGACCGTGCCCCGGCATTCTACTGACACATGCAATGCCATATTGTGCTCTCTCCCTCTTGGAGTCAAATCAAAATCTGCAAAGCCCAAACTGTGCCCTGCATTAACATGCGCCATCACCCCTTCTAACTAATTAACCGAAACCGTCTTGAGGAACGAATGACGTGTCTAGTATCTTCAGCAAAGCGTTCTGATGGGCCTCGGAACATAACAGCAATGATAGGATGGAAATATTTGACGGCGTTTGTTGGAGGTGCTCCACGATTTTGTAATCACTTTTACGGATGAGCCTCATAAACTCTTCCACATCCTTAAGCGATGTTTCCTTTTAATTCGACTGAGAAGGACCACCCTCAACTACCTTAGCTTTACCCTTGGCTACTCTTTCCGCCTCTACCTCGGGTGACATGAAGATTCTTCCACTTCTGGTCATACCCCCTATTCCGACAACATTGTCGACAACCCCAGCTGGTTGTCCATTGACTTCGATTTTCTTACCATCGCAATATACCTCCAACCCGTAAGTCCATGACACTACTTTAGTACTCTCGAAAGGAACCGGTCCTGCTTTGGTAATTGTGATCGTCGGCCACCTGGCGGGCGCTGTTATCGTTATTGTTTTCCTTGGAATCGTTACCGTAGCAACATCGTTCAGCTCGTCACATAACGCCTCTTCAGGCTTTTCAACTGCAGTTCGATTGAATCGCAACGTGCCTTCATTTATCATAGCCTGAATACCCTTTCTCAACTCATCACAACCCCCTGAATGGGTCCAACAATCTAATCAGAATTCATCACAGCCTGGGAACACGCCCCCCTTTAACAACCTGCTCTTAACCTCACACAAAGGTGTCTTCAGCTCATTAACATACGTCACTAGATTCAGATTCTCTTCTGTCAGGATGGCGTTTGCCCCATGATTGGGCATAGGCTGCTGTACTATATTTGGACCCGTCTGTCCGAAGTTGATAGCTTTGCTGTCCAACAAGTCTTGGACTTTATGTTTAAACGCATGACAGCCTTCAATATCATGTCCGGGCGCCCCAGAGTGAAACTCACAGTGTTTACCAGCATCAAAGCCAAACGGAGGAGTGCCCGTTAACGGCGCCATGGTCCTTTTCTCGACTAACTTCAACCCTAGCAGTGTTTGAAGCAGTTCGGCGTATGTTGAAGGAGGCGTTTCAAATACTCTCCTTGGCTTGCCCTCTAGGATTCTATGTTGGGCGGGGTGTTGCCTTTGTTGTTGCTGCTGTTGCGGCTGCTGTTGCTGTTGTGGAAAAGGGATGGTAACGCTAGCTATCTGTTCAGACTGAGCATACTGATTTCTCCCTCTGCCCCGACCCCTTCCTCCAAACACGACACTAGTATCGCCCTGTCGTCTACCACCGAATGCTTTTCTTGTACCTCCTACGGGGCAGACTCACCTGCTTGGAATCTTCCAACTTTAATCCCGTCTTCGACCATCTCACCCATAAGAATCAAATCTGAAAAACTGCTCAACGAAACATTAAACAATTTTTCGTAATATATCCCTGTAAATGTCCCAATGAACATACTTTTCATTTCTCTTTCAGCTAACGGAGGATGTACTCTTGCTGCCATATCGCGCCATCTCTGCGCGTACTCTTTAAAGCCTTCCTCGCTCTTCTGCGACAAACCTTGCAATTGAACTCGGTTCGGTGCCAGATCACTGTTATACTTATAATGCATGACGAAAGCATCCGCCAATTGCTTCCAGGTTTTGATTTGAGCGGGCTCCAACCCCATGTACCATTCGAGTGACGGTCCTGACAGGCTGTCTTGAAAGAAATGCATAAACATCCTTTCGTCATCTGAATACGTGGACATCCTTCTGTAATAAGAGCGGACATGCACCTTAGGGCAAGTGTCCCCCTTATATTTGTCGAAAGTGGGAGCTTTGAATTTCAGCGGTACCCTCAGCCCAGGCACCAAGCCCATAGTAGTCATGTTTAATCCGGTAGAATTCTGATTAGACATACCCTTCACCTGTTCTTCAAGCATTTTGATCCTCTGAGTATTATCAACGGGTCTCTCAAATCCCATGCCTCTTCCCGAAAAGGCGTCCTCTTGACAGTCTTCGCCCCAGTTCACATTTTCATTTTCGTACCCATCATAACCAGTGTTGCGACCAAACCCTTGCGGATTAGTCATGGGACCTCTACCCCCATTACCATAACCTTGATTGACCCTAACAGGTCCAAACCCAGTGTTGACAGGAATCACCCCAGCACCGTTCATATTACCAAATCCACCGTACCCCTGGTTAGTGTTACCAAAACCGTCATAATCGAAACCCTGAGTGTTGAAGCCGAACTTTCTGCCCTGATTGCTGTACTCAAATCCCTGGTCATTATATCCGAACCCATTGTTACCAAAACCATTACCGCCATTGTAGTTACCACCGCCCAGATTGGCGTCTCCAAATCCAACATTGTTAACAACAGTCTCATTTCCATTCCCTGTGTTACCATTGCCAGCGCCAGCGTCATTGTTTACAACCACAACAGGTGGGGTCACCACAGGTGGGACCATGGGCGTAGGGGGCCCATCTTCAGGAATAGTCTCAACGTGCGCGGAGTTGTGGTCATTGTTGCCATTCCCATTAGCTCGCGTCAGCAGCGGCTGCACCAAAGTCTGAAGGCTTTCCTGGCCCTTAACAATGTTCTCCATTGCCTGCATGAACAGATTCAACTTCTCACGGGTTTCCTGCATCTCCACTTGGACTTGATCCATGATTCTCTTGCAGTTGTTTCGGGTTGAGTAGCGGTGAACTCTTTGTTCGTCAATCCTGAAAACCTGAAGACGCAGGAAATAAGATACAGATTCAAGAATACCGGTTATGCAATATAAATGCAGATGCAAATGTGTAAATATGCTACAGGTTATATTCCCCCCGATTCTAGTTTCGGAGAGAATGCCATCATGACAATGGAGTCCCCATCAAGCAAACAAGGAATCAGAAAATCCTCATATATAAACAAATGCCAAGAGGCTGAGTACAAGAGTACAACTGAATACAACTGAAGAGACCTCGGCCAACAAGCCTGGCGATGGTCCAAATACAAGTACAAATAACAAAGGCAAGGCCAAATGGCGTGCTCTGACGTCTTCCAATATCCCCAACGTCTCCGAGTGCCCTAGTCGGGAGATCAGCTCCTGTATCAGTAAAGCATGCCGCTCAGTAGTGGATCTCAGCTTTTTGGCATCGTCCTGGTAGGTTCCTGCGCCAGAAGTCTCGTCAAATCTGTACCTCTTGGAACCGGCCTTCTCTTCATAATCTCTCGGCTTCTCGTCAATGTCACTTACTCTGAGCTCACCAGCGCTCCTAAGTGATGTCTCTTCAGCAATCCTTGTGTCTTGGGCTCTAATCTGTGCCTCTAGCGTGGCAATCTGCAGCTTCAGTTCGTCTTCCCGCTCCTTCCGCTTGGTAAGCGTGGTATTCCACAAGGCTTCCCACTTGCTGATACGGGCATAAGCTTTGCTTAAAAGTTCCTTCTTGGAAGTAAGCACCTTGCTGACACCGTTCAAGGCTATTCCCACTTTTTCTTTCTTGTTGGTCTCCTTTGTCAACTCTGATCCCAACCTGTTAATCAATTCAGTTTGTTCCTTCACAGTGAAGGTGGCTTCATTCTTCTCACGACACAACTGGAAGATCTCCTTCTCTAACTCATCATTGGATTTCTTCAATTCTTCATTTTCGGCTAACAATTTGTTATACCTCTCACTTTCGGCCGATGTAGGTACCTCAATCAACGGAAGATACAGGGGTTCCGCAGCAGGATAAGGCATCAAGGAAGTACTAGCTCTCTCGCGGATCCAAGCCAAATAAGGATCGTAGGCTCTGCTGTTGCTCTTACCGAGCAAAGCTTTCCCTTTCCTATGGATGTTAGCCCATGCATGTCTCAATCTGATCAAAACAGCTGTGTCTAATAAGCCCGTGAGATACAGAGATTCCTGTATCTCCTTCTCAATAGGAGCGTCCCTCAAAGCATAACCGAACTGTCTTACCAGCAGTGAAGGGTTATAGTTAATACAGCCTTTCCGTCCAATTAAGGGGACATTCGGAAAGCCACTGCAACTATATATAATATCAGAGCCAAGCATACTCCGATCAAACCAAATGATGTTCTCAGCAGACAGCCCCATCAACCGGGAAGACCAATCCAAAGTATCAACAGCATCAACAAAAGGTCCTTTCTTCGGGAGGTGCCCCTGGAACCACCTGTACAAAAGAGGAAGACAACAGGAGACATTCTTGCCACGATGTTTCTCATTCTTGTAGTGAATGGAATGATAAACATCGCCCAAGAGGGTAGGAACCGGATTCTTCGAGGCAAGAATCAAGAAGGCATCTGAGTCAACAAAATCTGGTACATTAGGAAACAAGACAATCCCATAGATGCAGACAACTAGAATAGCACTGAAGGCAACCTAACATCCACTCTTCACGCACTGTGTAGCCTTTTCAACCAGGATAGACAGGTGAAAACCATAAGCTCCGTTCAGCTTAACCCAACCTCCAGGAAACTCAGAAGCGTCTAAGCTGACAATCTCAGCAAGTGTAGCTAACTTAGGCTCAACATCAACATGTATGAAGGGCATCTGGTCTAACACAGGAACTCCCAACATCGCAGAATACTCCTCCAAAGTGGGTGCCAAAATATAGTCAGGAAATAAGAAACATCTCAGCTGCGGCTCATAAAACTGCATCAAAGTATACACCCCAGTCGTCTCAAATGCTGAAGGTCTGTACAATAAGCTAAGCAATCTCCCATAAGATATCCCGAACTCAGCCCTCACTTTCTCATCTGCTAGAGCAACTAAACCCAGTAAGGAACTGATGTCTGGAGAATGCAACCGGTAAGCAACTGTCCTTTTCAGGGACTCCATGTCTGGCTAGCAGATATACTAGAATTAGAGGGGAATGATCACCTGCAACATAAATACATGTTAATGAAATGCAATCATGAAAATGCACATGCATATGCAAACAAGGGACCAAATGCAATGCTGATGGACTGGGCTGCTCTATACTGAAGCCTGAGAACCATCCAATCTTCATCTCAAACCAAACCAACCACTCAAAAGAACCCTGCAACCACATCTCACTGACAGAGATAAACCAGGTATTCTGAGGTCAAAGGTTTCCTGCAAACAGACCCATCTACCACTCACAGGTGTCTACTTAACTCGCAGACGAGGTACGGCATCCTATGCGGGTTCAACGTCACAGACTTTCAAGAGTGATGACACGATACCCAGAAGGTGTGGCATCATCATCCCTTGCAGCAGCCTCACTTAGTTGAATCCGAATTGATAGGTCCCCAGAGTCGACAATCCTCGGGTCAGACAACTTGTCGAGCCCTAAGGGCCAGGAAAGAAGCATCAAAGAGAATCTCGTCCGAGCGTAAATTTCGCGGCTAGCTGGTGCGAGCTAAGCAAGCAGGCTAACCACTACTCTCTACTTCTAAGTCTATGTGTAACATCAAGCCCAGGTCCGGCTTATCTCTCAATAGATCATCCCTTCCCACAACAGCAATAATAATATAAGGCTGATAATAAAATGCGGAAAGTAAAGACAGAAAAGTAAATTTATACAACACCCATGACGGGAAAACAAGTGCTAGGATTGACTCGCATAGGGGTTAATCTCTCCCCAGTAGAGTCGCCAGCTGTCGCTACTGCGAAAATCGGCGCCGGCTATGACAGAAAAGTCGCCACCGTGCGTTATTTATCCCACAAGAGGGAAAGGAAACGCTCGAAGTAAACCTACCGCAAAGATGGGAAAGGAATGGTCATCGCAACCAAATCCTGGATTCGGGAGTCGATTATGCAAGGGGAAGGTATTAGCACCCCTCACGTCCGTCGTACTTGACGGAATCCACGCTTGTTTTCTAGTACGGATTGTTATTCTATCTATTCTACAGGTCTGAGGTTAAAAGAAAAGAAAATGACTCGGCAAAGTATCGCACTTTATGCCTACGTATTCCCGTCTGGAACGAGAAATCAGAGTCAACGTAGTTCGCCTAACTACGGATGAAGGTGGGAAGGTTGCTCGCTAGGATATCGCATCCTATGCCTACGTACTTTCATACAGCATGAAAGATCAGAGCAAACGTAGTTCGGGCTACGGAAGACACAAGCTTGTCTGACCGTTTTTTATCTCCTTATGAAAGGGGTTTTTCCTGATTAAGAGTCCAAGCGGACAAAAATGACACTTTGATGTTTTTTTTCAGTCTTTTACGCAAGAACTGTTTTTTATGATGTTTGCAATCTCTGACGCACTAGAGACTATGATTTCAGAGTGACTACGTCGTATGTCACCCTAAGGGTAACACACTAAGCAATCAGATTACTGAAGAGTGACCCTCCAACAACCCTCTCTCAAATAGCTTAAGGCTCGTAGCGTACGACATTGATTATCCTTATTACTGTGTTTTGAATTGTTCTGAGATAGAAGAGAAAGAAGCTCTAAAAACCCTAGGGTTTGAAAGAGGAATCAAAACTACCCTAATGTTGTCATGCATGGATTACAACCTAATGTCTGTCATAATTCCCTCCTGCACAGAGGAAATCAGAGATCCTAGGGGATAAACGGAAAAGAAACAACAGATATACAATAAACAGTAAAATGCATGAGATGCAGCAATACAAGCAAGGCAAGGGAGTCCCACTCAGCCTTGAACCTGGGAAAACAATAGGCAAAGTGAAACAGCTTCACTTCAAACCTAAGGGGCAAGCTGACCAAGCCAACAATCAATACAGAAAAAGAAAATAAAACCCAACACCAGCTCTGACAGCCACAGTTGATTAACAGCACAAGGTTGACAGTAACAACTTCTCCCAGCAAGACCCTACTCTTCAACCTTCTTCAAGCTTTAGATAAGCTCTTATCTTCAATAAATCCCCAAGCTCTAGCAAGCACAGAACCCCAATAAGTAGACAACTTCAATTGGCAGCAAAACCCTAGTCTTCAACAGATATCCAGCTTTGACAGGTACAAGCTTCATCTTCACCAGTCTTCAATGAACTTCATCTTCAATAGGCTTCCATCTTCAATGCAAACAATCACAGGAGAGAATAAACTAATAGATGAAGTTGGAATGTTAAGAGGCTTAATGATAACCCAGGGAAATCATTAAGATCTTATCATAGCAAGGGAGAGGTATCCTCAAGGTTCTACCCAATCAAAGCATGCTCTACATCCCTCCTAAGGAGAGATGGAACTTCTTTGGGGGACCTTATGTCATAGGATGAAATAGAGGCACAAGAAGCCCTCTATGTTTGACAGAAGAAATCAGTCTACTCTGAAGCTCTCCCTACATCTCCTATCTCCTAAGTCTTCATCAAGCATCTTCAGGCACAAGCAACTTCAAGCTCCAAGCATCATCATTATTTGTCTTCAATCTCCAAGTTTTCCTTAACTCCATCAAGCAAAGCTCAAACCCCAAGCCCAATTAAAATGCCCAAAACCCAACATACAAAGCAACTTCCCAAGAGGGAAACACACCAATAACAACCAACTTGCAAAAATCAAATAAAATGGAAATACTCCTCATAAAATCCTAGATTAATTTCTAAGGGATCCTAACTAGGTACCCTATACCCCATATAAACCCCAAGACCTAAATCAATTTAAAACCCCAAAACTATGTGTTAAAATGCACCTATGTCAGGGTAAACCCTAATCCTAATCACCCTAAAGTTTGATGTTCAAAACTAACCTAAATTAAATCAAAAAAATGTGATAAAATTCCAGGGGGAACCTAATAGACTATACTAACTATAGCAAAAAGAATTACACCAAAAATCAAAGTGAAATGATCATACTAAATTCAGCAAGTTGGATAAACACAATGGAAGTTAAATAAAAAGCAATTAAATGTAAAATGCACCAGAAATAGGAAAATGCACGAAATTACATTTTTATTGTTTTATAATTTCCTAGATGTCTTGATGAAAATGAGGAAAAAATTCCCATCTAAAAATAATGGTTTTTCAATTTATTATGATTTTTCAATGAACCTAAAAAAATGATGAAAATGAAAGAAAATATGAGAAAATGGCAATGCAGCGTGTTGAATAGCAATGTTATGCAGTGTAAAACAAAGATGGGCCCAGGAAGGGGGTGTAAGAAGAAAAGCGCTACTAGGCCCATTAACCATCAGAAAATGAAATGAAAATAACCAGAAAAAAGGAAAATCCGCGTGGTGAATAGCAAACAAAACCAGTGTTACTCTCAGTGGGCCTTTGCAAGGAGGTGTGGATATCATGTTTTGCACTAAGCCCAACCAAATACATTAAGTGAAACGGAGCGTTTCACTAATGTCTCAGATCCTTTACAAAATGGTATGCACTCGTGGCCGTTAGATCCTCCTTTGGTCAATGGTCTTACTCGGATCCTAGGGCTCTAAGGTTATCTTCAACCTTCAAACACTTCTTGGAGTGAAACCAGCCATGGAAACAGAGCAATGGTGTTCATCTTCTCCAATTCGTAAATCTCACAAACTCCACCAAAAACAAACTTAGATACTCTAAACCACCCTAAATTTCACACTGAATTCAACCATGGTAATCACAATCATTGAAACATCCTCTACTCTCAAACATGATTGAACCTTTAGAATTTGGTCAAGAACCAAAACTCACTAAACCTAAAATTGAACGGTTCAATCTCTTCACCACCTCACCCTAATCATTTCTATCTATCACACTAAGGTTCTAGCATCAAGAACACGAAGCTATCAGCATGAACAGAAATGGTGCCATCCTATTTTTTTGTCTCTAAACCTAACCAAAAGCTACCAGAAAGCTTCCTACACTAATCTACATTGAATCTAGCTATTCAAAACCTATTGAAACTACCTAAATCAAGCCATGGAGTGAAGTTTACATACCTGTAATTTTGAGATGAATAGAGTGATCAAAGCTTCAAGATAAGCTTCAATAAGTTCCAGATACCTTCACCAACACCAAAGGATGCTTCTGTATGCAAAGAAAGAGATTGAAATGGCTTGGATTCTTGAATTCGATCTTGAGTTGCAGATGAAAAATTCCAAATGCTATCTCATAATTCTTCACTGTTCTTGCTATGGATTCTATCTGGAATCAATCACCAATGCTAGAGCAATGTTTTGAATGCAAAAGAAATGATTGAAAGTGGTTGAAACTGTGTAACAGAATTTGGTTTGCAAGAAGAAAGTTGAAAATGCAATCTCTCAAATCTCTCTCAATTCTCACTCACCAGTGATCTGAATCACTTCATATGTATATATAGAATGTGTTTGAAAGTTCTGGAAACTTCTGGATCAATCTTATGAGAAGATCAAATTCTCATGTCATGAAAATCTCCTTTCATGCTATGTTCATATCAGTTCATGTATCAGCTTGCAATTCACCTTGTTTCTGATTCAAATTGTCCTCTAATGAGATTTTGGATGTGTTAGGATTCACTAAAGCCTTGGTCATGCCTTACAAAGTGATTTTGCATATGTGCCTTAGGATGTAAGTAACCCCTTTACAAAGCAAGTCATTGAATTATCCCTCAACTCAAAAATGTGGCAATGTCAACGTTCTCAAAATGTATTTTACAATCAAATTGGTATGTCATATGGCTTGGTTTGGAGTTGTATATCAAAAATCCCAATTTCCATCCTTGGCTTATTTAAAATTCAACCTTATTTTAGGCCATTTTTGTGATTTTGTGAAGCAAGCCCTTCCACTCACCCATGACCTCTTACCTAGCCTAAAAACATCATTTTGAACACATCTCATGTTGAACATTTTTCCATTTGAGGAGTGGAAGATGGAGATCTTGACCTATGTTGAAAAATGACCTGTAATTCAACTTTCCCAAACTACCCCTGGGTTGCCAAGACCATAACTTGAGTTCCACAAATCCTCTTGAGGACTTATAGTACTCAAATTAAATCTAAGATCAAGCCCTACAATTCTTATGTTGGCCAAGAATTCATTTGAAAACTCCTTGATGGATAAAAATTGCTTGGAAGTCAATTGACTTTTACAGATAAATTTCAGTGTCCTCTGATGACCCATAACTTGCAAGAGCCATAACTTGAGTTCTACAAATCTCCTTGAATACTTCTAGTACTCAATTTAAAGCTATTGGAAATCTCTACAAGTTTCATGTTGGCCAATAATCCATTTGAA
This sequence comes from Lathyrus sativus, assembly GCA_963859935.3. Taxonomy (NCBI): domain Eukaryota; kingdom Viridiplantae; phylum Streptophyta; class Magnoliopsida; order Fabales; family Fabaceae; genus Lathyrus; species Lathyrus sativus. The sequence continues at coordinate 324,018,273 of OZ012736.1, forward strand.
ACTTGCATTTTGACTTATCTTGCTTGGAAGTGAAGCCTAAATTAGGGGATTTTACACTGAAACCCTAATTTGGCAACTCCTCCTACTCTTGATTCTCTTTGATTTATCCTTGGCACAACATCACACTTGTATCAACATATCAATTCATGAATCCCACATCCTCCAATTAAGCCTTGATGCTCTTCAATCACTCAGCTGACCTAGGGTTGACCTAGATGAAACCCTAGTTAACTACACTTCAGTTGTGGCTTTTGTACTTGAATCAATGACTTGTCTCATCTTCAAGATGACCTTCTAAGCATCCCATGAGCTTTGTACATACTTCCAATTCACAATTCCATGCTTCAACCCCCCATTGATGACCTTCAATACACCTCAAGTTAGGAGAGAAATCCACTTGTTGACATTCAAAACTCTCAAAGCTTCAAACATTTCTTGATGACTTGGATGGCCTTAAGCTTGAACAACACCCCTAGCTAGGCTTCTTCTCTTGGTAGACACCTTGATCCCTTGTTGGAGGCATGCTATTCTATGATATGCAAATGATTGGGCTATGTACATGGTTGACTATACAAATGACTTATTATGCAAATAACAATGCAATTGAAACATAAACCAAGTGAAATATGTTGGACAAATTTTAGGGTGCAACAATGGCGGCAAAGCAACACGATAGGGTACCTCTCCTACCCTCTGCAAAATCTAAAAAGGACCAATGAAACGCGGCGTCAACTTACGTGACTTCAATGCCCTACCAACACCAGTCATTGGAGTGACTCGAAGAAACACATGATCTCCCTCTTGAAATTCAATTGCTTTCTTCCTCTTGTCATGATAACTCTTCTGACGACTCTGGGAAATCCTCATCTTCTCTTGGATCATCTTAATCTTGTCGGTAGTATCTTGAACTAACTCGGGTCCAACTACAGAACTCTCTCCTGACTCATACTAACGTAATGGCGTCCTACAACGTCTACCATACAAGGCCTCAAAAGGTGCCATACCGATGCTCGAATGAAAACTATTGTTGTAAGTAAAATCAATCAAAGGAAAGTAGCTATCCCAAGCTCCTCCCTTTTCCAATATACAAGCTCTCAACAGATCTTCAAGTGATTGAATCGTTCTTTCCGTCTGACCATCTGTCTGAGGATGATAAGCTGAACCACAACTTCGTACCCAAAGCACTCTGCAGGATCTCCCAAAATCTCGAAGTAAACCTTGGATCTCGATTTGACACAATGCTAGACGGAATACCATGCAAGCTGACAATCCTCTCAATGTACAACTTCGCCAATTTATCCAATGGATAGTCCATGTGCATAGGGATAAAATGAGCAGATTTGGTCAATCTATCCACAATAACCCATATGGCTTCAAAATTCCTCTGCGTCCTCGGTAAACCGGACACAAAATCCATAGAAATGCTATCCCATTTCCATTCAGGAATAAACAACGGTTGCATCAAACCCGACGGTTTTTGATGCTCAATCTTCGACTTCTGACAAGTCAAACAAGAATACACAAACTCTGTAATATCCTTCTTCATACGAGGCCACCAAAATATTTTCCTCAAATCTTGATACATCTTAGCAGCACCCGGATGAATACTCAATCCACTACGATGCCTTTCCTCAAGAATACTCTTCTTCAGCTCGACAATGTCAGGAATACAAACTCTATCACGATACCGCATAATACCATTCTCATCAATCCGAAAATCACCACCTTGGCCTTGACTGATCAAATTCAACCGATCAACTAAGCTCAAATCCGATTTCTGTCCTTCTCGAATCTCGTCCAGAATACCACTAGTAAGTTTCAACATACCAAGCTTTACTCCATAAGAAGTCCTTTCACACACCAAACTCAAATCACGAAACTGATCAATTAATTCCAACTCCTTCACCATCATCATCGACATATGCAATGATTTCCTACTCAATACATCTGCTACCACATTCGCTTTACCGGGATGGTAATTCAAACCAAAGTCATAATCCTTTAGAAATTCTAACCATCTTCTTTGTCTTGCATTCAATTCCTTCTGATCAAAGAGGTACTTCAAACTCTTATGATTACTAAACACCTCAAATCTCGAACCAAATAAATAATGCCTCCAAAGTTTCAACACAAATACAACGGCGGCCAACTCTAAGTTATGCGTCGGATAATTCTTCTCATGCACTTTGAGTTGCCTCGAAGCGTAAGCTACAACTTGATTATTTTGCATCAACACACCTCCCAAACCCATCAAAGAAGCATCACAATACACAACAAACGGTTCTTCCGGATTTGGCAAAATCAAAATAGGGGCCATCGTCAATCTCCTCTTAAGCTCTTGGAAACTTCCCTCACACTTGGCATCCCAAACAAAAGCTTGACCTTTCCGAGTCAACTGCGTCAACGACGATTATAGCTTAGCAAATCCTTCAATGAACTTCTGATAATAACCGGCCAACCCAAGAAAACTTCTATCTCAAAAACTGATTTCGGAGTCTCCCATTGTGATACCGCTTCAACTTTCGACGGATCAACCGCAATACGTCTACTTGAAATTACATGCCCAAGAAAACTCACTTCCTTCAACCAAAACTCATACTTAGAAAGTTTCGCATACAACTGCTTTTCTTTCAACACAGATAACACAACCTTCAGATGCTCGACAAGCTCTTCTTCATTCTTTGAATAGACTAAAATGTCGTCAATGAACACAACCACAAACTTGTCCAAATAGGGATGAAAAATTATATTCATGTACTCCATAAACACACCTGGTGCATTAGTCACACCAAATGGCATCACAGAATACTCATAGTGTCCATACCTCGTTCTAAAAGCAGTTTTTGGAATATCCTCAGCCTTCACGCGAATCTGATGATATCCGGATCTCAAATCTATCTTACTGAACACACTTGCACCAACCAACTGATCCATCAAGTCATCAATCCTCGGAAGTGGATACTTATTCTTGATAGTCACCTTATTCAACTGTCTGTAGTCCACACAGAGTCTCATAGAACCTTCTTTCTTCTCAACCAACAGTACTGGTGCACCCCATGGCGACACACTTGGACGAATAAACCTCTTATTAAGCAGATCTTCAATTTTACTCTTTAACTCTTTCAATTCCGATGCACACATACGATATGGAGTCATCGATATCGGACTAGTTCCAGGAACCAAATCGATCATAAACTCCACTTCCCGTTCCGGTGGTAAATCTCTTATCTCATCAGCGAAAACTTTTGGAAAATCACGAACAATTGATAAAACAGTAGTTTCTTCACTCTCACCAATACTCAAAGTTGCCAACAACATAAATACCTTTGCACCATCTTGCACCGACTCCTTCACTTGCTTAGCCGTCATAAACGAATCCCCTTCTTTGTCAGATTCAGGGAAAATAACCGTTTTGTTAAAATAGTTAATATAAACACGGTTGAACCTCAACCAATTCATTCCAAGAATGACATCAATTCAGTCTAAGTGGAGACACGCTAAGCCAACTCCAAAATCTTTATCAAAAATACTCAACGGACAATTCAAGCACACATACTGGGTAGTTACTGAACCCATAGCAGGAGTGTCAATAACCATACCGCCACCCATAATAGACAACTTAAGACTTAATCTCTTAACACAATCCAAAGAAATAAAAGAATGCGTAGCTTCGGTATCAATTATAGCGATCAAAGGTATACCATTAATGAAGCACGTACCTCGGATCAATCGATCATCACTAGCATTTTCTGATCCAGATAGAGCAAACACTTTTCCGCTCCCTTGTGTCTTCCTCGGCTTATTACACTTGGTACTAATGTGCCCTTGCTCACCACAATTGTAGCAAGTCACATTTGCACCGCTTCTTCACTCTATAGCTTTGTGGCCTAGCTTGCCACACTTAAAACACTTCAACCCAACACCTTTGCATTCAGGAGCACGATGTCCCGCTTCACCATAATTATAACATCTTACCGGAGTTGAGGCTCCTCCCCCACTTGGCCTCTTACCATAATCAGCTCTTTGTTTCCCTTTATCTGCAGGAGTCACATAAGGTTCGCCTGATCTCCTGATACCTGACAACTTGTTTGATCTCCGGCCTCAAACCATTTACAAATTTGAGACACTTAGATCTCTCCGCATTAACGGTATTGTAGTGGGGACAGAACTTAATCAACTCTTCAAATCTTGCCGCATACTCGGCCACAGTAGAGTTACCCTGCTTCAACTCAAGGAACTCGATTTCTTTCTTCCCACGCACATCTTCTGGAAAATACTTCTCCAGAAATGTCTCTTTAAAAAGATCCCAAGTAATCACCATCTCATTCTCCTTAAACCTTTGGCGAGTATTACCCCACCAATCCTCCGCTTCCTCCTCAAGCATATGGGTTCCAAACTGCACCTTCTGAGCATCCGAACAATTCATAACTCGGAAGATCTTTTCTATAGCCTTCAACCAAACCTGTGCTTTGTCAGGCTCATGGGTTCCTTTGAACACTGACGGATTATTCCTTTGAAACCTTCCTAAAGCACGGAATTCATCATCTGCATGATTCCTAACATTCAAATTGGCTTGAGGGTTTTTTTCGATCGCTCCAGCCAACCTAGTCAAAGCCTCCGCAATCGCCTCGTCCTTCCTACCAGCCACCATCGTTCTATATCTTAATAACATAACTCACAAGGTCAAACAATATCGATAGTGTCACACACAATCAGATATACAAAGGGAATAAACAAGTTAACAACTCGGCCAACTGGCCAACCAGGCTCTGATACCACTTAATGTAACACCCCCTTCTATACCCCCAAAATAATGCAAATAAACACTTATTCACATATATAAAAATTCATCAGAGTATAATTATAACATGGTATAAAAGAGGCGCATCACATTATCCACAAAACGAAAACATAAACAACACCTGCTCATAGAGATATGTAACAAAAGGGGTAAATCTCAACTAAAAACCAAGCATAGCTCTTAAAACCACATATCAATGTTTTAATTAAAGCGGAAGACTAGAACATTGAATTACTTAAGACATGATAGCATAGAAATACACATCATCAAGTTTGGTTCACAATATCATTCATGTTTTACAAAACATCATCAGCTGATACATATACAATGTATCACAAAAGAATACTCTACAAGCCTAGCTACCCGATGTTACATTATCAGAGCAACCGACTCAAAAGAATGAAAATATACTTCGCCAAAAGAAACCTCCAGCAACCTAATCTGCAATGCCTCATAGAGCATTATAAAACAGCAGAAGGGTGAGAAATATTATCATAATAATCAATGCATATAATTATATAAGCACACACAATACTCAATGTACATACTCCATATTTTCTCACCACAATTCATTGTAGTTCGTTATACAATCACAATATGCACACACGCAATTATACATAGTCCACGATTTCCACACACAAGCATATTTCATACAACAATGACATTCATGCGATGTGACTCAATACAACTCAATGCAAACTCATGCCATGTGGTACCAACACTTGTTATCTTTTTTCGGTTTACATTAAACTGGGTCCACTCTTCTAGACCGATAAACACCAAAAGCCCGTCCTCTAAGCTTTCAAACCCACTCTTCTAGGCTTGGGACAAGTCACTAGTCTCCACGAAACTAGCAAGCATTGCCTCTTGACTAAATGATGCATATGCAATCAACAATCAAATGCACTTAAGACCGACATCTTAATCTCATGCATTCAAATAATGCATCTCTTCAAGAATTATAACAACGATTGCACACACAACATATTCACATATATCATCAATATATTTTCAAGCAATGCACACATATATACACCATATGTTCTCTTGCATTCTCAGTACATTTTCAATCACATTAAACAATGTGTAACATTTGTCAAAAGACCATATTTTAATTAATTCAACAATCTAGGATTCACGCCATAAGGCTACCCACAGTATAATACATCTCAGCATAATCGATCCCTCGAGAAAAGGAATATAATCATAATTGAGTCGAAAATCCGACCTCGGATGGAAACATTAAAGAAAACACAATATGTTATGTTCACTACCCTGCTCTCTTAGCGAGCTCCTAGCGAGTATTCGCTACTTGTTCGCCCAGCGAACAAGCTCGCGAAGGCAAACAGAATCTACTGACTTCGTTCGCTACCTTGCTCGCTCAGCGAACCCCTAGCGAATCTTCGTTACCCCCATTCGCTACTAGAGAACACCACAACATGCATTTTATCCAAGTCTGGGACCGCTCACTACTGGCTCGCTACTAGCTCGCTAAGCGAACGTTCGCTACCAGCTCGCTCAGCGAACACGCTATCGAATGTCTGCGAACTCAGAATTTCTTACTGTCCAACTTCCACCAAACTCTCCAAAACCGACCGATTCTCACCGAACAAGTTCCATAACCTTAGTCTAACATCCCCCGACTAAATACTACCACTTATTCTCATTTTCCACCGTGAAAACTCAGATTCTATCGATTAATCCATTTATGCCCTAAAATGGAAGTTGTAGAAAAACATCCAATACTCTAACCCAAGCATACATATTCATATTCATTGTTAAGATAATGATATTTCACACCCTTACCTTGATTAATCCAAAGCTTGAGAGTTGTTCTTGATGATTCCAAGTTCTTCCCTCTTCTTCTTCTCTTTTCTCCTCTTTCTCCTTCTTTCTCTATTCTTTCCTTTATGTTTCTATCTTTTCCTTTTCTTTCCACTCTCCTTTTTAATATGTCTTTCTCTTCTAATTCTCTCCAACATCTATTAATTTATTTAATTAATTACCCATCAATTAAATAATTCACATTAACCCATTAATCAATGCAAATAATTAATTAATGAAAAATCGGGCTGTTACAACTCTTCCCCACTTTAGGAATTTCTGTCCTCGAAAACGTTACCTGATTCGAACAACTCTGGATAAGATTTCCTCATCTGGCTTTCCAGCTCCCACGTTACATCCCCACCAGCCGGTCCTCCCCAAATGACCTTCACCAAAACAATCTCTTTGCCTCGAAGTTGCTTCAACTTCCGATCCTTTGTCTGCACAGGTGATGTCTCTCACCTGTACATCATCTGCTTGGACTACATGAGACGAATCCGGAATGTACTTCCTCAATTGAGATACATGGAACACATCATGAAGATTAGCTAGAGATGGCTGTCGCTACTGTGAAAATCGGCGCCGGCTATGACAGAAGAGTCGCCACCGTGCGTTATTTATCCCACAAGAGGGAAAGGAAACGCTCGAAGTAAACCTACCGCAAAGACGGGAAAGGAATGGTCATCGCAACCAAATCCTGGATTTGGGAGTCGATTACGCAAGGGGAAGGTATTAGCACCCCTCACGTCCGTCGTACTCGATGGGATCCACGCTTGTTTTCTAGTACGGATTGTTATTCTATCTATTCTACAGGTCTGAGGTTAAAAGAAAAGAAAATGACTCAGCAAAGTATCGCACTTTATGCCTACGTATTCCCGTCTGGAACGAGAAATCAGAGTCAACGTAGTTCGCCTAACTACGGATGAAGGTGGGAAGGTTGCTCGCTAGGATATCGCATCCTATGCCTACGTACTTTCATACAGCATGAAAGATCAGAGCAAACGTAGTTCGGGCTACGGAAGACACAAGCTTGTCTGACCGTTTTTTATCTCCTTATGAAAGGGTTTTTCCTGATTAAGAGTCCAAGCGGACAAAAATGACACTTTGATGTTTGTTTTCAGTCTTTTACGCAAGAACTGTTTTTTATGATGTTTGCAATCTCTAACGCACTAGAGACTATGATTTGAGAGTGACTACGTCGTATGTCACCCTAAGGGTAACACACTAAGCAATCAGATTACTGAAGAGTGACCCTCCAGCAACCCTCTCTCAAATAGCTTAAGGCTCGTAGTGTACGACATCGATTATCCTTATTACTGTGTTTTGAATTGTTCTGAGATAGAAGAGAAAGAAGCTCTAAAAACCCTAGGGTTTGAAAGAGGAATCAAAACTACCCTAATGTTGTCATGCATGGATTACAACCTAATGTCTGTCATAATTCCCTCCTGCACAAAGGAAATCAGAGATCCTAGGGGATAAACGAAAAAGAAACAGCAGATATACAGTAAACAGTAAAATGCATGAGATGCAGCAATACAAGCAAGGCAAGGGAGTCCCACTCAGCCTTGAACCTGGGAAAACAATAGGCAAAGTGAAACAGCTTCACTTCAAACCTAAGGGGCAAGCTGACCAAGCCAACAATCAATACAGAAAAAGAAAATAAAACCTAACACCAGCTCTGACAGCCACAGTTGATTAACAGCACAAGGTTGACAGTAACAACTTCTCCCAGCAAGACCCTACTCTTCAACCTTCTTCAAGCTTTAGATAATCTCTTATCTTCAATAAATCCCCAAGCTCTAGCAAGCACTGAACCCCAATAAGTAGACAACTTTAATTGGCAGCAAAACCCTAGTCTTCAACAGATATCCAGCTTTGACAGGTACAAGCTTCATCTTTACCAGTCTTCAATGAACTTCATCTTCAATAGGCTTCCATCTTCAATAGGCTTCCATCTTCAATGCAAACACTCACAGGAGAGAATCAACTAATAGATGAAGTTGGAATGTTAAGAGGCTTAATGATAACCCAGGGAAATCATTAAGATCTAATCATAGCAAGGGAGAGGTATCCTCAAGGTTCTACCCAATCAAAGCATGCTCTACATCCCTCCTAAGGAGAGATGGAACTTCTTTGGGGGACCTTATGTCATAGGATGAAATAGAGGCACAAGAAGCCCTCTATGGTTGACAGAAGAAATCAGTCTACTCTGAAGCTCTCCCTACATCTCCTATCTCCTAAGTCTTCATCAAGCATCTTCAGGCACAAGCAACTTCAAGCTCCAAGCATCATCATTATTTGTCATCAATATCCAAGTCTTCCTTAACTCCATCAAGCAAAGCTCAAACCCCAAGCCCAATTGAAATGCCCAAAACCCAACATACAAAGCAACTTCCCAAGGGGGAAACACACCAATAACAACCAACTTGCAAATATCAAATAAAATGGAAATACTCCTCATAAAATCCTAGATTAATTTCTAAGGGATCCTAACTAGGTACCCTATACCCCATATAAACCCCAAGACCTAAATCAATCTTAAAACCCCAAAACTATGTGTTAAAATGCACCTATGTCAAGCTAAACCCTAATCCTAATCACCCTAAAGTTTGATGTTCAAAACTAACCTAAATTAAATCACAAAAATGTGATAAAATTCCATGGGGAACCTAATAGACTATAATAACTGTAATACCCCAAATTTTTCCCTAAGATTTGTCGTCGCATTTCATTGCATTTAATCAATTACTAACAAATTTGTGTAGTCGTTTGACTTTTTGCAGGTAAATATCATATGGCATGTATTTTTTTTCTAAAAAGTAAAAATGACACAATTGGCAAGAGGACATGTGTAAGGAGTTGTGAGTGTGAGAGGTTGAGAGTTTGAATCTCACCTTAGTCACTTTTTGTTTTTTATTATTTTTACTCTAAATGTTTCTATCTCTCATTAAAAAATAACAAAAATAGTTTTTTATTATTATTTAATTATTATTTTCGTATTTTAATTAAATCATTTTTTAAAATATTATTTTTTTTTCCACTTTTTTCTAAATTATTCATAAAAATATCCAAAAAATCATAAAATAAAAAATATTAGAAAAATTTTGTTCTTTTTATAATATTTTTTATTTTAGGAATCAATAGGATTATTAGTTTTTATTTTAAGTTTATTTTAATTATTTTAAATTATTTAAATTTTATTTTTTCTTAACTAATTATTTAGTTTGGGCTTTAAAATGGGCTTTAGGGACATTATTGACAATTTGGTGTTAACCCTAATTTGTTCCCTATATATACATGTGTTGCCTTGTTGAAAAAAGGGGGAGAATGAAAAAAACCTAAGAGGAGTGAGTGCCGTTTACCGTTATTTCTTTTTCTTCATCTATTACTGTTGTTTCTTTTTCTTCATCGTTTACCGTTATTTCTTTTCTTTCATCTATTACTGTTGTTTCTTTTTCTTCATCTTTTACCGTTATTTCTTTTTCTTCATCTATTACCGTTATTCCTTTTTCTTCATCTATTACTGTTACGTTTATATATTTATAATTTTTAAATTGTTAGAGTTTATATATATAAGATTAATTTTTGATCGAATTATATCGATACGATGTTTGCACATTTGTGTGCATGACGCGTGACATTTGTGTTAGTTCGATCTGGTTGCGATGATCGCATTTTTGTGTGAGCAATAATACTGTTTTTTTGCTTAATTTCTTTTTCTTTGCGATAAATTTTGTTTCGTCCGATTTAGATCTGGTTGCGCTGAGCGCATTTGTGCGTTAGCAACATTGTTGGGTTATTTGGCACATTTAAAATTCATTATTGCTTTATTACTATTATTATTATTATTATTATTATCATTATTTATTATTATTATCATTATTATTATTATTATTACTATTATTATTATTACTATCATTAATTTATTAAAACTTGTTATAATATAAAAATCTGTTTTTTAAAATAAATAACATTAACATCTTTTCCAAATTAATATGAAAACCTATTATTTTTAAGAAAAACTTTTTTTTAGATAAATTTAAAATAATAACTAAAATCTTTTTTTAAAATAATAACTAGAACCGTTTTAAAAAATATATATAATAATAACATTAAACCCTTTTTTTTTTTAAAATAAAACCTTTTTGTTAGATAATTAAATTAAGACTATTTTTGAAAAGTTTTTTTTAATAATATTAAAACCTCTTTTTTAACTTAAATCAAAAGCTTTTTTATATATCACAAATAAACAACAAAGAATATCTATAACTTTCGCACTTCCGTTTCATAACTCGTCTGATTACTGTCTGACTCTGTCTACTAACGTTGTGTATTCAATGTGCAGCTTGTTACGTTGCTATTAGCTATTTTAATGTGTTTTTCAATTCAAGCTGTATTATAATTGTATCTGTTTCGCATTTGTAACTTCGCGAACAAATTATCGCGTTTACCTTTCCGTACTTTAATTTCTACTGTTTGTATGGTTTAAATTCGCGCATTTGCATCGTTAATTTGTCCCATTGCATTCCGCCGAAGGATTAGGTCTAGCCGTTTGGCCGCCACGCCAATAGTCCTCAAAACTTCAAACCCTTACAAACCCTAACTTTTCACAAATGTCTTGCCGTGGACAAAAATTACAAAACTACCCCTAGCTTTAGGTCAAAGAGTCGCCGCACTCATTTTAGGGTTTCCCGCCGCAGAATCCCTAACCTAACCCTAATTCACTTAACAATTTACAACGTAGATATTGGAGTTTCTACACTCCGCGTAAGCGTGTCCCTAAGATACGTTTATTCCCCATTGAAACCTTGGCCACAGTCAAGACGTTTCTAACCTCCCTTTTGAGGGGAACTACAGTTACTCTGATTCCATTCCCGTAAGGATATGTAGGCACAAGATGCGATGTCTTGCCGAGTAAACTTAGAATTAACCCCTAGGTCTTTTTTAATTTTCAATCCTTTGTATATACCCTAAAGCAAAATAATTAATGAAATAAATAAAAAAAAATAAACAAAAGGTTCCCGTAGAGTACTACGGAAGTTTAGGGTGCTAATACCTTCCCTAATCTTAACCAACCCCCGAACCTTAGATCTCTCCCCTTTAGGTTTTTCCTTTCTTTAACCTTTCCTTCGGATAAATCAAAGACCGGTTGTAAATGAATTAAGATTCAAGTTAATCAATAGCTTGACATCCAAATTTCACCGCAACAGAAAATGGCGACTTCACTGGGGAGTCCTAACTATTGAGGGTTATCCCTATTTTGTTTATTTTTCTTTATATATTTCTTTTATATTTTGCTCACTTGTATGTATATATTGGGGTACCTTACTTGGAGTTACTGTGTTGTGAGATAAGTCCTACACCCGGACTTGAGCGACCTTATGATAGGATGGCTGATATATTCGACGAGGCTTATAGGGAGTGAGTCCCGACTAAGCTAAATCGAGAATCACCGCTCAGTTGAGACACTTTCGAAAATGGTTTGGTTGATCGAGTGTAGTCGTGAAAACTTTTACCGTTATCGATTGGAGTCTGTGATACTGGGAACCGTAGTACCTTTACACCATCTTGGCCTTATATAGGACGTAGTGCGGGAACTATGTGGGAGTAGTCCTACAATGGTTGCTACGCGATACTACACTCGAACGAGGTTCTCTTGAGAATATTATCGACCCTTGAGTCAGTCGAGAAGTTGATAATATCCAAAAGATGGGCTGATGACTTTGGGCACTTTTTAGAACCCTTGTTCTGCAGGTACAATTAACCTATAGTACACACCACTTTGGGAAGGGTAGACCTTGACTCCATTCATTGTTCCTCTAAAATTAGTACCTTTGTTTGCTTATGTGAGTTTGTGCTTTGCATCCATAAAGCATCATATCATTTCTAGTTTCAAGGAATTCAAAAGTCCTTTGCAAATTCAAGAAGTCCTACATTTTAAAGTCTAACAGCTTTTCTCGCTTTCCTAAAAGGGAATGTTTGCAATCGACCGTTGAAATTCTTGAGACCATTGCATGGCATTAGCATCACATTTTTGCATTGCATTTATCCCCCAGTTTCTCCTTCTTGGTCCTATCGTCTTCTAGTGTACCTTTGAGTCGTCAAGCTGATTCCTCGACACAGATATCAGACCAGAAACGGAACAGGAGTCACTTTGATCCTATTCTCATGACTTACACAGAGCTATATCCTGACTTAGTCCGGCAAGGACTGATTACTACAAAGGCTTTACCACCTCCTTTTAATCCTCCGGCTGGATTTAGGGCTGATCTCCATTGTGCTTCCCATGAGGGTGCCCCAAGCCATGACTTGAAGCATTGTTTTGCATTGAAATCTAGGGTGCATGAACTGATTAGAGCCGGAATACTTGATTTTACGGATAGTCGTCCGAGCGTCCAGACAGATCCCTTGGCATCACATCAGAATTGAAGCTTTGTCATTGGGCCTTTTGTTTCTCGTTGTTTGCATTTTCCTTATTTTGTTTAAGTTGTTTGCTTTAAATTATGTTTGTACTTTCATTAATGAAATAAGCACTGCGACTTTTGATTCAATTCATTTCCGTCCATTTATTTGCATCTTTATGCTTTATTTTTCAAATGTTTACTTCTTGTCCAAAATTTTGATATGCTAAGATCGGAGGGAGGATGACGAAAACGTTATACCCATAATTGCTGTCAGTGTGCTTTCAATCAAACCTTGTTGACGATGTAAGGCATTGTTTCAATTCCCAAACACTGGAGAAATAAGGAAGTTAATCCCTCGTTACCCCCTTCGAGCCTAGAAGTTGGAGTTTCTTTCGTTACAAAAAACCCACAATTTTAACCTTGGGATGGGTAGTTCTCAGTTAATTTGGTTGTGTTTTCACACGATACACCTTTCATTAACAAATTTTCCTTCGCACACGTCAAATAAGTGTCGAAGATGTTTTCTAATCAAAAGGTCGATGATGGTTCACCGTAATCATTAAAATCAAACAGTCACTTTCCTTCACACAAAAAAATAATCAAAAGAAGCCCGCTAAGTCAAAACCTATGAAGGAGACTTAGGCAAAACTGGGGCATCCCGCTGACTGTAAACTCTAAAATAAACAGTTCAGGCAAAATTTAGGGATAATACAAAGAGATTTTTAAATCCTTATCTTGAAAATCCTCAATGTCAAAACAATCAAATGTTATAGGGGAGTAGTGGCTGCCTTTTCATAGGTCCCTTTGACTTCTGAGTCATCATTGCTACGATCAATGAAATCTCTAACTTATGGGAACCTGAATGCATAGTATGAGTTAACTGAGCATAGGACTGAAGATCATCACGTAGATTGGGTGGGTACAAATAAATTTTGAGCCTTTATCTTTTGTTTCATAAACCGTGAACCAGGCCACATTACAACCCTCAAAAGACCTAATTGAAGCAAGGTTATTTTGAAAGTATACTACAACAAGGTTGTGTAACCTGACTCCAAAAGATCCTTCCGAATCATTTATTTTGGCAATACACTTTTATTTTAAACTTTGAGTGTCTTGAACCGCCTTGTTCTGACTAACGACTCATGTATTTTCCATCTTTCAAAAATAATTTTTCAAAAATCGCATGAACTTTGCATTACCATGTTTGTATGAATATTTTTGTTTGCAAACTGGCTTTCCTCTAAGGAATTTTCAAACAATGAGAAACTTGGTCAAGTGATCTTATCAGGGGCAAGTTCCTTTTACATCCTGTCAAAGAATTAGTTCAAGATTTGTTCAAGGCAATATCTTCTCAGATTTGGTTTATCCAGAGAATTGTTCAAGACCCAGACTGGGGCAAGCCCTCCGAGGATACAGCAAAACAGTCGATTCCATGAATTAGACAGCTGAAGCAATTATCAGTTCATTTGACCTGGGGCAGTTTACTTGCATAATCCCTAAGCAGTTATTCATCATTCCTACAGTGACTATCAACTTGATACAGTTTAACAGAATGACAGTGATCTCCGTGTTGAGGAATCAGTCCTCCAGTTTTGTCATCTCACCGAAAGAGTCGAGCCTTGTCGTCGATGTCTGCATTTGCATTTGATCATATCTCATAGCATAATTCCTATACATGTGCATATCTTGGGTGCTTTATTCCCCATTTACATTTCTATCTTGGGTGCTTTATTCCCCATTTACCTCTCTATCTTGGGTGATTTACTCCCCATTTACATTTCTAGCTTGGGTGCTTTACTCCCCATTTACATTTTTATCTTGGGTGCTTTACTCCCCATTTACATTTTTATCTTGGGTGCTTTACTCCCCCATTTACATTTCTATCCTGGGTGCTTTACTCCCCATTTACATGTCTATCTTGGGTGCTTTACTCCCCACTTACCTTCTATCCTTGGGTGTTTTATCCCCCATGTACCTTTATCCCGGGTGTTTTATTCCCCGCTTACTAGATATTCCTGGGTTTACCTAACATCATGGTGTTTTACCCCCATTTGCTTTTTTTTCTCCCTGAGGTCGTGTTTTACTCGTGTCTTACCTTGTGGGCAAAATTTATTTATTTGGCATCATGGGTGTTTTATCCCCATTTGGGTTTTTCTCCTGAGCTCGTGTTTTACTCGCGTCTTACCTTGCGGACAATTTCTAATTTACTTGGCACCTATCAACAATTCTGTGTTGTGTCTACCCGACGTTCTTCTAGATATGACATGTCTTCTTCCCTAGTGCAATTCCTCGGTGGGTCGTCCCCTGTGACGTTGTTTCGTCTGTATCCGTGCATTTGTCATTTTCATCATACGCATCATATCAGATTTATATTATATTTAGCATTATAGTTCGTTTTGTTTTGTCCATATCATTGCATAGCACTGCGTCTAAAGGCAAAATTTTCGGTTATCTGTATTTAAATCCCTCCACCACGATTTCTCGAGTCTCCGTTGCTCGAATTACCCGGTGAAGTTATTTAAATAGGGGCAACTGTAATACCCCAAATTTTGCCCTAAGATTTGTCGTCGCATTTCATTGCATTTAATCAATTACTAACAAATTTGTGTAGTCGTTTGACTTTTTGCAGGTAAATATCATATGGCATGTATTTTTTTTCTAAAAAGTAAAAATGGCACAATTGGCAAGAGGACATGTGTAAGGAGTTGTGAGTGTGAGAGGTTGAGAGTTCGAATCTCACCTTAGTCACTTTTTGTTTTTTATTATTTTTACTCTAAATGTTTCTATCTCTCATTAAAAAATAACAAAAATAGTTTTTTATTATTATTTAATTATTATTTTCGTATTTTAATTAAATCATTTTTTAAAATATTATTTTTTTTTCACTTTTTTCTAAATTATTCATAAAAATATCTAAAAAATCATAAAATAAAAAATATTAGAAAAATTTTGTTCTTTTTATAATATTTTTGATTTTAGGAATCAATAGGATTATTAGTTTTTATTTTAAGTTTATTTTAATTATTTTAAATTTTTTAAATTTTATTTTTTCTTAACTAATTATTTAGTTTGGGCTTTAAAATGGGCTTTAGGGACATTATTGACAATTTGGTGTTAACCCTAATTTGTTCCCTATATATACATGTGTTGCCTTGTTGAAAAAAGGGGGAGAATGAAAAAAACCTAAGAGGAGTGAGTGTCGTTTACCGTTATTTCTTTTTCTTCATCTATTAGTGTTGTTTCTTTTTCTTCATCGTTTACCGTTATTTCTTTTCTTTCATCTATTACTGTTGTTTCTTTTTCTTCATCTTTTACCGTTATTTCTTTTTCTTCATCTATTACCGTTATTCCTTTTTCTTCATCTATTACTGTTACGTTTATATATTTATAATTTTTAAATTGTTAGAGTTTATATATATATAAGATTAATTTTTGATCGAATCATATCGATACGATGTTTGCACATTTGTGTGCATGACGCGTGACATTTGTGTTAGTTCGATCTGGTTGCGATGATCGCATTTTTGTGTGAGCAATAATACTGTTTTTTTGCTTAATTTCTTTTTCTTTGCGATAAATTTTGTTTCGTCCGATTTAGATCTGGTTGCGCTGAGCGCATTTCTGCGTTAGCAATATTGTTGGGTTATTTGGCACATTTAAAATTCATTATTGCTTTATTACTATTATTATTATTATTATTATTATTATCATTATTTATTATTATTATCATTATTATTATTATTATTATTACTATTATTATTATTACTATCATTAATTTATTAAAACTTGTTATAATATAAAAATCTGTTTTTTAAAATAAATAACATTAACATCTTTTCCAAATTAATATGAAAACCTATTATTTTTAAGAAAAACTTTTTTTTAGATAAATTTAAAATAATAACTAAAATCTTTTTTTAAAATAATAACTAGAACCGTTTTAAAAAATATATATAATAATAACATTAAACCCTTTTTTTTTTTAAAATAAAACCTTTTTGTTAGATAATTAAATTAAGACTATTTTTGAAAAGTTTTTTTTAATAATATTAAAACCTCTTTTTTAACTTAAATCAAAAGCTTTTTTATATATCACAAATAAACAACAAAGAATATCTATAACTTTCGCACTTCCGTTTCATAACTCGTCTGATTACTGTCTGACTCTGTCTACTAACGTTGTGTATTCAATGTGCAGCTTGTTACGTTGCTATTAGCTATTTTAATGTGTTTTTCAATTCAAGCTGTATTATAATTGTATCTGTTTCGCATTTGTAACTTCGCGAACAAATTATCGCGTTTACCTTTCCGTACTTTAATTTCTACTGTTTGTATGGTTTAAATTCGCGCATTTGCATCGTTAATTTGTCCCATTGCATTCCGCCGAAGGATTAGGTCTAGCCGTTTGGCCGCCACGCCAATAGTCCTCAAAACTTCAAACCCTTACAAACCCTAACTTTTCACAAATGTCTTGCCGTGGACAAAAATTACAAAACTACCCCTAGCTTTAGGTCAAAGAGTCGCCGCACTCATTTTAGGGTTTCCCGCCGCAGAATCCCTAACCTAACCCTAATTCACTTAACAATTTACAACGTAGATATTGGAGTTTCTACACTCCGCGTAAGCGTGTCCCTAAGATACGTTTATTCCCCATTGAAACCTTGGCCACAGTCAAGACGTTTCTAACCTCCCTTTTGAGGGGAACTACAGTTACTCTGATTCCATTCCCGTAAGGATATGTAGGCACAAGATGCGATGTCTTGCCGAGTAAACTTAGAATTAACCCCTAGGTCTTTTTTAATTTTCAATCCTTTGTATATACCCTAAAGCAAAATAATTAATGAAATAAATAAAAAAAAATAAACAAAAGGTTCCCGTAGAGTACTACGGAAGTTTAGGGTGCTAATACCTTCCCTAATCTTAATCAACCCCCGAACCTTAGATCTCTCCCCTTTAGGTTTTTCCTTTCTTTAATCTTTCCTTCGGATAAATCAAAGACCGGTTGTAAATGAATTAAGATTCAAGTTAATCAATAGCTTGACATCCAAATTTCACCGCAACACTAACTATAGCAAAAATAATTAAACCAAAAATCAAAGTGAAATGATCATACTAAATTCAGCAAGTTGGATATACACAATGGAAGTAAAATAAAAAGTAATTAAATGTAAAATGCACCAGAAATAGGAAAATGTATGAAATGACATTTTTATTGTTTTATAATTTCCTAGATGTCTTGATGAAAATGAGGAAAAAATTCCCATCTAAAAATAATGGTTTTTCAATTTATTATGATTTTTCAAAGAACCTAAAAAAATGATGAAAATGAAAGAAAATATGAGAAAATGGCAATGCAGCGTGTTGAATAGCAATGTTATGCAGTGTAAAACAAAGATGGGCCCAGGAAGGGGGTGTAAGAAGAAAATCGCTACTAGGCCCATTAACCATCAGAAAATGAAATGAAAATAACCAGAAAAAAGGAAAATCCGCGTGGTGAATAGCAAACAAAACCAATGTTACTCTCAGTGGGCCTTTGCAAGGAGGTGTGGATATCATGTTTTGCACTAAGCCCAACCAAATACATTAAGTGAAACGGAGCGTTTCACTAATGTCTCAGATCCTTCACAAAACGGTATGCACTCGTGGCCGTTAGATCCTCCTTTGGTCAATGGTCTTACTCGGATCCTAGGGCTCTAAGGTTATCTTCAACCTTCAAACACTTCTTGGAGGGAAACCAGCCATGGAAACAGAGCAATGGTGTTCATCTTCTCCAATTCGTAAATCTCACAAACTCCACCAAAAACAAACTTAGATACTCTAAACCACCCTAAATTTCACACTGAATTCAACCATGGTAATCACAATCATTGAAACATCCTCTACTCTCAAACACGATTGAATCTTTAGAATTTGGTCAAGAACCAAAACTCACTAAACCTAAAATTGAACGGTTCAATCTCTTCACCACCTCTCCCTGATCATTTCTATCTATCACACTAAGGTTCTAGCATCAAGAACACGAAGCTATCAGCATGAACGGAAATGGTGCCATCATATTTTTTTGTCTCTAAACCTAACCAAATGCTACCAGAAAGCTTCCTACACTAATCTACATTGAATCTAGCTATTCAAAACCTATTGAAACTACCTAAATCAAGCCATGGAGTGAAGTTTACATACCTGTAATTTTGAGATGAACAGAGTGATCAAAGCTTCAAGATAAGCTTCAATAAGTTCCAGATACCTTCACCAACACCAAAGGATGCTTCTGTATGCAAAGAAAGAGATTGAAATGGCTTGGATTCTTGAATTCGATCTTGAGTTGCAGATGAAAAATTACAAATGCTATCTCACAATTCTTCACTGTTCTTGCTATGGATTCTATCTGGAATCAGTCACCAATGCTAGAGCAATGTTCTGAATGCAAAAGAAATGATTGAAAGTGGTTGAAACTGTGTAACAGAATTTGGCTTGCAAGAAGAAATTTGAAAATGCAATCTCTCAAATCTCTCTCAATTCTCACCCACCAGTGATCTGAATCACTTCATATGTATATATAGAATGTGTTTGAAAGTTCTGGAAACTTCTGGATCAATCTTATGAGAAGATCTAATTCTCATGTCATGAAAATCTCCTTTCATGCTATGTTCATATCAGTTCATGTATCAGCTTGCAATTCACCATGTTTCTGATTCAAATTGTCCTCTAATGAGATTTTGGATGTGTTAGGATTCACTAAAGCCTTGGTTATGCCTTACAAAGTGATTTTGCATATGTGCCTTAGGATGTAAGTAACCCCTTTACAAAGCAAGTCATTGAATTATCCCTCAAATCAAAAATGTGGCAATGTCAACGTTCTCAAAATGTATTTTACAATCAAATTGGTATGTCATATGACTTGGTTTGGAGTTGTATATCAAAAATCCCAATTTCCATCCTTGGCTTATTTAAAATTCACCCTTATTTTAGGCCATTTTTGTGATTTTGTGAAGCAAGCCCTTCCACTCACCCATGACCTCTTATATAGCCTAAAAACATCATTTTGGACACATCTCATGTTGAACATTTTTCCATTTGAGGAGTGGAAGATGGAGATCTTGACCTATGTTGAAAAATGACCTGTAATTCAACTTTCCCAAAATACCCCTGGGTTGCCAAGACCATAACTTGAGTTCCACAAATCCTATTGAGGACTTATAGTACTCAAATTAAAGCTAAGACCAAGCCCTACAATTCTTATTTTGGCCAAGAATTCATTTGAAAACTCCTTGATAGACAAAAATTGCTTGGAAGTCAAGTGACTTTTACAGATAAATTTCAGTGTCCTCTGATGACCCATAACTTGCAAGAGCCATAACTTGAGTTCTACAAGTCTCCTTGAAGACTTCTAGTACTCAAATTAAAGCTATTGAAAATCTATACAAGTTTCATGTTGGCAAAGAATCCATTTGAAACTTGATTTTTGACTTATCTGGCTTGGAAGTGAAGCCTAAATTAGGGGATTTTACATTGAAACCCTAATTTGGCAACTCCTCCTACTCTTGATTCTCTTTGATTTATCCTTGGCACAGCACCACACTTGTATCAACATATCAATTCATGAATCCCACATCCTCCAATTAAGCCTTGATGCTCTTCAATCACTCAGTTGACCTATGGTTGACCCAGATGAAACCCTAGTTAACTACATTTCAATTGTGGCTTTTGTACTTGAATCAATGACTTGTCTCATCTTCAAGATGACCTTCTAAGAATCCCATGAGCTTTGTACATACTTCCAATTCACAATTCCATGCTTCAACCCCCCATTGATGACCTTCAATACACCTCAAGTTAGGAGAGAAATCCACTTGTTGACATTCAAAACTCTCAAAGCTTCAAACATTTCTTGATGACTTGGATGGCCTTAAGCTTGAACAACACCCCTAGCTAGGCTTCTTCTCTTGGTAGACACCTTGATCCCTTGTTGGAGGCATGCTATGCTATGATATGCAAATGATTGGGTTATGTACATGGTTGACTATACAAATGACTTATTATGCAAATAACAATGCAATTGAAACATAAACCAAGTGAAATATGTTGTTCAAATTTTAGGGTGCAACAGCTGCCCCTATTCAAACGGCTTGGACCCGACTGGGTGAAGAGCGAACGACCTTCAAACATTCGAGGTGCGAGACGGTTGAATACCAAGAACCCGGAAATTGCCAACCGCAGAAATAAACTGCACAACTGTTTGGGGAACAAAACCCACCAAAATATTCCATCTTGCCATGGACTAATTCTATCAACACAGACAACACCACCTCTCTGTCGATCGTAGCAGTACTTGACTCTAGCGACTCAAGCTGTGTAGCGTCTCTGTCCATTTACAGTATCTTATCCTTCTATGCAAACGCAATTGATCGTTATTTTTTTCACGTAACTCCATCAACCAACTGGGTATGAATAACTCTACTAACATCATACAATCTTTCTGACGCTTTTGCCGGGGAAATAACTCTGCCAACAAAACACGACTCTGCCCATGACATAGGAAAATAACTCTGCTACCACTACGGGTAAATAACACCGCCATCGCTACGGGTAATACTCTGTCATCACTATAGGAAAATAGCACCGACATCACTACGGGTAATACTCTGTCACCACTACGGGAAAATAACACCGCCATCGCTACGGGTAATATTGTGTCGTTACTACCGAAAAATAACACCGCTATCACTACGGGTAATACTCTATCACCACTGCAGGAAAATAGCACCGCCATCACTACGGGTAATACTCTGTCACCACTACAGGAAAATAGCACCGCCATCACTACGGGTAATACTCTGTCACCACTACAAGAAAATAGCACCGCCATCACTACGGGTAATTCTCCCAGCTGGGGATTGATCGTTCACATACTCGACTCTCTGGGGAGTGCAACCTCTGCAGGGGATACGGATTTTGACTGGCTGGGGATATCTCTTGGACAGCTTCCATAAGAATACTCTTCTTGGGGAAAATAATCCTTCCTTCGGTAAGGGATAACATCATCTCAACCTCTGGGGATAAGGTGCGACCTGCGAGGGGATTAGCATCGCACAAAGTCAAGTCTTTCACCACGAACCTCCGTCTGGGGCCACAATTTCTGATTGTTTGCTTTAAAGGCGAGAACCCTGCAAAACACAATCGAGACAACACAAATCTGTACAACCAAATCTATTCGGGTTAGTGTCTGTGACATTACTTCAGTCAATTCGAAGTTTTATCAATCATTGGCAAGGGCCAACCAAGTTATGCACATGCAAGTTCATCGGAACATTGGCGTTTTCCACATACAAAACAGTAAAGCACAATCATCAAATACTGAATGACATGTTTTATTAATAACAGGCCTCTGAATAGGCAAAGCTTTGTACATCGGATGAACTCCTGAAAAGAGGAAGTTACGCACACACACATACATATATGCACAAAAAGCATAAAAATACAAATACAACTCGAATTTGTACACATGTCGGCAACGTGGTGCAGACAAACATCGTGAGCTGATCCTCCTATGACTTGCCTGACTCTGACGCTTTCCCGGTATTCAATTTTCGGAAGAGATTGTGTTGGATAAACGAACCCTCAGGTGTTCCCAAACCACTAAGCAATGCAGTATCAGACCCGGACCGCAGTCATTTGCTTTTTCAATCCCTAACTTTTGCGTGAATCGCCTTTTGCGGGTTTTCAATTCACCGGGATACCCCTTTTTTGCCGAAGTCGCCCAATGCAGGTTTTCAACTTCACGGGTGCACATCTTTTCAATTTTATCCCTAACTTTTGCCCGAACCTTTTACTCATTTTTTCGGTTCGCCAGGATGCCCCATTTTTGCCTAGACCTTCTTTTTACTGTCCAGCGGGTCACTTTCAAGCAAAGTATTTTTTAACTGCGTCCGAATTCACAGGAGACGTAAAGTCTTCACCATCCATGGTAGATAGTAGCAAAGCTCCTCCAGAGAAGACTTTTCTGACAACGTAGGGCCCTTCTTAATTAGGGGTCCACTTGCCCCTGTGATCTGTTTGTGGCGGGAGAATCCTTTTCAGCACAAGGTCACCCGTCTGAAAGCTTCGCGGACATATCTTCTTATCATATGCTTTCTTCATCTGGCTTTGATACAACCGACCGTATGCGAGAGAAGCTAGCCTCTTCTCATCCATTAAGCTGAGCTGATTCAGTCTATCTTTAACCCATTCTGCCTCGTCAAGTTGGACATCTCGTAAAACCCTCAAGGAAGGAATCTCCACTTCCAACGGTAACACTGCCTCCATTCCGTATACCAAAGAAAAAGGGGTTGCCCCGGTTGATATGCGTACCGTCGTACGATAACCGTGCAAAGCAAAAGGTAGCATCTCGTGCCAGTCCTTATACGTCACAACCATCTTCTGAACAATCTTCTTTATGTTCTTATTGGCCGCTTCAACAGCGCCATTCATCTTGGGTCGATATGGAGAAGAATTGTGATGCTCAATCTTAAAATTCTGGCACAGCTCTTTCATCATCTTGTTATTCAAGTTCGAACCTTTGTCGGTGATAATCCGCTCAGGGATTCCATATCTGCAGATAATATCTCGTTTGATAAATCTGGCTACCACTTGTTTGGTGACATTGGCATATGATGTTGCTTCCACCCACTTGGTGAAGTAATCAATTGCCACCAAAATGAACCGGTGTCCGTTTGATGCCGTAGGCTCGATCTTTCCAATGATATCAATTCCCCACATCGAGAACGGCCATGGTGATGACATCACATTCAGAGGACCTGGGGGTACATGGACCTTGTCCGCATAAATTTGGCATTTATGACACCTCTTTGCAAATTTGAAACAGTCTGTTTCCATAGTTAGCCAGTAATAACCTGCCCGCAACAGTTTTCTCGTCATAGCATGCCCACCAGCATGTGTACCAAACATACCCTCATGTATCTCTTCCATGAGCAACTTCGCCTCTTTCTCATCTACACAGCGCATCAACACCAAGTCGTGGTTTCTTTTGTATAGGACACCGTCAGGATTCAAATAGAAATTGCCAGCCAATCTCCTAAGAGTCTTCTGATCACGACTGGGTGCCCCAGCCGGATACTCCTTGCTCTTCAAGAAATTCTGGATGTCATAGTACCATGGTTTATCATCAGATGCTTCGTCAATAGCAAATATGAACGCAGGCCTATAAAGCCAAGAGATAACAATCCGGGGAGCTTCGTTCCAGAATTTAACTTTATACATCAAAGTCAATGTCGCCAGGGCGTCAGCCATTTGATTTTCTGCTCGCGGCACATGATTAAATTCCACCTTGTCAAAGAAAGGCAACAATCTCCTTGCATAATTCATATGTGGTATCAAATTGGGCTGTCGTGTCTCCCATTCTCCTTTTATCTGATTCACCACTAGAGCTGAGTCTCCGTATACATCCAGATGTTTGATTCGCAAATCAATAGCTTCTTCAAGACCCATGATGCAAGCCTCATATTCAGCTTCATTATTGGTAACCGGAAAGGTCAATCGAGCAGTAAATGGGATGTGCGACCCATGGGGAGTGGTAATGATTGCCCCTATTCCGCTACCATAGGAATTCACAGCTCCATCAAATATCAACTGCCATTTGGAACCCAACTCTGGTCCTTCGTCCGACAATGGTTCTCCACAATCTTTCATCTTCAGGTACATGATATCCTCGTCAAGAAAATCAAACCTCATCGATTGGTAGTCCTCCACAGGCTGCTCCGCAAGGTATTCTGACAAAACGCTACCTTTAATAGCCTTTTGCGAGACATACTGAATATCATATTCGGTTAACACCATCTGCCATCGGGCAATTCTACCGGAGAGTGCTTGCTTCTCAAACACGTATTTGATTGGATCCATCTTTGAAATTAGCAGGGTTGTATGATTTAGCATGTATTGCCTCAAACGCTTGGCGGCCCAGGCTAGCGCGCAGCACGTCTTCTCGAGCATTGAGTATCTGGACTCACAGTCGGTAAACTTCTTACTCAAATAGTAAATCGCATGCTCTTTACGTCCTGTCTCGTCGTGTTGACCGAGAACACAACCCATACTTTCCTCAAGAACCGTCAAATACATAATCAAGGGTCTTCCGGCCACTGGGGGTATCAAAACAGGAGGTTCCTGCAAGTAGTCTTTTATCTTGTCGAACGCCTTTTGACAATTTTCGTTCCAGGTCACAACCTGGTCCTTTTTCAACAACTTGAATAACGGCTCGCATGTCGCAGTTAGGTGAGATATGAACCGAGCGATGTAGTTCAACCTCCCTAAAAATCCACGCACTTCTTTTTCTGTTTTAGGCGTCGGCATTTCTTGTATTGCTTTTATTTTCGCAGGGCCAACCTCTATTCCTTTTTCGCTCACGATAAACCCCAGTAGTTTACCCGATCTCACTCCGAAGGTGCACTTGTTAGGGTTCAGTCTCAACCTGAACTTCCTAAGCCTCTTGAACAGTTTCAGCAAATTCACCAAATGTTCTTCCTCCGTCTGGGATTTGGCAATCATATCATCAACGTAAACCTTGATCTCTTTATGCATTATGTCATGAAAGAAAGTCGTCATAGCACGTTGATATGTTGCCCCAGCATTCTTCAATCCGAAGGGCATCACTTTGTAGCAAAATGTTCCCCAAGGAGTAATGAAAGTAGTCTTCTCCATGTCTTCTGGCGCCATTTTAATCTGATTATAGCCCGAGAAGCCATCCATGAAGGAGAATACGGAGAACTGAGCGGTGTTATCGACCAGCACATCGATGTGAGGAAGTGGAAAGTCATCTTTCGGGCTCGCCCTATTCAAATCACGATAGTCTACACACATTCGCACCTTACCGTCTTTCTTTGGCACTGGCACAATATTAGCGACCCATGAGTGATATTTTGTAACAGCTAGGAAACCAGCATCCCACTATTTTTGAACTTCCTCCTTGATCTTCACAGCCATGTCCGGCCTAGTTCTTCGGAGTTTCTGCTTAATAGGCGGGCATTCCTTTCGCAGTGGCAGACGGTGAACGACCATATCCGTATCCAACCCAGGCATATCCTCATACGACCAAGCGAATATATCACTGTACTCTTTGATCATCTCAACCAACCTTTGCTTGATATCACTCTGCAGCGCAGCCCCTATACGGATGTTTTTCTCAACCCTTCCGACCCTAAATTGATAATCTCAATGACTTCCTCATGATGCAGAATTATTCTTTCTTCTTGTTTCAATAACCAGGTCAGCTCTTCTGGTACGTCGCCATCTTCCACAATCTCTTCCTCAGCCTGAAATACCGGGTGCTTGAAGCCGAAGTGAGTCATTGGCGGTTCATAGATGTCATCTGAAAGAGTAATCCTGCAAAGGAAATGGTTAAATGCTTCAAAACGCATACAAAGCAAATAACCATGTTGCCATTTTACTGTAAAAGATAAAAAAACAGGAAAAACAGGGATCACAACATTTGTATATGAAAAACGCCTTTATTTCATGATTAAACAATGTAATGTACATAACCAAATGGCCTTAAGCAAAATCACTATGCCCCGGGTAGGACACAGGATTATTCAACAATTAAGAAAACAAATCATTACTGTTTAGTTGTCACGGGAACAGTCTCCCGGATAAACCAATTACAGAGACTTTGTCCTGGCACGCTTGGCTTGATCCACGCGTCCATGTCACAGTCGCTATCTCCTTCTTCAGAATCGGAAACAGCATTGATAGTCTCGAAGCTCACCCCTCTTGGTGTGATGGTTATCGGCCCTCTGAACCTGGGCGCCCCTGAAGAGGATGCTGATGACGAAGGATGATATCCAAGCCCGAACCTGTCATTCTTCACGGGAATCTCCAACACCTGACCCCAGCCCTTGGTTTTGCCTGCCTGCATTAGAGCCTGAGCCTCTTTGTACGATGACACTGCCACCTCTGATATCTTACTTGGCACCGAAGCTTTGTCTTTAATCTTTAGCCATTCAAATGCTTGACAAGGTGTTTCGTGTATTTCACCGTCGACCTCCACATATCTGAATGAAGACAGATGGCTAACCAGAATATCTTCTTCTCTGTAAATAGTGACGACACTATCCCCCACCATATATTTTAGTTTTTGGTGTAACGTGGACGTGACTGCCCCGACAGCATGAATCCATGGGCGCCCAAGAAGACTACTATACGCTGGCTGGATGTCCATTATATAGAATTCAGTTTCAAAAATTTCCGGCCCCACCTGCAATGGTAATGTTATTGATCTGAAAACCGACCTCCTTATTCCATCGAACGCTCTCACCACTAAGTCACTGGGCGTGCAGATAATACCCCTGATATCCAACTTCATCATGGCTTTCTTCGGTAGCACATTCAGGGAAGATCCAGTGTCTACTAAAACATGGGACATGACCGTGCCCCGGCATTCTACTGACACATGCAATGCCATATTGTGCTCTCTCCCTCTTGGAGTCAAATCAAAATCTGCAAAGCCCAAACTGTGCCCTGCATTAACATGCGCCATCACCCCTTCTAACTAATTAACTGAAACCGTCTTGAGGAACGAATGACGTGTCTAGTATCTTCAGCAAAGCGTTCTGATGGGCCTCGGAACATAACAGTAATGATAGGATGGAAATTTTTGACGGCGTTTGTTGGAGGTGCTCCACGATTTTGTAATCACTTTTACGGATGAGCCTCATAAACTCTTCCACATCCTTAAGCGATGTTTCCTTTTCATTCGACTGAGAAGGACCACCCTCAACTACCTTAGCTTTACCCTTGGCTACTCTTTCCGCCTCTACCTCGGGTGACATGAAGATTCTTCCACTTCTGGTCATACCCCCTATTCCGACAACATTGTCGACAACCCCAGCTGGTTGTCCATTGACTTCGATTTTCTTACCATCGCAATATACCTCCAACCCGTAAGTCCATGACACTGCTTTAGTACTCTCGAAAGGAACCGGTCCTGCTTTGGTAATTGTGATCGTCGGCCACCTGGCGGGCGCCGTTATCGTTATTGTTTTCCTTGGAATCGTTACCGTAGCAACATCGTTCAGCTCATCACATAATGCCTCTTCAGGCTTTTCAACTGCAGTTCGATTGAATCGCAACGTGCCTTCATTTATCATAGCCTGAATACCCTTTCTCAACTCATCACAACCCCCTGAATGGGTCCAACAATCTAAGCAGAATTCATTACAGCCTGGGAACACGCCCCCCTTTAACAACCTGCTCTTAACCTCACACAAAGGTGTCTTCAGCTCATTAACATCCGTCACTAGATTCAGATTCTCTTCTGTCAGGATGGCGTTTGCCCCATGATTGGGCATAGGCTGCTGTACTATATTTGGACCCGTCTGTCCGAAGTTGATAGCTTTGCTGTCCAACAAGTCTTGGACTTTATGTTTAAACGCATGACAACCTTCAATATCATGTCCGGGCCCCCCGGAGTGAAACTCACAGTGTTTACCAGCATCAAAGCCAAACGGAGGAGTGCCCGTTAACGGCGCCATGGTCCTTTTCTCGACTAACTTCAACCCTAACAGTGTTTGAAGCAGTTCGGCGTATGTTGAAGGAGGCGTTTCAAATACTCTCCTTGGCTTGCCCTCTAGGATTCTACGTTGGGCGGGGTGTTTCCTTTGTTGTTGCTGCTGTTGCGGCTGCTGTTGCTGTTGTGGAAAAGGGATGGTAACGCTAGCTATCTGTTCAGACTGAGCATACTGATTTCTCCCTCTGCCCCGACCCCTTCCTCCAAACACGGCACTAGTATCGCCCTGTCGCCTACCACCGAATGCTTTTCTTGTACCTCCTACGGGGCAGACTCACCTGCTTGGAATCTTCCAACTTTAATCCCGTCTTCGACCATCTCACCCATAAGAATCAAATCTGAAAAACTGCTCAACGAAACATTAAACAATTTTTCGTAATATATCCCCGTAAATGTCCCAATGAACATACTTTTCATTTCTCTTTCAGCTAACGGAGGATGTACTCTTGCTGCCATATCGCGCCATCTCTACGCGTACTCTTTAAAGCCTTCCCCGCTCTTCTGCGACAAACCTTGCAATTAAACTCGGTTCGGTGCCAGATCATTGTTATACTTATAATGCATGACGAAAGCATCCGCCAATTGCTTCCAGGTTTTGATTTGAGCTGGCTCCAACCCCATGTACCATTCGAGTGACGGTCCTGACAGGCTGTCTTGAAAGAAATGCATAAGCATCCTTTCGTCATCTGAATACGTGGACATCCTTCTGTAATAAGAGCATACATGCACCTTAGGGCAAGTGCCCCCCTTATATTTGTCGAAAGTGGGAGCTTTGAATTTCAGCGGTACCCTCAGCCCAGGCACCAAGCCCATAGTAGTCATGTCTAATCCGGTAGAATTCTGATTAGACATACCCTTCACCTGTTCTTCAAGCATTTTGATCCTCTGAGTATTATCAACGGGTCTCTCAAATCCCATGCCTCTTCCCAAAAAGGCGTCCTCTTGACAGTCTTCGCCCCAGTTCACATTTTCATTTCCGTACCCGTCATAACCAGTGTTGCGACCAAACCCTTGCGGATTAGTCATGGGACCTCTACCCCCATTACCATAACCTTGATTGACCCTAACAGGTCCAAACCCAGTGTTGACAGGAATCACCCCAGCACCGTTCATATTACCAAATCCACCGTACCCCTGGTTAGTGTTACCAAAACCGTCATAATCGAAACCCTGAGTGTTGAAGCCGAACTTTCTGCCCTGATTGTCGTACTCAAATCCCTGGTCATTATAGCCGAACCCATTGTTACCAAAACCATTACCGCCATTGTAGTTACCACCGCCCAGATTGGCGTCTCCAAATCCAGCATTGTTAACAACAGTCTCATTTCCATTCCCTGTGTTACCATTGCCAGCGCCAGCGTCATTGTTTACAACCACAATAGGTGGGGTCACCACAGGTGGGACCATGGGCGTAGGGGGCCCATCTTCAGGAATAGTCTCAACGTGCGCGGAGTTGTGGTCATTGTTGCCATTCCCATTAGCTCGCGTCAGCAGCGGCTGCACCAAAGTCTGAAGGCTTTCCTGGCCCTTAGCAATGTTCTCCATTGCCTGCATGAACAGATTCAACTTCTCACGGGTTTCTTGCATCTCCACTTGGACTTGATCCATGATTCTCTTGCAGTTGTTTCGGGTTGAGTAGCGGTGAACTCTTTGTTCGTCAATCCTGAAAACCTGAAGACGCAGGAAATAAGATACAGATTCAAGAATACCGGTTATGCAATATAAATGCAGATGCAAATGTGTAAATATGCTACAGGTTATATTCCCCCCGATTCTAGTTTCGGAGAGAATGCCATCATGACAATGGAGTCCCCATCAAGCAAGCAAGGAATCAGAAAATCCTCATATATAAACAAATGCCAAGAGGCTGAGTACAAGAGTACAACTGAATACAACTGAAGAGACCTCGGCCAACAAGCCTGGCGATGGTCCAAATACAAGTACAAATAACAAAGGCAAGGCCAAATGGCGTGCTCTGACGTCTTCCAATATCCCCAACGTCTCCGAGTGCCCTAGTCGGGAGATCAGCTCCTGTATCAGTAAAGCATGCCGCTCAGTAGTGGATCTCAGCTTTTTGGCATCGTCCTGGTAGGTTCCTGCGCCAGAAGTCTCGTCAAATCTGTACCTCTTGGAACCGGCCTTCTCTTCATAATCTCTCGGCTTCTCGTCAATGTCACTTACTCTGAGCTCAGCAGCGCTCCTAAGTGATGTCTCTTCAGCAATCTTTGTGTCTTGGGCTCTAATCTGTGCCTCTAGCGTGGCAATCTGTAGCTTCAGTTCGTCTTCCCGCTCCTTTCGCTTGGTAAGCGTGGTATTCCACAAGGCTTCCCACTTGCTGATACGGGCATAACCTTTGCTTAAAAGTTCCTTCTTGGAAGTAAGCACCTTGCTGACACCGTTCAAGGCTATTCCCACTTTTTCTTTCTTGTTGGTCTCCTTTGTCAACTCTGATCCCAACCTGTTAATCAATTCAGTTTGTTCCTTCACAGTGAAGGTGGCTTCATTCTTCTCACGACACAACTGGAAGATCTCCTTCTCTAACTCATCATTGGCTTTCTTCAATTCTTCATTTTCGGCTAACAATTTGTTATACCTCTCACTTTCGGCCGATGTAGGTACCTCAATCAACGGAAGATACAGGGGTTCCGCAGCAGGATAAGGCATCAAGGAAGTACTAGCTCTCTCGCGGATCCAAGCCAAATAAGGATCGTAGGCTCTGCTGTTGCTCTTACCGAGCAAAGCTTTCCCTTTCCTATGGATGTTAGCCCATGCATGTCTCAATCTGATCAAAACAGTTGTGTCTAATAAGCCCGTGAGATACAGAGATTCCTGTATCTCCTTCTCAATAGGAGCGTCCCTCAAAGCATAACCGAACTGTCTTACCAGCAGTGAAGGGTTATAGTTAATACAGCCTTTCCGTCCAATCAAGGGGACATTCGGAAAGCCACTGCAACTATATAATATCAGAGCCAAGCATACTCCGATCAAACCAAATGATGTTCTCAGCAGACAACCCCATCAACCAGGAAGACCAATCCAAAGTATCAACAGCATCAACAAAAGGTCCTTTCTTCGGGAGGTGCCCCTGGAACCACCTGTACAAAAGAGGAAGACAGCAGGAGACATTCTTGCCACGACGTTTCTCATTCTTGTACTGAATGGAATGATAAACATCGCCCAAGAGGGTAGGAACCGGATTCTTCGAGGCAAGAATCAAGAAGGCATCTGAGTCGACAAAATCTGGTACATTAGGAAACAAGACAATCCCATAGATGCAGAAAACTAGAATAGCACTGAAGGCAACCCAACATCCACTCTTCGCGCACTGTGTAGCCTTTTCAACCAGGATAGACAGGTGAAAACCATAAGCTCCGTTCAGCTTAACCCAACCTCCAGGAAACTCAGAAGCGTCTAAGCTGACAATCTCAGCAAGTGTAGCTAACTCAGGCTCAACATCAACATGTATGAAGGGCATCTGGTCTAACACAGGAACTCCCAACATCGCAGAATACTCCTCCAAAGTGGGTGCCAAAATATAGTCAGGAAATAAGAAACATCTCAGCTGCGGCTCATAAAACTGCATCAAAGTATACACCCCAGTCGTCTCAAATGCTGAAGGTCTGTACAATAAGCTAAGCAATCTCCCATAAGATATCCCGAACTCAGCCCTCACTTTCTCATCTGCTAGAGCAACTAAACCCAGTAAGGAACTGATGTCTGGAGAATGCAACCGGTAAGCAACTGTCCTTTTCAGGGACTCCATGTCTGGCTAGCAGATATACTAGAATCAGAGGGGAATGATCACCTGCAACATAAATACATGTTAATGAAATGCAATCATGAAAATGCACATGCATATGCAAACAAGGGACCAAATGCAATGCTGATGGACTGGGATGCTCTGTACTGAAGCCTGAGAACCATCCAATCTTCATCTCAAACCAAACCAACCACTCAAAAGAACCCTGCAACCACATCTCACTGACAGAGATAAACCAGGTATTCTGAGGTCAAAGGTTTCCTGCAAACAGACCCATCTACCACTCACAGGTGTCTACTTAACTCGCAGACGAGGTACGGCATCCTATGCGGGTTCAACGTCACAGACTTTCAAGAGTGATGACACGATACCCAGAAGGTGTGGCATCATCATCCCTTGCAGCGGCCTCACTTAGTTGAATCCAAATTGATAGGTCCCCAGAGTCGACAATCCTCGGGTCAGACAACTTGTCGAGCCCTAAGGGCCAAGCAAGAAGCATCAAAGAGAATCTCGTCCGAGCGTAAATTTCGCGGCTAGCTGGTGCGAGCTAAGCAAGCAGGCTAACCACTACTCTCTACTTCTAAGTCTATGTGTAACATCAAGCCCAGGTCCGGCTTATCTCTCAATAGATCATCCCTTCCCACAACAGCAATAATAATATAAGGCTGATAATAAAATGCGGAAAGTAAAGACAGAAAAGTAAATCTATACAACACCCATGACAGGAAAACAAGTGCTAGGATTGACTCGCATAGGGGTTAATCTCTCCCCAGCAGAGTCGCCAGCTGTCGCTACTGCGAAAATCGGCGTCGGCTATGACAGAAAAGTCGCCACCGTGCGTTATTTATCCCACAAGAGGGAAAGGAAACGCTCGAAGTAAACCTACCGCAAAGACGGGAAAGGAATGGTCATCGCAACCAAATCCTGGATTCGGGAGTCGATTATGCAAGGGGAAGGTATTAGCACCCCTCACGTCCGTCGTACTTGACGGGATCCACACTTGTTTTCTAGTACGGATTGTTATTCTATCTATTCTACAGGTCTGAGGTTAAAAGAAAAGAAAATGACTCGGCAAAGTATCGCACTTTATGCCTACGTATTCCCGTCTGGAACGAGAAATCAGAGTCAACGTAGTTCGCCTAACTACGGATGAAGGTGGGAAGGTTGCTCGCTAGGATATCGCATCCTATGCCTACGTACTTTCATACAGCATGAAAGATCAGAGCAAACGTAGTTCGGGCTACGGAAGACACAAGCTTGTCTGACCGTTTTTTATCTCCTTATGAAAGGGGTTTTTCCTGATTAAGAGTCCAAGCGGACAAAAATGACACTTTGATGTTTTTTTCAGTCTTTTACGCAAGAACTGTTTTTTATGATGTTTGCAATCTCTGACGCACTAGAGACTATGATTTCAGAGTGACTACGTCGTATGTCACCCTAAGGGTAACACACTAAGCAATCAGATTACTGAAGAGTGACCCTCCAACAACCCTCTCTCAAATAGCTTAAGGCTCGTAGCGTACGACATCGATTATCCTTATTACTGTGTTTTGAATTGTTCTGAGATAGAAGAGAAAGAAGCTCTAAAAACCCTAGGGTTTGAAAGAGGAATCAAAACTACCCTAATGTTGTCATGCATGGATTACAACCTAATGTCTGTCATAATTCCCTCTTGCACAGAGGAAATCAGAGATCCTAGGGGATAAACGGAAAAGAAACAACAGATATACAATAAACAGTAAAATGCATGAGATGCAACAATACAAGCAAGGCAAGGGAGTCCCACTCAGCCTTGAACCTGGGAAAACAATAGGCAAAGTGAAACAGCTTCACTTCAAACCTAAGGGGCAAGCTGACCAAGCCAACAATCAATACAGAAAAAGAAAATAAAACCCAACACCAGCTCTGACAGCCACAGTTGATTAACAGCACAAGGTTGACAGTAACAACTTCTCCCAGCAAGACCCTACTCTTCAACCTTCTTCAAGCTTTAGATAAGCTCTTATCTTCAATAAATCCCCAAGCTCTAGCAAGCACAGAACCCCAATAAGTAGACAACTTCAATTGGCAGCAAAACCCTAGTCTTCAACAGATATCCAGCTTTGACAGGTACAAGCTTCATCTTCACCAGTCTTCAATGAACTTCATCTTCAATAGGCTTCCATCTTCAATGCAAACACTCACAGGAGAGAATAAACTAATAGATGAAGTTGGAATGTTAAGAGGCTTAATGATAACCCAGGGAAATCATTAAGATCTTATCATAGCAAGGGAGAGGTATCCTCAAGGTTCTACCCAATCAAATCATGCTCTACATCCCTCCTAAGGAGATATGGAACTTCTTTGGGGGACCTTATGTCATAGGATGAAATAGAGGCACAAGAAGCCCTCTATGTTTGACAGAAGAAATCAGTCTACTCTGAAGCTCTCCCTACATCTCCTATCTCCTAAGTCTTCATCAAGCATCTTCAGGCACAAGCAACTTCAAGCTCCAAGCATCATCATTATTTGTCTTCAATCTCCAAGTCTTCCTTAACTCCATCAAGCAAAGCTCAAACCCCAAGCCCAATTAAAATGCCCAAAACCCAACATACAAAGCAACTTCCCAAGGGGGAAACACACCAATAACAACCAACTTGCAAAAATCAAATAAAATGGAAATACTCCTCATAAAATCCTAGATTAATTTATAAGGGATCCTAACTAGGTACCCTATACCCCATATAAACCCCAAGACCTAAATCAATTTAAAACCCCAAAACTATGTGTTAAAATGCACCTATGTCAAGGTAAACCCTAATCCTAATCACCCTAAAGTTTGATGTTCAAAACTAACCTAAATTAAATCAAAAAAATGTGATAAAATTCCAGGGGGAACCTAATAGACTATACTAACTATAGCAAAAAGAATTACACCAAAAATCAAAGTGAAATGATCATACTAAATTCAGCAAGTTGGATATGCACAATGGAAGTTAAATAAAAAGCAATTAAATGTAAAATGCACCAGAAATAGGAAAATGCACGAAATGACATTTTTATTGTTTTATAATTTCCTAGATGTCTTGATGAAAATGAGGAAAAAATTCCCATCTAAAAATAATGGTTTTTCAATTTATTATGATTTTTCAATGAACCTAAAAAAATGATGAAAATGAAAGAAAATATGAGAAAATGGCAATGCAGCGTGTTGAATAGCAATGTTATGCAGTGTAAAACAAAGATGGGCCCAGGAAGGGGGTGTAAGAAGAAAAGCGCTACTAGGCCCATTAACCATCAGAAAATGAAATGAAAATAACCAGAAAAAAGGAAAATTCGCGTGGTGAATAGCAAACAAAACCAGTGTTACTCTCAGTGGGCCTTTGCAAGGAGGTGTGGATATCATGTTTTGCACTAAGCCCAACCAAATACATTAAGTGAAACAGAGCATTTCACTAATGTCTCAGATCCTTTACAAAATGGTATGCACTCGTGGCCGTTAGATCCTCCTTTGGTCAATGGTCTTACTCGGATCCTAGGGCTCTAAGGTTATCTTCAACCTTCAAACACTTCTTGGAGGGAAACCATCCATGGAAACAGAGCAATGGTGTTCATCTTCTCCAATTCGTAAATCTCACAAACTCCACCAAAAACAAACTTAGATACTCTAAACCACCCTAAATTTCACACTGAATTCAACCATGGTAATCACAATCATTGAAACATCCTCTACTCTCAAACACGATTGAACCTTTAGAATTTGGTCAAGAACCAAAACTCACTAAACCTAAAATTGAACGGTTCAATCTCTTCACCACCTCACCCTAATCATTTCTATTTATCACACTAAGGTTCTAGCATCAAGAACACGAAGCTATCAGCATGAACAGAAATGGTGCCATCCTATTTTTTTGTCTCTAAACCTAACCAAAAGCTACCAGAAAGCGTCCTACACTAATCTACATTGAATCTAGCTATTCAAAACCTATTGAAACTACCTAAATCAAGCCATGGAGTGAAGTTTACATACCTGTAATTTTGAGATGAACAGAGTGATCAAAGCTTCAAGATAAGCTTCAATAAGTTCCAGATACCTTCACCAACACCAAAGGATGCTTCTGTATGCAAAGAAAGAGATTGAAATGGCTTGGATTCTTGAATTCGATCTTGAGTTGCAGATGAAAAATTCCAAATGCTATCTCATAATTCTTCACTGTTCTTGCTATGGATTCTATCTGGAATCAATCACCAATGCTAGAGCAATGTTCTGAATGCAAAAGAAATGATTGAAAGTGGTTGAAACTGTGTAACAGAATTTGGTTTGCAAGAAGAAAGTTGAAAATGCAATCTCTCAAATCTCTCTCAATTCTCACTCACCAGTGATCTGAATCACTTCATATGTATATATAGAATGTGTTTGAAAGTTCTGGAAACTTCTGGATCAATCTTATGAGAAGATCAAATTCTCATGTCATGAAAATCTCCTTTCATGCTATGTTCATATCAGTTCATGTATCAGCTTGCAATTCACCTTGTTTCTGATTCAAATTGTCCTCTAATGAGATTTTGGATGTGTTAGGATTCACTAAAGCCTTGGTCATGCCTTACAAAGTGATTTTGCATATGTGCCTTAGGATGTAAGTAACCCCTTTACAAAGCAAGTCATTGAATTATCCCTCAAATCAAAAATGTGGTAATGTCAACATTCTCAAAATGTATTTTACAATCAAATTGGTATGTCATATGGCTTGGTTTGGAGTTGTATATCAAAAATCCCAATTTCCATCCTTGGCTTATTTAAAATTCAACCTTATTTTAGGCCATTTTTGTGATTTTGTGAAGCAAGCCCTTCCACTCACCCATGACCTCTTACCTAGCCTAAAAACATCATTTTGAACACATCTCATGTTGAACATTTTTCCATTTGAGGAGTGGAAGATGGAGATCTTGACCTATGTTGAAAAATGACCTGTAATTCAACTTTCCCAAACTACCCCTGGGTTGCCAAGACCATAACTTGAGTTCCACAAATCCTCTTGAGGACTTATAGTACTCAAATTAAATCTAAGATCAAGCCCTACAATTCTTATGTTGGCCAAGAATTCATTTGAAAACTCCTTGATGGATAAAAATTGCTTGGAAGTCAAGTGACTTTTACAGATAAATTTCAGTGTCCTCTGATGACCTATAACTTGCAAGAGCCATAACTTGAGTTCTACAAATCTCCTTGAATACTTATAGTACTCAATTTAAAGCTATTGAAAATCTCTACAAGTTTCATGTTGGCCAAGAATCCATTTGAAACTTGCATTTTGACTTATCTTGCTTGGAAGTGAAGCCTAAATTAGGGGATTTTACACTGAAACCCTAATTTGGCAACTCCTCCTACTCTTGATTCTCTTTGATTTATCCTTGGCACAACATCACACTTGTATCAACATATCAATTCATGAATCCCACATCCTCCAATTAAGCCTTGATGCTCTTCAATCACTCAGCTGACCTAGGGTTGACCTAGATGAAACCCTAGTTAACTACACTTCAGTTGTGGCTTTTGTACTTGAATCAATGACTTGTCTCATCTTCAAGATGACCTTCTAAGCATCCCATGAGCTTTGTACATACTTCCAATTCACAATTCCATGCTTCAACCCCCCATTGATGACCTTCAATACACCTCAAGTTAGGAGAGAAATCCACTTGTTGACATTCAAAACTCTCAAAGCTTCAAACATTTCTTGATGACTTGGATGGCCTTAAGCTTGAACAACACCCCTAGCTAGGCTTCTTCTCTTGGTAGACACCTTGATCCCTTGTTGGAGGCATGCTATGCTATGATATGCAAATGATTGGGCTATGTACATGGTTGACTATACAAATGACTTATTATGCAAATAACAATGCAATTGAAACATAAACCAAGTGAAATATGTTGGACAAATTTTAGGGTGCAACAATGGCGGCAAAGCAACACGATAGGGTACCTCTCCTACCCTCTGCAAAATCTAAAAAGGACCAATGAAACGCGGCGTCAACTTACGTGACTTCAATGCCCTACCAACACCAGTCATTGGAGTGACTCGAAGAAACACACGATCTCCCTCTTAAAATTCAATTGCTTTCTTCCTCTTGTCATGATAACTCTTCTGACGACTCTGGGAAATCCTCATCTTCTCTTGGATCATCTTAATCTTGTCGGTAATATCTTGAACTAACTCGGGTCCAACTACAGAACTCTCTCCTGACTCATACTAATGTAATGGCGTCCTACAACGTCTACCATACAAGGCCTCAAAAGGTGCCATACCGATGCTCGAATGAAAACTATTGTTGTAAGTAAAATCAATCAAAGGAAAGTAGCTATCCCAAGCTCCTCCCTTTTCCAATATACAAGCTCTCAACAGATCTTCAAGTGATTGAATCGTTCTTTCCGTCTGACCATCTGTCTGAGGATGATAAGCTGAACCACAACTTCGTACCCAAAGCACTCTGCAGGCTCTCCCAAAATCTCGAAGTGAACCTTGGATCTCGATTTGACACAATGCTAGACGGAATACCATAAAAGCTGACAATCCTCTCAATGTATAACTTCGCCAATTTATCCAATGGATAGTCCATGCGCATAGGGATAAAATGAGCAGATTTGGTCAATCTATCCACAATAACCCATATGGCTTCAAAATTACTCTGCGTCCTCGGTAAACCGGACACAAAATCCATAGAAATGCTATCCCATTTCCATTCAGGAATAAAAAACGGTTGCATCAAACCCGACGGTTTTTGATGCTCAATCTTCGACTTCTGACAAGTCAAACAAGAATACACAAACTCTGTAATATCCTTCTTCATACGAGGCCACCAAAATATTTTCCTCAAATCTTGATACATCTTAGCAGCACCCGGATGAATACTCAATCCACTACGATGCCTTTCCTCAAGAATACTCTTCTTCAGCTCGACAATGTCAGGAATACAAACTCTATCACGATACCGCATAATACCATTCTCATCAATCCGAAAATCACCACCTTGACCTTGACTGATCAAATTCAACCGATCAACTAAGCTCAAATCCGATTTCTGTCCTTCTCGAATCTCATCCAGAATACCACTAGTAAGTTTCAACATACCAAGCTTTACTCCATAAGAAGTCCTTTCACACACCAAACTCAAATCACGAAACTGCTCAATTAATTCCAACTCCTTCACCATCATCATCGACATATGCAATGATTTCCTACTCAATGCATCTGCTACCACATTCGCTTTACCGGGATGGTAATTCAAACCAAAGTCATAATCCTTTAGAAATTCTAACCATCTTCTTTGTCTTGCATTCAATTCCTTCTGATCAAAGAGGTACTTCAAACTCTTATGATTACTAAACACCTCAAATCTCGAACCAAATAAATAATGCCTCCAAAGTTTCAACACAAATACAACGGCGACCAACTCTAAGTTATGCGTCGGATAATTCTTCTCATGCACTTTGAGTTGCCTCGAAGCGTAAGCTACAACTTGATTATTTTGCATCAACACACCTCCCAAACCCATCAAAGAAGCATCACAATACACAACAAACGGTTCTTCCGGATTTGGCAAAATCAAAATAGGGGCCATCGTCAATCTCCTCTTAAGCTCTTGGAAACTTCCCTCACACTTGGCATCCCAAACAAAAGCTTGACCTTTCCGAGTCAACTGCGTCAACGGAGATTATAGCTTAGCAAATCCTTCAATGAACTTCTGATAATAACCGGCCAACCCAAGAAAACTTCTATCTCAAAAACTGATTTCGGAGTCTCCCATTGTGATACCGCTTCAACTTTCGACGGATCAACCGCAATACGTCTACTTGAAATTACATGCCCAAGAAAACTCACTTCCTTCAACCAAAACTCATACTTAGAAAGTTTCGCATACAACTGCTTTTCTTTCAACACAGATAACACAACCTTCAAATGCTCGACAAGCTCTTCTTCATTCTTTAAATATACTAAAATGTCGTCAATGAACACAACCACAAACTTGTCCAAATAGGGATGAAAAATTATATTCATGTACTCCATAAACACACCTGGTGCATTAGTCACACCAAATGGCATCACAGAATACTCATAGTGTCCATACCTCGTTCTAAAAGCAGTTTTTAGAATATCCTCAGCCTTCACGCGAATCTGATGATATCCGGATCTCAAATCTATCTTACTGAACACACTTGCACCAACCAACTGATCCATCAAGTCATCAATCCTCGGAAGTGGATACTT
Organism: Lathyrus sativus; assembly: GCA_963859935.3. Lineage (NCBI taxonomy): Eukaryota > Viridiplantae > Streptophyta > Magnoliopsida > Fabales > Fabaceae > Lathyrus > Lathyrus sativus. The sequence continues at coordinate 324,058,861 of OZ012736.1, forward strand.
ATTCTTGATAGTCACCTTATTCAACTGTCTGTAGTCCACACAGAGTCTCATAGAACCTTCTTTCTTCTCAACCAACAGTACTGGTGCACCCCATGGCGACACACTTGGACGAATAAACCTCTTATTAAGCAGATATTCAATTTTACTCTTTAACTCTTTCAATTCCGATGCACACATACGATATGGAGTCATCGATATCGGACTAGTTCCAGGAACCAAATCGATCGTAAACTCCACTTCCCGTTCCGGTGGTAAATCTCTTATCTCATCAGGGAAAACTTTTGGAAAATCACGAACAATTGATAAAACAGTAGTTTCTTCACTCTCACCAATACTCAAAGTTGCCAACAACATAAATACCTTTGCACCATCTTGCACCGACTCCTTCACTTGCTTAGCCGTCATAAACAAATCCCCTTCTTTGTCAGATTCAGGGAAAATAACCGTTTTGTTAAAATAGTTAATATAAACACGGTTGAACCTCAACCAATTCATTCCAAGAATGACATCAATTCAGTCTAAGTGGAGACACGCTAAGCCAACTCCAAAATCTTTACCAAAAATACTCAACGGACAATTCAAGCACACATACTGGGTAGTTACCGAACCCATAGCAGGAGTGTCAATAACCATACCGCCACCCATAATAGACAACTTAAGACTTAATCTCTTAACACAATCCAAAGAAATAAAAGAATGCGTAGCTTCGGTATCAATTATAGCGATCAAAGGTATACCATTAATGAAGCACGTACCTCGGATCAATCGATCATCACTAGCATTTTCTGATCCAGATAGAGCAAACACTTTTCCGCTCCCTTGCGTCTTCCTCGGCTTATCACACTTGGTACTAATGTGCCCTTGCTCACCATAATTGTAGCAAGTCACATTTGCACCGCTTCTTCACTCTATAGCTTTGTGGCCTAGCTTGCCACACTTAAAACACTTCAACCCAACACCTTTGCATTCAGGAGCACGATGTCCCGCTTCACCATAATTATAACATCTTACCGGAGTTGAGGCTCCTCCCCCACTTGGCCTCTTACCATAATCAGCTCTTTGTTTCCCTTTATCTGCAGGAGTCACATAAGGTTCGCCTGATCTCCTGATACCCGACAACTTGTTTGATCTCCGGCCTCAAACCATTTACAAATTTGAGACACTTAGATCTCTCCGCATTAACGGTGTTGTAGTGGGGACAAAACTTAATCAACTCTTCAAATCTTGCCGCATACTCGGCCACAGTAGAGTTACCCTGCTTCAACTCAAGGAACTCGATTTCTTTCTTCCCACGCACATCTTCTGGAAAATACTTCTCCAGAAATGTCTCTTTAAAAAGATCCCAAGTAATCACCATCTCATTCTCCTTAAACCTTTGGCGAGTATTACCCCACCAATCCTCCGCTTCCTCCTCAAGCATATGGGTTCCAAACTGCACCTTCTGAGCATCCGAACAATTCATAACTCGGAAGATCTTTTCTATAGCCTTCAACCAAACCTGTGCTTTGTCAGGCTCATGGGTTCCTTTGAACACTGGCAGATTATTCCTTTGAAACCTTCCTAAAGCACGGAATTCATCATCTGCATGATTCCTAACATTCAAATTGGCTTGAGGGTTTTTTTCGATCGCTCCAGCCAACCTAGTCAAAGCCTCCGCAATCGCCTCGTCGTTCCTACCAGCCACCATCGTTCTATATCTCAATAACATAACTCACAAGGTCAAACAATATCGATAGTGTCACACACAATCAGATATACAAAGGGAATAAACAAGTTAACAACTCGGCCAACTGGCCAACCAGGCTCTGATACCACTTAATGTAACACCCCTTTCTATACCCCCAAAATAATGCAAATAAACACTTATTCACATATATAAAAATTCATCAGAGTATAATTATAACATGGTATAAAAGAGGCGCATCACATTATCCACAAAACGAAAACATAAACAACACCTGCTCATAGAGATATGTAACAAAAGGGGTAAATCTCAACTAAAAACCAAGCATAGCTCTTAAAACCCACATATCAATGTTTTACTTAAAGCGGAAGACTAGAACATTGAATTACTTAAGACATGATAGCATAGAAATAAACATCATCAAGTTTGGTTCACAATATCATTCATGTTTTACAAAACATCATCAGCTGATACATATACAATGTATCACAAAAGAATACTCTACAAGCCTAGCTACCCGATGTTACATTATCAGAGCAACCGACTCAAAAGAATGAAACTATACTTTGCCAAAAGAAACCTCCAGCAACCTAATCTGCAATGCCTCATAGAGCATTATAAAACAGCAGAAGGGTGAGAAATATTATCATAATAATCAATGCATATAATTATATAAGCACACACAATACTCAATGTACATACTCCATATTTTCTCACCACAATTCATTGTAGTTCGTTATACAATCACAATATGCACACACGCAATTATACATAGTCCACGATTTCCACACACAAGCATATTTCATACAACAATGACATTCATGCAATGTGACTCAATACAACTCAATGCAAACTCATGCCATGTGGTACCAACATTTGTTATCTTTTTTCGGTTTACATTAAACCGGGTCCACTCTTCTAGACCGATAAACACCAAAAGCCCGTCCTCTAAGCTTTCAAACCCACTCTTCTAGGCTTGGGATAAGTCACTAGTCTCCACGAAACTAGCAAGCATTGCCTCTTGACTAAATGATGCATATGCAATCAACAATGAAATGCACTTAAGACCGACATCTTAATCTCATGCATTCAAATAATGCATCTCTTTAAGAATTATAACAACGATTGCACACACAACATACTCACATATATCATCAATATATTTTCAAGCAACGCACACATATATACACCATATGTTCTCATGCATTCTCAGTACATTTTCAATCACATTAAACAATGTGTAACATTTGTCAAAAGACCATAATTCAATTAATTCAACAATCTAGGATTCACGCCATAAGGCTACCCACAGTATAATACATCTCAGCATAATCGATGCCTCGAGCAAAGGAAAATAATCATAATTGAGTCGGAAATCCGACCTGGGATGGAAACATTAAAGAAAACACAATCTGTTACGTTCGCTACCCTGCTCGCTTAGCGAGCTCCTAGCGAGTATTCGCCACTTGTTCGCCCATCGAACAAGCTCGCGAAGGCAAACAGAATCTGCTGACTTTGTTCGCTACCTTGCTCGCTCAGCGAACCCCTAGCGAACCTTCGTTACCCCCATTCGCTACTAGAGAACACCACAACATGTATTTTATCCAAGTCTGGGACCGTTCACTACTGGCTCGCTGTCGCTTCCGCGAAAATAAGGTGTTGGCAGAACAGAAGAGTCGCCACCTTTCGTTATTTATCCCTCAGATCGGGAAAGGAAACGATCGGAAAAACCTGACGAAAAGGTATAAGACAAGGTCATCGCAACCGTTGTCTGGGTTCAGGAGTCGGTTACGCAAGGGGAAGGTATTAGCACCCCTCACGTCCGTCGTACTCGACGAGATCCACGATTGTTGTGTTTACTGGACGAGTTGGTTTATCTATCTACCTATCAAGGCTGGCTTAAACAGAAAAGAAAATGACTCGGCAAAGCGTCACACTTTATGCCTACGTATTCTCATCAGAGAATGAGAAATTAGAGTCAACGTAGTTCGACCTACTACGGGTTATGGGGAAGGTGGCTCGCCAATACATCAGTATTGTGCCTACGTACTCTCAACAGATATGAGAGATCAGAGCTTACGTAGTTCGGGATAATACGGATTACGGGAATTCAGATTCATCTGTTTTATCGAGTAGGGTTAAACAACAGTTCCAGCAGTTAGGGACAAAGCCTGTTTGCGGTGGCGCTGAAGTTTAACGACACTCTTTTCTTCAGAAAAGCTTTCCTTTGAATTATGGGCCCACGGGGCAAAAAGGTTTGAAGTTTGTTTTCTGTCTTTTATGGAAGAACTGTTTTTTATTGTGTTTGCAATTTCAATCGCACTAAAGACTATGACCTGAGAGTGAATGCGTCGCATGTCACCCAAAGGGTGCCATACTAAACATCCAGACTGTTGGAAAGAAACTCTCCAACAATCCTTTCTCAGATAGCTTAAGGCTCGTAACGTACGAAAGAAATCATTCATGATTACTGTATCTTAAGCTGTTTTGAGATGAGAAGAGAACAGGCTCAACTACGGGGAGACTATCAAGTCCTACTGTTGTCATGCCAAGGATTCATCCTATAGTTGAGGTTTGAAACAGGGAACTCCTAGAAGTTATCATGCATAGGTTTCAACCTAAAGTTCTAATCGTCACTTCCTTATCAAAGGAAGTGAGAGTCCTAAGGGATCATGTCAATGATACACAGAAACAGATAAAGAATCAGCTTAAACAGTAAACAGTAAACAGTAAAATGCATACAATGCAAGTGAGGGAGGAAATGTGTGTGGGGCAGCAGCCTCCACAAGCTCATCTCAACCTCAAGCCAGAATGAATAACAATAATCATACAGAAAGATAAAACATGCTATCAAGCAAAATATAAGAGACTGTAATCATACAGAAGAAAATGAAATGCTGTCAAGCAAAATAAACCACATGGGCAAGGGAGCTGGGCTCTACCGAATACCCGCAAGCAAAGCCATACAGTAACAATACAAGCAGAAGGAGCAACTCAACCTCTAGTGCAATCATGCTCCTAGATTAAAGTCAGTCTAATCATGGACTTATTCTAATGCATCAAGCAAGTTACACAAGGCACATCAATACAGAAAAGAAAACAGACAAGAAAGAAGATCAACAACTCCCTCAATTCCAAGCTTCAGCTCTTCTAACAGCAATCCAGTCTTCAGACCTCAACCACCCTTCAAGGCTATCATCTTTCATGACAAGTATCAACTTGCTTCTCCAAGGTTTCAACCCATCAAACATAAGTTTCAGCTTATTCTCTTTCTTTCAAGCTTCAGCTCTCCAGTCAATTCCACCCTCAGGCTTCACTCTTAACTACAAGTATCAACTTGATTCCTTCAGGCTCTCCAAGCTTCAAAGTAAGTATCAACTCATCCTTTATTCCTCAAGCCTCAGCTCTACACTCAATCTCAATTGAATCCTCTTCATAAGTATCAACTTAGTTCTCAAGCTTCAGCTCTCTTTGCTTTACCAGTATCAACTTGGTCTTCTCTCTTCATCTACAAGCTTCATCTTCTTAAGGTAATCTTCAATCACATAGAAGTGTCAACTTCATCCTTCAATCTTCTTTTCCAAGCCTCAGCTCTTCACTCAATATCCATTGGGTCTTCAAGTATCAACCTGTTCTTCTTGCTCTTCAAGCTTCAGCTGCAATGGCAATGCTCAAGGAATCATCCTCTTCCACACTCTTCAATGAAGTCCTCATCTTCACACTCAAGTCCAACATCTCTCAAGATACTCAAACCAGAAGACAATTGATTTAACAGGATGAGATGAAATGATAAACAACTTACTGACAACCAAAGGAAGCCTGTAAGGGTTCATCATTATGAGAGACTGGTTCCCTCAATGTTCTACTTCTAAGATAAAGCCACTCATCCTTCCAAAGGAGGGATGTGAATATCTGAGAAGGACTTTTAGTCATTGGGAGGAATGGAAGCACAAGATGCTTTCCATATTTATGAAAGAAATCATTCTAACTATAAGGCTCTCCCTATGTCCTCTATCTCCTAAACCTTCATCAGACACCTTCAGGCACCAACAAATCCAAGCTCCAAGCAACTTCAAGCAACTTCAAGCATCCTCACCTTGTCTTCAACTTGTCTTAAATCCCAACCAAATGCAAACAAATCACAAACCCTAATATAAGGGGACTAAGGAAGTTAAACTAGTTGAATTAATGCTTTAGAATCATCTAAAACCTAGTACTAAAGTTAGTCCTAACTAAAATACTAAAACCAATTGTAAAATCCTACAAAAATATCTATGGGAACCTAGGTCAATCATGACTCTACCACATTAATTTCAAAGATCAAACCATCAAATTAGACCTAGAACTAAATCCTACATTACAAGGTATCAAACCTAAACCCTAAAAGGAGGCACCTAAATATCAATCTAGAAAGCACACCTATTTTCATCACAAAAATGTGAGAAAAATTCTATGGGATCATACATGTCTAACCTAATCACACACAAAAAAATAGGCTCAAAATCATCACCAAGTGATCACACTAAATTCCACAAAATTATGCATCAAACATAATCATTTTAATATCAATTAAAATGTAAAATTCCCATTAAATCATAAATTACATGAAATGAAAATATTTTTTTTCTAAAAAAATACTAGACTCAATCATGAGTAAAATGCAAAAAGAATGGGATTAATTGGATTAATTTTCAATTTATTATGAATTTAACAAGAACCATGGATAAAATGAAAAAAATAATGAAAATCCAATTAAAAGAATAACACGCGCGGTGTGGATAGCAATCAGAATCAGTTCAAACTTTGGGTTTAGCCATCAGGGGGGTGTGGATAGCACTTAATTCATTAAGCCCAAAACCAACTGCTAAATGAAACGCAGCGTTTCATTTATTCAGATCCTTCACAAATCAAATTTAAAACGTGGTCGTTGGATGAGCTCCCAGTCAAAGGTCAAACCAAGATCCAAGGGTGTTCTGATCGTCTCCTACCTTTTGAACATCTGAGCTTCGCGCCCAGCTCCGGCCACCACCGGTGGTGCTCCGGTCGTCTTCCCCAACCCTAGTTCTCTCTACAGGCCTCCATTGCAAATGGTCAAAACATGAAACTCATCCCAAATCTTGCCACAAATTCAACCATACCCTTAGCTTCCTCTGAAACCTCAAGATTCATCATATCCCAATCTCAACCGAAAATGGTAATTCACCTATTTTGTCTCTAATCCTCCAATTAACTATCTGAAATCCATCCTACACCATTCTACAATGAATCTAACACCTTAATTCAACTTAATTCTACCTAAATCATGCTAGGGGAAGAAAGTTACCAACCTGAAAATCTTGGATGAATAGATGCCCTAAACCTCCAATTCAAGCTCTACAATCTTGCAGACACGATCAATGAACCTCCTCCTTGCTTCTGTATGCAAAAGAACCAGTTGAAAGTGCTTGAATCTTGAAACCCGATGGTGAGTTGCAGGTGGAAAATTCTGACTTCAAGAGCACCAATTAGCCACGAATCCTTCTTGATAATGATCTGGAATCACTCCTTGACATCCATGGAAGAAGTTTCAATCAAGGAAAGGGATGGAAAATGAAGAATTTGGTGAAACCGATTGCACTTGCAAGCTATGAAATTTCAATCTCAATCTATGCTCTCTCCTTCAATCATCACCAACCTCTTCAATGGATCATCTCTAATCAATATATAGATGAATTTTGGATGATCTAGAACCCTCTAGATCCTTCTAATGAGAGTTTCCACTTCTCATGTCATGAGATTTTCAAACACATCTCATGCTATGCCCAATTCTGTTTGCAGCTTGAAACCAACCCAATCTCTTTCAATTTCTCACCTAGTGACATTTTGGAAGAGTTTAGCTTTCCAAGGGCCTTGCTCATGCCTTGATTTTGAGTTTTGCAAATGTTACTTAATATGCAAGTAACCACTTTCCAAAGCAAGTCCCCAAATTGAATCTCAACTCAAAAATGTGGCTAAACCAATGTTCTTAAAATGTTTTCTAGAGTCAAAATGATATATTACATGCCATGGTTTGGATGTGTAGGTTGAAAATATCAATTTCCAACTTTGGTTTATTTAACTTATGCCCTTATTTTAGGTCATTTTTGCAACTTTGAGCTACAAGCCTTTCCATCATCTCATGACCTCCTAACCAGCCTTAAAACATCATTTTGAACAATTTTGATGTTGAAGATTTTTCCATTTGAAGCTTGGGAATAGGAGTTATGGCCTTATGCTTGAAATGACATGTAATCTCCAAATGACCAAAATGCCCTTGACTTGTCAAAGCCATAACTTGAGTTCTACAAATCCTATCAAGGACTTATAGTACTCTCTAGAAATCTAAGAGGATAAGGAACAACATTCATGTTGACCGAAAGTTCATAGGAATCATCCTTTTTGGGCAAATGTTTGATGCAAGTTGGGTAACTTTCAAGGCCCCAGATTCACATACCTCAGATGACCTGTAACTTGTCAAAGTCATAAATTGAGCTCTACAAATCCTATCAAGGACTTCTAGTACTCAAATTAAAGATATGAACAAGATCTACAACATTCATGTTGGGGGTAAGATGAGATGACAATCACATCTTGAGCTAAACTGCTTTGAAGATATGGGTCAAACTAGGGGATTTTACACTGTCAAACCATAGAAACCCTAGCTTGAAACTTCTCAAACTCTTCAATCATGATGAGTTAACCTTGGAATCATCCTTATAACATCTCAATGCATCAATCCATGATCACATGGCTCTTGAATTAGGTCTCAACCTTGTTCAAATCATCAGTTGACCTAGGGTTGACCCAGTCAAACCCTAACTGCACCACTCATGGCTAAGTATTCTTATTCTTGCACAATGACCTATATAGGCCTCATGATGGCTTTAAAGACATCTCATAAGCTCTCTCAAGGCTTCAAGTATACATTCATGGCTTCAGAATCATCTGAGGGGCTCCCACAACTCTCAAGTTAGGAGGCACACACTCTTGGCTCCAACCACTCTCTCTGAGAATCTTTTGGCTTCTCTGACAAAGATACCAACCCTGGACCACTTGAATAACCTTCTTGGCTAGCTTCATGGTCTTGTATAGCTCTTGATTGGTAATCATACCTCTTGATCTCCTGCATACATGTCAATGAAATGCAAATGATAATGCTAATGTGAATGAAATGAAACATAAGCTAGGTAAAGAAATGTTGATCAAATTTTGGGGTGCAACAACTGCCCCTATTCAAACGGCTTGAACCTGACTGGGTGAGAAGCGAACGGCTCTCAAACAATTAAGGTAAAAGACGGTTGAATACCAACAAACCCTGAAATTTGCCAACTGCATAAGTACACGGTACTCTGATGGGAACAAATCTTCGAAAACTAAAATACTAGCTGCACGACAACTAGCTGGGGAATTGGTCACACGGTAACCGGTGATACATGATCGATCATGCCGTCAGGCCTCAAGATTCCTCGGGACTTATCAGGTCAACCATCAAGTTAATCATGTCGTCGGGCATTCATAGAAAACTTTCGGGCATCATCCGGACTTCATCAGCAAGTCGGGAGTAGAATTCTCGGTCAATCATGAACCAGTTGGGGGTATCCAAACTTCTACCATCAGGCACTCTGCTCCAGCTGAGGGAACTGCTTCGTCAATATGGTTGGACTTCAATCATCAAGTCTTCAAGGGAAGTTTCAACTTCGCTGTTCAGAAACCTGTTGGGGATGACGCATCTCCGCTGGGGATTCTGGAGAACTATCAAGTAACTCTGCTTCGGGGATCTAGAAATCATTCTGGGTGAATCATCTCTGCTGAGGAAATCAAGAATCATCTTGAAGAAATAACTCCGCGGGGACTTCAAGAATCATCCTGAACCAATAACTATGCTGGAGATTTCAGGAATCATCCTGAGCAAGCACTCTGCCGGGGACTCTAAGCGTCAACTTGAGCAACCAACTCTGGAGACTCCACTGGGGATTTTAAGAATCATCTTAAGCAAACGACCTTGCTGGAAAAATTCAAGAATCATCTTGAGCAAGCGACCCTGCGGAGGAACACCTGCAAAACAAGAACGGTAACGACCTAGCTCATGTTTCATATGTATATGCTTTGACAATGGCGCAATGCTCCACATGGTGGAAATGCTACGCGTTTATGATAAATGCTATGCAATCATGCAAAACGCTACGGCCCCGTCAGCAAAATAAATGCTGACGAGAGAATCCTCCTGTCAAGGAGAAAGAACAACTCTGGTGGAGGAAGGAATCATCCTGCCACGGAGAAAAGGACCCCCCCAATCTCAATTGGACTTCGCCCGGGGAAGCAAACTTTAGTTGACTGCTGCAGGGGAACGAAGCTCTACGAGAACCTGGACCTGCTGAGGAAAACGATGTCAATCGCGGAAATAAATTGCGTGGCCTTCGCGACTACTTCCCTGGAGATAACGACTCCGGCGGGGAAATACAGCATCAGCTATTCAACATTCTACTGGGGAAAACCAATCGCGGTCCGAACGGCTTCCAAGGACTCGGCTCTCTTGGGGATCTGCAAACTCGGCTGGAGAAGAAGAAATCATCCTGCTTCGGGGGAGAGTACGACTCTGCGGGGAATCTCAATTCCGCTGGAGACTTCAGTCTGGAACTATCAATTGCTGCACACTTCGGTATACGACTCAGCTGGGGAGACGACATTCCTTCAGGATGCATCTGATTGGGGAGAGAATCTTCTCTGCCTGGGGAGACATATCAATGCTTACGATCTCATGTTCAGACTCTGCGGGGAGAGACTGCTGAACTTGGCTGGAGGAGGAGGAATCATCCTGCTTGGGGACGCGCATAGCGTACTACCTGGTACACGCTACACCTGTACCAACACAAACAAACAGATAAGATGCCCTTCTCAAAGGGACCTATCAAGGTTATTATCTCGTGACAATGTTCGAGTAATTCATTGTTTCAACAATCAGTGGCCTGGGCCAGTAAGTTTATGCATGCGGATTTTGTCAAAAACATCGGCGTTCTTTTTCGCAAACAAAACAGATAAATGCTAAATAGACAAACAGAATTGCTGAATAGTATACATTTTATTGATAACGAACCCCTGAATGGGTAAGAATGTTTTACAACAGATGCAAGCTCCTGGAATGAGGAAGCCGCGCAAAAATAAAACATAAATATACATCAGTATATACAAATGTCGGCAACGAGGCGTAGACGAACACCATGAGTTGATCCCTCTATGACCCACTCGACTTCGTTACTTCTCTGACGCTTCAGCTTCAAAAAAGATTGATTTAGATAAACGGCCCTCAGGTCTTCCAAACCACTAAACAAATACAATCCACACGCGGAACGCAGTCATTTGCTTTTTTCAAATCCCTAACTTTTGCCTGAATCGCCCTTCCGGGTTTTCGATTCACCGGGACACCCTTTTTTTGCCAAAGTCGCCCATCCGAGTTTTTGACTTTGCGGGTGTACATTTTTTCTTTATATCCCTAATTTTTGCCCGAACCTTTTTCCTTTTTTATGGTTCGCCGGGATGCCCCATTTTTGCCTGGATATTCTTGTTCTTTCCAGCGGGTCGTTCTTTAAGCAAAGTATTTTTTAACCGCGTCCGTGTTCACCGGGGATGCAAAATCTTCACCATCCATCGTGGATAACAACAAAGCTCCTCCCGAGAAGACCTTGCTGACGACGTACGGACCTTCGTAATTGGGAGTCCACTTGCCCCGATGATCGGAGTGTGGAGGAAGAATCTTCTTCAGGACGAGATCACCCGTCTGAAAGCTTCTAGGACGCACCTTCTTATCATAAGCTTTCTTCATTCGGCTTTGGTACAGACGACCATGCGCAATCGATGCTAACCTCTTCTCGTCCATCAGGCTGAGTTGGTTCAATCGGCTCTTAATCCATTCTGCCTCGTCGAGTTTCACGTCAACCAAAACTCATAAAGAAGGGATCTCCACTTCTAACGGTAAGACAACCTCCATACCGTACACTAAGGAGAAAGGAGTTGCCCCGATTGAAGTACGTACCGTTATACGATAACCGTGCAATGCGAATGGCAGCATCTCGTGCCAATCTCTATAGGTCACAACCATCTTCTGAACAATCTTCTTAATGTTCTTATTGGCCGCTTCAACGACGCCATTCATCTTCGGCCGGTAAGGAGATGAGTTGTGGTGTTCAATCTTGAAACTCTGGCACAGCTCCTTCATCATCTTGTTATTCAGATTCGAACCATTATCAGTAATGATCCGCTCGGGAACTCCGTAACGACATATGATATCCCTCTTTATGAATTTAGCCACCACCTGCTTGGTTACATTAGCGTATGAGGCTGCCTCCACCAACTTGGTGAAGTAGTCGATAGCTACTAGAATGAAGCGATGACCGTTAGACGCAGTGGGCTCGATCTTGCCTATCATGTCGATGCCCCACATGGAGAATGGCCACGGGGAGGACATGACATTCAACGGGCACGGCGGCACCTGAATCTTATCAGTATAAATCTGGCATTTATGACATCTCTTCGCGAATTTAAAGCAATCCGATTCCATCATCAGCCAGTAGTATCCTGCTCTCAGGATCTTTCTCATCATAGCATGCCCGCCGGCGTGCGTACCAAATGTGCCTTCATGGACTTCTTCCATGAGCATACTCGCTTCTTTCTCATCTACACATCTGATTAGCACGAGATCATGGTTTCTATTATACAACACTCCATCAGGATTGAGATAAAAATTTCCAGACAACCTCCTCAAAGTCTTCTTATCCTGGGTTGACGCACCCGCAGGATACTCCTTAGTCATAAGGAAAGTCTGGATGTCATGGAACCATGGCTTTCCGTCGGCGGCTTCCTCGATCACAAAGACGAATGCAGGTCTATCAAGATGAGAAAGGACAATCCTTGGGGCTTCGTTCCAAAAATTTACTTTATACATCGAAGCCAACGTGGCTAGGGCATCAGCCATCTGGTTTTCTGCTCTGGGCACATGATGGAGTTCCACTCGATCAAAGAACGGAAGCAGCCTTCTGGCATAGTTCATGTACGGCACCAAATTCGATTGACGAGTCTCCCACTCCCCTTTAATCTGGTTAATCACAAGCGCCGAGTCACCATATACGTCTAGGTTCTTGATTCTCAAATCAATTGCTTCTTCTAGACCCATGATGCATGCTTCGTACTCCGCTTCATTATTGGTGACTGGAAACGTCAGTCTCGCAGTGAACGGGATATGGGATCCGTGGGGAGTCGTGATGATCGCCCCGATACCACTTCCATAAGAATTAACCGCCCCGTCAAATGTCAATTTCCATTGGGATTTCCTGTCTGGACCCTCGTCGGGCAACGGTTCATCGCAATCTTTCGCTTTGAGAAACATGATATCCTCATCAGGGAATTCAAATTTCATCGGCTGATAATCCTCGATTGGCTGTTCGGCCAGGTAATCAGACAATACGCTGCCCTTGATGGCCTTCTGGGACACCTACTGAATGTCATATTCCGTCAACACCATTTGCCATCTGGCAATCCTGCCCGAAAGCGCTTGCTTCTCGAAGACGTACTTGATTGGATCCATCTTCGAAATTAGCATGGTGGTGTGATTGAGCATGTACTGTCGTAAACGTTTGGCAGCCCAGGCTAGTGCACAACACGTCTTCTCCAGCATCGAGTAACGAGATTCACAGTCTGTGAACTTTTTACTCAAATAATAAATGGCATGCTCCTTCCTGCCCTTCTGGTCGTGCTGACCGAGAACACACCCCATACTATTCTCAAGAACTGTCAAGTACATGATTAATGGCCGTCCAGCCACTGGGGGTATCAAGATTGGAGGCTCCTGCAGATACTGTTTTATCTTATCGAATGCCTTCTGGCAATCCTCGTTCCAGATAATCGCCTGGTCTTTCTTTAGTAGTTTGAACATCGGTTCACACGTGGCCGTGAGCTGAGAAATAAACCTTGCAATGTAGTTTATTCTGCCCAAGAAACCACGAACTTCTTTTTCTGTTTTTGGAACTGGCATTTCTTGTATCGCTTTAATCTTCGCAGGATCAACCTCGATGCCTCTTTCACTCACGATAAACCCCAGTAGCTTTCCGGACCGTACTCCGAAAGTACACTTGTTAGGATTCAGCCTCAACCTGAACTTCCTAAGCCTCTCAAAAAGCTTCAGCAAATTGACCAGATGTCCCTCCTCCGTTTGGGACTTCACAATCATGTCATCAACATAGACTTCAATCTCATGATGAATCATGTCATGAAACAAAATTACCATAGCTCGTTGGTAAGTGGCCCCTGCGTTCTTCAGACCGAAAGGCATTACCTTGTAGCAGAATGTTCCCCAAGGAGTGATAAGCGTCGTTTTCTCCATGTCCTCCGGCGCTATCTTGATCTGGTTGTAACCGGAGAAGCCATCCATGAACGAAAACATGGAGAACTGAGCTGTATTGTCGACCAACACATCAATATGAGGCAGCGGGAAATCATCTTTAGGGCTTGCCCTATTCAAATCCCGATAATCGACGCACATGCGTACCTTACCGTCCTTCTTCGGTACAAGCACTATGTTGGCGACCCACGGAGGGTAAGTAGTGACCGCTAAGAAGCCAGCATCAAGCTGTTTCTGCACTTCTTCTTTGATCTTAACGGCCATATCTGGTCTCGTCCTCCGAAGCTTCTGCTTAACGGGAGGACAATCTTCTCGCAACGGCAAGTGGTGGACCACGATGTCAGTGTCAAGTCCGGGCATATCTTCGTATGACCAAGCAAAGACGTCACTATACTCTCTTAGCATCTCGACCAATCTCTGCTTGACATCGCTCTGCAATGCAGCCCCTATCCTGACGTTTCTGACGAGCTCTTCAGAACCCAGATTCACAATCTCGATCTTCTCTTCATGAGGCAGAATAACTTTCTCTTCTTGTTTCAACAAGCGGGCAAACTCTTTAGGAAGGTCTTCGTCTTCATCAATCTCTTCTTCGGCTTGATAGATCGGGCAATCGAAGTCAAAGTGAGTCGTAGAAGGTCCAGAGTCGATGTCATCTGTCATGTGGATCCTGCAATAACAAGGGTTAAGCTTAAAACAAGGATATGCAGGTTAGCACAAACCCCATTGCCATTTTATTGTTTTTCAAAACAAATATAAAACAGGAATAACAGAGATCACAATATTTGAATACGAAGAAAAACGCCTTTTGATTTATTGATAAAATACATGTACATAATCCATCAAGGCCCTGACAATAAAATCACTATGCCCCGGGTAGGACATAGGGTTGTACAATGATTGGAAAAAGTAAATCATTACTCTTCGCTTGTCATCTGGATGATATCCTTGACGGACCAGTTGGTAAGGCCCTCGCCTGGCTTGCTTGGCTGGATCCAAGAGTCGAGGTCACAGTCGCTATCTCCGCTGTCTTCAGACACCGCATTGACGCTTTCAAATATCACCCCGCCACTGGTAAACTGGATCGACCCTTTACCTCGCGACGCACTGCTAGAAGAGGAGGCTTCAGCTCCAGGAGAATATCCCAACCCAAACTTGTCTTGCTTGTTAGGTATCTCCAAAATTCGCCCCCAGCCTGGGGTAGATTCGGCTTGAACAACGACCCGGGCTTCCTTGAAGGAAGAGAGAGTCATCTCTGGCTTTTCAGTGACTACAGGCGCTACATCCTTGACTATAACAACTTCGAACGCTTGGCATAGGGTTTCATGGATTTCCCCATCCATCTCAACATACTTGAAGGACGAAAAATGGCTCACCATTATGTCTTCCTCGCCACATACAGTCACGATGCTACCTCCGACGGCGTACTTGAGTTTCTGGTGCAACGTGGAGGTCACGGCTCCAGCAGCATGGATCCACGGTCGGCCCAAGAGACAGCTGTAGGCAGGCATGATGTCCATAATGTAAAAGATTGCGTCGAACGTTTCCGGCCTGACTTGGATAGGCAGGGTCACCTCCCCGAAAACATGGCATTTGGTTCCATCGAACGCCTTCACAACCAGATCACTGGGTGTGCAAATCACTCTACGAGTATCTAACTTCATTAATGCCTTCTTCGAAAGAACATTGAGTGACGACCCCGTGTCCACCAACACGTGAGATATAATCATTCCCCTACACTCTATCGAGATGTGCAGGGCGCTATTGTGGTTCCTCCCCTTCGGCGTCAGCTCTAAGTCAGTGAACCCTAACCCATTTCCAGCATTTACGTGGGCTACGACCTCTTCTAGCTGGTTTACCGATATTTCCTGCGGTACATATGCGGCGTTCAACACCTTCAGCAACGCGTTGCGGTGTGCTTCAGAACACAGCAACAAGTTCAAGATGGAAATTTTCGAGGGTGTCTGATGGAGATGATCCACAATCTTGTAGTTGCTCTTTTTAATCAACCTCATAAATTCCTCGGCGTATTTAACAAGTAAGTCTTTCTCTACCCCCCGAGGGATCTCTTCAACGACTTTACTCTTCCCTTTATCAGTTGCATCAGCTTTGTCCGCTTTATCCGCCACGACCTCAGGTGGTGCAAATACTCTTCCGCTGCAAGTAATTCCGCTAACGCCCGCTAGGTTCTCCACACACGACCCAAACGGTTCTAGCTCCAACTTCTGTCCGTTGCAGTAGACTTCAGCCCCATAATGCCATGGGACAGCATTAGTGCTTTCGAACGGTATCGGCCCAGCTTTGGTGATGGTAATCGTGGGCGGCCTGGGTGCAGAAATAGTTATCGTCTGGTGAGGGATGGTGATGGTGGCAACCTCATCATCTTGCTTCAGCATTACCTCTCCCGATCCGCTTTCGGCCCTCTGGCTGAACTGTAAGATCCCTTCAGTCATCAGACTTTGAATTCCCTCTATCAGCTGTTCACATCCATCAGGACTGGTCGCACAGCCCATACACAGTTCTCCGCAACCTGGGAAGAAACCTCTTTTCATCAGCTTAGCTTTAACGAAGCTAAGCGGCGTCTTCAGATCTCTGACGTCAGTCAACAAATCCAAACTCTCGTCTTCAATAATGGCGTTTACTCCACCTCCCCTATGATTCGGCATAGGGTTCTTCGTGACATTTGGCACATTATCGGAGAAGTTGATGATCTTAGCGTCCACCATGTCCTGCACCTTGTGCTTGAAGGCTTTGCAATTTTCTATCGCGTGGCCTGGTGCCCCTGAGTGAAATTCACAAGTCACATTCGCATCATAACCTGGCGGAGGTACCCCTGTTAAGGGAGCCAAGGTTCTCTTCTGGATCAACTGTAGCTGAAGCAAAGTCTGTAACAGTTGCGCGTACGACATGGGCGGTGTCTCGAGGTGACGACTCGACAGAGGTGCCCGATTCTGATACTTTCTATACCCTTGTTGATTCGGTTGCTGCTGCTGCTGCTGTGGTTGTTGAACTGCCGGGATAGTTATGTTGGCCACCTGTTGGTGAGGGCCTTTACCCTTCCTTCGAGCGTTGGTCACGACGCTCGTTTCTCCTTCCCGTCTTTTGCCACTATAAGGTTTCTTTCCTCCTCCAGCTGAGGACGAATCACCTTGAATTTTCCCGAGTTTGATCCCATTTTCGATGTGTTCACCCGTGATATTGAGATCTGAGAAGGTTCCAGACATATCGTTGACCAATTTCCCATAGTAAACCCCTGGGAGGATGGCTACGAACATCTGTACGAGCTCACGTTCAACCATCGGCGGCTGAACCCTGGCTGCCAATTCACGCCACCGCTGGGCGTATTCCTTAAACCCTTCATTGTTCCTTTGTGACAGATTCTGCAGTTGGACTCGGTTCGGGGCCAAGTCACTGTTGTATTGGTAGTGGTGCACAAATGCTTCAGCAAGGTCTTTCCACGTGCACACACTGGTAGGCTCCAGACTCATGTACCATTCGAGGGAGGGCCCGGACAAACTGTCTTGAAAGAAGTGCATCAGCAACTTCTCGTCCTCAGAATGAGCTGACATTTTCCGGTAATATGGTCTCAGGTGGACGCGAGGGCAAGTGGTGCCCTTGTACTTTTCAAAGTCAGGTACCTTGAACTTGGGAGGCACCTTAAAATCAGCAATCAGTCCCAACTTGGACATATCAACACCCAGGGTGTTTTGGTTCTCGATATTTCTCATCTTATTCTCGAGTGCCTTGAACCTAAGCCGTGCTTCAGCAGTCAGCTCCCCTTCAGCACCTCTCTGAGAGAACACATCGTCCTGACGATCTTCTAACCACGGTTGAGGCTCGAACAGATTCCCAACACCTGCATAGCCGTTGCCCAGCCCAACATTGACATTAGCTTCCAGACTCCCATTACCGACGCCCGTCGTATTGCCGTTGAGTCCCATGTTAGCTATCACATTGCCGTTGGCACTACCATTCCCCCCGGTCACGGGGACGCCATTCTGCGGAGTTTCAACTGGTGGAGGGGTTGGAACAGTCCCACCATGGAGTACGCCATTGCTATCGACCCTTGAAATCAGAGGCTGGACTAAGGTTCTGAGCTGATCCTGGCCATTGGCGACCGCTTGCATGAGCTCCATGAAGCGATCCATTCTTTCACGGAGTTCCTGAACATCAGTTTGCACTTGCTCCATGATTCTGGTTTGATTTGCTCTGGTCGGATAGCGGTGGATAGGTCTCTGATCAATCCTGGAACAACCTGAAAACACAAAAGGGTTAGGAAAAAATGACAAAGTGCTCGTTATGCAAATGCTTCATGCAAATGCAAACATGTGTCTGTGCGTTAGGAAGATTTCCCCCGATCCTAGTGCCTGAGTGCCAGTGCTGATAATAATAAGTCCGAGTCCAGTCATGGAAATAACATCTCATACATACGGAGAAAGCCCATCAAGGCAGTACACAACGTCACTGAGTACAAGAAGAATCAATAGCATGACCTCGACCAACAAGCCTGATGATGATCAGCATACAACAATGATCAAAACAAAAGGATTACAAATATAGTCAAGTACGGCCACGGGCACGAAACTCTTCTAACAGATTCCTCGTTTCTGGATGATCAGGCCGAGTGAGCAACCCTTCGACGAGTAACTCCCTCTGTGTAATAGTGTATTGAAGACCTTCAACTGAGTCTTCCCATGCTCCTTCGCCGAAACAAGCTTCTAATTTCCGCTTCTTGGCCTCAAACGTCAGTTTGCGCTCCTTCAGGTTAGCGAGAGCTCTGTTGAGCTGGCCTTCGGCGGCATATCTGCGAGCGGTTTCTTCATCAAACCTCTTCTCACTAGCCCTCACCTGGGCTTTCAGCTTGGAGATCTGTTGCATCAGCTTATCCTCCCGCTCTTTCATGTTGGCTAGGGAGGCCTTCCAGTGCTGGTTGAACTTGGATATCCTCCGATATGCTTCATCCAAGTGCTGCTTCTTCGTGGCCAGTACATCGTTGACAGCTTTGAAGTCTCGACCCATGTGTTCACGCTCGGCTATCTGCTTAGTCAAATCTGTCCCCAACTGGTTCACCAGTTCTGTCTGCCTCTTGAAGGAATAAACGGCTTCGTTTCTCTCGCTTCTGAGCTGCGCCAATTCTTTCTCCAGTTCTTCATTTGCCCTCTTTAATTCATCTCGCTCAGCTAACACCTGATTATGCTGCTGAATGGGCACGGTAGCAGGCTCTTCAATCATCGGAGGGCTTTCTGGCTTGGCAGGAAGAAACGGCATCCCTATAGCATCTGTTCTGGCTCTAATCCACGTCGCATACGGAGGGTAGGCTTGGCTATTGCTTCTCCCCAGCAATGGTTTTCCCCTCTTACTGATGCCGTTCCAAGCGCGCTAAAGCTTAGATAACAGATCCCCTTCTAGAAGACCAGTGAGGTACAAAGATTCCTGCACCTCATCATCCTTCGGCGGAGCTTTCAAAGCATACGCAAACTGTCGGACCAGCAAGGACGGATTATAGTTTATACAGCCCTTCCTGCCTATCAAAGGCACGTTTGGAAACCCGCTGCAGCTGAAGATAATCTCAGTACCCAACCTATCTCTGCCAAACCAGTCAATATCCTCCGCTGATAGACTCGTCAAACGCTCGGACCACTCAGCTGTGGCTGTAGACGAAACAAAGGGACCCCTCTTGGGCAAATGACTATCAAGCCATATATAAAGCAAGGGCACACAACAAGAGACGTTCTTGCCCCTTCTGTTCTCGTTTTTGTACTGGATAGAATGGTAGACATCTCCTATCAAGGTAGGGACTGGATTCCCTGAAGCAAAGATGCGGAAGGCGTCGAAGTCTACAAAATCGGGCATATTGGGGAACAGAATGATGTCATATATGCACAGAGCGAGAATGGCGTTGAACACGACCCAACATCCGTCTTTGGGGCACTGCTGAGCCTTACCCACTAAGAACTGCAAGGAGAAACCGAGAACCTTGTTCCAACTAGACAATACCAACTCGGAGGCATCCAGATGAAGTGAAGGAGCTAGACTAGCCAGATCAGGCTCAGCATCCATATGAACAAAAGGCATCTGCCTCTTGATAGGCACACCTAACAAATCAGCATATTCCTCTAGTGTGGGCGCGAGAACAAAATCCTGGAAAGTGAAGCATCTCAACGGAGGATCGTAGAACTGCAGCAAAGCGTGCAACCCATTCAACTCGGACACAGAAGGTTTACGGACCAAACTGAGCAATTTGCCGTAAGATTTTCTGAACTCATCTCTCACAGAATTATCTGCTAAAGCAATCAAACCAGTCAGCTGAACCACATCAGGGGCAGGGAGCTTGTAAGCCACGGTCTTCCTCAGAGAACCCATAACAATACAAAAGGAGGCAAGAAATCCTGGATCGGGGAAAACGGTACCTGCAACACAGACACACGTTAATGAAATGAAAATGGGTATGCAAAGCAATGTAAAATGCAATCATGCAGCAGGAGATCAAGGCAACTGTGTTGTGGAGATTCTGCATCAACAAAACCATAATCCTGCTCTGTCAAGAACAACCACTATATTTGATAATAAGAAAACCCCGGTATCGGACCACGAATCTGCTATGTCAAGAACACACACATATAGGACCATAAATCCGCTCTGTCAAGAACAAACATCTGATAATAAGGACCTCCGATACAGGACCAAAAAATCTGCTCTGTCAAGAACACACATTTGATGACCAAAACTCTGCTCTGTCAAGAACAACCATACATCTGCTGATGAGATCCTCAGACCCCAATCATAAACCTACTCTGTCAAGAACACACATATATATCTCCGAATATAAGGTCCTCTGATATAGGACCAAGGCTCTGCTCTGTCAAGAACAAACATATCTGATGATAAGAACCTCTGGTACCAACAAAACTGATTCACTATCAAGAAAACCAGGTAGTTTGAAGGTCAAAGTTTCCTGCAACAAACCCAACCCTGCTCACAGGTATGGACCTAAACTGACTCAAGTTCGGCATCCTATGCGGTCATCAGCGTCACAGACATTCAAGAGGGGTGATACGATACACAGAAGGTGTGGCATCACCAGCTCATGAAGCGGCCTCACTCGGCTGAATCCCAAATGATCGGTCCCTAGAGTCGACAATCCTCCAAACCAACAACCCCCTCAACCCAAAGGGTTGAAAAAGAAGTCAACCGGAAGAACCTCGTCTGAGCGTGGATTTCATGAGACACTAGTGCCTGCCAAGCAAGCACGCGCCCACTAATTTCCACCACTAATGCTATGTTCACTCAAGCCTGGGTCTGGCTTCTCACTCATCAGAATGCCCCTCCCACAACAGCACAGATAATCATATCATACTGAAAATAAAATGCGGGAAATAAAATGCGATAAATAAACACAACCTAACAAGTAATCATACAAGCGCTAGGATTGACTCTCGCAGGGGACGTTGGATCCCCAAACTGACTCGCATACGGGACGTTGGATCCCAGGAAACTATCGGGTCCCCAGCAGAGTCGCCAGCTGTCGCTTCCGCGAAAATAAGGTGCCGGCAGAACAGAAGAGTCGCCACCTTTCGTTATTTATCCCTCGGATCGGGAAAGGAAACGATCGGAAAAACCTGACGAAAAGGTATAAGACAAGGTCATCGCAAACGTTGTCTGGGTTCGGGAGTCGGTTATGCAAGGGGAATGTATTAGCACCCCTCACGTCCGTCGTACTCGACGGGATCCACGCTTGTTGTGTTTACTGGACGAGTTGGTTTATCTATCTACCTATCAAGGCTGGCTTAAACAGAAAAGAAAATGACTCGGCAAAGCATCACACTTTATGCCTACGTATTCTCATCAGAGAATGAGAAATCAGAGTCAACGTAGTTCGACCTACTACGGGTTATGGGGAAGGTGGCTCGCCAATACATCAGTATTGTGCCTACATACTCTCAACAGGTATGAGAGATCAGAGCTTACGTAGTTCGGGATAATACGGATTACGGGAATTCAGATTCATCTGTTTTATCGAGTAGGGTTAAACAACAGTTCCAGCAGTTAGGGACAAAGCCTGTTTGCGGTGGCGCTGAAGTTTAACGACACTCTTTTCTTCAGAAAAGCTTTCCTTTGAATTATGGGCCCACGGGGCAAAAAGGTTTGAAGTTTGTTTTCTGTCTTTTACGGAAGAACTGTTTTTTATTGTGTTTGCAATTTCAATCGCACTAAAGACTATGACCTGAGAGTGAATGCGTCGCATGTCACCCAAAGGGTGCCATACTAAACATCCAGACTGTTGGAAAGAAACTCTCCAACAATCCTTTCTCAGATAGCTTAAGGCTCGTAACGTACGAAAGAAATCATTCATGATTACTGTATCTTAAGCTGTTTTGAGATGAGAAGAGAACAGGCTCAACTACGGGGAGACTATCAAGTCCTACTGTTGTCATGCCAAGGATTCATCCTATAGTTGAGGTTTGAAATAGGGAACTCCTAGAAGTTATCATGCATAGGTTTCAACCTAAATTTCTAATCGTCACTTCCTTATCAAAGGAAGTGAAAGTCCTAAGGGATCATGTCAATGATACACAGAAACAGATAAAGCATCAGCTTAAATAGTAAACAGTAAACAGTAAAATGCATGCAATGCAAGTGAGGGAGGAAATGTGTATGGGGCAGCAGCCTCCACAAGCTCATCTCAACCTCAAGCCAGAATGAATAACAGCAATCATACAGAAAGATAAAACATGCTATCAAGCAAAATATAAGAGATTGTAATCATACAGAAGAAAATGAAATGCTGTCAAGCAAAATAAACCACATGGGCAAGGGAGTTGGGCTCTACCGAATACCCGCAAGCAAAGCCATACAGTAACAATACAAGCAGAAGGAGCAACTCAACCTCTAGTGCAATCATGCTCCTAGATTAAAGTCAGTCTAATCATGGACTTATTCTAATGCATCAAGCAAGTCACACAAGGCACATCAATACAGAAAAGAAAACAGACAAGAAAAAAGATCAACAACTCCCTCAATTCCAAGCTTCAGCTCTTCTAACAGCAATCCAGTCTTCAGACCTCAACCACCCTTCAAGGCTATCATCTTTCATGACAAGTATCAACTTGCTTCTCCAAGGTTTCAACCCATCAAACATAAGTTTCAGCTTATTCTCTTTCTTTCAAGCTTCAGCTCTCCAGTCAATTCCACCCTCAGGCTTCACTCTTAACTACAAGTATCAACTTGATTCCTTCAGGATCTCCAAGCTTCAAAGTAAGTATCAACTCATCCTTTATTCCTCAAGCCTCAGCTCTACACTCAATCTCAATTGAATCCTCTTCATAAGTATCAACCTAGTTCTCAAGCTTCAGCTCTCTTTGCTTTACCAGTATCAACTTGGTCTTCTCTCTTCATCTACAAGCTTTAGCTTCTCAAGGTAATCTTCAATCACATAGAAGTGTCAACTTCATCCTTCAATCTTCTTTTCCAAGCCTCAGCTCTTCACTCAATATCCATTGGGTCTTCAAGTATCAACCTGTTCTTCTTACTCTTCAAGCTTCAGCTGCAATGGCAATGCTTAAGGAATCATCCTCTTCCACACTCTTCAATGAAGTCCTCATCTTCACACTCAAGTCCAACATCTCTCAAGATACTCAAACCAGAAGACAATTGATTTAACAGGATGAGATGAAATGATAAACAGCTTACTGACAACCAAAGGAAGCCTGTAAGGGTTCATCATTATGAGAGACTGGTTCCCTCAAAGTTCTACTTCTCAGATAAAGCCACTCATCCTTCCAAAGGAGGGATGTGAATATCTGAGAAGGACTTTTAGTCATTGGGAGGAATGGAAGCACAAGATGCTTTCCATATTTATGAAAGAAATCATTCTAACTATAAGGCTCTCCCTATGTCCTCTATCTCCTAAACCTTCATCAAACACCTTCAGGCACCAACAAATCCAAGCTCCAAGCAACTTCAAGCAACTTCAAGCATCCTCACCTTGTCTTCAACTTGTCTTCAATCCCAACCAAAGGCAAACAAAGCACAAACCCTAATCTAAGGGGACTAAGGAAGTTAAACTAGTTGAATTAATGCTTTAGAATCATCTAAAACCTAGTACTAAAGTTAGTCCTAACTAAAATACTAAAACCAATTGTAAAATCCTACAAAAATATCTATGGGAACCTAGGTCAATCATGACTCTACCACATTAATTTCAAAGATCAAACCATCAAATTAGACCTAGAACTAAATCCTACATTACAAGGTATCAAACCTAAACCCTAAAAGGAGGCACCTAAATATCAATCTAGAAAGCACACCTATTTTCATCACAAAAATGTGAGAAAAATTCTATGGGATCATACATGCCTAACCTAATCACACACAAAAAATAGGCTCAAAATCATCACCAAGTGATCACACTAAATTCCACAAAATTATGCATCAAACATAATCATTTTAATATCAATTAAAATGTAAAATTCCCATTAAATCAGAAATTACATGAAATGAAAATATTTTTTTTCTAAAAAAATACTAGACTCAATCATGAGTAAAATGCCAAAAGAATGGGATTAATTGGATTAATTTTCAATTTATTATGAATTTAATAAGAACCATGGATAAAATGAAAAAAATAATGAAAATCCAATTAAAAGAATAACACGCGCGGTGTGGATAGCAATCAGAATCAGTTCAAACTTTGGGTTGGGCCATCAGGTGGGTGTGGATAGCACTTAATTCATTAAGCCCAAAACCAACTGCTAAATGAAACGCAGCGTTTCATTTATTCAGATCCTTCACAAATCAAATTTAAAACGTGGCCGTTGGATGAGCTCCCAGTCAAAGGTCAAACCAAGATCCAAAGGTGTTCTGATCGTCTCCTACCTTTTGAACATCTGAGCTTCGCGCCCAGCTCCGGCCACCACCGGTGGTGCTCCGGTCGTCTTCCCCAACCCTAGTTTTCTCTACAGGCCTCCATTGCAAATGGTCAAAACATGAAACTCATCCCAAATCTTGCCACGAATTCAACCATACCCTTAGGTTCCTCTGAAACCTCTACATTCATCATATCCCAATCTCAACCGAAAATGGTAATTCACCTATTTTGTCTCTAATTCTCCAATTAACTATCTGAAATCCATCCTACACCATTCTACAATGAATCTAACACCTTAATTCAACTTAATTCTACCTAAATCATGCTAGGGGAAGAAAGTTACCAACCTGAAAATCTTGGATGAACAGATGCCCTAAACCTCCAATTCAAGCTCTACAATCTTGCAGACACGATCAATGAACCTCCTCCTTGCTTCTGTATGCAAAAGAACCAGTTGAAAGTTCTTGAATCTTGAAACCCGGTGGTGAGTTGCAGGTGGAAAATTCTGACTTCAAGAGCAACAATTAGCCACGAATCCTTCTTGATAATGATCTGGAATCACTCCTTGACATCCATGGAAGAAGTTTCAATCAAGGAAAGGGATGGAAAAGGAAGAATTTGGTGAAACCGATTGCACTTGCAAGCTATGAAATTTCAATCTCAATTTATGCTCTCTCCTTCAATCATCACCAACCTCTTCAATGGATCATCTCTAATCAATATATAGATGAATTTTGGATGATCTAGAACCCTCTAGATCCTTCTAATGAGAGTTTCCACTTCTCATGTCATGAGATTTTCAAACACATCTCATGCTATGCCCAATTCTGTTTGCAGCTTGAAACCAACCCAATCTATTTCAATTTCTCCCCTAGTGACATTTTGGAAGAGTTTAGCTTGCCAAGGGCCTTGCTCATGCCTTGATTTTGAGTTTTGCAAATGTTACTTAATATGCAAGTAACCACTTTCCAAAGCAAGTCCCCAAATTGAATCTCAACTCAAAAATGTGGCTAAACCAATGTTCTTAAAATGTTTTCTAGAGTCAAAATGATATATTACATGCCATGGTTTGGATGTGTAGGTTGAAAATATCAATTTCCAACTTTGGTTTATTTAACTTATGCCCTTATTTTAGGTCATTTTTGCAACTTTGGGCTACAAGCCTTTCCATCATCTCATTACCTCCTTACTAGCCTTAAAACATCATTTTGAACAAGTTTGATGTTGAAGATTTTTCCATTTGAAGCTTGGGAATAGGAGTTATGGCCTTATGCTTGAAATGACTTGTAATCTCCAAATGACCAAAATGCCCCTGACTTGTCAAAGCCATAACTTGAGTTCTACAAATCCTATAAAGGACTTGTAGTACTTTCTAGAAATCTAAGAGGATAAGGAACAACATTCATGTTTACCAAAAGTTAATAGGAATCATCCTTCTTGGGAAAAAGTTTGATGCAAGTTGGGTAACTTTCAAGGCCCCAGATTCACATACCTCAGATGACCTGTAACTTGTCAAAGTCATAACTTGAGCTCTACAAATCCTATAAAGGACTTCTAGTACTCAAATTAAAGCTAAGAACAAGCTCTACAACATTCATGTTAGGGGTAAGATGAGATGACAATCACATCTTGAGCTAAACTGCTTTGAAGATAGGGGTCAAACTAGGGGATTTTACATTGTCAAACCTTAGAAACCCTAGCTTGAAACTTATCAAACTCTTCAATCATGATGAGTTAACCTTGGAATCATCCTTATAACATCTCAATGAATCAATCCATGATCACATGGATTTTGAATTAGGTCTCAACCTTGTTCAAATCATCAGTTGACCTAGGGTTGACCCAGTCAAACCCTAACTGCACCACTCATGGCTGAGTATTCTTATTCTTGCACAATGACCTATCTAGGCCTCATGATGGATTTCAAGACATCTCATAAGCTCTCTCAAGGCTTCAAGTCTACATTCATGGCTTCAGAATCATCTGAGGGGCTCCCACAACTCTCAAGTTAGGAGGCACACACTCTTGGCTTCAACCACTCTCTCTGAGAATCTTCTGGCTTCTCTGACAAAGATACCAACCCTGGACCACTTGAATAAACTTCTTGGCTAGCTTCATGGTATTGTATAGCTCTTGATTGGTAATCATACCTCTTAATCTCCTGCATACATGTCAATGAAATGCAAATGATAATGCTAATGTGAATGAAATGAAACATAAGCTAGGTAAAGAAATGTTGGTCAAATTTTGGGGTGCAACACTCGCTACTAGCTCGCTTAGCGAATGTTCGCTACCAGCCCGCTCAGCGAACACGCTATCGAATGTCTGCGAACTCATAATTTCTCACTGTCCAACTTCCACCAAACTCTCCAAAACCGACCGATTCTCACCGAACAAGTTCCGTAACCTTAGTCTAACATCCCCCGACTAAATACTACCACTTATTCTCATTTTCCACCGTGAAAACTCAGATTCTACCAATTAATCTATTTATGCCCTAAAATGGAAGTTGTAGAAAAACATCCAATACTTTAACCCAAGCATACATATTCATATACATTGTTAAGATAATGATATTTCACACCCTTACCTTGATTAATCCAAAGCTTGAGAGTTGTTCTTGATGATTCCAAGTTCTTCCCTCTTCTTCCTTTCTTTTCTTCTCTTTCTCCTTCTTTCTCTAATCTTTCCTTTATGTTTCTATCTTTTCCTTTTCTTTCCACTCTCCTTTTTAATGTCTTTCTCTTCTAATTCTCTCCAACATCTATTAATTCATTTAATTAATTACCCATCAATTAAATAATTCTCATTAACCCATTAATCAATGCAAATAATTAATTAATGAAAAATCGTGATGTTACACAACGTATGATGGATAGTGGGGAATTGCAGTTTGATCGGTCTGTGGAGAATAAATCTGAAGAGTTGATAGCAGAGAAGAGGGATGAGATTGCAACGATCTCTATTCCGTATAAAACTATTACAATTTCTGCTCCTAGACCACCGACGATTGTCATTACAAAAGCTAGTCCCGTGCCTTTTGAGGATACCAAGGCTATTCCATGGAATTATGGAGCCGAGGTACATTGTAATGGACAAAAGCTAGATTTAAAGAATCCGCCTGTTAAGTCAGTGAAGAATCTGGTTGGTGCAGGAGGAATTACCCGAAGTGGTCGAGTCTTTTCACCACCCGAAGCGGTGGCTGATAAAGTGGACAAAGGAAAGGGTAAAATGGTCATTGAGGAAACCCCTCAGACTGGAGAGAAAGAACTGTTGGCAAAGGATGTAGAAGAGTTTATGAGGCTAACACGGAAGAGCGACTACAAGATAATCAACCATCTACAACAAACTCCTTCTAAAATTTCCATATTGTCGTTGTTGCTGTGCTCGGAAGCACATCGAAATGCGTTGCTAAGGATATTGAACCTTGCGTGCGTGCCTCAAGAAATTTCAGTAAACCAACTCGAAGGAGTTGTCGCACACGTAAGCACATGGAATTGGCTTGGTTTTACGGACCTAGAGTTGACACCGAAGGGCAGAAACCATAACAGCGTGTTGCATATTTCGATTGAATGTCGTGGAGCTGTTATGTCCCATGTTTTGGTTGACACCTGGTCATCTCTAAATGTACTTCCTAAGAAGGTGTCGTACCTCGAAAATACAATCCTCGCGATGGACGCGGAAAATACGTTCGAACAGAGTCGCCACCGAACTTTATTTTTTCCAAGGCAGGAATAGGAAAATATCGATAAAACCTTTAAAGAGATAAGAACATGGTCATCGCAACCAATATTCTAGGTTCGGGAGTCGATTATGCAGAGGGAAGGTATTAGCACCCTCTACGTCCGTTGTACTCAACGGGAACCTCTTAATTCGATTCGAGAGTAAAGTTAGCTACGCTTGTTAGTTTTCTTCTAAGGATTCTCCTATAGGGGGAATGGTGGTTTTAAGATAGGGTGCTCGCCAAGGATTGGGGCCCTTGTGCCTACATATCTTCACTTGTAAGAAGTGGAAAATCAGAGCATTCATAATTCGTGGGACTATGGGTAAAGGTTTGGAATTGTGGGGAATTGTGCTCGCCAAGATCATCGCAATCTTGTGCCTACGTATTCTCATTCATAAATGAGAAATCAGAGCAGCCGTAGTTCGGCTAACTACGGTAAAAAGGTTTGGAAACGAACGAGTGCTTAGGTCGCATTCTAACTGCTAAACGTTAGCTTGTCTGCTCGCTAGGGGAGGCTGAAGCTCGAGTTTGTTATGCGCGGAAGAAGGGACTAAACAATGTTCTTTGGTAAAGGTGTGTTTGAGTCGAACGAGAGTTTAGGTCACATTCCAACTACTAAACATTAGCTTGTCTGCTCGCTAGGGGAGGCTGAAGCACAAGTTCATATGCGCGGAAGAAAGGAATAAACAATGTTCTTTGGTAAAAGGTATTTTGGTTGGAAATCGCACGAGGGCGAGGAATTAGGTTTATCGTATTGGATGTTTTGGTTTGGGAAAGAGAATGGATTTGAATAGGTTTAAGGTCTCGATCGCACGGGGGCAAGAAAGAGGAGTTGAAATGGTTGAATATTTTAAGGGAGAATGACGACTACTTGATAAACAAGACGTCAGTCTCGCAACCAATTAGTCGGGATATCATTGGAATGCTAGATCCCAACGATACCTTTTTCATTTTTCATTCCATTAATTATGAAATAGTATTTGTTGGACAGTGAATATACTTGTCCAAATAATTAGGCGAAGTGTTTTAGAAACGAAAGTTCGAATGACGCGCTATTCAAGGCGTACGTCTCAATAGTCATCACTCTCGAATTCAAGGAATGCGCGACTCTAAGTACTCGATACTTTCGTAATTTAATTAAGAAAAATGGTTTGAATCGGTTTGTGCAGGTGGGTTAAACAGGGTAGACGTATCGCTCGAAATTGGGTTTTCCTACTTTGAAAGATTTAAACAAGTTTGGGGTATTTTTAGCGATGAAAGATGAAACGACCACAACTCAAGGTGTGCACCTCGAGAGCGGTCGCTTAAGGATCCGAGGAGTGCTAGACCCCAAGAATCCACTACTTTCATTAAATTTATTTAGGAAAATAGTTTAATTTAAAAAGGATTATGATTTTAAATATAAAGATAGCATTTTTAGGATTAACTATATTAAATAATTAATTAAAATTATTCAATCGGATAAGTAATTCTCTATTAATTTAATTTAGAAATCATTTTTTTAAAAGCAACTATCTACTAATATTATGTCCTAATAACATGGATTGAAACAAAGATAATAACAATTATTAACTTAAACAATCCCTAATATAAGATTAATTAAACCAAGACAGACTGGGGGTGCATGAATAGGATAGGTGCAAACAAGAACTCAATGGAATCAATAAGGGCCCATGAGGCCCGAGAAATGCCCTAATCATATTGGGCCGATTTCCCTTTCTCTTAAATTGTATCCAATAAAAACTTAGCTTAGAAAAACAAGAGGATGTCACCTCTTCTTTCCTTAAAGGCAAGCGTAGGAAGCCAACAATTAAGAATACGAGTTATTGCCACGTGTCAGCCAACGAATTGGGCGGCGTGTATTGCACTACAATAATGGTAGCAGCTCAGGATAATGACCATTTATTGATTTGAAAAACACGTTTTTTTCTTAAAAGCCTCAGGCACTCAATTCTCTCTCCCAAACAAACAAAATCCTTCCTATTGTATCTAAACCCCTTCTACCTCGTCTATCTGTTAAATTTTATTCAAACATCCCACACCCCAAATTCAACACATGAATCAAAGATAAGTGCAGATTAAATACTAAAGGTTGTAAAACCCTAGTTTTTGGAGTTAAACAAACATTTAGATTCAAGGAATCATCAGCAATCACCCAACAAGGAAGAAGGATGGAGACCAAGAAGCTAAATAGCAAACATCGAACGGAGAAAAATGTCTTACCTGAGTTTAAGGTCTCGCGAGCTTTCTGGCCAAGGCGGTACCCCGAGTAAGTTTGTCAGTTGCTTTTTACCACGTTCCTACCCCTTTCTTCTGTCGTTGTTGGCTTCTTTCTATATCATTCTGAGTGAATATATGTGTGTTCTAGCTCAAAGTTTATTCAGATTCAAAATGGTGAATCTGAGAAACCTTTGTTGATACGAGCTTTGGAGTGGGGGATTTGGGTAATGATTTAGGCAGAATAATGTTAGGGTTTTTTTCCTCTGCTACCGCCCCCTTTCTTGAACGAACAGTATCCAATATATAGGGGCTTGGTGCTATGCGATTAGGGTTTTTCTTCCAGCAAAATGTGAGTTTTGGGTGGAAATTGGGGTTTCTTTCGGACTCCTTTTTGTAATTTCTGTCTGTTAGCAACTTCTGGAAATGTTTGCTTTTACCCTGAATTTCACCATGTGAACTCTTAGGATTTTACTGTGGTTAAATGGTAACTTTTGCTTTAACTTCATTTTGACTCATACTGTTATTCATCGTAAAATGGTCTCAATATCTTATGCTTGCGACACTTTTCTTACTACAATTGTTGAGTTTAATCATTGCTGACTTGTTATTTTTCATTAGGTTCTTGCTTATACTTGGTTCTATCTCATCATTCAAGTGAACATAGCAAGCGAAACTTCAAGACTCAGTGGCATTGGAATTCTGGATTGTTGTTGGTTCTCTTATCATGGTAGTGCACTCTTCTATATATTTCCTTTGAGCTCCATGCTTGATAAATGCTTCTTATTTGTCATAGTTTGTGCAGTATGGTGGTAGGCTCGTAATTCTGCAACCAGATTTGTGGCATCCTTGGCAGCATTGACAAAAGCACCTTTGGAGGGGTCAACAGAGACTCAGCAAAATTTATTATAGCCAACTGCTCCTGCAATCATAAAGTTGTAGCAAGGTATTCCAAATAAACTGATAATGCCGATTCAACAACACCTCCACCAACAACCACTGTATTTGAATCAAGCGTTCTCTTGACAATTGATAGCGCATCATGCAGAGCTCTATCCATTTCATCAAGCATATAATCATCTGCACCTTTAAGAGCCAAAGAGACTGCAGCAGAAATCTTGATCCATTTGATCATGATTACAACATTATCAGCGATACGTTCCTCAACAACCTCATCATTTCACTATGACGTGAATATACTGGTGTTGTTTCTTTGAGCTTTAACCTCCATTTGTTGGAAATAGGTTGAGTGATAACTTAAAAGCTTTAATATCAATTTCACTGATTTGACCAATATTTGGCTTGTATATTGTACTAACACCTGTATCTTCTCTTGTTTTATGTATCATGCGTGAAAGAATTGTGGACCATGCTGGAGTGATGAATGGATTCGACAGTCCGGGACAAGAAGGTTGTTGTTTGTGAAACAGAGAACAAACCAGCTATTGGAGAACTACTTGTCATCTCATTTGAAGGTATAAACCCTGGTTAAACTAGAATTACTTGGATGGTCAAAGGCCTCTTTTTTTTTACAATGATGTTAACTTTGGAATATGATGGTGATATTGTTGCAGGGTTTAATAGCATCATACTCATTGGTTTTGAGGGATCAAGACAGAGACCAACTTCTCCTTGACAGTAACTTCGGGGTAATAGATAGCCTCACAAGCATAAGACCTAGTAAGTCTAGAAGACACTGAGACTGTTAAGACAAAGGCCCCGGGCACCAAGAAAATACTTACTGACGGTGAGAAGAGAGTAGGTTGAACTGCTAGCTATGGTAATCGCTCTGGTAGTGGCTGTCATGATTGCTGCTAAGAGTGTTTGTGTCGGAACAAGAGGTATGCAAAACTGCACCTTCTTCATGTGTTGTGAATTCTCAACTTGGTGTGAAGTAGTATGACATCAAGAGGCATGTGATTTACTTTGTTTTTCTTTTCTCTTTTCTATAGGGCACAAGGACAGTAGCAGACACTTCTTTGGAATCAATTCTCTCATGGATAAGTCAAACAAGGATTCGAGACATTGCCAAATCAAGAGTTTTTGTCTACAGACGTGTAGATTGGCTGCAATAAAATTGGTATACCAAGCTGTAATTTAATTCTTCTCTACAACTGTCATCAAATTCATATTCCTATGGTCTGGACCCTTCCTTTACTTTTTGTTGGTTCTGCTACTAGGAACTCAATACTATGAGGAAACATTCCATTGATGAAGACTTGGAATGACGGCACAATAACGAAATTATCTTCGAGATTAGGACGGCTTGGGAAGAAATTGGCATTTCTGATACCAACTTAGGTGAAGACTGCACCCTAACAACTCTCGCAGCATGTACATCAAGATCTTTTGCAACTTAAGCTTTGGAGAGTTGTCTTGAATTTGAACTATGTTGCTTAACTCTGTTGCTACATTTTAATTTCTGTCTTCAATTATATAACCTTGTCATGTTTACTAGTTTTTGCAGGAAAATACTACCCAACAGAGCTGTCATGCTTGTTGGTTCCTCAAGAGTTCTCTTTGGAGGGTATCATCCTCGTCTTTGTATTACAAACTGAATGTGGCTTATTTTGTTGAATGCAAGGTACATGTGATTGCTGTCAATTGGAGGTTGAAGCTATCGCAGGTTGATCGAAGATGTTGAAGAATTGTACGGTCTTGGTACGGTGCGAAAACAGCGGTAGAAGAGTATTGAAGTAAGAATGAGGGTGATCCCCTTTCGCACATAAGGAAAACACTGACGGACCCGGTTTGGCAACTTCATGTATGTCAAGTATGTCTAGGCACCGAATCTTATTATGAAGTTTCGAATGAATTGTATGCATAACTGCTACATTTTAAAACCTTAATCAAGCCTCATTTTGCGCATTACTGTTAATTCACCTATGCTAATCATTCTTTCATGTTCATAATGGGAGTGCAGGCCATCATATCCTTAACCGAACCATGAAGCTTACGTTGAGGGAATATTCGACCGTGACAATGGATTTCCTGTAGAACTTGGCAAGCAATCTCAATATTTTTAAACCAAGTCCAAGTGGTGTACAGTAGAAACCAAAAGGTCATAAGGTTGTTGTACTGAAGTCAAAGTCTTGAATAGCCACATTACCGACATAAATTAGTAAAAATGGTCTTTGTAAGAGCTGGCTATATTGCCTCTTGAAACCTACTCCATACATGAAGTCTTGTTTGAATTTGTAATGGTGATGAACTCTTAAGCCAATAGATACCGCTTTTCATAATGAGAATTAAAATTTTGGCGGTGAATAAGGACCACAACATGTTGCCGCCACTGTGTCATTTGTACATCCCAATCTTAATTCTATGGTCTTTGTAATCTGTATATGATATAACTTATCATTGCTCCAGCTTATTTCCTCTTATGGCTCTCAATAAAAAACGGTTGTGAGAATAAATTGAATGGTTAGAAATCTTTGGCACAAAAAATAACATGTGTGCACTCATAGCTCTTGATATGCTCTCTTATGAAGGGTATTATAATTTTTGTACGAATGGAGAACTCTATCGGAAGCAAAAATTGAGTTATGGACTTGAATCCAACAAAACTTATATTGGCCACTTATCATTACTCAATTATTCCACGCGCCTCTTAAAATGTAACTCTTGACTTAAAATCACATTTAAATACAAATGGATAATAACTTGTAGAGGCGTGTATCCTATAGGACTTGGACAATTAGTATGCGAGTAACCTCTTTCCCTTGCGAAAACTTGTAAACAAAATCTCTATGCCCTGAACTTCTCGAAACAAACTTGGCCCAAGTTTAGCTTGTTTACCACACGCCTTGAGTACCAATTCGAAAAAATGTTCAAATACTACTTAAAATCAATTGATTATGTCTTGAAATGAATCAAAACATCTTCTGGACTAATTGCATCTAAATTCAATTATGACTTGCAAGCTAAATCTAAGTTTGTCACAAACTGATTTAGTATCCAAACATAGCCTGACGCTTGCAATCGATTTGAACAAAGCCTGAGGCTAAATCGACCGTGTCCATAAGCATCATGTGAAGTATCTTTGAATTGACTTGAATTAAGTACAGACCATAGTAAACAACTTGTAGTGAGGCTTAAACAACATTTAAGGAGAAGTTTGTAATCAAGTTGAAATAGGGTGTAAATTTCCTGAAACTGTGTGGCAAGATAGATCCAATCATGTACTTTACGTTATTGATCATATCATGTCTGTCTGATCGTGAGAACGAGGACACACATGAGTTTGGGTACAAGGGGCTGGAGGCGCGCTCCTCCCACAAGAATTCAGCATAACTTGCTAGAGATTATAACCACAATGAGTACATATAAAGTCTTTATAAACGAAGTCTTAGAGAATCATGGACAGAAGTCGTGAAGCAGTCAAACATCCATTAAATACCGAAGTAGGACAAATTTGGGTTATGACAGAAGGCATTAATGAAACTAGACACTCGGGGTATTTTCTGTACGCCTAGTGATTTAGTGGTGAGAGCTTTCGACGGAACCAGACGGTCAGTATTCGGGGAGCTTACATTGCCCATTCAGGTGGGGCCAGAGGTATTCGATGTAGTGTTCTATATAATGGACATCCAGCTAGCCTATAACTGTTTATTAGGCCGTCCGTGGATACATTCAGCAAGAGCTGTAACCTCTACATTGCATCAGAAACTCAAATATATGGTTGGTGGCAACATCGTCACCGTATGCAGGGAAGAGGACATAATGGTTAGCCATTTGTCGTTGTTTAAATGTGTGGAAGTGGATGGGGAGATCCACGAAACTCTCTGTCAAGCATTCGAAACAGTCCAGTTTAAGGACAAGTCTCTTGCAACGAGCAAAGCGCCCGAGGTGGCCATATCTTCTTTCAAGGAAGCCCAGGAGGCCGTGCAGTCTGGGGCAGCCCAAGGTTGGGGCCAGGTGCTTGACATCCCCAACAAGCAGGATAAGTTTGGCTTTGGGTACAACTCGTATGCTTCATCATCCTCACAGAGCGCACCGCACTACAAAGGATTAGTGTTGTTCACCCCGGGAGGTGTCATTTTTGAACGCATCAATGCTATTTCCAATGAAGAGGGAGATAGCGATTGCGACATGGACGCTTGGATCAAGCCTTGCACACCAGGACAGAGTCTGTACAACTGGTATATCCAGGAGTTCATTCAAGTGACTACTGAACAATAATGATCTGTTTTCCCGATTATTGTATGACCCTATGTTCTACCTGGAGCATAGGGGTATTTTGTCAGGGCCTTGCTTGTTTATAATTGAACATTTTTGTCAATAAGTCAAAGGGCGTTGTTTCTCATTCAAATTTTGTGATCCTTTTTATTCCTGTTTTATGTTTAAATAATAAAATGGCAATGTGGTTTTGTGTTGCATATCATTTGAAGCATTTAACCATTATTATTGCAGGATCCACATTACAGATGACACCGATCAAGAACCTTCTATGACTCACTTCGACTTTGATCACCCGATATTTCAAGCCGAAAAAGAGATTGATGAGGATGACAACTTACCGGAAGAGCTGGCTAGACTCTTGAAACAAGAAGAAAAGATCATTTTGCCTCATCAGGAAGTGATTGAGGTCATCAATATGGGTTCTAAAGAGGTTGTCCAAAATGTCAGAATAAGGGCTGCGCTACAAAGTGACATCAAGCAAAGGCTGATCGAGATGCTTCGAGAGTATAGTGACATCTTTGCTTGGTCCTACGAAGACATGCCCGACTTGACAGTGATAAAGTGGTTCATTGCTTACCGTTGCGCGAAGAATGTTCGTCGGTCAAGCAGAAGCTCAGGAGGACGAGACCAGACATGGTCGTAAAAACCAAGGAAGAGGTCCAAAAGCAGTTGAACGCAGGATTTTTAGCCATGATAACTTACCCTCCATGGGTCGCCAACATAGTTCCTGTACCAAAGAAAGACGGTAAGGTACGGATGTGTGTTGATTATTGGGATTTGAATAAGGCGAGCCCAAAGGATGATTTCCCGCTCCCTCACATTGACGTATTGGTCGACAATACTGCTCAATTCTCCGTATTCTCCTTCATGGATGGTTTTTCCGGTTATAACCAGATCAAAATGACACCGGAAGATATGGAGAAGACGACTTTCATTACGTCATGGGGGAGGTTTTGCTACAAGGTAATGCCTTTTGGGTTGAAAAACACAGGGACAACCTATCAGCGGGCTATGGTTACTTTGTTTCATGATATGATTCATCATGAAGTTAAATTCTATGTTGTTGACATGATAGCAAAGTCCCAAACGGAGGAAGGACATTTGGTCAATTTGCAGAAGTTGTTTGAGAGGCTTAGGAAATTCAGGTTGAGGTTGAATCCTAACAAGTGTACTTTCGGGGTATGGTCCGGAAAGCTATTGGGGTTCATTGTTAGCGAAAAAGGAATCGAGGTCGATCCTGCAAAAATAAAAGCTATACAAGATATGCCAGCGCCGAAGACAGAAAAAGAGGTTCGTGGTTTCTTGGGGAGGTTGAACTACATTGCTCGGTTCATATCTCACCTGACGGCCATGTGTGAACCATTGTTCAACCTGTTGAAAAAAGATCAGGCGATTGTCTGGAATGATAATTGCCAAAGGGCATTTGACAAAATCAAAGAATACCTGCAGGAACCTCTGATATTAATATTGCCAGTAGCTGGAAGGCCATTAATCATGTACTTAACGGTTCTTGAGCACAACATGGGTTGCGTTCTCGGTCAACACAACGAGACCGGAAGAAAAGAGCACGCCATATACTATCTGAGTAAAAAGTTCACAGATTGTGAGTCTCGTTATTCGATGCTTGAAAAAATGTGTTGCGCACTCGCGTGGGATGCCAAATGTTTGAGACAGTATATGCTTAATCATACAACCATGCTGATTTCGAAGATGTATCCGATCAAGTATGTCTTCGAAAAGCAAGCGCTTTCAGGCAGGATTTCCAGGTGGCAAATGGTACTGACAGAGTACGACATCTAATATGTTTCCCAAAAGGCCATCAAGGGAAGTGGTTTGTCAGAGTACCTTACTGAACAGCCTATCGAAGACTATCAACCAATGAAATTTGAGTTTCCTGACGAGGACATCATGTTCCTTAAGATGAAGGACTACGAAGAGCCATTACCCGACAAAATGCCAAAGAGGAATTCTCAGTGGCAATTGATATTTGAACGGAAATCGGGGCAATCATTACGACTCCCCATGGGTCTCACATCCCATCCACTACCAGATTAACATTCCCGTGCACCAACAACGAAGCGGAATATGAAGCATGCATTATGGGTTTAGAAGAAGCCATCGATCTGAGGATCAAGAGTCTTGATGTATACGGTGATTCAGCGCTTGTTGTTAATCAAATCAAAGGAGAGTGGGAGACTCGTCAACCCAATCTGATTCCCTACTGTCGCGGTGAAATTTGGATGCCAAACTATTGATTAGTTTGAATCTTTAATTCAATTTGCAACCGCGACAGAAATGGCGACTTCACTGGGGAATAGGATGCAAAATAAATGCATCCATGCTTAAAAGTTGGAGATGTCCGTGATGCGATTGCCAAAGACCGAAGTTCAATTCAGGAAATAACTGAAGAGAAACTATCAAGCAAGCCTCAACCATTGAGGTATGAACTCAAATTGGATTGTACTAAGATAACCATCTCCCATGAGGGTTGAACTTCATGGGGAAAATGAAACATTGCTCTTTCTGCCTAGGGTAATAGCTCTATTTGGAAGGAGAAGACGCACCCAACCACCTAGGGGTAACTATAGCCAAAGCGACGGAACAAAACAAATACGAAGAATGCGAAAAATGCCCATGCCATGCTGTCTACTTATATGCTATGCGTATGCCGACGGATTGGGAGAAACGAAATAAACGCCTCAAACGAAAGGGTATTCAAGCAAAATCTCCATAGATCCTTTATCGTCTGCGAAAAGGGTCTTCGAACAGAAGCAACCTTCGTGTCTGGATAAAATAAATCCTCTTGCCCTGGGGAAGCATATCATATTGTTGTCTTTCTTCGGACGAGATAAATGTCCATGGTCATCCTCTTGTTATTCATATGTCAAGTAGAGCATAAAGTTTTGAAAAAGTTTAAGTCAATCTGGCTTTTGCTATCAATAAAACATATTTGTGATCAATGAAAACTTTTTATTGAATGGTGGTCAGCAGAAAAGCGTGACCCCGATTTCACAGTGTTGGAAAACAATATCGATTACATAAAGGGAATAATGACTTGCTTCTCTTAAACAAAATATTTCTTAACAGCATCCGTGTTAACAGGGCGAGTGATCTCTTCTCCGTCCATTGTTGCTAACATCAAAGCGCCTCCTGTCAAAACCTTTTTTACTACATATGGTCCATCATAATTTGGGGCCCATTTTCCCCTGACGTCGGTGAGGAAAGACTGAATCTTCTTAAGCAACAGGTCACCTTCTTTGAATGCGCGGGGTCGAACTTTCTTGTCAAATGCCTTCTTCATCTTCCGCTGATACAACTGCCCATGGCACAGCGCGACCATCCTCTTTTCTTTGATTAAGTTCAACTGATCATATATGTTTTGACACCATTCAGCTTCTGATAACTTTGCCTCCACCAAAATTCTCATAGAAGGAATCTCAACTTCTATCAGGAGTACCGCTTCCATATCGTAGACAAGTGAAAATGGGGTTGCCCCAGTCGATGTGCGTACCATCGTACGATATCCATGTAAGGCGAATGGGAGCATTTCGTGCCAATCTTTATAAGTAACAACCATCTTCTGAATGATCTTCTTGATATTTTTGTTGGCGGCTTCAACAACCCCATTCATCTTTGGTTTGCAAGGGGAAGAGTTATGATGCTCAATCTTGAATTCTTCACACAACTCTTTCATCATCTTGTTATTCAAATTGGAACCATTGTCTGTAATGATTCTGCTTGGCACACCATATCGGCAAATGAGCTGATTCTTGATAAATTTGACAACCACATGCCGAGTTACATTAGCATAGGAAACCGCCTCGACCCACTTGGTAAAATAATCAATGGCTACTAAGATGAATCGGTGTCCATTAGACGCTTTCGGCTCTATCATTCCAATCATATCAATTCCCCACATAGCGAATGGCCACGGTGATGAGATAACATTCAACATAGTCGGAGGCACGTGAATCTTATCTGCGTAAATCTGACACTTGTGACACTTTCTAGGAAACTTGTAACAATCTAATTCCATTGTGATCCAATAATAATCAACCCTTAAAAGCTTCTTAGCCATGGCATGTTCGTTGGCATGTGTGCCAAAAGATCCTTCGTGGATTTCCGTCATTAAGATATCTGCTTCTTGCTTGTCGACACATCTCAGCAAGACCATGTCAAAATTCCGCTTGTACAACACATTGTTACTCAGAAGAAAATTTCCAGCCAACCTTCTCAAAGTTTTCTTGTCTTTGTTGGAAGCTCCCAAAGGATATTCCTGAGTTCTAAGAAACACTTCGATGTCATGATACCAGGGTTTGCCATCTTCAACTTCTTTGACAGTAAAGATGTAGGCAGGTCTATCAAGACGTTTTACTTCAATCCGAGGACACTCGTTCCAAAAGTTTACCACAATCATCGAGGCCAAAGTTGCCAATGCGTCTACCATTCTATTCTCATCACGAGGGATATGATGAAACTCCACCCTATCAAAGAACGATAACAGTCTTCTAGCGTAATCTCTGTATGGGACCAAATTATCATGTCGAGTTATCCATTCTCCAGTAATTTGGTTGATTACCACCGCAGAATCACCAAACACATCTAAATTCTTAATTCTCAAATCGATTGCTTCTTCAAGACCCATAATGCATGCCTCATACTCAGCTTCATTAATAGTACACTGGAATGTTAATCTGGATGTGAACGGGAAGTGAGTCCCTTTAGGAGTCACAATAACATCACCTATCCCTTTTCCATGAGCGTTGACAGCTCCATCAAAAACTAAACCCCATTGAGAACCTGGCTCTGGCCCTTCACCATGTACGGGTTCTTCACAATCTTTCATCTTTAAAAACATAATATCTTCATCAGGAAAGTCATCGTTTGAGGGTTGATAATCCAAAATGGGTTGGTGAGCCAAATGATCAGCCAAAACACTTCCTCTAACAGCTTTCTGAGTGTGGTACTCAATATCATATTCAGACAACAACATCTGCCATCTAGCAATTTTCCCAGTCAAAGCGGGCTTCTCGAAAATATACTTGATAGGATCCATCTTTGAGACTAACCAAGTAGTGTGATTCAACATATACTGGCGCAAACGCCTGGCGGCCCACGCTAGAGCGCAACAAGTCTTCTCTAACATAGTGTACCTTGTTTCACAATCAGTAAATTTCTTGCTCGAATAATAAGTGACATGATCTTGCTTTCCTGTTTCGTCTCGCTGACCGAGTACACAACCCATTGAATCTTCTAAAACGGTCAAATACATAATCAAAGGCTGTCCTTCAACTGGCGGTATCAGGATAGGTGGTTCAAGCAAATACTCTTTGATACTATCAAAAGCCTTTTGACAGTCCTCAGTCCAAACGTACCCTTGTTCTTTCCTCAGAAGCTTAAAAATAGGTTTGCATGTAGTAGTCATGTTAGATATAAACCTGGAAATGTAGTTTAAACGTCCCAAGAATCCTCTGACTTGTTTCTCGGTGGCGGGAGCTGGCATTTTCGGGATAGCTTTCACTTTGTCAGGGTCCACTTCAATCCCTCTTTGACTAACAATAAAACCCAATAGTTTCCCTGATCGTACTCTAAATGTGCACTTGTTGGGGTTCAAACGTATTCCGTCAACCGACCAAACAGCTTAGCCAGGTGCTTAACATGATCATCTTCGGTCTTCGACTTAGCTATCATATCATCCACATACACCTCGATCTCTTTGTGCATCATATCATGGAACAAAGTAGTCATAGCTCTCTGATATGTTGCCCCTGCATTCTTTAATCCAAACGGCATAACTTTGTAACAAAAGGTACCCCAGGGCGTTATGAATGACGTCTTCTCTCTGTCCTCGGGAGCCATTCTAATCTGGTTGTAACCTGAAAAACCATCCATGAAGGAGAAAACCTCATATCTTGCAGTACTGTCCACCAAGATGTCAATGTGAGGTAATGGAAAGTCATCTTTCGGACTGGCTTTATTCAAATCCCTGTAGTCTACACACATGCGAACCTTACCATCCTTCTTCGGAACGGGTACAATGTTAGCTAACCATAATGGATACTTGGCTGTGACAAGGAAACCTGCATCAATCTGTTTCTGTATCTCTTCCTTAATCTTTAAAGCCATGTCAGGTCGAGTCCTTATGAGCTTCTGTTTTACTGGCGGGCATTCCGGCTTTAACGGTAAATGATGTTCGACTATAGCTGTGTCCAATCTGGGCATGTCTTGATACGACCAAGCAAATACATCGACAAATTCTCCAAGTAAATCAATCAGCTGTTTCTTCACGTCGGGTTTAAGCAGAGCTCCAATTTCCACTTCTCTACGGATTTCTTCTGATCCCAAGTTGATTACTTCCACCGGCTCTTGATGAGGTTGGATAGCTTTTTCTTCTTTCTCAAGCAGTCTAGAAATTTCTTCTGGGATATCATCTTCTTCGTCCTCGGCTTCGTACACAGGAAACTCGAAATTTGGAGAAGGCAGTGGATCATTATTCCCAGGATGTATTTTATGTAGCAATCTGCGCAAGTGACGTGATTTTCAATAAGTTTTTTCGTAAAGTGGAAAGTGTGTGTACGCGAGATGCTACTTATTATTTTCCAAAATCGTGAATAAGTATTAAACACAAATGTAAATGAAAGTAGTTTATTGATGATAGCAAAACCAAAGAGACGCGCCCAACAAAGTCACCTTTGCCTTGGGCAGAGCAAAGGGAATTATTGGAAATAAGCCCTAACAGATGCAGTTTCGCCTTGGGCAGAGCGAAAAATTTTAAAACAAATGCTTTACTTAGATATATGAATGGCAGTAGGGGCTTCAACCGCACTCCAGTTCTTGACTACAACGCCTGGGGTCACAAAGTCTGGGATGTCCTCATCTGGATCTTCCTCGGTGACGGCATAAACTTCAAAGGTATAGTCAAATTCATCCGAAACATAGCCTGGATCTTCCATATAGGGCTCGTAGTCTTCGTAAGGAATGGAGGACCTTGTAGAACCATATGATATGTAGCCCTCAAGTTCGTCCTCTGACACAACATTGATCTGAGGATGATGGACGATTCCTCCACTACAGAACACTTCATTGATTAGCGGAAACCCTTGATTCTTGGTGTCTTGTTGAGCGAAACTGCTGGTGAAACCGAGACCCTCCTTGTTTTTGTTCTCTGGCAAAGACAACACCTTTCCCCACATGGTTTGGTGACCACTGTTCACTACTCGCTGTGCGTCTTTGAATGATGACATGGATGGTTGAGACTTCTAGGCACCCTCACCCACAATGGACAAGGCTTGGAATTGTGTGCCAATTTCTTCCTCAGCCTCGACATATGAGAATGATGACAAGTGACTTACCACCAAAGCTCTTTCTCCACAAACTGTAACTATTTTCCCCTCAAAAACATATTTCAACTTCTGATGCAGGGTAGAAGTAACGACTCCAGCTTCATGTATCCATGGCCTCCCTAGCAAACAGCTATAAGCGGCACGAATGTCCATGACCTGAAACGGGATCATAAAAGTCTGTAATCCGATAGTCATGGGAAAACCTACCTCACCAATTACCGTTTTCCTTGACCCATCGAAAGCTTTGACAATAACGCGGCTTGGCCTCATCGGCGGTCCTTGGTATGACAGCTTAGATAAAGTAGTTCTAGGCATTACATTTAGAGACGATCCAGTATCAACCAGTTCACAGAAATGTGTAGAGCCATGTTATGTTTCCTTCCTTCTTCTGGGAGATCGTCTTCATTAAAACCCAGATTATCACTCGAAGTAATACTGCCAATGATATTATTAAATTGTTCCATAGTCACATCCTGCTCGACATAGGCTTGTTCCAAAATATTCTGAAGCGCTTCTCTATGAGCCTCAGAACTCATCAGCAATTGTAGCACAGAAATCTTCGACGGGGTTTGCAGAAGCTGATCTGCAACCTTATATTCACTTCTTTTAATTACTTTCAAACATTCATCGGAGTTGGATAAATTGGACCCACCAGATTGCCCCACAGTTGGGTCTTTTGAGCCTGATGGTTCGAACAAAACTTCTTTTTCTTTCGGTGGCACAGTCGGGTATACTCGACCGCTTCTTGTCACCCTACTAACATCTGCACTATTAACTACTGAGGGTACAGTGGGCAAAGGCACTTCTTTCCCATTCTCCAACATAGTAGCATTGTACCTATATGGGATAGCCTTACTAGAAGTGTAAGGGACAGGCCCGAGCACGTTGATTACTAAAGGGGTAACAACTGGTTTCTTACTAATGTAAACGATCTCTATACGTTCCACTTCCTTAACGTGGGGTACTATGACACAAACTTCTTCATCCTCTTCACTTGAAACTTCTTGATTATCACTTCCCACACAATCTTCGATCATATTGACAGAGGGCGACCCATGCGGTGGTAATGGATTCTTCTGTACATTAGGGTCAGAATCCCTAAAAGACAAGATTCCATTTTTAATGAGCCTCTAGACATCCATCTTCAAACCGAAACAACTCTCAATATCATGTCCTGGAGCGCCCTGATGGTAAGGAGAAAACTTGTCAGCTCTATAAGAAGGGGGAGGATTCGTGAGAGCTGGAGGTGGAGCTCTCGTCTGAATGTGACCCTT
This sequence comes from Lathyrus sativus, assembly GCA_963859935.3. Taxonomy (NCBI): domain Eukaryota; kingdom Viridiplantae; phylum Streptophyta; class Magnoliopsida; order Fabales; family Fabaceae; genus Lathyrus; species Lathyrus sativus. Next base: position 324,103,557 of record OZ012736.1, read on the forward strand.
TTTAATCAAAGCGGGGAATAGATCAGCATATGTCATTGGGATCAGGTCAAAATTTATTTTTCTATACACACGACCTTGATTGCTGGATGGCCAATTCTGCTGAGGGTACTGTGGACTTTGCTGAAGTTGGGGTTGTTGAGCAACGAGAGACTGAGGTTGCTGATAGGGTTGCGGAGACTATAGCTGATAAGCCGGAGCATTAAACACTGGCGATACGCTGCAACTTGATGTGGGGGCATGTACCTCTTTCTGAATTGTCCCTTTTGAATGGCATTTACACCTTGCTCCTTTTTCTTCACAAAACCGCTCCCATACCTCTTAGGAGCACTCTCTTCTTTGGTCAGTCTTCCTTCACTAACACCTTCTTCCAAGCGCATCCCCATATTGACCATTTCAGTAAAGTCACTAGGTGCACTGGCTACCATCTTTTTATAAAAGAAAGGACTCAGAGTCTTTAGAAAAATCTTGGTCATCTCTTTTTCTTCTAATGGTGGTGTGACTTGCGCGGCCAACTCGCGCCAACGCTGAGCATATTCTTTGAAATTCTCCTTATCTTTCTGTGCCATTGCTCTCAACTGATCTCGGTCGGGCGCCATGTCCACATTGTACTTATACTATTTGACAAAAGCTCCTCCCAGATCATTGAAATTTCGAATCTTCGTATTATCCAGCCTCATATACCACTTGAGTGCAGCGCCTGTCAGACTGTCTTGAAAGTAGTGAATAAGTAATTGGTCATTATCTGTTTGGGCAGACATTTTCCTGGCGTACATAATTAGATGACTCTGAGGGAAAGTATTCCCCTTGTACTTTTCAAAATCAGGGACCTTAAACTTCGGTGGGACTTTAACATTTGGAACCAAGCACAGCTCAGAAGCACTCTTACCGAACAGATCTTTCCCACGAAGAGCTCTCAACTCCTTTTGTATTTCAAAAAACCGGTCTTGAAATCCGTCTATCTTCTCTTCTAAACCCACAGTTTCGGTTGGCGACCCATGTAAAATTGGTTCATCCAGAATATACGGGACAACGTTCACGTGCGGAGACGCGGTAGTCATCACAACAGAAATTACAGGAGCAGCTTGAACAGTGGTCACAACAGGGATCTCAGACACAGGCGGACGGTAACCGGCCGAAGATAAATTAGGGGACAATCCCCACGGGAAGCCCTGAGGCATACTGTAGGATACTTCAGCAACAGAAGACACCACTGGGATCGGTGTTGGCGTCACTTCGGATATGACAGTCCTCGGGACTTCTTGATTGTTGATCGAGATTTGACTAGACAAAGCTTCCACTAGACCATTCAACTTCTCCAAACTTTCTTTCATACTTGCAACTTCATCACGGAGCACTCTGTTCTCTTGCTCTAGTTGATCCATCTTCTGGCATTGGCTAGCTCGAGGGTTGTATCGGTGACTCAGCTTGTTCTGCGGAGATGAAGCAAGAGTGAGACCCTGGAATGCAAACGATGCTATGCTTATGCAAAAGGCAAATGAGTATGAGACTTTCAAGAAACTCAAATTATTTCGGTATTGTAACCTTGGAGAAAAAACTTATTTTATTTTGAGGATCGAAGCATTACAAAACGGAGTACTCTCTTAAGAGTTTATTACATTGAATCAAAAGCAAAAGAGAAACTCGGAGATCTACTCCTTATGCTCCTTCTGTGTACAAAGTTCTCTTTCTAGTTGACTGATGCGTTCCTGCAGCTCGGCATTCTCTCTGATGAGTCGGTTGACACATTCTTTCCAAACCACAGTATCTGGGGGAAGATCGTCACTGGTAACAGCTCTTGAAGAGGCGTGAGAGGAAAATAAATCCTCTCGCGCCTTTCTTTTCCTTGCAAGTTCTACTTCTGGAAGCCTCTGGGACTTCTCTTTCTCTACCTTGAGTGTGAAAAATTTGTTCCTCCAAGCGGCCTTTAGTTTTTGAGCCTCATCCAAGGCGGTCTTCAACTGGTCTACTTCGCTCACGTCGAACCAATCTGGATCGTGAAAAGCCAATACCATAGGTTCATGGAAAATGAACGACATCTTGAGGTCGAGAGCTCTTTCCCGCACCCAGTGTAGGTATTCTTCAGAGACAGCACAATTGGGGTATCCTAAAGCAGCTTTTCCTTCTTTATTGATGTATCTCCAAGCATAGATTATGAAGGTCTTCAGGTCTGGGTCTTCTCCTTCCTTGACAAAGATTCCTTCTAACAGAGTCTGGTCAGGTACTTCAATCATGGGATGCCCAAATTGGAGACGGGCCAGAGCAGGATTGTAACTTATGCATCCTTCTCTCGCAATGAGCGGTATGTTAGTAAATCCTCCGATGCTATGGATCATACATATACCTCCATAAGTAGGGTCGTACCACACAATGTCAGAGTGAGTAAGGGCCATAACTATCTCAGACCAATGAGGTGGCTCCTCCTCTTTCCAAATAGACGGGTGCCGAGTTAGGCGAGCAATGAACCATGAATACAACAGAGCAGTACAACAAACGACATGTCCTCCTCCTTCAGCATTCTTCGAGTGGATTGAAAAGTATGTGTCAGCGAGCAAGGTGGGAACTGGATTCTTGAGTATGAATAGTTTGATCGCCTCCATATCAACGAAATCATCGATCTTTGGGAACCAGAAAATCCCATAGACCAACAGAGCAAAGGTGGCTTCCATGATAAGGACTTCCTTTCTTTCAGCATGGTAGTGAACTTTTTCAGTCAAAAAGTCAGCAGGGAATCCAAGGACTCCTTCCTTGGTGATTAGGTGCGCTTGCACATCTGCTAAACTGAGATGGGTAGCATTGGCAATTTCTTGATGACTGGGTGTGTCTTCCTGGCCGGTAAATATGGGTCAGGCCGTTACAGGTATCCTTAGGAAATCAGAATACTCTTCCAGTGTCGGCATCAACTGGTAATCCGAGAAAGTGAAGCAGTGGTACAACGGATCATAAAATTGAACAAGGGTCTCCAATAGCCCTCCTTTCATCTTGAGTTCGAGAAAACGAAAGACTTCTCCATATTCTGCTGCGAAGGTGTAACGGTTCTCGATGAGGTCTGCTAGTTCTCTCAAGCTTTCAATGTTAGGGCTCTGGAAAGTGTACTCCAATACTTCTCTTTTGAAATCCATGGTTACAATACCTGAGAAATAAAATTTGAGTTTCTTAAGTAAAGAAAGAATGCAATGCAAGATGAATAGGACTTCATGGATCCTAACTATTTATAAACATTGTAGTAAAAGAAAACGTTTTTTATTAATCTCGAGACGGAATACAAATAATTGCTTTTAAAAGTCCCAAATAAAAGCTAAATAAAAGCTAATAAAGACACTAAAGAAGTTTCGAATTCTGCTGCTTGAGCTGTTCTTCTAGTTACGTCTTCTCACGGATAAGGTTGTCCACAATCAATTTCCAAATAGTGCATTGCGGGTCGGAGAAAAATAAATCCTCCATGACCTTCCTCTTCTTGCAGGGGAGTAACTCTTCATCCTTTAACTGTAGCTGCTTCTGGAGTTCCTCTTTCTCTTTCTGGAGTTTGTCGATCTCTGCAACAGACACTTGGTACTTGTTCTTCCACGACTCTAACTCTTGTCGCAACTTCTTCATAGCAACCTCTGACTTCTCAGTTTCGGACATAAAGACATAAGTGGGCTCCCTTCTTGGAGGTAAAGGGTCTTGACGAGAATAAGGCATCCTTAGCTTGATTGTCCTATCTCTTACCCACTGGAGATACGGTTCTAGAGACACACAATTAGGCTTTCCCAAACTTTTCTTCCCCTTCTTGTATACATTACGCCATGCATCCAGAATCCTTCCTCGAAGCTCTACATCATTGTTAAAGAAAATACTCTCTACATGGGCACTCTTAGGAGGTTCCTTCAATGGGTATCCCAACTGTCGACGGGGCAAAACGGGATTGTAGCTGATTCCTCCATCGAAACTGAGCAATGGTACATTAGCAAAGTTACCACAACTATCAATGATTAACACCCCATCATACACCTGGTTGTACCAATCAATGTCAGAATTGGTCAATGCCATAACCCTCGGAGACCAAAGCTCTTTGCCAATTGTTGCGGTTAGAATATGATATCAAATTATTAATTAATTTGAATCGCATCTTTAGTTCACAACCGCTCTTTGATTTATCCGAAGGAAAAGGTCAAAAGAGGAAAACCTAATTTTGCATCGTAAAGACAATGCGGGGAGAGATCTAGGTAAGGGGTTGGTTAAGCTTAGGGAAGGTACTAGCACCCTAAACTTCTGTAGTACTCTACAGGAACCTTTTGTTTATTTTATGCTTTTTTTTTATTTTATTATCTGTTTTAATATATATTGAGCTAAGGGATAGAGTGACCTAAAGACCTAAGGGTTAGTCCTAAGTTTACTCGGCAAGACGTCGCATCTTGTGCCTACATATCCTGACGGGAATGGAATCAGAGTAATTGTAGTTCCCCTCTCAAGGGAGGTTAAAGAACACTCGACTGTGGTCAAGGTCTCAAGGGGAATAAACGCATCTTAAGGACACGCTTACATGGAGTCTTAAACTCCGATCTCTACGTTATGAATTGTTAAGTTGTAATTAGGGTTAAATTAGGGATTCCACGGCGGGAAACCCTAAAATGAGCGCGGCGGCTCTTTGACCTAATGCTAGGGGGAACATGGTAATTTTGCCTGCGGCGAGGCATTTGTGAAAATTAGGGTTTGTAGTTTGTAGTTTTGAGGGTTTGAAATTGAATGTGTGAAATTTGAGGGTTTGAGGACTATTGGCATGACGGCCAAACGGCTAGACCTAATCCTTCGGAGGTGTGATGTGACAGAAGTAATAGTGATGAAAGTGTGAGAAATTTAAATCATACAAACGGAAATAAAATGCAGAAAGTAAACACGATTGTTGGTTTGCGAGGTTACAAATGAGAAACGGATACAATTATATACAACTTGAATTGAAAAACACATTAAAATAACTAATAGCAACGTAATAAGCTGCACATTGAATACACAAGGTTAGTAGACAGAGTCACACAGTAATCAGGCGAGTTATGAAACGGAAGTGCGAAAGTTATAGATATTCTTTGTTGTTTATTTGTGATATATAAAAAAGCTTTTGATTTAAGTTAAAAAAAAAGAGGTTTTAATATTATTAAAAAAAAATTTCAAAAATAGTCTTAATTTAATTATCTAACAAAAAGGTTTTATTTTTAAAAAAAAAGGTTTAATGTTATTATTATATATTTTTTTAAAAAAAGGTTCTAGTTATTATTTTAAAAAAGATTTTAGTTATTATTTTAAATTTATCTAAAAAAAAGTTTTTCTTAAAAATAATAGGTTTTCATATTAATTTGGAAAAGATGTTAATGTTATTTATTTTAAAAAACAGATTTTTATATTATAACAAGTTTTAATAAATTAATGATAATAATAATAATAATAGTAATAATAATAATAATAATGATAATAATAATAAATAATGATAATAATAATAAATAATGATAATAATAATAATACTAATAATAATAATAATAATAATAAATAATGATAATAACAATACTAATAATAATAATAATAATAAAGCAATAATGAATTTTAAATGTGCCAAATAACCCAACAATGTCGCTAACGCAGAAATGCGCTCAGCGCAACCAGATCTAAATCGGACGAAACAAAATTTATCGCAAAGAAAAATAAATTAAGCAAAAAACAGTATTATTGCTCACACAAAAATGCGATCATCGCAACCAGATCGAACTAACACAAATGTCACGCGTCATGCACACAAATGTGCAAACATCGTATCGATATAATTCGAAAATTAATCTTATATATATATATATATATATATATATATATATATATATATATATATATATAAACTCTAACAATTTAAAAATTATAAATATATAAACGTAACAGTAATAGATAAAGAAAAAGAAATAACGGTAATAGATGAAGAAAAAGAAATAACGGTAAAAGATGAAGAAAAAGAAACAACAGTAATAGATGAAGGAAAAGAAATAACGATAAACGATGAAGAAAAAGAAACAACAGTAATAGATGAAGAAAAAGAAATAACGGTAAACGGCACTCACTCCTCTTAGGTTTTTTCATTCTCCCTTTTTTTTCAACAAGGCAACACTTGTATATATAGGGAGCAAATTAGGGTTAACACCAAATTGTCAATAATGTCCCTAAAGCCCATTTTAAAGCCCAAACTAAATAATTAGTTAAGAAAAAATAAAATTTAAATAATTTAAAATAATTAAAATAAACTTAAAATAAAAACTAATAATCCTATTGATTCCTAAAATCAAAAATATTATAAAAAGAACAAATTTTTTTCTAATATTTTTTATTTTATGATTTTTTGGATATTTTTATGAATAATTTAGAAAAAAGTGAAAAAAAAATAATATTTTAAAAAATGATTTAATTAAAATACGAAAATAATAATTAAATAATAATAAAAAACTATTTTTGTTATTTTTTAATGAGAGATAGAAACATTTAGAGTAAAAATAATAAAAAACAAAAAGTGACTAAGGTGAGATTCGAACTCTCAACCTCTCACACTCACAACTCCTTACACATGTCCTCTTGTCAATTGTGCCATTTTTACTTTTTAGAAAAAAAATACATGCCATATGATATTTACCTGCAAAAAGTCAAACGACTACACAAATTTGTTAGTAATTGATTAAATGCAATGAAATGCGACGACAAATCTTAGGGCAAAATTTGGGGTATTACAGTTGCCCCTATTTAAATAACTTCACTGGGTGATTCGAGCAACGGAGACTCGAGAAATCATGGTGGAGGGATTTAAATACAGATAACCGAAAATTTTGCCTTTAGACGCAGTGCTATGCAATGATATGGACAAAACAAAACGAACTATAATGCTAAATATGATATGAATCTGATATGATGCGTATGATGAAAATGACAAATGCACGGATACAGACGAAACAACGTCACAGGGGACGACCCATCGAGGAATTGCACTAGGGAAGAAGACATGTCATATCTGGAAGAACGTCGGAAAGACACGACACAGAATTGTTGATAGGTGCCAAGTAAATTAGAAATTGTCCGCAAGGTAAGACGCGAGTAAAACACGAGCTCAGGAGAAAAACGCAAATGGGGATAAAACACCCATGATGCCAAGTAAATAAATTTTGCCCACAAGGTAAAGACACGAGTAAAACACGACCTCAGGGAGAAAAAAAAGCAAATGGGGGTAAAACACCATGATGTTAGGTAAACCCAAGAATATCTGGTAATCGGGGAATAAAACACCCGGGATAAAGGTACATGGGGGATAAAACACCCAAGGATAGAAGGTAAGTGGGGAGTAAAGCACCCAAGATAGACATGTAAGTGGGGAGTAAAGCACCCAGGATAGAAATGTAAATGGGGAGTAAAGCACCCAAGATAAAAATGTAAATGGGGAGTAAAGCACCCAAGATAAAAATGTAAATGGGGAGTAAAGCACCCAGGATAGAAATGTAAATGGGGACTAAAGCACCCAAGATAAAAATGTAAATGGGGAGTAAAGCACCCAAGATAAAAATGTAAATGGGGAGTAAAGCACCCAAGATAAAAATGTAAATGGGGAGTAAAGCACCCAAGATAGAGAGGTAAATGGGGAATAAAGCACCCAAGATAGAAATGTAAATGGGGAATAAAGCACCCAAGATATGCACATGTATAGGAATTATGCTATGACATATGATCAAATGCAAATGCAGACGTCGACGACAAGGCTCGACTCTTTCGGTGAGATGACAAAACTGGAGGACTGATTCCTCAACACGGAGATCACTGTCATTCTGTTATACTGTATCAAGTTGATAGTCACTGTAGGAATGATGAATAACTGCTTAGGGATTATGCAAGTAAACTGCCCCAGGTCAAATGAACTGATAATTGCCTCAGCTGTCTGATTCGTGGAATCGACTGTTTTGCTGTATCCTCGGAGGGCTTGCCCCAGTCTGGGTCTTGAACAATTCTCTGGATAAACCAAATCTGAGAAGATATTGCCTTGAACAAATCTTGAACTAATTCTTTGACAAGATGTAAAAGGAACTTGCCCCTGATAAGATCACTTGACCAAGTTTCTCATTGTTTGAAAATTCCTTAGAGGAAAGCCAGTTTGCAAACAAAAATATTCATACAAACATGGTAATGCAAAGTTCATGCGACTTTTGAAATCAAAATTATTTTTGAAAGATGGAAAATACATGAGTCGTTAGTCAGAACACAACGGTTCAAGACGCTCAAAGTTTAAAACAAAGGTGTACTGCCAAAATAAATGATTCACAAATATCTTTAGGAGTCAGGTTACGCAACCTTGTTGTAGTATACTTTCAAAATAACCTTGCTTCAATTAGGTCTTTTGAGGGTTGTAATGTGGCCTGGTTCACGGTTTATGAAACAAAAGATAAAGGCTCAAAATTTATTTGTACCCACCCAATCTACGTGATGATCCTCAGTCCTATGCTCAGTTAACTCATACTATGCATTTAGGTTCCCATAAGTTAGGGATTTCATTGATCGTAGCAATGATGACTCAGAAGTCAAAGGGACCTATGAAAAGGCAGCCACTACTCCCCTATAACATTTGATTGTTTTGACATTGAGGATTTTCAAGATAAGGATTTAAAAATCTCTTTGTATTATCCTTAAATTTTGCCTGAACTGTTTATTTTAGAGTTTACAGTCAGCGGGATGCCCCAGTTTTGCCTAAGTCTCCTTCATAGGTTTTGACTTAGCGGGCTTCTTTTGATTATTTTTTTGTGTGAAGGAAAGTGACTGTTTGATTTTAATGATTACGGTGAACCATCATCGACCTTTTGATTAGAAAACATCTTCGACACTTGTTTGACATGTGCGAAGGAAAATTTGTTAATGAAAGGTGTATCGTATGAACACACAACCAAGTTAACTGAGAACTACCCATCCCAAGGTTAAAATTGTGGGTTTTTTGTAACGAAAGGAACTCCAACTTCTAGGCCCGAAGGGGGTGACGAGGGATTAACTTCCTTATTTCTCCAGTGTTTGGGAGTTGAAATAATGCCTTACATCGTCAACAAGGTTTAATTGAAAGCATACTGACAGCAATTATGGGTATAACGTTTTCGTCATCCTCCCTCCGATCTTAGCATATCAAAATTTTGGACAAGAAGTAAACATTTGAAAAATAAAGCATAAAGATGCAAATAAATGGACGGAAATGAATTGAATCAAAATTCGCAATGCTTATTTCATTAATGAAAGTACAAACATAATTGAAAGCAAACAACTTAAACAAAATAAGGAAAATGCAAACAACGAGAAAAAAAAAGCCCAATGACAAAGCTTCAATTCTGATGTGTTGACAAGGGATCTGTCTTGACGCTCGGATGACTGTCTGTAAAATCAAGTATTCCAGTTCTAACCAATTCACATACTCTAGCCTTCAATGCAAAACAATGCTCCAAGTCATGGCCTGGGGCACCCTCATGGGAAGCACAATGAAGATCAGCCCTAAATCCAGCCGGAGGATTAAGAGGAGGTGGTAAAGCCTTTGTAGTAATCAGTCATTGCCGGACTAAGTCAGGATATAGCTCTGTGTAAGTCATGAGAATAGGATCAAAGTGACTCCTGTTCCGTTTCTGGTCTGATATCTGTGTCGAGGAATCAGCTTGATGACTCAAAAGTACACTAGAAGACGATAGGACCAAGAATGAGAAACCGGGGGACAAATGCAATGCAAAAATGTGATGCTGATGCCATGCAATGGTTCCAAGAATTTCAACGGTGTATTGCAAATATTCCTTTTTAAGAAAGTTGGAAAAAATTTTAGACTTTAAAATGTAAGGCTTTTCGAATTTGCAAAGGACTGCTGAATTCCTTGAAACTAGAAATGATATGATGCTTTATGGATGTGAAGCACAAATACACATAAGCAAACAAAAGGTCCTAAGTTAGAGGAACAATGAATGGAGTCAAGGTCTACCCTTCCCAAAGTGGTGTGTACTATAGGTTAATTGTACCTACAGAACAAGGGTTCTAAAAAAGTGCCCAAAGTTATCAGCCCATCTTTCGGATATTATCAACTTCTCGACTGACTCAAGGGTCGATAATATTCTCAAGAGAACCTCATTCGAGCGTAGTATCGCGTAGCAACCATTGTAGGACTACTCCCACATAGTTCCCGCACTACGTCCTATATAAGGTCAAGATGGTGTAAAGGTACTACGGTTCCCAGTATCACAGACTCCAATCGATAACGGTAAAAGTTTTCACGACTACACTCGATCAACCGAACCATTTTCGAAAGTGTCTCAACTGAGCGGTGATTCTCGATTTAGCTTAGTCGGGACTCACTTCCTATAAGCCTCGTCGAATATATCAACCATCCTATCATAAGGTCGCTCAAGTCCGGGTGTAGGACTTATCTCACAACACAGTAACTCCAAGTAAGGTACCCCAATATATACATACAAGTGAGCAAAATATATAATAAAACAAATATATAAAGAAAAATAAACAAAATAGGGATAACCCTCAATAGTTAGGAGTCCCCAGTGAAGTCGCCATTTTCTGTTGCGGTTAGAATATGATATCCAATTATTAATTAATTTGAATCGCATCTTTAGTTCACAACCGCTCTTTGATTTATCCGAAGGAAAAGGTCAAAAGAGGAAAACCTAATTTTGCATCGTAAAGACAATGCGGGGAGAGATCTAGGTAAGGGGTTGGTTAAGCTTAGGGAAGGTACTAGCACCCTAAACTTCTGTAGTACTCTACAGGAACCTTTTGTTTATTGTATGCTTTTTTTTTATTATCTGTTTTAATATATATTGAGCTAAGGGATAGAGTGACCTAAAGACCTAAGGGTTAGTCCTAAGTTTACTCGGCAAGACGTCGCATCTTGTGCCTACATATCCTGACGGGAATGGAATCAGAGCAATTGTAGTTCCCCTCTCAAGGGAGGTTAAAGAACACTCGACTGTGGTCAAGGTCTCAAGGGGAATAAACACATCTTAAGGACACGCTTACATGGAGTCTTAAACTATGATCTCTACGTTATGAATTGTTAAGTTGTAATTAGGGTTAAATTAGGGATTCCACGGCGGGAAACCCTAAAATGAGCGCGGCGGCTCTTTGACCTAATGCTAGGGGGAACATGGTAATTTTGCCTGCGGCGAGGCATTTGTGAAAATTAGGGTTTGTAGTTTGTAGTTTTGAGGGTTTGAAATTGAATGTGTGAAATTTGAGGGTTTGAGGACTATTGGCATTAGGCCAAACGGCTAGACCTAATCCTTCGGAGGTGTGATGTGACAGAAGTAATAGTGATGAAAGTGTGAGAAATTTAAATCATACAAACGGAAATAAAATGCAGAAAGTAAACGCGATTGTTGGTTCGTGAGGTTACAAATGAGAAACGGATACAATTATATACAACTTGAATTGAAAAACACATTAAAATAACTAATAGCAACGTAACAAGCTGCACATTGAATACACAAGGTTAGTAGACAGAGTCACACAGTAATCAGGCGAGTTATGAAACGGAAGTGCGAAAGTTATAGATATTCTTTGTTGTTTATTTGTGATATATAAAAAAGCTTTTGATTTAAGTTTAAAAAAAGAGGTTTTAATATTATTAAAAAAAAATTTCAAAAATAGTCTTAATTTAATTATCTAACAAAAAGGTTTTATTTTAAAAAAAAAAGGTTTAATGTTATTATTATATATTTTTTTAAAAAAACGGTTCTAGTTATTATTTTAAAAAAGATTTTAGTTATTATTTTAAATTTATCTAAAAAAAAGTTTTTCTTAAAAATAATAGGTTTTCATATTAATTTGGAAAAGATGTTAATGTTATTTATTTTAAAAAACAGATTTTTATATTATAACAAGTTTTAATAAATTAATGATAATAATAATAATAATAATAATAATAGTAATAATAATAATAATAATAATAATGATAATAATAATAAATAATGATAATAATAATAAATAATGATAATACTAATAATACTACTACTAATAATAATAATAATAATAAATAATGATAATAACAATACTAATAATAATAATAATAAAGCAATAATGAATTTTAAATGTGCCAAATAACCCAACAATGTCGCTAACGCAGAAATGCGCTCAGCGCAACCAGATCTAAATCGGACGAAACAAAATTTATCGCAAAGAAAAAGAAATTAAGCAAAAAACAGTATTATTGCTCACACAAAAATGCGATCATCGCAACCAGATCGAACTAACACAAATGTCACGTGTCATGCACACAAATGTGCAAACATCGTATCGATATAATTCGATCAAAAATTAATCTTATATATATATATATATATATATATATATATAAACTCTAACAATTTAAAAATTATAAATATATAAACGTAACAGTAATAGATAAAGAAAAAGAAATAACGGTAATAGATGAAGAAAAAGAAATAACGGTAAAAGATGAAGAAAAAGAAACAACAGTAATAGATGAAGGAAAAGAAATAACGGTAAACGATGAAGAAAAAGAAACAACAGTAATAGATGAAGAAAAAGAAATAACGGTAAACGGCACTCACTCCTCTTAGGTTTTTTCATTCTCCCTTTTTTTCAACAAGGCAACACATGTATATATAGGGAGCAAATTAGGGTTAACACCAAATTGTCAATAATGTCCCTAAAGCCCATTTTAAAGCCCAAACTAAATAATTAGTTAAGAAAAAAATAAAATTTAAATAATTTAAAATAATTAAAATAAACTTAAAATAAAAACTAATAATTCTATTGATTCCTAAAATCAAAAATATTATAAAAAGAACAAAATTTTTTCTAATATTTTTTATTTTATGATTTTTTGGATATTTTTATGAATAATTTAGAAAAAAGTGAAAAAAAAATAATATTTTAAAAAATGATTTAATTAAAATACGAAAATAATAATTAAATAATAATAAAAAACTATTTTTGTTATTTTTTAATGAGAGATAGAAACATTTAGAGTAAAAATAATAAAAAACAAAAAGTGACTAAGGTGAGATTCGAACTCTCAACCTCTCACACTCACAACTCCTTACACATGTCCTCTTGCCAATTGTGCCATTTTTACTTTTTAGAAAAAAAATACATGCCATATGATATTTACCTGCAAAAAGTCAAATGACTACACAAATTTGTTAGTAATTGATTAAATGCAATGAAATGCGACGACAAATCTTAGGGCAAAATTTAGGGTATTACACCAATGTTTGTAAAAGAGCTAGTCTTTGGCAAGTGTGAAATAAACCACTTGTAAAGTAAGGGTACACAACAAGTAATCATCCCCCCACCACAAAGGTTTCGGAGATGTATAGAGTGATATGTATTACCCAACAGAGTTGGCATTGGGTTTTTCTTCATAAAGATCTTGAATGCTTTGAGATCGATGAAACCTTCAAAACTCGGAAATAAAAACAACCCATAAACAAGCAAAACAAAAATTGCCTCAAACGGAGCCTTATTACAATAATCAACATAGAATGAAGCCTTCTCGACTAGGAAACCTGTCTTTAAACCAAGAATTCCGTCCTTAGTAACTAGGTTGGCTTTGACGTCAGATACCTTCAAACAGAGGGCTTTAGCAATATCTTTCTCATCAGGGTCCTTTTCCAAGAAGGGAAAAGAAGATTCTTCTAGGACAGGTAGACCAACCAAAAAGGAATACTCTTCCAACGTTGGTAACAACTGAAAATCCGGAAAGGTGAAACAATGGTAAAGAGGATCATAAAACTGTAGTAGAGTGGCAAGAAGTCCTTCATTCACTGAGCGGCCCAACAAAGATATCAGCTTCCCATATTTGTTCTTGAATTCTTCTTGATCCTTGATAAAGCCCCACAACTTCTTTAGGTCATCCAATTTGGGACTTTTAAAAGTATATTTCACAGTACGTCTTTCGTTTGAAGCCATAGTGACCTACAATGTTCATAAATGAAAGTGAATCCCATGAAGTCCATTGCAGAATGATGTTATATGAATGCAGCAAACACAAGTATTCACATAAGGACACAAAGATAAACAAACAAAAGGCACCCTAGGTTTGCAACGAGCATGGAGCATAAGGTATACCCATTCCCAAAGGACGTGAACTAAAGGTGTGATTTGTACCTGTAGGACAGGGTTCTAAAGGGACTCAAAATCATCAGCCCATCTTTTGGATATTATCAATTTCCCAATTACTCGAGGATAAATAATATTTTCAAGAGAACTTCTTTTGAGTGTAGCTTCGCGTAGCACTATTTCGGAAGTACTCCCTCATAGTCTCGCACTACATCCTAATAAAGGCCAAAGTTGGGTTTAAGGTAACTACGGTTCTCAATATCATGGGCTCCAAGGTCGAAAATAGCAAGTGTCTTCATGATTACTCGTTCAACAGTACTATCTCGAGAGGGCCTCAATTGAGCGGGATTCTCGATTTAACTTAGTCGAGATTCAACTCCCTATAAGCCTCCTCGACTATATCACCATCCTATCTTAATTTCTCTCAAGTTCGGGTGTAGAACTTTATCTCACCACTCAAAGACAATAATCCCAAAAGAAATACAAGAGAAAGCATATAAACAATTAATCAAGTAGGCAGATATATAAATCAGTAAACAAATAAAATAAGATAGGGGAACCCACTAGAGATGTCCCCAGTGAAGTCGCCATTTCTGTCGCGATGAAATTTGGATGTCAAACTATTGATTAGTTTGAATCTTTAATTCAATTTGCAACCGAACTTTGATTTGTCCAAAGGAAGGGATAAAGATCGAAATTCCCACAATGCAATGCAAATGCAAGCTAGAGAGTTTATAGGTTCGGGGGTCGGTTAAACTTAAGGAAGGTACTAGCATCCTAAGTTTCTGTAGTACTCTACAGGAACCTCTTGTTTTATGTTGTTTATTGCTAAGTGTTTATCTGCTTAAAGGTTAAAGACCTAGGGGTTTATTTCTAAGTATACTCGATAAGATATTGTATCTTATGCCTACATATCCTTACGGGAGTGGAATCAGAGTATCTGTAGTTCCCCTAAAGGGTTAGAGGAGTTCTTTGACTGTGGTCAAAGTTCCTAAGGGTTTAGGGTAGTTGTTTGATTGATTTTAGGAGAGACAGACGAGTCATCATTTTAAGAGAAGTTTAACCGTCACGAGTTTGTAAGAATTGTTTGATGGTGTGGAGATTATACCTCGCTTAAGATGATTAACATCTATTTCTCTATCGTGTTTGAAAAGTTGTATTGTTGATTGTTTTGTGTTTTGTTTCTATGTTGTAAAGATAAAGACAAAGGTCCTTCCTATGGGTAGGATCTATCTTAAAATATCAACTTGAATGAGATCAAGGATCATGGGGGAGTATGATGCAAATGATGTGCACTACACACAACGTTGAATTATGTGTAGGTTTTTCCTTTGGACGGATGTGATGCAATAATATAAATTGCGATAATGTAAATTGCAATAAATAAATTGCGGGAATGTAAAACCATACACACGCATGAAAGTGCTAAGGTGTAGGTGCATGTGTCGTGAAGTGAGTGTACACGATTAGGTTGTATTTTACGCTGTTGATTATTTTTTAGTTTGAATTATAAGGACATGTTGATTAATTTACGTGAATTGATTTTATTACAAAAGTTTTATTAATTGACGAAGTTGATTTTAGGAAAAAAGTTATTTATTTGTTTTAAGGAAAGTGTTGAATTAGATTATGAAAAATAATTTTAATGATATTGGATTGCTTAAGTTGGATAGAAATAGTTCTAATAAATAAATTATTTATTAAATAAATTAGTTATTAAGAAAGCAGTTTTATTATTAAATAAGTATTAGATTATAAATAATGGGTTTTATTATAAAATAGGTTTTAATATTGTAAAAAAAAGGTTGTCATTAGTAGATAGAAAAATGAATAAAAGCATTTCATCATATTATTTAAGGGATTAGTAGAATATAAAAGGGATTAAGTAAATTATGAAAGGTTATCATTTAAATTAATTGGTTTTAAAAAGGTAGATTAAAAGAGTTTAATTATAGTTATGTAAATTAACGGTTGATTAAAGGATTAAGGGGGGGTTTAGTGATTAATTGTGATTAGGGTGTGAAAAATGTGTGTGTCGTGATACGTGTGTGTGCTTCATACATACAATTACAGGCTAATAAACAAAACATAATAACAACGAAAGGAGAAACCCTAAATCCCGACAATCCCCCAAGGAAACCTAAGTCGCGAACGGCCTCTCCTCGCCCCCGGTCTCGCCTCTCTCATCTCTCTTTCGAGTTCCATCTCATCTCCTTCGTTTCTTTGCTTTGAACCTGAAATGCAACCAGAAAAACATCAATATTTCAAAAGCATGAGTAAGAACGGGGTTTTACCGAAGATTGGTGACGGTAGCGGATCCTGGGTGGCGGGATTGGAAGCTTCGGCGATGGATTCCGCGGCGGCTGGTGATGGCTCCTTCAACGGAGAAGATAAGTTCTCTTTTTCCTTCAATCTCTTACGATTTCGAAAGTAGGGTTTTTTTGTGATGATTTTTTTCTAGGGTTTCGAACTTGTGGCTGTTTGTGGATCCTTTCGTCGTACTAGAGTTTTTGCATGGTTTCTTTGGTTTCGTCCCCTCGATGATTTCTTCTCTTTCGTCTTCATTATATAGGCTCCAACTGAGGTCCCTTGTATTGAAATCTGATTAAAACCATATTGAATGTTGATTCGGATTTTCCTCTTTGGTTGTAGACAACATTTGAAATCTTTCCCCTTTCGTATGATTGTGGTAATGAGCCGTTTAATTGATACCTCCATCTTTGATTTAATTTCGAGATTGGATTTGATTGGATTCCCGAATATTCTATCTTTTATTTCTCCCGAATATTCTCTTTTATCGGTTACTTTTCAACTGCTAATTTGCATTTGGAATTTGGAAGGTGTTGTAAGTGATTTGTTTTGGGCCAAGGGAGATTGACGGTCTAGAGTAATAGTTTGATTCTTTTGGCACATGATACACTTTGTCATGGGCTTCAGTCAATGTGTTTGCAATGGGCTTCCCATCTCGCTCTGGTGAATGCTCGTGTGAAGATGCCGGTGATGAACTAGTAGCTGTTGTAGTTTCGTATTGCTGTGGCCTTACTGGCTTGCCTATCGTGATTGTCTGCTGAATTATCTGTTATGGCTGCTTGTTGAGTTGCCTGTTATGCTGACGTTCTTTCTTCTCTTCTTTCAGGCATAAAATTTTAAGTCCGGAGGTTGCCGGTCTTGGGCTGTTGGCGAGAAGGGTATAGCGATGATGACGACCTATAAGTCTGAGCCTGTGGCTGTGTTGTTGGTACCATGGTTGGTGTTGGAGAAGATTCTGTGGATAGTTTTCCCGTTCGTCTAGGTTCGAATTTATCAATGCCCGGTAAGGAGTTGATGGTGGCTTCGGTCATAGTCCTCCCGGCCGCTTGAGTCTTATGCCCGATGATGAGTTCATCTGAGGGTTATACTTTATCTTGATTTCTCACTCTTGGACCTTGCATTGCCGTTGCTTAGTGCTGGCACTGGCATTATATTATTGTTGTGAATGCTCGTTTTGGTTTTGCGTGACATGACCTTTTCCAAAAGCTTGTCGTCTTTGGTCCCGTAACTCACTGCGATGCTTATTGTTGCTGCTCTTTTCTGCTGTTTGCTATTTGTTTACAGATGATGAAGTGTTGATGCTTGTGTTTGGTATACTCGTTGCTTGTAACTGGTATGGTTGCACTGCTGTTGTTGGTAGCAGTCTGAAGCTTGCTTCTCATGGCTTGTTGCGAACTTGTGCTGAGATACCTGGTTCTGTTATTGTTTTCAACTTCTCTGGGGAAAAATCTTGAGTTATTAGAAACACTGACTTTCCTCTTCCTCTTTCAGGATGTTACTGATTAGTTCAGAATCCGCTGGTCTTTGCTTTGGCATCGAGAAAAGTGTAACGGTAATGATGACATGGTGGTCTGAACCATGAGCCAGGATTGTCGTTGCTTTTGAAATCTTTCGAACTCATGTCGAGAGCTGTTCTGAAAAATGGTTGCCTCGTTTGTCTATGATTGATTCCTTTGGTGTTCGGTAAAGAGTTGACGATGAGCTTGATTATTATCCTCTTGGCCGCCCGACTTTTAGCCCGATGATGGATTTAAGCTGAGGGCTAAATTTGTCTTGACTTTCCCATTCTTGGACTCTGTTATTGCTGCATGGTACTGATATTGTTTTCATTATATTGTTGATACTCTGAAATTGTTGTATACGTAGAAAGAAAACCACACTCTAGTGGTTTAATTATTCATACAGTAGAAAATGATTTCTCTAACTGCGTCTCTCAATTTAATTGCTTTGCTTTTGGCAACTTCTATGCTTATCTGGTGCACTTTTAGCAGGGTGTTCGTTGACTGAACAAGGCTTGTCAGTTCTACTCGAGCCTAGTCCATAGTATCGTTGGCAGTGTTTGGTCCATCACATTCAGAGATAATATCTCGTATGCCTATGGCGGAGCAACACCAGTAATCAGAACGCCAGTTTCCTTCAACTGCAGCACATCCATAACAGGCCGGAGATGTAGGACAGGGTATGCGACATAGTTTCGCTACCGCGAAAATAAGGTGCCGGCAAAACAGAAGAGTCGCCACCTTTCGTTATTTATCCCTCATAGCGGGAAAGGAAACGATCGGAAAAACCTGACGAAAAGGTATAAGACAAGGTCATCGCAACGGTTGTCTGGGTTCGGGAGTCGGTTACGCAAGGGGAAGGTATTAGCACCCCTCACGTCCATCTTACTCGATGGGATCCATGCTTGTTGTGTTTATCTGACGGGTTGGTTTACTATCTACCTATCAAGGTTGGTCTGAAAAGAAAAGAAAATGACTCGGCAAAGCATCGCACTTTATGCCTACGTATTCCCATCAGAGAATGAGAAATCAGAGTCAACGTAGTTCGACTAACTACGGGTTACGGGGAAGGTGGCTCGCCAATACGTCAGTATTGTGCCTACGTACTCTCAACAGGCATGAGAGATCAGAGCTTACGTAGTTCGGGATGATACGGATTACGGGGATTCAGATTCATCTGTTTTATCGAGTAGGGTTAACAAACAGTTCCAGCAGTTTGGTGTACGCAGCTCGACCCTTGGAGACTTAGGCGTTACCGTTTGCGGTAGAACTGGGAGTTAACGACACTCTTTTCTTCAGAAAAGCTTCCTTTGAATTATGGGCCCACGGGGCAAAAAGGTTTGAAGTTTGTTTTCTGTCTTTTACGAAAGAACTGTTTTTTATGGATGTTTGCAACTAATATCGCACTAGAGACTATGACCTAAGAGTGAATGCGTCGCATGTCACCCAAAGGGTACCATACTAAACATCCTGACTATTGAAGAGTGACCCTTCAACAATCATTTCCCAAGTAACTTAAGGCTCGTAACGTACGACATCAGTTAACCTTTATTACTGTATTTTGATTTGTTTCGAGATGAGAAGAGAGAGGGGACAACTACGGGGAGACTATCAAGTCCTAATGTTGTCATGCCAAGGATTCGTCCTATGGTTAAGGTATGAAACAGGGAACTCCTAGAAGTTATCATGCATAGGTTTCAACCTAAAGTTCTAATCATCACTTCCTTATCAAAGGAAGTGAGATTCCTAGGGGATCATGTCAATGATAAACAGAAACAGATAAAGCATCAGCTTAAACAGTAAACAGTAAACAGTACAGGAAACAACTGTAAAATGCATGCAATGCAAGTGAGGGAGGAAATGTGTGTGGGGCATCCGCCTCCACAAGCTCATCTCGACCTCAAGTCAGATATGAATAACTGTAATCATACAGAGAAATAAAATAAAATGCCATCAAGCAAATCACAAACCACATAGGCAAGGGAGCAGAGCTCTACCGAATACCCACAAGCAAAGTCATACAGTAAAAATACAAGCAGAGAGAGCAACTCAACCTCTAGTGCAATCATGCTCCTAGATTAAAAGAATCTAGATATGAAATTATTCTAATGCATAAAGCAAATAAAACAAGTCACATCAATACAGTTGCACAGCAAGCAAACAGACAGGAAAGAAAGCAGATCAACAACTTCCACAGCCTCACAGCAAAGCAATCTTCTCTGACATCAATTCAGTCCTCAATCTTCAACTGCTCCTCAAGGCTATCATCTTCAATAGCAAATATCAACTTGCTTCTTCAAGCTTCCAATACATCAAACACACAAGCATCAACTTGTTCTCCAACTTCCAGCTTCAGCTCTTTCTTCAATCTCAATTTGATCTTCTTCACAAGTGTCAACTTATTCTTCTTGGTCTTCAAGCTTCAGCTCCACTGGTAGTCTTCAAATACAGAGGAGTAGCAACTTCTAGCATCTTCAATCTTCTAACAAGGAAATCCATCCTCTAGCAAGGGAGAAAGATTCATCTAACAAGAGCAAGGTGGGATAGGGAGAAGCAGAGTGAAGACCTAAGGTCACCACTAAGCACTCCACCATCAAAGAAAGAAACCCTCAAAGGTTCTACCAACTTGTGAGGAGCCACACATCCTACCCAAGGAGGGATGGGGCCTTTACCATGGGACCTTATATCATAGGGAGGAATGGAAGAGATCAACACCTTCCATGTTTATGAAAGAAGAGAATCTATCTAGAAACTCTACCTACAAACCCTAATCCTAACACCTAAACAAAACTACACCAAAAGAAGGAATATCTTCACATCTAAGCTTCTTCAAGCATTCCAAAGCAACCCAAGCTTGTCTTCAACATCAACCAAGAGCAAGAGAGGGAAAACCCTAATCTAAGGGAACTAAAGAAATCATTCTAGTTGAATTAGCAAGTTAGGATCACCTAAAACTTAGTACTAAAGTTAATCCTAACTAAAGTACTAAAACCAATTGTAAAATCCTATAAAAATAACTATGGGAACCTATGTCAATCATGACTCTACCATGTTAATTCCAGAGATCAAATCCTTAAATAAGACCTAGAAATAAATTCTACACTACAAGGTACTAAGCTTACCCTAAAAGGGAGCACCTAAGGTTTCAACTTAAAACCAACATCTAATTTCATCACAAAAATGTAAGAAAAATACTATGGGAGAATACATATCTAAGCTAATCACAAACAAAAAGTCAAGCCAAAAAATCATCACCAAGTAATCACACTAAAATCATCGAATAGAGGTATCAATTAGCAAATAAACATCGCGTATCACTTCGAACCGTAACTACGAAAGTATGTATCCAAGTGGGAAACGAAAATGCGTGTTGATGGAATCATGATTAAACAATCAAGAACAGTGGCAAACATCTAAAACATTTCACTCTTAATGCACCATATTGATCTATGAATATTCAAAGTGAAACGACACGAGAATAAGCATAAAAACAGCAAAACAGGCCTGCCAGCACAGTGTTAATCGATTAACACCATAGGTTAATCGGTTAACCACTTAAAAACGTTGAAAAATTTGAATATTTGAGTTGGTTAATCGATTAACCATATAGGTTTACCGATTAACACTGCACCAGAAGCAGAAAAACAGCAACAGAATCACTTTTCAATAGCTTATTACATCTCCAAACATACCAATGCTCACATAATCAATTATGCACAAAATTACCTCAGCAAATAGTGATATGATTAGCATGTAAACATGGTAAAGCAACATGATAATGGATCAAGAAGATCAAATAACCCACAATTCAATCAAATGTGAAGATCAACATTATGGACATGCAAGTAAATTCGAAAATTAAATCGGATAAGAATTCCAACCTACGAATCGGAGAATTGATTCGGTAATTGTTGATCTAACTGTAATTGAGAAGATCCAAGCAAAGAAACCTGGAAAACTTCAAGATCCACACCAATTATTGTAGTAGCAATGAAGATCCACCAAGAACAACTCAAAATAAGCCAAATAATCACTTCCGAAATCACTTCCAAGTTCATATCCGCTTGAGCACGAAAATTGGATGATGAAATGGAATTAATGGAGTGAATTAATGGAGGTTTAGCTCTTAGAAATCAATGATTCCAATAAAGAATCAATGATCTCAAGGAGAAGAGTTTTGAGTGAGGTTTTTGAGATTGGAAAAATGAGAGAGAATTGAGAGAAAATTATGAAGATGAAAGGGAATTATGAAGATTTTTTTTGTGAGGTTTGGAGTAAATCATTTAAATATACTCTTGGTTCGGATCCAAAGCATAGGATTGGGATGTGGTATGGGGTATTGGCGGGAAACTGAAATAACCAACTTGAGAAGGTTCTAGATCCTTCTAGAATGCAAAATGGAACCTTCCAAATGATCAAAAATTGGACTCCAAATGGAAATTGCTTGAAATCTCACGTGCAAGGCAAAGTCTGCTTTGGTTAATCAATTAACACTGTTAAAACTTGCAAATCTGGATTATTTTCCAATGGTTAATCGGTTAACCATATGTGTTAACCGATTAACACATTCAAAAATTTGAATTTGGCGCCTTTTGGTGGGAAATCTGCCGGTTTGCCCGTTCTCAACCGTTCGGGGCCCTGTTAAGCTTCTGAAACTTGTTGTTGAATATTATGATCATGAAAGTGCTTAGGATGCTCCTGAATGCTGCTTCCTGTAGAGAAAATGCCTGCAAATAAAATGAAACTGGCCGCTCAATTGTTGGGCAAAATAAATGCCAGAACCTCTGATGCTTGAATAAAATATCTTGATTAGCTTTGTACTCTATGGTAGCCCTTGACCTCCTGCATACATGTCAATGCAATGCATATGGTAATGGTATGTTAAATGAAAAGAAACACAAGCTAGGTAAAGAAATGTTGGGAAAATTTTGGGGTGCAACAGCTACCCCTATTCAAACGGCTTGGACCTGACTGGGTGAGAAGTGAACGACTCTCACACAATCAAGGTAAAAGACGGTTGAATACCAACAAACCCGGAAATTTTCCAACTGCACAAGTACACGGTACTCTGATGGGGACAAATCTTTGGAAACATAAATAATAGTTGCACGACAACTAGCTGGAGAGATACTGATCTGAACCTCCGTCAAGATGATTCTCTAATTCCAATGTAGATCTTCGTCCTCAAATCATCAAGGGATCACCGGTTACACGGTAACAGGTGAAGGTTTAATTCCAAATCTCCGTCAGGATGATCGTCTATTTCCTCAAATCATCAAGGGATCATCGGTTACACGGTAACAGGCGATCTTCCAACCGCACCGGTAAACGATACTTTGATTGGTAGGAACATCTTCGAAACTGAGCATGACAGTTACGCGGCAACCTGCTGGGGAATTGGTCATATGGTAACCGGTGAAGGTTCTAATCTCAAATCTCCGTCAGGATGATCATCTGATTTTGCTGTAGATCTTCGTCCTCAAGTCATCAAGGGGTCACCGGTTACACGGTAACTGGTAATGGATGGTTGATTATGCCGTCAGGCATTCTGCGTCATAGCAGAAGAATTCCTTGGGACTCATCGGGTCATTTAGGAACTTTTGACAATCTCTATAATTATGCCATCGGGCATTCAAAGAAATTTTCGAGCGTCAGCCGGACTTCATAGTAAGTCGGGAATGGAATTCTCGGTCAATCATGAACCACAGGGAGGGGATATCCAAACTTCTGCCATCAGGCACTCCGCATCAGCTGAGAGAACTGCTTCAACATCACAGTTGGACTTCGTCGGTAAGTCTAAAAATGGAATCCTTAATCAATCCGGAACCACTAAGGATATACAATCTTTTGCCGTCAGGCACCCTGCGTTAGCTAGGTAAACTGCTTCAACATCGCAGTTGGACTTCGTCAGTAAGTCTGGGGTTTTGGCACCACAGCCGGACTTCAATCATCAAGTCTTCAAGGAAATTTCAACTTTTCTGTTTAAAACCTGCTGGGGATGACACATCTCCGCTGGGGATTCTGGAGAACTATCAAATAACTCTACTTCGGGGATCCAGAAATCATTCCGGGTGAATCAACTCTACTGAGGACTTCAAGAATCATCTTGGTCAAATAATCCCGTCGGGGACTTCAAGAATCATCCTGAACCAATAACTCTGCGGGAGATTTCAGGAATCATCCTGAGCAAACACTCTGCTGGAGATTCTAAGCATCAACTTGAGCAACCAACTCTGGCGACTTCACTGGGGATTTTAAGAATCATCTTAGGCACACAACTTTGCTGGTGAATTCAAGAATCATCTTGAGCAAACCATTATACGGAGGAACACCTGCACAACAAGAACGATAGCGACCTAGCTCATGTTTCGTATGCATATGCTTTGACGATGGCGTAATGCTCCACACGGTGGAAATGCTACGCATTTTTAGGGAGAATGTTATGCAATCATGCAAAATGCTATGACCCCATCAGCAAAATGAATGTTGAAGGGAAGATCCTCCTGTCAAGGAGAAAGAACCACTCTGGTGGAGGAAGGAATCATCCTGCCGGGGAGAAACAGTCACACCAATCTCAATTGGACTCCGCCTGGGGAAACGAACTTCAGTCGACTACTGCAGGGGAATAAAGCTCTACGAGAACCTGAACTTGCTCATCCAGGTGTACGAACCACAACTTCCGAGGAAACGATATCAATCGTAGAAATAAACTGCACGGCATTCGCAGCAAAACTTTCCTGGGGATAACGACTCTGGTGGGGAAATACAACATTAGCTATTCAACACTCTACTGGGGAAAACCAATCATGGCCCAAACGACTTCCAAGGAATCGGCTCTCTTGGGGGATTTCAAGCTCGGCTGGGGAAGAAGGAATCATCCTGCTTGCCGGGGAGAGTACAACTTTGTGGGGGAATTTCAATTATGCTAGGGACTTCAGTCTTGAACTGTTGAAAGCTGCATACTTCAGCGTATGACTCA
Organism: Lathyrus sativus; assembly: GCA_963859935.3. Classification (NCBI taxonomy): domain Eukaryota; kingdom Viridiplantae; phylum Streptophyta; class Magnoliopsida; order Fabales; family Fabaceae; genus Lathyrus; species Lathyrus sativus. Next base: position 324,128,442 of record OZ012736.1, read on the forward strand.
GCTGGGGAGATGACGTTCCTTCAGGATACATCTGATCGGGGGGAGAATCTTCTCTGTTTGGGGAGACATATCAATGCTCTTGGTTCCATGTTCAGACTCCGTGGGGAGACGCTGCTGAACTTGCTGGGGAAGAAGGACTCATCCTGATTGGAAAGCACGCCACGAAATGAACTCGAGATGGCTTACCCCAGAATCTTCCTACAACTTCTGACAAACCCTGACAATATATGCCAACACGGGGAGGAACGATTCCTTCGCTTTCAGCTTTTGCCCCGGCCTGTGGGATCTCTGTGGGGATGTTCCCTGAAAGGAAATCTGCAATCTCTGCACCCAGATCTGCCTCAGCATCTTGAACCTCGCGAAGGTGCTTCAAGTTAATAACCTTCCGGATAAGGATGGCTTCGACGCTCTCGTGTTGACCTGCCCCAGTCTTGTCATGACGTTTCCCCTCATGGGCTGACCTGCGGGGAGTAGTACCCTAGGCTGCAAGAGATTCATCAAATTTCGACCTGATTGCCCCGAATTAACGATTTCTGAACGGCTGACTCCCATGTTGTGATCATTTGACATAGATTGCTCCGGTTCACCGGAATACTCTAACATTCTGCATTCTATCCTGATCAGGCTTTCCATTATGGAAACTTTCCTGCTGTCAAGCGCTTACTCGCTAGTAAAACAAGTTGTTCTGCATAAAAGACATATCAAATGCAATGCATATGGAAGTTTTCAAAAATCCATTCATGTTCATTGTAAAAATTTTTATGACATCAAATATATGAAATCATTCATTAACATGTCAACATCAATACAACGCTGTAATGCGAATCCTTTCTAGGAGTCAGTTCCTATGCAATATTTACCGAAGTATGCTTTCAAAACAAACCTATTTCAATTAGGACTTTTATAGGTTGTAACGTGGCCAGGTTCACGGTTTAAGAAGGAAAAGATAAAGGCTCAAAATTCATTTTAACCCACCCATTCTCCTTGATGTTCTCCGATCCTACGTTCAGCTAATTCGACCTTAGCGTTCACCTTTCAAAGGTTGAGCGATAGTTCAAGAAATCATTCTTTTTCGAAGTGACAGTCACTCTCTTTTCGTTTTTGTTTGAGCGCCGGTAGCCATACGATTTCGTTCTTGCTTGAGGATTTTCTTCCGTAGTCCTTTTCGTCTTTTCGTTTTTTCGTTTTTCGTTTTCCCCTAACTTTTTCCTGGACTGACTCTTTTGAGTTTCTTCAATTTTGAAGTCCAGCGGGGTACCCTAATTTTTGCCTAAGTCGCTTGCTTTCAAGATTCGACTTAGCGGGCTTTTTCTTTTCGACTTTTTCCCTTTTTTTTTGAACAAATCGTATGGCCTCGGCTCGCGTGACTTGTTAAAGAGATTGTGACTGTTTCACTCCTGATCGGCCATGTTTAACCATCATGGTTTTTTAGGTACGACCTATAGCGGTGTGATTGATCCTCGAAGGAACACTCTTTGTTACTTGAACGCCTGGTCAAATTAACTGACACCTACCCTGCCCCGGTTTAGATTGAGGGTTTTTTATCTTCAGAAAGAATCTCCTATAACTAGGCTCAAAGGGGTTAACAAGGGATTCTCTTCCTTATATCTCCGGCTTTTGGGAATTGAAACAATGCCTGTACATCATCAACATGTTTTTTTGTTCAAAAGCATAGCATCGGAAGCTTACGCATCAGTGGATTTCGTCATCCTCCCCAGGTTCCACTTAAACAAGCGTTTGAAATAAAAGAAAGCAATAGAGTGAACACGAATGGATTAGTTCAAAACATGCATATTTATTTCATCATCAATATCAATTGAAAAACAATCATGTTTTACAAGCGAAATTTGCAATTCTACAGGAAAGAAACTACAAAGGTAAAGAAATGACATGATAACATGCAGATTGCCAGCTTTTGGGGAACTGGGCTTTCACGCTTATTTGCTGCTGAGGGGAGCTACCCTTGAAGTCTTCAGACTCAATCAGAAGAACAACTGCTGTGAGGTTGACTCTAATTCGGGCTCTGATAGTTTCGCTGCAACAGAGCGAGAGGTTGCTGATTCTGTATGGCAGAAACAATCCGGAGACGAGGTTTGACCTAGTGAGGATCCTCTCTATTCAGGGCTTTTCATCCTTGAGCTCAACCCAGGAACATGAAAAAGTTGCGGGCAAGGCGATTCAGACCTCAAAGATCGCGGGATATACTCCTGATCCTTCTCATCTTCAGATGAGATCATGGGAACATCCATCTCTCTCGCACGATAAAAGATGAATTTGCCTGATGCTTTCATGCCGCCCGACACAAATTCAATTGTTTTTTACTCGATCATGTCTTGAACCTTATGCTTAAAAGCTCTACAGTTCAATATATCATGCCCCGGTGCTCCGTAGTGGAATTTGCAACAGGCGTTCGCGTCCCAGTTGGGTGGCAGCTGTCCAGTCATTGGAGCCAATGTTCGAAGTTTAACCAACTGTAGTTGGAGCAAGAGTTGCAACAACTGGTCATAATCCATCAGGATTGGGTCGAGGGTTCTGTCAGATAGTCTCCTCCTTTGACCCTGTCCTTTGGGGTTGTCTTGCGGAACCGGACGTGGCTGCCGACGGGAAGCGTTCTGAGCTTCAAGCTGAGCAGAGGGTTTGCTAGGCTTGTCATTCCTAGGTGCGGGTTCTTCAGATACCCGTGGAGCAAGTATGCCGGCTGCAACCTCAGGCCTCTGCTCGCATTCCCTTCTAAGTATGTTCTTTAGCACTTCCGCCATCAGGCCCACCTGATTCTTCAGCTGGTCATTCTCCTCTTTGAGCGCCTGCTGGTCCCTCATAACCTGCCTCAGCTGGCCTCGGACCTCTCTCAGCTCCGCTCGTACCCGCTCCATTACTCGGATCAACCTGAGACAAACCTGAAACAACCTATATCAATAAGGGGTTAGAAAAATGGACAAGGACGTGTCATGCAAATGATTCATGCAAATGCAAACGTGTGTCTGTGCCTTAGGGAGATCCCCCCTGATCCTAGTTTCCGAGACAAGTAAAGTCTATCGTCCAATCATAGAAAGAAACCCTCACATATATTAGAGAAAACCCACGAGGGTGGCGTACAACAATGATCACATGCAACTGAAGCGACAATCGTGACTCCAACCAACGGGCCTGGTGATGATCAGCATATCAATGCATAAAATGTACAAAGAAATCGAGCGCGGCCATGGGCACGAAAATCCTTTAACAACTTCTTTGTAGCGGGATGATTGGGATGGGTAAACAGACTCTGGATCAGCATATCCCTCTGTCTGATGGTATCTGGGGGATCCTCGGCAAAGTCCCTACAAGCACCTTTTCCAAAGCAGTCTTCCACTTTGCACCTCTTAGCATCAGCTCTGAGTTGGCAATCCTTCAGGTTTGCCTTGGTTGCAACCAACCTATACTGGACATCTCGTCGAAGTGAGGCTTCAGCCTTTATCTTCTGGTCTTTGATCACAATCCGAGCTTCCAACCGGGCTATCTGTTGCTTCAGCTTTTCTTCCCGCTCCTTGTGGCTAGTGAAAGTGTTGTTCCACTAGACATTGAATTTGGAGATCTTCAGATACGCCTTATCCAATTCTTGCTTTTTAGTGGTCAACACAAGGCTTGCAAATGAATTTCAACAACCTCCCATGAGCTTGCCTGAAGTCTTCTAATCCCTTACCATCAGCTAGGGCGATCAACTTCAACAAAGGGCCAATATCGGGGCAGGAAACCTGTAGGCTATCGTTTTCTTCAGATCCTCCATATCAGCAATAAGGGACCAGATCACTAGAACCGAGGATAAATATGCACATGTAACACAGACACACGTTAATGATATGCAAATGAGTATGCAAAACAATGCAAAATGCAATCGTGCAGCAGGAGATCAAGATGACTGTGCTGTTGAGGAGATGAAGGTTCTGTATCAACAAAACCACAATACTACTCTGTCAAGAACAACCATTATCTCTGATAAGAAGAAAACCCTGGTATCGGACCATAAATCTGCTCTATCAAGAACACACATATATCTGATGACGAGAACCTCCGATATCAACAAAACGGATTCACTGTCAAGAAAACCAGGTAGTCTGAAGGTTAAGGTTTCCTGCAACAAACCCGAACCTAAACTGACACAAGTTCGGCATCCTATGCGGTCATCAGCGTCACAGACATTCAAGAGGGGTGATACGATACCCGTAAGGTGTGGCATCACCGTCTCCTGAAGCGGCCTCACTCATCTGAATTCCAAATGATCGGTCCCCAGAGTCGACAATCCTCCAAACCAACAACCCCTCAGGTCCAAAGGGCCGGAAAAGAAGTCAACCGGGAGAACCTCGTCTGAGCGTGGATTTCATGAGACACTAGTGCCTGCAAAGCAAGCACGCGCCCACTAATTTCCACAACTAATGCTAGGTACACACAAGCCTGGGTCTAGCTTCTCACTCATCAGAATGCCCCTCCACAACAACACAGATAATCATATCATACTGGAAATAAAGTGCGGGAAATAAAATGCGATAAATAAACACAACCCAACAAGTAATCAAACAAGCGCTAGGATTGACTCTCGCGGGGACGTTGGATCCCCAAACTGACTCGCATAAGGGACATTGGATCCCAGGAAACTATGAAGTCCCTAGCAGAGTCGCCAGCTGTCGCTACCGCGAAAATAAGGTGCCGGCAAAACAGAAGAGTCACCACCTTTCGTTATTTATCCCTCAGAGCGGGAAAGGAAACGATCGGAAAAACCTGACGAAAAGGTATAAGACAAGGTCATCGCAACCGTTGTCTGGGTTCGGGAGTCGGTTACGCAAGGGGAAGGTATTAGCACCCCTCACGTCCATCGTACTCGATGGGATCCATGCTTGTTGTGTTTATCTGACGGGTTGGTTTACTATCTACCTATCAAGGCTGGTCTGAAAAGAAAAGAAAATGACTCGGCAAAGCATCGCACTTTATGCCTATCTATTCCCATCAGAGAATGAGAAATCAGAGTCAACGTAGTTCGACTAACTACGGGTTACGGGGAAGGTGGCTCGCCAATACGTCAGTATTGTGCCTACGTACTCTCAACAGGCATGAGAGATCAGAGCTTACGTAGTTCGGGATGATACGGATTACGGGGATTCAGATTCATCTGTTTTATCGAGTAGGGTTAACAAACAGTTCCAGCAATTTGGTGTATGCAGCTCGACCCTTGGAGACTTAGGCGTTACCGTTTGTGGTAGAACTGGGAGTTAACGAAACTCTTTTCTTCAGAAAAGCTTCCTTTGAATTATGGGTCCACGGGGCAAAAAGGTTTGAAGTTTGTTTTCTGTCTTTTATGAAAGAACTGTTTTTTATGGATGTTTGTAACTAATATCGCACTAGAGACTATGACCTGAGAGTGAATGCGTCGCATGTCACCCAAAGGGTACCATACTAAACATCCTGACTATTGAAGAGTGACCCTTCAACAATCATTTCCCAAGTAACTTAAGGATCGTAACGTACGACATCAGTTAACCTTTATTACTGTATTTTGATTTGTTTCGAGATGAGAAGAGAGAGGGGACAACTACGGGGAGACTATCAAGTCCTAATGTTGTCATGCAAAGGATTTGTCATATGGTTGAGGTATGAAACAGGGAACTCCTAGAAGTTATCATGCATAGGTTTCAACCTAAAGTTCTAATCATCACTTTCTTATCAAAGGAAGTAAGATTCCTAGGGGATCATGTCAATGATAAACAGAAACAGATAAAGTATCAGCTTAAACAGTAAACAGTAAACAGTACAGGAAACAACTGTAAAATGCATGCAATGCAAGTGAGGGAGGAAATGTGTGTGGGGCATCCGCCTCCACAAGCTCATCTCGACCTCAAGTCAGATATGAATAACTGCAATCATACAGAGAAATAAAATAAAATGCCATCAAGCAAATCACAAACCACATAGGCAAGGGAGCAGAGCTCTACCGAATACCCACAAGCAAAGCCATACAGTAAAAATACAAGCAGAGGGAGCAACTCACCCTCTAGTGAAATCATGCTCCTAGCTTAAAAGAGTCTAGATATGAACTTATTCTAATGCATCAAGCAAATCAAACAAGTCACATCAATACAGTTGCACAGCAAACAAACAGACAGGAAAGAAAGCAGATCAACAGCTTCCACAGCCTCACAGCAAAGCAATCTTCTCTGACAGCAGTTCAGTCCTCAATCTTCAACTGATCTTCAAGGCTATCATCTTCAATAGAAAATATCAACTTGCTTCTTCAAGCTTGCAATACATCAAACACACAAGCATCAACTTGTTCTCCAACTTCCAGCTTCAGCTCTTTCTTCAATCTCAATTTGATCTTCTTCGCAAGTGTCAACTTATTCTTCTTGGTCTTCAAGCTTCAGCTCCAATGGTAGTCTTCAAATACAGAGGAGTAGCAACTTCTAGCATCTTCAATCTTCTAACAAGTAAATCCATCCTCTAGCAAGGGAGAAAGATTCATCTAACAAGAGCAAGGTGGGATAGGGAGAAGCAGAGTGAAGACCTAAGGTCACCACTAAGCACTCCACCATCAAAGAAAGAAACCCTCAAAGGTTCTACCAACTTGTGAGGAGCCACACATCCTACCCAAGGAGGGATGGGGCCTTCACCATGGGACCTTATATCATAGGGAGGAATGGAAGAGATCAACACCTTCCATGTTTATGAAAGAAGAGAATCTATCTAGAAACTCTACCTACAAACCCTAATCCTAACACCTAAACAAAACTACACCAAAAGAAGGGATATCTTCACATCCAAGCTTCTTCAAGCACTCCAAAGCAACCCAAGCTTGTCTTCAACATCAACCAAGAGCAAGAGAGGAAAAACCCTAATCTAAGGGAACTAAAGAAATCATTCTAGTTGAATTAGCAAGTTAGGATCACCTAAAACTTAGTACTAAAGTTAATCCTAACTAAAGTACTAAAACATATTGTAAAATCCTACAAAAATAACTATGGGAACCTATGTCAATCATGACTCTACCATGTTAATTCCAGAGATCAAATCCTCAAATAAGACCTAGAAATAAATTCTACACTACAAGGTACTAAGCTTACCCTAAAAGGGAGCACCTAAGGTTTCAACTTAAAACCAACATCTAATTTCATCACAAAAATGTAAGAAAAATACTATGGTAGCATGCATATCTAAGCTAATCACACACAAAAAATCAAGCCAAAAAATCATCACCAAGTGATCACACTAAAATCATTGAATAGAGGTATCAATTAGCAAATAAACATCGCGTATCACTTCGAACCGTAACTACGAAAGTATGCATCCGAGTGGGAAACGAAAATGCGTGTTGATGGAATCATGATTAAACAATTAAGAACAGTGGCAAACATCTAAAACATTTCACTCTTAATGCACCATATTGATCTATGAAGATTCGAAGTGAAACGACACGAGAATAAGCATAAAAACAGCAAAACAGGCCCGCCAGCACAGTGTTAATCGATTAACACCATAGGTTAATCGGTTAACCACTTAAAAATGTTGAAAATTTTGAATATTTGAGTTAGTTAATTGATTAACCATATAGGTTAACCGATTAACACTGCACCAGAAGCAGAAAAACAACAACATAATCACTTTTCAACAGCTTATTACATCTCCAAACATACCAATGCTCACATAATCAATTATGCACGAAATTACCTCAGAAAATAGTGATATGATTAGCATGTAAACATGGTAAAGCAACATGATCATGGATCAAGAAGATCAAATCAACCACAATTCAATCAAATGTGAAGATCAACATTATGGACATGCAAGTAAGTTTGAAAATTAAATCGGATAAGAATTCCAACCTACGAATCGGAGAATTGATTCGGTAATTGTTGATCTAACTGTAATTGAGAAGATCCAAGCAAAGAAACCCGGAAAACTTCAAGATCCACACCAATTCTTGTAGTAGCAATGAGGATCCACCAAGAACAACTCAAAATAAGCCAAATAATCACTTCTGAAATCACTTCCAAGTTCAGATCCGCTTGAGCACGAAAATTGGATGATGAAATGGAATTAATGGAGTGAATTAATGGAGGTTTAGCTCTTAGAAATCAATGATTCCAATGAAGAATCAATGATCTCAAGGAGAAGAGTTTTGAGTGAGGTTTTTGAGATTGGAAAAATAAGAGAGAATTAAGTGAAAATTATGAAGATGAAAGGGAATTATGAAGATTTTTTTTGTGAGGTTTGGAGTAAATCATTTAAATATACTCTTGGTTCGGATCCAAAGCATAGGATTGGGATGTGGTATGGGGTTTTGGCGGGAAACTGAAATAACCAACTTGAGAAGGTTCTAGATCCTTCTAGAATGCAAAATGGAACCTTCCAAATGATCAAAAATTGAACTCCAAATGGAAATTGCTTGAAATCTCACGTGCAAGGCAAAGTATGCTTTGGTTAATCGGTTAACCATATAGGTTAATCGATTAACACTGTTAAAACTTGCAAATCTGAATTATTTTCCAATGGTTAATCGGTTAACCATATGTGTTAACCAATTAACACATTCAAAAATTTGAATTTGGCGCCTTTTGGTGGGAAATCTGTCGGTTTGCCCGTTCTCAACCGTTCGGGGCCCTGTTAAGCTTCTGAAACTTGCTGTTGAATATTATGATCATGAAAATTCTTAGGATGCTCCTGAATGCTGCTTCCTGTAGAGAAAATTCCTGCAAATAAAATGAAACCGGCCGCTCAACTGTTGGGCAAAATAAACGCCAGAACCTCTGATGCTTGAATAAAATCTCTTGATTAGCTTTGTACTCTATGGTAGCCCTTGACCTCCTGCATACATGTCAATGCAATGCATATGGTAATGTTATGTTAAATGAAAAGAAACACAAGCTAGGTAAAGAAATGTTGGGCAAATTTTGGGGTGCAACACATAGCAATGACTCATTGCCATTGTTTAATTGCGGTTTTGCCGGTTACTTTGAACTTGCTACCTCTGCTTTGTGTTCTAATTGATTTGTTATTGTTTGCCGCAGGTGTACACATGAAGCAGGTTGAAATGTGTGGCCTTCAAGATTGGCGTGACATGCTCAAAGTGCGAAATAGGAGTGGCGCAAAGAGACATTGGATGGCTTAGGATTAGAATTTAAGGATTTGTGGTAGCTGTTAACTTTGTAATTCTCCGATGTTGTAATTGTTGTGGTTCACCTGTAACTCTGAATGTTCTCGGATTTGTAAAGGGTTTAGCACATATAAACTTCAATTTTGTAAACCTTGGGTCTTAAATCTTGAAATGTTATTTGGATTAGAAATTGAATTATAACTTTATCCTGAAAAAGAGGGAGAGTTGCTCCTGCAACTTTGAGATTTCTCCTGTATAGTTCCGATTCTCCTACAAACCACCATTCTATTATGTAGCCTAAGTCATGACTTGTACTTCTCATTGATTTGTAATGCCTTATGTCGGAAGAACTTGTATGTGGTTGTAGCCAAATAATAAAAGACCCCGAGCTGACAATATTACCGTTAATTATTCCTTCAGTCTTTACTCGGAGGCTACTCGTAAATGAACCATACGTCTTGATTGTCGCCTTGAGGACTCTTAGAGTCCTACTCTACAAACTCCTTAATAGAATATATTTGGAAAAAAAAAGAAGTTAACTCGAAACAGAATTAGACCCGTGTAGTAACATCCTCAGTTGTCGTCCTCAGTCACATCCTTGGGGTTCTCTGTTTTTAAGGATCTATACTTTGATACCACTGCATCTGCACGAACTGGTTAGCCGCGAAACATAAATATTAAATAAAGTCAAATAACACTAAAAACGTGTAAAGAGGTGGGATCTTAAGGTCAAAAATTAGGGTGTGACACCTACATGAATTACGCAAGAAGGCCGTTGCTATTCTTCGATCATGTGGAATTCCACCACGTGCCTGGAGCGGAAAACCAGATGGAAGACGCTCTGGCTACGTTGGCATCAATGTACAAAGTGAACTTCTGGAATGATGCTCCCAGAATTGTCATTTCTCGCCTCGACATACCGGCATTCGTATTCGCCATTGAAGAAGCTGCCGATGGCAAGCCGTGGTTTTATGACATACATAACTTCCTGAAGAAGTAGGAGTATCCTCCAGGGGCTTCGACTCAGGATAAGAAGGCTCTAAGGAGGTTGTCTGGTAACTTTTATCTGAACCCAGATGGTGTACTTTACAGAAGGAACCATGACCTGGTGTTATTGAGGTGCGTGGACGAAAAGGAAGCAACGTTGCTTATGGAAGAGGTCCACAAGGGTACTTTTAGTACACAAGCCGGCAGGCATGCGATGTTTCAGAAACTATTACGAGCAGGGTATTATTGGCTAACCATGGAGTCAGATTGTTTCAAATTTGCTAAGAAATGCCATAAATGCCAGATTTATGCAGACAAAATTCATGTACCACCGAGCCGGTTGAATGTTATGGCGTCCCCGTGGCCTTTCTCTATGTGGGGCATTGACATGATTGGCAGGATTGAGCAAACCGCATCCAACGACCATCATTTCATCCTGGTTGCCATCGACTACTTCACCAAATGGGTCGAAGCAGCCTCGTATGCTAATGTAACAGGTAGGTCGTAACCCGGTTCATAAAGGGGGACATCATCTGTAGATACAGAGTGCCCAAGAGAATCATTACTGACAATGGTTCGAATCTGAACAATAAGATGATGAAGGAGTTATGCCAGAACTTCAAAATCGAGCATCACAACTTATCGCCCTATCGTTCGAAGATGAATGGCGTTGTCGAAGCAGCCAATAATAATATCAAGCAGATAGGGCAAAAGATGGTTGTCACTTACAAGGATTGGCATGAAATGTTGCCCTTTGCTCTTTATGGTTATTGTACTATGGTACGCACTTCAACTGGGGAAACTCCTTTCTTGTTGGTATATGGTATGGAAGTTGTCCTACCATTGGAGGTCGAGATTCCCTCTTTAAGAGTTCTGGTCGATGTCAAGCTCGATGAGGCAGAATGGATAAAGAACAGATTGAATCAACTCAGCCTGCTGGATGAGAAGAGACTAGCGTCTATTGCATAAGGTCGCCCTTGAAGCTTTCAGACGGAAGATCTTGTGCTGAAAAAGATTCTCCCACCACAATCAGATCACAGGGGCAATTGGACTCCCAATTACAAAGTTCCATACGTTGTTCGAAAGGTCTTCTTCGGAGGAGCCTTGTTATTATCCACCATGGATGGCGAGGATTTTACATCCCCTGTGAACGCAGACGCAGTTAAAAAATACTTTGCTTAAAATGACCCGCTGGAAAAAAAAAAGAATATCCAGGCAAAAATGGGGCATCCCAGCGAACCATAAAAAGAATAGGTTCAGGAAAAAGTTAGGGATATAAATGAAAAGATGTAAACCCGCAAGTTGAAAACCTAGAAAGGAGACTTTGGCAAAAATGGGTATCCCAGTGAATTGAAAACCCGAAAGGGCGGTTCACGCAAAAATTTGGGATTGAAAAGCAAATAACTGTGATCTGCGTGTGATACTTCATTGCTTAGTGGTTTGGGAAGACCTGAGGGCCGTTCATCCAAGTCAATCTTTTCTGAAGATGGAGCATCGGAAAGACATCGAAGTCAGGCGAGTCATAGAGGGATCAACTCATGGTGTTCGTCTACACCACATTGCCGACATGTCTATACACTTCTGTATATTTCTGTATATATCTGTATGTTTTTGTGCAGCTTCCTCTTTTCAGGGGTTGCATCGGTTGTAAAACTTTACCTATTTATAGGCCATCTATCAATAAACTATACTATTCAGTAATCTATTTGCTTTGTTTTAACTTTTACTATTTTGTTTGTGAAAAACGCCCAATGTTGTTGATGAACTTGCGCATTCATAAACTTGCAGGCCTTGGCCGATAATCGTTAAAACTTTGATTTAACTGAACGACGTCACAAATGAAGACCGAGATAGTGCCTTTAGTGTAGGATATCTTGTCTGTTTGTTCACTTTTGCAGGGTTGTTACCCTTGGGGCAAAGAGGTAAGGATGATATTAGCTTTCTCCCCAATCAAAATCCATTCCCCAGCAATTGGAGTATGCATCTCTATCCTCAGTAGAGTTATATGCACGTTAAAAGACTAGTTAAATGTGTATCCTTATCCCTGGAAGTTGGTCAGTACACATTTAATCCCCACAGATTGCAGGTATGTGCTTACTCCCCAGCAAGTCAAGATCGAACTTCATTCCACCAGGAAGGTGTGGAATCGTTCCCAGCTGTGGGTTAGCACATAGTTTTCTCCAGCAGATGTCTGTAAATATTCAGCTCTCAGCAGTTCAGACCGAGGTCTCCAGTAGAGTTGATTCCCCCGCAGATTTGTTGATTCCCCGGCGGGTAAGATGTGATTCCAGCGTTTGGTTGTCCATCCTCAGCAGAATTTTCCGTTCCCCAGAAGAGTTGTATCCTAGAAGGTCAGGCAGGGCATTGTATTCTCCGTCAAGTGAGAGTGGCTGTTTAGCAGACTGTTTGTCTCCCCAGTAGATTCGTCTATTTCCCCGAAAGAGTTCGTATTCTGGAAGGCCGTCCATGGCATTTTCCCCAGTTGAGTTAGCCATCCAGAGTTCATTTCCTCTGCATAAGTCTAATCTTCATTGGCATGTGTGAACTATCCCCAGCAGGGTGGTTCTCTGTTCCCAGCAGGATGTTTTCTTTATCTTCCTCAGCATTTATTTTTGCTGACGTGGTTCTGTTGCATTTGAATGCGTGCATAGCATCTACCCCAAATGCATAGCATTCCCATTTCGTATGGAGCATTACGCCATTTTTAAACATATGCATTATGAAACATAAGCTAGGTTGTTACCTCTTCGCTTTCAGGTGTATCTCCTACAGGTGATCGTTATCCCTGCCCGGGTGGTTTTCAATCCCGGCAAACTTGATGCGTTTATCTCGCCCTCGGTTTATGTTATTCCCCACGGTGTCGCTGGATTTCAGTTGGTGGTATTCTATTCTCCAAGTCCGTACAGGTGTTAAGACTTTGGCAGAAGATTTGTGATGGATATATCTATCTCATCATATGCCCCGACAGAGTTGCTTGTTTAAGTTTCTCTCGGTCCCTCAACAGAGTTGCCTGGTTAGGTCTTTGCATTCCCAAATCAGAGTTGCGTGTTTAAAATCTCTTTCCCCAACGGAGTATTCTTGTGATTCAACAAGATGTTATCAACTGCGTGTTGATCCGGCCTACGGGTTCGATGCTCGCTTTTATTTAGCGAATGCCTGCGCGTTAGCAAATGTTATCAACTGTGTGTTGATCCAGCCTACGGGTTCCATGCTCGCTTTTATTTAGCGAATGCCTGCGCGGTAGCAGATGTTATCAACTGCATGTTGATCCGGCCTACGGGTTCGATGCTCGGTTTTATTTAGCGAATGCCTGCATGTTAGCAGATGTTATCAACTGCGTGTTGATCTGGCCTGAGGGTTCGATGCTCGCTTTTAGTTAGCGAATTCCTGCGTGTTAGCATATGTTATCAACTGCGTGTTGATTCGGCCTATGGGTTTGATGCTCGCTTTTATTTAGCGAATGCCTGCGTGTTAGAAGATGTTATCAACTGCGTGTTGATTCGGCCTGAGGGTTCGATGCTCACTTTTATTTAGCGAATGCTTACGCGTTAGCAGATGTTATCAACTGCGTGTTGATCTGGCCTACGGGTTCGATGCTCGGTTTTATTTAACGAATGCCTGCGCGTTACCAGATGTTATCAAATGCGTGTTAATCCGGCCTACGGGTTTGATGCTCGCTTTTATTTAGCGAATGACTGCGTGTTAGAAGATGTTATCAACTGCGTGTTGATCCAGCCTGAGGGTTCGATGCTCGCTTTTATTTAGTGAATGCCTCTGTGTTAGCAGATGTTATCAACTGCATGTTGATCTGGCCTACGGGTTCGATGCTCGCTTTTATTTAGCGAATGCCTGCGCGTTAGCAGATGTTATCAATTGCGTGTTAATCCGGCCTACGGGTTTGATGCTCACTTTTATTTAGCCAATGCCTACGATTTAGCAGATGTTATCAACTGTGTGTTGATCCGGCCTGAGGGTTCGATGCTCGCTTTTAGTTAGCGAATGCCTGCATGTTAGCAGATGTTATCAACTATGTGTTGATCCGGCCTACGGGTTCGATGCTTTCTTTTATTTAGTGAATGCTTGGGTGTTAGCAGATGTTATCAATTGCGTGTTGATCCGGCCTGAGGGTTCGATGCTCGCTTTTATTTAACGAATGCCTGCGTGTTAGCATATGATATCAATTGCGTGTTGATCCGGCCTACGAGTTCGATGCTCGCTTTTATTTAGCGAATTCATGTGCGTTAGCAGAGGTTATCAACTGCGTGTTGATCTAGCCTGAGGGTGCGAGGCCTGTGGTATTACACAGATGCCTATTAATATCAGATGATATTTCCAACTTAGCGTCGTTTCCTGCATGTTAGTAAATGTCGTTCCATTTGCATATCAAAGATTGTTAATCAGTTAGCTTGTTGCGGTTGCAACTATCAGTCATTTTGGGAGATTATTGTCCCGAAGCAAATTTTGCAATTTATTTCCGCAGTTGGCAAATTTCCGGGTTCGTTGGTATTCAACCGTATTTTACCCTGATTGCTTGAAAGCCATTTGCTTTTCACTCAGTCAAGTTCAGGCCGTTTGAATAGGAGCAGCTGTTGCACCCCAAAATTTGCCCAACATTTTCTTTACCTAGCTTATGTTTCACTGCATTCTCATAGCATTAGCATTTGCATATCATTTCCCATTTATAGGGGATCAAGAGAGATGTGCCTAGCAAGAGGAGATTGCCAAAGTTTCTAAGCCTAAGCAAGAGGTCTTATTCAAGCTACCAAGTGCTTATCATCACCAGAGGAAAGTCTAAGCTTTGTGAAAGACAAATGAGTGAATAGGGGTCACCTCCTATCTTGGAGGCCATGTGAAGATCATCAGATGATAGTGAGTCCATGATTATGGATGGGGAATAGTATATAAGCTCACTGGATGTCTTGAGGGTCATTGAGGTGCTTGTGCAAGTAATTATATCAAGTATAAGGAGCCACAGTCAAAGGTGGTATAGTTAGGGTTTTCATCTGGTCAACCCTAAGTCAACAGTGAATCTGAAGGAGATTAAGACTCAATTCCAAGTCTTTGTGATCATGGAATGTTATGATGAGATGTTTAAGATGATATTCCAAGATCAAATCAAGAAGAATCAAGAGTGTGAGAAGTTGCTGAGCTAAGGTTTCTAAGCTTGTCAGTGTAAAATCCCCTGTTTAGTGCCTAACTTCAAGACCACCTATCTCAAGATACAAGTTTCATCTCATCTTGACTCCAACATGAAACTTGTAGAGCATTTTTCTAGCTTTCTTTTTGGTACTAGAATTCATTCATTTGGTTTCTAGAACTCAAGTTATGGAGCTGGCAAGTTACAGTTCATCAGATGAATGTGATTTTGGTCAACAAAAGTCAACCAACTTCCAAGACATTTTTGACCTAGAAGGATGTTTCTCCTTACTTTGACCCAAACATGAAAGTTTTTCCTTATGATCTATGCTTTCCAAAAATTACTAGAAGTATTTCATATGATTTGTGAAGCTCAAGATATGAAGCTTGCAAGCCAGGGGTATTTTGGGGAACTTTGATTATAAGTCATTTCCATTATAGATCAATTTCACAACTTTGCACACCTCAAATGGAACTTTTTCAAACATAATACTTGATTCAAATAACATCTTTTTCATCAGCAAATCATCACCAATCATGGGTTTTCTTTGCATGGATATCGCACTACGGTGCGTACTTCAACTGGGGCAACTCCTTTCTCGCTGGTGTATGGTATGGAAGCTGTCCTACCATTGGAAGTCGAGATTCCTTCTTTGAGAGTTATGGTTGACGTCAAGCTTGATGAGGAAGAATGGGTGAGGAATAGGTTGAATCAGCTCAGCCTGATGGACGAGAAGAGGCTAGGATCCATCGCGTATGGTCGTTTATATTAGAGCAGGATGAAGAAAGCTTTTGATAAGAATGTGCGTCCTCGGAGCTTTCAGGCAGGAGAGTTGGTGTTGAAGAAGATTCTCCCTCCACAGATAGATCACAGGGGCAAATAGACTCCCAACTATGAAGGTCCATATGTCATGCGAAAGGTTTTCTTTGGAGGAGCCTTGTTGTTATCAACCATGGATGGTGAAGATTTCACATCCCCTGTGAACGTAGACGCAGTTAAAAAATACTTTGCTTAAAGAGACCCGCTGGAAAGAAAAAGCATATCCAGGCAAAAATGGGACATCCCGATGAACCACAAAAAGAATGAGTTCGGGCAAAAGTTTGGGATAAAAAGAAAAGATGTGAACCCGCAAGTTGAAAACCTGAAAAGGCGACTTTGGCAAAAATGGGTATCCCGATGAATTGAAAACCCGAAAGGGCGATTCAGGAAAAAGTTAGGGATTTTGAAAAGCAAATGACTGCGGTCTGCGTATTGATCTTTAGAGTATAGTGGATAGAGGGAGGACCTAAGATTCGTTCATCCGAATCAATCTCTTCAGAAGACGAAGCATCGGAGAAGCATCTAAGTCATGCGAGTCATAGATGGATCGATACATGGTGTTTTTCTATGCCACATTGCCGACATTGTGTATATTTCTGTGTATTTCTGTAAATTTTACGCAGCTTCCTCTTTTCAGGGGTTGCATCTGTTGTAAAATCTGCCTATTTACAGGCCATTTGTAAATAAAGCATATATTATTTAGTAAATTGTTGTTCTTGCTTTGGCTTTACTGTTTTGTTTGTGAAAAACTCCCGATGTTTTGATAAAATTTGGCATACATAAACTTGCAGGCTTTACCAATAATCATAAAAACTTTGATTTATTTGAACAATGTCATGGATGATGACCGAGATAGTTTCCATTGTGCAAGATATCTTTTTGTTGGTTCATGTGCAGGGTCGTTACCCTTGGGGCATGTTTTTCAGAGGTGTATCCCTGGTAGGATCACCATCCCCATGGAAAGAAGGTGTGTAGTTAACACTCATTCATCCCTGGCAGGCGAAATTTATGCATATAGTCTCAGCGGTCCGAATGCACCTTGACCCTAGAAAGAGTCTGTTTCCACAGGAAAGGATATACAAGTTAAGTGTGCGGTTGACTGTATACATTTATTCTCAGTAGTTTGTCTGTATGCACTTATTCTTCAGCAGTTCAAGTTTGATTTATTCGGCAGAATAAAGTCATCCCCAGAGGGTCGAGATTGATATCCCCCATGCAGGTCAAATGTGTGCCCATATCCCCAGCAGATTATAGGTATGCACTTACTCCCTAGAGAGTCAAGACTGGATTTCTTTCCAAGCAGATGTGGAAAATTTTCCCAAGCAGCAGAGCAAAGTCAGAATTTTGTTTCCCCACAGAGTCTAAATATGTTTGACTTTGTATCCCCTCAGAGTTTGATCGCTGACCCAATCCCCAAGCAGAGGTTGATGTTGTTTCCCTTATTGCTTATTCCCCAGCGAAGTCGACAGAGTATACCTTTCCTCAGCAGGGGAGGTTCTTCCCCGCAGGTTGGAATCGTTTCTGAGAAAGTTTGTTGGCGCATCCCTAGAAGGTGGGATGTATTTTGATGTTGATTTACCACTGAGTAATCCCCGATAGGGTGGATTTGGATTTCCAGTGGAGTGGATTTATCCCCAGATGTTTGCTTTATACCCTAGAAGGTTTCGGTATTCTAGGAGGTCATTCAGGGCTGCTTTCCCCGTTAGAGCGCATGCTAATCTCAATGGTTGTTTGTGGTTCCCCCTACAGGGTTGTTGATTTCCCCGGTAGGTTGGTTTTGATTCGAACGGTTGGTTGTCTGTCCCCAGCCGGGTCGTTTATTCCCCAGAAGAGTGATATTCTGGAAGGCCATCCCGGGTGTTTCCCTCGACAAGAGTCGATTTGATTCTCAGTCGAGTGGATTGTGTTCTCAACAGAGCAGTTTACCCAAGAAAGTTCTTTTTCAGGAGATCATCCGGGGCTTGTTTTTCCCAGCTTAAGTCCAATCGTACTTGGCATGTTTCATCTCTCCCCGGCAGAGTTGGTCTTGTTTCTTCAGCATTTATTTTGCTGATTTGGTTCCGTTGCATTTTGTGTTTGTGCATAGCATCCTCAGAAATGCATAGTGTTTCCATTTCGTGTGGAGCATTACGCCATATCCAAATATTTACATTTGAAACATAAGCCAGGTTGTTACCTCTTTGTTTTCAGGTATATTGATAACGCGAAAAAGTATATATTAAATGCCATGATTTTATGCTACTAATGGTTGATTTCACCCCGATTTCGGACCTTCCCCGCATTGT
The DNA here is from genome assembly GCA_963859935.3 of Lathyrus sativus. Lineage (NCBI taxonomy): Eukaryota > Viridiplantae > Streptophyta > Magnoliopsida > Fabales > Fabaceae > Lathyrus > Lathyrus sativus. The sequence goes on from OZ012736.1 coordinate 324,146,788, forward strand.
TTGTTAAGTATTTTGCAGGTTTACAAAGTTAACACTCAAATTAAGCAAGACAAAGAAAACAAATACTAGAAGACACAAAACAGAAGAAAAAAGGACGAAAAAAATAACAGAAATGGATTTTGCTGATATGACGATCGTCACAGGTCCCTCACGACCGTCACGTGTGTGACGATCGTCATGAGCGTCACGAACGTCATGTGCTTCACGAACGTCATGTGTCCTTCAGGATCGTCACGAGTGCAAAAACAACTTAACGTCCACTTTTGAGAACGTGCAGCAGAAGCCCAAAAACAGAATCACGACTCCCTGGATTCTCTCACCCTCAACTGCACTTCCTGAGGTAGTTCACGTAGGAAACATTCACTATAAAAGGAGAGCTTGAGGACTGAAACAAGGGAGCCGCATTGAAGACCACGAAGTGCTGCCCAATTTACTACAAAAAGTCATTCTTTGTTTCTGCTTTGTTTTTCCTTTATTTTCCTTTAAGATTTTAGTTGTACTTTTTGTTCTTTAAACTTTCGGTACGTTAATCGTCACCGAAGTAATCCTGCCGAAATTGTGGGGGATTATCCAAGTGCCGAAGCAGAATTGTTTACATGTTCCATTATTATTAATTCAGTCCATTTGCTTTATAATGCATGTTTACATGTTCTGTCATTTTAATTCAATTATGCTTGCTTTAAGATTCATGTCTAGCTAAACTGTATCGATCGGTATGTAATGAATTAGTAGGACGAGATTCGATAATAACTGGCGTATTTCCACTTTTTCAAACTTGTTTCTGGCCATAGTTTTTAATCAGAATTTGGTAAACCAAACTTCGTCGCGACATCGAGAATTTGTTTAAAGTACTCTCGCCACGACAGTGGGAGATTCATTAGGGTATGAAACGACATGCGAAAGCTGAGGCTAGAACCAGATAGTAAAAACTAGGCATCTATTTTAAATATAGCGAAAGCACTTTAAAAGAGATTAGAACTCAATGGTTTTCAAAAATCAATTTTAACCCCGAACGGAATAGCGAAAGTATACGTTCCGCCTTAGAGTTGCGACTAGCGTCAACAACCAATGTGAGACAAAGGTCTTTAAACCGTTATTTCTTCTGAAAACTATTTTGAAATTATTAAACCAGGACGGTAACTTGTCGAATCCTCGAAGAACTAAGTCATTGCATACCGATTCCCCGTATTAATATTCTAAGAAACCTTTTAGCCTTTCTCTAATTTAGCCTTTACTTTTGCATATTTTCCTTTAAACCATATCCAACCTAGCTAAACATAGTAACGCCTGAGAACACTAGTTTGATTACGAGTCTCTGTGGGATCGATATCTTTTATTACTACGCGATAGACTGTGCACTTGTAGTTAGTTCAGTTAGACTCAGAAAGTCGCGATCAAGTTTTTGGCGCCGTTGCCGGGGACCCGTTTAGTCAATAGTGTAAACCTTTGTTACGTAGTATAGACTAGGTTAACTATTTTATTTCCCTTTTACTCGTTCATCGATTGTATGCCAATTACTCACTCACAAAGCGAACATTTGCTACCAACAATCACCGAACTTGAGTGCTTCCTACACTTAGGAAGACGATTCGTAGAACATCAACAAAGACGTAATAATCCCCAACTTCTCGTTCACACTCCTAAATCTGAAGAAGAATCAACGATGGCTGAAGGACCTCAGAAAAAACCTCTGAAGTACTACGCTACCCCATCTAAGATAGAGCCTCATAGTAGCATTGCTGCCCCCACTATCAATCGGAATGATTTCAAACTAAAACCATCATTGCTGTCAGTTGTACAACAACATCAATTCTCAGGAAATGAAACCGAGGATCCGAACGAACACTTAACGAAGTTTGTGCAATACGCAGACACAGTGAAGGCAAATGGAGTAACTCCAGACGCAATAAGACTTCGTCTTTTTCCTTTCTCTCTTAGAGATAGAGCTTGGGCTTGGTTACAATCCTTGCCATCCAACTCCGTTACAACGTGGGAACAGTTGAAGAACGTTTTCTTAGCGAGATACTTTCCGCCAAGCAAAACTGCTATGCTTAGAGCTCAAATTAACGGATTTCGACAGAAAGATGCTGAATCTCTCTACGAAGCATGGGAAAGATTCAAAGATATGATGAGAGCATGTCCTCACCACGGTTTAGAAAACTGGGTGACTATTCATACCTTCTACAACGGGCTTCTGTATAACACCAGATTAATAGTAGACGCCGCCGCGGGGGGTGCACTTATGGGTAAGCCATACGATGAAACCTATCAACTTATCGAAAACATGTCTCAGAACCATTGCCAATGGGGAGGTGAAAGAACTCCATCAGAGAATCCCATAGCAAAAGGTGGGATGTATGAGATCAGCAGTCTTGAAAAATTCAACGCTAAGTTTGATGCCTTAACGCAGAAGATCGATAGTTTAACTGTAACGCCGCCTGCAACTATAACTGCTGTAACTCCAAACTGTGAGTTATGTGGAATCGCCACTCATAATGCGCCCGAATGCCCATTATTGGCAGGAATTCCACATGACCAAGTAAACTACGCTCAACGTAACCCTTACACGAACACCTACAACCCAGGCTGGAGAAACCATCCAAACTTTTCCTACAAAAACGATAACGCATTGCAAGCACCTGCTGCTCCACCAGGATATCAGAAACCAGCCGTAGCTGCCCCGACTGCCCCTAGAAAATCAAATCTTGAATTGATGATGGAAAAATTCATAGCTACTCAAGCTCAAACAAACAAAGAATTCCTGAATCAAAACATACACACTAGCGAGCAGATTAAACAGCTAACCAGCAAAGTAGACGCTTTAGCCACCCACCACAAAATGCTTGAAACACAGATATCACAAGTGGCTCAACAACAAGCTTCTGCAGCCGCACCCGCTGGTACATTTCCTGGTCATCCCGAACCTAATTTGAAAGGTCATGCAAATGCTGTCATATTAAGAAGTGGAAAAGAACCGGACGGACCGACCGATCCTAGGAGTGAAAACTCAGCCATGCATCAGAAAACTGATAAACCAGCAGAAAAGGAGTCTGAAACCGAAAAGAAGGAAGATAACGAGAAAGAGGTCGCCAAAAATGAAAACCCATATGCTCCTCCACCGCCGTATAAGCCACCGATTCCTTATCCTCAAAGATTCATAAATTCCAAAACTTCAAGACAACTTAAGAAATTCGTAGAACTTCTGAAGCAACTGAATATCACAATTCCTTTCACAGAAGCTATAACTCAAATGCCCTCATATGCTAAATTTCTCAAAGAAATCCTTTCTAACAAAAGAAAAATTGAGGATAATGAAACAGTTACACTTACTGCCGGGTGTAGCGCGGTCATTCAAAATAACATGCCTCCTAAACTAAAAGACCCAGCTAGCTTCTCCATACCTTGTATCATAGGAAAGTTCATCTTAGACAAAGCTTTATGCGATTTAGGAGCCAGTATAAGTGGTATGCCCTTATCTATATGCAAAAAGCTGAATATGAGAGAACTAAGACCATCCAAAATGTCTGTGCAATTGGTTGACCGATCAGTCAAATATCCCGTCGGTATACTGGAAAACGTTCCAGTACGCATAGGTCAATTCTACATTCTAACCGACTTCATAATCATGGATATTAAGGAAGACTCTGTTATCCAGATTATCTTAGGAAGACCCTTCCTAGCAACAGCCAGAGCTATTATAGACATAAAGAAAGGTAGGCTAACATTCGAAGTAGGAGAAGAAAAGATAGAATTCATCCTCACCAAGTTCTTAAAAGCACCAGCCTTAGAAGACACATGCTATTTAATAGATGTCATTGACGAATGCATAAGAGAACTGGAGAAGGAAGAAACTAAATACTCTGAAATCATGAAAACCCAAATCCCTAAAATTCATGAAGACGACAATTGGCGTGCGCCATACAAAGATGATAGTCTAAGCGAAATCTTAGCACTAACTCCTAATCACATGCCAAGTCCGAAGAACCTAACTTTAGAGATTAAAGAATTACCTAAGACCCTCAGGTACGAATTCTTAGATACTGAATTCAAAAGACCAGTGATAGTCAACGCTGATTTAGGACAGTTAGAAACTAAGAAACTATTAGAAGTCCTAAGGAAATACCCAACTGCGTTAGGCTCTAGTATAACTGACCTCAAAGGTATAAGTCCTTCCATCTATATGCATCGAATCATGCTAGAGGAAGACTGCAAAACTTCTAGAGAACATCAGAGAAGGATAAATCATATCCTAAGCATTGTAGTCAAAGACGAAGTGAAGAAGTTATTAGATGCAGGAATCATATATCCGATCTCCGACAGTCAATGGGTTAGCCCAGTGCACGTCGTACCCAAGAAAGGAGGCGTCACCGTGGTAAAGAACTCAAAAGGTGAATCGGTAACCCAAAGAGTTGTAACCGGAAGCAGGATGTGTATCGATTACAGAAAACTGAATAAGGCCACTCGGAAAGATCATTTCCCTTTACCCTTCATAGACCAGATGTTGGAGAGATTGGCCAAACATTCGTATTTCTGCTATCTAGACGGTTATTCGGGATTTTTCCAAATTCCTATTCACCCTGATGACCAAGAAAAGACTATATTCATCTGTCCTTATGGCACTTTTGCTTATCGATGAATGTCGTTTGGACTCTGCAATGCTCCAGCAACGTTCCAGAGATGCATGATGGCAATCTTCGCAGATTTCATAGATGACATCATGGAAGTCTTTATGGATGACTTCTCTGTATGTGGCCAAAGTTTTGAAGGTTGTTTGTCGAACCTAGAGATGGTACTCGAAAGATGCACGAAAGTGAACCTTGTTCTCAATTGGGAGAAATGCCATTTCATGGTCCGACAAGGCATAGTTTTAGGACACGTCATATCTGACAAAGGGATTGAGGTTGACAAAGAAAAAATAGAAATTATAAAGGATCTTCAACCTCCGAAAACCATACGAGAAATACGAAGCTTTTTAGGACACGCCGAATTTTACCGACGATTTATAAAAGATTTCTCGAAAATTACAAAACCTCTGACAGGTCTGGTGATGAAATATGCTGAATTCGTTTTCGACAAGAACTGCTTGGAAGCATTCGAAACTCTAAAAACAGCCCTCATTACCGCACCAATCATGCAACCATCAGACTGGCAACTACCATTTGAAATCATGTGCGATGCGAGTGATTACACTGTAGGTGCAGTTCTAGGACAAAGGAAAGACAAGAAGCTTCACGCAATCTACTATACCAGTAGAACTTTAGATCCTGCCCAAATGAACTACGCCACAACATAGAAGGAACTTCTAGCAATTGTGTTCGCCCTCGATAAATTCTGTTCCTACTTCGTAGGAGCGAAAATAATCATCTACACAAACCATGCTGCCATTAGGTACCTGATAAGCAAAAAGGATGCCAAGCCGAGATTATTGCGATGGATCCTATCTTACAAGAGTTTAATCTAGAAATTAAAGACAAAAAAGGAACCGAGAACGTAGTGGCCGATCATCTATCCCGTATAGAAGACATTAAGCCAGAATTAGTGCCTATCAACGACGATTTCCCTTACGAACGCCTGATAGCCAGATTGGAAAGTGATATGCCACACTTAAACTCGGAAGAACCAGAACTAGAAAAAGCCGTGGAAGTCGTCTATGCACAAGTCACCCTGCCTTGGTATGCTGATATTGTTAATTACTTAGCCGCAAGCGTGCTCCCACCGGACTTCAGTTATCAGCAAAAGAAGAAATTCTTCCACGACTTAAAACATTATTATTGGGACGAACCTCTGCTTTTCAAGAGAGGAGCCGACAACATATTTCGTCAATGCGTCCCAGAGGAAGAAACTGAAGACGTCATCTCTCAGTGTCAATCCGCCCCTTACGGAGGACATGCCAATACTTCAAAGACATGTGTGAAAATCCTGCAATCTGGCCTATTCTGGCCCATCATTTGGAAAGATGTCCACGCTGCTATACTAAGGTGCGACCGGTGCCAACTGTTGCACCCCAAAATTTTCCCAACATTTCTTTACCTAGATTATGTTTCATTTCATTCACATTAGCATTATCATTTGCATTTCATTGACATGTATGCAGGAGATCAAGAGGTATGATTACCAATCAAGGGCTACACAAGACTATGAAGCTAGCTAAGAAGGTCATTCAGGTGCTCAAGGGTTGATATCCTTGTCAAAGAAGTTAAAAGATCCTCAGAGTGAGTGGTTGAAACCAAGAGTGTGTGTCTCCTAGCTTGAGAGTTGTGGGAAGTCATCAGATGATTCTGAAGCCATGAAGTTAGACTTGAGGTCTTGAGAGAGCTCGTGAGAAGTGTTGAATATCACTTTGAGGCCTAGAAAGGTCATTGTGCAAGATTAAGAAGCCTCAACCATGATTGGTGCAGCTAGGGTTTGACTGGGTCAACCCCAAGTCAACTGATGATTTGAAGGAGGTTGAGACCTAATCCAAGAGCCATGTGATCATGGATTGATACATTGAGATGTTTTAAGGATGATTTCAAGGTTAAATCATCATGATTGAAGAGTTTGAGAAGTTTCAGGCTAGGGTTTCTAAGACGACAGTGTAAAATCCCCTAGTTTGACCCCTAACTTCAAGGCTATCTAACTCAAGATATGATCTTCATCTCATCTTGACCCCAACATGACTGTTGTAGGGCATGATCTTAGCTTTAAATTTAGTACTAGAAGTCCTTGATAGGATCCATAGAACTCAAGTTATGAGCCAGACAAGTTACAAGTCATCTGAGGAATGTGAATTTGGAGCTTGAACGTTACCCAACTTGCATGACACCTTTGCCCTAGAAGGATGATTCCTATGACCTTTTGGTCAACATGAATGTTGTTCCTTATCCTCTTAGCTTTCTAAAGAGTACTAGAAGTCCATGATTGGATAAGTAGAACGCAAGTTATGGCTTTGACAAGTCAAGGGTATTTTGGGTATTTGGACATTACAGGTCATTTTGAATCATAGGTCAATTTCACCATCTTGCAAGCCTCAAATGGATTTTTTTTCAACATGAAAGTTGCTCAAAATGATGTTTTTAGCTTTTCTAAGTATCAAGAGTCCATTGATATGGATTATATCAAGCATTGGTGGAAGAAAGTTCATATAAAAGCCATTTTAATGAATTAAGATGAGAAAATTCAAAACAATTGAGAATAACATGTTTTCATGTCAAATTTGTAGTCATTTTGAATGGAATTGATGTTCTAAGGAGATTGGCATTATTACATTTTTGGTTTGAAGTCCATAACATGGCTATTTGGAAGGTTGCTTCACAAATAAGAAACACATCTCACACACTCCATAGGTTGAAATCAAAGGAAGGAAACCACATCACTACACTCCATAAGGCTTAAGTGAATCATGTTGGCTGAGTTTGGAGTGTGAACAAAACTTGAAAGCACATATCCACATTGAAAATTTGGAAGAAAAGTGAATATCCAAAACTCATTAATGAGCCTGGTTTGGGCCTCTAATCCATTGAAACATGTCATAAATAGGATTTAGAACAGAATTGGAAGGTTCTGGTGATCATTTTCGTGGAGAAGCCATTGGAGAGAAGTGAAGAAGCAAGCTTGGAATTGAAATTTCATTTTGGAGAATCAAGAGTTTTCAACCAGAATTGAGCATCAAGAAGCATTCACCATTGATCACTGAATGTTTTTGGATGATTTGGAAGAGAATTGAGGCTTGAATCCACTGCAATCCAAGTTCAAAGCCAGGTTTTAACTTCTTGAAATCTCTCTCTGATTATGTGTTTTCAATGAACTAGAAGCATGCAGTTAGGTTCTATTCATGATCTAGATGGATTTTGGATAGTTAATTTCAAATTTAGAGACAATTTAGGGTTAATTTCATTTTCGGTTGAGATGGTTATCTCAAGATTCTTGCGTTTTTAGAGCGAATAGATGCTATGGTTAGATTGCTGGTGAAATTCTGGACAAGTTTCATGTAGAGATCGTGGCCATTGGTGGCCTGTAGATGAACTTAGGGTTGCGCCAGGGTGGCCGGAGAAACCACCGGCGATTGGCTTCACGCGCGCAGACTTGCAGGTTTGAAAGGTTGAAGATGAAGTCTGGGTCGTCCGTTTGTGAAGAAAGCTTGACTCAGTCAAGTGATCCTAGTGCTCTTGTTGCGCCACGTATCCCCACATCCAAACGCAGCGTTTGGTTTATTGAAACTCAGGCTTGTGAGTTTTGGCTGTATACCCAAGGACGTGTAGGTTCGATCCTCTTGTATGCCTCTTTTTTTTCTTTTTTATTCTTGTATTGTGCTTAATGGAATGAGTCCATGCGCCTGGGCTTAGTGAATCAGTTACTATCCCCACCCCTCTCTCCAGGCCCAATGTATTTTTGCAAAGCAAATCCTTGCTCAACGCACCCCCTCCCTGGTTGTTTCCCTTGACTGAATTGATATTCAGATGGGCCTTACGCCCAGTTGCTATCTTCACCCCCATTATGCTGGGCCCAAGCGAAGCTAGTTGAAATTAGTTGCTGATTGCACCCTCTATTCATCTTCTCTTTAATATTGTTTTATTATTTTTGTGCATTTCATGTTAGTTTGAAAACAATTCATAAAAAATAGAAAAATAGGTCAATTAATTCCAGATTTTTTCCCCCTGATTCATGATTGAATCTAGAATTTTATTGGATAAAAATATTAGGAAAATCATGCATTTTCAATTGTTGTGCATTTTTTACATTTTATTTGATAATAAAATTGCCATGGCTGATACCTCTGTTTGATGATTTTAGTGTGAGCACTTGGTGATTATTTTTGGCTTGATTTTTTGTGTGTGATTTAGCTTAGACATGTATGCTCCCATAGTATTTTTATCACATTTTTGTGATGAAATTAGGTGAGGTTTTTAGATTGAAACTTTAGGTGCTTCCTTTTAGGGTTTAGGTTTAGTACCTTGTAGTGTAGAATTTATTTCTAGGTCTTATTTGAGGATTTGATCTCTAGAATTAACATGGTAGAGTCATGATTGACATAGGTTCCCATAGTGAGTTTTGTAGGATTTTGCAATGGGTTTTAGTATTTTAGTTAGAATTAACTTTAGTACTTGGTTTTGGGTGATCCTAACTTGCTAATTCAACTAGAATGACTTCTTTAGTTCCCTTAGACTAGGGTGTTGCTTCTCTTGCTCTTGGAGGATGATGAAGACTTGTGTGGGCTGTTGTGGAATGCATGGTGGAGCTTGGACTTGAAGATTTCTCTCCCTTTGGTGTAGTTTGTTTAGGGTTAAGGATTAGGGTTTTAGGGAGATCTCTTAGAATAGATTTTCTTCCTTCATGAAACATGGAAGGTGTTGATCACTTCCATTCCTCCCTATGATGTAAGGTCCCATTGTGAAGGCCCCATCCCTCCTTTGGCAGGATGTGTGGTTCCTCACAAATTGGTAGAACCTTTGAGGGTTCCTTTCCTTGATGTTGGAGTGCTTAGAGGTGACCTTTGGTCTTCACTTTGCTTTTCCCTATCCCCACCTTGCTCTTGTTAGATGAATCTTTATCCCTTGCTAGAGGATGGAGTTTCTTGTTAGAAGATTGAAGATGCTAGAGGTTGCACTTCCCCTTTGGTTTGAAGACTGCCCTTGGAGCTGAAGCTTGAAGATCAAGAAGAACAAGTTGACACTTGTGAAGAAGATCAAATTGAGATTGAAGAAGGAGCTGGAGCTTGAAGAAGATGGAGAACAAGTTGATACTTGTGTTTGATGCATTGAAAGCTTGAATAATCAAGTTGATACTTGCTATTGAAGATGAAAGCCTTGAAGAACAGTTACAGACTGAGGACTGAATGCTGTCAGAAGATTGCTTTGCTGTGAAGCTGTGGAAGCTGTTGATCTGCTTTATTTCCTGTCTGTTTGCTTTCTGTGCAATTGTATTGATGTGACTTGTTTGATTTGCTTGATCCATTAGAATAAGTTCATGTTTAAATTGTGTTAAGCTAGGAGCATGATTGCACTAGAGGTTGAGTTGCTCCCTCTGCTTGTATTTTTACTGTATGGCTTTGCTTGCGGGTATTCGGTAGAGCCCTGCTCCCTTGCCTATGTGGTTTGTGATTTGCTTGATGGCATTTTATTTTCTTTTATGATTGCAGTTATTCATACTTGGCTTGAGGTTGAGACGAGCTTGTGGAGGCTGATGCCCCACACACATTTCCTCCCTCACTTGCATTGCATGCATTTTACAGTCGTTCACTGTTTACTGTTTAAGCTGATGCTTTATCTGTTTCTGTTTATCATTGACATGATCCCCTAGGAATCTCACTTCCTTTGATAAGGAAGTGATGATTAGAACTTTAGGTTGAAACCTATGCATGATAACTTCTAGGAGATCCCTGTTTCAAACTTCAACCATAGGATGAATCCTTGGCATGACAACATTAGGACTTGATAGTCTCCCCTTAGTTGAGCCTCTCTCTTCTCATCTCAAACAACAGTAAAAAACGTAATAAAGGCAAGTTAGTATAAGTGCGTTACGATAATTGAGCCTCTCTTCTCCCCTTAGTCTCCCCTTGGGTAATGATAATTGAGCGGCCTCCTCTCAATCATCTAGAATGTTTAGTATAGGTCCTTTGGACGATATGTGACGCATTCGTTCGTAGGTCATAGTCTCTAGTGCTGTACGAACTACAAACAAACATAAAAAAAAAGTTCTTCCGTAAAAGACAGAAAACGAACATCAAATCTTTTTGCCCCGTGGGCCCATAAGTCAAAGGAAGCTTTTCAGAAGAAAAGTGTGTCGTTAACTCCCAGTTCTACCGCAAACGGTAACGCCTAAGTCTCCAAGGGTCGAGCTGCGTACACCAAACTGCTGAAATTGTTTGTTAACCCTACTCGATAAAACAGATGAATCTGAATTCCCGTAATCCGTATTATCCCGAACTACGTAAGCTCTGACCTCTCATACCTATTGAGAGTACGTAGGCACAATACTGATGTATTGGTGAGCCACCTTCCCCCATCACCCGTAGTTAGTCAAACTACGTTGACTCTGATTTCTCATTCTCTGATGAGAATACGTAGGCATAGAGTGCGACGCTTTGCCAAGTCATTTTTCTTTTCTTTTCAGACCAGCCTTGATAGGTAGATAGATAAAACCAACCCGTCAGATAAACACAACAAGCATGGATCCCATCAAGTACGATGGACATGAGGGGTGCTAATACCTTCCCCTTGCGTAACCGACTCCCGAACCCAGACGATGGTTGCGACGACCTTGTCTTATACCTTTTTCGTCAGGTTTTTCCGATCGTTTCCTTTCCTGTTCTGAGGGATAAATAACGAAAGATGGCAACTCTTCTGTTTTGCCGACACCTTATTTTCACGGAAGCGACAGCTGGCGACTCTGCTGGGGAATTGATAGTTTCCTAGGGATCCAACGTCCCTTATGCTAGTCAATTTGGGGATCCAACGTCCCCTGCGAGAGTCAATCCTAGCGCTTGTATGATTACTTGTTGGGTTGTGTTTATTTATCGCATGTTATTTCCCGCACTTTATTTTTAGTATGATGTGATTATCTGCATTATTGTGGGGGGCATTCTGATGAGTGAGAAGCCAGACCCAGGCTTGAGAGCTATATAGTATTAGAGTGGGTTAGTGGAGGACGTGCTTGCTTTGCTTGCAGCTGTTCCCATGTAATCCACACTCAGACGAGGTTCTCTTTGATGGATTCCTATCGGTCCTTTGGACTCGAGGGGTTGTTGGATCTGAGGATTGTCGACTCTGGGAACCGATCATTTGGAATTCAGCTAAGTGAGGCCGCTTCAAGAGATGATGATGCCACACCTTCGGGGTATCGTATCATCGTTTCTTGAAAGTCTGTGACGCTGATGACCGCATAGGATGCCGAACCTTTTCCGTGATTAGGTCCATACCTATGAGCAGGGTCGAGCTTGTTGCAGGAAACCTTAACCTTAAGACTACCTGGTTTTCTTGATAGTGAATCAGTTTTGTTGGTATCAGAGGTTCTCATCATCAGATATATGGTTATTCTTGACAGAGGAGTATTGTGGTTTTGTTGATACAGAGCCTACATCTCCTTAACAACACAGTTGTCCTGATCTCCTACTGCATGATTGCATTTTGCATTGCTTGCATCCTCATTTGCATGTCATTAACGTGTGTCTGTGTTGCAGGTGCATATTTCTCCCCTGGTTCTAGTGATCTTGATCCTTATGGCAGATATGGCATCTCTGAAGAAGAGTGTGGCTTACAAGCTACCAACACCTGACATCCGAGAGTTACGAACTTTGATTTCTTTGGCTGATAAGACAGTGATGGAGAGTTTCAGACAGAGTTATGGGAGACTTCTGGGTATTGTGTATAAGCTTCCTATGTACGAGTTGAATGGCCTCTACGTCCTGCTGTAGTTTTACGACCCACAGCTCAGATGCTTTGTGTTTCCAGACTATGTCCTAACTCTGACCCTGGAGGAGTACTCTGACCTGTTGGGGGTGCCTTTGATGTATCAAATGCCTTACTACCGTGTTGAGGGTGAACCCAAATTGAGTAAGCTGACTGACGCTCTTCATGTAGATGGGTCTAAATTGGAAGGAATGGTATCCAGAAAGATTGGAGTTCATGGTTTCCCTCTGCCTTTCCTGATGGAAAAAGCCCGAAAGTTTGCCGAGAAGGATCGCTGGGATGTGTTCAATGCCTTCTTAGCCCTTTGCATTTATGGGATCGTGCTATTCCCAAGTCATCCGGACTTCATCAGCATGGATGCTTGCCACATATTTGCCTCCAGGAATCCGGTGCCCACTCTCCTCGGAGACGTCTACCATTCAGTTCATAGTAAGAATGAAAACAGAAAGGGGAAGAACATGGCATGTTGTGCTCCTTTACTGTATAAGTGGTTTGCTAGCCATCTTCCTAAGTCAGAGCCGTTCATTGATTCTGCTGAGTCTTCACCTTGGTCTGCGCGTTTGATGGGTTTGACCGCTGACAATATTATCTGGTTTGATAGAGATCTACTGGGCAAAGATATTGTACATAGTTGATGTGGCTTTCCGAACGTCCCCCTGGTCGGAAGGAATGGATGTATCAACTACAATCCCTCTTTGCTAGTACGACAATTTGGGTATGCACTACGAGGTCCTCCTGAAGAGGAAGAGATACGGGAATCTCTGTATCTCACAGGGTTGCTTGAAGGCGACACTTTGATCAAGGTGCAAAATGCTTGGAGCAAAATTCACCGGAAGGGGAAAGTCATGCTGGGAAAGAGCAACAACAAGGCCTTTGATCCATACGTGGCTTGGGTTCGAGAAAGAGCCGCCAAGTGTCTAATGTCGTTTCCTGCTGTGGAACCATTATGTGCTCCCGTGTACAAAGAGCCTACTACAGTTGATATTCAGAAATTCAACCAGGTACTCCAAGAGAAGGAAGAGCTACGAAAGGCCAACAAAGAGTTGGAAAAAGAGATCGCTCAACTTCGGAAAGAGAAAAGCGAAGCCGTTTATACCTGCAAGAAGCAGACTGAGATGATCAACCGTCTAGGCTCCAACCTGACCAAAGAAACTGATGCTAGGGAACATCTGGGGTTGGATCTAAAGTCAGTGCATGGCGTGTTGACAACCAAGAAACAGGATCTGGACAGAGTGTACCGGAAGTTAACCTAGTACGAGAGGGTCTGGGGCAGCACCATAGCCAAGTACAAAGAGCGGGAAGAAAAGCTGAAGCAGCGAGTAGCCGAGCTTGAAGCTCAGATTATGGTGAAAGACGAGAAGACAGAGGCTGAAACCTCACTGCGACGAGACGTCCAGTATAGATTGGCTGGGGCCGAGGAGGATTTGCAAGATTCTCAACTCCGAGCTGATACTAAAAGGAGAAGAGTCGAGAACCATTCTGAAGAAGGTGTTTCTAGGAGCGTTGTCGAGAACCTCCCAGAGTCCATCAGGCAAAGGGACCTGCTGGCCCTAGGTTTGCTTACTCAGTCAGATCACCCCGCTACAAAGAAGTTGATAGAAGATTTTCGTGCCTGTGACCGCACCTGATCTGTTTGTATTTTGTTTGTACATTTTATGCATTCATATGCTGATCACCACCAGGTCTGTTGGTTGGGGTCATGCCTTGTTGCTTCGGTTGTATGTGGTTACAGTTGTACGCTACCCGAGCGGGCTTTTCAGATGAATATATGAGGATTTCTTTTCCATGATTGGATGATAGACTTTATTTGTCTCGGAAACTAGGATCGGGAGGGAATCTCCCCAAGGCACAGACACACGTTTGCATTTGCATGAAGCATTTGCATGACAAGCACCTTGTCGTTTTTCTAACCCTTTGTGTATGCAGGTTGTTCCAGGATTGACCGAAGACCGATCCACCGCTATCCGACCAGAGAAAATCAGGCTAGAGCAATGGAACAAGTGCAAACTGACATTCAGGAACTCCGAGAAAGGATGGACCGCTTCATGGAGCTCATGCAAGTGGTTGCCAACGGCCAAGACCAGCTCAGAACATTGGTCCAGCCTCTGATCTCAAGGGTTGACAGCAATGGTGTACTCCATGGTGGGAGTGTTCCAACCCCTCCTCCTGTTGAAACTCCTCAGACTGGCATCCCCGTGACCGGGGGGAATGAAAGTGGTAACGGGAATGTGATCACTAACATCAGGCTCAATGGTAATACGACTGGTGTCGGTAATGGAAACTTTGAGGCTAATGGCAACGCCGGATTGGGCAATGGCAACACAGGTGCTGGAAATCTGTATGAGCCTCAGCCATGGCTAGAAGATCGTAAAGAAGATTTGTTCTTACAGAGGAGTGCTGAAGGAGAACTGACTGCTGAAGCACTCCTGAGGTTTAAGGCACTCGAGGACAAAATGAGGAATTTTGAGAACCTGAACACTATGGGGGTCGACATGACTAAATTGGGATTGATTTCTGATTTCAAGGTGTCTCCTAAATTCAAGGTACCCGACTTTGAGAAATACAAGGGCACCACTTGCCCTCGTGTCCACTTAAGGTCATACTACCGAAAGATGTCTGCTCACTCTGAAGACGAGAAGCTGCTGATGCGCTTCTTTCAGGATAGCTTGTCCGGGCCATCCTTAGAATGGTACATGAGTTTAGAACCCACCAGTGTGCGCACATGGAAGGAACTGGCTGAGGCCTTTGTACACCATTATCAGTATAATAGTGACTTGGCTCCGAACCGGGTTCAACTGTAGAACTTGTCACAGAGGAACAACGAGGGGTTCAAAGAATACGCCCAGCGATGGCGTGAATTAGCAGCTAGGGTTCAGCCGCCGATGGTTGAACGAGAGCTTGTCGAAATGTTTGTAGCCACTCTTCCGGGGGTCTATTACGAGAAACTAGTCAGTGGTACGTCAGGGAGTTTCTCTGATCTCATCATTACTGGCGAGCATGTTGAAAATGGGATCAAGTTGGGGAAAATTCAAGGTGTTGATCTATCCTCAGCTGGAGGAGGAAAGAAACCATATGGTAACAAAAGGCGTGAAGGAGAAACGAGCACCGTGTCCAACGCTCGGAGGAAGGGTAAGGGCCAGCGCCAGCAGGTGGCTAGCATAACCATCCCTGCTGTCCAACAACCCCATGTCGCTACTGCGAAAATTGGCGTCGGCTATGACAGAAGAGTCGCCACCGTGCGTTATTTATCCCAACAGAGGGAAAGGAAACGCTCAAAGTAAACCTAACGCAAAACGGGAAAGGAATGGTCGTCGCAACCAAGTTCCTGGATTCGGGACTTGATTATGCAAGGGGAAGGTATTAGCACCCCTCACGTCCGCCGTACTCGACGAGATCCACGCTTGTTTTCTAGTACGGATTGTTATTCTATCTACTCTATAGGTCTGGGTTAAAAAGAAAAGAAAATGACTCAGCAAAGTATCGCACTTTATGCCTACGTATTCCCGTCTGGAACGAGAAATCAGAGTCAACGTAGTTCGCCTACCTACGGGAAAGGAGGGGAAGTTTGCTCGCTAGGATACGACATCCTATGCCTACGTACTTTCATACAGCATGAAAGATCAGAGAAAACGTAGTTCGGGCTACGGAAGACACATGTTTGTCTGACGGTTTTTTATTACCTTCTAAAAGGGTTTTTCTTGATTAAGAGTCCAAGCGGACAAAAATGACACTTTGGTGTTTGTTTTGAATCTTTTACGAAAGAAGTGTTTTTTAGTCTGTTTGCAATCTCTGACGCACTAGAGACTATGATTCGAGAGTGACTATGTCGCGTGTCACCCAAAGGGTGCCACACTAAGCAGTCAGACTACTGGAAAGAAGCTCTCCAGTAACCCTTTCTCAAATAGCTTAAGGCTCGTAACGTACAACATCGATTAACCTTATTACTGTATCTTTGAGTGGTTTTGAGATAAGAAGAGAAAGAAGCTCTAAAAAACCTAGGGTTGAAAAAGGGAATAAAAACTAACCTAATGTTGTCATGCATGGATAAGAATCCTAATGTCTGTCATAACTCCTTCCTGCACAGAGGAAATCAGAGATCCTAGGGGATAAAGAGAAAAGAAAACAAGCAAATACAGTAAAATGCATGCAATGCAGCAATACAAGCGAGGCAAGGGAGTCCCACTCAACCTCGAACCTGGGAAAACAACAGGCAAAGTGAATCAACATTCACTTCAAACCTAGGGGGCAAGCAGCACAAGCCAACAATCAAAACACAAAACAAAACCCAAAGCAGAGGAGGCACCCCAAGCAGCAGCACCAAACTCCTACAGCAAACAGCACAAGCAGCAGCTCTGACAGCAACAAGTAGATTAAACATCAAACAGTTGACATCAACAACCTTCATCTTCATGAATGCTCCTATCCTCTCAAGTTTCAATAAACTTCCATCTTCAACAAGCACCAAGCTTCAACAAGCTTCAGACTTCAACAAGCAACCAGCCCCTAGCTTCAACAAGCAACCAACTTCAATAAGCACAAACCCCTAGCTTCAACAAGCACTGAACTCTAGCTTCAACAAGCACCTCCAAGGGAGAATCAATCAACAAGATCAAGTTGAAGTGTTAAGAAACTCAATGACAACCAAGGGAAGCCATTAAGATCTTAACATTGTAAAGGAATTATATCCTAAAAGTTCTACCCTTAAAGCATGTCATTCATCCCTCCAAAGGAGAGACGTGACTTTTTTAAGAGGACTTTATGTCATTGGATTGAATGGAGATGAACAATATACTCCATGTTTGAAGAAATGAACAAAACTAGTCTAATGCTTTTCCTAAAACCCTAGTTTTCCTAAGCTCCTGACAAGCACTCCACCAAGTGAGAAATCTTCATGCCCAAGCTCTTTCAATCTCTCCAAAGCAACTTCAATTGGTCTTCATCTTCATCCAAGCACAAGAGCACCATCACCCTAATCTAAGGGGAACTATTGCATTAAACTAGTCAAGTTAGTGTGTCAGAAACACCTGGAAGTTAGTCCTAAAACTAATTCTAATTAAAATACCAAAAGTGATTGTAAAATCCTACAAAAACATCTAAGGGTTCCTAAACCTCTTAAGAATCTCTCATACAAAAACCATGGGGTTAACCATTCATTTGGACCTAAAAATATGCCCTAAACCTAAGGGTACTATCCTAAAACCCTAATTCTACAACACCTAATGTTCAATGTTCAAACTAGCCTAAATTTATCTCACAAAAATATGAGAAAATTACTATGGGTACATGCATCTCTAAACTAACTAAGCCAATAAGAATCAACTCAAAAATACACACCAATCATCCATACCAAAATCAGCAAGATCAATCATCAAACAAATTCCAAATAAAACCAATTAAAATACAAAAAAATGCCAATAAATTCTAAAATGCATGAAAAATGAATTTATTAAATTCCTAAAATTCTAGACTCTCTAAGGAGTCAGGGGGGAAAAATCTAGTCAAAAAATGTTAATTTTCCTAATTGTTATGAATTATTTCCTAAACTATATGAAAATATAAAAATAAAAGAAAAATAATGAAAAATAATAAAAGCGCGTGTCAGATAGCAATTTATTTCAGTTATAATCTAGGCTGGGCCCAGAATCGGGGTGTGCATATCAAACCTGCCTAAGCCCAAACCAATATTAAAACATCTCAGAAAATAAAATGGAAATTGGAAAAAGGGCGTGATGAATAGCAATGATTCCTAGTTCAGATTCACCATGGGCCTAAATCTGGGGTGTGAGTAGCAAGAACCACCTAAGCCCAAACAATTACTATTAAGTGAAACGGTGAGTTTTGATGAAACTCAATCCCTTCAGAATGTGAAACACGATCGTGGCCTTTGGATTGGGTTCTCAATCAAGGGTCAAAGCCTCATCCTAGGGTTGGGAGTCATCGTCCCCAAAACATTTTGAAAATGAGAGGGAAGACTCAGACGGTGGCCTGAGCTTTGCGCCACCGTCTTCTCCGGCGTGGAATATCCAAAAGTGCATCAATCAAGCCAACTAAATACCCTATCTCACTTGAAATTTCATCCTGAGTTCAAAAATGATCTCCAATTTCATTGATTCTCACTCAATTTTCAAACCCGATCCAAGTTCAGAAAAAAATCACCAAGTCTTGAACATCTCAAATCTTGCAATTAAGGATCCTAAACTCATCTACACCTTTCCCTGATCAATTCTAACCATCTAAACACCATTAAAGCCTCAAGAACCAGGAGATA
This sequence comes from Lathyrus sativus, assembly GCA_963859935.3. Taxonomy (NCBI): domain Eukaryota; kingdom Viridiplantae; phylum Streptophyta; class Magnoliopsida; order Fabales; family Fabaceae; genus Lathyrus; species Lathyrus sativus. The sequence goes on from OZ012736.1 coordinate 324,165,442, forward strand.
TGAGCTTCAACAGAAATTGCATCAAACTTAATTTTGTCTCTAATTGTACAATTCTTGTGCCTAAATCCATCCTAGAATCATCACTAACCTAACCACATATCAAATGCTAATCAAATTCCCCTAATCTAAGCTAAAAATTGAAAGTTGCAAACCTGGAAAAAATGGATGAACAGAAGGTGCAAATGCTCGATTCAAGCTCCAATCTTCTCCAGAATCATTCAAGAACCACTCCTAAAGCTTTCCCAATGATCAATTTGCTTTGAAATCCCCTTAATCTCCAACCACGATTTCTGATGCAGCTTGAGAATTTTCAATGGCTTGCTCTGGTTCCTTGCTCAATTCCTCCCAAAAAATGATCTGAATCAGTTGCAAATGTTATATAGAATGTGTTAGAATACTCTAGAAACTTCTGTAACCATCCAAATGAGAATTTCAATTTCTCATTTTCCCTCAAAATCTCATGTGTAACAGTCGTGCCTTGCTCTGTTCTGGACCTTGATTTCACTTGAAATTCTCCCCTTATGACATTTAGAATTGAATGGCTATGATTGTTTCCTTGTTTTTGATCCCATGGCCATGTATTGATGTGTTACTTCAACCTTAAGTAACAAAATGGAAATGAGTGAAAATGACCCCAATTCAAAAATGTAACAATGTCATTGTATTTAAAATGCCTTTTCTGATCAATTTGGTATATAACATGGACTTGTTTGGACCCCAATCATTAAATTCCATTTTTTGGTCTTTGAATGACTTATTTTTCTCCCTTTTTAAGCCATTTCAAGCAACTCCTTGTTACAAGCCAATCCAAGATCTCACGACCACTTGATTACACCCAAAACATCATTTTGAACAAGTTTCATGTTGAACAATTTTCCATTTGAAGCTTGCAAGTTGGAGATTTTAACCCATGCTTGAAAACGACCTATAATCACCAATACCCAAAATACCCCTGGCTTGCCAAGATCATAACTTGAGTTCTACAAATCCTATAAAGGACTTCTAGTACTCTATGGAACGCTAAGATCAAGATCTACAACTCTTATGTTGGCCAAGAATCCATTTGAAACATCCTTGAAGGGCAAAAGTTGCTTGGAAGTCAAGTGACTTTCACAGATAAATTTCATTGTCATCTAATGACCTGTAATTTGCAAGAACCATAACTTGAGTTCTATAAATCCCCTTGAGGACTTATAGTACTCAAATTAAAGGTATTGAGATGCTATAAAAGTTTCATGTTTGCCAAAGATCCATTTGAAACTTGTATTTTGACTTATGTGGCTTTGAAGTTAGGCACTAAACAGGGGATTTTACAATGAACCCCTAATTTAGCAACTTCCCACATCCTTGATCCTTCTTTGCTTAATCTTGGCACAACACCACACATGTATCAACATACCAATCCATGAACCCCATGACTTCAAAATAGGCTTTGATGCTCTTCAATTACTCAACTGAACCATGATTGACCCAGATGAAACCCTAGTTGACTATACCTCAACTGTGGCTCTTGTACTTGAATCAATGACTTGTCTCAGCTTCAATATGGCCCTCTAGGCATCCCATGAGATCCATACACACCTCACATTCACATTCCATGTTTCTCATCCCACTAATGGTTCTCAACATTCCTCAAAATAGGAGCAAAACCCACATGTAGGCACTCAAACTTCTCAAGACTTCAAATCACTTCTTGATGGCTTGGATGACTTCTCATACTTGGATAACACCTCTTGCTAGGCTCTTCTCTTGATAGACACCCTTGATCCCTTGTTGGAGGTATGCTATGCTGTGATATGCAAATGATTGCATTATGTACATGATGTAACTATGCAAATGAAATGCAATGAAACATAAATCAGGCAAGAGAAGGTTGAGCAAATTTTGGGGTGCAACAGCTGCCCCTATTCAAACGGCTTGGACCCGACTGGGTGAAGAGCGAACAGCCTTCAAACAATCGAGGTACGAGATGGTTGAATACCAAGGAACCCGAAAATTTGCCAACCGCAGAAATAAACTGCACTGCTTGGGGAACGATATCCACTATCTGAATCCAGTTGTTACGGCAACAACTGGTCAAACGCCTGATAATAACTCTGATTTCACCTTCAACCACCTCTGTAACGCCACAGGTACTGAACAATTTTTTTTGCAAAAACACCTCCGTCCACAATTGGACTAACCTTGTCAACGCAAGAAGAGAAAAAAATTCATCAACACGAATAAAGATTCTGTCGTCACAGGAGTAACCTCGTCCACATCTGGACCCAAACTTCGTCAAATCACGAATGAATACAGATCTGTCCACATCAGGACTCACATTTCATCAACCCGAAGCAATCTCAACATAAACTTGTCCACGTTAGGACTCAAACTTCGTCAACCCGAAGAAATCTCAACAACCCAGGAATAGAACTTTGTCCACGTTAGGACGCTTGTTTCGTCGACACGAAGAAATCAAGAGCAAAACTTTGTCCACGTTAGGACGCACACTTCGTCAACACGAAGAAATCCCATCATAAGCTTGTCCCCGTTAGGACTCCAATTTTGTCGACCCGAAAAAAATCCTATCGTCATAGGAATAAGCTTTGTCCACGTTAGGACGCCCCATTCCATCAACACGGAGAAATCCCGGCGACCTCGCTGGGGATGAGTTGTCTGTACCTCGTCAACACGAGGAGATCCTATCAATATAGGAATAAATTGTCCACGTTAGGAATGAATTGTCCACGTTAGGAGTAAATTGTCCACGTTAGGAATGAATTGTTCACGTTAGGATTAAATTGTCCACGTTAGGAATGAATTGTCCACGTCAGGACTCACATCTCGTCAGCACGAGAAAATCCTATCAACATAGGAGTAAATTGTCCATGTCAGGACACCGTTTCGTCAACACGAAGAAAGATAAATTCGTCCACGTCAGGACTCGCACATCTTTGATCCGCTGAGGAAATAGAATCTGTCCACGTCAGGACTCATGCTTCGCCAACACGAAGAAAGATAAATTTGTCCACGTCAGGACTCGCGCATCTCGTCAACACGAGGAACTATAAACTTGTCCACGTCAGGACGCACATTTCGCCAATACGAAGAAAGATATCTGCTGGGGATAAATGGTCCACGTCAGGATACCATTTCGTCAACACGAAGCGTAATCAATTTGTCCACGCCAGGACTTCACATTCCGTCAACACGGAAAAGTTAAATCTGCCCACGTTAGGACTAGCACACCTCATCAACACGAGGAAATAAATTTGTCCACATTAGGACTCGTATCTCGTCACCATGAGGAAATCCCGTCAATACAGGACTAAATTGTCCACGTCAGGACTCATATCTCGTCAGCATGAGGAGCTCCTATCAACATAGGCAATAAAATTTTGGCGACCTCCGGAGAAATACTTCTGTCAACCAGTAGGAAAATACATCTTTTTATCCATACGAGAAGATACTTTGAATACCGTTTCTCTGCTTATCTCTGCAGTAGCTAACTCCATTGATCCCAACCCACAAACCTTTTAGCACTGACGTGACAACAGCTTTGAGGAGGACTCTACTGAGGATATTTGGAAACCAAACTGCCGGACGCCTGCTTCGATAACCGGCGGCAGCTTCTGAAATTTTGATTCATGAAACCCTTTGACACTGACGTAACAACAAATTGGAAGAAAATAATCCACTGGCCGGATAAGAGAAACTTCAACAAGCAACTCTTGCGGGGAAAACAAGAGAAATTTAAACAAATAATTCGGCTCGGGGACAAAGAGAAACTTAACCAAGTAACTCTGTGGGAAAATAGTAGGATGAACCGTATCATCACACGTCTCACGGCGAGACCTCGAATACCTGGTAATAGACCTGAGCCAGAACTCCATACTCCTGCTGAGAAAATACACCTGAAAGCAAAAGGTTAACCAACCTGATTCATGTTTCAAAATGTGTATGTTTGACAATGGCGTAATGCTCCATACGGCACGGAAATGCTACGCATTTGAGTAGATGCAAATATGACGATATATGCAAATGCAAATGCAGGCTCAAGCTGTCGGGGCCACTCTGATAGTGTTGTCTCAACAACATGAACGCTGAGGATAACGCCAACTCCGCTGGGGGAGAACAAGTATCACAAAGTATTCTGGCGAAATAAACGCCAGAAATACAACCAACTCTGCCGGAGAGAGATTGAACATCAATTTCCACTGGGAGGAAAGAACAAACACCCTACTGGTGAACAGACTTAGCCGGGGAAGAAGCGACACTTCTGGGCAAAGCACACTGTCTGGGCACAGTTTACACATTCCGAGTTACCACTCTGCTGAGGATCAACACCCTGTCAATGGCAAGACGACCTGTGGGGAGCAAGAAAACCATCATTCGCGGACATAAACCTTTTGAACCAACAACTTGGTTAACTATTGCAGGAATCTCCCATGGTGGGGATTAAACATGCACATCTTTGATTCGCTGAGGAGCGCAACCTGCAGGGGACATTGATTTTGACTTGTCGGGGTTAATCCTATGGACGGCTTTCCTTGAGGATACTCTCCTGGGGAAAATAATTCCCTCCTTCGGGAAGGGAGAAATGTCATTTCAACTCTCTGGGGATAAGCTGCGACTAGCTGAGGAATGACATCAACTGGAGTCAGGTCTTACGGCAAGCGACGTTGGCTGGGGAATACAATTCCTGACCATTTTCTCCAAAGGTAAGAACCCTGCAAAACACAAACGAGACAAAACATGCCTATACAACAGAATCTATCCGGGTTAGCATCTGTGACATTACTTCAGTCAATTCGAAGTTTTAGCAATTATTGGCAAGGGCCAGCAATATTATGTAAATGCAAGTTTATCAAAAACATCGGTGTTTTTCACACAAAAAAACAGTAAAGAACAAGCATCAAGTACTGAATAACATGTTTTATTGATAACGGGCCTCTGAATAGGCAAAGTTTTGTACACTGGATGCAACTCCTGAAAAGAGGAAGTTACGCACAAACACACATAAATATATGCACAAGAAGCATAAAGAAAATACAAAACAATATTTGTATACATGTCGGCAACGTGGCACAGACAAACACCATGAGCTGATCCTCCTATGACTCACCTGACTCTGCGCTTTCCCGGTACTCGATCTTCGGAAGAGATTGTTTTTGGATAGACGACCCCCAGGTACTCCCAAACCACTAAGCAATGCCGTATCAAATCCGGACCGCGGTCATTTGATTTTTCAATCCCTAACTTTTGCGTGAACTGCCCTTTGCGGGTTTTCTATTCACCGGGATACCCTTTTTTGCCGAAGTCGCCCTTTTCAGGTTTTCGACCAATTTTATCCCTAATTTTTGCGCGAACCTTTTATTCATTTTTTATGGTTCGCCGGGATGCCCCATTTTTGCCTGGACTCTCTTTTTACTGTCCAGCGGGTCACTTTCAAGCAAAGTATTTTTTAACTGTGTCCGAATTCACAGGAGACGTAAAGTCTTCACCATCCATGGTGGATAGTAACAAGGCTCCTCCAGAGAAGACTTTTCTGACAACGTAGGGACCTTCGTAATTGGGAGTCCACTTGCCCCTGTGATCTGTTTGTGGTGGGAGAATATTTTTCAAAACAAGATCGCCCGTCTGAAAGCTTCGAGGGCACACCTTCTTGTCGTAAGCTTTCTTCATCCGGCTCTGATACAACCGACCGTATGCTAGAGAAGCCAATCTCTTCTCATCCATTAAGCTGAGCTGATTCAGTCTATCTTTTATCCATTCTGCCTCGTCGAGTTGGACATCACGTAAAACCCTCAGGGAAGGAATCTCAACCTCCAACGGTACCACCGCTTCCATCCCGTATACCAATGAGAAAGGGGTTGCCCCGGTTGATGTGCGTACCGTCGTACGATAACCGTGCAAAGCGAAAGGTAATATCTCGTGCCAGTCCTTATACGTCACAACCATCTTCTGAATAATCTTCTTTATGTTCTTATTGGCCGCTTCGACAATGCCATTTATCTTGGGCCGGTAAGGAGAAGAGTTGTGATGCTCAATCTTAAAATTCTGACACAGCTCTTTCATCATTTTATTATTCAAATTTGAACCGTTGTCGGTGATAATCCGCTCAGGGATTCCATATCTGCAGATAATATCTCGTTTGATAAATCTGGCTACCACTTGTTTGGTCACATTGGCATATGATGCTGCTTCCACCCATTTGGTGAAGTAATCGATTGCCACCAAAATGAACCGGTGTCCGTTTGATGTCGTAGGCTCAATCTTACCAATCATGTCAATCCCCCACATCGAGAAAGGCCACGGTGATGACATCACATTCAGAGGACTTGGAGGCACATGGATTTGGTCCGCATAAATCTGGCATTTATGACACCTCTTTGCAAACTTGAAACAATCTGTTTCCATAGTCAGCCAATAATAACCTGCCCACAACAGTTTTCTCATCATAGCATGCCCACCAGCATGTGTACCAAATGTACCCTCATGTATCTCTTCCATGAGCAGCTTCGCCTCTTTCTCATCTACGCAGCGTAGCAACACCAAGTCGTGGTTTCTTTTGTACAGGACACCGTCCGGATTCAGATGGAAATTGCCAGCCAATCTCCTGAGAGTCTTCTAATCTCGACTGGATGCCCCAGCCGGATACTCTTTGTTCTTCAGGAAATTCTGGATGTCAAAGTACCAGGGTTTACCATCGAGAGCCTCGTCAGTGGCAAATATGAATGCAGGCCTATCGAGCCGAGAGATAACAATCCGGGGAGCCTCGTTCCAGAAGTTAACTTTATACATTGAAGACAATGTCGCCAGGGCGTCAGCCATTTGATTTTCTGCTCGTGGCACGTGATGCAATTCCACCTTGTCAAAGAAAGGCAACAATCTCCTTGCATAATTCATATAGGGTATCAAATTGGGCTGACGTGTCTCCTATTCTCCTTTGATCTGATTCACCACCAGAGCTGAGTCTCCGTATACATCCAAGTTCTTGATTCGCAAATCAATGGCTTCTTCCAGACCCATGATGCAAGCCTCATATTCAGCCTCGTTATTGGTAACAGGAAAAGTCAATCGGGCAGTAAATGGGATGTGCGACCCATGAGGAGTAGTGATGATTGCACCTATTCCGCTATCATAGGAATTTACAGCTCCGTCAAATATCAACTGCCATTTGGAACCCAACTCTGGTCCTTCGTCCGGCAACGGTTCTTCACAATCTTTCATTTTCAGGTACATGATATCCTCGTCAGGAAAATCAAACCTCATCGATTGGTAGTCCTCAACCGGCTGCTCAGCAAGGTACTCTGACAGAACGCTACCTTTAATAGCCTTTTGCGAGACATATTGGATGTCGTATTCTGTTAACACCATCTGCCATCGGGCAATTTTTCCGGAGAGTGCTTGCTTCTCAAACACATATTTGATTGGATCCATCTTTGAAATTAGCATGGTTGTATGATTCAGCATGTATTGCCTCAAACATTTGGCGGCCCAGGCTAGCGCGCAACACGTCTTCTCGAGCATTGAGCATCTGGACTCACAGTCGGTAAACTTCTTACTCAAATAGTAGATCGCATGCTCTTTACGTCCGGTCTCATCGTGTTGACCGAGAACACAACCCATACTTTCCTCAAGAACCGTCAAATACATAATCAAAGGTCTCCCGACCACTGGGGGTATCAAAACAGGAGGTTCCTGCAAGTATTCTTTTATCTTGTCGAACGCCTTTTGACAATTTTCATTCCAGGTTAACACTTGATCCTTTTTCAACAACTTGAATAACGGCTCGCATGTCGCAGTTAGGTGAGATATGAATCAAGCAATGTAGTTCAACCTCCCTAAAAACCCACGCACTTCTTTTTCTGTTTTAGGCGTCGGCATTTCTTGTATAGCTTTTATCTTTGCAGGATCAACCTCTATCCCCTTTTCGCTCACAATAAACCCCAGCAGTTTACCCGATCTCACCCCAAAGGTGCACTTGTTAGGGTTCAGTCTCAACCTGAACTTCCTAAGTCTTTTGAACAGTTTCAGGAGATTAACCAGATGCTCCTCCTCTGTCTGAGATTTGGCGATCATATCATCAACATAAACCTCGATCTCTTTGTGCATCATGTCATGAAAGAGAGTCGTCATAGCACGTTGATATGTTGCCCCAGCGTTCTTCAGTCCGAAGGGCATCACTTTGTAGCAAAATGTTCCCCAGGGAGTAATGAAGCTAGTCTTTTCCATGTCTTCTGGCGCCATTTTGATCTGATTATAGCCTGAGAAGCCGTCCATGAAGGAGAATACGAAGAACTGAGCAGTGTTATCAACCAACACATCAATGTGAGGAAGTGGAAAGTCGTCTTTCGGGCTCGCTCTATTCAAATCACGGTAGTCTACACACATTCGCACTTTACCGTCTTTCTTCGGCACTGGTACTATATTAGCGACCCATGACGGATAAGTTGTAACAGCTAGGAAACCAGCATCCCACTGTTTTTGAACTTCCTCCTTGATTTCCACAGCCATGTCCGGTCTGGTTCTTCTGAGTTTCTGCTTAACAGGCGGACATTCCTCTCGCAACGGCAGACGGTGCACAACCATGTCCGTATCCAACCTAGGCATATCCTCGTACGACCAAGCAAATATATCACTATACTCTCGCAGTATCTCAATCAGCCTTTGCTTGATGTCGCTCTGTAGCGCAGCCCCTATACGGATATTTCTCACGACCTCTTCCGACCCCAGGTTGATAATCTCAATTTTCTCCTAATGAGGCAGAATGATTCTCTCTTCCTGTTTCAACAAACGAGTCAGCTCCTCTGGCAGGTCGCTATGCTCAACAATCTCTTCCTCTGCTTGGAATACCGGGTGCTCGAAGTCGAAACGAGTCATGGGCGGTTCGTAGAAGGTGTCATCTGAAATATTAGTCTTGCAAAGAAAATGGTTAAACGCTTCAACACGCAAACAAAGCAAATAACCACGTTGCCATTTATTGTTAAAGCAAAACAAGAAAAACAAGGATCACAATATTTGTATATGAAAAACGCCTTTATTTCATGATTAAAATAGTGCAATACACATAATCAAGTAGCCCTAAGGTAAAATCACTATGCCCCGGGTAGGACATAGGATTATTCAACAATTGACAAAACAAATCATTACTGTTTAAGAGTCACTGAGACAGTTTCCCGGATGGACCAGTTGCAGAGACTTTGTCCTGGCACGCTTGGCTTGATCCACGCGTCCATATCGCAGTCACTATCTCCGTCTTCAGCATCGGAAATAGCGTTGATTGTCTCAAAGCACACCCCGCCTGGCGTAATCGTTATCGGTCCCTTGAACCTAGGCGCTCCTGAAGATGATGCTGACGATGTCGGTCGATACCCTAGCCCAAACTTGTCATGCTTCACGGGAATCTCTAGTACCTGCCCCCAACCTTTAGTCTCACCAGTCTGCACTAAAGCCTGAGCCTCCTTGTAGGATGACACTGCCACCTCTGGCATTTTGCTGGAACCCTGAGCTTTGTCTTTAATTTGTAACCCTTCGAAGGCTTGACAAGGTGTCTCGTGTATTTCTACGTCGACCTCAACATATCTGAACGAAGACAGGTGACTGACCAAAATGTCCTCCTCCCCGCAAACGGTAACAACACTATCACCCATCATGTACTTCAACTTCTGATGCAAGGTGGATGTTACGGCCCCTGCAGCGTGGATCCATGGACGCCCAATAAGGCAGCTATAAGCCGGATGGATATCCATGATGTAGAATTCGGTATCAAAAATTTTTGGCCCCATCTGAAGTGGTAATGTGATTGATCCAAACACTGATCTTTTCGTCCCGTCAAACGCCCTCACAACCAAATCTCTGGGCGTGCAAATAATTCCCCGTATGTCCAATTTCATCATGGCTTTCTTTGGCAATATATTCAACGACGATCCAGTATCCACCAATACCCGCGACATTACGGTGCCCCGGCATTCCACCGATATATGCAAAGCCATGTTGTGCTCTCGACCCCTGGGTGTTAGATCAAAATCTGTGAAACCCAAGCTATGTCCAGTATTGACATGTGTCATTATCCCCTCTAACTGATTTACAGAAACTTCTTGAGGCACAAATGACGTATCCAGAATCTTTAGCAGGGCGTTCCGGTGGGCCTCGGAACATAACAACAACGACAAGATAGAAATCTTCGACGGCGTCTGCTGTAGGTGTTCAACAATTTTGTAGTCACTTTTGTGAATCAGTCTCATGAACTCCTCTACGTCCTTGAGTGACGTATCCTTTTCTTTCAACTGAGTAGGCCCGCTTTCATTTACTTTAGCTTTTCCTTTGGCCAATCTCTCTGCTTCTATTTCAGGTGAGGTAAAGATCCTTCCGCTACGGGTCATGCCCCCCGTTCCAACGACATTATCAACAGCCCCAGCTGGCTGGCTATTCACCACAATCTTTTCATCGTTGCAATATGCTTCCAATACGTATGTCCACGGGACAGCTTTCGTACTCTCAAAGGGAACAGGCCCTGCTTTGGTAATTGTAATAGTTGGCCGCTGGGCGGACGCCGTTATCGTTATAGTCTTCCTCGGGATCATCATCGTTGTAATATCACTTTGCTTATCACATAATGCCTCCACAGGCCTCTCAACTGCAGTTCGATCAAATTGCAAGGTCCCTTCGTCGATCATGGCCTGAATGCCCTGCTTCAAATCAGTACAACCCTCGGGCTGGGTCCAACACTCTAAACAGTATTCATCACAACTAGGGAATACTCCCCCTCTGAGCAACCTGCTTTTCACCTCACTCAATGGTGTCTCCAGTTCGTTAACAGCCATCACCGAGTTCAAATTTTCTTCTGTCAAGATGGCATTTGCCCCATGATTAGGCATAGGCTGTTGTATAATATTGGGCCCCACCTGGCCAAAGTTGATGGCTTTACTGTCCAACAAGTCTTGAACTTTATGCTTGAAAGCATGACAAGATTCTACATCATGTTCGGGCGCCCCGGAATGGAATTTGCAATGCTTATTAGCGTCATACCCATAAGGAAGTATCGGTCCTGTAGGCGGCTCCAATGTTCTTTTCTCGACCAAATTCAACCCCAGCAGTGTCTGAAGAAGCTCTGCATATGTCGATGGAGGCTTATCAAATACCCTCTTCGGCTTTGCATTCCGAAACCTTCTCTGACCCTAATTCTGCCTTTGCTACTGCTGTGGTTGTTGTTGCTGTTGTTGTTATGGTTGGATTGGAATAGTAACACTGGCTATTTGTTGAGGTTGAATGTACTGATTTCTACCTCTGCCCCAGCCTCTGCCACCAAATACAGCGCTTGTATCACCCTGTCGTCTTCCGCCAAACGCCTTTCTCGCGCCCCCAGCTGATGTAGATTCGCCTGCCTGAATCTTTCCAATTTTAATTCCATTCTCGATCCTTTCTCCCATAAGGATCATATCGGAGAAGCTACCCATCGAAACATTGAGTAACTTGTCATAGTACATTCCTGTAAATGTCCCCACAAACATGTCATTCATCTCCCTTTCGACCAAAGGAGGGTGCACCCGAGCTGCCATATCGCGCCACCGCTGCGCGTACTCTTTGAAACTTTCGCCACTTTTCTGTGACAGACTCTGCAACTGAACTCTGTTTGGCGCCAAATCACTGTTATATTTGTAATGCAAAACGAAAGCATCAGCCAACAGCTTCCAACTTCTAATCTAAGTGGGCTCCATCCCCATGTACCATTCCAATGATGGTCCAGATAAGCTATCCTGAAAAAAATGCATGAGCATCCTTTCATCATTCGAATATGCAGACATCCTTCTATAATAAGAACGTACATGGACCTTTGGGCAGGTATCCCCTTTGTATTTGTCGAACGTTGGAGTCTTGAATTTTAATGGCACCCTCAGCCCTGGTACCAACCCCATAGTAGCCATATCTAACCCAGCGGAGTTCTGATTAACCACACCTTTCATCTGCTCTTCTAACATTCTGATCCTCTGAATAGGGTCAATGGGGCCTTCAGGTCCCATACCTCTTCCTGAAAAAGCGTCTTCCTGGTGATCCACATTCCAGTCATTTGCATACCCATCGTAACCCATGTTACGGCCAAATCCTTGTTGATTGAACACAGGACCCTGTCCTCGGTTGCCGAACCCTAGATGGACCCCAGCAGGTCCAAAACCATTATTGAAAGGAAATGCCCCAGCGCCGTTGTTATTCATATTACCGAATCCACCATTACCGTAGCCATACCCCTGATTGTTGCCATAACCGTCATTACCAAAGCCTTGATTGTTGAACCCGAAGTTCGCGTCCTGATTGACGTTGTCGTACCCATTGTTTCCAAAGTCAGCATTGTCACCGAATCCTTGATCGACATCCACAGTGTTGACTTTGTTGTTAACAACATGCCCATCACCACCATTTCCAGTATTGCCATTACCAGCGCCAGCACCTGCACCAGTATCAGTGTTTTCATGGACAATCACAACAGGTGGGGTAACAATTGCCGATATCTCATCCTCCCGGCGAGGAGTTTCAACAGAATTGTGGTCAGTATTTCCATTTCCATTTGTCCGCGTCAGCAGCGGCTGCACCAAGGTCTGAAGATTCTCTTGGCCCTTGGCCATGCTCTCTATAGCTTACATGAACATAGTCAGCTTCTCACGGATTTCCTGCATCTCGACCTGAACTTGATCCATTGCCTTCTTACAGTTGTTTCTGGTTGAGTAGCGGTGGATTCTTTGGTCATCAATCCTGAAAAACCTGTGAGATACAGGAAATAAGATACAGATTCATCAAGTAACTGGCAATGCAAAATGAATATGCAGATGCAATATGTGTCTGTGCGTTAGGGAGATCAACCCCTGATTCTAGTGCCAAAGTGCCAGTGCAGTGACAGTGCTAAGAAGCTGGAATCCACTCATGGGAAAAATATCTCATATATTGCTGTGAAGAGCCCATCAAGTCAGAAATACAATATCTCTGAGTGTACAATAACAAGAAGGCATGACCTCAACTAGCAATCCTGGTGATGGCCAGCACAATGCAAATAAAGCATATACAACAGTGCATAAGGTAATCAAGTGCGACCATATGCCCGATACTCCTCCAACAATCTCTTGGTCTTGGGATGGTCCGGTTGAGAAAGCAACCCTTCGACGAGCGAGTCTCTTTGCCTGATAACACGTTGGAGATCCCCAATGGATTCCTCCCAAGCACCCTCTCCAAATCACTCCTCCAGCTTCCGCTTCTGGGATGCAGACTCTTTCTTACGCTTGACAACTTTGTTCAACGAATTCTGAACGTTGTATCTCCGCATAACCTCTTCTTCAAACTTTTTCTGGCTAGCCTTCAACTGATCTTCCAGTCTAGAGACCTGCTGCTTCAGTTTGTCTTCTCTTTCTTTGTTACTAGTCAGTGTAGCATTCCAGGTTTTGTTGAATGTGGAGATCTCCCGGTAGGCTATATCAAGTGCTTTCTTCTTAAACTCCAGCATATCGTGCGAGCTCTTGAAATCTATCCCCAAACGTTCACACTTCTTTCGTTGCTCAGTCAGTTCTGCACCTAACTGGTTCACCAGCTTTGTTTGCTACTCGAAGGAATATACGGCTTCATTCCTTTCGCTCCTGAGTTGCACTAGCTCTTCTTCCAACTTCTCGTTGGCTTTCATCAGCTCTTCTTTCTCCTTCACAACATGTTCATATCTCTCAATAGGTACAGTAGTTGGCTCATCAACCACGAGGGGAGCAGGAGGTAACACTGCAGGAAACGGCATCAGTGCATGCTTTGCCCTATCTTGGATCCAGACCTTGTACGGAGCATAGGCTTGACAATCATTCGTACCCAACAACGGCTTACCCTTCTTGCAGATGTTATTCCAAGCATGCTGGAGCTTGGATAACAATTCTCCCTTCAAATCACCTGTGAAGTACAGAGATTCCTGCACTTCCTCCTCTTTTGGCGGGCTTCTCAAAGCATAACCAAATTGCCTGATCAACAATGACGGATTGTAGTTAATGCACCCTTTCCTCCCAATCAGAGGAACGTTAGGATAACCTGTGCAGCTGTAGATGATCTCAGATCCCAGTAAATCCCTATCAAACCAAACAACATCTTCTGAAGAAAGCCCCATCAGACGCTCAGACCATTCCACCGTAGCTGCAGACTCAGCAAAGATACCCTTCTTGGGCAGGTGACTATCAAACCACATATACAACAAAGGCACACAATAAGAGACGTTCTTGCCCCTCCTATTCTCATTCTTATAATGCATAGAATGATAGAAGTCTCCAATCAGTGTAGGCACAGGATTTCCTGAAGCAAATATGTAGAACGCATCCAGATCAACGAAGTCAGGCATGTTCGGGAACAGTACAATGCCATAGATACACAAAGCAAGGATATCATTAAACACGATCCAACAGCCACTCTTGGCATACTCTTGTGCTTTCCCAACCAAGAACTTGAGAGAAAAACTAGAAACTCCATTCCACGAGGTTAACAGCAACTCTGAAGAGTCTAAATGCATAGCAACAGCCAAATCCTCCAGCTTGGGCTCAGCACCCATATGAATAAAGGGTACCCTGTTCTGAATGGTTAACTCCAAGATCTCAGCATATTCCTCCATGGTCGGAGCCAGAATGAAGTCAGGGAAAGTAAAACACCTCAGCGGGGGATCATAGAACTGCATCAGCGCGTACAATCCGTTCAGCTCATATGTGGATGGTTTGCAAAACAACCTAAGCAGTTTCCCATAACTCTTCCTGAAGCTTCTCTTCACATCATCATCAGCTAAAGACATCAACCCAAGCAAAGAAGAAACATCTGGAGTAGGCAACATGTACGCCACAGTCTTCTTCAAAGTATCCATAATAGCAGACAGAAATCCGGGCAACTAGAATTAGAGGGTATGAAATGCACCTGCAGCGCAGACACACGTTAATGATATGCAAAATGAGTATGCAACAATGCAATATGCAAACATGCAACAGGGATCAAGTGATGTATTGCTGAAGAGATCCATCCATAATATCTGTCTCAATAGACCCATAACACTGCTCAAACCTGGTCTCAACAGACCCATAACAATGCTCCAACTTGGTCTCAACAGACCGATAACAAAGTTCCCACCTGGTCTCAACATACCTATAACAATGCTCCAACCTGGTCTCAACAGACCCAAAACATTGTCCTGATGAAGAACCCCAAGTAACCACACATACTGATCCAATGTAGAGAAAACTGGGTAGTCTGGAGGTCAAGTTTCCTGCATACCCCAATCCCTCTCACAGGTAGGCGTCCTATCAACTAACACAAGGTACGGCAGCCTATGTGGTCGTTGGCGTCATAGGCTTTCAAGATTGATGATACGATACCCAGAAGGTGTGGCATCATCATGTCTTGAAGAGGCCTCACTTAGCCAACTTCCAATTGATCGGTCCCTAGAGTCGACAATCCAACTAACCAACAACCCCATCAACCCAAAGGGTTGAAAAAGAAGTCAACCAGAAGAACCTTGTCTGAGCGTGGATTTTGCAGGACACTAGTACATACAAAGCATGCACGCGCCCACTACTTTCTACAACTAATTCTAGGTGCACTCAAGCCCAGGTCCGGCTTATCTCTCAGCAGATCACCCCCTCCCACAACCGCAATGACAATATAAAGCTGAATAACAATACGGAAAGTAAAGACAGAAAGTTAAATCCATACAACACCCACGACGGGAAAACAAGCGCTAGGATTGACTCGCGTAGGGAACCGTTGGAGTCCCCAACAGAGTCGCCAACTATCGCTACTGCGAAAATCGGCGCCGGCTATGACAGAAGAGTCACCACCGTGCGTTATTTATCCCAACAGAGGGAAAGGAAACGCTCAGAGTAAACCTAATGCAAAACGGGAAAGGAATGGTCGTCGCAACCAAGTTCCTGGATTCGGGAGTCGATTACGCAAGGGGAAGGTATTAGCACCCCTCATGTCCGCCGTACTCGACGGGATCCACGCTTGTTTTCTAGTACGGATTGTTATTCTATCTACTCTACAGGTCTGGGTTAAAAAGAAAAGAAAATGACTCGGAAAAGTATCGCACTTTATGCCTACGTATTCCCGTCTAGAACGAGAAATCAGAGTCAACGTAGTTCGCCTACCTACGGGAAAGGAGGGGAAGGTTGCTCGCTAGGATACGGCATCCTATGCCTACGTACTTTCATACAACATGAAAGATCATAGCAAACGTAGTTCGGGCTACGGAAGACACAAGTTTGTCTGGCGGTTTTTTATTACCTTCTAAAAGGGTTTTTCTTGATTAAGAGTTCAAGCGGACAAAAATGACACTTTGGTGTTTGTTTTGAATCTTTTACGAAAGAAGTGTTTTTTAGTTTGTTTGCAATCTCTGACGCACTAGAGACTATGATTCGAGAGTGAATACGTCGCGTGTCACCCAAAGGGTGCCACACTAAGCAGCCAGACTACTGGAAAGAAGCTCTCTAGCAACCCTTTCTCAAATAGCTTAAGGCTCGTAACGTACAACATCGATTAACCTTATTACTGTATCTTTGAGTGGTTTTGAAATAAGAAGAGAAAGAAGCTCTAAAAAACCTAAGGTTGAAAAAGGGAATAAAAACTAACCTAATGTTGTCATGCATGGATAAGAATCCTAATGTCTGTCATAACTCCCTCCTGCACAGAGGAAATCAGAGATCCTAGGGGATAAACAGAAAAGAAAACAAGAAAATACAGTAAAATGCATGCAATGCAGCAATACAAGCGAGGCAAGGGAGTCCCACTCAACCTCGAACCTGGGAAAACAACAGGAAAAGTGAATCAATATTCAATTCAAACTTAGGGGGCAAGCAGCACAAGCCAACAATCAAAACAGAAAACAAAACCCAAAGCACAGGAGGCAGCCCAAGCAGCAGCACCAAACTCCTACAACAAACAGCATAAGCAGCAGCTCTGACAGCAACAAGTTGATTAAACAGCAAATAGTTGACAGCGACAACCTTCATCTTCATGAATGCTCCTATCCTCTCAAGTTTCAACAAACTTCAATCATCAACAAGCACCAAGCTTCAACACGCTTCAGACTTCAACAAGCAACCAGCCCCTAGCTTCAACAAGCAACCAACTTCAACAAGCACAAACCCCTAGATTCAACAAGCACTGAACTCTAGCTTCAACAAGCACCTCCAAGGGAGAATCAATCAACAAGATCAAGTTGAAGTGTTAAGAAACTCAATGAGAACCAAGGGAAGCCATTAAGATCTTAACATTGTAAAGGAACTGTATTCTCAAAGTTCTACCCTTAAAGCATGTCATTCATCCCTCCAAAGGAGAGACGTGACTTCTTTAAGAGGACTTTATGTCATTGGATTGAATGGAGATGAACAATATACTCCATGTTTGAAGAAATGAACAAAACTAGTGTAATGCTCTTCCTAAAACCCTAGTTTTCCTAAGCTCCTGACAAACACTCCACCAAGTGAGAAATCTTCATGCCCAAGCTCCTTCAAGCTCTCCAAAGCAAATTCAATTGGTCTTCATCTTCATCCAAGCACTAGAGCACCACCACCCTACTCTAAGGGGAACTATTGCATTAAACTAGTCAAGTTAGTGTGTCAGAAACACCTGGAAGTTAGTCCTAAAACTAATTCTAATTAAAATACCAAAAGTGATTTTAAAATCCAAAAAAAAAATCTAAGGGTTCCTAAACCTCTTAAGAATCTCTCATACAAAAACCAGGGGGTTAACCATTCATTTGGACCTAAAACTATGCCCTAAACCTAAGGATACTATCCTAAAACCCTAATTCTACAACACCTAATGTTCAATGTTCAAACTAGCCTAAATTTATCTCACAAAAATATGAGAAAATTACTATGGGTACATGCATCTCTAAACTAACTAAGCCAACAAGAATCAACTCAAAAATCTACACCAATCATCCATACCAAAATCAGCAAGATCAATCATCAAACAAATTCCAAATAAAACCAATTAAAATACAAAAAAATGCCAATAAATTCTAAAATGCATGAAAAATGAATTTATTAAATTCCTAAAATTTTAGACTCTCTAAGGAGTCAGGGGGAAAAAATCTAGTCAAAAAATGTTAATTTTCCTAATTGTTATGAATTATTTCCTAAACTATATGAAAATATAAAAATAAAAGAAAAATAATGAAAAATAATAAAAGCGCGTGTCAGATAGCAATTTATTTCAGTTATAATCCAGGCTGGGCCCAGAATGGGGGTGTGCATATCAAACCTTCCTAAGCCTAAACCAATATTAAAATATCTCAGAAAATAAAATGGAAATTGGAAAAAGGGCGTGATGAATAGCAATGATTCCTAGTTCAGATTCACCATGGGCCTAAATCTGGGGTGTGAGTAGCAAGAACCACCTAAGCCCAAACAATTACCATTAAGTGAAACAGTGAGTTTTGATGAAACTCAATCCCTTCAGAATGTGAAACACGATCGTGGCCTTTGGATTGGGTTCTCAGTCAAGGGTCAAAGCCTCATCCTAGGGTTGGGAGTCATCGTCCCCAAAACATTTTGAAAATGAGAGGGAAGACTCAGACGGTGGCCTGAGCTTTGCGCCGCCGTCTTCTCCGGCGTGGCATATCCAAAAGTGCATCAATCAAGCCAACTAAATACCCTATCTCACTTGAAATTTCATCCTGAGTTCAAAAATGATCTCCAATTTCATTGATTCTCACTCAATTTTCAAACCCGATCCAAGTTCAGAAAAAATCACCAAGTCTTGAACATCTCAAATCTTGCAATTAAGGATCCTGAACTCATCTACACCTTTCCCTGATCAATTCTAACCATCTAAACACCATTAAAACCTCAAGAACCAGGAGATATGAGCTTCAACAGAAATTGCATCATACTTAATTTTGTCTCTAATTGTCCAATTCTTGTGCCTAAATCCATCATAGAATCATCACTAACCTAACCATATATCAAATGCTAATCAAATTCCCCTAATCTAAGCTAAAAAATGAAAGTTGCAAACCTGGAAAAAGTGGATGAACAGAAGGTGCAAATGCTCGATTCAAGCTCCAATCTTCTCCAGAATCATTCAAGAACCACTCCTAAAGCTTTCCCAATGATCAATTTGCTTTGAAATCCCCTTAATCTCCAACCACGATTTCTGATGCAGCTTGAGAATTTTCAATGGCTTGCTCTGGTTCCTTGCTCAATTCCTCCCCAAAAATGATCTGAATCAGTTGCAAATGTTATATAGAATGTGTTAGAATACTCTAGAAACTTCTGTAACCATCCAAATGAGAATTTCAATTTCTCATTTTCCCTCAAAATCTCATGTGTAACAGTCGTGCCTTGCTCTGTTCTGGACCTTGATTTCACTTGAAATTCTCCCCTTATGACATTTAGAATTGAATGGCTATGATTGTTTCCTTGTTTTTGATCCCATGGCCATGTATTGATGTGTTACTTCAACCTTAAGTAACAAAATGGAAATGAGTGAAAATGACCCCAATTAAAAAATGTAACAATGTCATTGTCTTTAAAATTCCTTTTCTGATCAATTTGGTATATAACATGGACTTGTTTCGACCCCAATCATTAAATTCCATTTTTTGGTCTTTGAATGACTTATTTTTCTCCCTTTTTAAGCCATTTCAAGCAACTTCTTGTTACAAGCCAATCCAAGCTCTCATGACCACTTGATTACACCCAAAACATCATTTTGAACAAGTTTCATGTTGAACAATTTTCCATTTGAAGCTTGCAAGTTGGAGATTTTGGCCCATGCTTGAAAATGACCTATAATCACCAATACCCAAAATACCCCTGGCTTGCCAAGATCATAACTTGAGTTCTACAAATCCTATCAAGGACTTCTAGTACTATATGGAAAGCTAAGATCAAGGTCTACAACTCTTATGTTGGCCAAGAATCCATTTGAAACCTCCTTGAAGGGAAAAAGTTGCTTGGAAGTCAAGTGACTTTCACAGATAAATTTCATAGTCATCTGATGACCTGTAATTTGCAAGAACCATAACTTGAGTTATATAAATCCCCTTGAGGACTTCTAGTACTCAAATTAAAGGTATTGAGATGCTTTAAAAGTTTCATGATGGCCAAAGATCCATTTGAAACTTTTGTTTGGACTTATGTGGCTTTGAAGTTAGGCACTAAACAGGGGATTTTACACTGAAACCCTAATTTAGCAACTTCTCACATCCTCGTTCCTTCTTTGCTTAATCTTTGCACAACACCACACATGTATCAACATACCAATCCATGAACCCCGTGACTTCAAAGTAGGCTTTGATGCTCTTCAATTATTCAACTGAACCATGATTGACCCAGATGAAACCCTAGTTGACTATACCTCAACTGTGGCTCTTGTACTTGAATCAATGACTTGTCTTAGCTTCAATATGGCCCTCTAGGCATCCCATGAGATCCATACACACCCCATATTCACATTCCTTGTTTCTCATCCCACTGATGATTCTCAACATTCCTCAAGATAGGAGCAAACCCCACATGTAGGCACTCAAACTTCTCAAGACTTCAAATCACTTCTTGATGGCTTGGATGACTTCTCATACTTGGATAACACCTCTTGCTAGGCTCTTCTCTTGATAGACACCCTTGATCCCTTGTTGGAGGTATGCTATGCTGTGATATGCAAATGATTGCATTATGTACATGATGTAACTATGCAAATGAAATGCAATGAAACATAAATCAGACAAGAGAAGGTTGAGCAAATTTTGGGGTGCAACACCCCAGCTACAGCAGCAGCCGCAGCAGCAGCAGCCAAATCAGCAAGGGTACAGAAAGTATCAGAACAGGGCACCTCTATCAAGTCGTCACCTTGAGACACCGCCCATGTCTTATGCGCAGCTATTACAGACTCTGCTTCAGTTACAGCTAGTCCAGAAAAGGACCTTGGCTCCATTGACAGGGGCACCTCCGCATGGTTATGATGTGAATGCAACGTGTGATTTTCACTCAGGGGCACCTGGCCATACGATAGAAAACTGCAAAGCCTTCAAGCACAAGGTGCAAGATATGATGGATGCTAAGATCATCAATTTCTCAGATAATGTGCCAAATGTCACAAAGAATCCTATGCCGAACCATAGGGGTGGTGGGGTGAATTCCATTATTGAAGAAGAGGATTTGGATGTGTTGACTGATGTCAAGGATCTGAAGACACCGCTTAGCTTTGTTAAAGCCAAGCTGACGAAGATAGGCTTCTTTCCGGGGTGTGGAGAATTGTGTATGGGTTGTGCGACCTGTCCTGATGGATGTGAATAGTTGATAGAGGGGATTCAGAGTCTGATGACCGAAGGAATCTTGCAGTTTAGCCAAAGGGCCGAATGTGGATCCAGAGAGGTAATGCTGAAGCAGGATGATGAGGTTGCCACCATCACCATCCCTCGCCAGACGATAACCATTTCTGCACTCAGGCCGCCCACAATTACCATCATCAAAACTGGGTCGATACCTTTTGAAAGCACCAATACTGTCCCATGGCACTATGGGGCAGACGTCTACTGTAACGGACAGAAGTTGGAACTAGAACCCTCTGGGCAGTCGGTGGAAAACCTAGTGGGAATTGGCGGAATCACGCGAAGCGGAAGAGTATTTGCTCCACCTGAGATTGTGGTGGACAAAGCAGATAAAGCTGAGGAAACAGATAAGGGAAAGAGTAAAGTCATTGAGGAAACCCCTCGTGGGGTAGAGAAGGACTTACTTGTAAAGGACGCTGAAGAGTTCGTGAGGTTGATCAAGAAGAGTGACTATAAGATCGTGGATCACCTCCATCAAACACCCTCGAAAATTTCCATCCTAAATTTGTTGCTGTGTTCGGAGTCACATCGCAACTCGCTGTTAAAGGTTTTGAATGCCACGTATGTACCGCAGGAGATCTCGGTCAACCAGTTGGAAGGGGTAGTAGCCCACGTGAATGCTGGAAACGGGTTAGGGTTCACTAACCTGGAGCTGATGCCGAAGGGGAGAAACCACAACAGCGCCCTGCACATCTCGATAGAGTGTAGGGGAACAGTTATGTCTCATGTGTTAGTGGACACTGGGTCATCGCTCAATGTTCTTCCGAAGAAGGCATTGATGAAGTTAGATACTCGAGGATTGATTTGCACATCCAGTGATCTGGTTGTGAAGGCTTTCGATGGAACCAAGCGTCATGTCTTTGGAGAGGTAACTCTGCCAATCCAAGTTGGGCCGGAAACTTTCGACGCAGTCTTCTACATCATGGACATCATGCCAGCCTACAGCTGTCTCTTAGGTCGGCCATGGATCCACTCTGCTGGTGCCGTGACCTCCACGTTGCACCAGAAGCTCAGGTATGCTGTCGGAGGCAGCATTGTAACTGTATGTGGCGAGGAAGACATAATGGTGAGCCATTTGTCGTCCTTCAAATACGTTGAGATGGATGGGGAAATCCACGAAACCCTATGTCAGGCGTTCGAAGCTGTTAAGGTCAAGGACGTGACTCTAGTGATGATTGAAAAACCAGAGATGACTCTCTCGTCCTTCAAGGAAGCTCGGGTCGTTGTTCAAGCCGGATCTACCCTAGGCTGGGGGCAGGTTCTAGAAATACCTAACAAATAAGACAAGTTTGGGTTAGGATACTCTCCTACGGATGAAGTCTCCTCTTGTCACAGTGCGTCGCGAGGTAAAGGGCTGATCCAGTTTACCAGTGGCGGGGTGATATTTGAAAGTGTCGGCGCCGTGTCTGAAGACGGCGAAGACAGCGATTGCGACCTAGACTCTTGGATCCAGCCAAGCAAACCAGGCCAGAGCCTCAACAACTAGTTCGTCAAGGATACCATCCATGTGACAGGTAAAGAGTAATGATTTACTTTCTCCAATTATTTTACAACCCTATGTCCTACCCGGGGCATAATGGTTTTATTATCAGGGCCTTGTTTGATTATGTACATGCATTTTACCAATAAATCAAAAGGCGTTTTTCTTCGTATTCAAATGTTGTGATCTCTGCTATTCCTGTTTTATATTTGTTTTGAAAAACAATAAAATGGCAATAAGGTTGGTGCTAACCTGCATATCCTTGTTTTAAGCTTAACCCTTGCTATTGCAGGATCCACATAGCAGATGACATCGACTCTGGACCTTCTACGACTCACTTCGACTCCGATTGCCCGATCTATCAAGCCGAAGAAGAGATTAATGAAGACGAAGACCTTCCCGAAGAGTTGGCCTGCTTGTTGAAACAAGAAGAGAAAGTTATTCTACCTCACGAGGAAGAGATTGAGATTGTGAATCTGGGTTCTAAAGAACTGGTCAGTGTTGCACCCCAAAATTTGACCAACCGGGTCTCGCATTTGGCTCGATGTTTCGACGCATAACCGCATTCGCATCTGCATATTGCACACATTGCATATTTTCATTTGTATTGATTTTATCAGGGATCACAGCTCCCGTCTCGTGTTTCAGGTGTTTTTGATCAGTAGAATTGATTTTTGGGTTATTTCGGTGCCCGTTTATTTTTACCGATTATTTTTGTGTCGTTCGGGGCTCATTTTGTCCCTCTGGGAATTATCTTGATTTTTCTGGATTTTATAGGATTTTTTAGGGTTAAAATAGCTTTTAAAACATTTTTTAGGATTTAATAGAATTTTTGATATTTTTAATTCTTTTTTAAATCAATTTTTAGAATTTTATAGAATATTAAATAGATTTTAAATCATTTTTAGGGTAATAGGATTTTTTAAGATTTTAAATCATTTGTAGGATTTTTTTAATAGACTTTAATTTTTTTAGACAATATAGTAATATAGCTTTTAGAAATTTTAATATTTTTTAAAGCATTTTTCATTTTAGAATAATATAGAATTTTCTAGGATATTAATTGAGTTTTGAATATATTAGATGTTTTTTTCTTTTAATATAGAAATAGATAGAATTTTTCTTATTAATAAATAGTTTTGTTAATAGAAATTAATTGTTTAATTTTAGATATAGAATTAATAGAGTTTTCTTTTATAGAAATAAATAGGTTTTTATTTTCTGTTATAGATTTTAATAGACATTTAATCGATTTTAGATTTAATT
Source organism: Lathyrus sativus (assembly GCA_963859935.3). Classification (NCBI taxonomy): domain Eukaryota; kingdom Viridiplantae; phylum Streptophyta; class Magnoliopsida; order Fabales; family Fabaceae; genus Lathyrus; species Lathyrus sativus. The sequence continues at coordinate 324,189,507 of OZ012736.1, forward strand.
TTCTGATTAGTGGGTTTGTTTAGTTAAATAGGATTAAGGGTTAATTAGTTCTTTTAATATTGTTTTCAGTTTTTTTTGAGTTTTGGAGCCCATTTCGTGTGGGCCTTGTCTCCATTTTCGCAGCCCAATATCCAAAAGGTTCAGAAAGTCCAAGCAATTGTCCAATCTTCCAGCGTAATCCACAAGCGTCCAGCACAAGCCAGAATTCACCAGAAAGATCCAGAAGGTTCCAGCAATTTCTCAGCTATAAAAGCTAGCTCACGCCACGTGTAGAAGATTGGGGGGGTCCCACGCTTCATCTGCACGCACTGCCACGTACCCTTCAGAGCCTCCTCTCTCTCAGCCACGCTAGCCCACACGTGGCAGGCATGCACATACTCCCTCCACCGTGCAACCACGTGTAAGCCTCACAGAGCCTCGCCTGAGACGCACCTCCGGCCGGCCTGCATGGCCGGCGGCAGCCGTCCCTCGCCGGGAAAACCATCACAAACCCAGAAACCCCTCAACTTCATCCCTGATCTTCCTCCTCTTCCCAACATCTAACCCTCATCACCAGAAACCACCGTCGTTTCCAGATTCCGGCCACAAACTCCAGAAACCGTCTTCCTCCTCCAACCTTCGTTCAACCACCAGATCCCCAGTTCACATTCATCATCATCATCAGCGATCTGTTTCACCAGAAACCTCAAGAAAATTCCAGAAATGCAATCGTCATCTTCATGTGTTCAACAATTATTTTTCCAGAAATTCACCTTCAACAGAGAATCTCAGAAGCTCAACCTTCAACGAATCTCCATCATCAAAGTTTATCAACATCACAAGGACTTCAACAAATTTCCAGTTTGTTCATCAACGATCTCCAGAAGAAATCTCTGGTCCAGCTTCATTACTTCAACAACCTTCAAGATACGTTCAAGAAATCTCCAGATTTGTTCATCGCGCCTTCAAACAGGATCTTCACGAAGAACAAATCTTCCGCGTTCTCCAGAGTTTGCTTGTTGTTCTTCAGATCATCAATCAACAACTCAAGAACACCTTCATCCAGAAACTTTAATGGTTCTTCAGGTTTGAGAGGAAGAACGAAGGAAGATTGAAGGAAAAGGAGAGGAAGAACGGAGGAAGAATAAAGAGAAACGAGGGGGTTTGGGAGAGACGAAGGATGGAGACGGAGGGGATTGAGGTTGTGACGGCGGCGGAGAAAGTAGAACCAGATTAGGGTTTCTTTTCTGAACTTGAGAATGGGGAGAGGAGGAAGAAGAGAATGGGCCAGGCCCAATTGCAATTTTTTTGATCAGCGCCCCTCACGTTTTTGGGCAGACGTTGGGCCTGGGCCCAACACCACCTGCTGGCAATACACCCAGATTATTCAACACCCCCCCTGCGTTTTTTGTTGAAGAGAAGTGGGCTGGGCCCTTCAGTTTTATTTTATTTTTCTGTTAAACTCCCCCCGTAAGCAGTACACCCCCAGCCCCATTTTTCTTGTATTTTTTTTTTTTCTTTTTAAAGATTTGAAAAATATATTTGAAAAAAAAGAAAGAAAGAAGACAAAAAGAAAAGAAGAAATATGTTGAAAGAAAGAAAAAAAATAGAGAAGAAAAGAAATAAAGAGAAAATAGAAAAAAATAGAAAAAGAAATATATTTGAAAAAAGAAAAAGAATATAGAAAAGAAAAATATCAATAGAAAAAAAAACAAATAAAGAAATATTGTTTGAAAAAATAGAAAAAAAAGAAGAGAAGAGAAATATTATAAAAAAGAAAAAGAATATAGAAAAGAAAAAGAAAAGAAATAAATAGAGAAATATTGTGAGAAAAAAATAGAGAAAAATATTGTGAAAAATGAAAGAAAATATTTTTGAGAAAAGAAAAATATGTCAAAGAGAAAAGGAGAAAAAAAAAAGAAAAAATATTAAAGTGCCGATTTAATATTTTTAAGCATTTTTCTTTTAGGATATTTTCATAGACTTTATTTTTCGACTTTTAGGGATAGAATTAGAGGCCCATTTGTTAGGGGGCTATTTTCACTCGATTTTTCAAGATAGAATAGGATAGCGTTTCCTAGGAGATTTTTTTCAGTATGCACCTATTGTAATCATTTTTCAGAGATGAATAAAACGAGATTTGAGCTGTGGTCCGATAGTAGCTGAACTACAGCTGCTCTGATTCTTCGTACCAGACGAAGATATGTAGGCATAGGATGCGATATCCTAGCGAGCACACTAACGACTGACTTTTGTTCTCTCGCGGCTGTGCGATCGAGACTTTCCCGCTGACGATTAATTTCGTAACCCTTTTTCTCTCTTGCCCAAGTGCATGTGAGACCAAGCCATAGTTTTGACCATAGGTTCCCGACCCTGTGAAGCCAGTTGTTTTTCTCACTGCTGTGTGAGAATGTTTGTTTAGCCGTAGTTAGTCTGAACTACGTAAAGCTCTGATCTTCCATCCAGTGGAAGTACGTAGGCACAAGACGCGAGGTCTTGGCGAGCCAATTTTCCCTGTAGTCCCGAACTACGTTGACTCTGACTTTCTCTCTTGAGAATACGTAGGCATAGAGTGCGACGCTCTATCGAGTCAATTCCCTTCCGTTTAGATTTAGCAGCCGTAGATAAGATTGTTTTGCATCCAGTAGACAACCCAAGCAAGCGTGGATCCCGTCGAGTACGACGGACGTGAGGGGTGCTAATACCTTCCCCTTGCGTAACCGACTCCCGAACCCAGGCTATGGTTGCGATGACCATACCTTTTCCCCGTTTTTTGCGAGGTTTACTTCGAGCGTTTCCTTTCCCGCTCTGAGGGATAAATAACGCACGGTGGCGACTCTTCTGTCAGCCGGCGCCGATTTTCGCAGTAGCGACAGCTGGCGACTCTGCTGGGGACTGCGATAGTTCCCCATGCATGTGGGATCCAACGTCCCCTAAGAGAGAGTCAATCCTAGCGTTTGTTTGCTTGTCTATTAGGTGTTTATTTATCGATATTATCTGTTGCTGTTGGGGTGTTACGGGTGTTCTATGATTGAGATAAGCCGGACCTGGGCTCGAGTATGATTATACACCTAGATATAGTTGCGGAGAAGTAGTAGACGAACCTGTCTGCTGAGCAGGCGCAGTTCCCTACGAAAATTCGCACTCGGACGAGATTCTTGCAGAGGTGCTCTTTTCCGGTCCTGAGGATCTGAGGGGAGTCCAGACGTGAGGATTGTCGACTCTGGGAACCGATCAATTGGAAGTTAGCTAAGTGAGGCCTCTTCAGGACTTGATGATACCACTCCTTCTGGGAATCGTATCGTCAGTTCTGAAAGTCTGTGACGCTGACAACCGCATAGGATGCCGTACCTTGTCAGATATAGGTCCACACCTGTGAGTGGGGGGGTTTTTTGTGCAGGAAACTTGACTTCCAACCTACCCGTTATTCTGGTCTTCTTTTCAGAGAACGTCTCCGTCAGCAGCGCAGCAGTATTTAGATTTTGTGTGGGGGCTGTGGTCCCATTGTTTGCTGCATTTTGCATATCATATGCATATCAGTGTTGCATTGCATATCATCCTCCAGCTAGCCAGAGTTCTGATCCAGCCTTTGTTTCCTGAAGGTGATTACCCGGAGTTTGGATTGAGCAGCTGTTGATTGTCAGAAGACCTACCTAGGGGTTGAGTAGATTTGAGCAGAATCAAGTGTCGAAGTCAGCTGAAGACTGTTGGTAGCCATGTCTGAAGGCAATTTCCAGTCTCCTAACACCCTGACAGGGTTCACTATGGCGTCCAACCCTCTGTATGATTCCATGGAAGATTCCCCGCAAGTGAACAATGTTGCTGCAGACCAAGTTGTACAGCCTTCTGTTGAGAACCGAGATCGACATGAGAAGTTTGTTGCCCAGAATGAGCGTCCTCCTCCTGTCAACAATCAAGGTGTTGCTTTCCCTGTGATGAATTACCGAAGGGATATTCCCGCAGCTGGGATGGTAGATCCAGGAGCTCTCGAAAAGGCTAGAAGAGTCCGAGTGTTGGAAGAGCAAATGAAAGCTTTGAAAGCCAAAGATGCTGTTAACCTGGATGCTGTAGGCATGTGTTTGGTTCCTGACCTGGTGTTGCCTTACAAGTTCAAAGTGCCGAAATTTGAGAAGTACACGGGAGATAGCTGTCCGAAGCTGCATTTGATGATGTTCTGTCGAAGAATGACTGCGTTTGCGCGAGATGATAAGTTGATGATCCATTGCTTTCAAGATAGTCTGACTGGGGCATCTTTGAGGTGGTATATGCAGTTAGAGAGGAATCAGATTCAGTCATGGATGGATTTAGCCAGAGCTTTTCTGAAGCAGTATGATTACAACCTAGACATTGCTCCCTATCGCATGCATTTGCAAGAGTTGTCTCAAGAGATCAATGAACCTATCAGGAGGTATGCTCAGAGATGGAGAGAATTTGCTGCTAGAGTGCGTCCACCGCTGTTAGACCAAGAGCTGGCAAGCATGTTTGTGGATTCCCTACAATATCCGTACTTCAAAAGATTGCTCGGAGTTCCGGCAAGTTTCTCTGACGTGGTAGCATTAGGAGAACGCCTTGAGTACTCCATAAGAATGGGGAAAATTCAGATTACTTCATATGATCAAGCTGGTGAAACTGAATATCCTTGTGACTATCAGAGCGAAGAAGAAGTTATGATCAACTCAGTCATGCCAAAGATTGAATATCCTCGAAGCGAATCAGTGAATTTTGTTGGTTCATCATCTTATCAGAGATCAGTACCTCCCGTGGCTTGTTATACTGAACAGACAGCCGTGCCTGGGGCACTCTATCAGGAATCTTATGTCGCTTCCATTGCAAATCAGCGAACTCGTGGCCGAGGTTATCAGAATCAGCGTCAGAATCAGAACAGACCTCGTAACAACTTGGAACGAAGGAAAGCTCCTTTTCACCCAGTGCCTATGCCGTATAGCCAGTTGCTACCATCTTTGATCCAGAAGTCTTTAGTGGAGCCGAAAGCTCTTAAGCCAGTTCCAGAACCTTACCCTCCTGGGTACAATCCCCACGTTCAGTGTGGTTATCATGGTGGCTCTCCGGGGCATTCAACCGAAGATTGTAAAGCATTTCAGGCGAAGGTACAGCAGTTGATTGATCAGGATCGTATTTCCTTTCGAGAAGGATTTCTGTTTGTTCATCCCTAACCGCTCAGCTGTCTAAGCTCGTAGACTCGGAGGGCGTTCCCCAGCAAAAGCCAGTGGTTCAGACAGGCAGGCGCCTCAGCATTGGCAGTTCTCGAGTTTTACATCATTTGCATTTGTAGTTTCTTTTTCTGTTAGTTACTACCTGCTTTTTAGCATTGTATGTTTCGAATGGTGATAATAATAAAGTGACTATGCATGTTTCTGAATTAATCATGTCGCTGTCGCTCATTTATGGCATTGCACTGACACTTGCACTTTACTCACTCCATTTTTTCGCTGTGACTAGCAAAGTTAGGAGGGAGGATGACGAAATAAACTCATAACCAATGATTGTATGCTTTCAGATAAGACCGTACCGATGACGTACAAGGCATTGTTTCAAATCCCCCAAACACTGGAGATATAAGGAGTTAGTCCCTTGCCAACCACTTCGAGCCAGGAAGTAGAAGTTTTTTCGGACTTATAAACCCTCACATCTTAACCCGGGGCAGGGTAGTTGTCAGTTAGCTTGACCGAGCGTTCAAGTCTTACAGAGGAATGTTGTCTTTCAGGGACCAATATCAGTTGATACCTTTCAAGAGGTCAAATCTCACCAATCAGGAGTGAGACAGTTACAATCCTTTCGGAGCAATCAAGACAACCAGTGTCACACGACTTTGTTCCAAAAGAAAGAAAGAAAGAAAGCCCGCTAAGTAAAAAGAAAGAAAAGCTGAGAAAGCTAATACTTAGGCAAAAATCAGGGCATCCCGCTGGACTTCAAAAGAAATCGAAAAAAATCGAAAAGAACTCAAAATGAGTCAGTCCAGGCAAAAATTAGGGAATCAAAAGAGCGGAAAAGAGGGGACATCAAAAGAAAATTTTCCCCAGCAAATCACAAAGTCGTGTACACAGACACCCAAAGCGAAGAAGGAGTAACTATCACTCTAGAAGAAAAGATTGTGAATTCCTTAACTGTGGTTCTTACCATTCAACATACTTCTCGAAGAGGCGAGTGCTTGTGCCAGGTTAACTGAACCTTAGGATCGGAGATCATCACGTAGAAGGGGTGGGTACAAATCAAATTTGAGCCGAATATCCTTTGTTTCACGAACCGTGAACCCGACCACGATACAACCCTTAAAAGACCTAATTGAGGTAGGGTAAATCTGAAGCGCATTACGATAAGGTTGAGTAACCTGACTCCTTCTTGACTTGCTAGTCACATCTTGGTTGTATTTTCACTGACCACGTAAGCACTACGTTTGAACTTTGGTTCATTCGTCACTCACAATCATCATATGCATGTAAATGAGTGACAGCTCAAAATTTTTTCAAAATCTGCATAACCACTGCATTAAGATTACCATTCGTAGACAGACGATTCTAATTGCAGGTTAGTAGTTGACATGAAAGAAATTCCAGCAGAAAATAATCGAGCAGGACTGAGTAATTCAGCAGTCTGAACCAGAAGGGTGTATGTTGTGAAGCCTTGTGAATCGGGGGCATTACCTTCCAGTAAGTTCAGTATCAGTCAGTCTGAGGACAAGTCCCGAAGCTTCAGTTGAGCAGGGGTAGTTTGTTTGAGAAGCAGTTGATCAGAAGGAGTCTTCTCGAGAGCCAATCAGGGGCAATTATGCAGAGCGTTGAGATTTGAAAGCAGATGCTTCCAATAGATAATCAGATCGGGTTGAGTCGCTAGAACGCTCATTCAGGGGCAAGTCATCGCAGAGAATGTTGAAATTAACTGGGTTATTAGGTGTTTAATTGGAGATTGAATTCTTTTGTCGTACAGATACCGGGGCCAGTATTCTCGAAGTCTTCTCGTAGCAAGCTGTTCAGAGCAGGTATTCCCAAAGAGATAGATTGGGACAAGTTGGATTGTACTGGGGCAAGTTGTGCAAGCCAGTCTTTTATCCCCCAGCTGAGTGTACCAGGGGCAAGTCATTCAAACCCGCTTGTTTATCCCCAGCCAGAGTTGAGTATTGGGGAATCATGTCAATACCCTTATCGAAAACCTTTCAAATAAGAAGATCTTGTTGTCGTTGGATCATTATCCTACAGTTTAAACCTGTTGCGTGTCAGTAACCAGTCGTTTCCAAAGTCCAGTTCTCGCCTGGCAAATTGGTAACTAGTTCTCGTCTGGCCCACCTTCCGTAAGTATCAGTTCCCGTCCTGGTGCAGTTTATTGTAAGCAGCAGTTCCCGTCCTGGTGCAGTTTATTGGTAACCAATTCTCGTTTGGTCACCGTTTCTTCAAGAGTTGTATCAGTTCTCGCCTGGTACATGTCATCGCGTAATCAGTTCTCGTGTGTTTTAACCCTATGTGTTATACCAGTTCTCGCCTGGTGTACGTTAGCTTTCAGCCAGTTCTCGCCTGGTTGTCTGTACCTCAGTCTGTTATCTAGTCAGCCTCGTCTGATGTTCAAAAACACAAAAAATCAATTTTCCTAACCTATTTCCCTATCAGTTCTCGCCTGATAGTCTACCTTTGAATGCTAGTTCTCGTCTAGTATTTTCCATTCCACTGTGTACATAATCCATGTTTATTCTAAACCAGAAAAAAACAAAAAAAAATCTAAAGGTATCTGACACAATATTTCCCAATGACCCGCATGTTGTTATGTTCCCCGATACGAAGCTCGACGGATGCCAGCGCTCCGAGTAATGTTGAAATCCTCGCAGATATTGTCAAATCAGAATTGCCGCTCTTCAGCAGATGAAAGTTGCTTATTATACCCGGAAGAGTCGAGATTGTCTTTTACCCTGTATCAGAGTAGGATCAGGAGTATCTTCAGCAGATTAAAAGTGATATCTTTGATAGTATGAGCATTTCCAGCAGTGTGCTGCGCGTAATCAACCTCAGTTTGGGTCAATCCCCGCAGAGCGCAATCAGTTGCCAATGGTTTGAAGGAAGCATCCCCTAGCAGAGTTGTCTTTCTTTCCCCAGTGAAGTCGTCAAGCAGGGTTGCCTTTTTATTTCTCCAGCAGGGCAGTTATCCCCAGCGGGTTTGATTTCTCGTTTCCAGCATTTATTTTGCTGAGATGGTTCTGTGACTTCAGGTCATCCCCAGTAGGGTTGGCGTTTCCTTCGGCATTTATTTTGCCAAGTGGTTTTCAGACCTGGTGTTCTCTGGCAGCTCGAGCCTGCATTAGCATTTGCATATATAGTCATTGTATCTATCAAAGCATATAGCATATCCATGCCGTCTGGGCATCGCATTTTCAAACAAAACGCATAGCATTTACATGTCATATAGGGCATTGCATCATTTCAAGCATACGCATGTCGAAACATAGACCAAGATGGTTACCTATTGGGTTTCAAATTTGTTCACCTGCAGAGTTGTGTGGTTCAGCTTCTTGTCTTCCCCAGCGGAGTGATTCTTCATTTGGTTGTTATGTCAGCATTGAAAAAAAAAAAAAAAACAAAACAACAAAACAACAACAAAGATTGACATATATCAGACTTCTGAAGCTGCCCCCTTTGTCAAAACAGGTGCCAGGCAGTTCCATTCAGAATTTCCTCAGGAGAATTGTCCTCAAGTTCGCAATGAACTGTGAGTTGACCAGATTTGATCCCATGAGAGAGATGGGAATCAAAGTGTTTGCTTTATGAAGCATTATTTCAATACTTGTGGCGTCACACAGGTGTTGAAAAAGAGAAGAAAATTATCAGAAAATTGACCAGATGTTGCCGTTATAACCAAACTTCAGTTTATTGGAAGCTTTTCCTCAAGCAGTTTTGCAGTATATTCTTGCGGTTGGCAAATTTCAGGGTTCCATTTGTATTCAACCGTCATCTACCTTGAATGTTTGAAGGCTGAGCGCTCTTCACCCATTCAGGTCGAAGCCGCTTGAATAGGGGCAGCTGTTGCACCCCAAAATTTGACCAACCGGGTCTCGCATTTGGCTCGATGTTTCGACGCATAACCGCATTCGCATCTGCATATTGCACACATTGCATATTTTCATTTGTATTGATTTTATCAGGGATCACAGCTCCCGTCTCGTGTTTCAGGTGTTTTTGATCAGTAGAATTGATTTTTGGGTTATTTCGGTGCCCGTTTATTTTTACCGATTATTTTTGTGTCGTTCGGGGCTCATTTTGTCCCTCTGGGAATTATCTTGATTTTTCTGGATTTTATAGGATTTTTTAGGGTTAAAATAGCTTTTAAAACATTTTTTAGGATTTAATAGAATTTTTGATATTTTTAATTCTTTTTTAAATCAATTTTTAGAATTTTATAGAATATTAAATAGATTTTAAATCATTTTTAGGGTAATAGGATTTTTTAAGATTTTAAATCATTTGTAGGATTTTTTTAATAGACTTTAATTTTTTTAGACAATATAGTAATATAGCTTTTAGAAATTTTAATATTTTTTAAAGCATTTTTCATTTTAGAATAATATAGAATTTTCTAGGATATTAATTGAGTTTTGAATATATTAGATGTTTTTTTCTTTTAATATAGAAATAGATAGAATTTTTCTTATTAATAAATAGTTTTGTTAATAGAAATTAATTGTTTAATTTTAGATATAGAATTAATAGAGTTTTCTTTTATAGAAATAAATAGGTTTTTATTTTCTGTTATAGATTTTAATAGACATTTAATCGATTTTAGATTTAATTTTCTGATTAGTGGGTTTGTTTAGTTAAATAGGATTAAGGGTTAATTAGTTCTTTTAATATTGTTTTCAGTTTTTTTTGAGTTTTGGAGCCCATTTCGTGTGGGCCTTGTCTCCATTTTCGCAGCCCAATATCCAAAAGGTTCAGAAAGTCCAAGCAATTGTCCAATCTTCCAGCGTAATCCACAAGCGTCCAGCACAAGCCAGAATTCACCAGAAAGATCCAGAAGGTTCCAGCAATTTCTCAGCTATAAAAGCTAGCTCACGCCACGTGTAGAAGATTGGGGGGGTCCCACGCTTCATCTGCACGCACTGCCACGTACCCTTCAGAGCCTCCTCTCTCTCAGCCACGCTAGCCCACACGTGGCAGGCATGCACATACTCCCTCCACCGTGCAACCACGTGTAAGCCTCACAGAGCCTCGCCTGAGACGCACCTCCGGCCGGCCTGCATGGCCGGCGGCAGCCGTCCCTCGCCGGGAAAACCATCACAAACCCAGAAACCCCTCAACTTCATCCCTGATCTTCCTCCTCTTCCCAACATCTAACCCTCATCACCAGAAACCACCGTCGTTTCCAGATTCCGGCCACAAACTCCAGAAACCGTCTTCCTCCTCCAACCTTCGTTCAACCACCAGATCCCCAGTTCACATTCATCATCATCATCAGCGATCTGTTTCACCAGAAACCTCAAGAAAATTCCAGAAATGCAATCGTCATCTTCATGTGTTCAACAATTATTTTTCCAGAAATTCACCTTCAACAGAGAATCTCAGAAGCTCAACCTTCAACGAATCTCCATCATCAAAGTTTATCAACATCACAAGGACTTCAACAAATTTCCAGTTTGTTCATCAACGATCTCCAGAAGAAATCTCTGGTCCAGCTTCATTACTTCAACAACCTTCAAGATACGTTCAAGAAATCTCCAGATTTGTTCATCGCGCCTTCAAACAGGATCTTCACGAAGAACAAATCTTCCGCGTTCTCCAGAGTTTGCTTGTTGTTCTTCAGATCATCAATCAACAACTCAAGAACACCTTCATCCAGAAACTTTAATGGTTCTTCAGGTTTGAGAGGAAGAACGAAGGAAGATTGAAGGAAAAGGAGAGGAAGAACGGAGGAAGAATAAAGAGAAACGAGGGGGTTTGGGAGAGACGAAGGATGGAGACGGAGGGGATTGAGGTTGTGACGGCGGCGGAGAAAGTAGAACCAGATTAGGGTTTCTTTTCTGAACTTGAGAATGGGGAGAGGAGGAAGAAGAGAATGGGCCAGGCCCAATTGCAATTTTTTTGATCAGCGCCCCTCACGTTTTTGGGCAGACGTTGGGCCTGGGCCCAACACCACCTGCTGGCAATACACCCAGATTATTCAACACCCCCCCTGCGTTTTTTGTTGAAGAGAAGTGGGCTGGGCCCTTCAGTTTTATTTTATTTTTCTGTTAAACTCCCCCGTAAGCAGTACACCCCCAGCCCCATTTTTCTTGTATTTTTTTTTCTTTTTAAAGATTTGAAAAATATATTTGAAAAAAAAGAAAGAAAGAAGACAAAAAGAAAAGAAGAAATATGTTGAAAGAAAGAAAAAAAATAGAGAAGAAAAGAAATAAAGAGAAAATAGAAAAAAATAGAAAAAGAAATATATTTGAAAAAAGAAAAAGAATATAGAAAAGAAAAATATCAATAGAAAAAAAAACAAATAAAGAAATATTGTTTGAAAAAATAGAAAAAAAAGAAGAGAAGAGAAATATTATAAAAAAGAAAAAGAATATAGAAAAGAAAAAGAAAAGAAATAAATAGAGAAATATTGTGAGAAAAAAATAGAGAAAAATATTGTGAAAAATGAAAGAAAATATTTTTGAGAAAAGAAAAATATGTCAAAGAGAAAAGGAGAAAAAAAAAGAAAAAATATTAAAGTGCCGATTTAATATTTTTAAGCATTTTTCTTTTAGGATATTTTCATAGACTTTATTTTTCGACTTTTAGGGATAGAATTAGAGGCCCATTTGTTAGGGGGCTATTTTCACTCGATTTTTCAAGATAGAATAGGATAGCGTTTCCTAGGAGATTTTTTTCAGTATGCACCTATTGTAATCATTTTTCAGAGATGAATAAAACGAGATTTGAGCTGTGGTCCGATAGTAGCCGAACTACAGCTGCTCTGATTCTTCGTACCAGACGAAGATATGTAGGCATAGGATGCGATATCCTAGCGAGCACACTAACGACTGACTTTTGTTCTCTCGCGGCTGTGCGATCGAGACTTTCCCGCTGACGATTAATTTCGTAACCCTTTTTCTCTCTTGCCCAAGTGCATGTGAGACCAAGCCATAGTTTTGACCATAGGTTCCCGACCCTGTGAAGCCAGTTGTTTTTCTCACTGCTGTGTGAGAATGTTTGTTTAGCCGTAGTTAGTCTGAACTACGTAAAGCTCTGATCTTCCATCCAGTGGAAGTACGTAGGCACAAGACGCGAGGTCTTGGCGAGCCAATTTTCCCTGTAGTCCCGAACTACGTTGACTCTGACTTTCTCTGTTGAGAATACGTAGGCATAGAGTGCGACGCTCTATCGAGTCAATTCCCTTCCGTTTAGATTTAGCAGCCGTAGATAAGATTGTTTTGCATCCAGTAGACAACCCAAGCAAGCGTGGATCCCGTCGAGTACGACGGACGTGAGGGGTGCTAATACCTTCCCCTTGCGTAACCGACTCCCGAACCCAGGCTATGGTTGCGATGACCATACCTTTTCCCCGTTTTTTGCGAGGTTTACTTCGAGCGTTTCCTTTCCCGCTCTGAGGGATAAATAACGCACGGTGGCGACTCTTCTGTCAGCCGGCGCCGATTTTCGCAGTAGCGACAGTCAGGAACGTCAGGATAGGGGCCGCATTACAGAGTGATGTCAAGCAGAGATTGGTCGAGATGCTTCGAGAGTATAGTGACATCTTTGCTTGGTCATACGAAGATATGCCTGGACTTGATACTGACATTGTGGTCCATCACTTGCCGCTGCGAGAAGATTGTCCTCCCATTAAGCAGAAGCTTAGAAGGACACGACCAGATATGGCCGTCAAGATCAAAGAAGAAATGCAGAAACAGCTTGATGCTGGCTTCTTAGCGGTCACCACCTACCCTCCGTGGGTCGCCAACATAGTGCCTGTACCGAAGAAGGACGGTAAGGCGCAAATGTGCGTCGATTATCGGGATTTGAATAGGGCGAGCCCTAAAGATGATTTCTCGCTCCCTCATATTGATGTGTTGGTCGACAATACAACTCAATTCTCCGTATTTTCGTTCATGGATGGCTTCTCCGGATACAATCAGATCAAGATGGCGCCGAAGGACATGGAGAAAACTACGTTTATTACACCTTGGGGAACATTCTGCTACAAGGTAATGCCTTTCGGTCTGAAGAACGCAGGGGCCACTTACCAACGAGCAATGGTTACTGTGTTTCATGATATGATTCATCATGAGATTGAAGTCTATGTTGATGACATGATTGCGAAGTCCCAAACGGAGGAGGGGCATCTGATCAATTTGCTTAAGCTTTTTGAAAGGCTTAGGAAGTTCAGGTTGAGGCTGAATCCTAACAAGTGTACTTTCGGAGTACGGTCGGGAAAACTACTGGGGTTTATCGTGAGTGAAAGAGGCATCGAGGTTGATCCTGCGAAGATAAAAGCAATACAAGAAATGCCATCGCCAAAAACCGAGAAAGAAGTTCCTGGTTTCCTGGGCAAAATAAACTACATTGCAAGGTTTATCTCTCAGCTCACGGCCACGTGTGAACCGATGTTCAAACTACTGAAAAAAGATCAGGCGATTATTTGGAACGAGGATTGCCAGAAGGCATTTGATAAGATAAAACAATATTTACAAGAACCTCCTATCTTGATACCCCCAGTGGCCGGACCACCCTTAATCATGTACTTGACAGTTCTTGAGAATAGTATGGGGTGTGTTCTCTGTCAGCACGACGAGATGGGCAGAAAGGAGCATACCATTTACTATTTGAGTAAGAAGTTCACATACTATGAATCTCGTTACTCGATGCTGGAGAAAACGTGTTGTGCACTAGCCTGGGCTGCCAAACGTTTACGACAGTACATGCTAAACCACACAACCATGCTAATTTCGAAGATGGATCTGATCAATTACGTCTTCGAGAAACAAGCGCTTTCGGGCAGGATTGCCAGATGGTAAATGGTGTTGACGGAATATGACATTCAGTACGTTTCCCAGAAAGCCATCAAGGGAAGCGTATTGTCTGAATACCTTGCCGAACAGCCGATCGAGGATTATCAGCCGATGAAATTTGAATTCCCTGATGAGGATATCATGTTTCTCAAGGTGAAAGATTGCGATGAACCGTTGCCCGACGAGGGTCCAGACAGGAAATCCAGTGGAAATTGATATTTGACGGGGCGGTTAATTCTTACGGAAGTGGCATTGGGGCGATCATCACGACTCCCCATGGATCCCACATCCTGTTCACGGCTAGACTAACGTTTTCTGTCACCAATAACGAGGCGGAGTACGAAGCATGCATCCTGGCTCTAGAAGAAGCAATTGATTTGAGAATCAAGAACCTAGATGTATATGGTGACTCGACACTTGTGATTAACCAGGTTAAAGGGGAGTGGGAGACTCGTCAATCGAATTTGGTGCCGTACATGAATTATTCCAGAAGGCTGCTTCCGTTCTTTGATCGAGTGGAACTCCATCATGTGCCCAGAGCTGAAAATCAGATGGTTGATGCCTTAGCCACGTTGGCTTCGATGTATAAAGTCAATTTTTGGAATGAAGCTCCAAGGATTGTCCTTTCTCGTCTTGATAGACTTGCATTCGTCTTTGCGATCGAGGAAGCCTCCGATGGCAAGCCATGGTTCCATGATATCCAGACCTTCCTTATGACTAAGGAGTATCCTGCGGGAGCGTCGACCTAGGATAAGAAGACTCTGAGGAGATTGTCTGGAAATTTTTATCTCAATCCTGATGGAGTTTTGTATAAAAGAAACCACGATCTCGTGCTACTCAGATGTGTAGATGAGAAAGAGGCGAGTATGCTCATGGAAGAAGTCCATGAAGGCACATTTGGTACGCACGCCGGCGGGCATGCTATGACGAGGAAAATCCTGAGAGCAGGATATTACTGGCTGACGATGGAGTCGGATTGCTTTAAATTCACGAAGAGATGTCATAAATGCCATATTTATGCTGATAAGATTCATATGCCGCCGTGCCCGTTAAATGTCATGTCCTCCCCGTGGCCGTTCTCCATGTGGGGCATCGACCTAATAGGCAAGATCGAGCCCACCGCTTCTAACGGTCACCGCTTCATTCTAGTAGCCATCGACTACTTCACCAAGTGGGTGGAGGCCGCCTCGTATGCTAACGTGACCAAGCAGGTGGTGGCTAAATTCATAAAGAGAGACATCATCTGTCGTTATGGAATTCCCGAGCAGATCATTACTGATAATGGTTCGAATCTGAATAACAAGATGATGAAGGAGTTGTGCCAGAGTTTCAAGATTGAACACCACAACTCATCTCCTTACCGGCCGAAGATGAATGGCACCGTTGAAGCGGCCAACAAGAACATCAAGAAGATTGTACAAAAGATGGTTGTGACCTATAAGGGGGCACGAGGTGTTGCCATTCTGTCGCTTCCGCGAAAATAAGGTGTCGGGAAAACAGAAGAGTCGCCACCACTCGTTATTTATCCCTCGGAGCGGGAAAGGAAACGATCGGAAAAACCTGACGAAAAGGGTAAGACAAGGTCGTCGCAACCATTGTCTGGGTTCGGGAGTCGGTTACGCAAGGGGAAGGTATTGGCACCCCTCACATCCATCGTACTCGACGGGATCCACGCTTGTTGTGTTTACTGGACGAGTTGGTTTATCTATCTACCTATCAAGGCTGGCTTAAACAGAAAAGAAAAATGACTCGGCAAAGCGTCGCGCTTTATGCCTACGTATTCTCATCAGAGAATGAGAAATCATAGTCAACGTAGTTCGACCTACTACAGGTTACGGGGAAGGTAGCTCGCCAATACGTCAGTATTGTGCCTACGTACTCTCAACAGGTATGAGAGATCAGAGCTTACGTAGTTCGGGATAATACGGATTACGGGAATTCAGATTCATCTGCTTTATCGAGTAGGGTTTAACAGCAGTTCCAGCAGTTAGGGACAAGGCCTGTTTGCGTTGGCGCTGAAGTTTAACGACACTCTTTTCTTCAGAAAAGCTTCTTTTGAATTATGGGCCCACTGGGCAAAAAGGTTTGAAGTTTGTTTCCTGTCTTTTACGAAAGAACTGTCTTTTATTGTGTTTGCAATTTCAATCGCACTAAAGACTTTGACCTGATAGTGAATGCGTCGCATGTCACCCAAAGGGTGCCATACTAAACATCCAGACTGTTGGAAAGAAGCTCTCCAACAATCCTTTCTCAGATAGCTTAAGGCTCGTAACGTACGAAAGAAATCATTCATGATTACTGTATTTTAAGCTGTTTTGAGATGAGAAGAGAACAGGCTCAACTACGGGGAGACTATCAAGTCCTACTGTTGTCATGCCAAGGATTCATCCTATAGTTGAAGTTTGAAACAGGGAACTCCTAGATGTTGTCATGCATAGGTTTCAACCTAAAGTTCTATCATCACTTCCTTATCAAAGGAAGTGAGATTCCTAAGGGATCATATCAATGATAAACAGAAAGAGATAAAGCATCAGCTTAACAGTAAACAGTAAAATGCATGCAATGCAAGTGAGGGAGGAAATGTGTGTGGGGCAGCAGCCTCCACAAGCTCATCTCAACCTCAAGCCAGATATGAATAACAGTAATCATACAAAATAAATAACATGCTATCAAGCAAAATAGAATAACAACTGCAATCATACAGAAGAAAAATATAACATGCTATCAAGCAAACACAAACCACATGGGCAAGGGAGCAGGGCTCTACCGAATACCCGCAAGCAAAGCCACACAGTAACAATACAAGCAGAGGGATCAACTCAACCTCTAGTGCAATCATGCTCCTAGATTAAAGTCAGTCTCATCATGGACTTATTATAATGCATCAAGCAAGTCAAACAAGGCACATCAACACAGAAAAGAAAACAGACAAGAAAGCAGATCAACCCCTCTTTCTTTCTCTAAGCTTCAGCTCTCCTGACAACAACTCAGTCTTCATACTTTAAGCACCCTTCAAGGCTATCATCTTTATTGGCAAATATCAATTTGCTCTTCACAAGTTCAACCCTTCAACATAAGTTTCAACTTATCTTCACTTCTCCAAGCTTCAGCTCTTCAGTCAACTCCACCCTCAGGCTTCACTCTTAACTGCAAGTGTCAACTTGACTCCTTCAGGCTCTCCAAGCATCAATGTAAGTATCAACTTATCCTTTCTTGCTCAATCCTCAGCTCTTCACTCAATCTCAATTGAATCCTCTTCATAAGTATCCACTTAGGCTTCAAGCTTCAGCTCTCTTTGCTTCACCAGTCTCAACTTGGTCTTCTTCACCTTCAAGCTTCAGCTTCTCAGGGTAATCATTAATCACTTAGAAGTGTCAACTTCATCCTTCAATTCTTTCTCAAGCCTCAGCTCTTCATTCAATCTCCTTTGGGGTCTTCAAGTATCAACTTGTTCTCCAAGCCCTTCAGGCCTCAACTACAATGGCAATAATCAAGGAATCATCCTCTTCCACACTCTTCAATGAAGTCTTCATCTTCAAACTCAAGCTCAACATCTCCCAAGATACTCAAACCAGAAGATAATTGATTGAAGATGATGAGTGGAAATGATAAACAACTTATTGACAACCAAAGGAAGCCTGTAAGAGTTCATCATTATGAGAGACTGGTTCCCTCAAAGTTCTACTTCCCAGATAAAGCCACTCATCCCTCCAAAGGAGGGATGTGAATATCTGAGAAGGACTTTTAGTCATTGGGAGGAATGGAAGCACAAGATGCTTTCCATGTTTGTGGAAGAAATCATTCTGACTATAAGGCTCTCCCTATGTCCTATTTCCTAATCTTCATCAGACACCTTCAGGCACAAGCAAATCCAGAGCTCGAAGCAACTTCAAGCCACCTCAAGCATCTTCCTCTTGTCTTCAACTTGTCTTCAACTTCAATCAAAGGCAAACCAAGCACAAACCCTAATCTAAGGGAACTAAATGAGTTAAACTAGTTGAATTAGTAAGTTAGGATCACCTAAAACCTAGCACTAAAGTTAGTCCTAACTAAAATACTAAAATCAATTGTAAAATCTTACACAAATTACTATGGGAACCTAGGTCAATCATGACTCTATCACATTGGTTTCAAAGATCAAATCATCAATTTGGACCTAGAACTAAATCCTACATTCTAAGGCATCAACCTAAAACCCTAAAAAGGAAGCATCTAAACATCAATCTAGAAAGCACACCTATTTTCATCACAAAAATGTGATAAAATTACTATGGGATCATACACGTCTAACCTAATCACACACAAAAAATTAGGCCAAGAATCAACACTATGAGATCACACAAAATTCTACAAAAATATGCATCAAACATAAACATTTTAATATCAATTAAAATACAAAATTCCAATTAAATCAGAAATTATATGAAATGAAAATATTTTTTCTCTAAAAAATAGTAGACTCAATCATGATTAATATGCAAAAAGAATGGGTTGAATTGGATTAGTATTCAATTAGTTATGAATTTTACAAAAATCATGAATTAAGTGGAAATTAAATGAAAATCAAATGAAAATAACCAAACACACGGTGCAGGAAGTAAACAATTTCAGTTCAAAACGTGGGTTGGGCTTGCTGGGGGGTGTGGATAACATTTAGATTACTAAGCCCAATGCATCAAATAAATGAAACGCATCGTTTCATCAGAAACTCCTTCACAAGTCAGAATTAAAACACAGCCATTGGATCTCCTCATAGTCAATGGTCAAAACATGATCTGATGGTGAGAACTTCATCTTCTCCAA
Source organism: Lathyrus sativus (assembly GCA_963859935.3). Taxonomy (NCBI): domain Eukaryota; kingdom Viridiplantae; phylum Streptophyta; class Magnoliopsida; order Fabales; family Fabaceae; genus Lathyrus; species Lathyrus sativus. The sequence continues at coordinate 324,208,261 of OZ012736.1, forward strand.
TTCAAAGCTCTGAGCTTCGCGCCCAGCTTCGGCCACCGCCGATGGAACTCCGGCCAACCCCTTCAACCCTAGTTCTTCCTAGAGGCCTCCAATCCAAGAGGTCAAAACATGAAATACACTCCAAATCTTGCCACGAACTCAATCATGCCCATAGTTTCCTCTGAAACCTCAAGAATCAACATCTCCCAATCTCAACCAAAAATGGTGATCTTCCTATTTTGTCTCTAATCCAACAATTAACCATCTGAAAACCATCCTAGGCCATTCTACAACTAATCTAACACCCTAATTCAACCTAATTCTACCTAAATCAAGCTATAGGAAGAAGGTTACAAACCTGGAAATTCTTGAATAACAGATGCACGAATCCTCCACTTCAAGCTCTCAAATCTTCTGGACACGATCACTGAACCTCCTTCTTGCTTCTGTATGCAAAAGATTCAATGGAGAGTGCTTCAATCTTGAAACACGATGAAGAGTTGCAGGTGCTGAAAACCACTTGCTCCCACACGATCTAGCCACCAATTCTCCTTGGAAATGATCTGGAATCAATCCTTGATACTCAGGGAAGAAGAACCAACCAAGAAAATGGAAGGAAATTGAGGGAACTGATGAAACCGATTTCAATTGCAATCTATGAAAACTCAATTCCAAACTATGCTCAAACCTTCAATGATCACCAACCCTTGCCATGGATGCATTCTACTCAATATATAGGTGAAGCTTGGATGATCTAGAACCCTCTAGATCCTTCCAATGAGATTTTACACATCTCATGTCATGAGATTTTGAATCACTTACCATGCCATGCTCAATTCTGTTTGCAGCTTGAAATTCATTTCAATCTCCTTCAATTTCTACCCTAGTGACAATTTGGAAGGGTTTAGCTTGCCAAGCTCCTTGCCCATGCCTCAATTTTAAGTTATGCATATGTTACTTAATATGCAAGCAAGTGCTTTTCAAAGCAAGCCCATAAATTGAATCTCAAATCAAAAATGTGGCTAAACCATTGTCTTTAAAATGTTTTCTAGAGTCAAAATGATATATTACATGCCATGGTTTGGATGTGTAGGTTGAAAATTTCAATTTCCAACTTTGACTTATTTAACTTATGCCTTCATTTTAGGTCATTTTTGCAATTTTGAGCTACAAGCTTTTCCAACATCTCATGACCTCTTTAATAGCCTTATAACATCATTTTAAGCAAGTTTTATGTTGAATATTTTTCCATTTGAAGCTTGGAAATAGGAGTTATGGCCTTACGCTTGAAATGACCTGTAATCTCCAAATGACCAAAATGCCCTTGACTTGTCAAAGCCATAACTTGAGTTCTACAAATCCTATCAAGGACTTCTAGTACTATCTAGAAAGCTAAGAAGATAAGGAACAACATTCATGTTGATCAAAAGTTCATAGGAATCATCCTTCTTGGGCAAACGTTTGATGCAAGTTGGGTAACTTTCAAGGCCCCAGATTCACATACCTCGGATGACCTGTAACTTGTCAAAGTCATAACTTGAGTTCTACAAATCCTGTAAAGGACTTCTAGTACTCAAATTAAAGCTAAGAGCAAGCTCTACAACATTCATGTTGGGGGTAAGATGATATGACAATCACATCTTGAGCTAAACTGCCTTGAAGATAGGGGTCAAACTAGGGGATTTTACACTGTCAAGCCTTAGAAACCCTAGCTTGAAACTTCTCTAACTCTTCAATCATGATGAGTTGACCTTGGAATCATCCTTATAGAATCTCAATGCCTTAATCCATAGTTACATGGCTCTTGAATTAGGTCTCAACCTTGTTCAAATCATCAGTTGACCTAGGGTTGACCCAGTCAAACCCTAATTGCACCACTCATGGCTGAGTCTTCTTAATCTTGCACAATGGCCTCTCTAGGCTTCATGATGGCTTTCAAGACACCTCATAAGCTCTCTCAAGATCTCAAGTCTAACTTCATGGCTTCAGAATCATCTGAGGAGCTCCCACAACTCTCAAGTTAGGAGGCACACACTCTTGGTTTCAACCAGTCTCTCTGAGGATCTTTTCTCTTCCCTGACAAGGATATCAACCCTTGACAACTTGAATAAGCTTCTTGGCTAGCTTCAAAGTATTTTGTAACCCTTGATTGGTAATCATACCTCTTGATCTCCTGCATACATGTCAATGAATTGCAAATGCTAATGCTAATGTGAATGAAATGAAACACAAGCCAAGTAAAGAAGTGTTGGTCAAATTTTGGGGTGCAACAGCTGCCCCTATTCAAACGGCTTGAACCTGACTGGGTGAGGAGTGAACGACTCTCAACCAATCACGGTACGAGACGGTTGAATATCGACAAACCCAGAAATTTGCCAACTGCACAAGTACACGGTACTCTGATGGGAACAAATCTTCGGAGACTGAAATATTAGCTGCACGGAAACTAGCTGGAGAATTGGTCACACGGTAACCGGTAATACATGGTCGATCATGCCGTCAGGCATCCAGATTCCTCGGGACTCATCAAGTCAACAATCAAGTCAATCATGCCATCGGGCATTCAAAGAAATTTTCGGGCATCAGTCAGACTTCATCAGTAAGTCGGGAATAGAATTCTCGGTCAATCATGAACCACTTGGGGATATCCAAACTTCCGCCATCAGGCACTCTGCTTCGGCTGAGAGAACTGCTTCGTCAATACGGTCGGACTTCAATCATCAAGTCTTCGGGGGGAGTTTCAACTTCGCTGTTCAGAAACCTGCTGGGGATGACGCATCTCTGCTGGGGATTCTAGAGAACTATCAAGTAACTCTGCTTCGGGGATCCAGAAATCATTCTGGATGAGTCAACTCTGCTGAGGCCTTCAAGAATCATCTCGGACAAATAACTCCGCGGGGACTTCAAGAATCATCTTGAACCAATGACTATGCTGGAGATTTCAGGAATCACCCTGATCAAATACTCTGTCGGGGACTCTGAGGGTCGACTTGAGCAACCAACTCTTGCGACTTCACTAGGGATTTTAAGAATCATCTTAAACGAACGCCTTCGCTGGAGAATTCAAGAATCATCTTGGGCCGAAGACTTTGCTGGAGAATTCAAGAATCATCTTGAGCAAGCGACTCCGTTGGGGAACACCCGTAAAACAAGAACGGTAACAACCTAGCTCATGTTTAGTATGTATATGCTTCGGCGATGGCGCAATGCTCCACACGGTGGAAATGCTCCGCGTTTATGATAAATGCTATGCAGTCATGCAAAATGATGCGATCCCGTCGGCAAAATAAATGCTGAAGGGAGAATCCTCCCGTCAAGGAGAAAGAACCACTCTGATAGGGGAAGGAATCATCCTGCTGAGGAGAAAAAGGTCACGCCAATCTCAATCGGGCTCTGTGGGGAAGTGAACTTCAGTTGACTGCTGCAGGGGGACGAAGCTCTACGAGAACCTGGACCTGCTAAGGAAAGCGATGTCAATCGCGGAAATAAACTGCACGGCCTTCACGGCTACTTCCCTGGAGATAACGGCTCCGGTGGGGAAACACAGCATCAGCTATTCAACACTCTATTAGGAAAAACCGATCATGGTCCCCATTGCTTCCAAGGACTCGGCTCACTTGGGGATCTGCGAACTCGGCTGGGGAAAAAGGAATCATCCTGCTTACAGGGGTGAGTATGACTCTGTGGGGAATTTCAATTCTCCTGGAGACTTCAGTCTTGAACTATCAATTGCTGCACACTTCAGCGTATGACTCAACTGGGGAGATGTCTCTCCTTCGGGATACATCTGATTGGGGAGAGAATCTTCTCTGCTCGGGGAAGCATATCAATGCTTACGATCTCATGTTCAGACTCTGCGGGGAGAGGATGCTGAATTTTGCTGGAGAAGGAGGAATCATCCTGCTTGGGGACGCGTACGGCGTACTGTCTGGTACATGCTACACCTGTAACAACACAAACAAACAGACAAGATACCCTTCTCAAAGGGACCTATCAAGGTTATCATCTTGTGGCAATGTTTAAGTAATTCATTGTTTCAACAATCAGTGGCCTAGGCCAGTAAGTTTATGTATGCGCATTTTGTCAAAAACATTGGCGTTCTTTTTCGCAAACAAAACAGATAAATGCTAAACAGACAAACAAAATTGCTGAATAGTATACATTTTATTGATAACGAACCCCTGAATGGGTAAAAATGTTTTACAACAGATGCAAGCTCCTGGAATGAGGAAGCTGCGCAAAAAAAGTAAAAACATAAATATACATCAGTATATACAAATGTCGGCAACGAGGCGTAGACGAACACCATGAGTTGATCCCTCTATGACCTACTCGGCTTCGATACTTCTCCGACGCTTCAGCTTCAGAAGAGATTGATTCAGATAAACGGCCCTCAGGTCTTCCAAACCACCAAACAATGAAAGTCCACACGCGGAACGTAGTCATTTGCTTTTTCAAATCCCTAACTTTTGCGTGAACCTCCCTTTGCGGGTTTTCAGTTCACCGGGATACCCTTTTTTGCCAAAGTTGCCCATCCGGGTTTTCGACTTTGCGGGTGTACATTTTTTCCAATTTATATTCCTAATTTTTGCCCGAACCTTTTTCCTTTTTTATGGTTCGCCAGGATGCCCCATTTTTGCCTGAATATTCTTTTTCTTTCGAGCGGGTCATTTTTTAAGCAAAGTATTTTTTAATTGCGTCCGCGTTCACCGGGGATGCAAAATCTTCACCATCCATAGTGGATAACAACAAAGCCCCTCCTGAGAAGACCTTGCTGACGACGTACGGACCTTCGTAATTGGGAGTCCACTTGCCCCGGTGATCGGAGTATGGAGGAAGAATCTTCTTCAGGACGAGATCACCCGTCTGAAAGCTTCTAGGACACACCTTCTTATCATAAGCTTTCTTCATTCGGCTTTGGTACAGACAACCATACGCAATCGATGCTAACCTCTTCTCGTCCATCAGGCTGAGTTGGTTCAGTCGGTTCTTAATCCATTCTGCCTCGTCGAGTTTCACATCAACCAAAACTCGCAAAAAAGGGATCTCCACTTCTAACGGTAGGACAGCTTCCATACCGTACACTAAGGAGAAAGGAGTTGCCTCGGTTGATGTACGTACCATCGTACGATAACCGTGCAATGCAAATGACAGCATCTCGTGCCAATCTTTGTAGGTCACAACCATCTTCTGAACAATCTTCTTGATGTTCTTATTGGCCGCTTCAACGACGCCATTCATCTTCGGCCGGTAAGGACATGAGTTGTGGTGTTCGATCTTGAAACTCTGGCACAGCTCCTTCATCATCTTGCTATTCAGATTTGAACCATTATCAGTAATGATCCGCTCGGGAATTCCGTAACGACAGATGATATCCCTCTTTATGAACTTAGCCACCACCTGCTTGGTCACATTAACGTACGAGGCTGCCTCCACCCACTTGGTGAAGTAGTCGATAGCTACTAGAATGAAGCGATGACCGTTAGATGCAGTGGGCTCGATCTTGCCTATCATGTCGATGCCCCACATGGAGAACGGCCACGGGGAGGACATGACATTTAACGGGCACGGCGGCACATGAACTTTATCAGCATATTTATGACATCTCTTCGCGAATTTAAAGCAATCCGATTCCATCATCAGCCAGTAGTATCCTGCTCTCAGGATCTTTCTTGTCATACCATGCCCGCCGGCGTGCGTACCAAATGTGCCTTCATGGACTTCTTCCATGAGCATACTCGCCTCTTTCTCATCTACACATCTGAGTAGCACGAGATCGTGGTTTCTTTTATACAAAACTCCATCAGGATTGAGATAAAAATTCCCAGACAGCCTCCTCAGAGTCTTCTTGTCCTGGGTTGACGCTCCCGCAGGATATTCCTTAGTCATAAGGAAGGTCTGGATGTCATGGAACCATGGCTTGCCATCGGAGGCTTCCTCGATCGCAAAGACGAATGCAGGTCTATCAAGACGAGAAAGGACAGTTCTTGGAGCTTCATTCCAAAAATTGACTTTATACATCGAAGCCAACGTGGCTAAGGCATCAGCCATCTGATTTTCCGCTCTGGGCACATGATGGAGTTCCACTCGATCAAAGAACGGAAGCAGCCTTCTGGCATAGTTCATGTACGGCACCAAATTCGATTGACGAGTCTCCCACTCCCCTTTAATCTGGTTAATCACAAGTGTCGAGTCACCATATACATCTAGGTTCTTGATTCTCAAATCAATTGCTTCTTCTAGACCCATGATGCATGCTTCGTACTCCGCTTCATTATTGGTGACCGGAAACGTCAGTCTCGCAGTGAACGGGATGTGGGATCCGTGGGGAGTCGTGATGATCGCCCCTATGCCACTTCCGTAAGAATTAACCGCCCCGTCAAATATCAATTTCCACTGGGATTTCCTATCTGGCCCCTCGTCGGGCAACGGTTCATCGCAATCCTTCGCTTTAAGAAACATGATATCCTCATCAGGGAATTCAAATTTCATCGGCTGGTAATCCTCGATTGGCTGTTCGGCCAGTAATCAGACAATACGCTTCCCTTGATGGCCTTCTGGGAAACATACTGAATGTCATATTCTGTCAACACCATTTGCCATCTGGCAATCCTGCCCGAGAGCGCTTGCTTCTCGAAGACGTACTTGATCGGATCCATCTTCGAAATTAGCATGGTTGTGTGATTGAGCATGTACTGTCGTAAACGTTTGGCAGCCCAGGCTAGTGCACAACACGTCTTCTCCAGCATCGAGTAACGAGATTCACAATCAGTGAATTTTTTACTCAAGTAGTAAATGGCATGCTCCTTTCTGCCCGTCTCGTCGTGCTGACCGAGAACACACCCCGTACTATTCTCAAGAACTGTCAAGTACATGATTCATGGCCGTCCAGCCACTGGGGGTATCAAGATTGGAGGTTCCTGAAGATACTGCTTTATCTTATCGAATGCCTTCTGGCAATCCTCATTCTAGGTAATTGCCTGATCTTTCTTTAGTAGTTTGAACATCGGTTCACACGTGGCCGTGAGCTGAGAAATAAACCTTGCAATGTAGTTTATTCTGCCCAAGAAACAACGAACTTCTTTTTCTGTTTTTGGCACTGGCATTTCTTGTATCGCTTTTATTTTCGCATGATCAACCTCGAGGCCTCTTTCACTCACGATAAACCCCAGTAACTTTCTGGACCGTACTCCGAAAGTACATTTGTTAGGATTCAGCCTCAACCTGAATTTCCTAAGCCTCTCAAAAAGCTTCAGCAAATTGACCAGATGTCCCTCCTCCGTTTGGGACTTCGCAATCATGTCATCAACATAGACTTCAATCTCATGATGAATCATGTCATGAAACAAAGTTACCATTGCTCGTTGGTAAGTGGCCCCTGCGTTCTTCACACCGAAAGGCATTACCTTATAGCAAAATGTTCCCCAGGGAGTGATAAACGTAGTTTTCTCCATGTCCTCCGGCGCCATCTTGATCTGGTTGTAACCGGAGAAGCCATCCATGAACGAAAACATGGAGAATTGCGCTGTATTGTCGACCAACACATCAATATGAGGCAGCGGGAAATCATCTTTAGGGCTCGCCCTATTCAAATCCCGATAATCTACGCACATTCGTACCTTACCGTCCTTCTTCGGTACCGGCACTATGTTGGCGACCCACGGAGGGTAAGTAGTGACCGCTAAGAAGCCAGCATCAAGCTGTTTCTGCACTTCTTCTTTGATCTTAACGGCCATATCTGGTCTTGTCCTCCTAAGCTTCTTCTTGACGGGAGGGCAATCTTCCCGCAACGGCAAGTGGTGGACCACGATGTCAGTGTCAAGTCCGGGCATATCCTCGTATGACCAAGCAAAGACGTCACTATACTCTCTTAGCCTCTCGACCAATCTCTGCTTGACATCACTCTGCAGTGCAGCCCCTATCCTGACGTTTCTGACGAGTTCTTCAGAACCCAGATTCACGATCTCAATCTCCTCTTCATGAGGCAGAATAACTTTCTCCTCTTGTTTCAACAAGCGGGCCAACTCTTCAGGAAGGTCTTCGTCTTCATCAATCTCTTCTTCGGCTTGATAGATCGGGAAATCGAAGTCGAAGTGAGTCGTAGAAGGTCCAGAGTCGATGTCATCTGTTATGTGGATCCTGCAATAACAAGGGTTAAGTTTAAAACAAGGATGTGCAGGTTAGCACAAACCCTATTGCCATTTTATTGTTTTTCAAAACAAATATAAAACAGGAATAACAGAGATCACAATATTTGAATACGAAGGAAAACGCCTTTGATTTATTAACAAAATGCATGTACATAATCCAACAAAGCCCTGACAATAAAACCACTATGCCCCGGGTAAGACATAGGGTTGTACAATGATTGGAAAAAGTAAATCATTACTCTTCGCTTGTCATCTGGATGATATCCTTGACGGACCAGTTGGTAAGGCCCTCGCCTGGCTTGCTTGGCTGGATCCAAGAGTCGAGGTCACAGTCGCTATCTCCGCTGTCTTCAGACACCGCGTTGATGCTTTCAAAAATTACTCCGCCACTGGTAAACTGGATCGGCCCTTTACCTCGCGACGCACTGCTAGAAGAAGAAGCTTCAGCTCCAGGAGAATATCCCAACCCAAACTTGTCTTGCTTGTTAGGTATCTCCAAAATTCGCCCCCAGCCTGGGGTAGATCCGGCTTGGACAACGGCCCGAGCTTCCTTGAATGAGGAGAGAGTCATCTCTGGCTTTTCGGTGACTACAGGAGCTACGTCCTTCACTTTGACAGCTTCGAACGCTTGGCATAGAGTTTCATGGATTTCCCCATCCATCTCAACATACTTAAAGGACGACAAATGGCTCACCATTATGTCTTCCTCGCCGCACACGGTCAAGATGCTACCTCCGACGGCGTACTTGAGTTTCTGGTGCAACGTGGAGGTCACGGCACCAGCAGCATGGATCCACGGCCGGCCCAAGAGACAGCTGTAGGCAGGCATGATGTCCATAATGTAAAAGATTGCGTCGAACGTTTCCGGTCTGACTTGGATTGGCAGGGTCACCTCCCCGAAAACATGGCGTTTAGTCCCGTCGAACGCTTTCACAACCAGATCACTGGGTGTGCAAATCACTCCACGGGTATCCAACTTCATTAATGCCTTCTTCGGAAGAACATTAAGTGACGAACCCGTGTCCACCAACACGTGCGACATAATCGTGCCCCTACACTCTATCGAGATGTGCAGGGCGCTATTATGGTTCCTCCCCTTCGGCGTCAGCTCCAGGTCTGTGAAACCTATCCCATTTCCAGCATTCACGTGGGCTACGACTTCTTCCAATTGACTTACCGATATTTCCTGCGGTACATATGCGGCGTTCAACACCTTCAGCAGTGCGTTGCGATGTGCTTCAGAACACAGCAACAAGTTCAGGATGGAAATCTTCGAGGGTGTCTGATGGAGATGATCCACAATCTTGTAGTCACTCTTTTTAATAAACCTCATAAATTCCTCGGCGTCTTTAACAAGTAAGTCTTTTTTGGCCCCACGCGGGATCTCTTCAACGACTTTACTTTTACCTTTATCGGCCGCATCAGCTCTGACCGCTTTATCTGCCACGACCTCTAGTGGTGCAAACACTCTTCCGCTGCGAGTAATACCACTGATTCCCGCAAGACTCTCCACAGACGAACCAAACGGTTCTAGCTCCAACTTCTGGCCATTGTAGTAGACTTCAGCCCCATAATGCCATGGGACAGCATTAGTGCTTTCGAAGGGTATCGGCCCAGCTTTGGTGATAGTAATTGTGGGCGGCCTGGGCGCAGAAATAGTTATCTTCTGGCGAGGGATGGTGATGGTGGCGACCTCATCATCTTGCTTCAGCATCACCTCCCCCGATCCACATTCGGCTCTCCGGCTAAACTGTAAAATCCCTTCAGTCATCAGGCTTTGAATTCCTTCTACCAACTGTTCACATCCATCAGAACGTGTGGCACAGTCCATACACAACTCTCCGCAACCTGGAAAGAAACCCTTTTTCATCATCTTAGCCTTGACGAAGCTAAGTGATGTCTTCAGATCTTTGACATCAGTCAACAAATCCAAACTCTCGTCTTCGATAATGGCGTTTACTCCACCTCCCCTATGATTCGGCATAGGATTCTTCGTGACATTTGGCACATTATCTGAGAAGTTGATGATCTTAGCGTCCACCATGTCCTGCACCTTGTGCTTGAAGGCTTTGCAGTTCTCTATTGTGTGGCCTGGTGCCCCTGAGTGAAATTCACAAGTTGCATTCGCGTCGTACCCTGGCGAAGGCGCCCCTGTCAAGGGAGCCAAGGTCCTCTTCTGGATCAACTGTAGCTGAAGCAAAGTCTGCAATAGTTGCGCGTACGACATGGGCGGTGTCTCGAGGTGACGGCTCGACAAAGGTGCCATATTCTGATACTTTCTGTACCCCTGTTGATTCGGTTGCTGCTGCTGCTGCTGCGGCTGTTGAACTGCCGGGATAGTTATGTTGGCCACTTGCTAGTGAGGGCCTTTACCCTTCCTTCGAGCGTTGGACACAACGCTCGTTTCTCCTTCTCGTCTTTTGCCACCATAAGGTTTCTTTCCCCCTCCTCCAGCCGAGGATGACTCACCTTGAATTTTCCCGAGTTTGATCCCATTTTCGATGTGCTCACCCGTGATAATGAGTTCTGAGAAGGTTCCAGACATGCTGCTGACCAATTTCTCATAGTAAACCCCTGGGAGGGTGGCTACGAACATCTGCACAAGCTCACGTTCAACCATCGGCGGCTGAACCCTGGCTGCCAACTCACGCCACCGCTGGGCGTATTCCTTAAACCCTTCGTTGTTCCTTTGCGACAAATTCTACAGCTTGACTCGGTTCGGGGCCAAGTCGCTATTGTATTGGTAGTGGTGCACAAATGCTTCAGCAAGGTCCTTCCACGTGCGCACACTGGTAGTCTCCAGACTCATGTACCATTTGAGGGAGAGCCCGGACAGACTGTCTTGAAAGAAGTGCATCAGCAACTTCTCGTCCTCAGAATGAGCGGACATTTTCCTGTAATACGATCTCAGGTGGACGCGGGGGCAAGTGGTGCCCTTGTACTTTTCAAAGTCAGGTACCTTGAACTTAGGAGGCACCTTAAAATCAGCAATCAGTCCCAACTTGGACATATCAACGCCCAGGGTGTTCTGATTCTCGATATTCCTCATCTTATCCTCGAGTGCTTTGAACCTTAGACGTGCTTCAGCATTCAGCTCACCTTCAGCACCTCTCTGAGAGAACACATCGTCCTGACGATCTTCTAACCATGGTTGAGGCCTAAACAGATTCCCAACACCTGCATTGCCGTTGCCCAGCCCAACATTAGCTTCCAGACTCCCGTTACCGACGCCCGTCGTATTGCCATTGAGTCCCATGTTAGCTATCACATTGTCGTTGGCACTGCCATTCCCCCCGGTCACGAGGACGCCATTCTGCGGAGTTTCAACTGGTGGAGGAGTAGGCACAGTCCCCCCATGGAGTACGCCATTGCTATCGACCCTTGAAATCAGAGGCTGAACCAAGGTTCTGAGCTGATCCTGGCCATTGGCGACCCTTGCATGAGCTCCATGAAGCGATCCATTCTTTCGCGGAGTTCCTGAACATCAGTTTGCACTTGCTCCATGATTCTGGTTTGATTAGCTCTGGTCGGATAGCGGTGAATAGGTCTCTGATCAATCCTGGAACCACCTGAAACAACCTGGAAATACAAAAAGGTTAGGAAAAAATGACAAAGTGCTCGTTATGCAAGTGCTTCATGCAAATGCAAACGTGTGTCTGTGCGTTAGGGAGATCTCCCCTGATCCTAGTGCCTGAGTGCCAGTGCTGATAATAAGAAGTCCAAATCCATTCATGGAAATAACAATCTCATATATAAAGAAAACCCCTCAAGGCAGTACACAACATCAGCGAGTACAAGATGAATCAATAGCGTGACCTCAGCCAACAAGCCTGGTGATGGTCAGCATACAACAATGATCAAAACAAAAGGAATACAAATAATCAAGTACGGCCACAGGTGCGATACTCTTCTAACAACTCCTTCGTTTCTGGATGATCAGGCAGAGTGAGTAACCCTTCGACGAGTAATTCCCTTTGCACAATGGTGTACTGAAGACCTTCGACCGAATCTTCCCATGCTCCTTCGCCGAAAAAATCTTCTAGCTTCCATTTCTTGGACTCAAACGTCAGTTTGCGCTCCTTCAGGTTAGCGAGAGCCCTGTTGAGCTGGCCTTCAGCGGCATATCTGCGAGCGGTTTCTTCATCAAACCTCTTCTCACTGGCCTTCACCTGGGCCTCCAGCTTGGAGATCTGTAGCATCAGCTTATCCTCTCGCTCTTTCCTGGTGGCTAGGGAAGCCTTCCAGTGCTGGTTGAACTTGGATATCCTCCGATACGCTTCGTCCAAGTGTTGCTTCTTCGTAGCCAGTACGTCGTTGACAGCTTTGAAGTCTTGACCCATGCGTTCACGCTCGGCTATCTGCTTAGTCAAGTCCGTCCCTAGCCGGTTCACCAGCTCTGTTTGCCTTTTGAAGGAATGAACGGCTTTGTTCCTCTCGCTTCAGAGATGAGCCAATTCTTTCTCCAGTTCTTCATTTGCCCGCTTCAATTCATCTCGCTCAGCTAACACCTGATTATGCTGCTGAATAGGCACAGTAGTAGGCTCTTCGATCATTGGAGGGCTTTCTGGCTTGGCAGGAGGAAACGACATTCCTATAGCATCTGCTCTGGCTCTGATCCACGCCATATACGGAGGGTAGGCTTGATTGTTGCTTCTCCCCAGCAATGGTTTTCCCCTCTTACCGATACCATTCCATGCGCGCTGAAGCCTAGATAATAGATCCCCCTCTAGAATACCAGCGAGGTACAGAGATTCCTGCACCTCTTTATCCTTCGGCGGAGCTCTCAAAGCGTACACGAACTGTCGGACCAGCAAAGACGGATTATAGTTTACACAGCCCTTCCTGCCTATCAAAGGCACGTTCGGAAACCCGCTGCAGCTGAAGATAATCTCGGTACCCAGCCTATCTCTATCAAACCAGTCAATATCCTCTGCAGATAAACTAATCAGACGCTCGAACCACTCAGCTGTGGCTGCAGACGAAATAAAGGGACCCCTCTTGGGCAGATGACTATCAAGCCATTTATAAAGCAAGGGCACACAGCACGAGACATTCTTGCCCCTTCTGTTCTCGTTTTTGTAGTGGACAGAATGGTAGACATCTCCTATCAAGGTAGGGACTGGATTCCCTGAAGCAAAGATGCGGAAGGCATCGAAGTCTACAAAATCGGGCATATTGGGGAACAGAATGATGCCATAGATGCACAGAGCAAGGATGGCGTTGAACACGACCCAACATCCATCTTTGGTGCACTACTGAGCCTTACCCACTAAGAACTGCAAGGAGAAGCCGGGAACCTTGTTCCAACTAGACAATACCAACTCGGAGGCATCCAGATGAAGTGAAGGAGCTAGACTAGCCAGATCAGGCTCAGTATCCATGTGAACAAAAGGCATCTGCCTTTTGATAGGCACACCTAACAAATCAGCATACTCTTCCAGCGTAGGGGCGAGAACAAAATCTTGGAAAGTGAAGCATCTCAGCGGAGGATCGTAGAACTGCAGCAGAGCATGCAACCCATTCAACTCGAACGCAGAAGGTTTACGAACCAAGCTGAGCAATTTGCCGTAAGACTTTCTGAACTCGTCTCTCACAGAATCATCTGCTAAGGCAATCAAACCAGTCAACTGAACCACCTCAGGGGCAGGGAACTTGTAAGCTATGGTCTTCCTTAGAGAACCCATAACAAATACAATAGGAGGCAAGAAATCCTGGATCTGGGAAAACGGTACCTGCAACACAGACACACGTTAATGAAATGCAAATGAGTATGCAAAGCAATGTAAAATGCAATCATGCAGCAGGAGATCAAGGCAACTGTGCTGTGGAGATTCTGCATCAACAAAACCATAATCCTGCTCTATCAAGAATAACCACTTTCTCTGATAAGAAGAAAACCCTGGTATCTGACCACAAATCTGCTCTGTCGAGAACACACACATATAGGACCATAAATCTGCTCTGTCAAGAACAACCGTCTGATAATAAGGACCTCTGATACAGGACCAAAACTCTGCTCTATCAAGAACAAACATCTGATAATAAGGATCTCTGATCCTAATCAAAACCTGCTCTATCAAGAACAATCATACATCTGCTGATGAGATCCTCAGATCCCAATCATAAATCTGCTCTGTCAAGAACAAACATACATCTCTGAAGAGAAGGTCCTCTAACACAGGACCACAGCTCTGCTCTGTCAAGAACAATCATATAGCTGATGATGAGAACCTCCGGTACCAACAAAACTGATTCACTGTCAAGAAAACCAGGTAGTCTGAAGGTCGAAGTTTCCTGCAATAAACCCAACCCTGCTCACAGGTATGGACCTAAACTGACTCAAGTTCGGCATCCTATGCGTTTATCAGCGTCACAGACATTCAAGAGGGGTGATACGATACCCAGAAGGTGTGGCATCACCAGCTCATGAAGCGGCCTCACTTGGCTGAATCACAAATGATCGGTCCCCAGAGTCGACAATCCTCCAAACCAACAACCCCCTCAACCCAAAGGGTTGAAAAAGAAGCCAACCGGGAGAACCTCGTCTGAGCGTGGATTTCATGAGACACTAGTGCCTGCCAAGCAAGCACGCGCCCACTAATTTCCACAACTAATTCTATGTTCACTCAAGCCTGGGTCTGGCTTCTCACTCATCAGAATGCCCCTCCCACAACACCACAGATAATCATATCATACTGAAAATAAAATGCGGGAAATAAAATGCGATAAATAAACACAACCTAACAAGTAATCATACAAGCGCTAGGATTGACTCTCGCAGGGGACGTCGGATCCCCAAACTGACTCGCATACGGGACGTTGGATCCCAGGAAACTATCAAGTCCCCAGCAGAGTCTCCAGTTGTCGCTTCCGCGAAAATAAGGTGCCGGCAAAACAGAAGAGTCGCCACCTCTCGTTATTTATCCCTCGGAGCGGGAAAGGAAACGATCGGAAAAACATGACGAAAAGGGTAAGACAAGGTCGTCGCAACCATTGTCTGGGTTCGGGAGTCGGTTACGCAAGGGGAAGGTATTAACACCCCTCACGTCCGTCGTACTCGACGGGATCCACGCTTGTTGTGTTTACTGGACGAGTTGGTTTATCTATCTACCTATCAAGGCTGGCTTAAACAGAAAAGAAAAATGACTCGGCAAAGCGTCGCGCTTTATGCCTACGTATTCTCATCAGAGAATGAGAAATCAGAGTCAATGTAGTTCGACCTACTACGGGTTACGGGGAAGGTAGCTCGCCAATACGTCAGTATTGTGCCTACATACTCTCAACAGGTATGAGAGATCAGAGCTTACGTAGTTCGGGATAATACGGATTACGGGAATTCAGATTCATCTGCTTTATCGAGTAGGGTTAAACAACAGTTCCCGCAGTTAGGGACAAGGCCTGTTTGCGTTGGCGCTGAAGTTTAACGACACTCTTTTCTTCAGAAAAGCTTCTTTTGAATTATGGGCCCACGGGGCAAAAAGGTTTGAAGTTTGTTTCCTGTCTTTTACAAAAGAACTGTCTTTTATTGTGTTTGCAATTTCAATCGTACTAAAGACTCTGACCTGATAGTGAATGCGTCGCATGTCACCCAAAGGGTGCCATACTAAACATTCAGACTGTTGGAAAGAAGCTCTCCAACAATCCTTTCTCAGATAGCTTAAGGCTCGTAATGTACGAAAGAAATCATTCATGATTACTGTATTTTAAGCTGTTTTGAGATGAGAAGAGAACAGGCTCAACTACAGGGAGACTATCAAGTCCTACTGTTGTCATGCCAAGGATTCATCCTATAGTTGAAGTTTGAAACAGGGAACTCCTAGATGTTGTCATGCATAGGTTTCAACCTAAAGTTCTATCATCACTTCCTTATCAAAGGAAGTGAGATTCCTAAGGAATCATATCAATGATAAACAGAAACAGATAAAGCATCAGCTTAACAGTAAACAGTAAAATGCATGCAATGCAAGTGAGGGAGGAAATGTGTGTGGAGCAGCAGCCTCCACAAGCTCATCTCAACCTCAAGCCAGATATGAATAACAGTAATCATACAGAAGAAATAACATGCTATCAAGCAAAATAGAATAACAACTGCAATCATACAGAAGAAAAATATAACATGTTATCAAGCAAACACAAACCACATGGGCAAGGGAGCAGGGCTCTACCGAATACCCGCAAGCAAAGCCACACAGTAACAATACAAGCAGAGGGATCAACTCAGCCTCTAGTGCAATCATGCTCCTAGATTAAAGTCAGTCTAATCATGGACTTATTCTAATGCATCAAGCAAGTCAAACAAGGCACATCAACACAGAAAAGAAAACAGACAAGAAAGCAGATCAACCCCTCTTTCGTTCTCTAAGCTTCAGCTCTTCTGACAACAACTCAGTCTTCAGACTTTAAGCACCCTTCAAGGCTATCATCTTTATTGGCAAATATCAATTTGCTCTTCACAAGTTCAACCCTTCAACATAAGTTTCAACTTATCTTCACTTCTCCAAGCTTCAGCTCTTCAGTCAACTCCACCCTCAGGCTTCACTCTTAACTGCAAGTGTCAACTTGACTCCTTCAGGCTCTCCAAGCATCAATGTAAGTATCAACTTATCCTTTCTTGCTCAATCCTCAGCTCTTCACTCAATCTCAATTGAATCCTCTGCATAAGTATCCACTTAGGCTTCAAGCTTCAGCTCTCTTTGCTTCACCAGTCTCAACTTGGTCTTCTTCACCTTCAAGCTTCAGCTTCTCAGGGTAATCTTTAATCACTTAGAAGCGTCAACTTCATCCTTCAATTCTTTCTCAAGCCTCAGCTCTTCATTCAATCTCCTTTGGGGTCTTCAAGTATCAACTTGTTCTCCAAGCCCTTCAGGCCTCAACTACAATGGCAATGCTCAAGGAATCATCCTCTTCCACACTCTTCAATGAAGTCTTCATCTTCAAACTCAAGCTCAACATCTCCCAAGATACTCAAACCAGAAGATAATTGATTGAACATGATGAGTGGAAATGATAAACAACTTACTGACAACCAAAGGAAGCCTGTAAGAGTTCATCATTATGAGAGACTGGTTCCCTCAAAGTTCTACTTCCCAGATAAAGCCACTCATCCCTCCAAAGGAGGGATGTGAATATCTGAGAAGGACTTTTAGTAATTGGGAGGAATGGAAGCACAAGATGCTTTCCATGTTTGTGGAAGAAATCATTCTGACTATAAGGCTCTCCCTATGTCCTATTTCCTAATCTTCATCAGACACCTTCAGGCACAAGCAAATCCAGAGCTCCAAGCAACTTCAAGCCACCTCAAGCATCTTCCTCTTGTCTTCAACTTGTCTTCAACTTCAATCAAAGGCAAACCAAGCACAAACCCTAATCTAAGGGAACTAAATGAGTTAAACTAGTTGAATTAGTAAGTTAGGATCACCTAAAACCTAGCACTAAAGTTAGTCCTAACTAAAATACTAAAATCAATTGTAAAATCTTACAAAAATTACTATGGGAACCTAGGTCAATCATGACTCTATCACATTGGTTTCAAAGATCAAATCATCAATTTGGACCTAGAACTAAATCCTACATTCTAAGGCATCAACCTAAAACCCTAAAAAGGAAGCATCTAAAAATCAATCTAGAAAGCACACTTATTTTCATCACAAAAATGTGAGAAAATTACTATGGGATCATACATGTCTAACCTAATTACACACAAAAAATTAGACCAAGAATCAACACTATGAGATCACACAAAATTCTACAAAAATATGCATCAAACATAAACATTTTAATATCAATTAAAATACAAAATTCCAATTAAATCAGAAATTATATGAAATGAAAATATTTTTTCTCTAAAAAATAGTAGACTCAATCATGATTAATATGCAAAAAGAATGGGTTGAATTGGATTAATATTAAATTAGTTATGAATTTTACAAAAATCATGAATTAAGTGGAAATTAAATGAAAATCAAATGAAAATAACCAAACACACGGTGCAGGAAGTAAACAATTTCAGTTCAAAACGTGGGTTGGGCTTGCTGGGGGGTGTGGATAACATTCAGATTACTAAGCCCAATGCATCAAATAAATGAAACGCATCGTTTCATCAGAAACTCCTTCACAAGTCAGAATTAAAACACAACCATTGGATCTCCTCATAGTCAATGGTCAAAACATGATCTGATGGTGAGAACTTCATCTTCTCCAATTCAAAGCCCTGAGCTTCGCGCCCAGCTCCGGCCACCGCCGATGGAACTCCGGCCAACCTCTTCAACCCTAGTTCTTCCTAGAGGCCTCCAATCCAAGAGGTCAAAACATGAAATACACTCCAAATCTTGCCACGAACTCAATCATGCCCATAGTTTCCTCTGAAACCTCAAGAATCAACATCTCCCAATCTCAACTGAAAATGGTGATCTTCCTATTTTGTCTCTAATCCAACAATTAACCATCTGAAAACCATCCTAGGACATTCTACAACTAATCTAAAACCCTAATTCAACCTAATTCTACCTAAATCAAGCTATAGGAAGAAGGTTACAAACCTGGAAATTCTTGAATAACAGATGCACGAATCCTCCACTTCAAGCTCTCAAATCTTCTGGACACGATCACTGAACCTCCTTCTTGCTTATGTATGCAAAAGATTCAATGGAGAGTGCTTCAATCTTGAAACACGATGAAGAGTTGCAGGTGCTGAAAACCACTTGCTCCCACACGATCTAGCCACCAATTCTCCTTGGAAATGATCTGGAATCAATCCTTGATACTCAGGGAAGAAGAACCAACCAAGAAAATGGAAGGAAATGGAGGGAATTGATGAAACCGATTTCAATTGCAATCTATGAAAATTCAATTCCAAACTATGCTCAAACCGTCAATGATCACCAACCCTTGCCATGGATGCATTCTACTCAATATATAGGTGAAGCTTGGATGATCTAGAACCCTCTAGATCCTTCCAATGAGATTTTACACATCTCATGTCATGAGATTTTGAATCACTTACCATGCCATGCTCAATTCTGTTTGCAGCTTGAAATTCATTTCAATCTCCTTCAATTTCTCCCCTAGTGACAATTTGGAAGGGTTTAGCTTGCCAAGCTCCTTGCCCATGCCTCAATTTTAAGTTATGCATATGTTACTTAATATGCAAGCAAGTGCTTTTCAAAGCAAGCCCATAAATTGAATCTCAAATCAAAAATGTGGCTAAACCATTGTCTTTAAAATGTTTTCTAGAGTCAAAATGATATATTACATGCCATGGTTTGGATGTGTAGGTTGAAAATTTCAATTTCCAACTTTGACTTATTTAACTTATGCCTTCATTTTAGGTCATTTTTGCAATTTTGAGCTACAAGCTTTTCCAACATCTCATGACCTCCTTACTATCCTTAAAACATCATTTTAAGCAAGTTTGAAGTTGAAGATTTTTCCATTTGAAGCTTGGAAATAGGAGTTATGGCCTTATGCTTGAAATGACCTGTAATCTCCAAATGACCAAAATGCCCTTGACTTGTCAAAGCCATAACTTGAGTTCTACAAATCCTATCAAGGATTTCTAGTACTCTCCAGAAAGCTAAGAAGATAAGGAACAACATTCATGTTGACCAAAAGTTGATAGGAATCATCCTTCTTGGGAAAAAGTTTGATGCAAGTTGGGTAACTTTTAAGGCCCCAGATTCACATACCTCAGATGACCTGTAACTTGTCAAAGTCATAACTTGAGTTCTACAAATCCTATCAAGGACTTCTAGCACTCAAATTAAATCTAAGAGCAAGCTCTACAACATTCATGTTGGGGGTAAGATGAGATGACAATCACATCTTGAGCTAAACTGCCTCGAAGATAGGGGTCAAACTAGGGGATTTTACACTGTCAAGCCTTAGAAACCCTAGCTTGAAACTTCTCTAACTCTTCAATCATGATGAGTTGACCTTGGAATAATCCTTATAGAATCTCAATGCCTCAATCCATAGTCACATGGCTCTTGAATTAGGTCTCAACCCTCTCCAAATCATCAGTTGACCTAGGGTTGACCCAGTCAAACCCTAATTGCACCACTCATGGCTGAGTCTTCTTAATCTTGCACAATGGCCTCTCTAGGCTTCATGATGGCTTTCAAGACACCTCATAAGCTCTCTCAAGACCTCAAGTCTAACTTCATGGCTTCAGAATCATCTGAGGAGCTCCCACAACTCTCAAGTTAGGAGGCACACACTCTTGGTTTCAACCACTCTCTCTGAGGATCTTTTCTCTTCTCTGACAAGGATATCAACCCTTGACCACTTGAATAAGCTTCTTGGCTAGCTTCAAAGTATTGTGTAACCCTTGATTGGTAATCATACCTCTTGATCTCCTGCATACATGTCAATGAAATGCAAATGCTAATGCTAATGTGAATGAAATGAAACACAAGCTAGGTAAAGAAGTGTTGGTCAAATTTTGGGGTGCAACACATTCGCATTGCACGGTTATCGTACGAAGGTACGTACATCAACCAGGGCAACTCCCTTCTCACTGGTGTACAGTATGGAAGTTGTCCTACCGTTAGAAGTTGAGATCCCTACTTTACGAGTTTTGGTTGATGTGAAACTCGATGAGGCAGAATGGATTAAGAACCGACTAAACCAACTCAGCCTGATGGACGAGAAGAGGTTAGCATCGATTGCATATGGTCATTTATACCAGAGCCGAATAAAGAAAGCTTATGATAAGAAGGTGCGTCCTAGAAGCTTTCAGACGGGTTATCTCATCCTGAAGAAGATTCTTCCTCCACACTCCGATCACCGGGGCAAGTGGACTCCCAATTACGAAGGTCCGTATGTCGTCAGCAAGGTCTTCTCGGGAGGAGCCTTGTTGTTATCCCCGATGGATGGTGAAGATTTTGCATCCCCGGTGAACGCGGACGCAGTTAAAAAATACTTTGCTTAAAAAAGTGACCCGCTGGAAAGAAAAAGAATATCCAAGCAAAAATGGGGCATCCCGGCGAACCATAAAAAAGGAAAAAGGTTCGGGCAAAAATTAGGGATATAAATGAAAAGAATGTACACCCGCAAAGTCGAAAACCTGGAAAGGCAACTTTGGCAAAAAAAGGGTATCCCGATGAATCAAAAACCCGAAAGGGCGATTCAGGCAGAAGTTAGGGATTTGAAAAAGCAAATGACTGCGTTCCGCGTGTGGACTTTCATTGTTTAGTGGTTTGGAAGACCCGAGGGCCGTTTATCTGAATCAATCTCTTCTTAAGCTGAAGCGTCGGAGAGGTATCAAAGTCGAGTGGGTCATAGAGGGATCAACTCATGGTGTTCGTCTATGCCGCATTGCCGACATTTGTGCATATACTGATGTATATTTATGTTTTCATATTTGCGCAGCTTCCTCATTCCAGGAGCTTGCATCTGTTGTAAAACATCTTTACCCATTTAGGGGTTCGTCATCAATAAAATATATATTATTCAGCAATTCTGTTTGTTTGTTTGGTATCTATCTGTTTTGTTTGCGAAAAAGAACGTCGATGTTTTTGATAAAATGCGCATACATAAACTTACTGGCCTAGGCCACTGATTGTTGAAACAATGAATTACTTGAACATTGTCACAAGATGATAACCTTGATAGGTCCCTTTGAGAAGGGTATCTTGTCTGTTTGTTTGTGTTGTTGCAGGAATAGCATATTCCAGGCAGTACGCCGTATGTTTCCCCAGCAGGATGATTCCTTCTACCCCAGCGAGTTTAGCAGCATCTCCCCATGGAGCCGTAACATGGGATGGTGAACGTTGATATGTCTCCCCAAGCAGAGAAGATTCTCCCCAATCAGAGGTATCCTGCAGGATCGTCAACTCCCCAGCTGAGCAATACACTGAAGTGTATGTTCGTCCCCAGCACTGGGTCAATATGCAGATTCTCATAGAAAACTATCCGCAAGTATGCAGCACTCGATAGTTCAAGACTGAAGTCTCCAGCGGAATTGAGATTCCCCACAGAGTTGTATTCTCCCCAGCAAGCAGGATGATTCCTTCTTCCCCAGTCAAGTTTGCAAATCCCCAAGAGATCCGAGTCCTTGGAAGCCGTGCGGGCCATGATTGGTTTTCCCCAGTAGAATGTTGAACAGCTGATGCTGTATTTCCCCATCGAAGTCGTTATCTCCAGGGAGGTTTTGCCGCGAAGGCCTTGCAGTTTATTTCTACGATTGACATCGTTTTCCTCAGCAGTTGTGGTTTGAATACCCGGATGAGCAGGTTCAGGTTCTCGGAGAACTTTATTCCCCTGCAGCAGTCAACTGAAGATCGTTTCCCCAGGCGGAATCCAATTGAGATTTGTGCGACTTCTTCTCCTCGGCAGGATGAGTCCTTCCTCCA
This sequence comes from Lathyrus sativus, assembly GCA_963859935.3. Lineage (NCBI taxonomy): Eukaryota > Viridiplantae > Streptophyta > Magnoliopsida > Fabales > Fabaceae > Lathyrus > Lathyrus sativus. Next base: position 324,230,741 of record OZ012736.1, read on the forward strand.
CCAGAGTGGTTCTTTCTCCTTGACAGGAGGATTCTCCCTTCAGCATTTATTTTGCTGATGGGGTCGTGGCATCTTGCATGATTGCATAGGATTTACCCTAAAAATGCGTAGCATTTCCATCGTGTGGAGCATTGCGCCATAGTCAAACATATGGATACGAAACATGAGCTAGGTTGTTACCTTTCTTGTTTTGCAGGTGTTCCTTCGTAGAATGGTTTGCTCAAGATGATTCTTGAATTCCCCAGCGAAGTTATTTGTCTAAGATGATTCTTAAAATCCCCAGGGAAGTTGCCAGAGTTGGTTGCCCAAGTTGATGCTTAGAGTCCCCGGCAGAGTGTTTGCTCAGGAAGATTCCTGAAATCTCCAGCAGAGTTATGGGTTCAGGATGATTCTTGAAGTCTCCGACGGAGTTATTTGTCCAAGATGATTCTTGAAGTCCTCAGCAGAGTTGATTCACCCAGAATGATTTCTGGATCCCCGAAGCAGAGTTACTTGATAGTCCTCCAAAATCCCTAACGGAGATGTGTCATCCCCAGCAGGTTTTAAACAGAAAAGTTGAAATTTCCTTGAAGACTTGATGATTGAAGTTCGGCAGCAGTGCCAAAACCCCAGACTTACTAATGAAGTCCAGCTGCGATGTCGAAGCAGTTTGCCTAGCTGACGCAGGGTGCCTGACGGCAAAAGATTGTATATCCTTAGTTGATTCGTGAATGACTAAGGATCCCATTTTCAGACTTACTGACAAAGTCCCGCTGACGCCCGAAAATTTCTTTGAATGCCCGACGGCATAATTAACTTTATTGTTAAAAGTTCCTAATGACCTGATGAGTCCCGAGGAATCCTTCTGCCATAGTGTCGCAGAATGCCTGACGGCAATATCAGCTATGTATCGCCGGTTACCGAGTGACCAGTGATCCCTTGATGACTTGAGGACGAAGATCTACACCCAAATCAGGTGATTATCCTGACGGAGATTCAACCCTTCACCGGTTACTGTGTGACCAATTCCCCCAGCAGAGTTGCCACGCAACTATCATGTTCAGTTTTAAAGATGTTCCTACCAACCAGAGTATCGTTTACCTGTGCGGTCGGAAAATCATCAGTTACCGTGTAACCAGTGGTCCCTCGATGATTTGAGGACGCAACGCTATCAGATAAATCAGAGAATCATCCTGATGGAGATTCAGATCAGTATTCCTCCAGCTAGTTGCCGTGCAGCTATTATTTTAGTTTCCGAATATTTGTCCCCATCAGAGTACCGTGTACTTGTGCAGTTGGCAAATTTCCAGGTTTGTTGGTATTCAACCGTCTTTTACCTTGATTGTTTGAGAGTCGTTCGCTTCTCACCCAGTCAGGTCCAAGCCGTTTGAATAGGGGCAGCTGTTGCACCCCAAAATTTGCCCAACATTTCATTACCTAGATTATGTTTCATTTCATTCACATTAGCATTATCATTTGCATTTCATTGACATGTATGCAGGAGATCAAGAGGTATGATTACCAATCAAGGGCTACACAAGACTATGAAGCTAGCTAAGAAGGTCATTCAGGTGCTCAAGGGTTGATATCCTTGTCAAAGAAGTTATAAGATCCTTAGAGAGAGTGGTTGAAACCAAGAGTGTGTGTCTCCTAACTTGAGAGTTGTGGGAAGTCATCAGATGATTCTGAAGCCATGAAGTTAGACTTGAGGTCTTGAGAGAGCTCATGAGAAGTGTTGAATATCACTTTGAGGCCTAGACAGGTCATTGTGCAAGATTAAGAAGCCTCAGCCATGATTGGTGCAGCTAGGGTTTGACTAGGTCAACCCTAAGTCAACTGATGATTTGAAGGAGGTTGAGACCTAATCCAAGAGCCATGTGATCATGGATTGATACATTGATATGTTATAAGTATGATTTCAAGGTTAACTCATCATGATTGAAGAGTTTGAGAAGTTTCAGGCTAGGGTTTCTAAGACTTGACAGTGTAAAATCCCCTAGTTTGACCCCTGACTTCAAGGCTATCTAACTCAAGATATGATCTTCATATCATCTTGACCCCAACATGATTGTTGCAGGGCATGATCTTAGCTTTAATTTGAGTACTAGAAGTCCTTGATAGGATCCATAGAACTCAAGTTATGAGCCAGACAAGTTACAAGTCATCTGAGGAATGTGAATTTGGAGCTTGAAAGTTACCCAACTTGCATGACACTTTTGCCCTAGAAGGATGATTCCTATGAACTTTTGGTCAACATGAATGTTGTTCCTTATCCTCTTAGATTTCTAAAGAGTACTAGAAGTCCATGATTGTATGTGTAGAACTCAAGTTATGGCTTTGACAAGTTAAGGGTATTTTGGGTATTTGGACATTATAGGTCATTTTAAATCATAAGTCAATTTCACCATCTTGCAAGCCTCAGAATGGATTTTTGTTCAACTTGAAAGTTGCTCAAAATGATGTTTTTAGCTTGTCTATGTATCAAGAGTCCATTGATATGGATTATATCAAGCATTGGTGGAAGAAAGTTCATATAAAAGCCATTTTAATGAATTAAGATGAGAAAATTCAAAACAATTGAGAATAACATGTTTTCAAGTCAAATTTGTAGTCATTTTGAATGGAATTGATGTTCTAAGGAGATTGGCATTATTACATTTTTGGTTTGAAGTCCATAACATGGCTATTTGGAAGGTTGCTTCACAAATAAGAAACACATCTCACACACTCCATAGGTTGAAACCAAAGGAAGGAAACCACATCACTACACTCCATAAGGCTTAAGTGAATCATGTTGGCTGAGTTTGGAGTGTGAACAAAGCTTGAAAGCACATATCCACATTGAAAATTTGGAATAAAAGTGAAAATCCAAAACTCATGAATGGGCCTGGTTTGGGCCTCTAATCCATTGAAACAGATCATAAATAGGATTTAGAACAGAATTGGAAAGTTCTGGTGATCATTTTCATGGAGAATCCGTTGGAGAGAAGTGAAGAAGCAAGCTTGGAATTGAAATTTCATTTTGGAGAATCAAGAGTTTTCAACCAGAATTGAGCATCAAGAAGCATTCACCATTGATCACTGAAGGTTTTTGGATGATTTGGAAGAGAATTGAGGCTTGAATCCACTACAATCCAAGTTCAAAGCCAGGTTTAACTTCTTGAAATCTCTCTCTAATTATGTGTTTTTAATGAACTAGAAGCATGCAGTTAGGTTCTATTCATGATCTAGATGGATTTTGGATAGTTAATTTCAACTTTAGAGACAATTTAGGGTTAATTTCGTTTTTGGTTGAGATGGCTATCTCAAGATTCTTGCGTTTTTAGAGCGAATAGATGCTATGGTTAGATTGCTGGTGAAATTCTGGACAAGTTTCATGTAGAGATCGTGGCCATTGGTGGCCTGTAGATGAACTTAGGGTTGCGCCAGGGTGGCCGGAGAAACCACCGGCGATTGGCTTCGTGCGCGTAGACTTGCAGGTTTGAAAGGTTGAAGATGAAGTCTGGGCCGTCCGTTTGTGAAGAAATCTTGACTCAGTCAAGTGATCCTAGCGCTCTTGTTGCGCCACGTATCCCCACATCCAAACGCAGCGTTTGGTTTATTGAAACTCTGGCTTGTGAGTTTTGGCTGTATACCCAAGGACGCGTAGGTTCGATCCTCTTGTATGCCTCTTTTTTTATTTTTTATTCTTGCATTGCTCTTAATGGAATGAGTCCATGCGCCTAGGCTTAGTGAATCAGTTACTATCCCCACCCCTCTCTCCAGGCCCAATGTATTTTTGCAAAGCAAATCCTTGCTCAACGCACCCCCTCCCTGGTTATTTCCCTTGACTGAATTGATATTCAGATGGGCCTCACGCCCAGTTGCTATCTTCACCCCAATTATGTTGGGCCCAAGCGAAGCTAGTTGAAATTAGTTGCTGATTGCACCCTCTCTTCATCTTCTCTTTAATATTGTTTTATTATTTTTGTGCATTTCATGTTAGTTTGAAAACAATTCATAAAAAATAGAAAAATAGGTCAATTAATTCCATATTTTTCCCCCTAATTCATGATTGAATCTAGAATTTTATTGGATAAAAATATTAGGAAAATCATGCATTTTCAATTTTTGTGCATTTTTTACATTTTATTTGATAATAAAATTGCCATGGTTGATACCTCTGTTTGATGATTTTAGTGTGAGCACTTGGTGATGATTTTTGGCTTGATTTTTTGTGTGTGATTAGCTTAGACATGTATTCTCCTATAGTATTTTTATCACATTTTTGTGATGAAATTAGGTGATGTTTTTAGATTGAAACTTTAGGTGCTTCCTTTTAGGGTTTAGGTTTAGTACCTTGTAGTGTAGAATTTATTTCTAGGTCTTATTTGAGGATTTGATCTCTGGAATTAACATGGTAGAGTGATGATTGACATAGGTTCCCATAGTGATTTTTGTAGGATTTTACAATGGGTTTTAGTATTTTAGTTAGAATTAACTTTAGTACTTGGTTTTGGGTGATCCTAACTTGCTAATTCAACTAGAATGACTTCTTTAGTTACCTTAGACTAGGGTGTTGCTTCTCTTGATCTTGGAGGATGATGAAGACTTGTGTGGGCTGCTGTGGAATACATGGTGGAGCTTGGACTTGAAGCTTTCTCTCCCTTTGGTGTAGTTTGTTTAGGGTTAAGGATTAGGGTTTTAGGGAGATCTCTTAGAATAGATTTTCTTCCTTCATGAAACATGGAAGGTGTTGATCACTTCCATTCCTCCCTATGATGTAAGGTCCCATTGTGAAGGCCCCATCCCTCCTTTGGTAGGATGTGTGGCTCCTCACAAATTGGTAGAACCTTTGAGGGTTCCTTTCCTTGATGGTGGAGTGCTTAGAGGTGACCTTTGGTCTTCACTTTTCTTCTCCCTATCCCCACCTTGCTCTTGTTAGATGAATCTTTCTCCCTTTCTAGAGGATGGAGTTCCTTGTTAGAAGATTGAAGATGCTAGAGGTTGCACTTCCCCTTTGGTTTGAAGACTGCCCTTGGAGCTGAAGCTTGAAGATCAAGAAGAACAAGTTGACACTTGTGAAGAAGATCAAATTGAGATTGAAGAAGGAGCTGGAGCTTGAAGAAGATGGAGAACAAGTTGATACTTGTGTTTGATGCATTGAAAGCTTGAAGAATCAAGTTGATACTTGCTATTGAAGATGAAAGCCTTGAAGAACAGTTACAGACTGAGGACTGAGTGATGTCAGAAGATTGCTTTGCTGTGAAGCTGTGGAAGCTGTTGATCTGCTTTCTTTCCTGTCTGTTTGCTTTCTGTGCAACTATATTGATGTGACTTGTTTGATTTGCTTGATGCATTATAATAAGTTCATGTTTAAATTATGTTAAGCTAGGAGCATGATTGCACTAGAGGTTGAGTTGCTCCCTCTGCTTGTATTTTTACTGTATGGCTTTGCTTGCGGGTATTCAGTAGAGCCCTGCTCCCTTGCCTATGTGGTTTGTGATTTGCTTGATGGCATTTTATTTTCTTTTATGATTGCAGTTATTCATACTTGGCTTGAGGTTGAGACGAGCTTGTGGAGGTTGATGCCCCACACACATTTCCTCCCTCACTTGCATTGCATGCATTTTACAGTCGTTTACTGTTTAAGCTGATGCTTTATCTGTTTCTGTTTATCATTGACATGATCCCCTAGGAATCTCACTTCCTTTGATAAGGAATTGATGATTAGAACTTTAGGTTGAAACCTATGCATGATAACTTCTAGGAAATCCCTGTTTCAAACTTCAACCATAGGATGAATCCTTGGCATGACAACATTAGGACTTGATAGTCTCCCCTTAGTTGAGCCTCTCTCTTCTCATCTCAAACAACAGTAAAAAACGTAATAAAGGCAAGTTAGTATAAGCGCGTTACGAGCCTTAAGCTACTTGGGTAATGATAATTGAGCGGCCTCCTCTCAATCGTCTAGAATGTTTAGTATACGTCCTTTGGACGATATGCGACGCATTCGTTCCCAGGTCATAGTCTCTAGTGTTGTACGAACTACAAACAAACATAAAAAATAGTTCTTCCGTAAAAGACAAAAAACGAACTTCAAATCTTTTTGCCCCGTGGGCCCATAAGTCAAAGGAAGCTTTTCTGAAGAAAAGAGTGTCGTTAACTCCCAGTTCTACCGCAAACGGTAACGCCTAAGTCTCCAAGGGTCGAGCTGCGTACACCAAACTGCTGGAATTGTTTGTTAACCCTACTCAATAAAACAGATGAATCTGAATTCCCGTAATCCGTATTATCCCGAACTACGTAAGCTCTGATCTCTCATACCTGTTGAGAGTACGTAGGCACAATACTTATGTATTGGCGAGCCACCTTCCCCCATCACCCGTAGTTAGTCGAACTACGTTGACTCTGATTTCTCATTCTCTGATGAGAATACGTAGGCATAAAGTGCGACGCTTTGCCGAGTCATTTTTCTTTTCTTTTCAGACTAGCCTTGATAGGTAGATAGATAAAACCAACCCGTCAGATAAACACAACAAGCATGGATCCCATCGAGTACGATGGACGTAAGGGGTGCTAATACCTTCCCCTTGCGTAACCAACTCCCGAACCCAGACGATGGTTGCGACGACCTTGTCTAATACTTTTTCGTCAGGTTTTTCCGATCGTTTCTTTTCCCGTTTTGAGGGATAAATAACGAAAGGTGGTGACTCTTCTGTTTTTCCTGCACCTTATTTTCGCGGAAGCGACACCAACGCACTGGAAACATTTCAAGGCGCGACGAGATGCCCTAAAAAGGTATCTTGGAAGTGGAAGTCTTTGACGTATGGGGGATCGATTTCATGGGTCCATTCCCATCTTGTTTTGGAAACAAGTATATACTCATTGTTGTCGACTATGTATCGAAATGGATTGAGGTCGTTGCCGCTCCAACTAATGACACGCGAGTAGTTATCGAACTCTTTAAGAATACCATCTTTCCCAGATTCGGTGTACCCAGACTTGTCATCAGTGACGGTGGTTCACACTTCATAGCGCGGATTTTTGACAAAATGCTATCAAAATATAGAATAAAACACCGTGTTGCAACACCTTATCACCCGCAGACCAGCAGTCAAGTGGAGGTCTCCAACAGAGAAATAAAGCAAATCTTGGAAAAGACACTCGCCACCTCCAGGAAAGATTGGTCGTCGAAATTAAATGACGCTTTATGGGCCGATAGGAACAACACCATTTAAATTAGTCTATGGGAAATCATGTCACCTGCCAGTGGAACTAGAGCATAAAGCTTTTTGGGCTATTAAGACGCTAAACCTCAACACCATTTAGAAGAACTTAGATTGGACACATATGAGAATGCCCGCATATACAAGGAAAGAGCCAAAAAGTGGCACGATAAGCGTTTAGTCCGGAAATAGTTTAGTGTGCGAGACGTCGTGCTCCTATTCAATTGAAGATTGAAACTCTTCCCAGGAAAACTAAAGTCAAGATGGTTCGGTCCTTTCGAGATAACTAGAATCCTTCACAGTGGAGCTGTCGAAATTAGCGATAAAACCAATGCACCGTTCATAGTAAACGAACAACGGTTAAAGCACTACAATCAAAATGACCATAGTAACCACGTGAGCAGGTTGAAACTGCTAGAGCTTCCTGCTCAACATCCCGACTAGCTTGTCATCAAGCTATCGTCAGCCTTTTGACGTTAAAAATAGCGTTGAATGGGAGGCAACCCATTTTCCCTCGTTTTTCCCTCTTAGTTTATTTACTTTATGTTTTCCATTTGATTTATACTTTTATTTTCTTTATTTTTATCACCTTCTGTTTCTTAAAATCTAATTTGAGTAAAATCTGTTTTCAACTATTTACAAGATTTTAAAGCCTTCCTACTTCTCTCCTTTCTATCTGACTAACTAGCATGGCTAACATCGACTACACGGTTACCGTTTTTAGAGGACCAGCTCAGCAAGCCAGATTTGAGGCTCTGAGTTAGAGAGGCATCGCTTTGACCCTTTACTATGATGGATCCACTATGGATCAGTTAGGAATTCACGATAGCATCCTCTATTTGTTTTACCAACTAGACTGGGAGCGAACTGCTCTAAAAACCCGTTTTGTCACCTATCGCGAACTCTCGTTCGAATTCCTTAGATCCCTAGGCTACAAACCCGAATACGGCTATGGATCCACCAAGGAGCTGATATGATTTAGGCTGTTTGGGACAGAATTCACATACAATCGTAAGTCGCTAGCTGACCTCTTAGGTTTCCCTAGCGGACCTTTCTCGTATACTGATGCCCAGGAAGCTGATATGGATATCGAGTTAGATTATTTCTGGGGTACCATTACATGTAATTATCACCCTGAGTCGAACGACATGAATTCTAACGAGATACATAATCCTGCACTCCGCTACTTCCATAGGATATTAGCCCATACCCTCTTTGGGAAGGAGGAAAACGTTACAGCGGTCTCTAAGGAAGAGCTATTTATCCTATACTGTGCATCACAAGGTCGTCCCTTCAATGTTGTACCGTTTATGATGAGAACCTTCAGAAAGCTTACTCAAGAACCAAATTCACCTATCCTTATAGGAGGCCTCGTCACCATGATTGCACACGCAATTGGACTTAGGTACCAACTGAATTGGATCAAAGTTTCTGGCCAGATCAGACCTATGGACATACCGTTTTGCTTTAACCAATGTATCATAGGTAACTTAGGACCAGAAACTTACGAGTACCTCATTGCTGACCGACCTGTTCAACTCTTCACATTGCCTAACCATGAGATGACAAGTGTCCATAACCGAAACAATTGGATGTATGAGTTGGATGAGCCTATGGGTCCTACCTTACCTCATTCTACACCTCAGGCTTACATGTACGACAGTGATCATATATCAGAAGCTTAAGATTTTATGTACTATGAAGACTATGTGTCAGAAGATGAGACAGACCCTGAGACTCCTCTGAACTACCATAATTTCCCTGACCCCGTTCCTGACCAACAAACAGAAAAGCTGAAAACCATTATGAAAACAATGGACGACGTCAAGTTGGAAATCACAAGAGTCAAGGACGAGCTAATAAAACTGTAGACAGATGTCACAACCTTCATGGACGTAGTTTGTAATCAGTTCGACTTTATCACTCAACAGCTTGACAAACTGAAGCAGCAGAAGGATTGATTAACTTTAGTTTTATTTTTAGTTTTTACTGCATTCTGAACTATTTCCTGTTTTATGTTTTTACAATTTGAACTACATTTCAATTCTTGTACTCCATTCAACATTTACTTTAATTAATGAAATTTATTTTTCATTTTTGTTTTAATCACAAAATTCTTCATTTACAATTCATTATTTTGTTTGATATACTGGCCTGAAATGAGAATCATATTACTACATAACTCCAGTACGAACCACAGAGCACAAATTCTGCAGCTGCAGAATTTGCTGCTATGACGACCGTCATGGCCCCGTCACGCTAGTCACGAGCTTCACGGTCATGACGCCCCTCACGATCCTCACGCGATTACAAATTCTGCTAAATAGCAGAATACGACCGTTCCCAAATTCTTTCCCCTCCTTCACTTCAAAACTTCCCACTCTCTCACGTTCCAAATCCCTCTACATTTTCAACTTCCCAATTACTTTCTCATTCATTACATTCAATCCCATCATTGCTCGTTTCACCCGTTCACCTACAAATCCTTCCATATAAACTCCTAATTCTCATCTAATCCATTACACAGAAAAGAAACACTCTCCCTAAACACTCTCTCTTTTTTCACCAAACACAGAAACAATGGCACGCCACGGTGAACTTCCCGATATGTCTAACATCATCTTCAGAGACGGCGAAAGAGGCGAACAACAGTGAGCCAACTATATTTCATTCTATCAGCGCTCTGTTCAACCGACTCGGTACGCTGATGTCGCATGCTTAACGGAATTGGGCATTCTGGAAGGCGTCCAATGGATGCTGCAAAATGCCGGTCTTTGGTTTCTCTGCACAACCCCGCAGCCAACGTACGAACAGTTAACCCTGGAGTTCCTGAGTTCTTTCTCGTACATCACCTCTACCGGCGAAACTAACCAGCTCACCGGTGTTGCATATTTCCACTTGTTCTGACGCGAATATTAGCTCAACCAAACTCAGCTTGCTCAGATGCTACAATTCCACCATGGTGCCGATGCTCACTGCCGTGTTCCCTCGGAACACTTTTTTCAGGAAGCCTTTGCACTTTGGAACCAACTTACCGGCACCACCGCCGATGGCTGGGACACCCTTAATGCCACATACATCCACCACCCCGCCATCTGCTACTTTAACTGGGTGCTCGGTAACACTATCTTTGCACGAGATAGCAACCACAAGGTTAACTCCAAGGAGATGTTCTTTCTGCAGTGCGTCTTTGCTCTGGAAGCCATCAACGCCGCCCTGTTTCTGTTGGCCCACATCCAGGAAAACTATGTCCGAGGCTCAAAGCCTTTCTACCTTGGAGGTATCATCACTTCCATTGCCGTATCCCTTGACCTCGGTAACCGCCTCCAGGACCTCCCGTCCCTGCCTCCGGTCTTTCTCGATATTGACTACTGTCGCTTGCGCGAAAATAAGGTGCCGGCAAAACAGAAGAGTCGCCACCTTTCGTTATTTATCCCTCAGAGCGGGAAAGGAAACGATCGGAAAAACCTGACGAAAAAAGGGTAAGACAAGGTCGTCGCAACCATTGTCTGGGTTCGGGAGTCGGTTACGCAAGGGGAAGGTATTAGCACCCCTCACGTCCGTCGTACTCGACGGGATCCTCGCTTGTTTGTTTACTTGGACGGGTTGGTTATAATCTATCTACCTATCAAGGCTGGCTGAAAAAGAAAAGAAAGATGACTCGGCAAAGCGTCGCACTTTATGCCTACGTATTCTCATCAGAGAACGAGAAATCAGAGTCAACGTAGTTCGGCTAACTACGGGTGAAGGTGGGGAAGGTTGCTCGCTAGGACATCGCATCCTATGCCTACGTACTTTCATCTGGTATGAAAGATCAGAGCAAACGTAGTTCGGCTAACTACGGGTTATCTCCTGAAAGAAGTGTTTTTTTTATATTTGCGATTTCAACCGCACTAGAGACTATGACCTGAGAGTGAATGCGTCGCATGTCACCCACGGGGTACCATACTAAACATCCATCCTCAGATGGCTTAAGGCTCATAACGTACGAAAGAAATCATTCATGATTACTGTATTTTAAACTGCTTCGAGATGAGAAGAGAACGGGCCCAACTAGGAGGGAGACTATCAAGTCCTACTGTTATCATGCCATGGATTCATCCTATGGTTGAGATTTGAACAGGGAACTCCTAGATGTTGTCATGCATAGGTTTCAACCTAAAAGTCTATCATCAAATCCTTATCAGAGGAAATGGGAGTCCTAAGGGATCATGTCAATGATACACCAAAACAGACAAAAGCATCAGCTTTAACAGTAAAATGCATGCAATGCAAGTGAGGGAGGAAATGTGTGTGGGGCTTCAGCCTCCACAAGCTCGTCTCGACCTCAAGCCAGTCATGAAATAACAGTAATCATACTGAAGAATAAACAACATGCTATCAAGCAATAACAGATAAAGGGAATGAAGTGCCATCAGGCAAACAAAACACATGCTTGAGAAAGAATCATCTACTCTCTAATCCTAACCCTAACACAGAATCTGAATCAAATCTAAGCAAAGCCCTAAAGCAAAACCTAACCAAAAGAAATCAATCCCAGCCTTCAAGCTTCAGAACAAGCTTACCAAAGAAAGGGAGCTAAGTAAGCAGACTCATAGTGTCTTCCTCAGGAAAGCACTAGGAGGTGTATACTCAGGAGCCATACCCTATGTGGCTCAACCACTGTGATCAGTTTACATTCCTCCTCAGGAGAAATTAAACTCACAAGCAGGCTCCAACATCACTGGATATTTAGGAAATCCTATCTGAACTAGTGGAACTAAGTGAATAGACCCATAGGACCTTCCTCAGGAAAGTACTAGGAGGCTTCCACTTAGGAGTTGTATCCTATGTGGCTCAACAACTGTGATCAGTTTACATTCCTCCTCAGGAGAAATTAAACTCACAAGTTGGCTCCAACATCATTGGATACTTGAGAAATCCTAGACAAACTAATGGAACTAAGTGAATAGACCCATAGGACCTTCCTCAGGAAAGTACTAGGAGGCTTCCACTCAGGAGTTGTATCCCATGTGGCTCAACAACTGTGATCAGTTTACGTTCCTCCTCAGGAGAAATTAAACTCACAAGTTGGCTCCAACATCATTGGATACTTAAGAAAGAGGTGAGAAGAAAGAATGAAAGTCATTCATAGTGCCTTCCTCAGGAAAGTACCATGAACTTCCTTCAAACTTCAGGATCTCAAACCTCACAGACAGGGAACAAGCCAAGCTCTGGGTCTCTGAGTCTTGATCTACAATCTTCTCTTCATCATGCTCTCCAACAAGGTCTTCAAGACAACACAAGCCCCTCAACAAATTCCCCACAATGAACCCCATAGATGAACAGATAACCACAGAATAGCCAAAATCAACAGGCAACTTCAGAAAATACCTAAAAATACTAAACCAAGGGGGAAAAATCTAACAATCATTCACAAGGGTCTACAATATCTACCCATAACATCTACATGGGCCTCTACCTAAAAATCAAGACAAAACTATTCAAAGAAAATGAATTCTTCACCTAAGCACAACCTAAACCCTAATTAGGATACCCTAAATCTACCCTAATTAAACTAATCAAAATTTAATTCTAAAATTCTAGAATAAATCCTATGGGGAACTATGATTCATCATCTAATTGCACAAAAAATAATGGATTAAAAAGACTAAAAGAAGGTCCTAAAACAATTCTTGCAAAATGAGGTATCAACTAAAAGAAAGAAAATACACTATATTAAAGAAAATACCACTAAAAATTCTAAACTAAAAATAAAATTCCATTTTTATTTTTATATTTTTCTACACAAAATTATCTCAACATAGAAAAAAGAATGGACAAAAAAGAGTTATTTTTCATTTATTTATGAATTTTTAAAGACAAGAAAAATATTAAAAGAAAATAAAAGAAATTTAAAACAATTGAAAGGGAGGGGGGTGGAAATAGCAACACGCCAGTTCAATTACTGAATGGGCTGCAAAAGGGGGGGGGGGGGGGGGGGGTTGGCATAGCAATACGCTTTAGGCCCATGGTTTTCCCATAAGTGAAACGCAGCGTTTCACTTTGGGATTTCCCTCCGTTTTGTGAAATTTAAACATGGCCGTCAGATGGGATGAAGAAGTCAAGGTTTTAGAAACTAATCCAAGGGCTGCAGTGTTTCGTCCCCAATGAGTTAGGGTTTTGCAGAAAAATCGTATCTCATGCATCAAACTTCCATGGATTCGTTCTCTCCCCACAGTTGATGAATTTCAAAAATTCTAAAAGCAAACTTGGTCTACTCATCACCAGGAATCCAACCCTACGTGTAGTTTCCATTAAAGCCTCGTGGATCTTCCCAACAGAATGGATGAAGGTCATGGTTCCACCATACTTCACTGATATCAACCTTGCTAAACTTCACATCTAATGGCATGATCTTGCTCTTTATGCTACCCTAGTTAATCTAACCTAATCCATGCTAATTAAAACTCCCTAAACAGCTAGCTCTTGGAGATTAAAGAATCACTCACCTGTTATGGAACCTCACGAATCTTGCTCTAACTCCTAGGGTTTAATCAACTAACCTAATGCATCAATCCTAGACCTAAAGAACTACTTGAAAGTGCATAAATTAGGAGAATTATGGAGAGAAACCAACCTGTCAAGTGATGATGGTAGGTGCTCGTGGGAATGGATTCAAGGCTTGTAATGGCTGCAATGAGATCCTCTTGTGATGCACAAGTTTCTGTTTGCACTTGTTGTGAAAGAGATGGCTTGTAGATGCAGATTTCTTGAATTGCTTGAACTTGAAGAAAGTGCTTCAATGGCTATTTCTCTCTCTCTCTCTCCTCTGAAACTGCCTTCTATCACCAACCTTGAACACTATGAAGATCACTCTTCTTATAATGATGGATGGAAATTTCTAGATTCATCTAGAGGGTGCTAGAAAAGTGTGGAAAGTATCATGTGATGGTATTTTGAATGATCCATATCTCATGTACCAAGTCCTTATTCTTGTGTCAAATTCTCCTTATGTGAGATATTGAGAAGGAATGAATGAAAATCAGCCCTTTCTTTCACTTGTGCAAGCTATTTCAAAGTTGCCTTCTTTTTCAAGTAACAAGTTTTCAAAGCATCACCCATTTTAAAGCCTTAAATCAAAATTCTATCTAAACCAATGTTCTCAAAATGATGTTTCCAATCAAAATGATATATTGGATGACCTATTTTGGATTTGTGGATCTTCCAAACCAATTTCCAATTTCAACTTTTCAAACTTATATGGTCTTTTTAATTCATTTTTGACCAATCATGTAACTTCATGCTATGAGCTTTTCCAACAATTTGTGGCATTCTTTCTAGACTTAAAATCACATTTTGAACAACTTTCATGTTTTGAGTTTTTTCATTTGAGGCTTGGAAATAGGAGTTTTAGGCATTGGCTAAAATGACCTATAACTGACAAATGACCAAAATACCCCTGTCTTGTTCAAACCATAAGTTGAGTTCCATGAATCCTATCAAGGACTTATACCACTCAAATTAAAGCTAAGAAGATGCTCTTCAACATTCATGTTGACCAAGAAGTCATAGGAATCACCCTACTAGGGCAAAAGTTGTCTGCAAGCTGGGTGACTTTCAAGGACCCAGATTCACACACCTCTGCTGACCTGTAATTTGTCAAAACCATAACTTGAGCTCTGTAACTCCTATCAAGGACTTCCACCACTAAAATTAAAGCTTAGAACAAGCTCTACAACATTCATGTTGTGGGTAAGGTGAGATATCAATCACATCTTAGGCTAAAACTGCCTGGAAGATAGGGATCAAATTAGGGTTTTTCACTGACAATCCTTGGGGACCCTGACTTGAAACTTCTCAAACTCCTCACTCATGATGAGTTGGCCTAGGAATCATATTTATATCATCTCTATGCATCATTCCATGATCTCATGGCCCTTGGATTGGGTCTCAACCTTTCCCAAATCTTCAGTTATCCTAGGGTTGACCCAGTCAAAACCCTAATTCTATCATTCATGGTTGAATCTTCTGAACCCTTGCATAATGACTTCTCTGGGCTTCATGAAGGCTGTCAAGACATCTCATAGGCTTTCCCAAAACATTAAGTTCATTCTCAAAGTCTCAGAATCATCTGAGGGGCACCCACAACCCTCAAGCTATGAAGCACACAACCCTGGTTTCAAACCACTTCTTCTGAGGATCTCTTGAACTTTCTGATGAAGGTATCCACTTTCAAACACTCAATGAATAAATAATTGTTGGTCAAATTTTGGGGTGCAACAGCTGCCCCTATTCAAACGGCTTGAACATGACTGGGTGAGAAGCGAACGACTCTCAACCAATCAAGGTACGAGACGGTTGAATATCGGTAAACCCGAAAATTTGCCAACTGCACGAGCACACAGTACTCTGCGGGGAACAAGTCTTTGAATACTGCAACACTAGCTGCTCAACAACTAGCTGGAGAAATATCGACCTGACATCACCGTCCGACAATCAAAATACCCAACATTACCGCTGGAGAACCAAATCTGACATCACCGTCGGACGATCGAAGTACCCTGCGTCACCGCTGGAGAACTAAACCTGACATCACCGTCGGACGATCGAAGTACCCTGCGTCACCGCTGGGGAACTAAACCTGACATCACCGTCGGACGATCGAAGTACCCTGCGTCACCGCTGGAGAACCAAATCTGACATCACCGTCGGACGATCGAAGTACCCTGCGTCACCGCTGGAGAACTAAATCTGACATCACCGTCGGACGATCGAAGTACCCTGCGTCACCGCTGGAGAACTAAACCTGACATCACCGTCGGACGATCGAAGTACCCTGCGTCACCGCTGGAGAACTAAACCTGACATCACCGTCGGACGATCGAAGTACCCTGCGTCACCGCTGGAGAAACATCTTCGACTTCAATCAGAAGACATATCATTCACTTGATCGCAATTAATCATCACCTCAGGATAACTGACTTGGTCTTCAGACCCACACGAATCACTCTGTTGTATCTACAAACCCTGGAACCTTGTCTTCAGCCACCCGTTGATTCATCAACACGGAAATCTGAACTCACAGGAACTTTCTGATATCGCTTTCAGGCGCTTATGAAATCCATCTTCAAATTAGACATCATTGTTGGAGCAGACATATCATACTACTCAGGACTTCAAGAATCATCTTGAACAAACAGATCCGTCGGGCATCTTCAAGAATCGTCCTGAACTGATAATCTTTCTGGAGCAAACATTCTATTGGGTATTCCAGGAATCTTCCTGGGCAACTCTTGCTGGGGACGCTATTGGGGAGCTCAAGTATCATACTAGGCGAACAACTCGGGAACCTGCGCTGAGGTATTAAGAATCACCTTAAGCAAACGGCCCTGCTGAGGGGTTTGAGAATCATCTCGAACTGAAGACTTCGCTGGGGATCTCGAAAACCGTCTTGAGCGAGCGACCGTGGGGATTACACCGGGGTCTTTAAGAATCATCTCAAGAGCGACCTTGCTGGGGAGAACATCAAGAATCGTCCTGAGCAACCGGTCTTTTGGTCGCACACCTGGAAGGCAAGCATGATAATGACCTAGATCATGCTTATGATGCGTATGCTCCGGCACCATGCCCCACACGGCAGGAATGATATGCGTTTATGCTAAATGTCATGCAATCATGCACAATGCTATGCAACGTCAAATGCTATGCAGTCATGCACAATGATGCGATCCCGTCAGCAAAATAAATGCCGAAGGGGAAATCCTCCTGTCAAGGAGAAAGAACCACTCAGGTAGAGGAATCATCCTGCTGAGGAGAACGTGAGCACGCCAATATCAATCAGGCTCTGTCTGGGGAATTGATCTTCTGCGAACTGCTGCAGGGGAACAACTTCAGCTGACTGCTGCAGGGGACGAAGCTCTACGAGAACTTGGATCTGCTGATATCAATCGCGAGAATGAACTGCGCGGCCGTCTCGACTACTCTTCTGGGGATGACCACTCTGAGGGGAACCAACTTCAGCTGCTCAACACTCCACTGGGGAAAAACCCATCATGATCTGATCAACTTCCAAGGATTCGGATCTCTTGGACATCTGCAAACTCGGCTGAGGAAAGAGAAATCATTCTGCTTCGATGGAGAGAGTGTGATTCTGGGGAAACACAACACTAGCTGCGCCACGCTCTGCTGGGGAAAATTGATCATGATCTGATCAACTTCCAAGGATTCTGCTTTTCTGCGGACTCAGCCGGGGAGGGAAATCATTCTACTTCACTGGAGAGTACGACCCTGGTGCGGAATTTCAATTTCGCCGGGGAAGAAAGGATCCTCTGCCTTCGGGGGAGAGTACAACTCTGCAGGGGAATACAACATCAGCCGTTCCAGCACTCTACTGGGGAGGAGGGAATTATCCAACCTCAGGAGAGAGCATGATTCTGGTGGGGAATCTCAATTCCGCTGGAGACCTTAGTCTGGCACCATCAGTTACTGCATCCTTCGGCATACGAACGACCTCCTGCGAAACCTGCACTTGTGACCCGGTGTGGGGGAGACACCTGCTTTGGTGACTTTACTGGGGAAAACACGAGCTTCGGCACCCGAACACTTCTCTGAAATCTGCACTTGTGACCCGGTGCTGGGGACATGAGCTTCGGCCTTTGACTCAGCTGATGAGGTGACCTTCCTTCGGGATGCGCCTGCTTGGGGAAGAAAATCCTCTCTACCTAGGGAGACATATCAATGCTCACTGTCTGCGTTCAGATTCTGCGGAGGAGAGACTACTGAACTCTGCTGGAGAGGGAGGGCTCCTCCTGCTTCGGGGATACGCACGACACATCTTCTGGCAAGTGCTACACCTGCAACAACACAAACAAACAGACAAGATACCCTCCTCAAAGGGGCCTATCCAGGTTATTATCTCGTGACAATATTCAGTTAATTAGTTGTTTCAACAATCAATGGGCCTAGGCCCGCAGGTTTATGTATGCGCATTTTATCAAAAACATCGGCGTTTTCATTCGTAAACAAAACAGATAAATGCTAAACAGGCAAGCGGAATATGCTGAATAATGTGCATTTTATTGATGATGAACCCCTGAACGGGCAAACATGTTTTACAACAGAGGCAAGCTCCTGGAATGAGGAAGCCGCACAAAAAGAAAACATAAATATACATCAGTATAAATGTCGGCAATCGAGGCGTAGACGAACACCATGAGTTGATCCCTCTAAGACCCACTCGACTTCGATACTTCTCCGATGCTTCAGCTTTGGAAGAGATTGATTCAGATAAACGGCCCTCAGGTCTTCCGAACCACTAAACAATGAAAGTCCATACGCGGAACGCAGTCATTTGCTTGTTCAAATCCCTAACTTTTGCGTGAACCGCCCTTCACGGGTTTTCAGTTCACCGGGATACCCTTTTTTGCCGAAGTCGCCCAGTGTAGGTTTTCGACTTCGCGGGTGTACATTTTTTCAATATATCCCTAATTTTTGCCCGAACCTTTTATTCTGTTTTTGGTTCGCCGGGATGCCCCTTTTTTGCCTGGACTCTTTCTTTTTTGTCCAGCGGGTCTCTTTCAAGCAAAGTATTTTTTAACTGCGTCCGCGTTCACCGGGGATGCAAAATCTTCACCATCCATCGTGGATAACAACAAAGCTCCTCCTGAGAAGACCTTGCTGACGACATACGGCCCTTCGTAATTCGGAGTCCACTTGCCCCGGTGATCGGAGTGTGGCGGAAGAATTTTCTTCAGGACGAGATCACCCGTCTGAAAGCTTCTGGGACGCACCTTCTTATCATAAGCTTTCTTCATTCGGCTTTGGTATAGGCGACCAAATGCAATCGATGCTAACCTCTTCTCGTCCATCAGGCTGAGCTGGTTCAAGCGATTCGTAATCCATTCTGCCTCATCAAGTTTCACATCCACCAAAACTCGCAAAGAGGGAATCTCCACTTCTAACGGCAGGACAGCTTCCATACCGTACACCAAGGAGAAAGGAGTTGCCCCGGTCGACGTACGCATCGTCGTACGATAACCGTGCAAGGCAAACGGCAGCATCTCGTGCCAATCTTTATACGTCACAACCATCTTCTGAACAATCTTCTTGATGTTCTTGTTGGCCGCTTCAACAGCGCCATTCATCTTCGGCCGGTAAGGAGATGAGTTGTGGTGTTCGATCTTGAAGCTCTGGCACAGCTCCTTCATCATCTTATTATTCAAATTCGAACCATTGTCAGTAATGATCCGCTCGGGAATTCCATAGCGGCAGATGATGTCCCTCTTTATGAATTTAGCTACCACCTGCTTGGTCACATTAGCGTACGAGGCTGCCTCCACCCATTTGGTGAAGTAGTCGATAGCTACCAGGATAAAACGATGACCATTGGATGCAGTGGGCTCGATCTTGCCTATCATGTCGATGCCCCACATGGAGAACGGCCAAGGGGAGGACATGACATTCAATGGGCACGGCGGCACATGAACTTTATCAGCATAAATCTGGCATTTGTGACATTTCTTCGCGAACCTGAAGCAATCCGACTCCATAGTCAGCCAGTAATATCCTGCTCTCAGGATCTTTCTCGTCATGGCATGCCCGCCGGCGTGCGTACCAAATGTGCCCTCATGGACTTCTTCCATGAGCATACTTGCTTCTTTCTCATCCACACATCTGAGTAGCACGAGATCGTGGTTTCTCTTATACAGCACTCCATCAGGGTTGAGGTAAAAGCTTCCAGATAACCTCCTCAGAGTCTTCTTATCCTGGGTTGACGCACCCGCAGGATACTCCTTGGTCATAAGGAAGGTCTGGATGTCGTGGAACCATGGCTTGCCGTCAGTGGCATCATCGATTGCGAACACAAACGCTGGTCTATCAAGCCGCGAAAGCACAATTCTTGGAGCCTCGTTCCAATAATTGACTTTATACATTGAAGCCAACGTGGCTAAAGCATCAGCCATTTGATTTTCAGCCCGGGGTACATGATGAAGTTCTACTCGGTCGAAGAACGGAAGCAGCCTCCTGGCATAATTCATGTACGGCACTAGATTCGCTTGACGAGTTTCCCACTCCCCTTTAATCTGATTGATTACAAGCGCTGAGTCACCATATATGTCTAGATTCTTGATTCTCAAATCAATTGCCTCTTCTAGACCCATAATACATGCTTCATACTCGGCTTCATTGTTGGTAACTGGAAACGTCAGTCTTGCAGTAAACGGGATGTGGGATCCGTGAGGAGTCGTGATGATAGCCCCGATACCACTCCCATAGGAATTAACCGCTCCGTCGAATATCAACTTCCACTGAGACTTCCTATCCGGCCCCTCATCGGGCAATGGCTCATCGCAATCCTTCGCTTTGAGAAACATAATGTCTTCGTCAGGGAATTCGAACTTCATCGGCTGATAGTCTTCGATTGGCTGTTCGGCAAGGTAATCAGACAATACGCTCCCCTTAATGGCTTTCTGAGAGACGTACTGAATATCATATTCTGTTAACACCATCTGCCATCTGGCAATCCTGCCTGAAAGAGCCTGCTTTTCGAAGACGTACTTGATCGGATCCATCTTCGAAATTAGCATAGTGGTGTGATTGAGCATATACTGTCGTAGACGTTTGGCAGCCCAAGCTAATGCACAACACGTCTTCTCCAGCATCGAGTATCGAGATTCACACTCAGTGAACTTTTTACTCAAATAATAAATGGCATGCTCCTTTCTGCCCGTCTCGTCGTGCTGACCGAGAACACACCCCATACTATTCTCCAGAACCGTCAGGTACATGATTAATGGCCGTCCAGCCACTGGGGGTATCAAGATTGGAGGTTCTTGAAGATACTGCTTTATCTTATCGAATGCCTTCTGGCAATCCTCATTCCAAGTAATCGCCTGATTTTTCTTTAACAACTTGAACATCGGTTCACAAGTGGCCGTGAGCTGAGAGATAAACCTTGCAATGTAGTTTATTCGGCCCAAGAAACCACGAACTTCTTTTTCTGTTTTCGGCGCTGGCATTTCTTGGATAGCTTTTATCTTTGCAGGATCAACTTCAATACCTCGTTTACTAACGATAAACCCCAATAACTTTCCGGACCGCACTCCAAAAGTGCATTTGTTAGGATTCAGCCTTAGCCTGAATTTCCTAAGCCTCTGAAAAAGTTTCAACAGGTTGACCAGATGCTCTTCCTCCGTTTGGGACTTTGCAATCATGTCATCAACATAGACCTCGATCTCATGATGAATCATATCATGAAACAAAGTTACCATTGCTCGCTGGTAAGTGGCCCCTGCGTTCTTCAGACCGAAGGGCATTACCTTATAGCAAAACGTGCCCCAGGGGGTGATAAACGTCGTTTTCTCCATGTCCTCCGGCGCCATCTTAATCTGATTGTAACCGGAGAAGCCATCCATGAACGAAAACACGGAAAATTGGGCTGTATTGTCGACCAACACATCGATATGAGGCAACGGGAAATCATCCTTAGGGCTCGCCCTATTCAAATCCCGATAATCGACGCACATACGTACCTTACCGTCCTTCTTCGGTAGAGGCACTATGTTGGCGACCCACGGAGGGTAAGTGGTAACGGCTAGAAATCCTGCGTCCAACTGCTTCTGGACTTCTTCTTTGATTTTTACAGCCATGTCTGGTCTCGTCCTCCTGAGCTTCTGCTTGACTGGAGGGCAATCTTCTCGCAACGGCAAGCGATGAACCACGATATCAGTGTCAAGTCCGGGCATATCCTCATACGACCAAGCAAAGACGTCACTATACTCTCGAAGCATCTCGACCAGTCTATGCTTGACATCATTCTGCAGCGCAGCCCCTACTCTGACATTTCTGACGAGCTCCTCAGAACCCAGATTTATGATCTCAATATCCTCCTCGTGAGGCAGAATAACCTTCTCCTCTTGTCTCAACAAGCGGGCCAACTCTTCCAGAAGGTCTTCGTCTTCATCAATCTCATCCTCGGCTTGATAGATCGGGCAATCAAAGTCGTAGTGAGCCGTAGAGGGTCCAGAGTCGATGTCATCTGTTACGTGGATCCTGCAATAACAAGGGTTAAGTTTAAAGCAAGAATATGCAGGTTAGCACGGACCTCGTTGCCATTTTGCTGTTTTTCGAAATAAACATAAAGCATGAATAACAGAGAACACAACATTTGATTACGAAGAAAACGCCTTTTATTTATTAACAAAATGCATACACATAATCCAACAAGGCCCTGACAGTAAAACCACTATGCCCCGGGCAGGACATAGGGTTGTACAAAGATTGTAAAAAGCAAATCATTACTCTTCACTTGTCAGCTTGATAATCTCCTTGATGGTCCAATTGTGGAGGCGCTCGCCTGGCTTGCTCGGTTGAATCCAGGCGTCAAGATCGCAATCACTGTCTCCGCTGTCCTCTGACGCAGCGTTGATGCTCTCGAAAATTACTCCCCCCTTGGTGAATAAGATCGGCCCTTTCCCATGAGACGAACTGCCAGAAGAAGATGAAGCTTCAGCTCCAGGAGAATACCCTAATCCAAACTTATCCTGTTTGATTGGTATATCCAAGACATGCCCCCAGCCTGGGGTGGAACCGGCTTCGACAGCGGCCCGAGCTTCCTTAAACGAGGAGAGGTTCACCTCTTGCTTCTCTGCAACAACGGGAGCTACCTCCTTCACCCTGACGGTTTCAAAAGCCTGGCAAAGAGTCTCATGGATCTCACCATCCATTTCAACGTATTTAAAGGACGACAGGTGGCTCACCATGATGTCCTCTTCACCGTAGACTGTCACTATGCTGCCCCCAACAGCATATTTAAGCTTCTGATGCAGCGTGGACGTTACGGCACCAGCAGAATGGATCCACGGCCTACCTAAGAGGCAACTATAGGCGGGCATGATATCCATGATATAGAAAACCGCATTGAACGTCTCTGGACCAACTTGAATTGGCAGGGTCAACTCTCCGAAGACGTGGCGCTTGGTTCCGTCAAAGGCCTTCACGACCAGATCACTGGGCGTGCACAGCAGTCCACGGGTATCCAACTTCATCAGTGCCTTTTTCGGAAGCACATTAAGCGAGGAGCCCGTATCCACCAGGACATGTGACATAATCGTGCCTCTGCACTCTATTGAGACATGCAAGGCGCTGTTGTGATCTCTTCCCTTAGGAGTCAGCTCCAGATCTGTAAATCCCAGCCCATTACCAGCATTGACATGGGCTACTACTTCCTCGAGTTGATTCACTGATATCTCCTGCGGCACGTATGCAGCATTCAATACCTTCAATAATGCGTTGCGGTGCGCTTCAGAATACAGCAACAGGTTAAGAATCGAGATCTTTGACGGAGTCTGATGAAGATGATCTACAATTTTGTAGTCACTCTTCTTGATTAGTCGCATGAACTCTTCAGCATCTTTAACCAGCAAGTCTTTCTCTGCCCCTGCAGGGACCTCTTCAACAGCTTTACCTTTACCTTTATCCACAGCGTCAGCTCGGACCACTTTATCTGCTGCAACCTCTGCTGGTGCGAATACTCTTCCGCTTCTAGTGATACCACTGACCTCGGTAAGATTCTGCGCAGTTGACCCGAACGGCTCAAGCTCTATCTTCTGACCATTACAATAAACTTCGGCGCCATAATGCCATGGAACGGCATTGGTACTCTCGAATGGGATTGGTCCGGCCCTGGTGATGGTGATAGAGGGCGGACGGGGCGCAGAAATAGTAATAGGGTGACGAGGAATAGTAATGGTAGCAACTTCGTCCGCCTGCTTCAGTACGACTTCCCCTGATGCACTCTCAATGCTCCGGCTGAATTGCAAAATACCCTCGGACATCAGACTTCGGATACCTTCGATCAACTGCTCACACCCATCAGGGAGTGTAGCACAAGCCATACATAGCTCTCCACATCCAGGAAAGAAGCCCTTCTTCAGCAACTTAGCCTTGACAAAACTCAACGGCGTCTTCAAATCTTTGACATCAGTCAGCAAGTCTGAATTCTCCTCGGTGATAACAGCATTCACTCCACCCCCCTTATGATGAGGCATTGGATTTTTGGTGACGTTGGGCACGTCGTCAGAAAAGTTGATAACCTTGGCGTCCACCAAGTCCTGGACTTTGTGCTTAAAAGCTTTACAATTCTCAACCGTATGGCCAGGTGCCCCAGAGTGAAATTCACAAGTAGCATTAGCATCATACCCCGGTGGTGGTGCCCCTGTTAAGGGAGCCATTGTCCTCTTGTGAACCAATTGGAGCTGAAGCAACGTTTGCAGAAGCTGTGCATATGACATAGGTGGAGTTTCAAGATGACGGTTTGCCAGGGGACCCCAATTCTGATATCTCTTATATCCCTGATTATTCTGTTGCTGGGGCTGCTGCTGCGGCTGCGGCTGCGGCGGAGCAGCTGGGATGTTTATGCTAGCAATCTGAGGCTGAGGGCCCTTGCCCTTCCTCCTAGCATTAGTGACAGCACTGGCATCTCCCTCTCGACGCTTGCCAGTATAGGGTTTCTTGCTAGCTCCTCCAGCTGAGGATGATTCGCCCTGAATTTTTCCGATCTTTATACCGTTCTCAACATGCTCGCCCAAAGTGATGAGGGCCGAGAATGTTCCAGACATGCCACTGACCAGCTTTTCATAATAGATTCCAGGAAGGGTAGCCACGAACATTTGCACCAACTCACGCTCAACCATCGGTGGTTGGACCCGAGCAGCCAATTCACGCCACCGCTGGGCGTACTCTTTGAAGCTTTCGTTGTTCCGCTGCGAGAGATTCTGAAGCTGAACTCGGTTGGGAGCCAAGTCGCTATTGTATTGATAGTGGAGAACAAACGCTTCTGCAAGATCTTTCCAGGTGCGCACAGTAGCGGGCTCCAAACCCATATACCATTCGAGCGATGGACCAGAAAGACTATCCTGAAAGAAGTGCATCAGCAGCTTCTCATCGTCAGAATAAGCGGACATCTTTCTATAATAAGATCGGAGGTGAACGCGGGGACAAGTGGTGCCCCTATACTTCTCAAAGGTAGGCACCTTGAACTTGTGAGGTACTTTAAAGTCAGCAATCAACCCGAGTTTGGACATGTCAACGCCCAATGTGTTCTGATTTTCTATATCTCTCATCTTGTCTTCCAGCGCCTTGAACCTGAGTCGAGCCTCAGCAGTCAACTCTGCCTCTACTCCTCTCTGAGAGAATATGTCATCCTGATGGTCCTCCAGCCACGGTTGAGGCACCACCATATTTCCTGCACCAACATTGTCGTTGACCGGCCCTATGTTAACATTGGCTCCCAAACTACCATTGACGGCGCCAGCCGCGTTGAGTCCGAGATTAGTCATAAGATTGCCGTTAGCACTGCCGTTGCCCCCGGCAGCAGGAACAACGTTCTGTGGAGTATCCCCTTGAGGAGGAGTGGGCACGGCCCCGCCGTGAAGTATTCCATTACTGTCAACCCTGGAGATGAGAGGTTGAACCAAAGTACGAAGCTGGTCTTGCCCATTCGCAACTACTTGCATCAGCTCCATAAAACGATCCATCCGTTCACGAAGCTCTTGAACATCTGACTGTACCTGATCCATTATCCTTGTCTGATTGGCGCGAGTTGAGTAGCGGTGGATGAGTCTTTGATCAATCCTGGAGATCGAAAGCAGCTCGGAACCTGAGTACCTGAAAAACCTGTCAACATCAAAGGTTAGGAAAAGGTAACAGAATGTATGTCATGCAAAAATGCTTTATGCAGATGCATGCGTGTGTCTGTGCGCTTGAGAGATTATCCCCCGATCCTGGCTCCTGTTGGCAATAATAAGGAGAGGAATCCAGGCCCAATCATGGAAATAGTAACCTCACATAGCAATAGTCAGATTCGACACAACAAGGACCGAGAACTCGTACGCATCAGTCTTCCTGAGAGAGGCTGCAGTAACACAATAAGAGGCGAGAGACCTTGGATCGGGGAAACGGTACCTGTCACAGACACACGCCAATGGAATGCGAATGATTATGCAACTAATGCAAAATGCAGGTATGCAACGATGTATCCAGGTGGCTGCTGTGGAGATACGGTGTCAACAGTCACTGATGAGAAGGAAACCCCGGTGTAAACCCACTGATCTGATCTGCTGAGAATAACCATCTGATAGGATCGAGATCAAAATTCCGCCCTGTCAAGAGTGAGTGCCTGATAATAAGGACCCTGGGTGCAAGATCAAGGAACGTCTGTTGATGAGGTCTTCAGACCCCAAAATAAAAAATCTGCCCTCTCAAGAACAAATGCACAGCTGCTGATGAGACCTTCAGACCCCACTCAAAATCTGCCCTATCAAGAACAAATAACATTTGCCGATGAGGTCTTCAGACCTCACTCAAAATCTGCTCCGTCCAGAACAAACCACTGACAATAATACACTGATCAAAGCCTGCTCTATCAAGAACAGACAAACACCCGATGATAAAATCCTTTGATCAAACCCTTGCTCTATCAAGAACAGTCACATCTGATACTGAGAACCCTGATACCAACGTAACTGATTCACTGTCGAGAAAACCAGGTAGTCTGGAGGTCAAAGTTTCCTGCAATATCCCGACCCCACTCACAGGTATGGACCTAATCCACGGACAAAGGTACGGCATCCTATGCGGTTGTCAGCGTCACAGACTTTCATGAGTGACGGTACGATTCCCAGAAGGAGTGGCATCATCAAGTCATGAAGAGGCCTCACTTAGCTGACTTCCAAGTGATCGGTCCCCAGAGTCGACAATCCTCACGTCTGGACTCCCCTCAGATCCTCAGGACCGGAAAGGAGCACCTCTGCAAGAATCTCGTTTGAGCGCAGATTTTCGTAGGGAACTGTGCCTGCTCAGCAGACAGGTTCGTCTACTACTTCTCCGCAACTATATCTAGGTGTGTACTCAAGCCCAGGTCCGGCTTTTCACTCATAGTAACATCCCTCTCCCACAGCAGCACAGATAATCATATCAAACTGGAAATAAAATGCGGGAAATAAAATGCGGGAAGTAAAAATGCGATAAACAAATGCAACCCAACAAGCAAACACACAAACGATAGGATTGACTCGCGTAGGGGATGGGAAACGGTCCCAGCATAAGGGATGGAAAAAGTCCCTAGATCCCAATATCCCCAGCAGAGTCGCCAGCTGTCGCTTGCGCGAAAATAAGGTGCCGGCAAAACAGAAGAGTCGCCACCTTTCGTTATTTATCCCTCAGAGCGGGAAAGGAAACGATCGGAAAAACCTGACGAAAAAAGGGTAAGACAAGGTCGTCGCAACCATTGTCTGGGTTCGGGAGTCGGTTACGCAAGGGGAAGGTATTAGCACCCCTCACGTCCGTCGTACTCGACGGGATCCTCGCTTGTTTGTTTACTTGGACGGGTTGGTTATAATCTATCTACCTATCAAGGCTGGCTGAAAAAGAAAAGAAAGATGACTCGGCAAAGCGTCGCACTTTATGCCTACGTATTCTCATCAGAGAACGAGAAATCAGAGTCAACGTAGTTCGGCTAACTACGGGTGAAGGTGGGGAAGGTTGCTCGCTAGGACATCGCATCCTATGCCTACGTACTTTCATCTGGTATGAAAGATCAGAGCAAACATAGTTCGGCTAACTACGGGTTATCTCCTGAAAGAAGTGTTTTTTATTATATTTGCGATTTCAACCGCACTAGAGACTATGACCTGAGAGTGAATGCGTCGCATGTCACCCACGGGGTACCATACTAAACATCCATCCTCAGATGGCTTAAGGCTCGTAACGTACGAAAGAAATCATTCATGATTACTGTATTTTAAACTGCTTCGAGATGAGAAGAGAACGGGCCCAACTAGGATGGAGACTATCAAGTCCTACTGTTATCATGCCATGGATTCATCCTATGGTTGAGATTTGAACAGGGAACTCCTAGATGTTGTCATGCATAGGTTTCAACCTAAAAGTCTATCATCAAATCCTTATCAGAGGAAATGGGAGTCCTAAGGGATCATGTCAATGATACACCAAAACAGACAAAAGCATCAGCTTTAACAGTAAAATGCATGCAATGCAAGTGAGGGAGGAAATGTGTGTGGGGCTTCAGCCTCCACAAGCTCGTCTCGACCTCAAGCCAGTCATGAAATAACAGTAATCATACTGAAGAATAAACAACATGCTATCAAGCAATAACAGATAAAGGGAATGAAGTGCCATCAGGCAAACAAAACACATGCTTGAGAAAGAATCATCTACTCTCTAATCCTAACCCTAACACAGAATCTGAATCAAATCTAAGCAAAGCCCTAAAGCAAAACCTAACCAAAAGAAATCAATCCCAGCCTTCAAGCTTCAGAACAAGCTTACCAAAGAAAGGGAGCTAAGTAAGCAGACTCATAGTGTCTTCCTCAGGAAAGCACTAGGAGGTGTATACTCAGGAGTCATACCCTATGTGGCTCAACCACTGTGATCAGTTTACATTCCTCCTCAGGAGAAATTAAACTCACAAGCAGGCTCCAACATCACTGGATATTTAGGAAATCCTATCTGAACTAGTGGAACTAAGTGAATAGACCCATAGGACCTTCCTCAGGAAAGTACTAGGAGGCTTCCACTTAGGAGTTGTATCCTATGTGGCTCAACAAATGTGATCAGTTTACATTCCTCCTCAGGAGAAATTAAACTCACAAGTTGGCTCCAACATCATTGGATACTTGAGAAATCCTAGACAAACTAATGGAACTAAGTGAATAGACCCATAGGACCTTCCTCAGGAAAGTACTAGGAGGCTTCCACTCAGGAGTTGTATCCCATGTGGCTCAACAACTGTGATCAGTTTACGTTCCTCCTCAGGAGAAATTAAACTCACAAGTTGGCTCCAACATCATTGGATACTTAAGAAAGAGGTGAGAAGAAAGAATGAAAGTCATTCATAGTGCCTTCCTCAGGAAAGTACCATGAACTTCCTTCAAACTTCAGGATCTCAAACCTCACAGACAGGGAACAAGCCAAGCTCTGGGTCTCTGAGTCTTGATCTACAATCTTCTCTTCATCATGCTCTCCAACAAGGTCTTCAAGACAACACAAGCCCCTCAACAAATTCCCCACAATGAACCCCATAGATGAACAGATAACCACAGAATAGCCAAAATCAACAGGCAACTTCAGAAAATACCTAAAAATACTAAACCAAGGGGGAAAAATCTAACAATCATTCACAAGGGTCTACAATATCTACCCATAACATCTACATGGGCCTCTACCTAAAAATCAAGACAAAACTATTCAAAGAAAATGAATTCTTCACCTAAGCACAACCTAAACCCTAATTAGGATACCCTAAATCTACCCTAATTAAACTAATCAAAATTTAATTCTAAAATTCTAGAATAAATCCTATGGGGAACTATGATTCATCATCTAATTGCACAAAAAAGAATGGATTAAAAAGACTAAAAGAAGGTCCTAAAACAATTCTTGCAAAATGAGGTATCAACTAAAAGAAAGAAAATACACTATATTAAAGAAAATACCACTAAAAATTCTACACTAAAAATAAAATTCCATTTTTATTTTTATATTTTTCTACACAAAATTATCTCAACATAGAAAAAAGAATGGACAAAAAAGAGTTATTTTTCATTTATTTATGAATTTTTAAAGACAAGAAAAATATTAAAAGAAAATAAAAGAAATTTAAAACAATTGAAAGGGAGGGGGGGTGGAAATAGCAACACGCCAGTTCAATTACTGAATGGGCTGCAAAAGGGGGGGTTGGCATAGCAATACGCTTCAGGCCCATGGTTTTCCCATAAGTGAAACGCAGCGTTTCACTTTGGGATTTCCCTCCGTTTTGTGAAATTTAAACATGGCCGTCAGATGGGATGAAGAAGTCAAGGTTTTAGAAACTAATCCAAGGGCTGCAGTGTTTCGTCCCCAATGAGTTAGGGTTTTGCAGAAAAATCGTATCTCATGCATCAAACTTCCATGGATTCGTTCTCTCCCCACAGTTGATGAATTTCAAAAATTCTAAAAGCAAACTTGGTCTACTCATCACCAGGAATCCAACCCTACGTGTAGTTTCCATTAAAGCCTCGTGGATCTTCCCAACAGAATGGATGAAGGTCATGGTTCCACCATACTTCACTGATATCAACCTTGCTAAACTTCACATCTAATGGCATGATATTGCTCTTTATGCTACCCTAGTTAATCTAACCTAATCCATGCTAATTAAAACTCCCTAAACAGCTAGCTCTTGGAGATTAAAGAATCACTCACCTGTTATGGAACCTCACGAATCTTGCTCTAACTCCTAGGGTTTAATCAACTAACCTAATGCATCAATCCTATACCTAAAGAACTACTTGAAAGTGCATAAATTAGGAGAATTATGGAGAGAAACCAACCTGTCAAGTGATGATGGTAGGTGCTCGTGGGAATGGATTCAAGGCTTGTAATGGCTGCAATGAGATCCTCTTGTGATGCACAAGTTTCTGTTTGCACTTGTTGTGAAAGAGATGGCTTGTAGATGCAGATTTCTTGAATTGCTTGAACTTGAAGAAAGTGCTTCAATGGCTATTTCTCTCTCTCTCTCTCCTCTGAAACTGCCTTCTATCACCAACCTTGAACACTATGAAGATCACTCTTCTTATAATGATGGATGGAAATTTCTAGATTCATCTAGAGGGTGCTAGAAAAGTGTGGAAAGTATCATGTGATGGTATTTTGAATGATCCATATCTCATGTACCAAGTCCTTATTCTTGTGTCAAATTCTCCTTATGTGAGATATTGAGAAGGAATGAATGAAAATCAGCCCTTTCTTTCACTTGTGCAAGCTATTTCAAAGTTGCCTTCTTTTTCAAGTAACAAGTTTTCAAAGCATCACCCATTTTAAAGCCTTAAATCAAAATTCTATCTAAACCAATGTTCTCAAAATGATGTTTCCAATCAAAATGATATATTGGATGACCTATTTTGGATTTGTGGATCTTCCAAACCAATTTCCAATTTCAACTTTTCAAACTTATATGGTCTTTTTAGTTCATTTTTGACCAATCATGTAACTTCATGCTATGAGCTTTTCCAACAATTTGTGGCCTTCTTTCTAGGCTTAAAATCACATTTTGAACAACTTTCATGTTTTGAGTTTTTTCATTTGAGGCTTGGAAATAGGAGTTTTAGGCATTGGCTAAAATGACCTATAACTGACAAATGACCAAAATACCCCTGTCTTGTTCAAACCATAAGTTGAGTTCCATGAATCCTATCAAGGACTTCTACCACTCAAATTAAATCTAAGAAGATGCTCTTCAACATTCATGTTGACCAAGAAGTCATAGGAATCACCCTATTAGGGCAAAAGTTGTCTGCAAGCTGGGTGACTTTCAAGGACCCAGATTCACACACCTCTGCTGACCTGTAATTTGTCAAAACCATAACTTGAGCTCTGTAACTCCTATCAAGGAATTCCACCACTCAAATTAAAGCTTAGAACAAGCTCTACAACATTCATGTTGTGGGGAAGGTGAGATATCAATCACATCTTGGGCTAAAACTGCCTGGAAGATAGGGATCAAATTAGGGTTTTTCACTGACAATCCTTGGGGACCCTGACTTGAAACTTCTCAAACTCCTCACTCATGATGAGTTGGCCTAGGAATCATATTTATATCATCTCTATGCATCATTCCATGATCTCATGGCCCTTGGATTGGGTCTCAACCTTTCCCAAATCTTCAGTTATCCTAGGGTTGACCCAGTCAAAACCCTAATTCTATCATTCATGGTTGAATCTTCTGAACCCTTGCATAATGACTTCTCTGGGCTTCATGAAGGCTGTCAAGACATCTCATAGGCTTTCCCAAAACATTAAGTTCATTCTCAAAGTCTCAGAATCATCTGAGGGGCACCCACAACCCTCAAGCTATGAAGCACACAACCCTGGTTTCAAACCACTTCTTCTGAGGATCTCTTGAACTTTCTGATGAAGGTATCCACTTTCAAACACTCAATGAATAAATAATTGTTGGTCAAATTTTGGGGTGCAACAACTACTGCCATTTCTCCTACCTCATCAAGGTACGAGCCGACGGAAGATATCATCTGGTGGTTCGCAACCACACCATCCACAACATCATCCTACCATGTCATGACCGCGTCCATCCTCAGAACAGAGCCAACTGGCTCTTTGACCCAGCAGCACCAGAGGCTAATGCTGCAGCACCGCAAGAAAACATTCAAGTTCCCGTTGATGAGGTACAGGAAGAATTGGATAGAGCTGCTCAGGCTGATGCTCCACAGCAACCACCTTCTGAAAGCCCTTCATCCCGTCGTCACCGCCGACCCGAGACCGAAGCAACCAACGAAGAGATCCTTCGCAGTATTTGGCAACAGAACAAGACAGCAGCCCGGCTTGAACGTCGTTACCAAGAACAACACCATAAGGTGATAGATTTGTTGGTAGCCCAAGGGGAACGCCTTAACAACGTAGTTGATGAGACGGCCGCTCTAAACGTCCGTGTGGACAACCTACGCAACGCCATCTTTCACACCGGCGCTCTACATCCCACGACCCGAGCAGGACGACATCGCGGCAGAGGAAGATACAGAGAGTAGTGTACTTTTCCTTATTGCATTTTCATTTTTTGTTGTTGTACACCTTCCACATTTGTTTCAACACAGTGAGGATACTGCTTGAGATGGTGTGGGAGCGGCACTTTATTCCAATTCATTTGTATTATGTACTCTATTTCCATTTCAATTATTTTAATCCAGTCATTTCAATTCAGTACAATAAAGCGCATTTTTTTATATTCTTTTCCGTTACGAGAGCTTCCCTCGCTTAATCCGTTTTCCTCGAGCTATGCAAAAAAATTTCCAAAATCCAATGCAACACCCGATGCGCCAAGATTAAGGCCGAGTCAAGGAAACTCGAGAACGATTGCTAACGATACCCATACCGCTTTGACACCTTAGACCTCTGGTTTATGCGAGTCAGTTCCACTACCTACTGTACCAAAGCCTCAGGTTCGAGTACCAAGCGAAGCCCCTAGTAGTTTATACAAGCAGTCAACACCGCCTTAAGCACATACCACGTGGAAACCCGATGCAAATAAGTGATTGGTAAGATCGTAAAGAAAATAATTGCTCCGCAACCATGTAGTGATTATCTACCTCTGATATCTTGGAATAACAAAAATAAGCTCATAAAGAAAAGAATTCTCTGTCAGTTGGTCCATAGGTCTCTGGTTATGGACTCGGTAGGGCGAATTACAGTTCGATCCCCCACAACTTACAAAGTGGACATATCATAGGGTACCTCACTTGTGCACCAGACCCCGTATAAAGAAAAGACCGAAATCACTAACAGGCTATTCCACTACGTGCGTGCAAAGAGGTAAAGGGCTTAATGTGATTGCGCTAGAACGAAACTGGGTAAAACTTGGTACGATGAACTTTACGCCAAGCTACAGCAGCATGATTGGAACCGGCTCGTATAAGAAGGAGGCCTTCAAGAGCATTACCGCTTAGTGTCACTGTCGTATGTGTGTTAATATAAATCCTCTCCGAATTCCCGACTCAGCGCCTCTGAAGCTACTTTGAAAACGCAAAGGAACGCATCGTGTAGCTGCATCGTCTCAGCTATTATGTTTTTTTTGCTTAAGGACAAGCAAAGATTCAAGTTTAGGGGAGTTTGATAACGCGAAAACGTATATATTAAATGCCATGATTTTATGCTACTAATGGTCGATTTCACCCCGATTTCGGACCTTCTCCGCATTGTTTGTTAAGTATTTTGCAGGTTTACGAAGTTAACACTCAAATGAAGCAAGACAAAGAAAACACATACTAGAAAACACAAAACAGAAGAAAAAAGGACGAAAAAAATAACAGAAATGGATTTTGTTGATATGACGGTCGTCATGTGCATCACGTACATCATGTGTCCTTCACGATCATCACGAGTGCAAAAACAGATTAACGTCCACATTTGAGAACGTGCAGCAGAAGCCCAAAAACAGAATCACGACTCCCTGGATTCTCTCACCCTCAACTGCACTTCCTGAGGTAGTTCACGTGGGAAACATTCACTATAAAAGGAGAGCTTGAGGACTGAAACAAGTGACCCGCATTGAAGACCACGAAGTACTGCCCAATTAAATACAAAAAGCCATCCTTTGTTTCTGCTTTGTTTTTCATTTATTTTCCTTTAAGATTTTAGTTGTACTTTTTGTTCTTTAAACTTTCCGTACGTTAATCGTCACCGAAGTAATCTTGTCGACATTGTGGGGGATTATCCAAGTGCCGAAGCAGAATTGTTTACATGTTCCATTATTATTAATTCAGTCCATTTGCTTTATAATGCATGTTTACATGTTCTGTTATTTTAATTCAATTATGCTTGCTTTAAGATTCATGTCTAGCTAAACCGTATAGATCGGTATGTAATGAATTAGTAGGACGAGATTCGATAATAATCGGTGTATTTCCACTTTTTCAAACTTGTTTCTGGCCATAGTTTTTAATTTGAATTTGTTAAACCAAACTTCGTCGCGACAGCGAGAATTTGTTTAAAGTAATCTCACCACGACAGTGGGAGATTAATTAAGGTATGAACCGACATGCGAAAGCCGAGGCTAGGACCAGATAGTAAAAACTAGGCATCTATTTTAAATACAGCGAAAGCACCTTAAAAGAGATTAGAACTCAATGGTTTTCAAAAATCAATTTTAACCCCGAACGGGATAGCGGAAGCATATGTTCCGCCTTAGAGTTGCGATTAGCGTCAACAACCAACGTGAGACAAAGGTCTTTAACCCGTTATTTTCTTCTGAAAACTATTTTGAAATTATTAAACCACACCGGTAACTTGTCGAATCCTCGAAGAACTAAGTCATTGCATACCGATTCCCCGTATTAATATTCTAAGAAACCTTTTAGCCTTTATCTAATTTAGCCTTTACTTTTGCATATTTTCCCTTAAACCATATCCAACCTAGCTAAACATAGTAACGCCCGAGAACACTAGTTTGATTACGAGTCCCTGTGGGATCAATATCATTTATTACTACGCGATAGACTGTGCACTTGCAGTTAGTTCAGTTAGACTCAGAAAGTCGCGATCATATATCTTCAACAAACGATTGATTTTACTTTGCTCGCGTAGTATTTAGACCCCGACAAATGATGTTATATCCTTTTAGTGCGCGATATCCAGACCCGGCATATTATCAGGTAATTCCTGAGCCTGTGTGGTATTCAGACCACGGTAAAATCTTTTGATAGATGTGTTCATTTTATCAGGTGCTTCTCGATAGAGTTGCTTGTTTAAGTTTCTCTTTCCCCAACGGAGGTTTCTTGTGAATTGTTGTTAGATTCACTTATCAACTTCATGTTGATCCAGCCTTCGGGTTCAATGTTCGCTTTTATTTAGCAAATGCCTACTGGTTAGCAGATGTTATCAACATCGTGTTGATCTGGCCTTCGGGTTTGATGCTCGCTTTTATTTAGCGAATGCCTGCTGGTTAGCAGATGTTATCAACTTCGTGTTGATCCGACCTTTGGGTTCGATGCTCACTTTTACTTAGCGAATTCCCGCTGGTTAGCAGATGCTCTCAACTTTGTGTTGATCCGGCCTTCAGGTTCAATGCCTGTTTTTATTTAACAAATGCCTACTGGTTAGTAGAGATTCACAACTTCGTGTTGATCCGGCCTTCGGGTTCGATGCCTGTTTTGTTCAAACAGATGCTTGATGGTGATATCAGATGATCTTTTTGACTTAGTGTCATTGCCTGCGTGTTAGCAGATGTTTTTCCGACTGTGTGTCGAGGCTTCTTGATTGGTAATTGGTTAGCTTGTTGCCATTGCAACTATCAGATTCAGTTATTTCCGGAGATTTTTGTTCCCAATGACGGGTTTGCAGTTCTATTTCTGCGGTTGGCAAATTTCCAGGTTCTTTGGTATTCAACCGTCTTTTACCTTGATTGTTTGAAAGTCGTTCGCTTTTCACTCATTCAGGTCCAAGTCGTTTGAATAGGGGCAGCTGTTGTACCCCAAAATTTGACCAACCTTTTTCTTTACTTGGCTTATGTTTCTTTTCATTTTAGTATTTGCATTTGCATAACATTATCCTTTACAGGGGAGTAAGAGAGGTGTTCCATTCAAGAGAAGAGTCTCAAAGGTTGCAAGCTCGAGCAAGAGTGTTTATTCAAGTCATCAAGTGCTTACAATCATCAGGAGGTTGTCATAGCCCTTTGAGAGAGAAGATGGATGTATCCTGCTTATCTCCTATCTTGGAGGTCAACTGGGGATCATCAGGGGTTCATAAGATCATGGTTATGGATAAGAGGTGTTTGAGAAGCTCATTGAGTGTGCTGGAAGCCATTGTGGAGCTCATCTGAGCATTTATTTCACTTGCAAGAGGTCATAGTTAAAGGTTGTGCACCTAGGGTTTCATCTAGTCAGCTCAAGGTCAACTGTGGACTTGAGGGAGTTTGAGACTTGGTTTTAAGTCATTGGAGTCATGGGAAGTTATGTTGAGACATCTAGGATATCATGTCAAGTTCAAACCAAGAAGAATTAAGAGTTCATGAGGTTACTAAATTAGGGTTTCAGTGTAAACTCCCCTTCTTTAGTGCTCAACTTCAAGGACAATTTACTTCATAATGCAAGTTCAATCTCATTTTCTTGCAAACATGAAACTTGTAGGGCATGTTCTAAGATTTCGTTTAAGTACTAGAACTCACTCATTGGGTTTGTGGAACTCAAGTTATAATGCCATCAAGTTAGAGGTCTCAGATGAACTTATTTTTGGTCAACCAAAAGTCAACTCACTTCCAAGGCACTTTTGACCTAGAATCAAGTTTCTCCTCAACTTGAAGTGAACATGAAAGTTTTTCCTCATGATCTTATCTTTACAAAAAGTCATAGAAGTCTTTCATATCATTTGTGGAACTCAAGTTATGGACCTTACAAGGCAAGGGTATTTTGGGAAAGTTTGATTATAGGTCATTTGTTACATTAGTCATTTTCATGCACTTGTGTACTTCAAATGAACTTTCAACCAACATGAAAGTTGATCCTAGGGACCTCATTTGCATCATAAAACTCAAGGATTGTGTGAATTATGATTGATTATGGACATTTTGTGAGAATTTCAAGTGAAAAATGGACTTTAAAGTGTGATTCCAATTCAATGCATTATAGGCCATCTTCATGTCTTTTTTTGATCCAATTCTCTTCAAGATACATTCACAAGCAGAATGCACAAATTGGTTTGGCACATGATGAGAAAAAACACGGGCATTTTGGCATTCCTTCACAAAGAAGTTTCACATTCAAACTTGCTAATTGGATCCAATGCAAAGCCCAATCCATTTCTTATGTAAAATTCAACTCACCAGCTGTAGAATTAAGTGATTTCCATGTGTGTACGCAAGCAATTCACGTGTACATGAGGAGCATGCCATTTTGGGCATTTTTTCAAATTCAGCAAAATAAGGATTCATGGGCCTTCCAATTGATCAGATATCCATCATATATAAACTCAAAACGCGCCTTGAGAGCTCAGAAGTGCAAATTGTGTTTGGAGAGAGCAATTTTAGATTTCAAATTCTCAAAGAAATTTCAAAACCGTGTTTCACTTTTCTCTGCAATTCAAGTCCAATTGAAGAGCAATTCACCTTCCTTGAAAAATTTGGAGTGGATCTGGATCATTGTAAGCAAGCTTGCAAGCATCTGAAGTACCAACAGAGTGTCTCCGTTCAGTAAGTTTCTTCTTCACAATTCTCTCATTCTAGGCCATGAATTAGGTTCATACTGGTTGCATTTGAAGCCCTACCTTGTGTAGGCCATGTTCTATTCTCTTAATTTGTGAAGGATATGGATGATTGGATCTTGGATTCATGACCTACATGACTTCAGCTTTCTTTTGATATAAATTTTGTTGAGTTTGGTTGAGGTTTGATGACCTGAACTCCGGCCACCTCGCCGGAGAAGACGACCGGAGCTAGGGCTCCGACCTCTGGTTCATTTGACCTCAGATCTAAGGTGGCGAGGGTTTGAATGTTTGACTGTGTATGTGTTTGCTTTCCGTTGGATTGACTGGATCTACTTGGCACGTCGAAACCACATCTGTTTAATGAAATAATGCGTTTTGGCTAGTGAAACAAGCCTGAGTGGATTGGGCCAGAAATGATATCCACACCCCCCAGTTTGTTCAGCCCAAGCGCGTTTAACGTAATCCCTTTGTATCTGCTATTGCTTATTGCACCCCCTAGCCATTTGCATTTTATTTTTTTTATTTTATTTTCTGTCTTACTTTTTAATTATTAAAAATGCTTCCAAATATCAGAAAATTCAACAAAAAATATTTTCCAACACTTTAAAGTCTTCATTAATTTTTCATAATTTTTAATTTTGATTTTATTTTATTTTTCAATTTAATTTGATTTTTGTCATTGGAAGTGTTTTTAATATGGTTCTTCTTTGATCATGCTTGCTTTATGGACCATTTGCAATCACCAATGAGTGAGGTTTCTTCTCCACTTTGATGATCGATTGAGGTATCTTTGAGGCTGATTTTGGTCCATGTTTGATTAATTTTTGTTTGAATTTATGTAGCTTTTGTTTGACCCTCGATTAATAGTTCCATAAGGTGGAGCACCCTAGTTGATCAAATCATTTGGTGATGCCTTGATTGGAATTTGGTTTGGATGTTTTGGCCTCTGGTTGTGTTGCACCCTAATTTTTGACCTTAAGATCCCACCTCCTTTCTATTGAAACCACTATTGTTCAAGTAATACCCCAAATTTGTCCTACCTTTACATGATTTCTAGTGCCACTTTATTTCAAATGAATAAAATAGCACAATTGGCAAGAGGGCATGTGTAAGGAGTTGTGAGTGTGAGAGTTTGAATCTCACCTTTGTCACTTTTTGTTTTTTATTATTTTTACTCTAATTTTTTCTATTTTTCATTAAAAAATAACAAAAATAGTTTTTTATTATTATTTAATTATTATTTTCGTATTTTAATTAAATCATTTTTTAAAATATTATTTTTTTCACTTTTTTCTAAATTATCCATAAAAATATCCAAAAGGTCATAAAAATAAAATATTAGAAAATATGTTGTTCTTTTTAAATATTTAGTATAAATAAATAGAATTTTAAGTTTATTTGAAACTATTTAAATTTTATTTAATTTTAACTAATTATTTGATTTGGGCTTTAAAATGGGCTTTAGGGATATTATTGACAATTAAGAGTAACCCTAATTTGACGCCTATATATATCTAAGTTATATTGTTGACAAGGAGACGGAAGGATAGAAAAATTGTGTGACTCCCAGTGTATGAAGCTGCTACTATATATTATAATTCCAATATATTACTGCTAGTATTTGCCATTGACTAACATATGCGTACATATTGATTTTCCAATTTCGTTTTTTGCGCATTGGATTTTTTTTCTCATCTATTACTAACATGCCGCTACTGTTCCTGCTGTAGAATCTCTGTTTCAAATTGTTACTAACATACATTGTTTTATTTAAATAGGACTTTAATCTACAAGTACATATTATAATATATAATATATATATCATGATTGTATTAAGAATCACCATATATAATTAGTACATTAGGTGTTTACTTTAGTAATCATAATACATTACGTTTCACATATCCTTTTTTTGAATATATAACAATTTTTTTTCTTTTTATATTCATATTGTCTTTATATATATATATATATATATATATATATATATATATATATATATATATATATATATATATATATATATATATATATATATATATATATATATATATATATATATATATATATATATATATATATATATATATATATATATATATATATATATATATATATATATATATATATATATATATATATATATATATATATATATATATATATATATATATATATATATATATATATATATATATATATATATATATATATATATATATATATATATATATATATATATATATATATATATATATATATATATATATATATATATATATATATATATATATATATATATATATATATATATATATATATATATATATAATCACTATTTTATTTTGGTTTTAATTATATTGTTTGGATCAAATTATGTCGATACGCTATTTGCATATTTATGTGCATGGTGCGTGACATTTACGTTAGTTTGATCCGGTTGCGATGATCGCATTTTTTACGTTAGCAACATTATTGTTTTAAAACATTTTAAAATTTTTGTTGCTTTACGTTTTTTTATAAATTTAGATCTAGCACAATTTTTGGTCCCTCTTGCGATGATCACATTAAGTGCAGCAAGATGGTGATGTTTTTTTATTGGTTTATGTGCGGATCTATTGTTGTGTTTCAATCTTATACGCGTCTGATGGTTTAGCAAAGCAATAATCCATTTTTTTGCGCTTACCTATTCGCGTTTTGATTGACAAATTATGATTTTATCTAATTTTATTATCTCGGTTTCTTGATCTGACTTGCGATGATCGCTAACGCGGTAGCAATTTGCTATTTTAATTCGTATTATTTTTTAATAATTCAGCATCGCTATCGTTATTATTAGATCTAATTTCTTATGATAGTCTTTGCACGTTTTCGCATACGCGACTTGGAATCGCGTATTTGCCTCTTGATTTTAATCCTTGCACTTTTCGTTTCAACTTATTTTGAGTTATTTGATGTATGATGTTAATATTGTGTATATATTTTATTCTCGTTCATACTTAAATTGTTTTAAAACTAATTCTTGATTTAATCAAGCGATTTTCATACCTTGTAAGTCGACCATTCATGATCGCCATCGACCTTAATCGTTAAGGTATTTCATTGCACGATAATATTAGCATAATCTCCCCCTTGATCTTAATCTTTAGGATCATAGAATTAGGTTAGTCTTTCTCTTAAAACTAGAATTTTTTTTCTTAAAAAATCCATAAAAAATATACTTAGTTTAATTTAATTTATTTTAGTTTTAGAACTTAAGTTATTGGTTTTTCTTTTAACTAATTGTCTTCCTTAATAAATAAATAAACTCTTTTTAATTTTTGAATAATTTAATTCATCTTTGCAATTTAATTTAATCTCTAAACGTATTTTAAACTTAATTATGAAATACTCTCAAAAATCACAAAAATAATTAAACTCCTAATTTTCAAATCAATAATTTCACCATTGCTAATCTCTAAATCCACTTAACCATAATTCACTATCTAACTTCATTTCTTAGTTTTATCCCTTTACATTTAATCTCTAATCACTTTCCGTCATACACATTACCTACATTTCATTACCTCGTGCTTATCAATCACATCATCGCTTTTATCCATTCGCTATTCTCCATTACCGATATTCCCCTCCAAAGGAAAGGTTCACATGCTTGACCCCCGTGTCAATGCCTTTACCCTCACCCTAGCCTTAGGATTTGAGTCCCCGTACTCACCTTTTTAGGTGTCCCGTCGTGGACATACCTTCATCCTTTTCAATTTAACTTTTAACTTAGATAGGAGTCTTCGCACTCCAAGTAAGCGCTTCCATATGAACGCTTATTTCCCTTTGGAACTTTGACTCACAGTCAATAATTCCTCAAACCCTTTAGGGGAACTACAGATACTCTGATTCCATTCTCATCAGGATATGTAGGCATAGGATGCGACGTCTTGGCGAGTATACTTAGGACTAACCCCTTTAGGTCCTTCTCTTTACCTTTAACCCTTAGCATTACCCTTAAGCAGATAAACCATAGCAATAAACAAACATAAAACCAGAGGTTCCTGTAGAGTACTACAGAAATTTAGGATGCTAGCACCTTCCCTAAGTTTAACCAACCCCCGAACCTTAGATCTCTCCCTGCGTTGTGCTTACAATGCAAAATAGGTTTTCCTTCCTTTAACCTTTCCCTCGAATAAATCAAAGACCAGTTGCAAATGAATAAAAGATTCAAGTTAATCAATAGCTTGATATCCAAATTTCACCGCGACAGAAATGGCGACTTCACTAGGGAACCCTCAGTGGGTTTCCCTAACTTGTTTAATTTTGCTCGCTTATTGCTTTATGTGTCTGCTTACTTACTTATTTGTATGTTTTGTTCTTTATTTCCTTGGGTTGATATCTTTGAGTGGTGAGACAAAGTCCTACACCCGGATTTGAGTGAACTTAAGATAGGATGGTGATATATTCGATGAGGCTTATAGGGAGTGAGTCCCGACCAAGCTGACTTGAGAATTACCGCTTAGTTGAGACCCTCTTGAAAACGGTTCGGTTGAACGAGTTTAGTCGTGAAAACTTTTACTATTTTCAATTGGAATCCATGATACTAAGGACCGTAGTTAAATTTAAACCCACTTTGGCCTTTATTAGGACGTAGTGCAAGGCTATGAGGGAGTACTCCCGAAATAGTGCTACGTGATTCTACACTCAAATGAAGTTCTCTTGAGAATATTATTAATCACCGAGTTAGTTGGGAAGTTGATAATATCCGAAAGATGGGATGATGACTTTGGGAACCTTTTTAGAACCTTGTTCTGCAGGTACAATCAACCTTTAGTCCACATCCTTTGGGTATGGGTATACCTTTGCTCCATTCTCGTTGCAAACCTAGGGTCCCCTTATTTGTTTATCTGTGTGTCCTTATGTGCTTACTTGTGTTTGTTGCATCCATAAAGCATCATATTGCATTGGTTTCATGGGATTTCTAGTTTAGTTATAAACGTTACAGAAACCAATGTGGATTACAAAAGAAAATACATTGATACATTCTTTTAAGAGTCCAAATTTGGATGTCCTAAGGAAGTTAGAAGCTCTTTTGAAGATCTAGAAAGATTCAAAATACAAGTACAAGGAACTTTTATTACTCCTAAAGATCCAAATGTACATCAAATTTTTCCGATAAGAAAAGCAAGAGATGGAGGATTTATTTTCTCTATCAGACTACTCCTTGGAATTGGATCAAGGTTATATTCAAAAAGTCCAGCTAGAAGAGTAGCTCAAGAAGAAATACAAGACTTCCTTAGGACTTTTTCTTAACTTTTATGTCAGGACTCTTTTAAGAATATTTATTTGTAATCCGATGTCAGAAAAAATAATAAAAAATGAATTTTCTTTGATACTCTGTGATGTTTGTAAATACACAAATTCCATGAAATCTTTCATTTGCATTATGTATTAGCATCCTACATTTAACATTTGCATATGCATGTACCCCTGTCTACTTTCTGTCTTTGTCTCACCCGTTGACATCTTGGCTGTCTGACCAAACTCGAAGCAATCATTGAAGGATGGTAAAGAGAACAAAATATTTGGATCCCATGACCAGTTTCAGGGTGATGACTAATTCGATATTTGATGACAATGTTCGATAAGTGGGTATTCCTATACAATCTCGACCTATGCAAGATAACCTGTTTGTTCAAGTTGATGAAAGGGGTTCCCGGCTTCCATGGTGTACACCAAATCCTCAGATTATTCATGCCGAGATGGTCGACTCAAATGCCAGCTATGTACTTCATGACAGAGCAAGGGGGCATTCGATTGAAGAGTGCAAGGTATTCCAAGAAAAGTTCAAGAGATGATTAATGACAAATTGTTGACCTTCAAAAGAGAAAGCTCGGTCTTGAATGGAACACTGTTGTGTTAAGGAATACAAAGACTTAACGAAATCCCTTAGAAGGGCTTGTTTGGCTGTTCATTTTGTTTGCTTATATGTATTTTATTTCTCTGATTATAAAAGCATAATTGGCATGTAGGAACTTGTTTTTTCTTGAACGATAATGCATTAAACGTGTTTGTCTTGAATAAATCCATTCGTATTCACTCATAAAATTATTTTCCATAATTTATAATGCC
Source organism: Lathyrus sativus (assembly GCA_963859935.3). Classification (NCBI taxonomy): domain Eukaryota; kingdom Viridiplantae; phylum Streptophyta; class Magnoliopsida; order Fabales; family Fabaceae; genus Lathyrus; species Lathyrus sativus. The sequence goes on from OZ012736.1 coordinate 324,274,792, forward strand.
AATTTTACCCAATCTCTTGCTTTGACAGAGAATTGGGAGGAGGATGATGAGTAAAAACGTAAAAAAAATCCTGTCGTATACTTTTGAATGAAACCCTGCTGATGATATAAGGCATTGTTTCAAATCCTAAATACTGGAGATATAAGAGAGATAATCCCTCTTTAACTCCTTTTGAGCCTTGAAGTAAGAGTTTTTTTTCTTTTCCACAAAAACCCTCAATTTTAACCTGGGGCAGGGTAGTTTTTCAGTTAAGCTGATCGAGCAATCAGACTCTAAAAAAGGAGAAATGAACATTCGAGAATCCATTTTATCAACCCTAACATATTAGGAGGCTAGAAGTCAAAAAACACGAACGAATATGCCTCAACTATCTAAAGAGTGGGGTAGTCACAATCCTTTCAAAAAGATCAAAATGACTTAGGATCACACGACCTGTTCAAAATGATGAAAAATGAATGAAAAGGAAAGTTTACTGAGTCAAAACCTGTGAAGGAGACATAAGCAAAATAGAGACATCCCGTTGGACTTCAAAGTCAAATTCAAAAGAATTCGTCCAGGCAAAAGTTAGGGAATACGAAAAATGAGAAAAGAAAAAAAACAAAGGATCACAAAGAAATATCCTTCGTAAAGAACAAAGTCGTGTGATCAAACACCAAAAGAAAATAGGTGAGTGACTGCCATGTCCAAAGCCTCGATTGAGTTCTCAACCATATTAAAATCCTCTTGAGAGATGAGTGCTCGTATCAATTTTAGCTGAATGTAGGACTGGAGAACATCACGAAGAAGGGGTGGGTACAAATAAACTTTGAGCCTTTATCCTTTGTTTCTTAAACTGTGAACCGAGCCACGATACAACCTTTAAAAGACCTAATTGAAGTAGGGTTTATTTTAAAAGCATACTCGATGAGATGACGTTTCCTGACTCCTATGAGCTATGCTCAATTTGAGGTTGGCTTTATAAATTAAATTTGTATCCTAACTAGTGATTCAGTCACGAGTTATTGTGATATCTTTTTCAACGAAAAAAAGAAAAAAAAAACTTCAAGACAAACATATATGTTACATTAATGGTTTCAGGAGTAACGTTTCATGCGTGTTGATTTTACCTGATATCTTAGAAAGTTTACATATAGACATCGATGATGAAACTTGAAGACCATGTTGAACAGGGGCAAGTAGTTTCCAAGTTGTCTACTAATGCAAGTCTGACTTTCTCAGAAGTAAGTTTTGAAGACTCAGTTATACATAACACCGTCAATCCGGGCCAGTTACGTCGAGATTCGACAATCTCTCCAAGAGTTTGAAAATAGTGGGGCAATTGAACTCCGTGTTCTCTGTAAAATCCTCTTGGAACGACTTTTTTCTCATAAAGAATGTACTCTGGGGCATTTGAGAAGTGAAGAGCACGTCATCCACTCACAACACCTATTGTCCAAAATGGAGACTATTACAAAACTACTTGGCTTTCACAACATTCTTCATGTCCCTGGTGAATTTTACTTCAAATGGCCATTATTCCTCCGATGGATCTCTATTTTAAGCAGTGATGATAAACGTGGGTGACCTGTTTGTTTCTCCAGTGATTTGCTCAACTTCACCTTCCCGAATGAAGTGAACGTTATTTCCCTCCTCAGTGGATCTTTCATAATGCTAGTTTTCTCCAGCGAAGCGGATGTTTATTTCATCCCCATCAAAGTTTCGACTCTGACATATTCAACAGTTTTATTAACCCTGGGTTCCCCATTGAAGTGGATATATATCTTACCTCTTATGAGACCTTAGTTCGAGTATCTCCATCTATAACTCCAGTAGGAATCCCTCCAGTGAAGCGGGATATGTATCTTATCTACGAAGTTTCTTCTAAAATGAGATCCATCTTGATGAACCCGTCAATAAAGAAAAGGATATTACACCCCAAGTGGGATGTTTTCTATCCCCTAAAGGAATTTTAAAACCTTGAAGCAGGACTGTGATCCCGTATTTGGTTCTCCATCTATCCCCCAGCAGTGCTTTTATCTTTAAGGATTGGTCGGATGTTTGTTCTGAGATGTTTATTTCATCTCTGGTTTCCTCTTTTCATTTGTTGTGTCAACGTCAGCATATAGCATACGCATAACATATAAATAGATAGCATGGCATATGCATTTTGCATCTTTATGTCTGTTTGTTCTGTCACTTTGGTCGCGTTTATCCCCAAGGACTGGGTTGTGTCTTCTCCTTCCAAGTAGAATTGTCATCCCTAAGCAGAAAAAGCACAATATTTCTATTTTTCCACAGAGTTCAATCCTCGTGGAAGACAGTTGCTTTAGTTAAATCCCATTTGAGTTCATACCTCAATGGACGAGTCTTGCTTGACAGTTTCTCTTCGGCTACTTCCTGAATTGAACTTCGGTCCTTGACAATCACACTGTGGACACCTCCAACTTTCGAATATGGATTAAGCGTGCATTTATTTTGCACTTTTGCTCCCAAAGAAGAATTTTATGGAGATCATCGTCAAAGATAAAATACTTTCTCCAGCAGTATCACAAGATCTTCCCGACAATTTATACCTAGACTACAAGAGACCTTTTTATTTGAGCAACTTGTTCGATCAGGTTTTCTATCAAAGATGACAAATGGCAGTCTCCTCAAGACAGTTTGTCCATCCCCAATGGATTTATCAAGATTATTAAACTCGTTAAATGAAATCTCTCCAGAAATCCATCAGAGAAGTTTGTCGAAGACATTACAAGACATCTCTCTTTATTTGAGAGGACATATTTTACAAATTAACTGGCCCACATCTCTCCTGAAAATCCCCGGTGAAGTTTTGCAACCTCTAGTACATTATGGCTTACAGCCGAAGTTCTACAACCTATAATGACATCTACAATCTACAAATGACATCTACAATCTACAAAATCTACAATCCCCTGTGAATATGCTCTCGCGAGTTTTCATCGTTTCGGGTTGGAAACTGAGACCCGTTCATGGCATCCAGACCATGAGGCGTGGGGAGGTTATTTCCAGAACTGAGACCCGTTCATGGCATCCAGACCATGAGGTGTGGGGAGGTTATTTCCAAAACCGAGACCCGTTCATGGCATCCAGACCATGAGGCGTGGGGAGGTTATTTTAAGAACTGAGACCCGTTTATGGCATCCAGACCATGAGGCATGGGGAGGTTTATTCGAAGACATCTTTTTTTTCCTGGCTAATCTCGGCAGTAGATTCCCAGAAGACCTCGACAGTAGGTATCTCTATTTTATTTCCTGGCTTATCTCGACAGTAGATTTCCAGAAGACTTCGACGAAAGTATCTCTCCAGCAAATTTCAACATAGAATCTCAGCAATAGATTCCTTACAAATTTTAACAATACATACTTTGGCAAAAGTATTCTCAATTAAATTTACAAGTCTCGACAATAGACTTTTCTGGCTGATAATTGCATTTGACCTGTCCAGCAAGTTCTTCAAGTGGTTCTCTCGCCAAATGCTCCACAACATATTTTTAGACACTTTGTGATTTTCAATCTTTCCCCGTGGAGTCTCGCTTTGTTGAGCATGTTCTTCCCATGTGTTGTGTCTGGTTTTCTCCTGTGACATCGTTTCCTCACAGGCCCGTCTGTCTTGCATTTTCATATCATTGCATATCATTTGCATTCAGTGGCTTCTTAGGGCCAAAAATTCGTGCAATGATTGTATTTAAGTCCCTCATATCTCATCGAGAAGAAGATTTCAATCTCCATATCTCCGAATATGAGTAACTTAAATAGGGGCATCTGTTGCACCCTAATTTTTGACCTTAAGATCCCACCTCCTTGCTATTGAAACCACTATTGTTCAAGTAATACCCCAAATTTGTCCTACCTTTACATGATTTCTAGTGCCACTTTATTTCAAATGAATAAAATAGCACAATTGACAATAGGGCATGTGTAAGGAGTTGTGAGTGTGAGAGGTTGAGAGTTTGAATCTCACCTTTATCACTTTTTGTTTTTTATTATTTTTACTCTATTTTTTCTATTTTTCATTAAAAAATAACAAAAATAGTTTTTAATTATTATTTTCGTATTTTAATTAAATCATTTTTTAAAATATTATTTTTCCACTTTTTTCTAAATTATTCATAAAAATATTCAAAAGGTCATAAAAATAAAATATTAGAAAATATGTTGTTCTTTTTAAATGTTTAGTATAAATAAATAGAATTTTAAATTTATTTTAAACTATTTAAATTTTATTTAATTTTAACTAATTATTTGATTTGGGCTTTAGGGATATTATTGACAATTAAGAGTAACCATAATTTGACCCCTATATATATCTAAGTTATATTGTTGACAAGGAGACGGAAGGATAGAAAAGTTGTGTGACTCCCAGTGTATGAAGCTGCTACTATATATTATAATTCCAATATATTACTGCTAGTATTTGCCATTGACTAACATATGCGTACATAATGATTTTCCAATTTCGTTTTTTGCGCATTGGATTTTTTTTCTCATCTGTTACTAACATGCCGCTACTGTTCCTGCTGTAGAATCTCTATTTCAAATTGTTACTAACATACATTGTTTTATTTAAATAGGACTTTAAACTACAAGTACATATTATAATATATAATATATATATCATGATTGTATTAAGAATCACCATATATAATTAGTACATTAGGTGTTTACTTTAGTAATCATAATACATTACGTTTCACATATCCTTTTTTTGAATATATAACAATTTTTTTTCTTTTTATATTCATATTGTCTTTATATATATATATATATATATATATATATATATATATATATATATATATATATATATATATATATATATATATATATATATATATATATATATATATATATATATATATATATATATATATATATATATATATATATATATATATATATATATATATATATATATATATATATATATATATATATATATATATATATATATATATATATATATATATATATATATATATATATATATATATATATATATATATATATATATATATATATATATATATATATATATATATATATATAATCACTATTTTATTTTGGTTTTAATTATATTGTTTGGATCAAATTATGTCGATACGCTATTTGCATATTTATGTGCATGGTGCGTGACATTTACGTTAGTTTGATCCGGTTGCGATGATCGCATTTTTTGCGTTAGCAACATTATTGTTTTAAAATATTTTAAAATTTTTTTTGCTTTACGTTTTTTTATAAATTTGGATCTAGCACAATTTTCGGTCCCTCTTGCGATGATCTCGTTAAGTGCAGCAAGATAGTGATGTTTTTTATTGGTTTATGTGGGGATCTATTGTTGTGTTTCAATCTTATACGCGTCTGATGGTTTAGCAAAGCAATAATCCATTTCTTTTGCGCTTACCTATTCGCGTTTTGATTCACAAATTATGATTTTATCTAATTTTATTATCTCGGTTTCTTGATCTGACTTGCGATGACCGCTAATGCGTAGCAATTTTCTATTTTAATTCGTATTATTTTTTAATAATTCAACATCGCTATCATTATTATTGGATCTAATTTCTTGTGATAGTCTTTGCACGTTTTCGCATACGCGACTTGGAATCGCGTATTTGCCTCTTGATTTTAATCCATGCACTTTTCGTTTCAACTTATTTTGAGTTATTTGATGTATGATGTTAATATTGTGTATATATTTTATTCTCGTTCATACTTAAATTGTTTTAAAACTAATTCTTGATTTAATCAAGCCATTTTCATACCTTGTAAGTCGATCATTCATGATCGCCATCGACCGTAATCGTTAAGGTATTTCATTGCATGATAATATTAGCATAAACTCCCCCTTGATCTTAATCTTTAGGATCATAGAATTAGGTTAGTCTTTCTCTTAAAACTAGAATTTTTTTTCTTAAAAAATCCATAAAAAATATACTTAGTTTAATTTAATTTATTTTAGTTTTAGAACTTAAGTTATTGGTTTTTTTTAACTAATTGCTTGCCTTAATAAATAAATAAACTCTTTTTAATTTTTGATTAATTTAATTCATCTTTGCAATTTAATTTAATCTCTAAACGTAATTTAAACTTAATTATGAAATACTCTCAAAAATCACAAAAATAATTAAACTCCTAATTTTCAAATCAATAATTTCACCATTGCTAATCTCTAAATCCACTTAACAATAATTCACTATCTAACTTCATTTCTCAGTTTTACCCCTTTACATTTAATCTCTAATCACTTTTCGTCGTACACATTACCTACATTTCATTACCTCGTGCTTATCAATCACATCATCGCTTTTATCCATTCGCTATTCTCCATTACCGATATTCCCCTCCAAAGGAAAGGTTCACATGCTTGACCCCCATGTCAATGCCTTTACCCTCACCCTAGCCTTAGGATTTGAGTCCCCGTACTCACCTTTTTAGGCGTCCCGTCGTGGACATACCTTCATCCTTTTCAATTTAACTTTTCACGTAGATAGGAGTCTTCGCATTCCAAGTAAGAGCTTCCATATGAACGCTTATTTCCCTTTGGAACTTTGACTCACAGTCAATAATTCCTCAAACCCTTTAGGGGAACTACAGATAATCTGATTCCATTCCCGTCAGGATATGTAGGCATAGGATGCGACGTCTTGGCGAGTATACTTAGGACTAACCCTTTAGGTCCTTCTCTTTACCTTTAACCCTTAGCGTTACCCTTAAGCAGATAAACCATAGCAATAAACAAACATAAAACTAGAGGTTCCTGTAGAGTACTACAGAAACTTAGGATGCTAGCACCTTCCCAAAGTTTAACCAACCCCTGAACCTTAGATCTCTCCCTGCGTTTTGTTTACAATGCAAAATAGGTTTTCCTTCCTTTAGCCTTTCCCTCGGATAAATCAAATACCGGTTGCAAATGAATTAAATATTCAAGTTAATCAATAACTTGGTATCCAAATTTCACCGCGACAGGTTGCCAACATGTTTAAGAGCTTTGTGTATTTTATTTGAGTTTATTGAACAATTCTCCTATTTTTGGTGAACCTTGCAAGTCAAGTCACCCTAATTGAGGTTCATACTAACTAGTTGACCTAGTTTCTTTGGGAGATGACCTTTATGGACTCCATTTGCATCCTATGCTTCTTGATTCACATTCTTGACATGTTTAGGATGCTGGTTTCAAGTTTATAGGTCACACACTTGTTTGGTTTGTGTTGCAAGTTACTTTTAATTAGGGCTTTCCATTTGCATTTGAATGTTGAAAGTGTTTTGAACTTTGGTTCTTTACCTTGCCCTACTTTGTAACTTGTCTTGGCTTTGTTTCTTCTTTGGTTTTTGAACCTTCTTCTCTTGTTCTCACTTCTGTCCCTTGGAATTTGGAAATCATTCAAGGTGATTTGGTACTCTTTGTTTGTACTTTGAGTTTGCCTTGAATGAGATGCCACTTTGAGAACTTGTTTGTGCTTTCTTGTTGCATGATTAATGTGATGCATTTGGTTGATATTTTTCTCATGTTGCTTGCTTCCCAATCCTATTCTCTCATCCTCATCTTAATCATGACTTCTTATTTGAGCTTTGGTGTTTGCCTTTTGAGGTTGATGGTTGATGTTTGAATGATTGTAGGAGTTATAACTTCTTCCATTTCATCTCACTTTTGCTTGGACCTGTTTAAGATCTTTTGCTTGCATTCCTCTTTTGTTTTACATCTCTTTGTTTCTTTTCAAGAGGTTGAGATGTGCTTGTGGTGGATGATGCCCCACACTTTTTTCCTCCCTCTTTTCATTGTGTTGCATTTCATGTTTGCATCCCTTCCTTCCTTTTCATTTGTGATTGATTTATCTTGTGATTACTTGGTTTTCTTTGCCATGATCCCTTAGGATTCCTAGTCCCGTTTGTTTAAGGTGGGAGTAGAAGAGACATTAAGTGTTCAATCCAAGCATGATAACATTAGGATAGTATTTTCCCTTTTCAATCTCAATCATAGGAGCACATTGCATGATAACATTAGGGTTGAGTTAGTTTCCCATTAGTTGTGTCTTCTCTCTTCTCATCTCAAAACTTCTTCAAAACATGTAATAAAGGATAATGAGTGTTTTACGCCACGAGCCTTAAGCATTTGGGAAATGATGATTGGGGGGCCTCATCTCAATTGTCTAGAGTGTTTTGCGTATGCTCTTTGGGCGATATGCAACGCATTCGCTCTCAAGTCATAGTCTTTAGTGCAACATGAATTGCAAACACAATTCAATTCACTTCTTCTTCATAAAAGACTCAAAAACAAATGTCAAACTTTTTTTTATCCTTCAGGATTGTTTGGAAAATCATTTTTGTAAAAAGAGTGTTGTTAACTCTTGGTTCTACCACAAACAGGTAACGCCTAAGTCTCCAATGGTCGAGCAGCAATACACCTAACTGCTAGAACGAAGGTTTAACCCTACTCGGTTAAAACACTTGAACCAACCTGTGGTCGTGTTATCCCGAACTACATTTGCTCTGATTTCTCGTACCAAACGAGGATACGTAGGTACAAGACGGTGATGTCTTGGTGAGCAACCATCCCCACCTTTCACCCGTAGTTTTCTAAACTACGTTGACTCTGACTTTCCCATTGCACGAGGGAGTACGTAGGCATAGAGCGGCGATGCTCTACCAAGTATCTTTTCTTTTCTTTCATCCCTGTGGCCAACCCTTTTAGTTTAAAACCCTTTAGATAGATAACAAGCATGGATCCCGTTGAGTACAATGGGCGTGAGGGGTGCTCATACCTTCCCCTTGCGTAACCGACTCCCGAACCCGAGATTTGGTTGCGATGACCTGTCTTTTCCCTTCTTCGTAGGTTTTCTCTGATTGTTTCCTTTCCCTCTCTTTGGGATAAATAATAAATGGTGGCGACTCTTCTGTCTTCTTCCAGCTCCTTTTTCACAATAGCGATAGAACGCATTCGTCAAAAACATCACAATCTGCCGGGGTCTGGACACCGCACAGGCAAAACAAATCATCGACCAGGGTCTGGATATTGCACGGGATAAAGAAATGAACCGGTGTAAGCCGGGGTATGGATACCGCACGGGCTAAAGAAATAAACCGGTGTTAGCCGGGGTCTGGATACCGCACGGGCTAAAGAAATTAACCGGTGTTAGCCGGGGTCTGGATACCACACTGGCTAAAGAAATAAACCGGTTATTGCCAGGGTCTGGATACTGCACGTGCTAAAGAAATAAATTGGTGATAATCGGGGTCTAGATACTGTACGGGCTAAAGAAATAGATCGGTGTTAGTCGGGGTCTGGATACCGCACGAGCTAAAGAAATAAACTGGTGATAGCCGGGGTCTGGATATCGCACGGGCTAAAGAAATGAACCGGTGATAGCCGGAGTCTGGATACCGCACGAGCTAAAGAAATGAACCAATGATAGCCGTGGTCTGGATACCGCAGGGGCTAAAGAAATAAACTAGTGTTAGCCACGGTCTGGATACCGCACGGGCTAAATAAATGAACCGGTGATAGCCGGGGTTTGGATACCGCACGAGCTAAAGAAATGAACCGGTGATAGCCAGGGTCTGGATACCACACGGGCTAAAGAAACAAACCATCGTATGTTGGAGATACACCTGAAAACCAGAGGTAACAACCTGGATTATGTTTCAAATGCACATGTTTGAATATGGCGTAATGCCCCATACGAAATGGAAATGCTACTGGTTTAGGAGGATGCTATGCATAATGCAAAATGCAAAGGAACCACTCCAGCAAAATAAATGCTAAAGAGAATGGAACCAACTCCGCTGGGGATAAATGGGTGTGCCAAGTACGATAGGACTTATGCTGGGGAAAACAAGCCCTAGATGGCTTCCTGGAAAAGAATTCTCCTGTGTAAAACTGCTCTGCTGAGAACAAAATCCACTCCGCTAGGGATCAAATCAACTCTGCTGAGGAAAGCGGTCCCGGATGGCCTACCAGAATACGAATCTTCTAGAGGAACAAAAGACTTGGCTGGGAAAAACGAATCCACTTTATTGGGGAAACATCCCTGGATGTCCTCCTAGAACAACAAAAACTCTTCTAGGATATAAAGCAAATTGCTGAGGAATTGCTCCACTCTGCTGGAGATTCCGCTCTACTGATGATTGAATCCGATACCTGCTAGGGATTATGAAAAAGATTTACTGGGAAACTATTCCAAACTCTCTCTATTGAGGATGAAGAATAACAATCCCTGAGTCAATCCCACTATGCGGGGAAGAAAACTACTCCGCCGACTTCGTTGGGGATTAGGCAATGATGGAATCAGCATCGACCCTTGCTTGGGGAAAAATAAACTCAACAATATCCACCACCGCTTGGAGAATGAGTCAATGAACTAGACTCTGAGGGGAAAGGAGTCAAAGATTTAAACTCTGTGGGGAAACAAAACTTTGAACTCGCTCCACTGCTAGGGATAATCCAAATCTACCTGTCAAGGAATAATGAATACCACTACTGGGGAACCTCAGTTTCGACCCTCTGGGGATAACCCTGATGTCAACCTGCTAGGGGATAAGATATATGCATTGGAACTGTGGAGAATAGGTGTACACGCTCCACCTGCTGGGGAAATCTCTACTCTGCCGGGGATATCAATCTCGACCTGCTGAGGATAACCTTGATCACATGTAATCCCAACCTGCTAGGGAAGCACTAGTCTCAAACTGCACATCTTCCTCTTGTGGGGGTAGAGACATGGTGACCTTACTGGGGATGCACCTCTAGAATAGCCTCAAGAACGAGAGCCCTGCAACAAATATAAACAAAGTATCCTGTATACAACAAGAGCTATCTCGGTTATCGTCCATGACATCGTTAAAGTAAATCAATGTTTTGATCATGATTAGCAGAGCCCACAAGTTTATGTATGCAAAGTTTCATCAAAACATCAGGCGTCTTTTGAAAACAAAACAATAAAAGCTAAAACAAGAACAAAAGCTTTCTGAATAGTATACTTCATTGATAAATGGCCTATAAATAGGGAGATTTACAACATATGCAACTTCTGAAAAGAGAAAGTTGCGCAAAACGTACAGAAATGCAAAAAATATACAAAATGTCAGCAATGTGGTACAGACAACCACCATGTGTCGATTCGACTATGACTCGCATGACTTTGATGCTTCTCCAATGCTTTGTCTTCCAAAGAGACTGACTAATTGATTGACCCTCGGGTCCTCCTAGGATCCACTGTGCTGGTATCACACGCAAACTGCAGTCATTTGCTTTTCAAATCCCTAACTTTTGCCTGAATCGCCCTTGCGGGTTTTCGAATCACCGGGATACCCATTTTTGCCAAAGTCGCCTTTTCAGGTTTTCAACTTTGCGGGTTTACATCTTTTCTTTCTATCCCTAATTTTTTCCCGAACCCATTCTTTTTATGGTTCGCCGGGATGCCCCATTTTTGCCTGGATTTTCTTTTTCTTTCCAGCGGGTGTATTTTAAGCAAAGTATTTTTTAACTGCGTCTGTGTTCACAGGGGACGTGAAATCTTCACCATCCATAGTCGAAAGTAGTAAGGCTCCTCCGGAGAAGACTTTCCTTACAACATATGGTCCTTCATAGTTGGGGTCCACTTTCCCCTGTGATCTGTCTGTGGAGGGAGAATCCGCTTCAACACTAAGTCACCTGCTTGAAATCTTCGAGGGCGCACCTTCTGATCGAAAGCTTTTTTCATCCTGCTTTGATATAAACGGCCATATGCAATGGATGCCAATATCTTCTCGTCCATCAAGCTGAGTTGATTCAATCTGGCCTTCACCCATTCCGCCTCATCAAGTTTGACGTTGACCAAAACTCTCAAGGAAGGAATCTCGACTTCAAATGGTAGGACAACTTCCATACCATACACTAGAGAGAAAGGAGTTACCCCAATTGAAGTACGTACTGAAGTACGGTATCCATGTAATGCAAAAGGCAACATCTCGTGCCAATCTTTATAGGTCACAACCATCTTCTGCACAATCTTCTTGATGTTCTTGTTGGCCGCCTCAACAACGCTATTCATCTTCGGGCGATAAGGAGAAGAGTTGTGATGTTCAATCTTGAAACTCTGGCATAATTCCTTCATCATTTTGTTGTTCAGATTCAAGCCATTATCAGTAATGATTCGTTCGGGCACTCCGTAATGATAGATGATGTCCTTCTTGATGAATCGAGCCACGACCTGTCTGGTGACGTTGGCAAAAGAAGTTGCTTCGACCCACATAGTGAAATAGTCAATTGCCACTAGGATGAAGCGATGTCCATTGGATGCAGTCGGTTCAATCTTACCGATCATATCAATTCCCCACATAGAAAAGGTCCAAGGAGACGCCATGGCATTCAAAGGACATGGCGGCACATGCATCTTATCAGCATAAATATGGCATTTATGGCATTTCTTGGCGTACTTGAAATAATTAGACTCCATAGCCATCCAATAATAGCCCGCCCTCAACAATTTTCGAGACATTGCATGTCCACCTGCATGCGTACCGAAAGCACCCTCATGGACTTCTTCCATAAGCAAACCTGCTTCTTTTTCGTGCACGCATCTCAACAACACTAAGTCAAAATTTCTTCGGTAGGGCACATCATCCTTGTTCAGATAGAAGTTTCCAGACAACCTTCTCAAGGTCTTCTTATCCCAGCTCGATGCCCCAGGCGGATACTCCTGATTCTTGAGAAAGTTTCTGATATGATGATACCACAGCTTCCCATCTGAAGCTTCCTCTATTGCAAATATGAATGCTGGCCTATCAAGGCGTGAGATGATAGTCCTCAAAGCATCGTTCCAATAATTCACCTTATACATCGAGGATAATGTAGCCAAGGCATCTGCCATTTGATTCTCAGCTCTTGGCACATGATGGAACTCTACCCTGTCGAAAAAAGGTAACAACCTCCTTGCATAGTTCATATACGGTACCCGATTAGGCTGACGAGTCTCCCATTCTCCTTTGATCTGATTGACTACCAAAGTTGAATCACCATAAATATCAAGGTTCTTGATTCTCAAATTGATCACTTCTTCAATACCCATGATACATGCTTCATACTCAGCTTCGTTGTTGGTACAAGAGAAAGTTAACCTAGTAGTAAATGGTATGTGTGAACCATGGGGAGTGGTAATGATTGCCCCAATTCCACTGCCATAGGAGTTAACAGCACCGTCAAAAATCATCTGCCATTGGGAGCCTATCTCAGGACCTTCATCAGGTAACAGCTCATCACAGTCTTTCACCTTTAAGAACATGATATCCTCATCAGGAAATTCAAACTTCATCGGCTGATAATCATCAATTGGTTGCTCCGCGAGATATTCTGACAGAACACTCCCCTTAATGGCCTTTTGGGAGACATATTGAATATCGTATTCTATCAGAACCATCTGCCACCTAGCAATTCTACCCGACAGTGCTTGCTTTTCGAACACATATTTGATCAGATCCATCTTTGGAATCAGCATGGTTGAATGATTCAACATGTACTGTCTTAGGCGTTTGGCGGCCCAAGCAAGTGCACAACACGTCTTTTCTAACATTTAGTATCTGGACTCATAATTTGTGAACTTCTTACTCAAGTAATAGATGGCATGTTCTTTTTTTCCTGTCTCGTCGTGTTGACCGAGTACACAAACCATGGAGTTCTCAAGAACCGTCAAGTACATTACCAAAGTTCTTCTGGCCACTGGAGGCATCAGTATCGGAGGCTCCTGCAAATATTCTTTTATCTTTTCAAATGCCCCTTGGCAATTTTCATTCCAGACAACCGCATGATCTTTCTTTAACATCTTGAACAATGGTTCACAGGTGGCTGTAAGGTGAGATATGAACCTTGCAATGTAGTTCAATCTACCTAGAAAGCCATGAACCTCCTTTTTTGTTTTCGGCGCTGGCATTTCTTGTATTGATTTTATTTTTGAAGGATCGACCTCAATTCCTTTTTCACTGACTATAAACCCCAATAGCTTTCCCGACCGTACACCAAAAGTGCATTTGTTCGAATTCAATCTTAGTCTGAATTTCCTTAACCTCTCAAATAGCTTCAAAAGATTCACCAGATGCTCTTCCTCCGTTTGTGACTTTGCGATCATTTCATCAACATAGACCTCAATCTCATGATGAATCATATCATGAAACAAAGTCACCATTGCCCGCTGATAGGTTGCCCATGCATTCTTCAATCCAAAAGGCATTACCTTATAGCAAAAAGTCCCCCACAACGTGATAAAGGTTGTTTTCTCCATGTCATATGGGGCCATCTTGATTTGGTTATACCCAGAGAAGTCGTCCATGAAGGAATAACCTTCTCCTCTTGTCTCAGCAGCCTGGCGAGCTCTTCAGGCAGGTCTTCGTCTTCTTCAATCTCTTCTTCAGCTTGAAAGATTGGATTATCAAAGTCATACTGAGTCATAGACGAGTCTGAATATGTGGCATCTATGATGCGAAACCTGCATGATGATGATTATATGCTTAAAATAAAATGAAAACAAGCACAAACCACATTGCCATTTTATTGTTAAAAAAACAAAAACAGAAAAACAGGGATCACAATATTTGAATGCAAAAACACCTTTTAATTAATGATAAAAGCAATTATTCAAACATAAACAGGATAAATCCCTACAAAGAGAACCACTACGTTTCGGGAAAAACGCATGGCTACACATAATTAGAAAACAAGATAATTACTCTTCGCGAGCCACTTGGGCAACTTCTTTAATAACCTAGTTGCTTAGAATTTGGCTGGGAACACATGGCTAGATCCAGGCGTCCATATCACAATCACTATCCCCCTCATCCTCGGATACGGCGTTGATTATGTCGAAGATCACCCCACCACTTGTAAACTGAACTGGTCCTTTGTAACACAGAGCGTTCTGTGAGGAAGAAGACAACGGGCTATACCCCAATCCGATCTTATCTTGCTTATTGGGGATACTCAACACCTGCCCTCATCCTTGAGATGAACCTGACTCCACCATCGCACGCGCTTCCTCACAGAATGCTTCCTTGAGAGAAGACATAGAAACCTTGGGAATTCTGTCTACAACTAGCGCCTTTTCTCTAACCTGAACAGTTTTAAATGCTTGGCATAGGGTCTCATGAATTTCTCCATCAACCTCAACATACCTGAACGGGGATAAATGGTTGATCATTATATCCTCCTCACCACAGACGGTGACAATATTACCCCCAACCATGTACTTTAACTTCTGATGTAAGGTCGACGTCACTGCCCCTGCAGGATGGATCCAAGGTTGACCTAACAAATAACTGTATGCAGGTTGGATATCCATTATATAAAAGACAACATCGAAAATCTCTGGGCCAACTTGTATAGGAAGAGTAACTTCACCAAAAACAGACCTCCTTGTTCCATCGAACACTCGCATAATCAGATCACTAGGGGTACACATCACGCCCTGGGTATCTAACTTCATCAAAGCCTTTTTGGGCAACACATTGAGTGAAGACCCAGTATCCACCAGAACATGTGATAATACAACCCCTCTGCATTCAATGGAAATGTGCAAAGCGTGATTGTGATTTCTTCCTTTAGGCGTCAGGTCCAAATATGTAAATCCCAATCCATTTTCAGCATTTACATGGGCCACAACTCCCTCGAGCTGGTTCACTGAAATCTCTTGTGGCACATATCTTGTGTTCAGAATCCTTAAAAGGGCATTCCGGTGTGCCTCAGAGCCCAGTAGTAGAGATAGAATGGATATTTTGGATGGGGTTTGTTGTAGGTGATCAACAATTTTGTAATCGCTCTTTCTAATCAGATGCATGAACTCCTCAACGTCTTTCAATAGAGCATCCTTCTCACCTTGTTGAGAACTTTCCTCTACAACAACCTTTCCCTTCCCTTTATCTGGCTTCTCAGTATTAGCTTTCGGGGGTGAAAATACTCTCCCACTTCTTGTCATCCCACTGGTTCCAATCAAATTATCAACGGATGGACTATCTGACAACGTCCCCCTCAATTCTTGTTTTTGGCCATTACAAAAGACCTCAGCCCCATAGTTCCACGAGATTGCTTTAGTGCTTTCATAAGGCACCGGCCCTACCTTGGTGATTATAATAGTTGTTGGCCTTGGCGGTGCAGATATGTTAATCGTTCTAAAAGGAATTTAGATTGTGGAAATCTCATCCCGCCCCTGACCAATCATCTTCTTTTCCTTCTCTTTATCAATTCTGTCAAATTGTAACACGCCTTCATTTATTAAATCCTGCATATGATTCTTCAAGTCCTCACATCCCTCGGGATGAGCCAAACAACCTTCACAGTCTTCCACACAGCCCGGAAAAACTCTGCCCCTCAATAGCCTACTCTTGAAAAAACTCAAAGGAGTTCTCAACTCTTCAACGTCAGTCACTAAATTCAGATTTTCTTCTTCAACAATAGCATTGACACCAGGCACTCCATGGTTGGGTACAGGGTTTTGAACGACATTAGGTGCGTCATTTGTAAAATTGATTTCTTTGCTATCAATAAGGTCCTGAACCTTATGTTTGAAAGCCTTATAGTTATCTATATGATGACCAGGGGTGCCTGAATGAAAGTCGCATCTGGCGTTTGCGTCATACCTCGGGGGTGGCGCGCCAGTCAAAGGTGCCACTGTCCTATTCTGAACCAACTGAAGCTGCAACAAATGTTGTAAAAGTTGTGAATATGGCATAAGAGGAGCGTCAAACTATCTATTCATTGTTCTCCTACGGTCTTGAAACTGTCGTGGTGCATAATTCTGCTGTTGCTGTTGTGGACGTTGTTGTTGTTGTTGTTGAGGTTGTACGGCTGGAATAACAATACTCGCAACCTGTGGCTATTGTTAATGGTATTTTTGTTGTTGTTGTTGATTTCTATTTTTGTTACTATTCTTACTTCTGTATCCTGAAACAACATTAGTTTCTCCTTCCCTCTTCTTGTTACCAAAGTTTTTTCTTCCTCCCCCAGATGAGGATCCCTCTCCCGCTTGGATTTTTCCTAGCTTAATACCATTCTCAACTTGTTCACCAGTGATAATTAAATCTGAGAAGCTACCAGACATATTCCTATCAGCTTTTCATAGTACACCCCAGGCAATGTGGCTACAAACATACCAATGAGTTCTCTCTCCATCATTGAAGGTTGAGCCCTTGCAGCTAGCTCACGCCATCTCTGTACGTACTCTTTAAATCACTCATTACTTCTTTGCGGCAGATTCTGCAATTGCACACGGTTGGGCACCAAATCACTATTGTATTGATAGTGTCGGACGAAAGCCTCCACAAGGTCTCTCCAGCTTCTAATATTGGTTGGCTCTAAACCCATGTACAAGTCCAAAGATGGGCCAGACAAGGTCTCTCCAGCTTCTAATATTGGTTGGCTTTAAACCCATGCATCAGCAACTTCTCGTCATCAGAGTACACAGACATTTTTCTGTAGTATGACTTGAGGTGTACCCTGGGACAGGTCGTCCCCTTGTACTTCTCAAAGTCAGGTACCTTGGAATTCGGTGGAATCCATAGACCTGAGATCATCCCCAAGTTAGACATATCCAGACTAAGAGAATTCTGATTCTCCAAGTTCCTCATCTTCTCCTCGATCAGTTTGAACCTATTATCCGCATCAGACTGTAAACCTGCTCCCAGATCTCCCATGGAGAAAATATCATCTTGTTCGTCCTTCTCCTACTGAGGATCGGCATTTCCATGTACAGTGCCTGTTGCACCTGGAATATGAACTTTTGGTGGATTACCTCCACCCGGAGGAATAATAACTGTTGGGATAAAATTAGCATGAGGAGTGCCATTGTCAGCGGGAGGAGGAACAACAATGGTCCCACCATGCAAAACTCCATTTCTATCGATCGTATCAATCAAAGGTTGAACAAGCGTCCTCAACTATTCTTGGCTGTTAGTAATCCCTTGCATAAGATCCATGAACTGCGCCATGCGATATCTAAACTCCTGTACCTCCAGCTGAATTTGATCCATTGCCTTCTGTTGGTTTCCCCTAGTTGAATAACTGTGAATTGTTCGGTCTTCAATCCTGAAACACTGTCGAAGAAACCACAGAAAGCCTCTCTAACCAATCAACAATATCTGAGATGTCAACAAATGGCCCAGACTTAGGAAGGTGATCCACAAACCATCTGTACAGGAGAGGCACACAGCAGGATACATTCTTCCCCCTCCTGTTCTCATTCTTGTAGTGGATAGAATGATAAACATCTCCTAAGAGTGTTGGCACAGGATTCTTGGAGACAAAGATATGTAAAGTGTCTAAGTCAACAAAATCTGGGATGTTTGGGAACAATATTATGCCATAGATGCAGAGAGCCAAGACTGCATTGAAGACAATCCAACATCCCTCCTTTGTAAAATGCTGATCTTTGCTCATTAAGAATGGTAATAAGAAACCAGGTACTCTATTCCTCCAAACCATCTTTCCATCCAACTCAGAAACATCCAAATGGAGAGAATTTGCAAGCTTTGTCAAGTTAGACTCTGCTTCAGAATGATAGAAGGGCATCTGTTCTAAGACTGGAACTCCTAGCAGCATGGCAAATTCTTCTAAAGTAGGCATCAATACATATCCTGGGAAGGTGAAACATCGCAGCTCAGGATCATAAATCTGAAGCAGTGTATGAAGACATCCTAACTCAAACCTTGAAGCTTTGCAGACATAACTCAGAATTTTCCCATAGTCTTTCTTGAAATCCTCCATCACACTGTGATCAGCTGCAGAAATCAAACTAAGCAAGGACCCTATATCTGGTGTTGGAAACTTGTAAACAACTATTCTCTTCAAATTGGGCTCCATATTGACGGTGAATTAGATTACTAGAATCAAGAGGAAAATATGCACCTGAAACACAAATACATGCCAATGTTAATATGAAAATGAATATGCAAATGCAACAGGGGATCAAGATTGTTGTGCTGTTGACTGAGGTGAACCAGAGCTTCGCTTCGGCGAGAAAAATAACACAACACTGATATAAGAATCCCACTGTATCAAGGATCAAAAGTTCACACTGACGAGAAAACTGGGTAGTTTGAAGATCAAGGTTTCCTGCATAACCCTCTCACTCACAAGGGATGGACCTAATCTTCGATAAGGTTCGACATCCAATGTGGTCGTCAGTGTCACAGACTTTCGAGAAACGATGATACGTTCACCATTTATGGTTTGGCATCATGGTCAAATGAAGCGGCCTCAGTTAGCTGACTCCCAAGTGATCGGTCTCCAGAGTCGACAATCCTCAGATCCAACATCCTCTCAACTGTCCAAAACAGACTGGAAAGGTAGTCATCAAAGAGAATCTCATTTGAACGCGAATTTCATGAGAACTAGTGCACACTGAACATACAGGTCCATCACTACTTTCCACTCTAATACTATGTGTATACTCAAGCATGGGTTTTGGCTTATCACTCAATGGAACATTCCCACTAAACAGCACGACAATATGATAATAATGTACAGAAAATAAAATGAAAATGCAAAGTTGTACAAATGCAACACGTATACATGCATGTTCACACCCACAGATAAAACACATAAGCGCTAGGATTGACTCGCATAATGGATGGGAAAAGGTCCCCAGCAGAGTCGCCAACTGTCGCATCGCTACAAAAAAGGGGTCGGCAAAAACAGAAGAGTCGCCACCGGTCGAAGAAAACACGAAGAAATGGGAAAAGACAAGGTCATTGCAACAAAATCTTGGGTTCGGGAGTCAGTTACGCAAGGGGAAGGTATGAGCACCCCTCACGTCCGTTGTACTCAATGGGATTCACGCTTGTTATCTATCTAAAAGGGTGTTAGTCTATCTAAAAGTTGGCTCACAGGATGAAAGAAAAGAAAGAGACTCGATAGAGCATCCCTGCTCTATGCCTACATATTCCCTCGTGCAATGGGAAAGTCAGAGTCAACGTAGTTCAAGAAACTACGGGTGGAGGGGGGAAGGTTGCTCGCCAAGACATCGCCATCTTATGCCTACGTATCCTCGTCTGGTACGTGAAATCAGAGCAAACGTAGTTCGGGCTGACACGACCACTGGTTGGTTAAGTGTTTTAACTGAGTAGGGTTAAACCTTCGTTCTAGCAGTTAGGGATGATGCCTGTTTGTGGTAGAACCAAAACTTAACAGACTCTTTCTGAAAATGATTTCCAAACAATCCCGAAGGATTAAAAGGTTTGATGTTTTGTTTTATGTTTTTTAACAGGAAGTGTATTGAGTTAAGTTTGTAACTCATGTTGCACTAAAGACTATGACTTGAGAGCGAATGCGTCGCATATCGCCTAAAGGGCATACGCTAAACACTCTAGACAGTATGAGAGGAGACCCCCCAACCATCATTCCTCAAGTACTTAAGGCTCGTAGCGTACAACATTTATTATCCTTTATTAAGTGTCTTAGGAAAGTTATGAGATGAAAAGAGAAGACACAAACTCTAAGGGGAAACTAGATCAACCCTAATGTGATCATGCAAAATGATCCTAAAGTTGGGATTGAGAGGGGAAATATATCCTAATGTTATCATGCAAAGGATTGAACACCTAATGTCTCTCCTACTCCCTTAAACAGAGGGACTAGGAATCCTAAGGGATCATGGCAAAAGACCAAGTAAACACTTAGTAAATCAATCACAGATGAAATGGAGAAATACATGAGATTGACTTAAACAAGTCAAAGCAATGCAAACATGGAATGCAAAGATGCAACAAAGACTTAACAACATGAGACTCAAACACACACAAGTGACTTAAACAAGTCAACCAAAAGAGATGAGATGAAATGGGAGAAGTGTGACTCCTACAACCATCAAACATCAATCACCTAAACAAATGATAAACACCAAGCAAGGGAAAAGGGCCATGATCAAATAAATGATGAGAGAAACGAGCTTGGGCAGCAACCATATATGAATTAACTCAACCAAACATCTCAAATTGATCATGCAAAAGAAAGAAACAAAACAAGTGCAAGAAAGTGGCCAATTATCCGAGACAAACTCAAAGTGTAATTGAACACCAAATCATCTTGAACAATGATCAAAACACATGGGACATAAGTGAATTAATAATATGAAAGCCTCATATCAAGGTTAGAAACAAAACACAACCACACACCAAGTCATAGCAAGTGGAAGAAACAAAGTTTCATCACAAATTCAACACTCAAAACCAAGTGGAAATGCATGACTTTTAAGTAACTTGCAAAATAAGTTACACAAGTGTATGACCTAAAACCAATGAACGAGCACCTTAATCATGTTAGAAACAAGTGTCAAAATGCATAAGGTGCATATGGAACCATAGAAGTCATTTCCCAAAGAAACTAGGTCAAACTAGTTTGTATGAACAACTTCAAAGATGACTTGACTTGCAAGCTTCACCAAAAATAGAAGGAATGATCAATAAATCTCAAATAAAATACACAACCAAGCTAGGTCAAGTGAAAAACAGAAACCAAGGTCTCATGGATAAACTCCACTCAAGGAATCACCAAATAATTCAATCATTAATGGTGCTCCAATTTATCGAGCATAAATCGAGGGACAATAAAAGTCAACTCAAAGTCAAATAAAAAAGGATTAATGGTCACTTAAACTCATCATCAAGGATGCCTCAATCTCTCACCTAAGTTAGAAAGAAACCATATTCATATGGGATAAGGATTTAAAGTCCAAATGATCTAGACTATGTAAGGTAAACACCATAAAAGTCATCTAATTGCAAATTTAAAATAAAATAGAAAAATAAAATAAAAATAGAAATAAAAATTATAGAAAATTAAATAACGCATCAAAGTGTAAGAAAATAATTTTTGGAATTTTTTGGATGATGGGAAGTATTTTTAAAAAGATAAAATGAGAACAGAAATTAAAAGGAAAATAAAATAAATAAACAAAATGGGAGGTGTATTAGCAAAGTTAAAAATGAACTACACCAAGTGAAAATGCGCGATGGGCCTAGAAAGACTGGGGGTGTGGTTATCAATTTAAGCCCAATTCAACCCAACCATCAGACTTAATGAAATGCAGCGTTTCATTAAGTCCAGTCAGAGTCAAACATACACGCTAGCCCAGTCAAGCCAATGAAATCGTGCCAAACAACATGGTCAAAGAGTCCAATTAAGACAAGTCAGCAATGGCTAGAGAAATGACTTGACGTCGGAGCTAGGGCTCCAATCGTCTTCTCCGGCCAGCTCGCCGAAGACCAGTCATCAAATCTCCATAAAAATGATCAAACCTGGTACCAAATGAAAGCTAATCTCATGAGGATCACGAATCCATCCATGGATTTTGAAAAAGGTTTCTAAAAACACTTGAAATCAAAGCATGAAAATGAGATGCACTAACTGAAAACCTAAGAAAACAACCATGAAATCAAATCAAACATTGCCTATGATACATAGGGCTTCAAATGCAGTCCACAATGAGCCTATCACATGCCTAGAATGAAAGAAAAAAGTTGAAGAAACTTACTGAACGGAGCAGCTCCGTTGGCTCTTGAAATGAAAATCAACCTTCTGTCCAAGCTTTCCAATCTTTTCCTTGAGCTCTGGTGAAGAAGAAACAAGAAGAAATTTGGAGAAATCACCCAGGAAATGCTTGATTCGAAGATGTGAAAGTTTTGGAAAATTTGAAGTGTAAGAGCTCTCTCTCCCAGCTAGCAACCATTCTGAGCAATTAGGGCAAGTTCTCAGCTCTTATATGATGGGTTTTCAACAGTCATGCTGGCCCATGTTGGTCTAAACACTTGAAATTAAAAACTTGCCAAAAACTTCCACTTATGGATACACACGGTTTATACAATATACACTCCTCCTAGGGCCAACAAAATGAAATGTACATGGTGTAGAAATGAAAGGAATTAATTTTGGTTTTATAACAATTCCATACACCAAGCTTGAAAAAGTGGTACATAAAGGCTCTATATGTTGGCACAAATGTAGTAAAGTTCTTTTTGGGTCATGTAATGGTATGAAAAGAATAAAAAATGAAGCAAAACATGACTTGTAAACGAAGAAGAACAATCCATGACCAAAAGTCCAATTTTCCACCTTAAAAGGGTTCACATGACCAAATAATCCAACAATCCTCATGATTTTTAAGTTCATTATGGAGTTAAGACCATTAGGCACAAGTTTCATGTTGGTTTGAATTGCATTTGAGGTCCATAAATTCATACAAAGGGTCATTGAAAAAGATGACCTATAATGAACTTTCCTAAAATACCCTTGCCTTGTGAGGTCCATAACTTGAGATGTACATATGATAAAAAGGACTTATGGGACTTTTTGAAAAGATAAGATCAAAAGGAATAACTTTCATGTTCACTTTAAGTTTAGGATAAACTTGATTCTAAGCCAAAAATGCCTTGGAAGTAAATTGACTTTAGGTTGACCAAGATTCTCTTCATCTGAGGACACCAACTTGTTGACATCATAACTTGAGATATACAAACTCAATGGATGAGTTATTGTACTCAAAAGAAAGCTTGAAAGATGATATACAAGTCTTACATTTTCATGAAAATTAGATTGAGCTTGCATCATATGGAAAAATGTCTTTGAAGTTAGGCACTAAAGAAGGGGATTTTACACTAAAACCATCTAAAACCCTAATTTAGCAACTTCTTGAACTCTTGACTCCTCTTGATTTGATCTTATCATGACATCCTAGATACTTTAAGATGACTTCCCATGGTATCAATGACTTAGAACCAAGTTGTGAACCTTCTTAAGTCCACAGTTGACTTTGGGTTGACCAGATGAAACCCTAGCTCCACATCCTTTGACTGAGGCTCTTGCAGATGAATTGTATGACCATACAAACTTCACAAAGACCTCTAAAGACACACAATGAGCTTTTGAACCAAGTTTAACCAAGAACAAGACCTCATGAATTCTTGATAAACCACTGATGATCCTCGGGATAGGAGGTGATGCATATACACAAATCTCTCCAATCAAGGAGCTTTGAAACTTTCATGGTGATGATAAACACCTGATGACTTGCACAAATGCCCTTGCTTGAGCTTGAAACCAAGAAAACTCTCCTCTTGAATGGCATAACACACCTCTTAACCCCCTGCTAAGAACAATGCTATGCAGATGCAAATGCTAAAATGAAATGAAACATAAGCCAAGTTAAAAGAAAAGGTTGGTCAAATTTTAGGGTACAACACCTGGGAGGATGATCCTTGGCAAGGAAGGCCTTGTAGGCTGGATTCTACTGGTCGATGATGCAACAAGATGCGAAGGAACACATTAAGAAGTGCGACAGGTGCCAGCGACACGGGGACATGCACCTTGCCCCCCCCCCCCCCCCGAGCGAGCTCAAGTCCCTCTCCCCCGCTTGGCCATTCGCCTGGTGGGGGATGGATATCCTCGACCCGTTCACCATAGGCTCCTATCAGAACAAGCACCTGATAGTTGGCGTCGATTATTTTACCAAATGGAGCAAAGTCGAGGCCCTCTCTAAAATCACGATGCACAACATACTCCGCTTCTACAAGAGGAACATCCTCGCCAGGTTCGGCGTACCCATGGCCATCGTGACCGACAACGGTACACAGTTCACTGACAAAAATTTCCAAGACTTTGTGACCAAACTCGAGAAAAAGCCGCATTTCACGTCGGTCGAGCACCCTCAAATGAACGGCAAGGCGGAGGCCGCAAACAGAATCATTCTGCGGGGCCTGAAATGCCAGCTCAGGGACACCAAGAAGAGGTGGGTCGAGGAACTACATAGCATACTTTGGGCATGTAGAACGACGCCCCACTCAACCACTGGGGAAACCTCTTTTCGGCTGATCTACGGGACCGGGGCGGTAATCCCGGTAGAAATAAGGGAGCCATCCAGAAGAACTGAATCCCCCCTCGAGGAGGAGGCCAACGACGAGGCCCTCAAAGATGAGCTCGACCTAGTCGAAGAGATTCGTTTAGGAGCAGCTCTTCGAGAAGCCGCGCTGAAACATAAAATTACCCTTTGCTACGACAACAGAGTCATAAAGCGCGAGTTCCAGATCGGCGACTTGGTCTTACAGAGAAACCAGAAAGACTCGCGCGAGGGAGAGCTCACCGCTAACTAGGAAGGCCCCTATCGTGTTCTGGACAAGACGGCACACAAAGCCTACTACCTCAAGAATTTACACGGGGACGAGATAGCTCGACCATGGAATCTTGAGAAGCTAAAAAAATACTACAATTAAACACTGCCCGCAACGACATGCCTAGCCACCATGGGAGTGCGACATGGTACCAATGCATCTCCCCAAACTCAATGAGATAACAAGCGCCTGCCTTTTGTGTGTGCAAGCAGAGCGCTCTGTTCAACGGGGACCCCTCAATCGAGAGTCACCTCCGCCGTACCGAGATAGAAAGAATCCCAGCTCGCGATGGGACGTTCACGACGCAGAGATAGGACCACGGCCGTGGTCCCTCTCCGTAACCGACCAAGAAACCACCCCGGTCACCCGGCCAATTCCCTACACTACCAGACACAACAGATAATGTCGAGCTACCACTCCCAATAACATACAAAACATACGAACAAGCATACAAAATGTGCGAACAAGCATACACAAGTAAACAAACAAACACACACAAACACCTAGCAAAACGATGAATTTTTATAAACGGGCACAAACCCGGCAGTCAAAAAGTTACAAGTAAGGGCACACGAACTGAGCTACAATCGAAATGAAAAAACTAGGTGCACAGGCCGAAATAGATTTTGGCACGCAGGCCGACAAAACAAAAAGGGGCACGTAGGCCACCATCTCCTAATCATCATGATCCTCCTCGTCCTCGACGGGTTGGTCTTCCTCATCATCCTCGAATCCCCCGGGTGCGACAATACGGTCGCCTTGGATCTGATGGTAGGGGTCAGTCCCTTCAGTCACCAAATCCACGTCGAGGGTTGGCGAGCCGAAGCTAATCCACGACACTCTTGAAGCCCACCTCGACGGCCCCCAAGCAGTCGTCTTCCAGCAGCCTGATCTTCTCCACCAGCTCCCGTCAGGAAGCCAGCAACCTCTCCTCGTCGGACTCTTCCTCTGCAGGAACGAACAGACCCTCGAGCTCAGCAACCCAACTCCTCATCCCGGCCAGCTCCTCTTCCCCGTCCTTCAGCATTTTCTCGAGCTCTCTGATCCGCTCGCGGTGGACTTTGTCCTGCTTCTGATACACCCCCTGGTCGGTAACAGCTTGGACCAAACTTTCTGGGACACTGCCAGCTTACCATGAACAGTAGCTAAATCCGCCGAGGAGCACCCTTCTTCATTCAGCACGATGGCCATCTCGAACGCCCTCACCACCGAAGCCAGGTCATCAGACAACATTTTCCTCCGAGCTTCCTTGCTGACAGCTAGGATACTCTTTGCCTCTTCAAGATCCACAACGGGGACATTCCCCTTGTAAAGAAATTGGGCCGGAGGCAACAAGGTGGTAGAACAAAACACCTCTCTAGGGAGCCGTCCGTCAGGTCGATCGGGGACGTCTCAATCTCCCACGAAGTCCAACTTCGGTTGACACCATATCAAGAGACAAGTTCCCGTCTGGCCAGTCATTTCAAAATCTTGTTCTCGTCTGACCAATCTTCAAAATCCAGTTCCTGTCTAGTAGTCAGTTCCCGTCTGACTTAGCTTTTTCAAAACCCAGTTCTCGTCTGATAGTCAGTTCTCGTCTGACCAATCCTTAATATCCAATTCTCATATGGCTTAGCTTTTTGAAAACCCAGTTCACGTCTGGTAGTCAGTTTCCATCTGACCAATCTTCAAAATCTAGTTCTCGTCTGGTAATCAGTTCCTATCTGAACAATTTTCAAAATCCAGTTCCCGTCTGGTAGTCAGTTCTCATCTGCCTTAGCTTTTTCTAAACCCAGTTCTCGTCTGGTAGTTAGTTCCCGTTTGACCAATCTTCAAAATCCAGTTCTCGTCTGGCTTAGCTTTCAAAATCCAGTTCCTGTCTGGTAGTCAGTTGCCGTCTGACCAATCTTTAAAACCCAGTTCTTGTCTGGTAGTCAGTTCCTGTTTGACCAATCTTCAAAATCCAATTCCCATATGGTAGTTAGTTCCTGTCTGGATTAGCTTTTTCAAAACCCAGTTCCTATCTGGTAGTCAATTCATGTCTGACCAATCTTCAAAATCCAATTCCTGTCTAGTAGTTAGTTTATGTCTGACCAAACATCTCAAAATCTGGTTCTTATCTGGTAGTCAGTTCCCATTTGGCTCATCATTGCAAAATCCAGTTCTAGTCTGGTAACAAGTTCCCGTCTAGACAATGTTTTCAAAATCCAGTTCTCGTCTGGTAGTCAATTCCTGCATGACAGTTAATTTAAAGTCTGGTTCCCGTCTGATCAAACACTATAAAATCTAGTACTTTTCTGGTAGTCATTTCCCATTTGGAAAAATCTTTCAAAGTTATGTCCCCATTTGGAAAACTCTTTCAAAGTCCAGTTCTTGTCTGGCTAACTCTTTCAAAGTCCAATTCTCGTATGGCAAAGCACTTTAGTACCCTGGTCCGTCCAGAATCTTTTCTTTATCTTTGGTCCGCCCATAATCCTTTCACTTCTCTCTGGTCCATCCAGACTCTCTTTTGTATCTCTAATCCATCTAGAACTTATTCATTATCTTACAACTGATTCATTCCTCGGGAGATATTTCAATAAATCCCCAATGGATGGACCTATAAAAGGACTTACCATCTCAATCCCCAGTAGACCATATAATATCTTACTTTCTGTCAATTCGAATGGTCGTAAATCATATGTCGATATTATCCTTTGTTTACATTTTACCCCAGGGTCGTAGATCATACGTCGATCTTACCTTTTATTTATCTTTTCCTATGGGGTCGTAGATCACGCATCTGTCTTACCCTTTCTTTTGGGTCGTAGATCGTATGTAGATATTACCTTTTATTTCCCTAGTAGAAGTTGCCTTCCCTTTACCTTTTCTTGGGTCGTAGGTCACCCGTAGATCTTACCCTTTGTTTACCTTTTCTTGGGTCGTAGATCGCCCGTAAATCTTGTTGAAACAAGTTTGGTTCATGCCATAAATCCTCCACGATTTTGATGATAACAAAGTATTTGGAAAAATAATTAGGATCTCTAACTAGCCAGTTTGTGTGTGCAGAATAATATTTACTTGATGGAACTAGTTCCGATACTGAAATGGCTTTGGTTTTACTCTGGTCACACTCTTTCAATGACGTCTGATCAGAAAAGCAGTTGCTAGTACACTCCAGCTTAGAAGCGTGCTATGCTGCCTTTGATGCTAAGTAATGTCATATCAGTTCTGATAACATGGGACTCAATATTTATTGACATTATATTCTACAAGTTGTGTTGTACTTGAATCAGAGTTGTATCCTCTGGACAAAGGCCTTGTTTCACGGATACTCTTGTGACTGAAAGTCCCAACACTTGCTTCATTTGAAAAGAAGATGTCCTAGAAGATTTAGTTTTGTTTGTAGTCGTCGAAGATCTCCAACTTATTTATTTTCCTTGGCTATAAAAAGGAGCTGAAGATTTGAAGATCATTCAAGAAATAATGCTGCAAATACAACTAAGACATACACACACTAGTTTCAGAAAAGCTGAGTCTGTTAAGAGTTCTTACTCTTGTGTTGATTAAGAATCTTTGTAATAATGTGTTGTATTATTTGAACACCTCTGATATTTTATCAAGTGTTTTCTTTTGTAATTTATTCCTTCTCTAAACTAGTTGTTTAGATTAAAGTCTTATAAACGAGCTCTAAGCAATGTAAAGTCTTATACTCAAGCTCTAAGCAAAGTAAAGTCTTAGACATGAGCTCTAAGCAAGGTAAAAGTCTTAGACACGGGCTCTAAGCAAGGTAAAGTCTTAGACACGAGCTCTAAGCAAGATGAAGTCTTAGGTAGACGATCTAAGCAAGAGTAGTCTCAGTCAGGAGCTGATTGAGCAAGGTAAAGTCTTAGACACGAGCTCTAAGCAAGTGAAGTCTTAGACACGAGCTCTAAGCTAGAGAAGTCTTGAACAAGTGGTCTGAGCAAAAAGAAAAGTCTTATACAAGTGTGTGTAAGCAAGTGTAATCTAGTTGATTTTAGTGGAAAATCTCTTGCTTGGCAAGGGGACCGGAGTACTCTCAGTTGGGAGAGGAACCAAGATAACTACTGTGTGTTCTTTGCTATTTTACTTTACTTGTGTCTTTATTTTTGCTGCACCTTATCAGATTTGAACTCAGTTTTAGAATTTGAACTCTGGTTCAAAAGTAAATCTAACTTTTGCAAAACACAATTCAACCCCCCTTCTTGTGTATTTTTCTCATCTTTAGTTGGCATCAAAGCAAGGTCTGTACGTAATACTTAACAGTGGTACAGTTAAAGATCCAACGAGAAAAATATGGATCCTGAGGTTACTAATTCTAGTACCTCAAGGGGGATTTCCTATGATTACAATAGCTCTGAGAGAAATTATTATACTGTTAAACCTCATATCACTACTACAAAAAAGCTATTTAATAGTGTTTTTTTTTGCTTTTTGTAGCGCTTAAAAGCGCTATTGTAAAAAAAATTTTTTGATAGCGCTTTAAAAGCGCTATTATAGTACTGGTAATTAATAGCGTTTTTCCAAAAGCGCTATTATAGTACCGGTATTTAATAGCATTTTTCCAAAAACGCTATTATAAGACACATATTAGATAGCACTTTCAAACAAAGTGCTATTATAATACCGATAATTTGCTTTGTTTTTGATATCACTTTCAAACAAAGCGCTATTATAAGACACATATTAGATATCACTTTTCCATAAAAGTGCTATTATAATACGTATCATTAATAGCACTCTCTCTTCAAAACGCTATTGTAGTACACTTTTTTTTACACAAAATCATTCTTTTGGTATATATATATATATATATATATATATATATATATATATATATATATATATATATATATATATATATATATATATATATATATATATATATATATATATATATATATATATATATATATGGCATTTTCATTTTACGACATTAGAATTCATAAAATAATAATGACTAAGCAGCTAAAATATTTGAAAATAAAATAATAATGACAAATGTGATACTATATATATCTATACCACTGCCATAATAAACACAGAAGGAATTGTATCTATATATTAATTTGGATAAGAGTACTTCAAACTAAAATATTTTATAAACACAGCTAAAATATTTTGCCACTAGTTATTAATTTGGCTAAGAGTACTTCAAACCAAATTCCAAACAAAAAGTACAATCACTTAGCTAGGCGTATTCTCTAAACTAATGAAAAAAACATCTAACAAAACAAGAAAGGACAACAAAACAACATCAAGTAGCTAATGTTTAATGATATTCCAAAAGAACACTATCCTGGAATAAAAAGAGGATCCGTGGCCTGGGTTGGTTCTGGTCCAGAGTTCTTCATCAGCCTTGCTATTCACAAAGAATGGAGAAACCAGTATACCATCTTTGGCTACGTTCTATCTGAAGACTTGCAAATTTTAGAGAAGCTTATAGGACACTTTTGAGAGGAGGGATAACTGGACTTCTTAACTCTTATAACAACATTCATTTCTTCAAACGAGAAGCAATGATTTTCATGTTTTTGTTTTCGGATTATTGTACAATACATAATCAATATTCTTTCTATGATATAGGAAAACAAGAAGCAATGATTTTGCCTAACTAGCTAGCAAAGTGGTTGTATCTTTGGATGTAGTAGTGCTTTGGTTCGCAAAGTGTTCTTTTGGAATATCATTAAACATAAACTCCTGGGATTCCAATGTTCCTTGAACTAGTGCAAAAGGAGGTCCAAATGTAGCCTGCGTCATCATTAAAATTCAAAATATTAAACTAGAACCTTAGTGATACTTAACCGCATAAACTCTAATTTCAGAACATGGTAAGTTTCACGATGAAACTGACCTTTTTAATGTGGTTTCCTTTTGCATCCCAAAATCGTCCCCGACTTTCTGCTCGACAAAACTGGCAACCAACACAATGTGACAATGCCAACAGTTCAAGAATGTAGGAAACAGATTGTGGAGCACACTCGGGCAAAAGCTGTTGCAATGAAAGTTCGCAAAAGGTTTAGGAAATGATATTCATGTTTAACTCTTGTAATAAAATAGATAAAAACTAATTAGGGTGAGAACAAAACTTTTCAGTTTCAACCTATCTAGCAGATATGTAGAGAAATACTTACCTTTATGCGAAGAATACCATAGTCGGTTTCCAAGCCAACAACGCCCTAAAAGTACAAACATATATTGAAAAGATAAATACACAGTTCAAAGAATTAGAGAAACAAAAATACACATGTAACAATCAAATAGCTAAAAGAAGTACACAAAGAAAGAACAAAAGTATAATGAGAGAATATACTTTGAGTGCATTATCATGAACATAAAGCATACAAAATTCATGAATATATATCATGTTCTCAGAATGAAGTGGTTCAAGCATAAAGTTGGATTCTGAAAACATTGTTGAGACAGATACATATCTCAAACAAATATTTTCACAACATGTCTGAGAGAAATAATTACAACATGTCTGAGAGAAATATTTTCACAACATGTCTGAAAGAAATAATTTTATAAACTTACTGTGGTAGACATGCTGAAGCTTCTACGAAAATCATGGGTGGTAGTGGACCTAATGGTGGTAACGCCGGAAGTTGCGGCATTGGAAGTAGTGGCGGAAGTGGTGGCATTGGAAGTAGTGGCGGAAGTGAGGAGGTGAAGAAACTGATGGTGTCAATGTTGGTGGCGCCAACGTTGGTGGTGGCAAAGATGGTGTAGAGGCTCGTTTAGAAGATGTTGAGCAATATTGCATAGGTTGAGGAGGCTGAGCAAGAAGAGAATCAACAACATACATTTCCATGTCAAACATCCTAAACATAAGTCTAGGATTTTGAGCAGGACCAGAAGTCTAGGGTTGTTATACTTTCTAAATATTTGGAGTGTCTTAGATGAAGGCTGCTGCATTCAATTTTCACTGTTGAGGCTGCACAGTAGAGAAATACAAAAGTTTGAACCATATAACAAAGAAAACATTTAAAATCCAATCACAATTTTTCAAAATCAAATGTAGTACCAGAAAACGTTTCTTGTAAGTATCAACAGTTTCTTGAGGATCCACTTTTGTCTGTGTATAAGCATCAATCTTGTTCAGCTCCTACAAAAAGAAACATTTTCATTCACAAATGAGTTTCTCTTATGTCTAAAGAGATAATACTCCTGCTTCCTTTATAATGCATTACTGTTTTTCGTAATGAAGAAAGTTTCTTCTAGTTTAGGTTGATGATTATTGTGAATAAGAACCTATGAAAGTAAACTGATACAATTTTCGTAATCAAGGTAAGAAAATTTATACAAGCGGTTATTCTAGAGTACCTCAATCCATGTTGCTAGTTTAGGTCTTCCGTCTGTTATGTCATACTTGAACAACTCAGCAAGGACAATGTGGAATCTTTTTACGAACTGAATGTACACAATATCCACCTAATCACGTGAACTTTCAAATTACATATGGAGAGAAAGTCATAGATATTACCAGATGCATCATATAGAACATTATAGAAGTCTACCTAAAAAGAGTTAAATTAAAAATGAGAATGAAAATTTATAGAAGTCTCCCCTTGATTTGATTTAAACTCACCAAACTAAATTCACCAAGAAGGAACGGGCCATCGTCAAATATACCAAGGGCATTTTCCAAGTATTCAAGAGCAGAACCTGATTTAAAATAACCAATTTAAGTATCAATTAACATTTGTGTGAAACTAAAATGTTTGAGAAGCTTCAACAACAAGATAAGGTATAGATAATATTTCTAACAGTATATAAATATTAGAAAAAATGACGACTAACACAACAAGCCTGCTCATAAATCATGTGCAGTCCAATAGCAGCAGTGTGCTATGCTCACCAAATAAGAAAATCCCACACGGTAGAGCAGTGCAACTTTAACCATAATCCTTATCTCAATCAACATCCCTCAGTGTGGTTTCAGCAACATCACCGAAATATTGTCTTACTCAAAAAGTCAAGGACACAAGGCGACACATGAACACCTAAACTTTTCAGCCTAACACGAACAGACCTAACATGCATACATGGGAAAAAATAATGCTACAGTTACAAATACTTCATAAATCATCTTGGAATTGGAAACAGTAAATAAGTATAATAATTTGCTTTTGATGCACTGTGAATGTAAACTTTTTTTCAAATTTAAAAGATACACTAACTACTATTTTTTTCTTTTTCAAAATGCTTACCATCCAAAAACAACTAGCTTCACGTGATCTGACCAAGGACTTGACAAAACTTGGGAATTCTTGTTGCAAATTTGATCGGAGTCCTTCTGCTTGAGATGTTATCGTAGAATTGTCGTCTAAGGGATGCATTTGGAGATCTTCCTTAGCTACATTTGGAGATTTTCCCCTAGCCACATTTGGAGATTTTCCTTCTATGTTGAAAAAATAATCAGTATCATGTATCATAACAAAAACAAAACTTTTTCTCCATACTCAAGTATTGGCATAATGGGCAGATAAGATATTTCTTCTAGTAGCATGTGCATCTATGTTCAAAACCATTATTCCTTTTACAGAAGAGTTTACAAAATCAGGCACATTCAGAGTAAATTCATTACCCTCAACATCCAAGTCACCGCATCCTACAACTCGGAGATCTCTAGCAATTTCTTGGGTATTTTCATACGCCACTGCCGACATTCGAATATACTGCATCCTCAAACCAAATGCAGATTACATTGAGATCATCCTGTAGCCTAAACTAGCACTTAGATGATAATAATGAAGTCAGTTAGTTAATTATACTCACGAATAGGAGCCCACCTTCCTCCATGGAAGGTAAATTCACAAGAGATGGTTTAACTAATAGTTTGTCCAGAAGGGCAGTGACTCGCTGCTCTAAAACACGTTGTATACAGAATAACAGTGAAAAATTACAAGTTCATGAAAGCACCTATTCAAAGTCACAACAGTAGGTGAGGATCATTTTATGGTACCTGAACTAAAATTGACATAACTTCACTGGGTGAAGGGAATACATCAGTGATTGTTGCAGTCTCTTTACGAATAGTGTCTGCAACAAATTACCTGTCATCACTGATTCTTTCAAGAAAAAATTGTTTCTCTAACAGAAGAAGTTATACTTCAAACATGTGATTTCTTTGTACAAGGAGGCAAGCCCGCGAGCAACATTATTAGGACTACTTTGTTACAACGTCACTAGTTACAAAGTATCCTAAACTAATTCCCAGTAAAAACCATACAAACAACCACAGACCTCACGACAATACAATTTCAAATCCGCTTGGATGTCATTGTTGGTGTTGCAAGAGAAAAACCAATGGTCGGACAGTCCCCCTCTCTACTGCTTGAAAATCAACAGATTTGTTAGCGTAAAAGACAATACTTGTTGATTCTTTGTTCAAACTATTAAAAGAACTCTGTCAAAAGCATTTGCATTTTGCGACTCCCTCAAGAAAGTAGTAGCCTTAGCCCTGTGGAACTCGTTAAGATGCTTGACAATCCTGCATTTCCAAAACATAAGTGTTAATAAGCAAGGACATGGATGCAATGAGATAGTTCTCCATTTGTGCAGAACAACAAATCAAATCAGGAGTAGAAGAACAAATGACCAAAGAAACTCGTTTCGGATAACTGTTATATCGATACAAATTGAGAGGAAAACACTTTCAATAAATTCAAAAACCTTCAAGAGCTTGTTCTACAGCTTTCCAAAATAATCTAAAACATGTCTCAGACACATTTAATTGAAAAAGAGATTGATTCTTCAATTTGTCCACGACATGTCGATTTGAAAACAGAAAGAAAGTTTCGCTATTTATGATAATGTTTCCAAAGCAGGATTGACAGGATAATTTGTCATTAAAGCTTGAGTCAACAGGTTCACATAAATAGGACAGGGGCAAAAGCATAAAGATATCAGCAACAAGCATACAATTCACAATTATATACAAACCCACACTTTCACACGCTAATATTTGGAAAAAAGAGAAAGGAAGTTCACACACATCAGAAACATCAACATAGATAATCCACACAAAGCCTAATACTAACCATACAAATATGTACATCAGTATCAAATACATGATAGACACATGAAGCAATTCTTCAATATCATCACCATACGCA
The DNA here is from genome assembly GCA_963859935.3 of Lathyrus sativus. Classification (NCBI taxonomy): domain Eukaryota; kingdom Viridiplantae; phylum Streptophyta; class Magnoliopsida; order Fabales; family Fabaceae; genus Lathyrus; species Lathyrus sativus. The sequence goes on from OZ012736.1 coordinate 324,310,007, forward strand.
TATACCAGAGCGTCGATAGAAGCAGAGGAGTAAGAACCAATACCTAGGAAATTGTCGACGTTGATTTTCTGCGTCGGAATCTTTGTCGAAATTCTTAAAAGTGAAAAGGAGAATTTCACACGCTCAGTGAGGAGGCCGAATTCATTCGGTTATCACCAATCGCAAATACACTACAATAGACAAGCAGGTAGACGCAGAGGTTCACACATTTGCAGAAAGAAGTAGAAATGAGGTATTCACGAACGAAAGGGGAAATCATAACATTTAACGAGAAGATCAAAAGTTAAACCTAAAGTATACCTGAATTCACCTTCAAGTAAGTTGATGCCTTAATTCCATTATGTTTCCATGATTTAAGCTATGAGGTCGTCACGAGTCAAAGTTGAATTTGAATCAAGTGCGTTGTGAGCGAGCGAGCAGAGATTTAAGACACGATGAGAAAGAAAAGCAAAGGAGCGAGGGTGGCTGAAGCGGACATCGAGAGAGAGATGAACAAGAGCAAGAAACGCGATGCGACAAGAGAGATGGTGAAAAGCTTTTTTACGAGTGAGAAAGGTACTGTTTTGGGAGAGAGAGAGTTTAATTTGGAAATGAGAAATCTAAGAGGAAATGAGAAATCTAAGCGTTTAATTTGGAGAGAGAGTTCAAGAGCAAAATTATAGATATGTTTATTTCTTTTTTAATAGCACTTTTTTTAAAAGTGCTATTATAGATATGTTTATTTCTTTTTTAATAACATTTTTTTTAAAAGTGCTATTATTGATATGTTTGTTTCCTTTTTAATAATAGTATTTTTTAATAAAGTGCTATCAAAATCACATTGTCTACACTCTATAATAGCGCCAGACCATAAAGTGCTATTATAGATATGTTTGTTTCTTTTTTAATAGCATTTTTTTTAAAAATGCTATTATAGATATGTTTGTTTCCTTTTTAATAATAGCGTTTTTAATAAAGTGTTATCAAAATCACATTGTCTACACTCTATAATAGCGTCCGACCATAAAGTGCTATTATAGATATGTTTGTTTCCTTTTTAATAGCATTTTCTTTAAAAGCGCTATTAACTTAGGCGATACAAAATATCAATTTTGGCGTAGTGTATATTCAATGGTGACTCTACTGAATTTGAATTGTGGAAAAGAAAGATGTACACATATATCATCAGACTTAATGATGAGCTATGGGATATTGTTGAGGATGGCATTAACATTCTTGTAGGTAGTGTTGGTATGGTTGCTGACAGAAAAGCTCTAACTCCAGCTCAAAAGAAAATCTACAGAAAACATCACAGAGTCAGAGGTATTCTGGTTGATGCACTTTCACATGTTGAGTATTTGAACATCATTGATAAGTCTTATACTAAAACTATATTTGAATCAACATGTTCTACTTATCAAGGAAATCAACAAGTCAAAGAAGCCAAAGTTGACTTGTTGATACAAAAGTATGAGTTATTCAAAATGAAGGAAGACGAGGATATTGAAACCATGTTTACCATGTTTCAGGTTCTTATCTTAAGTCTTCAAGTGCTGAACAAAAGCTACTCAATAACTGATCATGTGAAGAAAGTTATGAGAAATCTCCCTCAGAAGTTTAGACCTAAAGTAACAACTATTCAAGAAGCTAAAGATCTAAATATGTTGTCTCTTGAAAGTCTAATCAGCAATCTTAAAAGTCATGAGATAGAAATCATTGGAGATGAAACTTCTAAAAAATTTAAATCTCTCGCATTGAGACCTGCCTCTGAAAAATCTAGTTACAAGTCCAGAAGATCTTCAAAAAATGGTAAAGCTGATGAATCGTCTGAAGAAGAATCTGATGGAAGATCTGACGAAGAAGACATGGCATGGTTCATCACAGGAATTCAACAAATAGCCAGAAGAAGCTGAAGATTCTCTAAAAACAACAAGAGTATCAACCTTAAAGATGAAGCCAAAATCTGCTACAATTGCAACAAACCAGGACATTTCAAAAGTGATTGTCTTGAACCTCTAAATGACAGCTAGAGAAAATGAAGTTATCAGAAGCATAATTTCAGAAATAGGTTCAAAAATAATTTCATGGAAATATGGGAAGAACTAGATGAAAAAGAGTCATAAAAGGAAGATAAGTTAATTTAGCACTAATGTCTCACACATCTGAAGAAGAACGTCTATCCGAGTCTGAGAATGAAAATGAGGTATTCTCTTACTCTAACTTTATTTCTTGTGCTAAAAATCTTCTAGATCATTGCAAAAATGAAACTAGTTAGATTAAGATCCTTAGAAGATGAAATTCTGGTATGCAGATCACATGTGTTCCAAGAACATTGATCTATGCTCAACAAGGATGAGGACAGACCATGGACAATTTATATTTCTTTAAATTGTCCAATGTCATGATCAATGTCACGGCCTCGGTTGTGACATCTGCAGCCTGTCATGCTATTTATCTAACCATTTAAAGTACAAAATTGTAAATGCAGAAAGATAAATAACACAATAATTGTTCACCCAGTTCGGTATCAACAACACCTACATCTGGGGGCTACCAAGCCAGGGAGGAAATTCACTTATTAGTAGAATCAATTCAAAGTCAAACCTCCAATTTTCACTTCTCACTTAATCTCTACCCAATGACACTTCAGCCTAGAGACACTCTAGTACCTAAGTATACCCACTCACTCCCCATCAATCACTCCACAATAATATCAAACAATTAAAAAATCAGTATGAAGAGACACTTCATACACACCTTAATCTTGCTTCACAACTTTGATCAAGGAATTCACACACTCTTGCTTCACAACTTCGAGTGAGACACAACCTAGAATCTACCTAACCAAAACAATCATCCACCAGATAATTGCTTGGATTACAAGTATTCCTAAACAGACTTTGCACGTGAAGAACAACCCTCTTCACTTACAATTATGTCTACCACAATGCACCATACAATGCAAAGGGTAACTTACACACAAGGGACTCTCAACCCTTGACCTTTATTTTACACTCTGATTTTTCTTGATGTGAGTGCCTGCTATTCTTCTGCTTCTGCCCCCCCTTTTATAGTCGTGCAGACTGGGCTTGGCCTGTGCAGAAGTAACAAATATTAGTGTTAATAAATCAAAACTAATTTCCACAATTCAAGGTGCTGTCCAATTAGGTCATGGCGTGGTCAGCATTGCCTTGAATCTCTCCTGAGATAACTCAGAAGTCATAACATGTTTCCTGATATTTAGCCTGATATAAATCAGGTATCATAACAGAAAAACAAACTCAGCCCGTCTGATGTCATACGATCCATGTCATGACATTCAGTATGACATTCAGCTTCACTTCCTCTTAGCTGACAAGCTTGCTCGGCTGAACACTTCTGCAGAATCTTAATCATGACAGTCATGGTTTCTCTAATCTTCTGCAGAATAATATTAGAAACAAGTTTCCTAAAAGGTCTCCAAGATCCTTTTATGAATACCAATACTATCTGTTCTTGTTCCTAATCCATCTCCTCGACATATCAACATGATCTCATCAATCCAAACCAGTTCTGTCAAGAGATATACACTGGCAGCTCCTTCTGTTGTCATGCAATTATGTCTTGCAACAAGGTCTTGCTTAAAACACATGACAACACACCACAACTCACATTGTTGTGGTTGCACACCTCACACTGCCTGTGAGGAACTTCAACACAACTTACACTGTTGCGGTTGCACACATCACACTGCCCTGTGAGGAACTAGGCTACTGCTACCCCATAGCAGTGCCTGTTGTACCAGACAACTATGTCATTACTTTGGTAATGACATCAATGACAACTGCCCTTACTTCAGCCCCTGCTAGCTCTTGCTTGCAATAGCAGTGCCTGTTGTGCCAGACAGCTATGTCATTACTTTGGTAATGACATCCATGACAACTTTCCTTTCTTTAGCCTCTGCTAGCTCTTGCTGCACTCGAGCTTGATGTCAGCCTCAGCTAGCTCCTGCTGCATCCATGACACCAGTTATGTCATCTGCTTTTGTTAGCTCCTGCTGTACCAGTTGTCAACCCATGACAATATTTATGTTATTCATATGTCATTACTTTGGTAATGACATCCATGTCAGCAGTTCTTTCACCAACTCCTGCTTGCTCCTTTAGTGATGTCATAACTATGGTAATGACATCCATGTCATCAGTTCTTTCACCAGTTCCTGCTTGCTCCTTTAGTGATGTCATAACTATGATAATGACATCCTGCTTATCATTAGTGCAGAATCTTGTTTTACCACAATTTAGCCAATCATAAAACCATGGACAATTCTATATCATAGAACCATGGAACCAACAAACTCCCCATTTGGCAAATTTTGGCTAAAACAGCTTAACAACTTATCATGGCATCCTGCAGTAGTTTACACAAACTATCATGCTCCCCCTTGATATTTGCATCCAGCATGGCAGCAACAATGTTTTTCCTTATCAGTAGCAGTAGTTTATCTTTTTCTCCCCCTTGGTTTAGTCAAAACTTTGACAACAAATGGAGTACTTGATCATACACAAGCTACTTGACCTCTAATAAGGATTGCACCACTTCAGCAGCTACACACCCTGCAGCATACACATTGCTCCCCCTGAAAACGAGAACCCAACCATCTGAACATTTACACCAATATCTTCATTTTCACACACTGGAAGCTCATGCATTTCTGCACCCTTTGATTCACAACCCATACTGGAACCCATAACAGAAGCAGTTGCTGGATTAGTAACTGGATGACTTTTTAGGGTGAAAGTCCTTTCATTTGCACATGATCAACACTGCTTGTGCAAGTCTGATTTGATCCATTTGCACCTGATGACAGACCCAACAGGACTACCTTATCATTCTTCACCATGGGCTTGGAGCAGTAACCCAATGTCACAACCTCTTGTCTGACATTCTGCCTTCATCAAGTCACAGATTTGTTTGAAACCACAAACAATCTTGACACATAACTGCACTCTTGCAGCAACAGATCCTGGATAGAAGTATAATTCTCCTATATCAATGGTAACCAATGCACATGAATGGAAAACATAAGACGCATCTTCATGTCTTCAAGAACTCATTCTCTGTTCAACCTACATGTTGAACACATTCACATACACCATGCTTGAACCACAAGCAATCAGTACTCCCATCAAACCGAAGCTCTCCCCATATCTTTGATAACAGCTGCTCCAAGATCACCACATTACCTCTCATGACCAACTCTATGTTTATACAGAGAGAAGGCACCAAACTGATTCACCTCTTCCTAGAGTTACTTGTAACAGAAGAGACCACTTCTCCACAAGTATTCTGGTCTTAGGCTGAGTACAAGATAGACACCTCATATGGACTTTATCACATCAGAATGCACTCGATACCTTCATATCATAATCCAAGACAGTCCTTTTACCTCATCATTCTCCCGTATGACAAGATAGAGTACTTCTTAGCCAAAAAGTGAATCACAAGTTCCACAAGAGATCTTCACATATCAGAAGGTTCATAATACAGACACATCATCCCATGGTTCTCTATGTGCTCATACTGGACTTACTGCTGCCTAGTAGTCCAACTGAAGATCTTTACAGCTCCACCAGCTTGATTAACTCCATCTCCACAAGAAGGTAATCTTCTATACACAACTTAGAGCTTCTACCACAAGCTCCAATATGTGAACAGAGACATATCCTCCTTTGGTCTTCAACCAATTACCCTTCTGCACATGAGTAATTAGTTCCAAGCATGAACAGACACAATCCTTCTGTGGTCCTCAAACAACTGCCCTTTTGCCCAAGAATAGTTTTCTACAGACACACTGCTTAAATAGCCAAATGCCACTGTTTGGTTATTCAGCATCTTTCAGAGCTCTAGAAGGTCTGCTAATCCATCAGGCCACTTTGATCTTCATATTCTTCTTGCTCCAAAGCAAGGTATCTACTTCTTCACACAGCTCCCGCAAACTGCATGATATGAAGCATTAATTCCATTCATACCTGAGAAGATCAACTTATCTTCAAATGATGTGTCACACCATCACTTGAGGCCTTGAAGTTTTTGCTTGATGTCAAAACTTTGGTTGATACATTCAGCTGGAGAGTTCAGGCGTTCATTCTGCCACTTAGAAGATTCTCTTTACTCAATTAGAAAAAGAGTAAGTAGGCTTGATATCCAGTTGGAGTAGACAACCTCAATCCTGCTTTGTTGTACCACAACAGTTACTTTGAGGTGCATTTTCTTTATGAAACTCCTCTTTAGAGAAACCAAACATGCTAAAGCTTGATTCTTTTAGGGAGGAAGGATCACCCAAGTCTTTACAAAAGGATTCCCGCTTTCCTTAAGTATAGACTTCTTCAGAAAATCAAAGAAAACTGCCACTTATCCTTGACCTCCAATATGACCAATGTCATATGCTCCTATGCACTTAGATCAGAAATAAACTGACCCAAGCATTGCTAACACCAACACCATCTTCTAGACACGTTTCTTGCCAGGAAACTCTCTAGCTAATAGATCAGGTGCTTCTAGTAGAAACTAGAACACAACTCCTGCACTCCTATACTCTTATAGAGCAGATTGTCTTCATCTTCATTCCCATCAACACTCCATTCCAGCCTTAGTTTCTTGCCAAGAACCTTACTAGAATGAGTACAGATCCAACTATATCTTCTTTGATCTATGGATCAATAGAATTCAGAACAATCTCTGCTGGTTGAATGTCTTAACATCTGGTTGAGCATCAGATTCTTGAAGTAGACCAAACAAATAAGGGGCCTTCAGCTTGTGCTGCTACTAATGAGACATCTTGATCATCACTAAGGATAATCCATTAAATATATAAGAATATCTCAAATAGCAATGAATCTTAAATCCTTGTAGCAGATCCTTCTCTGAACTTCATGGAAAACCAAGGTTGTCATTCTTGACTTACCCTGCCTATGTCTTCTTCTGCTGATACAATCCTTGCAAGTCATGAGTGGTGAAAATAAATCACCTCCCACCATCTTCTCTACATAGCTTGCAGCAACCTGTAGAACACAACAGAATAGTCCAGGCACACAACCAAACACAGCTGCAGGCACCATTTCCAATCATTTACACAAATGCCACAATCATGTATTAAACTAAATATAGGCCAATCTTCTTCCAGGGGCATCAGAGTTCTTTTATCAGAGAGATATGCAGCGGAACCACCAAAAGAACATCTTCAACATGCCCTTATAGGATATCATACAGAAGTAGCCACTCATTCTTTAGTAACACCATCACTAGGTCATAGAGCTCCTATATCAGAGGGCACCACAACACATACAAGCTTCTCCTTAGCTCCATAAGCAGTAGCTCACACATTCAGTAAGATCAGCAACTCAGCTACAACTTCTCCTTGTTTCAAAACACCAGAAAGTATCTCCCAAGATCTCATCCAGAACAGACAGGATGCCTGCTCTGATACCAATTGAAATTCTAGTATGCAGATCACATGTGTTCCAAGAACATTGATCTCTGCTCAACAAGGATGGGGATAGACCATGGCCAATTTATATTTCTTTAAATTGTGCCAATGTCATGATCAATGTCACGGCCTCGGTTGTGACATCTGCAGTCTGTCATGCTATTTATCTAACCATTTAAAGTACAGAATTGTAAATGCAGAAAGATAAATAACACAGTAATTGTTCACCCAGTTCGGTATCAACAACACCTACATATGGGGGCTACCAAGCCAGGGAGGAAATTCACTTATTAGTAGAATCAATTCAAAGTCAAACATCCAATTTACACTTCTCACTTAATCTCTACCCAATTAAACTTCAGCCTAGAGACACTCTAGTACCTTAGTATACCCACTCACTCCCCATCAATCACTCCACAGTGATATCAAACAATTATAAAATTAGTATGAAGAGACACTTCATACACACCTTGATCTTGCTTCACAGCTTTGATCAAGAAACTCACACACTCTTGCTTCACAGCTTCGAGTGAGACACAACCTAGAATCTACCTAACCAAAATAATCATCCACCAGATAATTGCTTGGATTACATGTATTCCTAAACAGACTTTGCACGTGAAGAACAACCCTCTTCACTTACAATTATGTCTACCACAATGCATCATACAATGCAAAGGGTGACTTACACACAAGGGACTCTCAACCCTAGACCTCTATTTTACACACAGATTTTTCTTAATGTCAGTGTCTGCTATTCTTCTGCTTCTGTTCCTTCTTTTATAGTCGTGCTGACTGGGCTTGGGCTGTGCAGAAGTAACAAATATTAGTTTTAATAAATCAAAACTAATTTCCACAATTCAAGGTGCTGTCCAATTAGGTCATGGCATGGTCAGCATTGCCTTGAATCTCTCCTGAGATAACTCAGAAGTCATAACATGTTTCCTGATATTTAGCCTGATAAAAATCAGGTATCATAACAGAAAAACAAATTCAGCCCATCTGATGTCATACGATCCATGTTATGACATTCAGTATGACAGTCAGCTTCACTTCCTCTTAGCTGACAAGCTTGCTCGGCTGAACACTTCTGCAGAATCTTAATCATGACAGTCATGGTTTCTCCAATCTTCTGCAGAATAATATTAGAAACAAGTTTCCTAAAAGGTCTCCAAGATCCTTTTATGAATACCAATACTATCTGTTCTTATTCCTAATCCATCTCCTCGACATATCACATGATCTCATCAATCCAAACCAGTTCTGTCAAGAGATATACACTGGCAGCTCCTTCTGTTGTCATGCAATTATGTCTTGCAACTAGGTCTTGCTTAAAACACATGACAACACACCACAACTCACACTGTTGTGGTTGCACACCTCACACTGCCTGTGAGGAACTTCATCACAACTTACCCTGTTGTGGTTGCACACATCATACTGCCTGTGAGGAACTAGGCTACTGCTACCCCATAGCAGTGCGTGTTGTGCCAGACAGCTATGTCATTACTTTGGTAATGACATCCATGACAACTATCCTTACTTCAGCCCCTGCTAGCTCTTGCTTGCTATAGCAGTGTCTGTTGTGCCAGAAAGTTATGTAATTACTTTGGTAATGACATCCATGACAGCCATCCTTTCTTCAGCCTCTGTTAGCTCTTGCTTGCTCTTGCTGCACTTGACCTTGATGTCAGCCTCTGCTAGCTCCTACTGCATCCATGACACCCGTTATGTCATCTGCTTTTGTTAGCTCCTGCTTCACCAGTTGTCAACCCATGACAGCAATTCTGTTATTCATATGTCATTACTTTGGTAATAACATCCATGTCAGCAGTTCTTTCACCAGCTCCTGCTTGCTCCTTTAGTGATGTCATAACTATGGTAATGACATCCATGTCAGCAGTTCTTTCACCAGTTCCTGCTTGCTCCTTTAGTGATGTCATAACTATGGTAATGACATCCTGCTTATCATTAGTGCAAAATCTTGTTTTACCACAATTTAGCCAATCATAGAACCATGGACAATTCTATATCATAGAACCATGGAACCAACAGAAGAGATAACTCCATTTTAAAAGAAGAGTTAAAATAAATTAATGTATCTCAAAATGAATGTTCATCTCTGGGTAAACATGATCATGCTTTTCATAAATTTATTACATCTAGAATTGATCGTACGAAACTTGCATCTATGATTTATGGAGTTGGAAAATATAATAAGGAAGGACTAGGATATGATGAAGGTTTCTCTAGTGCTAATAACTCTTCAAAAGTACTTCAACATTTATACTCATCTAGTATTGCTCAAACTGTAGTACTCAAATAATCTTTACTGCAGATATGCCTAAAGGAATAGATAGGAATGCCAATCCTGGTACCTGGACAGTGGCTGCTCACGACATATGACAGGAGAAAGGCGTATATTCCAAACCTTGAATCTGAAAGAGGAAGGAAATGTGGGTTTGGGAGGTCGCCAGAAGGGGAGGATCATCAGAACAGGTACCATAGGTAATTCTCAAACTATCATTAATACGGTATGATTCGTAGATGGCCTAAAACATAATCTACTTAGCATAAGCCAGTTGTGTGATGATGGTTGCAAGGTATTGTTTGACAAGGACTTATATTATGTTGCCAATTCTAAAAAAACTATAGTATTCAAAGGGAAAAGGAAAGGGAATGTTTATAAAATCAATCTTTCTGAATTGGCTGTTCAAAGGGTCGTTCGCCTAATGACAATGAATGATGAAAAATGGGTATGGAATAAAAGGTTAGATCATGCTAACTGGAGATTAATCTCTAAAATTTCCAAGCTAAAACTTATGAGTGGGCTTCCAAATATTGATTATCACTCAGATGCTCTTTATGGATCATTTCAAGTTGGAAAGATTGTAAAAACTTCTTTTAAAAACAAAAACATTGCCTCTTCTTCGAGACCCTTGGAATTGCTTCAAATTTATTTATTTGGTCCTATTAGGACTGCTTCAATCAATGGAAAGAAATATGGTTTGGCCATAGTTTATGATTTTAGCAGATGGACTTGGGTGAAGTTTCTCAAATCCAAAGGCGAAACATATGAAATGTTTAACACTTTCTGTAATAAAGTACAATTTGAGAAAGAATTGAAAATTTTAAAGGTCAGAAGTGACCATGGGGTTGATTTTGAAAATGAATCATTTGAATCCTGTTGTGAAAAATATGGAATTATTCATGAGTTCTCTTCTCCCAGAACTCCATAGCAAAATGGAGTTGTTGAGAGAAAGAACAGATCTCTGCAAGAAATGGCAAGGACAATGATTCATGAAAATAAACCCCCTAAGTACTTGTGGGCAGAAGCTATTAACACTGCTTATTATATTCATAACCAAATTTATATCAGAACAATTCTGAATAAAACATTATATGAATTATTTAAAGGTAGAAGACCTAGTATCTCTTATTTTCATCAATTAGGATATACCTGTTACATCCTGAATAACAAGGTCTACCTAAAGAAATTTGATGCTAAAGCATAGAAGGGTATCTTTTTAGGATACTCTAAATGCTCAAAAGCATACAGGGTGTATAACTCTTGTTGCAGTGAGAATCAGATGTCAAGCTATTGATTAAATTGAATCTTATTTCATTAAAGTTCACCACCGAGCTTTTATTTATCTGAAGGAAAGGTTAAAGAAACAAAAACCTTTTGTGCGATGTAACAACAACGCTAAAGATTCGGGGATCGGGGGTTGGTTATGCCTAGGGTAGGTATTTTACATCCTAGACATCTGTGGTACTCTACAGGAACCTTTTGTGTGTATGTATGCTAAGTTATCTAAGTTGTTTGCTAGGGTTATGGGATCAAGGTTAGGGTAAAGTTGAGGTAAAGACCTAAGGATAGTTCTAAGTTTGCTCGCAAAGATATCGCATCTTATGCCTACGTATCCTGACTATGATGGAATCAGAGCAATCGTAGTTCACCTAACTAGGGATGAGGAACACTTGGTTATAGTCAAGACTCCAGGGGGAACAAACATAACAATGTTTGTGTATAGTTTAACAAAACTCTCTAGATCTAAGTTTAACACTCAAGGGAATTGACTTTGACAAAAGCCAAAAGGGGAGTAAGTAATCATGACAATGATCCTTACATGGAGGTGAAAAACTCTATCTTAAAGTTCTAATTGAAGGATACTCCTAACAAGGGATAAGTCTTTAGACTTAAAGTAAAGTCTAATGGATATAGGTTCTAACTTAACTAAGTTAAAGGACCTAATGACTTAACCAAGTCAAAGAGATGGGTAATGAGATATCTATGACTGTGAAGTCAATAGAGAGACTTTCCTTTGGAATAAGGGAATAACAAGGCAAATGGATGATAACTAACAAGTTCCATCTCTTGGGGGGAACTTAACAAAGTCAAAGCACACATAAGTATTCATTCAAATATGATAAAGATATAGAAGTCATGGTAACAGCCAAGAAAGATTAGGGCAAGCATGTAACAACATGAAACAAAAATGATAACAAAACAACTTGATGGGAACTAACAAGTTCCATCCCATATGAATCAATCTTGACAAAGATAAGTAGAAATAAGATATGATAAACTTGAAATACAACAAGCATGGTAACAACCAAGGTTTTGCACTTAACATAACAATGTTCAAAGATCATGAAGGTAATAAACCAACAAGAGCAAGCATGAAACATGTGTAACAACAACAAGTTCATCAATGGTAAACAAACAAAACTCATGCATACAAGTTACAACTTGAGTCAAACATGGTATATTAATCAAACAAAGATAAATGTAACAATATTTAATCATTTTCAAGGCATATTGATGACAATTAATCATGGATAAGCAAGAAGAGTGACAATAGTTCAAGCATGGGTTCAAACTTCACATAAGGGAAGATAACAAGATTCATAGTATATTTCAAATCAAGAATCAATCTTAAACATGTTATGGTTCTAACAAGACACATAAATAAGTAAGGTAAGGTAGGGGGTGTTAAGGATCATGTTCATGAGGTTACAACATCAAGAAACACACAAGGATTCACACAGAAGTTCCAAGTCATGCATTCACATTCATGCATTTACAAAGGCAAGAATCAAACCATAAACATGTTATGACTCTAAAAATACACATAAGAAAGTAAGATGAGTTTGAGGGATCATGTTCAAGAGGTTACAATATCAAGAAGCATGTCATAAATCAACAAAACATTTCAAGGCATGGTTTTCATATTCATGCATTTACAATGGAAAGAATAAGCATGGTAAAGTCAAGAAACAAATGTTTTCAAACATATAAACATGTTAAACATACAAAATTGATTCATACAAGATCAATCATACAAGAAAAATCAAGTACTAAGTCAAAGAAACTCATGAAAACAAGTAAAAACCCTAAAAAAGGACATGTCTTTCAAGTGGGCCAAAGTGTTTCAAAAATAACAATTCTTGAATTATTTCTTCACACATTGAAGCTAGACATATCAAGGAGAAGTTTTCAAAAATAATGGCATCAAAATGATAAAAATCAAAGAAGTTAGGCACTTTGGAAAATCGGGTGTCAAAATAGGCAAGGCAAGGCAAAAACATGGGCAACTTGGACCTAGTCTAGGCAGATTTGCAAAAGCAATCATAAATTGCTCAAAACATAACCAAATAAAGTGAAATAAAAAAGGAAATTGTGTATTTTTTCACAAGAAACTAAATGTTGGTGGTAGTTTTCACAGATCATGCATCATATGGAAAATTCGACAGCTACATAAAAAATGACATGTTATGTGCAAGAACATGTTGACAGTCAAATGTACATGGTTTAAACAACAAACAAGTGATCAAACACACTATATAGAACATATAACTGATGTTTACAAACATCACACATCAAGAGAGGAGTTTAAACAACAGATAACACATGAAGTGGCCAAAATGCCAAGTTTGAGCAAGAACATAGTGTAACACCCCAAAATTTGCCCTCCCTTTTTCTAGCGGTAACTGGCTGTTGTTTCACGTTCATTTGTATCATCATTGGATCATAACTCATAATAAAAATATTCATTGGTCTTATAAGACATGGGACCAGGACTTTCTTGTGATTTTGATTCCCTATTTAGAGGAAGTTCAGTTGGTTATTTCACTCAAGATGGGGCATAGGTTCTACATGCATATCATCATGAGCATCTCTTATGTTATTTCATCTTTGCTGCAAGGTTTTCCTTTGTCAAGGGTCATTATGGGGCATCATCATTTTCTTCAAGGATTTCTCAAGAGCGTTAGGTGCTAAAGGTCTCATCATTGATTTAATTGAGAAGGTACCTCACCATGCCTACAGGTTTCTTCAGGGGAACATAACGATGTGGATTATCAGGTCAAGGCATGGTAGTGTGGACCTTGTAGATTCATCACCAGAGCATCATTATTAAAAGGTTCCTCAAGAATGATTAGGACGAGAGGTTTGGTTTGAATTAAAAATGTTCAAAGGGATCAATGTCTTAAGAGGCAAATCATGTCAATATTGGCCATGTGGATTTCTTGCAATTCAAGATTCAAAGTCCATTTCAATCCATGTTAACAAATATTCTTATATCCATTTTCATTCGAAACCATTTTCAAAACAATTTATTTTAACCCAATTTCTATCCAAATCCATATTTCATTATCCAATTCAATATCCAAATTTGACCCATAACCATCAAATTCTATTCCAAACCATGAATCATGTTTATCCATTTTAAAATCCATTTACCCCATTTTGAAACCAAATATCCATTTTCAAAGATCTTTTTTTTAATCACATCATTATCTATGTTCATTCTCAAGTTTAGTCTAATCCATAATCTTTTCCCATTAATCTTAAAATCTATTTCTTGACATCCATTCCAATCATATTGTTATCCATATTCTCATTCAAACATCCAAATTAGTCCAAGGTTACATGATAAAATTGTATCCAATTGTCCTTTCCAAGTCAAATAATAATTTTTTTAAAAAAATAATAACAAATTCATGCTTGCTGAATTTAAGGCCCTACGGTGCAACCACTATCAAGCTCTAGCACCAGAGTATGCAACCACTACTCAATAGCACATAATGCCAAAGGCCCCAAAAAACCGTACCACAAAAAAAGTCAAACACTGCAATACCGTGACATAACTTGCAGCGTTTAAACAACCAACAAACGATACCGCCTACACAGGACAACGACAATAGCACAAGAAATGGTACCTTAACCTTAAGATGGAAGTTGATGATTTAAATAAAAAGGACCATAATAGAGAGAAGGAGGGCAGAAGAAAAGAAAAACAAAAAAAGAGATAGAAAACGAAACCTTTAGAATTTACAAGTCATCTTCTCTCCATTTTTTTCTGCCGAGAGCCATCAGTTTCAATTTTCTTCATTCATTAGCTTCAATATTCATCTTTAATCTTCATTACCTCCACACTTATCATTAACCTTCAACGAGCTTTTGTCATCTTCAATTCATCATTAAAAACCTGTAAAACTAAAGCTCAACAATCTACAACAACAATAATCGAAGGACGCAAGAAGAAGATGAAGTCTCAGATTCAAAGCAACTCACGCGTCTATAATAATGGAATCAAAGGGCAGAACACCACATGCACGGTGATGGCGAGCTTCAAAGCTTTGAAACGTAAGCGTAATGTTCAACAACAACAACAGAGGAAGTGTTTTCACGCATAAAAGAGGTGAAGAAGCTGAGAAATACATGGCGAGATGGTGCGCGAAGTGAGGACGACGACATTGAAGCAGGCACAACTTAGGTACTCTGAATCTCTGTTCTTCTTCCTCGCCTGTTTCTTTTGAGTTTATTATTTGATTGATTTGTGATGCTCGATGATGATTGTATTGTAAACATTGTTGTGTGTTTTTTTTGTTTTTTTTCTGCGTACTGAGTTTTTGCCGAGTGAGTTAGGGGAACATTGGGTTGAGGTCGTGGCGGAGTATCTCGTCTCCGGTGGTTTTTGTAGACGGTGAGAGAGCGGGAGTTTCTGAGGACGGTGATGAGGAGAGAATGAGAAGCTTGGCTTCTTGTTCTGGTACGTTGTGGTTTTTTGTTTTTAAGTTTAGGCATGGGCCGGGTTCTGGGCCCGTTTTGCGGTTGTCTTCTATCTGCACCCCCACTCATTTGCACACCTCCTTGTAACTTCAATGTCTCAAGTCTTTGGGCCTGGGGACTTGAGCCCAACGTCCTTTTTCTTTCTTTCTCCACCCAGTTTGCATTGCCACACCCATTTTGTTTTGTTTTTAGATTTAGTTGTTAATTAATCTTTATTTATTTAGCTTTTATTTTATTAACTAGATAGTAATTTTAGGATTTATTATATTAACTCTAATTTGTTAATTAACTTTAGTTTAATTAACTTAGGTTTGGTTTTTTAATTAGATTTTAATTAGTTTAATTTTAATTTAGAGTTAGATTAGATTTTAATTAGATTTAAATCTAGAATTAGTTTTAATTTTAGAACTTAGCTTTTATTTAGAATTAGATTAGACTTTATTCTTAATTTTAACTTAGGATTATCTTAGGATTAGGATTATATTTTAATTAGATTTTGATTAATTATTTAATTAGATTTAGCGGTTTTAGAATTTTAATTAATTCTAAAATTAGTTTTAATTTTAGAATTTAATAACTTTAGGATTAGAGATTAGATTAATTCCAGTACTAGTTTTAACTTTAACTTAGAACAGATTAGGAACTAATCTTGATTGAGCTTAGGCCTTTTTTTATATATTAATTCTTAATTTTGATTTTAGTTTCGATTAATTCTCGAGTGCGTTGGTAAATATGTCTTCAATGATACTTGTACATATTTTCCATAAATATTAATTTAAGTTTCAATGTTTGGTGTTGTCTGTGATTGTGATGCTTCGTGTTTACTAGTCGTTTACCTCCTGCCGCATGATCCCTTAGGATTCCTAGCTCGACTTAATTTCTGATTAAGTTTGAGGTAGGAGAGACATTAGGCTTTCAATCTAAGCATGACAACATTAGGTAGGTTTCCCTCCTAATCCCGATTTTAGGGCCACTTTGTATGATAACAGTTAGGGTTCAATTTCCCCTAGACCTTCTGTGCGTCTCTCTTTTCTCATCTCAAATTTCTTCAAAACCCTTAATAAAGAACGATAAACATCATACACTACGAGCTTTAAGTATATGGGGAATGATTAGTGGGGGTTTTCTCCTCGCTTGTCTAGAGTGTTTAGCGTATGCCTTTTGGGCGATATACGACGCATTCGCTCTTGTGTCATAGTCTTTAGTGCGACGCGAGTCTCAAAATAAATCTAATTCACTTCACTAAAACTCAAAAACAAAATTCAAACCTTTTATCCTTCTGGATTGTTCCTCAAACCATTTTCAGAAAAGAGTACGTTGTTTTTCTGTTCTACCGCAAACAGGCATCATCCCTAACTGCTGAAATGGAAACTTAGTGTTACTCATAAAAACACTTAGCCAACCTGTGGTCCCGTAACCCGAACTATAATTTCTATGATTCCTCATACTAGATGAGGATACGTAGGCACAAGACGACGATGTCTTGGCGAATAACCTCCCCCCATCACTTGTAGTTTTCCAAACTACATTGACTCTAACTTTCCCATTGCACGAGGGAATACGTAGACATAGGGCAATGATGTCCTATCGAGTATCTTCTTTTCTTTTCCCCCCATTTAGCAGTACCTTTCAAATAACTTTCACCACTAGATTAGACAACAAGCGTGGATCCCATTGGGTACAACGGACGTGAGGGGTGCTCATACCTTCCCCTTGTGTAACCGACTCCCGAACCCAATATTTGGTTGCGATGACCTTGTCTTCTCCTTTCTTTTATGTTTTCTTTAATCGTTTCCTTTCCCTCACTTTGGGGATAAATAACGTTCGGTGGAGACTCTTCTGTTTGTTTCCGCCGGCCTTTTATCGCGGTTGCGACAGCTGGCGACTCTGCTCGGGAACTCTGTTTCCCTATGCGAGTCAATTCTAGCGCTTGTCTGTTTTATATTAGGGTGTGTATATTTGCGTGTATGTATGTTGTATTTGTATGATTTTTGTTGTATATCATTTTATTTACATTTTATTTTCTGCACTTTATCATTGTTATCATATTGTATTGTTGCTGTGTTGTTGGGTGGGTTGTTCCACTGAGAGATAAGCCCAATACCCAGGCTTGAGTATACACCTAGTATTAGTCTGGAGAGTAGTACGGTCTTGCATGTTTGGCATACATGAGCCCTCATGAAATTCGCGTCCATACGAGGTTTTCTTTGAAGATATCCTATCATGTGCATCTTGGACAATTGAGGGGGTGTTGGATCTGAAAACTAATGACTCTGGAGACCGTTCATTGGGAATTCCGTTGAGACCTCCTTGATTGACCATGATGCCAAACCAGAAATGGTGAACGTATCATCGTTTCTCAACCTGAGAGTATGTGATACTGATGACCTACATAGGATGTCGTACCTTTTCAGAGACTAGGTCCTACCTTTGAGTGGGAAGGGTTTTGCAGGAAACCTTGACTTTCAACCCACCCGGTTCTCTATCAAAGAAGATTTTGGTCCTAAGTGTTCTGGTATTCTGGGTTTCTTGTCAAAGCAAAGTTCTGGTTCAACTCAATCAACGACACAACAGTTTTTGGATGTCTTGATCCTCTATTTGCATTTACATATTCATTTGCATATTAACATTTGCATGTATGTGTGATCTCAGGTTCTCGTCTTCCCTTTCATTCTGGTAATCTGATATGCTATCAACATGGAGCCTGAATTGAAGAAGACTATCATCTACAAGTTCCCGCTGCCAGAGTTAAGACCTTTATTTGGTCTTATTTCCATGGTTGGTTCTAGTGTCATGGAAGATTTCAAAAAAGGCTATGGGAAGATTCTGAGTTTCCTCCACAAAGTCATAAGTTACGAACAAGGAGCCATCCACACTCTACTGCAGTTCTATGACCCTCAACTGCGCTGTTTCACATTTCCTGATTATGTTCTAGTCCCTACCTTGGAGGAGTTTGTTTTTTTGATGGGAGTTCCAGTCTTAGAAGAAATGCCTTTCTTTCATTCCGAGGAGGAACCTGATCTGGAGAAGTTAGCTAACGCTCTTATTTGAGCAAATCTGAATTGGTGGGTAATATGGCATGTAGGAATGGAGCTTCTGGTTTTCCTTTATGCTTCTTGATGGGTAAGGCTCAATATTTTGCTAAGGAAGGGTGTTGGGTAGTTTTCAATGCTATTATGGCATTGTGCATATATGGTATTGTTCTGTTTCCCAACATATCAGATTTTGTTGATATGGACGCTTTTCGCATCTTTGCCTCCAAGAATCCTGTACCTACTCTTCTGGGAAATTTGTATCATTTAGTGCATTACAAAAATGAAAAGAGGAGAGGGAAGAATGTTTCTTGCTGTGCACCACTCTTCCACAAGTTGTTCATGGATCATCTTCCTTGTGTCGGAGCTTTTGTTGATATAAGGGATACATCTGAATGGTCAGAAAGGCTTATGGGCTTGACATCTAAGAATATTATCTGGTTTAATCGAGATCTACCCGGTGCGAAGATCATCTTTAGTTGTGGGAGTTTTCCTAATGTACCTCTGATAGGAAGAAAAGGTGGGATTAATTACAACCCTTCTCTTGCTATCAGACAGTTTGGATATGCCTTGAGGGGGGCCCCCCCGAAGGAAGAGGAAGTACAAGAATCTCTGTACTTCACAGGTGTAGCTGATTTTGATACTTTGGCCAAGATAAAGGAAGCCTGGGGAAGAGTTCATATAAGATGGAAACTTTCTTTGGGTAAAGGTGATTGCAGAGCTTATGACCCATTATTTGGATTGATCCAAAAGAGGGTGGAGAAAGTGTTGTTACCCTTTCCTGTCAGAGAGCCTCTATATGCTTTAGTCATCGAAGAACCTACGACTGTTGATATTCAAAGATACAATAAGTTGTGGGCGGAAAAAGAAGAATTGCGTAAGGAGAATGAAGAGCTGAAAAAAGAAATAAGTCAATTAAAGAGTCACAAGAATGGAGCTGTTTAATTAGCAAAGACAAAGACAGAAGTTTTGGCTAAGGTAGAAAAGGAGTTAGTTGAGGAGATTCGAGTGCGAGGACGAGTCGGCCAAGATTTGAAGAGTACTGATAGTATCCTTAAGCTTAAGAAGAAATAACTGGATAAGGCATACATGGAAATATCTAAGTTCAATGATTAGTTGAACGCTGCATTAACTGCTAACAAAGGAAGGGAAGATGAGCTTCGTAGATAGATTGACAGATTGAAGATATTGCTCAAAGTCAAAGATGGAGAAGTTTCAATGGAATCATCCCGTCGATATACAAGAGATTGGAAATTACAAGAAACCCTTTCAGCATTAGAGGAGTTCAAGATGAGGGCAGAATTGAAGAAACTGAGACTTGAAGATGCCTTCGGAGAGGATGCTTGGGAAGACTATGCTCAAAGTTTGAAAGATGTTATCTGCAGAAGGGACCTACTCATACAGGAGTTGATTGCAAGGCCTGAACATCCAAACACAAAGGAACTGCTAAAGGAAGTTATACTCATTACAGTGGCTGAAGATAATTATTTGATACAATTTTCCTTTAGTTTTTCTTCTTGTCTCAAATCACGACCATCACTAGACTTGTTGGATGGGGTCGTAGGATTATATGCAGTTGTATTTCCTGTCATTGATTTGTGTACACTAACTTCCATTCTCATTTTATTTATGAGAGAAGGCTTGTGATTCTACCTTTTATTCTCCTGTTTTGCTATTTATTTGTGGAACTAGAATCAAGGGGAAGATCTCCTTGAATCACATATACATGCTTGCATTTTGCATTATCATTCTCATTTGCATAATACGTGTTATTGGGGCCTTCAATCTTATTTCTGCTTGGTTTTCTTCACTAGTTAACAGGATAGAAAATCCAGTTTCCCATAGATATTTTACAAGAGGGAATCAACAGAGAGTCATGGATTAAGTACAGCAAGAGCTGCAAGAAGTTAGGGACATGATGACACAATTCATGGAGATGATGCAAGGTGTGGCCAATGGGCAAGAGCAATTGATAACTTTGGTTCAACCACTGATAGCACGGGTGGATGGTAATGGTGTCCTAGATGGAGGGACTACTACTATCCCTCCTCCAATTAATGGTAGCATTCCTCAGACTAACATTGTCCCAACTGTAGTTAACCCTCCGGGCGGAGGTCATCAAGGAAGGGTTGATATAGCGGGTGTTGGAGGTAGTATGGGCACTGCACATGAAGCTGCAGGTCTCCACTAGGAAGAGGATGATCAAGACGATGTGTTTTCAATAAGGGACTTGGATATGGGTCTCCCCACAGAAGTTGACAAGAGGTTCAAACTGCTTGCAGAGAAGATGAAAACCCTCGAGAACTAAAATTCTTTGGGACTCGATATGTCAAATCTGGGACTGGTGCCAGGGGTCAAGATTCCCCCTAAGTTTAAAGTACCAGATTTTGACAAGTACAAAGGGACGACTTGTCCTAGAGTACACCTCAGGGCTGACTCTCGTAAAATGTCAGCATACTCGGATGATGAGAAACTTTTGATGCATTTCTTTCAGGACAGTCTGTCGAGTCCTTCTCTGGAATGGTATATGGGTCTAGAAGGGACACATATAAGGAGCTGGAGAGAGTTGGTAGAAGAATTTTTGCGTTACTACAAATACAACAGTGACTTGGCACCTAATAGGGTGCAATTGCAGAATTTGTCACAAAGGAATAATGAA
Organism: Lathyrus sativus; assembly: GCA_963859935.3. Lineage (NCBI taxonomy): Eukaryota > Viridiplantae > Streptophyta > Magnoliopsida > Fabales > Fabaceae > Lathyrus > Lathyrus sativus. The sequence continues at coordinate 324,331,222 of OZ012736.1, forward strand.
GGGTTCAAAGAATACGCCCAGTGGTGGCGAGAGCTAGCAGCCAGAGTTTAACCCCCAATGGTGGAACGTGAATTGATTGACATGTTCATGGCGACCTTTCTAGGAACATACTATGAAAAATTGATCAGGTGCATGTCTAGAAGCTTTTCAGATTTAGTAATGGCAGGGGAGAGAGTAGAGAATGGAATAAATACAGGAAAGATACAGAGTGGAGCGGGGCCTTCGCCAGGAGGAATGAAGAAAGTATACAATGGAAATACAAAGAAAAGAGAAGGGGATATGAATGTTGTATCAACCTACAGAGGTAGAGACCGAGTGCAACATCAACGTCAATATCAACCTCAGCATCGACATCAACAACAAGTTGCCAGTATAGCTATTCCAGTTGTACCGCAGCAACAGACTATTGCGCCTCGCCGTTACCAAGATAGAGGAAATATGGCCAACAAGAAGTTCGACACGCCTCCCATGCCTTACTCGCAACGTTTGCAACATTTGTTACAATTGCAACTTATTCAGAAGAGGACTTTGGCGCCACTCACTGGTACGCCTCCACCAGGTTATGATGCAAATGTTATGTGTGATTTCCATTCCGGCACTCCGAGTCATACTATTGATAACTGCAAAGCTTTTAAGCACAAAGTACAGGATCTACTTGACTCTAAAGCAATAAATTTCACCAATGAGACCCCGAATGTAAATCAGAACCCAATGCCAAATCATGGGGTGGCTAGAACCAATGCTGTTATGAAGGGAGAGAGGTTAAACTTGATAACTAGTGTTGCAGAATTGAAGACGCCTTTGAGCCATGTGAAAGACAAACTGCTAAAGGGAGGTGTTTATCCGGGTTGTTTAGAAGGTTGTGCAGAATGTGATATGTATCTAGAGGGTTGTGTTGCTTTCAGAAGTCATATTCAGAGTTTGATTGACGAAGGCAGTTTACAATTTGACAGGATTGTGGGAAAAAAAGAAAGGAAGGAAGTTAATAATGAGCAGGATGAGGTCTCAATGATTTCAATCCCATACCAGACAATTAACATTTCAGCACCGCTGAGGCCAACTCATGTTATCATTATTACGCTAGGACCGGTACCCTATGAGAGCACGAAGGTCATTCCTTGGAACTATGGAGCAGAGGTGTTCTGCAACGGGAAAAAACAAGAGCTGGTAAAGACATTGTTTGAGGGCACTTCTATTGACAATATTGTTGGATCAGGGGGAATAACTAGGAGTGGCAGAGTTTTCTCTCCACATGAAACTAATGTTGGAAAGAATGACAAGGGTAAAGGTAAACCTGCGGTAGAAGGAGAGGTTCAACAACAAGGGGAGAAAGACTCTTTGACTAAAGATACTAAAGAATTCATGAGGCTTATTCGTAAAAGTGATTACAAGATCGTAGATCACTTGCATTAGATACCTTCTAAAATTTCTATCCTATCATTGTTGTTGTGCTCAGAGACACACATAAATTCTATGTTGAAGATCTTGAATACGACATTTTTGCCATATGAGATTTCTGTTAATCAATTGGAAGGAGTGGTGGCTCACATCAATGCTAGTAATGGGTTGGGCTTTACCAATTTGGACTTTACTCTGGCCCGGAGAAACCATAACCACGCTCTGCACATATCCATAGAATGTAGGGGAGCTTTTCTATCCCATGTGCTAGTGAATACGGGATCCTTACTTAATGTGTTGCCGAAGAAAGCACTAATGAAGTTAAATAGTCAAGGCTTAATCTGCACTCCAAGTGATTTGATGGTGATGGAATTTGATGAACCAGGAGGTCAGTATTTGGTGAAGTCACGTTGAAAATTCAAGTGGGTATAGAGATCTTTGATGCAGTCTTTTATATCATGGACATCCAGCCTACTTATAGCTGTTTGCTCAGCCGACCTTGGATACACTCCACTGGGCCAGTCACCTCGATTTTACATCAGAAATTGATGTATATGGTGGAGGGGAAGGTTGTTATAGTCTGCGGAGAGGAGGATATCATGATCAGTCATCTGTCATCCTTTAATTATGTGGAAGTGGATGGTGAGATACATGAGACGCTTTGCCAAGATTTTGAAACTGTGCAGATTAAGGAGAAGCCTCCTGTAGAAGCTAAAGCTCCAGAGGTCTCGATGTCGTCATTCAAGGAAGCCCGTGCTATAGTGGAATATGGGTCTTCTCAGAAATGAGGCCAAGTGCTCGATGTTCCTGCTAAACATTACAAGTTTGGTCTGGGGTATGACCCATCTTCTTCAAGGGATCCTCTAAAGTACAGAGGACCTGTTCAGTTTACCAACGGTGGGGTTATTTTCGACAGGATCAATGTTGTTGAGGATGACGAAGGAGACAATGATTGCGATATGGATGCTTGGATTCGTCCATGTGTCCCTAGACAAAAACTTTGTAACTCGACTGTGGAGAAAATCATTCAAGTTAGATCAGAAGAGTAATTTCCATTTATTTTGATTATGTCTGGTCCTACGTTCTGCCCAAGACGTAGTGGCTTTCCCTTGTAGGGCCCCTCTGTTTATTTTCAAACTTTTATCATGAATGAAAGACGTTCTTTTTGCATTCGAATATTTTGATCCTTGTTTTTCTTTTTATACTTTTAACAAAAAAAATGGCAATGTGTTTGTGTCTGTTTGCATATTATAATAAGCATAAAACATCAATCATGTAGGTTTCACTTTTCAGATACCATCGATTTAGATTTGGCTATGGCTCGATATGACTTTGAAAATCCTATTTATCAAGCTGAAGAATAGACTGATGAAGATTCTGACCTACCTGAAGAACTTGCCAGACTTTTGAAACAAGAGGAAAGGGTTATTTTGCCTTATCAGGAGGATGTTGAAGCCGTCAATCTGGGCACCGAAGACGACAAGGAAGAAGTCAGAGTTGGGGCTGCATTGGAAGATGATGTCAAGGGAAGGTTAGTAGAAATGCTCCATGAGTATAGAGATGTCTTCGCTTGGTCTTATGAGGATATGCTAGAATTGGATACCGATATAGTAATGCACCATCTACCTCTTCGATAAGAATGCCCACCCGTGAAGCAAAAATTAAGGAGAACCAGACCCGATATGGTAGTCAAGATCAAAGATGAGGTCCAAAAGCAGTTGGAGGCCGGTTTTCTTGCCGTCACTAATTACCCTCCATGGGTCGCTAATATTGTTCCTGTACCTAAGAAAGATAGGAAGGTCAGGATGTGCATCAATTATAGAGATCTGAATAGAGCAAGCCCAAAAGATGATTTCCCGCTCCCCCACATTGATGTTTTGGTTGATAACACTGCTCAATACTCTGTGTTTTCCTTCATGGATGGCTTCTCTGGGTGTAACCAAATCAAAATGGCCGCAAAGGACATGGAGAAAACTACTTTTATCACGCCGTGGGGAACGTTTTGCTACAAAGTTATACCTTTTGGATTGAAAAATGCAGGGGCAACTTATCAGCGGGCAATGGTGTCTCTCTTTCATGATATGATTCATCGCGAGATTGGAGTGTATGTTGATGACATGATTGCGAAGTCACAGATGGAGGAAGGACATCTGGTCAATCTTCTAAAGTTTTTTGAAAGGTTAAGGAAGTTCAAGCTGAGGTTGAGTCCTAACAAGTGCACCTTTGGGTTGAGATCTGGGAAATTGCTAGGTTTTATTGTCAGTGAGAGAGGAATTAAGGTGGATCCTACAAAGATAAAAGATATACAAGAGATGCTTGAGCCTAGAATAGAGAAAGAGGTCCATGGTTTCCTTGGGAGACTGAATTACATTACGAGATTTATATCCCACCCTACAGCTACTTGTGAGCCTATTTTCAAGTTGTTGAGAAAAGATCAAGCGGTTGTTTGGAATGAAAACTATCAGAAGGCTTTCAAAAAGATAAAAGAGTATTTGCAGGAACCTCCGATATTGATGCCTTCAGTTACAGGGAGACCTCTGATTATGTATTTGACAGTTCTTGAGAATTCAATGGGTTGTGTGCTCGGTCAACACGATGAGACAGGTAGATATGAGCATGCTATTTACTACTTGAGTAAAAAGTTCACAGATTGTGAGTCAAGATACTTGATGCTAGAAAAGACATGTTGTGCACTTACTTGGGCATCTAAACGCTTAAGGAAATACATGTTAAACCATACAACCATGACGATTTCAAAGATGGATCCGATCAAATATGTGTTTGAGAAGCAAGCGCTTTCCGGGAGAATTTCTAGATGGCAGATGGTTCTGACAAAGTATGACATTCAATATGTTTCTCAAAAAGCCATTAAAGGGAGTGTTTTGTCAGAATATCTTGTTGAACATCCAATTGAGGATTATCAACCAATGAAGTTTGAGTTCCCCGATGAAGATATAATGTTTTTGAAGATGAAGGACTGTGATGAGCCTCTACCTGGCGAGGGTCCCGAGATTCGGTCTCAGTGGAAGTTGGTTTTCGATGGTGTTGTTAACTCATACGGCAACAAAATCAGGGCAATTATTACAACTCCTCACGATTCTCACATACCGCTCACTGCCCGATTAACGTTCGCTTGCACCAGCAATGAAGCTGAATATGAAGCATGCATCATGGGTCTAGAAAAAGCTATTGATTTGAGAATCAAGAATCTAGATCTGTATGGTGATTCGACCTTAGTCGTCAATCAGATCAAAGGAGAGTGGGAAACCCGTCAAACCAATTTGGTGCCTTATAAGAACTATGCAAGAAGACTGCTGCCTTTCTTCGACAGGGTTGAATTTCATCATGTACCGAGAGCTGGAAATCAGATGGCAAACGCTTTAGCAACACTATCATCAATGTATAAGGTGAATTTTTGGAATGACGCTCCAATAATCACTATCATGCGCCTCGATAGGCCAACTTTTATATTTGCAGTAGAAAAGCGCCAGATGGGAAGCCTTGGTATCTTGACATCAAACATTTCCTCAAAACTTAAGAGTATCCACCTGGGGCATCAAGTAGAGACAAGAAGGCTCTGAGGAGGTTGTCGGGTAATTTTTACTTAAATAAGGATGATGTGTTGTACAAGACAAACTTCGACATGGTGTTGCTGCATTGTGTGGATGAGAATGAAGCAAGTTTATTGATGGAAGAGGTCCACAAAGGTTCTTTTAGTACTCATGCTGGTCGGCATACGATGTCTAGAAAGCTATTGAGAACAGGGTATTACTGGATGACCATGGAGTCCGACTATTTCAAGTACGCCAGGAAATGCCATAAATGTCAAATTTATGCTGACAAAATACATGTACCACCAAGTCCTCTAAATTTATTGACATTTCCTTGGCCCATTGCAATGTGGGGAATTGACATGATTGGGAAAATTGAACCGGCTGCCTCCAATGGGCATCGTTTTATCTTAGTGGCGATTGAGTATTTCACCAAGTGGGTAGAGGCGGCTTCTTTTGCCAATGTGACCAAGCAAGTAGTTGCTCGTTTTTTAAAGAAAGACATCATCTGCCGGTATGGTATACTAGAACGAATCATTACTGACAATGGTTCGAATTTGAATAGTAAAATGATGAAAGAATTGTGCCAAAATTTTAAAATTGAACACCACAACTCTTCTCCGTATCGTCCAAAGATGAATGGTGTTGTTGAGGCAACGAATAAGAATATCAAGAGGATCGTGCAGAAAATGGTCCAGACCTATAAAGATTGGCATGAGATGTTTCCCTTTGCTTTACATGGTTAACGCACTTTAGTGTGTACATCTACTGGGGAAACACCTTTCTCGCTGGTATACGGTACAGAAGCTATTCTACCATTAGAAGTCGAAATTCCTTCTCTAAGGGTATTATCCGATGTAAAGCTTGATGAAGCAGTGTGGGTAAAGGCTAGGATGGTCAGCTCAGTTTGATTGATGAAAAGAGATTGGCAGTTATCGCCCATGGTCGAAAATATATCAGAGCAGAATGAAGAAGGCTTTTAATTAGAAGGTGCGCCCTTGGCATTTCTAGGTAGGTGACACGGTGTTGAAAAGGATCCTCCCTCCACAAACGGATCACAAGGGCAAGTGGACTCCCAATTATGAAGGTCCATACGTAGTAAGGAAGGTTTTCTCTGGAGGAGCCTTATTGCTATCAAATATGGACGGTGAAGATTTTATGTCCCCTATAAACGCAGACGTAGTCAAAAAATACTTTGCTTGAAAAAGAGACCCGTTGGACATAAAAGGAAAGTCCAGGAAAAAATGGGGCATCCCGGCGAACCACAAAAAGAATAGGTTTGGGAAAAAGTTAGGGATAAAAGAAAAATGAATAAACCCGCAAAGTTGAAAACTTGAAAAGGAGATTTTGGCAAAATGGGCATCCCAGTGGATCGAAAACCCATAAGGGCAATCAAGAAAAAGTTAGGGATTTCAAAGAAATAGACTACAATCCGCGTCTGACCTATGAACACAGTTGGATTCTTGGAAATCTCGAGGTTTAAAAATCAGTCTCTTCAGAAGGCAAGACGATGGTAAAGCATCGAAGACATACATGGCATAGCCGAATCGACACGTGGTGGTTGTTTGTTTCCACATTGCCGACATTTGTATACTTTTCCATTTGTATTATTTGCACAATTTCCTCTTTTCAGGAATTGCATCTGTTGTAATTTTCCTATTTACAGGCCGTTTTACTCAGTGAAGTATTTTCCACAAAGAGCTTTCCATTTCTTATTTTTCTTTTACTGTTTTGTTTGCGAAAAGACGTCTGATATTTTTGATAAACTTTGCATACGGAAACTTTGGGACGGGGAAATAGCCATTTTTGCATACAAGACACACTTCTTGTTTATTTGCCGTTTATAGGATAATTGATCTTTTTCCTAGCGGGACTCTCTCCACGGGGTACTATTTTCATATTAGAAATATCTCACTAGCAATGAGGTGTACTCATCCCCAACATGGTGAGATTGAGATTATCCCTCAGCAGCAGGGTAAGCTCAGTGTTGTTCCCCGACAAGATCTATGTCATTGACTTCTCTCCTCAAGCAGAGTTTGATATTGATTCCCTTAAACGAATAAATCAGAAATGATTGACATCTGCAGCAAAGTCCAAAGGTTTTTGATATTCTTCAAAGTAGGATCTTTGGGACAACTTCCCGATGGATGTTATCCTTAATTCTCCGCAAATTGGATTTCTTCCCATAAGAGTTCTATTTATGAAGGCCATCCAGGGCATATTCCTCAACTAAGTTTTCTTGTCGTTTCTCTCGGCACCTTTTCTTGGTGGTGCTCCTTTGCATTTGCATTTTTGCATAACATCCTCCCAAGCGCGTAGCATTTCCATTTCGTATGGAGCATTACACCATGTTCAAACATATGCATGCGAAGCATAAGCCATGTTTGATACATTTTGTTGCCATACATCTCTCCAGCAGATAACAGCATAATTCATAGGGCTATTTGGTACCCGATTCCAGCAAAATCATCGGTAGATGTTTTTATCTTACTTCTACTCCCCATCAGAGTTTTCTTGTTTAAGTTTCTCTTTTCCTCGCGGAATTTTCTTTTTCAGGTTGTAAATCGGTCGATTCTACTTCCTGCCTATCCCGAGTTTGGTGTTCCAACTTTTGGTTGGTAATCCCCAGCTCGTTCATTTTGTGGATGTTATCCCAACTTTTGGTTGGTAGTCCGTCATTTTATGGACGTTATCCCAACTTTTGGTTGGTAGTCTGTCATTTTGTGGATGTTATCCCTACTTTTGGTTGGTAGTCCTCTGTTGTTCCCCTGCGGAGTCGTCATTCCAACTTTTGGTTGGTAGTCTCCTTTCCCGGTGATCCTAACTTTTGGTTAGTAGCTTTTATCCTGACTTTTGGTTGGTAGATCTTCTTTTATTCCCCGCGGAGTTGTTATCCCAACTTTTGGTTGGTAGGCCTCGTTTTTGGGTAAGTTCACATTCAGTAGACGTCTTGGTAATTCCGACTTTTGGTTGGTAGTTATCCGTTTATTTATTGACAATCCCGACTTTTGGTTGGTGGTTTCGTTTCTGGCGATCCTAACTTTTGGTTAGTAGCTTTCATCCCAACTTTTGGTTGGTAATCTTTTGTTATCCCAACTTTTGGCTGTTATTCTTTGTTGTTTGAGTCTTTGCCTTCGGTCGGTGTCTGGGTGATCCTAACTTTTCGTTAGTAGCTTCTTTCTTACAACTTTTGGATGTAACTCTTCGGTGATCCTAACTTTTGGTTAGTAACCATTGTTATCTTCTTGGTCATTTATCTTTTCAGATATCCCAACTTTTGGCTGGAACCCGTTGTTCTTAAGTCCACCTCCAGCTGGTAATCTTTGCACTGTGTCCATTCCCGCAATTCGCAAATTTCTGGGTTCTTTTTGTATTCAATCAACTGCTACCTTAAATGTATGAAAGCGGTTACTTTTCATACCTTCAAGTCCAAGTCGATTGAATAGGGGCAGCTGTAGCACCCAAAAAATTGCCCTCCCTTTTTCTAGCGGTAATTGGTTGTTGTTTCACGTTCATTTGCATCATCATTGGATCATACCTTATAATCATACTATGCATTAGTCTTCTAAGACATGGGATCAGGACTTTCTTGTGATTTTGGTTCCCTATTCAGAGGAAGTTCAGTTGGTTATTTCACTCAAGTTGGGGCATAGGTTCTACATTCATATCATCATGAACATCTCTTATGTTATTTCATCCTTGCTGCAAGGTTTTCCTCTGTCAAGGGTCATTATGAGGCATCATCATTTTCTTCAAGGATCTCTAAAGAGCGTCAGGTGCTGGAGGTCTCATCATTGATTTAATTGAGAAGGTACCTCTCCATGCCTCTAGGATTCTTCAGGGGAACATAGTAGTATGGATTATCAAGTCAAGGCATGGTAGTATGGACCTTGTAGATTCATCGCCATAGCATCATTATAAAAGGTTCCTCAAGAATGATTAGGACGGGAAGTTTTGGTTTGAATTAAAAATATTCAAAGGGGTCAATGGTCTTAAGAGGCAAGCATGTCAATATTGGCCATGTGGATTTCTTGTAATTCAAGATTCAAATTCCATTTCAATCCATGTTGACAAATATTCTTATATCCAGTTTCATTTGAAACCATTTTCAAAACCATTTCTTTTCATCCAATTTCTATCCAAATCCATATTTCATTATCCAATTCAATATCCAAATTTGACCCATAACCATCAAATTCTATTCCTTACCCCATTTTGAAACCAAATATCCATTTTCAAAGATGTTTTTTTTAATCACATCATTATCTATGTTCATTCTCAGGTTTAGTCTAATCCATAATCTTTTCCCATTAATATCAAAATCTATTTCTTTACATCCATTCCAATCATATTGTTATCCATATTCTCATTCAAACATCCAAATTAGTCCAAGGTTACATGACAAAAGTGTATCAATTATCCTTTCCAAGTCAAATAATAATTTTTTAAAAAATATAAAAAATTCATGCTTGCTGAATTTAAGGCCCCGCGGTGCAGCCTGTCGCTACTGCGAAAATCGGCGCCAGCTGAACAGAAGAGTCGCCACCGTGCGTTATTTATCCCACGGGAGGGAAAGGAAACGCTCAGAGTAAACCTCGCACAACACGGGAAAGGTATGGTCATCGCAACCAAAACCTGGATTCGGGAGTCGGTTACGCAAGGGGAAGGTATTAGCACCCCTCACGTTCGTCGTACTCAACGGGATCCACGCTTGTTTTCGGGTATGGATTGTTATTCTATCTACGCTAAAGGTCTGGGGTTAAAAGAAAATAAAATGAAAATAAAAAATGACTCGGCAAAGTATCGCACTTTATGCCTACGTATTCCCGTCTGGAACGAGAAATCAGAGTCAACGTAGTTCGCCTACCTACGGGAAAGGAGGGGAAGGTTGCTCGCTAGGATATCGCATCCTATGCCTACGTACTTTCATACAGCATGAAAGATCAGAGCAAACGTAGTTCGGGCCACGTACGACACAAGTCTGTCTTGATTGATTTTATTCCTTCTGAAAAAGGTTTTCTTGATTAACAGTCCCGGCGGACGAAAATGACGTCTTGATGAGTTCACATTCTTTTACGGAAGAAGTGTCTTTTATTGTGTTTAAAATCTTTATGTGTTTTTCTGTTTGTTTTGAGAAAGAAAGAGACAGAACTCTAACCTACGGTTGCGAAGGGAAACAAACTATCCTAATGTTATCATGCATGGGTTAAGACCTAGTGTCTATCATGCTCCTCTCTTGCACAGAGAGAAACAGAGATCCTACGGGATAGGCAGAAACAGAAACAATATCAGATATATACAGTAAAACAGTAAAATGCATGGATGCAACAGTACAAGCGAGGCAAGGGAGTCCCACTCAACCTCGAACCTAGAAAACAATAGGCAAAAGTGAACAGACTTCACTTTCAACCCAACAGGGTAAACAACAAACAATACAGTCCAGAAAACCAATCAATACATCAGAAATGAAATACAACAGCAAAAGAAACAGCATCAGCAGCTCTGAATCAACATCTGGCTTCAAGCAATCTCCAATCAGCTACAGGCTTCAACAAGCATCAGTCTCCATCTTCATGGCCTTCAGGCAAGGGCTTTGATCATCAGTCTTCTATCTGCAATGGCTTTTCTTCAAGCTCAAACCTCCAGGATGAGGAATCAGTCACAAGAGTGAAGTGAATGAATGTTAGACAGTTGATTACCTACCAAGGGTGGCTCATCAACTGTTAACATTAAACAGAAAGTTTCCTCTCAAAAGTTCTATCTTTCAAATATATTCACTGATCCTTCCAAAGGAAGGAGGTGGATATTAGAAAGAGACTTTGAATCATAGAGAAAGGATGGATGCAGACAAGGCATGCCATGTTTGAGAAACAAGCTTTCTAATCTAGAGCTCTGCCTAGCTCCTAAACCCTAGTCTCCTCAGCAGCTGCTAGCAGGAACCTCCTCTCCAACTCTGGCAGTTGATCTTTAACCTCTGGATCTCCAATGGTCTTCATCTTCACAAGACTTCAGCTCTCCCAAGTCCCCAGACAAACCCAATACCCAAACAAGCAAGCAATAATCCCCAGAGGGCACACCACACCAGTCAATCAGATATAACAGAGAGTATTAATAGCAGTAGGGGAATCCTGACTTTTTCTAAGGGATTTAATAACTACCCATAGCCCCTATAGTCCCATAACTAATCTAGTCAAACCCTAAGTCCTAAGGGAAAGAATCAAACTTCCTAAGTCATCACCTAAGAGCCCTAAGTTGTTCATGTTGTTCAAGCCTACATTAATCACCTAAAATTAATTTCTAAAAATGGGAACTAAATTGAATCCACAAGTTCAATGTCTAATCTAAACACCCTAAAAAGAATGAACAAAAAATATGAAGGCATCTAATAGAACAAAAATTAGTAAAATCATGCATGAAATGAATCTATTTAAAATGACATTTATTTAGAAAATATGGAAAAAATATGAAATAAAAATAAAAATGCAATTTTATTTAATGACAATTTTCTAGACATTCTAATGAAAATGATGTAAAAAGAATGAATTAAAAATGAATTTTTATGTATTTATTATGAATTTTTAAAGTGAATGAAAAATTAAAATGAATTAAAAAACAATTGGAATTAAAATGAGAGGGAGGGGGTACTAATATCAATCACGCCTAGTTGTATCCAGGATGGGCCAACAATGGTGGGGTGCGCGTAGCAAGTTACTAAGGCCCAGAACCACTCAACAATTATAATAACAAAGAAGAGGAATCAGGGGGGTGAGAAAAGAAGGAGTTTCACGTTCAAAATCCTAATGGGCTCATTACTGGGGGTGGGGATAGCACATCACATTCAGGCCCGCCCGTTTCAATTAATGAAACGGTGCGTTTGGCACCAACAGCTTTCCCTCCAAAATCTGAATCAAATAAGAGCCACACGATTGGCTTGGAGGTCAATGGTCCAACATGAAATGAACGCACACGATTTCGTCTTCCTCATCAGTTCAAAAGAGAGCTAGGGTTTTCTCTCCATGGCAGCCATGCACGAGCCAGCTTCCACCAACCTGTTCTCACTCTACAGTCCATGAAACGCCACGCCATAAACACGAAAATCACTCTAAATTCCTCCCTCTATACGCCTATGGTCCTAGTTCAATCTGAAATTCACTAGATCACTCAACCCGATAACAACAAGTTCTGGTCACCATGGAAGTACTCTGCAACTCATCATCACAATTCACAATCAAACTTATACTAATCTAATCTATGACTAATGGTTATCATTCTGATCTATCAAGCTAAGATTATGATGCATTCTACTACAAGTTCCAAGCCCTAACAGTTTTTACAACCTGCTAACAAACATCACCAAACCACTCCAAACTCAACCTAATTGCTCTACTAACATCCTACATTATATCTAAACTAATAAAATCATGCTAACCTAATTGAATCAAGCTGTGGCAGAGAAAATGCACCTGGTGTGAAAGCTTGTGGATGATGATGAAATTCGTGGATCTGAGACTTGTGAGGCTTGGATCCTGATCTACAATTGCTCTACTTGCTTCTGTTTGCAACACTTGAATGAACCTTGGCTTGAATTGTGCTATCAACTTGAAATTGCAATTTTGATGTTGATGATGGAAGTGCTCGAAAATGGATTGATCACACCTTGTTCTTGGTTGAATTCTGATCTATGATGATGAATCAGTATGATGAAGTTGATTTTGATGGTGATTGGTGAAGAATTTGAGGAATTGAAGTGAAAATGCAATGAGAAAGAATGAGAGAATTTGGGAAATTCTTGGTGAAAAATGAGTCCAACCCTTGATCAATCTTCATTTCATGAATATATAGGGCTCACATGAACATTCTAGATCCATCTTACACATTCCCTTGCCTTCCAACTTTGATTCATTTTGGCTATGTTTCTTCAATTACAAGTAACCAAGGATAACTTTTCTTTTTCCTTCTAAACTCAAAAAAGTGCTTGAACCATTGTCTTTAGAATGTCTTTTCCATTCAAAATCATATATTGGAAGTCTCCATTTGGACTTATAAATCTCCCAAACCATTTTTCATTTTGACTTTATTCAAATTATAAGCCATTTTAGTTCAAATTTGGACCAATCATGCAACTTCATGTTATGAGCTTTTCCAACAATTTGTGACCTTCTTTCTAGACTCAAAATCACATTTGGAGCAAGTTTGATGTTGTAAGTTTTTCCATTTGAGGCCTCCTTGTATGAGTTTTGGACATAGGTTAAAATGACCTGTAATTCACAAATGCCCAAAATACCCTTTGCTTGCCAAGACCATAAGTTGAGTTCCACACATCATATGAGGGCATGCTATACCATTCTAGAAAGCTAAGACAATGAGGAACAATTCTTATGTTGACCAAGAATTCATTTGAAATCTCCTTGAGGGGTAAAAATTGCTTGGAAGTCAAGTCACTTTCACAGACAGAATTTCAGATACCTCAGATGACCTGTAACTTGCAAGGACCATAACTTGGGTTCTATAAATCTCCTTGATGTCTTCCACCACTCAAATTAAAGGTCTTGAGATCCTCTACAAGTTTCATGTTGGCCAAGAAGCCATTTGAAGCTAGCATTTTGACTTATCTTGCTTGGAAATTTGACCTAAACTAGGGGATTTTACACAGAAACCCTAATTTAGAAACTCCTCTTCTCCTTGATTTCTCTTGAATTCCTCTTGGAATACCTCCATATCCTTCTTCATATGTCCAATGATGAACCCCACATCTCTCCACCAGACTTGAATGCCCCTCAAATCAGTCAATTGACCTAGGGTTGACCTAGGGTTGACCCAGATGAAACCCTAGTTGACTGTCTTCAACTGTAGCTCTTGTGCTCTCATCAATGACTTGTCTCCTTCCCCAAATGACTTTCTAAGTCCTCCAAGATGTCTAGATACTCTCCATGCCTTCAACTCACAGCTCACAACCCTCTTGTTGATCCTCAGATACCCTCAGCTAGGAGATGGACTCAAGGCTTGATCTGCTGAACTCTTTGCTTTCAAATTCTTTCCTGATAACTTGAATGAGATTGAATTGGGATAATAACCTCTTGATAGGCCTCTAGAGATGAGAATAATGATTGGTCCCCTGTTGAATGACTTGCTATGCTTATGCTATGCAGATGGTTAGTCTATGTACATGACTCTATATGCAGATGCTAATGACATTGAAACATAAACCAAATGAATAAGGTTAGGCAAATTTTAGGGTGCAACAGCTGCCCCTATTCAAGCGACTTGGACCAGATTGGGTGAAGAGCCCGGAGCCTTCAGACATTCGCGGTACAAGACGGTTGAATATTAGTGAAACCAGAAATTTGCCAACCGCAGAAATAAATTGCGCTCCTGCTTGAGGAACGACATCCATCAGCTGAATCTGACTGTTACAGCAACCCACTGATCTCGTGTGACCGTGCTGGGGATTGTCTTCATCGTTCTGAAGAGGATTCTGTCATAACAGATTGCTTGCTTGTCCACGTTAGGACTCTGTCTGTCATCAATACGAAGAAATCTCAACTAAAACCAGTCCACGTTAGGACTCCATCTGCTGTTAACCCAGAAAATCTCAGCAACTCCGCTGGGGATAATTCGTCTGCATTTCCATAAACTGAATCGTCCACGTTAGGAATAAAATCTTCCACGTTAGGAGTAACACCTGTCCATGTTAGGAATCATCGCTTCTGTATCTGTCCACGTCAGGACTAACCCTTTCATCTTTCCACGTCAGGAAGCAATCTTCTTTCCACATAAGGAGAATTATATTAATCTGTCCACGTAAGGACTCCAATACCACTTGACACGTCCGCGTCAGGACTCCGATCTTTCCACGTAAGGAATCCAACTTTGGTTCTGAACCTGTCCACGTCAGGACTCAACTTCCCACGTAAGGAGTACATCGTTCTTCCATGTCAGGAACCAACTTTTCTTGAATCTGTCCGCGTCAGGACTAAACTCTTCCACGTCAGGAATAATCCATTTCTTTCCACGTCAGGAATCAATCTCTTTTCCACGTAAGGAATCACCATTTCTAATATGTCCGCGTAAGGACTCTAATCTTTCCACGTCAGGAATACCAACTTCTTTCCGATTTGTCCGCGTCAGGACTACATTTCTCCACGTAAGGAATCCATCTTAATCTGTCCACGTAAGGACTCCACTCCTTCCACGTCAGGAATGCTGTCATTTCCACGTAAGGAATCCTCTTCTGATATGTCCGCGTAAGGACTACATCGTCCGCGTTAGGACCCACTTCTCCACGTTAGGAATAATAATTTCTTTGATTTGTCCACGCCAGGACTGATCTCGTCTTGATTTGTCCACGTTAGGACTCAGGCGTCTTCGACCCGCTGAGGAAATAAGACTTGTCCACGTAAGGACTCGCACCCTTGTCTGATTTGTCCACGTCAGGACACCAACGCAAAGAGTAATCACTTTTGTCAACGTCATGACTTCCCATTCCACTAATTTCGAGAAACCGAATCTGCCCACGTTGGGACTAACACACCTCACCAATCGGGGAAATAAACCTGCCCACGTTAGGACGCCCACTTCTGAAGAAATCCCGTCAATCTAGGAGTAAATTGTCCACGTCAGGACTTAGTTCTCCAATGATCCTCACCCACAAACCTCTTAGCACTGACGTGACAGCGACTTTGAGATGAACTCTACTGGGGATGCCTGGAACCCAAATTATCGAACGCCTGCTCTGATAACCGGCGGTGGCCTCTGAAATTCTGATTCATGGAACCCTTGATGACAACTGATTCTGCCTGGGAACAAAGAGAAACTTATCCTGGCAACTCTGGCGGGGAACATAAGAGACATTTGCATAAATGACTCTGTTAGAGACAAAGAGAATCTCATCATGCTAACTCTGTGGGGGAATACTGCCGAAACTGACATTATCATTGGATGTCTCATGCCGAGATCTTGAATGTTTGATTGTTCATTTGAGCAAGAATTCTCTCCACCTGAACTGCTAGAGTACAGAAATTGCTTCAGCAAAATAAATGCTGGAAGGATAATGCCGACTCCGCCAGGGATAGCCAGATGCTACAGAATTATTCCAGCAAAATAAATGCTGGAAGGGTGAAGTCAACTCTGCTGGGAAATTGGGAACTCAAACCAAACGTCTTGTTGAGGTAACCCCCTGCTGGGGAATAGCAGATGCGCATAGTATGATCGGACTTTCTGCTGGAACGTAAACTGATATTACACCGTATCCCTGACAAAAATAAATGACAGGACCCACCATCAACTCTGCTTGGGAGAGTCCTAATCTTCGAGTTCCACTGGAAGGAATGAAAATACTTGCAAAGAGAATTCCGCTGGGGATGGGATGATTCTCTCGGGGAAAATCCACTGACTCCGCTGGGGCGAGTGCATGACCCTGCGGGGAAAGATGAACCTGTTTGAATACAGCCTTACGATCTTGGAATCGCCAAACTCTGCTGAGGACGAATAACTTTTCTGCTCCCTATGAGTAGGCTACGGCTAGCTGGGAAATTCTATCCTTCTTCAGGAAGAACATGCATGACCTGCGTGGGGACTAAGTCTTTCGTTATCGCAATCTTTTGATCATCTTTCTCGTATGGTTATGAAACCTGCAACAACACAAACAAGACACGACAAGCCTATGCAATCAAATCAATTCAGGTTAGTGACGTTACACTCAGTTAATTCAAAGCTTTAGCAATTGTCGGCAAGGGCCAGTGATGTTATACTCATGCTAGCTTCAATAAACTTAGGCGTTTTATCATGCACAAAACAGTAAAGAACGGTGTCAAATACTGAATAACACATTTTCATTGATTGGGCCCCTGAATGGGCGGAGTTTTTGTACACGGGATGTAACTCCTGAAAAGAGGAAGCTACGCAAAGCAAATACATAAGTATGCACAAGAAGCATGAATATTTTGACAAATTAAATTTTGTACACATGTCAGCAACGGGATGCAGATGAACACCACGAACTGATCCTCCCATGACTCGTCCGACTCTAATGCTTTCCCGGTATCCCCACTTCTGAAGAGATTGTATCCGATAACTGGCTCCTCAAATATATTCTCCCGCATTGATGCTCATTGAATTCGAACCGCAGTCATTTGCCTTTCAAATCCCTAACTTTTGCGTGAACCGCCCTTTACGGGTTTTCAGTTCACTGGGATACCCTTTTTTGCCGAAGCCGCCCAGTGTAGGTTTTCAACTTCGCGGGTGTACATTTTTTTCAATTTTATCCCTAACTTTTGCCCGAACCTTTCATTCTGTTTTTGGTTCGCCAGGATGCCCCATTTTTGCCTGGACTCTCTTTTTCTGTCCAGCGGGTCTATTTTAAGCAAAGTATTTTTTAACTGCGTCCGAATTCACAGGTGACGCAAAGTCTTCTCCGTCCATGGTGGACAACAATAAAGCTCCTCCTGAAAAGACTTTACTGACAACGTATGGCCCTTCGTAGTTGGGGGTCCACTTGCCCCTGTGATCTGCTTGCGGCGGGAGAATCCTTTTCAGCACAAGGTCGCCCGTCTGAAAGCTTCGCGGAAATATCTTCTTGTCGTACGCTTTCTTCATTCGTCTCTGGTACAAACGACCGTATGCTAGGGAAGCTAGCCTCTTCTCATCCATCAAACTCAATTGATTCAATCTATTCGTTACCCATTCTGCCTCGTCCAGCTGAACGTCTCGCAACACCCTCAGAGAAGGGATCTCAACCTCTAATGGTAATACCGCTTCCATTCCGTATACCAACGAGAACGGAGTTGCCCCGGTTGATGTGCGTACCGTCGTACGATAACCGTGCAAAGCGAAAGGTAGCATCTCGTGCCAATCTTTATAAGTCACCACCATTTTCTGAACAATTTTCTTGATATTCTTATTGGCCGCCTCAACAGCGCCATTCATCTTGGGTCGGTAAGGGGAGGAGTTGTGATGTTCGATCTTGAAATTCTGACAGAGCTCCTTCATCATTTTGTTGTTCAGATTTGAACCATTATCCGTGATTATCCGCTCGGGAATCCCGTATCGGCAAATGATATCTCTCTTGATGAATCTAGCCACCACTTGCTTCGTTACATTCGCGTAAGACGCCGCTTCCACCCACTTGGTGAAATAATCGATTGCTACTAGGATGAACCGATGCCCGTTAGAAGCCGTCGGCTCGATCTTCCCAATCATATCGATTCCCCACATCGAGAATGGCCATGGAGATGACATCACATTTAGAGGACTCGGAGGCACGTGTATCTTGTCAGCATAGATTTGGCACTTGTGGCACTTCCTTGCGAACTTGAAACAATCAGTTTCCATCGTCAGCCAAAAATAACCTGCCCTCAGCAGCTTTCTCGTCATAGCATGTCCACCAGCATGCGTACCAAAGGCACCTTCGTGAATTTTCTCCATGAGAAGCTTTGCCTCTTTCTCGTCTACACAACGCAACAACACCAAATCGTGGTTTCTTCTGTACAAGACGCCATCCGGGTTCAAATAGAAATTACCCGCTAATCTCCTGAGAGTCTTCTGATCCTGACTGGATGCCCCAGCCGGATACTCTTTATTCTTCAGGAAATTAAGGATATCAAAATACCACGGTTTGTCATCAGATGCTTCATCAATAGCAAATACATAAGCTGGCCTGTCCAACCGAGAGATAGTGATTTGGGGAGCTTCGTTCCAGAAGTTGACCTTGTACATGGAAGACAAAGTGGCAAGGGCGTCAGCCATTTGATTTTCTGCCCGCGGTACGTGATGCAATTCAACCTTGTCGAAGAAAGGCAACAATCTCCTTGCATAATTCATATAATATATCAAATTGGGCTGACGTGTCTCCCATTCCCCTTTTATCTGATTCACTACCAGAGCTGAGTCTCCGTATACGTCTAGATGTTTGATTCGCAAATCAATGGCTTCTTCAAGCCCCATTATACAAGCTTCGTATTCGGCCTCATTATTGGTAACGGCAAAGGTCAATCGGGCAGTAAACGGGATGTGCGACCCGTGTGGCGTGGTGATGATTGCCCCTATTCCGCTACCGTAAGCATTCACAGCTCCGTCAAAAATCATCTTCCATTGGGACCCTAACTCTGGTCCCTCGTCTGGCAACGGTTCTTCGCAATCTTTCATCTTTAAGTACATGATATCCTCGTCAGGAAAATCAAATCTCATCGATTGGTACTCTTCAATAGGCTGCTCCGCCAGATACTCAGACAGCACACTCCCCTTTATAGCCTTTTGCGAGACGTATTGAATGTCATATTCAGTCAAGACCAACTGCCAACGGGCAATTCTACCTGACAACGCCTGCTTTTCGAATACATATTTGATAGGATCCATCTTCGAGATGAGCATGGTTGTATGATTCAGCATGTACTGCCTCAAACGCTTGGCGGCCCAGGCTAGCGCGCAACAAGTTTTCTCCAGCATTGAGTATCGAGATTCACAGTCTGTAAATTTCTTACTCAAGTAATAGATCGCATGCTCTTTTCTCCCCGTCTCGTCGTGTTGACCGAGAACACAACCCATGCTTCCCTCAAGAACCGTCAAATACATGATCAAGGGTCTCCCTGCCACTGGGGGTATCAAAATAGGAGGCTCCTGCAGATACTTCTTTATTTTATCGAACGCCTTTTGACAATTTTCGTTCCACGTTACAGCTTGATCTTTCTTCAACAGCTTGAATAATGGTTCACACGTGGCCGTTAGGTGAGATATGAACCGGGCGATGTAGTTCAATCTCCCTAAAAACCCGCGCACCTCTTTCTCTGTTTTAGGCGTCGGCATTTCTTGAATTGCTTTTATTTTAGCAGGATCGACCTCTATTCCTCTTTCGCTTACGATAAACCCCAGCAGTTTACCCGATCTCACCCCGAAGGTGCATTTATTAGGGTTCAGCCTCAGCCTGAACTTCCTAAGTCTTTTAAACAACTTCAGCAGATTCACCAGATGCTCTTCCTCCGTCTGGGATTTGGCAATCATATCGTCAACATAAACTTCGATCTCTTTATGCATCATGTCATGAAAAAGAGTCGTCATCGCACGCTGATATGTTGCCCCAGCATTTTTCAAACCAAAGGGCATCACTTTGTAGCAAAATGTTCCCCACGGCGTTATGAAAGTAGTCTTCTCCATATCCTCTGGCCCCATTTTAATTTGATTATAGCCTGAAAAGCCATCCATGAAGGAGAATACGGAGTATTGAGCGGTATTATCAACTAACACGTCAATGTGAGGAAGTGGAAAATCGTCTTTTGGGCTTGCTTTATTCAAATCTCTATAATCCACGCACATTCGAACCTTGCCGTCTTTCTTTGGCACTGGTACGATGTTGGCAACCCATGAAGGATACTTCGTCACAGCCAGGAAACCAGCGTCCCACTGTTTCTGAACCTCTTCTTTGATCTTCATTGCCATATCTGGTCGCGTTCTGCGAAGTTTTTGCTTGACCGGCGGGCAATCTTCTTTCAGTGGCAGGCGATGCACGACCATATCTGTATCGAGCCCCGGCATATCTTCATATGACCAAGCGAATACATCATTATACTCTCGGAGCATTTCAACCAGCCTTCGCTTGATATCACTCTGCAGTGCGGCTCCGATACGAATATTCTTCTCAACCCCTTCCGACCCCAAATTGATAATTTCGATGACCTCGTCGTGAGGCAGAATGGCTCTTTCCTCTTGCTTCACTAACCAAGACAGTTCTTCAGGAACGTCACTATCTTCGACAACCTCTTCTTCGGTCTGGAATACCGGGTGCTCAAAGTCGGGACGAGTCATAGGTGGTTCAAGGATGTCATCTGAAAATGTTATCCTGCAAAAGGAAGGGTTAAGTGCTTCAAAATGCGTATAAAGCGAATAACCACGTTGCCATTTTATTGAAAAATACAAAACAGGAAAGACAGGGATTACGGTATTTGCACATGAAAAAAACGCCATTTATTTAATGATTAACACGCAATGTTTATAACAACACAGCCCTAAGCAAATCCTGATGCCCCGGGCAAGACATCAGATTATTCAACAATTAATAAAGCAAAGCATTACTGTTTAAAAGTCACAGGAACAAGCTCCTGAATAGACCAGTTGCACAGTCCTTGTCCTGGCGTGCTTGGCTGAATCCAGGCATCCATATCACAGTCGCTGTCTCCTTCATCAGACTCCGAAGCAGCATTGACAGTTTCGTGACATACTCCACTGGCAGAGATGGTAATTGACTTTCTGAAACGGGGGGCCCCACGGAAGGAGTTGATGACGACGGTCGGTACCCCAGTCCGAACCGGTCCATCTTCACAGGAATGTCCAGCACTTTGCCCCAGCCCTTGGCTTCTCCTGCTTCCACTAGAGCTTGAGCTTCTTTATACGATGAGACAGCTATCTCTGGCACTTTGCTCGGCCCGGGACCTTTGTCCTTGATGCGCACACCTTCGAATGCCTGGCACGGTGTCTCGTGGATCTCCCCGTCGACTTCCACATATTTAAATGACGCTAGATGGCTGACCAGGATGTCTTCTTCTCCGCACACAGTGACTACGCTGTCTCCGACCATGTATTTTAACTTCTGATGCAGGGTAGACGTGACTGCCCCCGCTCCATGAATCCAAGGTCTTCCAAGCAAGCAGCTATACGCAGGTTGTATATCCATGATATAAAACTCAGTTGCAAACACTTCCGGCCCCACTTGCAGAGGCAAGGTGATCGATCCGAAGACTGTTCTCCGCGTGCCATCAAACGCTCTGACTACCAAATCACTGGGTGTACACAAAATTCCTCGAACATCCAGCTTCATCATCGCCTTCTTGGGCAGCACATTCAAAGATGATCCGGTGTCAACCAATACGTGCGACATTACTGATCCTCTACATTCAACAGATACGTGTAATGCCATATTATGATCTCTCCCTTTCGGAGTCAAGTCAAAATCGGTGAAACCCAGACTGTGGCCTGCATTCACATGTGCCAATACTCCTTCTAGCTGATTTACGGAGACGTCCTGGGGTACAAAAGAAGTGTCCAGGACTTTCAGCAAAGCGTTTCGGTGAGCTTCCGAACATAAGAGCAATGACAGGATAGATATTTTGGACGGTGTCTGCTGCAGGTGCTCCACAATCTTATAATCACTTTTTCGAATCAAGCGCATGAACTCTTCTACATCTTTCGATGCTGCTTCTTTTTCACTTGCTTGTACCGGAGCATTTTCAACCGCTTTCCCTTTTCCTTTCGCTAGCCTTTCGACTTCCACTTCAGGGGATATAAAGATCCTGCCGCTCCTCGTCATGCCTCCTGAACCAACAACATTATCCACAATCTCCGTTGGCTGCTTGTTGACATCAATCTTTATCCCATCACAATACACCTCTAACCCATATGACCATGGGACTGCTTTCGTGTTCTCGTACGGGATTGGCCCGGCTTTAGTTATGGTAATCGGTGGTCGTTGAGCTGGTGCTGCAATAGTGATCGTCTTCCGCGGAATCGTTACCGTGGCCACATCACTCCGATTATCCACTACTGCCCCTGCAGGCTCGTCAGTTGCCGCTCGATCAAACTGCAATATGCCCTCATCAATTAAGGCCTGAACGCCTTTCTTCAAATCCCCACACCCCCCAGCTAGGGTCCAACAATCTAAGCAATACTCGTTACATCCTGGGTAAACACCTCCTTGCAACAGTCGGCTCTTTATCTCGCCCAGCGGCGTCTTTAAATCTTCAACATTCATAATAAGATTCAGACCTTCCTCAGTCAGCACGGCGTTCGCCCCATGATTAGGCATGGGTTTCTGGACTATATTCGGACCTGCCGTTCCGAAATTGATAGTCTTGTTGTCTAAAAGATCCTGCACAACGTGCTTAAAAGCATGGCAACCTTCTATATCGTGGCCCGGGGCCCCAGAATGAAACTCGCAGTGCCTGTTTGCATCGTAGCCGAACGGGGGAGCTCCCGTTATTGGCGCCAGAGTTCTTTTCTCTACCAGATTCAATCCCAACAATGTCTGCAATAAATCAGCATAGGTAGAGGGAGGCTTCTCAAACACTCTTCTCGGTTTACCACCCTGGAATCTTCGTTGAGCCTGCTGTGCCCCCTGATGAGGCTGCTGCTGCTGTGGCATTGGTTGCTGCTGAACCGGTTGTTGTTGATATGGGATAGTAACACTCGACACCTGCTGCGGCTGACGATATTGACCTCGTCCCCTGCCTCGGCCTCGGCCTCGGCCTCCAAATACTGCGCTAGCTTCGCCCTGACGGCGCCCACCATAAGCTTTCCTATTACTGCCAGATGCAGTTGACTCCTCGACTTGGAACTTTCCTTGCTTAATATTACGCTCGATCTTTTCCCCCATCAAAATCAGGTCTGAAAAACTGGCCAGAGACGTATGAAACAGCATATCATGAAACAGCCCTGTGAATGTGCCGACAAACATATCATTCATTTCCTTATCTTCTACAGGAGGACGGACCCTGGCAGCCATATCGCGCCACCTTTGCGCGTACTCTTTAAAACTCTCCCCCTTCTTCTGCGAAAGCCCGGCCAACTGGACCCGATTGGGTGCCAGGTCGCTGTTATATTTGTAATGGGCTACAAATGCCTCCGCCAATTGCTTCCAAGTCTTGATATCAGTTGGCTCCAACCCCATGTACCACTCTAGGGAAGGGCCCGATAGACTATCCTGAAAGAAATGCATTAGCATTCTTTCATCAGTGGAGTATGCAGACATCTTTCTGTAATAAGCTCGCACATGCACTTTCGGACATGTGTCTCCTTTGTACTTATCGAACGCAGGCGCTTTGAATTTAATTGGCACCCTCAAGCCAGGTACCAAGCCCATGGTTGCCATGTCCAAACCTACAGCACTCTGGTTTAGGACTCCCTTCATCTGCTCTTCCAGCATTCTAATCTTTTGGGAATCATCCATCAGCCCTTCAAAACCTCCTCCGGAGAAGGCGTCTTCCTGCTGATCCTCTTGCCACATACCGTTTCCAGCTCCGTACCCATCATATGCATTATTACGTCCAGCTCTGATCTGATTCATCCCCGGACCTCGGCCTCTGTTGCCGTACCCTTGAACACCTCCAGTAGGACCAAAAGCCATAAATCCAGTACCGTTTCCGTTTCCAAAGCCTCCGTAACCCTGATTGACCATACCATAACCATCTTGCCCAAAGCCTTGAGCATTAAAGCCATACTTGCCAGTGTTATCGAATCCCTGATCGTTGAATCCGAACCCAGTATTGACAAAGCCATTGCCTCCTAGATTATCTCCCAAATTGACATCACCCAGCCCAGCATTATGGACAGCGGTCTCATTCCCCACTCCGACGTTACCATTCACAGCAGTGGTAGCGTTGTTGACATTAGCAGCAAGTATATTGACTACGGGCGGAGCCACTGGCGTGGGAGTGCCGTCTCCATGAGCAGTATCAACCCGGACAGACTGATGATCTTCATTACCATGACCAGCGTTGCGAGCCAACAGAGGCTGGACCATGGCCTGCAAATTCTCCTGCCCTTTTGCTATAGCTTCCATGGTCTGCATGAAGAGGGCGAGCTTCTCGCGCACATCCTGCATCTCGTTCTGCATTTGGTCCATGACTTTTCGACAATTGGAGCGTGTAGAATAGCGGTGCGGATGTTGATCTGGAATCCTGTTAAGTACCTGGATCAGAGCAGGAAATAAGACACCATTCAAAGATTACCTGTAATGCAATATGAATATGAATGCAATGCAATGTGTCTGTGCATTAGGGAAGTTCATTCCCCCAGTTCTAGTGCGAAGGTGCCGGTGCAGTGACAGTGCTGACAATAGGAGTATCGGAGCTGAATCATAGAAAGCCTCATATATTGCAGAGAGAATCAATAAACCCAGGGTACAAAATCGCTGAGAATACAAAGAAGGCATGACCTCAACCAACAATCCTGGTGATGGTCAGCACTATGCAAATAAAGCATACAAGTTACTACATGAAATGATCAAATCCTCCCAAAAGTCTGGTACTCCTCTATCAACTTCTTGGTCTCCGGATGGCTTGGCCGATCAAGCAGCCCTTCAACAAGCTGGTTTCTCCTCTTGAGGACACGGCGTACGTCTTCAGCAGTTTCTTCCCATGTTGCTTCTCCAAAGCAATCTTCTAGCTTTCGCTTCTGAGACACTGCTTCATCTCTGGATTTGATTGCCTTGTTCAGAGCATGCTGGACACTATACCGGGTCATCACTTCCTCCACACATTTCTTGATGCTAGACTTCAACTTCTCTTCGAGGTCGGAAATTTGCTGCTTCAGTTTATCTTCCCTCTTCTTGTTGTTAGTGAGTGTAGCATTCCAAGTCTTATTGCAAGAGGATATCTCTCGGTGTGCCGCGTCGAGCGCTTTCTTTTTGGCTTCCAGCATGTCATGGGAGCTTCTGAACTCTTGCCCCAGACGTTCACGCTTCTTCTTTTCCTCAGTCAACTCAGCCCCTAGTCTGTTTACCAGCTCGATCTGTTGTTGGAAAGCATATACGGCCTTGTTTTTCTCACTGCGTACTTGGGCTAGCTCTTGCTCTAACCCTTCATTAATCTTCATCAAGGCTTCTTTGTCTCTCACAACTTGTTCATAGACTTCCCTAGAAACAGTAGTTGGCTCTGCTACCGGAACGGGAACAAGGATTGGTGCATCTGGAAACGGCATCCTCAACTGACTAGCCCTCTCCTGAATCCAGACTTTATAAGGTGCATAGGCCTGACAGTCATTCTTACCTAACAGTGGTTTCCCCTTGCGGTTAATACGTGTCCAGGCATGTTGCAACTTGGCTAATAACTCCCCCTTCACATCTCCAGTGAAGTACAGAGATTCCTGTACTTCTTCCTCCTGAGGTGGATTCTTCAGCGCATACCCAAACTGGCGAATGAATAGAGAAGGGTTGTAATTGATACACCCTTTTCTTCCTATCAGCGGCACATTAGGGTACCCAGAACAACTGAAGATGAGCTCAGATCCCAACAAATCTCGATCAAACCATACAACGTCTTCAGAAGATAGCCTCATCAGGCGTTCTGACCAACTGGCTGAGGTTGCACTATCTGCAAAGGGTCCCTTCATGGGGAGATGACTTTTGAACCACATATTCAATAGAGGAGTACAGCAGTAAACAACTTTCCCCCTTCGGTTTTCGTTCTTATAGTGCAATGAATGATAGAAGTCTCCGATCAACGTTGGCACTGGGTTGCCTGCAGCAAACAGATAGAAGGCATCCAAATCCACAAAGTTGGGCAAGTTAGGAAACAGCACAATTCCATAGATGCATAAAGCCAGAATAGCATTGAAAACCACCCAACAACCGTTCTTGGCGTACTCTCGAGCTTTGACAACTAAGAAATCCAGCGAGAAACCTGACACCCCAAGCCAAGAAGTCAATAACAGATCTGCAGCGTTCATATGCAAGGCTTTGGCTAAGTCCTCCAACTTGGGCTCAGCAGCAGAGTGAATAAAAGGAACCTTGTTCTGCACAGGAAGCTCGGTAAACTCCACATACTCCTCAATGGTAGGTCCTAGAATGAAGTCAGCAAAAGTAAAGCATCTCAATGCGGGGTCATAGAACTGCATCAAGGTGTATAGCCCGTTCATCTCATCAGCAGTGGGCTTACAGACTAATCTCAGTAATCTCCCATGGCTCATTCTGAAGCTTCTTCTAACCTCCTCATCGGTGAGAGATATCAGACCAAACAAAGAAGTAATATCAGGTGAAGGCAGCTTGTACGCAACTGTCTTCCTCAAACTAGCCATAATCAATACTCAGAAATCCGGGCACTAGAACTAGGGAAATGCAAATGCACCTGCAGCACAGACACACGTTAGTGAAATGCAAATGGTAATGGATATGCAGGCAATGCAATGCAAGTAACATGCAACAGGGACCAAAGCTGCAGCTGAATAGCCTAAACCCAATCAAGAAAGGTCTTAGATAGACCATCCAGAAGTCATCAAACCCTGGTCTCAGATAGACCTAACACAAAGCTCCAATACTGGTCTCTGACAGACCTCAAACCACAACTCCAACTGGTCTCTGGTAGACCTCAAATCACATCTCTAATTGGTCTCTGACAGACCTCATAACACATCTCCAAATGGTCTCTGACAGACCTCATAACTCTCCATAAATAACCAGGATCTCTGATCAAGAAATAACCGGTATCTGAAGGTCTGGTTACCTGCATAACCCCAAATCCCCTCACAGGTGGGTGGCCCTATAACTGGCACAAGGTACGGCATCCTATGCGGTCGTCGGCGTCACAGACTTTCAGGGTTGATGATACGATTCCCAGAAGGAGTGGCATCATCAAATCCTGAAGAGGCCTCACTCAGCCAACTTCCAAATGATCGGTTCCCGGAGTCGACAATTCAGCTGACCAACAACCCCTTCGACCCAAAGGGTAGAAAAAGAAGCCAACCAGAAGAACCTCGTCCGAGTGTAGATTTCATGAGACACTAATGCAAGCAAAGCCGGCACGCGCCCACTACTTTCTACTCTAATTCTAGGTGCACTCAAGCCCAGGTCCGGCTTCTCACTCAATATCAGAACACCCGTCACACCCCAAATACAGCAATAATAATCAATATACAAAGCTGAAAATACAAGGTTAGAAATATACAATAACTCCATACAAAATCCTCGACGGGAAAACAAGCGTTAGGATTGACTCTCTCAAGGGACGTTGGATCCCAAATGCATAAGAACCCTCGCAGTCCTTAGCAGCCAGGGGACGTTGGATCCCCAGCAGAGTCGCCAGCTGTCGCTACTGCGAAAATCGGCGCCGGCTGAACAGAAGAGTCGCCACCGTGCGTTATTTATCCCACGGGAGGGAAAGGAAACGCTCAGAGTAAACCTCGCACAACACGGGAAAGGTATGGTCATCGCAACCAAAACCTGGATTCGGGAGTCGGTTACGCAAGGGGAAGGTATTAGCACCCCTCACGTCCGTCGTACTCGACGGGATCCACGCTTGTTTTCGGGTATGGATTGTTATTCTATCTACGCTAAAGGTCTGGGGTTAAAAGAAAATAAA
Organism: Lathyrus sativus; assembly: GCA_963859935.3. Lineage (NCBI taxonomy): Eukaryota > Viridiplantae > Streptophyta > Magnoliopsida > Fabales > Fabaceae > Lathyrus > Lathyrus sativus. The sequence continues at coordinate 324,359,225 of OZ012736.1, forward strand.
ATGAAAATAAAAAATGACTCGGCAAAGTATCGCACTTTATGCCTACGTATTCCCGTTTGGAACGAGAAATCAGAGTCAACGTAGTTCGCCTACCTACGGGAAAGGAGGGGAAGGTTGCTCGCTAGGATATCGCATCCTATGCCTACGTACTTTCATACAGCATGAAAGATCAGAGCAAACGTAGTTCGGGCCACGTACGACACAAGTCTGTCTTGATTGATTTTATTCCTTCTGAAAAAGGTTTTCTTGATTAACAGTCCCGGCGGACGAAAATGACGTCTTGATGAGTTCACATTCTTTTACGGAAGAAGTGTCTTTTATTGTGTTTAAAATCTTTATGTGTTTTTCTGTTTGTTTTGAGAAAGAAAGAGACAGAACTCTAACCTACGGTTGCGAAGGGAAACAAACTATCCTAATGTTATCATGCATGGGTTAAGACCTAGTGTCTATCATGCTCCTCTCTTGCACAGAGAGAAACAGAGATCCTACGGGATAGGCAGAAACAGAAACAATATCAGATATATACAGTAAAACAGTAAAATGCATGGATGCAACAGTACAAGCGAGGCAAGGGAGTCCCACTCAACCTCGAACCTAGAAAACAATAGGCAAAAGTGAACAGACTTCACTTTCAACCCAACAGGGTAAACAGCAAACAATACAGTCCAGAAAACCAATCAAACATCAGAAATGAAATACAACAGCAAAAGAAACAGCATCAGCAGCTCTGAATCAACATCTGGCTTCAAGCAATCTCCAATCAGCTACAGGCTTCAACAAGCATCAGTCTCCATCTTCATGGCCTTCAGGAAAGGGCTTTGATCATCAGTCTTCTATCTGCAATGGCTTTTCTTCAAGCTCAAACCTCCAGGATGAGGAATCAGTCACAAGAGTGAAGTGAATGAATGTTAGACAGTTGATTACCTACCAAGGGTGGCTCATCAACTGTTAACATTAAACAGAAAGTTTCCTCTCAAAAGTTCTATCTTTCAAATATATTCACTGATCCTTCCAAAGGAAGGAGGTGGATATTAGAAAGAGACTTTGAATCATAGAGAAAGGATGGATGCAGACAAGGCATGCCATGTTTGAGAAACAAGCTTTCTAATCTAGAGCTCTGCCTAGCTCCTAAACCCTAGTCTCCTCAGCAGCTGCTAGCAGGAACCTCCTCTCCAACTCTGGCAGTTGATCTTCAACCTCTGGATCTCCAATGGTCTTCATCTTCACAAGACTTCAGCTCTCCCAAGTCCCCAGACAAACCCAATACCCAAACAAGCAAGCAATAATCCCCAGAGGGCACACCACACCAGTCAATCAGATATAACAGAGAGTATTAATAGCAGTAGGGGAATCCTGACTTTTTCTAAGGGATTTAATAACTACCCATAGCCCCTATAGTCCCATAACTAATCTAGTCAAACCCTAAGTCCTAAGGGAAAGAATCAAACTTCCTAAGTCATCACCTAAGAGCCCTAAGTTGTTCATGTTGTTCAAGCCTACATTAATCACCTAAAATTAATTTCTAAAAATGAGAACTAAATTGAATCCACAAGTTCAATGTCTAATCTAAACACCCTAAAAAGAATGAACAAAAAATATGAAGGCATCTAATAGAACAAAAATTAGTAAAATCATGCATGAAATGAATCTATTTAAAATGACATTTATTTAGAAAATATGGAAAAAATATGAAATAAAAATAAAAATGCAATTTTATTTAATGACTATTTTCTAGACATTCTAATGAAAATGATGTAAAAAGAATGAATTAAAAATGAATTTTTATGTATTTATTATGAATTTTTAAAGTGAATGAAAAATTAAAATGAATTAAAAAACAATTGGAATTAAAATGAGAGGGAGGGGGTACTAATATCAATCACGCCTAGTTGTATCCAGGATGGGCCAACAATGGTGGGGTGCGCGTAGCAAGTTACTAAGGCCCAGAACCACTCAGCAATTATAATAACAAAGAAGAGGAATCAGGGGGGTGAGAAAAGAAGGAGTTTCACGTTCAAAATCCTAATGGGCTCATTACTGGGGGTGAGGATAGCACATCACATTCAGGCCCGCCCGTTTCAATTAATGAAACGGTGCGTTTGGCACCAACAGCTTTCCCTCCAAAATCTGAATCAAATAAGAGCCACACGATTGGCTTGGAGGTCAATGGTCCAACATGAAATGAACGCACACGATTTCGTCTTCCTCATCAGTTCAAAAGAGAGCTAGGGTTTTCTCTCCATGGCAGCCATGCACGAGCCAGCTTCCACCAACCTGTTCTCACTCTACAGTCCATGAAACGCCACGCCATAAACACGAAAATCACTCTAAATTCCTCCCTCTATACGCCTATGGTCCTAGTTCAATCTGAAATTCACTAGATCACTCAACCCGATAACAACAAGTTCTGGTCACCATGGAAGTACTCTGCAACTCATCATCACAATTCACAATCAAACTTATACTAATCTAATCTATGACTAATGGTTATCATTCTGATCTATCAAGCTAAGATTATGATGCATTCTACTACAAGTTCCAAGCCCTAACAGTTTTTACAACCTGCTAACAAACATCACCAAACCACTCCAAACTCAACCTAATTGCTCTACTAACATCCTACATTATATCTAAACTAATAAAATCATGCTAACCTAATTGAATCAAGCTGTGGCAGAGAAAATGCACCTGGTGTGAAAGCTTGTGGATGATGATGAAATTCGTGGATCTGAGACTTGTGAGGCTTGGATCCTGATCTACAATTGCTCTACTTGCTTCTGTTTGCAACACTTGAATGAACCTTGGCTTGAATTGTGCTATCAACTTGAAATTGCAATTTTGATGTTGATGATGGAAGTGCTCGAAAATGGATTGATCACACCTTGTTCTTGGTTGAATTCTGATCTATGATGATGAATCAGTATGATGAAGTTGATTTTGATGGTGATTGGTGAAGAATTTGAGGAATTGAAGTGAAAATGCAATGAGAAAGAATGAGAGAATTTGGGAAATTCTTGGTGAAAAATGAGTCCAACCCTTGATCAATCTTCATTTCATGAATATATAGGGCTCACATGAACATTCTAGATCCATCTTACACATTCCCTTGCCTTCCAACTTTGATTCATTTTGGCTATGTTTCTTCAATTACAAGTAACCAAGGATAACTTTTCTTTTTCCTTCTAAACTCAAAAAAGTGCTTGAACCATTGTCTTTAGAATGTCTTTTCCATTCAAAATCATATATTGGAAGTCTCCATTTGGACTTATAAATCTCCCAAACCATTTTTCATTTTGACTTTATTCAAATTATAAGCCATTTTAGTTCAAATTTGGACCAATCATGCAACTTCATGTTATGAGCTTTTCCAACAATTTGTGACCTTCTTTCTAGACTCAAAATCACATTTGGAGCAAGTTTGATGTTGTAAGTTTTTCCATTTGAGGCCTCCTTGTATGAGTTTTGGACATAGGTTAAAATGACCTGTAATTCACAAATGCCCAAAATACCCTTTGCTTGCCAAGACCATAAGTTGAGTTCCACACATCATATGAGGGCATGCTATACCATTCTAGAAAGCTAAGACAATGAGGAACAATTATTATGTTGACCAAGAATTCATTTGAAATCTCCTTGAGGGGTAAAAATTGCTTGGAAGTCAAGTCACTTTCACAGACAGAATTTCAGATACCTCAGATGACCTGTAACTTGAAAGGACCATAACTTGGGTTCTATAAATCTCCTTGATGTCTTCCACCACTCAAATTAAAGGTCTTGAGATCCTCTACAAGTTTCATGTTGGCCAAGAAGCCATTTGAAGCTAGCATTTTGACTTATCTTGCTTGGAAATTTGACCTAAACTAGGGGATTTTACACAGAAACCCTAATTTAGAAACTCCTCTTCTCCTTGATTTCTCTTGAATTCCTCTTGGCATACCTCCATATCCTTCTTCATATGTCCAATGATGAACCCCACATCTCTCCACCAGACTTGAATGCCCCTCAAATCAGTCAATTGACCTAGGGTTGACCCAGATGAAACCCTAGTTGACTGTCTTCAACTGTAGCTCTTGTGCTCTCATCAATGACTTGTCTCCTTCCCCAAATGACTTTCTAAGTCCTCCAAGATGTCTAGATACTCTCCATGCCTTCAACTCACAGCTCACAACCCTCTTGTTGATCCTCAGATACCCTCAGCTAGGAGATGGACTCAAGGCTTGATCTGCTGAACTCTTTGCTTTCAAATTCTTTCCTGATAACTTGAATGAGATTGAATTGGGATAATAACCTCTTGATAGGCCTCTAGAGATGAGAATAATGATTGGTCCCCTGTTGAATGACTTGCTATGCTTATGCTATGCAGATGGTTAGTCTATGTACATGACTCTATATGCAGATGCTAATGACATTGAAACATAAACCAAATGAATAAGGTTAGGCAAATTTTAGGGTGCACAATAAGGAAAAAAATGACTTGTACAACTTTGCACATCCCGCCAGACACCAACCAAACCTGCTCCATTTGCAGCGTCCAAATAGCCCACAAACGATACCGCATGCACAGGACACTGACAAGAGGAAAATAAATGATACCTTAACCTTAAGATAGAAGTTGATGATTTGAATAAAAAGGGCCATAACAGAGAAAGGGAGGGAAGAAGAAAAGAAAAACATAAAAAAGAGAGAAAACGAAACCTTCAACGAACTTTTGTCATCTTCAATTCATCATCAAAAACCTGTAAAACCAAAGCTAAACAATCTACAACAACAATAATTAAACAACACAAGGAGAAGACAAAGTCTCAGATTAAAAGCAACTCACGCATCTACAATAATGGAATCAGAGGGAAGAACGCCACATACACGGTGAAGACGAGCTTCAAAGCTTTGAAACATAAGCGTAACAATCAGCAATAACAGAGGAAGTGTTTTCACGCATAAAAGAGGTGAAGAAGCTGAGAAATACATGGCGAGATTGTGCGCGAAATGAGGAGGACGACATTGAAGCAGGTCACGACTTAGGTACTTTGAATCTCTGTTCTTCTTCCTCGCCTGTTGCTTTTGAGTTTGGTATTTGATTGATTTGTGATGCTCGATGATGATTGTGTTGTAAACATTGTTGTATGTGTTTTTTTTTTTTTTCTGCGTACTGAGTTTTTGCCGAGTGAGTTAGGGGAACACTGGGTTAAGGTTGTGGCAGAGTATCTCGTGTCTGGAGGTTTTTGTAGATGGAGAGAGAGCGAGAGTTTCTGAGGACGGCGATGAGGAGAGAATGGGAAGCTTGACTTCTTGTTTTGGTACGTTATGGTTTTTTGTTTTTAGGTCTAGGCATGGGCCGGGATGTCGGCCCGTTTTTGCGGCTGTCTTTTGTCCGCACCCCCACTCATTCGCACACCTCCTTGTAACTTCAATGTCTCAAGTCTTTGGGCCAAGGGGCTTGAGCCCAACATCCCTTTTCTTTCTTTCTCCACCCATTTTGCATTGCCACACCTTTTTTTTTTATTTTTAGATTTAGTTGTTAATTAATCTTTATTTATTTAGCTTTTATTTTATTAACTAGATAGTAATTTTAGGATTTATTATATTAACTCTAATTTGTGAATTAACTTTAGTTTAATTAAATTAGGTTTGGTTTTTTAATTAGATTTTAATTAGTTTAATTTTAATTTAGAGTTAGATTAGATTTTAATTGGACTTAAATCTAGAATTAGTTTTAATTTTAGAACTTAGCTTTTATTTAGAATTAGATTAGAATTTATTCTTAATTTTAACTTAGGATTAGGATTATATTTTAATTAGTTTTTGATTAATTATTTAATTAGATTTAGCGGTATTAGAATTTTAATTAATCCTAGAATTTAATAACTTTAGGATTAGAGATTAGATTAATTCCAGTACTAGTTTTAACTTTAACTTAGAATCCGATTAGGAACTAATCTTAATTGAGCTTAGGCCTTTTTTTTATATATTAATTCTTAATTTTGGTTTTAGTTTCGATTAATTCTCAAGTGCATTAACAAATATTTCTTCAATGATACTTGTACATATTTTCCATAAATATTAATTTATGTTTCAATATTTGGTGTTGTCTGTGATTGCGATGCTTCGCGTTTACTTGTCGTTTACCTCATGTTTTCGCATGATCCCTTAGGATTCCTAACTTGACTTAATTTCTGATTAAGTTTGAGGTAGGAGACACATCAGTCTTTCAATCTAAGCATGACAAATTATGTTGGTTTTCCTCCTAATCCCGATTTTAGGGCCACTTTGTATGAAAACAGTTAGGGTTCAGTTTCCCCTAGACCTTCCGTGCGTTTGTCTTTTCTCATCTCAAATTTGTTCAAGACCCTTAATAAAGAACGGTAAACATCGTACCCTATGAGCCTTAAGTACATGGGGAATGATGAGTGGGGGGTTTCTCCTCGCTTGTCTAGAGTGTTTAGCGTATGCCCTTTGGGCGATATGCGACGCATTCGCTCTCGTGTCATAGTCTTTAGTGCGACGCGAGTCTCAAACTAACTCTAATTCACTTAAGTAAAACTCACAAACAAAATTAAAACCTTTTTATCCTTCGGGATTGTTCCTCAAACAATTTTCAGAAAAGAGTACGTTGTTTTTCCATTCTACCTCAAACAGGCATCGTCCCTAACAGTTGGAATGGAAACTTAGTGTTACTGATAAAAACACTTAACCAACCTTTGGTCCCATAACCCGACCTATGTTTGCTCTGATTTATCATACTAGATGAGGACACATAGGCACAAGACGACGATGTCTTGGCGAGCAACCTCCTCTATCACTTGTAGTTTTCCGAACTACGTTGACTCTGACTTTCCCATTGCACGAGGGAATACGTAGGCATAGGGCACTGATGTCCTATCGAGTCTCTTCTTTTCTTCCCCCCCCCCCCCCCCCCCCCCCCGCTTAGTAGTAGCTTTTAGATAACTTTCACCCATAGATTAGGCAACAAGCATGGATCCCGTTGAGTACAACGGACGTGAGGGGTGCTCATACCTTCCCCCTGCGTAACTGACTTACGAACCCAAGATTTGGTTGTGATGACCTTGTCTTCTTTTTTCTTTTAGGTTTTCTTTGATCGTTTCCTTTCCCTCTCTTTGGGGATAAATAACGTTCGGTAGTGACTCTTCTGTTTGTTTCCGCCAGCCTTTTTTCGCAGTTGCGACACATTGTGACAGAGAGAAATGCAACATTTCAATAACAATTAAGTGATTCAACACAACACATATAACAGGTAAATGATGTTTACAAACATCTAGCACCTATGCTTAAACAGAAACATAATGTTTCTTATAGAAATGAATATTTAAGTAAACTAGCAAGCAAAACCAATGAGACAGTCACAACCATACAAGTTTAAGAGCAAACCAAGGTTCAAACATGACTTATAACAGATATTAAACATGTCCATACTCAATGCACATCAAAAACTTGCATGATTCTAAAAGTAGCTAGTTATGAGTACTTACCTCTTGTAGCCTTCTTAAGAAAATGCACAAAGTAAGAATTCCAGTTGAGAGGTGATGATTCAAATAGCCTCAAGATGCTCCAAATAAGCTATTCAAGTAGTCCAAAACTTCCTCCAAGACAGAATGATGGTTTTTGCTAGGAATGACCAAGAACTTCCAAGGGAAAACCTATAAAATGGTGTTACATAAGTGTGGTAATGATTTGGATAGCTTAAAAAACTTATATGTAAGGTGTTTGAAGGGTTAGATTAGCTGGAAATGAAGTGCACATAGTTTTTGCTTCAAAGATGTAGAAAGTCAAACTATCTTGGATTGACAGTTGACTTTTTGAATGAGGTGTTTTCTGGTGAAGGTGATTGTTTGAACATCTTCAATACTTCATTTGTGATGTGTTTGAAGTGTTGGTGAAAGTGTTTGATGGCTGGAAAAGGTTTTGATAGAGTTTTTGCAAAGACAGGTTTTGTGCTACAAGAGAACAAATTCATAATTTGCAAGATGGTTATGATTAGAGGGGAGAGATATTTTGCATGGTTTCTAGCTTAATCTGCTATTTTTTTGGATGTGAGAAGAGTGTCATATTTATAGGCAAGGTTAGAGAGGGAGTGGTCTTGGCAGTTCAGATCATTTTGCAAAGTTTTGCCTTTTTGGAGGGAAAAGTGAGCAAATCCCACTTGTGATTTTGTTTCTGAGCAATAACGAGCTTCCAATGAATTTCATCATCACTAATAACCTGTAAATAGTTGGTATTAAATGAAAGGAGACTTGCATCTGATGCAACAACTGAGTTGCAGCAGGTTTTGGCATAAAGTTTCTTTTTCATGGCTACTTGGTTGTACTTTCTTTGAATAAAAAATTCATTTAACCAATGTTCTGGTTTTTGCTTGTGGTACCTTCTTTTACTATCATCAACTAAACCTCTAAACGTCAGAGCATGAGCTAACTAAGTGGTTAGGAGGGATTTGGATGGTTTATGCATCCATTGACAAGATATGTACTTGATTTTGTGACATGACAAACCTTCAACTTCTCCTAAAGAGCTTTCTAACAAGCTTTGAACCACTCCATTTGGATGTGTGGTTAGGAAGTTATGATAATTTTAAGTTGGCTTAAAATTAGGGTTTTTTCATGAACGCTAGTTTCTTGATTTGCAAGTTATCCATCAATCCTTGATTAAATATCCACCAAACTCATTAGTTAAGTACATAATGACATTGGAAAACTTGCTTTCTTCAATTTGGGGTCAAAACCCTAAAAGTCAAATAGTTGACTTTCCAGACAGACGAACCGAACAGTTGAAATCTTCAGGACCGATCCTTAGTGTTCTGGGTTCTTTGAGCCTTTCAAACTTCTTGAGGAGACTTTAATAAGTCATAGGAGTACCATAAACCATGATTCAAGCCTTGAAAAACCATCTAAGCCAAAAGTCAAACTTCAGTTGAATTTTTCCACTAGAAACCCTAATTAGGGTTTTGCACTGCACTGCTCCTATTATTTTGGTAACAACCTTAAATAGAACTTGATCTTGGCAAAATATGAGCCTCTTGATGATATAAAAACTTGATTTGTAGAAGATAAATCCAACAGCTTGACTGATCAGTCCATAAGATCCTTGATTTTGATAGTGTGAAACCTTAATTCATCTGCATCTTGACAAATACCAAACTTGAAAGAGGTTAAGTTAGATAACATATGCTTGATACACCTAGAATGATAATGGAATCTAGGGGTCAAATTTTGGGGTATGACAGTTTGCCACTAATTAAATATCTTCACCAAATGGAAATGAAAGACAATGATCTCCATAGAATCATGGTGAAAGGTATTTAAATATAACAAACAGAAAACTTTGCCCTTAGATACAATGGTATGCAAAAGGACAAATGCTGATCATGTAATGAGTTCTAATAATGATGCTTGAGTGCAAGAAAATGTTGACACAAGCAAAAGGAAAAAATGAAGAAGAAAACAATGAGTAAAAACTCACTGGGAACACAGACACACTGCAGGAGAGATCCAAAGCATACCAACCAATAGTTGAAACATGACTAATGATGGTACTTTATGGGGATCCTCCACACAGGGGACAGGGAACAAAAACTCCATCGGGGAAGACAAACCTCCAATGGGGAAAACAAATCCATTGAGGAAATGTATATCCGGCTGGAAGATTCATCAAAGGAAATAAGGTTAGGAAACCACACATGGGAATAAAAGTCAACAGACTCAGACTCCAACTGGGGATTCAAAAGACAAGAGACACAATCCCTATTAGGGAACAAACTAATGAGGATTTTCCTGGCAACGAAGAGTTCAAACGGGATATTCAGGACAAGACTAGAAACAAGACCAGATTTACTAGGGATGCTAGTGACTACCAGACCTCCAAGACCTGCTAGGGATGTCCAGGGATGTTGGTCACAACCAACTATCCTAAATGTACGGAAAAAAACTCTGCCAATAATCATTGGGGTTTCAAACGATGCCAGTAACTATAGGTCTTTCCCGGGGATTGGTGACAATCAAACCACATGTCAATAAAAATTGAAACTCATCAAATAATGCCAGTAACTACTGGGCTTACTGGGAATCTCACAAAAGAGACGCGAGCTACAACCATATTCCAATAACAATTGGGGTTCAAATAGTGTCAGTAACTACTGGACTTTGGGGGAAAAATGATGTAGGTTACAACCATATTCCAATAACAATTGGTTTTTAATAGTGCCAGTAACCACCGGAATTTAGTAGGGGATAGAAATAACAATTTTCAAATGGCGCTAGTAACCACCGGACTTCAAGGGGAGATGTTGGTAACAAACATATTCCAATAACAATTGGGATTCAATCAATGTCAGTAACTACTGGACTTCCTGGGGAAATGTTGATAACAAACAACATTCAGAGATATAACAGAGTTGGATGAAAATTTCCAATTATAATTGGATTTTAAACAATGCTAGTAACCACTGGGCTTCCAAGAGGAAACAAGTAACGACCAAACACTCCACTATCAATAACAATTGGTTTTTAATTAAATGCTTATATCTACTGGACTTTACAGGGGATATGACAACCAAAACATTGATGCCAATAACAATTGGATTTTAAGCAATGCCAGTAACTACTAGCCTTCCCAGAGGACGTGTGACAACAGTTCCACCATAAAAAATGATTGCTAGTGACGACTAGATTTGACAAACTAGTGTCAACTAGCATGATGATACCAATAACAATTGGATATCCGCAAGGATTGCTAGTAACAACTAGACTTTTAAAAGGATATTGGTAACGACCAGATCAACAATACCAATTACGATTGGTTTTACGCAAAGATTTCTAGTAACAACTAGACTTCACGGGGATATAGGTATTTATCACAAATAATATCTAAACCATATAACTTAATAAAGTTAAGGTAACAACCAAAAGGTAAGCCTGTGACAATACGTCAGAAGCAAAGGAGTTTGGTAACGACCAAGGGATCTCAAGATGGTATCCAGTAACTACAGGGGAAGGAACACCTGACAGATTCTTGATAAAGAAAACCGTCCAACCGAAACACAATGGCCACAACCAGAACAAACCAAACCAAGAGGTATGCTGAAAAATGCATATGCTAAAAGTATGATGCAGATGCAATGCCGAACGACTCGCAGGGGAAAGCAATGAAAGATAGATAACGATCTACCACATTGGAGGCAAAAAGAATCACACTGAACCCTAACACTGGAGAATGGTTCTAATCCTCTGGAGAGGAAACAAACCCTGTTCTTGCAAACTTGCTGGAGAGAGGTCACAACTTCAATACAGCTGACAAAAATAACTATTCAGAGATATTGACACTTCGTAGCACGGCAGCATGGGGAAACAAATATCTATAGATCTCCTATTCCTCAAATGACGGTTGTCGTACCTCGAAAAATATGATCCTCGCGATGGACACAAAAAATACGTTCGAAATAGAGTCGCCACCGGACTTTATTCATTCCAAGGATTGAATAGGAAAATATCGATAAAACTTTTAAGGAGATAAGAACATGGTCATCGCAACCAATATTCTAGGTTCTGGAATCGGTTACATGAGGGGAAGATATTAGCACCCCTCATGTCCGTTGTACTCAACGGGAACCTCTTGATTCGATTCAAGAGTAAATTTAGCTACGCTTGTTTATTTTCTTCTAAGGTTTCTCCAAAGGGGGAATGGTTGGTTTTAAGATAGGGTGCTCACCAAGGATTGGGGCCCTTGTGCCTACGTATCTTCACTTGTATGAAGTGGAAAATCAGAGCGTTCGTAGTTCGTGGGACTACGGGAAAAGAGGGGATTGTGGAATTGTGGGGAAATGTGCTCGCCAAGATCATCGCAATCTTGTGCCTACGTATCTTACATTCAGAGGAGAATGAAGAATCAGAGCAGCCGTAGTTCGACCGACTATGGTAAAAGGTTGGTAAATGAACGAGTGTTTAGGTCGCATTCTAACTGCTAAACGTTGGCTTGTCTTCTCGCTAGGGGAGGCTGAAGCACGAGTTTGTTATGCGCGGAAGAACAAACTAAACAATGTTCTTTAAGAAAAGGTGTAGGAACCTAAAGGTGGGAAATAAAGAAAATTGCTTGCTAGGATCATCGCAATCTTATGCCTACGTATTGTAAAATATTTCACTGATAGAATTAAAAGTTCTATTTACAATGTTGCAACTACATGCTTTAAATAAGAGAGAATAGAAAACCTAATGGGTTTTGACTAATGGGCCTCATTACTAATACTACTAATTACTATTTACAGTCTAATATTTACAACACTCCCCCTCAAGCTGGTGAATGGATATCTATCATTCCCAGCTTGCAAGTAAGTTGTTTGAATCTTTCTGTTGGTAAGCCTTTTGTTAACACATCTTCGAGCTGATGCCCAGAAGGAACGTAAGATGTAGTTATCAGCCCACTATCCAACTTCTCTTTGATAAAATGTCGGTCAATCTCAATGTGTTTAGTCCTGTCATGCTGAACAGGATTATGAGCAATACTAATAGCTGATTTATTGTCACAAAACAATTTCATAGGGCCTTCACACTGTATCTTCAAGTCTTCTAGAACTTGTTTCATCCACAATAGTTCACAAATTCCTAGTGCCATAGCTCTAAATTCTGCCTCGGCGCTTGATCGAGCAACTACACTTTGTTTCTTACTCTTCCAAGCTACAAGGTTACCACACAGAAAAGTACAATAGCCTGACGTAGATCTTCTATCACTCACTGAGCCGGCATAATCCGCATCAGTGTAAGTCTTCATAGCTAAATTCTCACCTCTTTTAAACAAAAGTCCTCTCCCTGGAGTTGCTTTAAGATATTGTAGGACGCGGTCTACAGCCTGCAAATGTCTCACCCTCGGATCATGCATGAATTGACTCACCACACTGACTGCATATGCTAAATCTGGTCTAGTGTGTGCCAAGTAAATCAATTTTCCCACTAATCTCTGATATTGACCCTTGTCAACTTTGTCACTTTCCTCCTCAAAGCTTATCCTGTGATTTTGTTCAATGGGAACACTTGCAGGTTTGCATCCAAGTTTGCCAGTTTCCTGCAAAAGATCAAGAACATACTTCCTTTGAGAGATAAAGATGCCTTGCTTTGAGTAGGCTACCTCAATTCCCAAGAAATACTTGAGTTGTCCAAGGTCTTTCATCTCAAACTCTGCCGATAATTTCTCTTTGAGCAAATGTCTCTCAGTCAAATCATCTCCTGTAACAATAATATCATCAACATAAACAAGAAGTACAGTCAATTTTCCTTCCTGTGAATGTTTAAAAAATAAAGTGTGGTCTCCTTGACTTTGCTTATAGCCCAAACACACCATTGCCTTTGTGAATCTTCCAAACCATGCCCGAGGGGACGGCTTTAGTACATATAAGGCTTTCTTCAATTTACACACCTTGTTAGCTTCATTTGTTATGCCAACACCCGGTGGAATCTCCATATACACTTCTTCCTCTAAGTCTCCATGCAAGAATGCATTTTTAACATCAAACTGTTGCAATTCCCATCCACATGAAGCAGCAAGAGATAGTAAAATTCGAACAGTGTTCATTTTTGCCACTGGGGAAAATGTCTCCTCATAATCAATACCATATGTCTGAGTATAACCTTTTGCCACTAGTCTTGCCTTGTACCGATCAAGTGTGCCATCAGATTTATACTTTACGGTATAGATCCTTCTGCATCCAACCGGCTTTTTGTCTCTTTGCCTTTCAATAATCTCCCAAGTACCATTTTTTTCAAGTGCTCTCATTTCCTCATCCATAGCTTGGACCCAATTTCTATTTTTCAATGCTTCTTCAACTGATAATGGGATTTTCACAGAATCAACAGCTGCAATAAAACTTTGATATTGTGTGGAAAGATGTTTAGTGGAGACATATTGAGAGATAGGGTGTCGATATAAGGAGGGACAAGATCTTTTATCCTTCCTCAAAGCAATGGGTAAATCAACTGGATTAGTGTCACAAGTATCAGAAATAGAACAATCATCATTTGAGGAATCATTTTCAGTACTTACCTCCGGTTCAGACGATTGAATTTGTTTCTGGAGAAGGTCAAATTTACTTCTTCTCTGATATACTAGAGTTGGTGCTGAAGGTGCTGATTCCTGTGGAACATAAGGTATTGAAGGACCAGGAACAATTACTGACTCAGATTCAGGTGTTGAACTAGGACTCAAACTCAAACTAGGTGACAACTCGGGTTCAAGAGAGGGAACACTGACAGGTGTTCTCGGGAGGCTAGGACCAAGGATCAGAAACTCGGACTCAGACTCTAAGTCACTCATGTTCTCCCCCTGAGACTGAGAATGAGTGAAGTATGACACATTTTCATGAAAGGTGACATCTTTGGAGACAAAGAATTTCCGACTCAGAGGATGATAACATTTGTACCCTCTTTTATTGGGTGCATAACCCAGAAAGATACATCTGACAGCACGGGGATCCAACTTGTTGCGATATTGTTTGTGAACATGAACAAAAGCAACACAACCAAACACGCGAGACTCAAGATTATGTAAGATAGGAACAGAGGGAAAACGTGAGAGCATAAATTGAGCAGGACTAATATTACCTAACACTCGAGATGGGACCCGATTAATCAGATAGGCAGCAGTAAGAACTGCCTCCCCCCAATAAGAGGTGGGAACAGACATTTGAAACAGGAGAGATCGAGCAACTTCAAGTAAATGACGGTTTTTTCTTTCTGCGACACTGTTTTGTTGTGGGGTGTCAACACATGTGAATTCATGAAGAATGCCATGTTTACTAGTGAAGTTGGAGAAGGTATGATTGACATATTCTTTACCATTGTCAGAACGAACTCTTTTTATACATTTCCCAAATTGTGTTTGTACCATATTATAAAATTGGATAAATATTTGTGGTACTTCGGATTTAGTATTCATCAAGAAAATCCAAGTTACCCGAGTACAATCATCAATAAATGAAACAAACCATTTTGCACCAAAAATATTAGAGGTAGGGGCAGGTCCCCAAACATCAGAATGAATCACATCAAAAGGTTCAGCACTTTTATTAAAACTGGAAGGAAAAGTTACACGATTGTGTTTTGCCAACTGACAAACATCACACTTAAAAGACTCAACAGAATGGTTTAAAAACAATGACGGAAACATAGACTTAATGATATAAAATGGAGGGTGACCGAGACGCTTGTGCTGAAGCCAAATGTGTGAGGCTGAAGAGGAAGACTGAGACTGGAGACAGGAGGACAACACCTTTGGATGGTCATCAGAGAAGTAGTATAACCCTTCCTTTTCCTTAGCAATTCCAATCGTCTTCCCCGTGGTAAGGTCCTGAAAAATACAATGGGACATAAAAAACGTTACTTTACAATTTAGATCACGGGTAAGCTTATGGATGGAAATCAAATTGTGGGAAAGTGTGGGAACATGAAGCACGGATTGCAATTGAAATGGAGGTTGCAAGTCAATATTTCCAGTGCCAACAACACAAGCCTGAGAGCCATCATCAACAGTGATATAAGGAATACTCGAAGGTGTGGTATAAGAGCATAATAATGTGGAATCAAATGTCATATGATTAGTAGCACCAGAGTCAAGAATCCACGCATTCTTAGGGATATTACCACAAACAGTAAAAGATCGGGAACACAAACTCTTACCGGTAACTGCTAGAGACCCAAAACCAGAAGGCTTACTCATGGAGTCAAGCATAGACTTCAACCGTTCCACGTCATTTTGGCTGAAGGAGGAAAGATCAGTTCCCTCTTTTTCAAATCTGTCAGTATCATGGGCATGTGTGACAACATGTGCCTGATGCTGGTGCATGTTGCGAGAACTACCTCCTCGGGTAAGAACCTGTTCCCTTCCATGTAGTTTGAAACACCTATCCTTTGTATGCCCTGATCGGTTGCAATGCTCACAATAGAATTTGTCACGACCATTCTTAGATAATGACGATGGTGGTCCTTGTCTTGTTGTTTTTCTAGCTACTAGTGCTGACACATCCGGGGGCTGTTCATGAAGCATAGTTTGACGACGGGTCTCCTCACTACGAACAGTGTAAAAAACTTCATTAAGATCAGGAAATTTTTCCTTACCCAAAATCTGCACCCGAATGGGGTCAAATTCAGCATTAAGGCTGGCTAAGAAATCAAAGATCCTATCCCGCTCAACAACAGTATTCAAGGTGGCAGTATCCTTGCTGCACTCCATCTTCAAATTCTGATATTGATCCAACTCAATCCAAAAACCATTGAGAACTCCAAAGTAATCGTTGACCGAAAGACTTCCCTGCTTAGTGTTGAATATTTTCCTCTTTAAATCATAACAAGCAGACATATCTTGTTTTATGGAATAACTTCGACGAAGATAATCCCAAACTGCCTTTGCACTTGAGAGATACATGCAATTTCTACTAATTTCTGGAGATATGGAGTTCCAAAGCCAAGTAATAATAGCAGAATCATCTTTATCCCAGGAAGAGAAATTAGGAGCAGTAACCAGAGGAGGATTGCCTTCAATATGATCTAGCATGTCACAACATTTTAGAGTGTGTCTGATGAACTGAGACCATTGAAAATAATTTTTTCCGGTAAGCCAGTAACCTTTTTGAACGACAAAATCCTTAGCATTAAATGGGACTGGTGGATTTGTGGGAGGTGGAGGCGGAGGTGGTTGTTGGTTAATAATCTCGGCCATTGAAGGGACAATCGAGAGGAAGAAACAGCAGATATGTATTGAATCACAAAGAAAAAATACAAAGAAACCAAAAAACAAGCAGTAGGGTTGCAATAGAACTGCAATAGAATGAAAAAACAGCAATGATCCAAACACCCAAAAAAAAAAACTGCAAGGATGACCGGCAGTGAAAAAAACACCGTTACAACGGCGACTAGGGTTTATGCGGAAGCGAGACCCCCAAAAAACAGGAGCTCTGATACCATATTGTAAAATATTTCACTGATAGAATTAAAAGTTCTATTTACAATGTTGCAACTACATGCTTTAAATAAGAGAGAATAGAAAACCTAATGGGTTTTGACTAATGGGCCTCATTACTAATACTACTAATTACTATTTACAGTCTAATATTTACAACACTACGTATTCTCAACGGCTGTGAGAAATCAGAGCAGCCGTAGTTCGGCTAACTACGGTTTGTGGGTTTGGTAAACGAACAAGTGTTTAGGTCACATTCTAACTGCTAAACGTTGGCTTGTTTGCTCGCTAGGGGAGGCTGAAACACTAGTTCATATGCGCGAAAGAAGGTACTAAACAATGTTCTTGGTAAAAGGTGTATTAGTTGAACGAGAGTTTAGGTCACATTCTAACTGCTAAACATTGGCTTGTCTGGTCGCCAGGGGAGGCTGAAGCACGAGTTTATATGCGCGGAAGAAAGGACTAAAAAATGTTCTTCAGAAACGTTGTTTGAGTAGGGAATCACACGAGGGCGAGGAATTAAGTGTTTAAGAAAGATTCAATCGCACAGGGGCGAGAAAATAGTTGGAATAGTTGGATTTTTTAAAGGAGAATGACGACCACTTGATAAACGAGATGTCAGTCTCGCAACCTATTAGTCGGGATATCGTTGGAATGCTAGATCCCATCAACACCTTTTTCATTCAAATAATTACGAAATTGTATTTGAATGTACAATGGTGTATTTTTCCAAATAATTAGGGCACATGTTTTATAGACGAAAGGTCGAGCGACCCATAATCTAAGGCGTACGCCCCAAGCGTGGTTACTCAAGAATTCAAGAAGTGCGAGACTCCGAGAACTCAATCCTTTTGTAATTTGATTAAGAAAATAATTTGAATTTGACGTAAAGTTTAGAAGCGTACTAGGGTTTAAACTCGATCGCACGAGGTTAGATGTGTTGAAAATTTAGGAGGAATGACGACTATTCGATAAACGAGACGTCGGCCTCGTAACCAATTAGTCGGGATATTGTTGGAATGCTAGATCCCAACGACACCTTTTTCATTGCATTAATTATTAAAAATATATTTGTTGGACAGTGAAAATACTTGTCCAAATAAGTATGAGAAGTGTTTTAGGAACGAAAGTTCGAATGACATGCTAACCGAAGCGTACACCTCAACAGTTGTCACTCTCGAATTCAAGGAATGCGCGACTCCAAGAACTCAATACTTTCGTAATTTAATTAAGAAAAATGGTTTGAAAATAATAACGTAGGTGGGTTAAACTAGGGTAGGCATATCATTCAAATTAGGGTTCACTTATTTGAAAAGGCTTAAACAAGGTTGGGTACTTTTAGCGATGAAAGACGAAACAACCACAACTCAAGGCGTACACCTCGAGAGCGGTCGCTTAAGGATCCAAGGAGTGCTAGACTACAAGGATCCACCACTTTCATATAAATTCAAAAGGGATTTTTGCTTATTCTAATCTAAAAAAATAATATTTTGAACTTAATAGAAAAAGAAAATAAATTTGACAAAATAGAATCTAAATAAAATCAAATGATAAAGCAAATATCAATTATCACAATTTATAAATAAAATCTAAAAAATTACTAATAATATTAAAAATGTTACTAATATAATTAATTTCTAAAAAAAACTCTATTAGATTTCATTTAAGTCTTAATTAATCTAAATGATCTTACTATTTTCTAAAAAAACCTTTCAATGTTTTGATTAAAACCTATAATCTAAATTAATGGGCCAGCTACACTCAAAAGGGCAATAAAGCCCATAATTCTGAGCTTTTTAGCTTCCAAAACTCGGGTCATGGAGAACCCGGTTCTCCACTCGATTAGTGAAGAGGCACAACCCAAACCCCAGCCATTTGAAGCTTACCCGCGTTAATGACAACCTCCCACTTTTCATCTTCCCAACACAGTCAATTAATATAGACAATAAAACCAAACACACGGCTCGATGTACTTAGTTTCTCACAGCAAAATTAAACAAGTTTTATGTATTACCCAATGCCCAAAGAGAAGCAATACGACTCTTCCCTTTCATCATCTATCTTCTTCGCCTCCCTCTCTCATTTCATACTTACTGAGTTTCTCTCTCAATTCATAACCAAACCTTATTCTTTCTAAATCCTATCCCTAAATCAAATCCCAAATCCCTAATCCTTATTCAATCCCAACAAGCCAAACTCAGAATAACAAATCAAAGCCTAATCAAAACATAGCATAACATGTTCAAGCAGATAAATCATGGTGACGAGCGAAAATCAAACGAACAAGGGAACTCACCAGATTTGAGTTGTTCTGACAGCGAATCCGCGAGGTAGGTGGTTTGTGCTTTATATCTCTTCGCTTTTTCTTCTTCTTCGTTCGTGTCCTGCTTGCTCTTGTTCTGGATTTGAATGATGCGGCTATGTTCGAGTTGTCTAGAGCTTCAATGTGAAGCTCTATCAACTTTTAGGAAGAACATTGGAGTGATTTTAGGTATTGTGATGAGTGAATTTCGCAGAGCTTCGCTAGGGTTTTTTTGTGTGTTTTTTTCCAATGATTGAGATTGTATATATACGGGATTTTAGGGTTTGTCTTGGTACGTGCGGAATCAAAATTTTGTTGAAAAAATTGTTTGGTATCGTGTGAGGTTTTGTGTAGGACGATGAGGTGCATTTTCGTAGTACAAGTCTGTTAGGTGCTAATACCACGATTACTGATTCTATGGGATTTGAATGACATTGACTTCTTCTTTATCTGTAGTGAGCTAAACAAATATCTACTTTTACCTTGATTTTTGACTGTGTGAATTCTTGGGATTTTTACTGTGCTGATGTGGCTTTTGCTTTAACTTCATTTTGACTTATACTGTTATTCTTCGTAAAATGGTCTCAATATCTTATTTTTGCAACATTTTTCTTACTACAATTACTGAGTTTAATCATTGCTAACCTGTTTTTTTCATATCAGGTTCTTGCTCATACTTAGTTCTATCTCATCATTCAAGTGAACATAGCAAGCGAAACTTCAAGACTCAGTAGCATTGGAATTCTAGATTGATGTTAGTTATCTTATCATGGTAGTGCACTCTTCTATTTATACATTGACTTTGAGCTTCATGCTTGATAAATGCTTCTTATCTGTCATAGTTTGTGCAGTATGGTGGTAGGCTCGTAATTCTGCAACCAGATTTGTGGCATCCTTGGAAGCATTGACAAAAGCACCTTTGGAGTGGTCAACAAAGACTTAGCAAACTCTGCTATACCAACCACTCCCGTGATCCTAAAGTTGTAGCAAAGTATTCCTGAGAATACTGATTTAACAGCACCTCCGCCAGCAACCATTGTATTTGACTCGAGCGCTCTCTTGACAATCAATATCGCATCATGCAGAGCTCTATCCCTTTCATCAAGCATATAATTATTTGCACCTCTAAGAACCAAAGAGACTGCATCAGAAATCTTGGTCCCTTTAATCATGACTACAACATCATCAGCAATGTGCCCCTCAACAACCTCGTCATTACATTATGATGTGAATATACTGGTGTTGTTTCCCTGAGCTTAATCTTCATTTATTTGAAATTGAGTGATAACTTAAAAGCTTTAATATCAATTTTACTGATTGGATCATCATTTGGCTTGTATATTGTACTAACCACATGTATCTTCTCTTGTTTTATGTATCATGCTTGAAAGAATTGTGGACCATGCTGGAGTGATGAATGGACTCGACAGTCCGAGACAAGAAGGTTGATGTTTGTGAAACAGGGAACAAACCAACTCTTGGAGAACTACTTGTCATCTTATTTGAAGGTATGAACTCTGGTTAAACTAGAATTACTTGGATGGTCAAAGGCTCCTATCCTTTTTTGACTTTGGGAATGTCTTGGCCTGACTTATTTGAACGTCTTTTGCTTGTTGCAGGTTATGGAGCCAAAGCGTTTGAATAGAGCCTCACTGATGTATCATAGGAATGATAAACAACAGTATTCGTTCGACTTTCTTTATGCTTTTGCAATGATGCACGAGGGCAACATAACTTGAAAAGTTTCACTAAATAGCATTTGCTTTTAAACTCTTTATTTTTTGAACTTTTGCGGGCTTTGGCTATAGGAGAAGGCTATGGTTTTGGTTTGAAAATAGACTAAGGACTCGTACCCTCTTCTTTTCGTCACTGTCGCTTGCTGCAAAGATCCTGGATTGTCATCACTGAGTTGGTTAATGGAAAACAAATTATGTTATGCCTTTGTTTGGTTATGCTGATATGCGTTTCTGTTTTCTAATCACAACATCTTCTCTCATCTTTGTAGGTACAATACTGGAGCTACATAAAATAACCTCTTTTCCTAGCAGGATGGAGAAATCGTGTGTCGTGATATTGAGAAGACTCGAGGTTGCCGCTTTGATAACATTCATGCGTGTCAGGTATGTTTAGGCACTGAACATTCTTTTTTACGCGTCTATGAACATGACTTGGGTCTGGTGTACCGAATTACTGTAGAAACAATTCTGCGCATTGCTCAGTTTGTAACACTGTTTTTGCTGGAATTTCATTCTACAGGCGACACAGATTCCTCATGGCTCACATGACTTGTTACAGTTCATACTTCCACTAGTATTTCTCCACTTTCTCCAAGTAGCAGTACTCCTTGATACGACACCGTTTTTGCAATGACATGATTAATTTAAGTCGAGGGGCTGTAATTCTCTTCGGTAATCATCTCGTAGCTTCACTAACTCAAATCAAATCTTGATGAATTAAGGATTGTGCTGCCACATTAACACATATGTTAACTTGCTCACAATCTGACAAGGAAAAGTTTTGGTGATAATGGTGTCTTCCTCTAATTTTCCTGCAGGAAATTTATTAGATTGATAATGAAGATGAAGAGAGAATGAGGAGCTCGAAGTCAGCACCCTCCAAACGTGAAGAAAGAACATAATTTGTACAGGAAATATTAGAGTGTAGGATAGCATTTGTATCAGTTTGCACCATGATATTAAACACACAACTCACTCATCTTTCTATTTTCGAGTTCCCTTATGATGAGAATGAGAGAACCAATGCATATCTTATTTTGTGACAATCTTTGTATTCTTTCTACAGTAAATTTGTATCCCCTTTGAATCAATGAAAATGAGAAGTCTTTGGTGTATACCCTTCTATTCTAACATCTTGCCCTATTGCTTTTCCCATGCTTTACAAAACAAATTTTCTAGGACCATGGAATTTTATCTCTTGAACTTTGTATTTTTATTAAACTTAACTATATAGTATCCAGCTTGATAGTTGACCCATAGTTTTATGAGCGGGGAATTGGCTATAAGGGCGGTTCATTGTTCATTGTAATAAATTTTGCAAAACAATTAGTGAGAGAAAGCTTATAAATATTGGGTATGATAAAGATTTTAGGATATCACTTTTCCATATGGACTTGATTTGTACAATCACTCATGAACTTAGCCCCATAAGTTTGATTTAATAAACTGGGATGAACATATTCTGCACCTGCAAGCTTGTAGTATTATTATTTCCTTACAATCCGAGCAATGAAACATGGCCATATTAACATCCATTTGTATTTTGGCATCCATCGTGTGGCAACTCGTACTTATTTGCAACTTTAAATCCACATTGATTAGTAATGATATTGAATTTGCTAATCTAATGCCATCACGAATTGATGAACTTCTTGACTAGTTGCATCTAAATTCAAATTCAATTAAGACTTGAAATTTGCAAGCTAAATCTAAGTTTGTCACAACCTGATTTAGAATCCAAATATAGCTTGATGCTTGCAACCAATTTGAACAAAAGCTTGAAGAAAAATCGACTGTTTCTAAAAGCATCATGTGAAGTATCCTTAAACAACTTGAATTAAGTGCATATCGTAACAAGCAACTTGTAGTGAGGCTCACACAACCTTTAGAGAAATTCGTAACCATGTTAAAATAGGGTTTAAATTTCTAGAAATCCAAGCATTATATTGCGAGATAGATCCAATCATGTACTTGATGCCATTGACTATATCATATCTGACTGATCGTGAGAACGATGACACATATGATTTTGGGTATAAGGGGTTGGAGGCAAGCTCTTCCCACAAGAATTCAACATAAATTGCTAGGGATTATAACCACAATGAGCACATACATGGTCTCTATAAATGGAGTCTTATAAAATCATGGCCAGAAGTCGTGAAGCAGTAAAACATCCATTAAATACCGAAGTAGGACAAATTTGGGGTATGATAGATGCCCTTGTCTAATTGCCTTAAATCTGAGAGAATGAACTGCTGCACGACGTTCATTTTAAGGTGGAAGTCTATTAGATACAAGAAGACCCCGGAATTTGTCCGATGAGCAAGTAAACTGCAATGAGATATACTAGAATGGGGTAGCAGGATGGGAAAGCTGAACAAGATAATCTAACCTTCTCTGGGTGGTCGAAGCAGTCCCTTATCCAATAAGGTCCTTCGCGATACCAAAGTAGTATAAACGAGTCTCTTTGGGTGGTCGAAGCAGTCCCTCATTTGTTAAGGTCCTTCGCGATACTAAAGCAGTATCTCGAATGATAAATTTGCCGGGAATAGTTGAGCCAAAATTCCTATTAGAGGAACAACGTTGTCTAACTCTGTAGGGGAAAAGCCTTCAAGGAACTTTTTAAGATAACCTCTGCATGGGGAGCCACAAGAACAACAACTGCTGGGGTTATCATCATCAATTGCATGGTTGAAGAACAACTTGCTGGGGAGTAGAATTCCTTGAACTTGCGGGGTATCATTTCTTTTCAGAGAAATACTGCCAGCCTCAATGGAGGATTAACCAAGATGCTCGTGAACCGATCCTGGATCCTGCTATGCTATGTCGCGGGGGACAAAAATGTTATGCGTTATGCTGCACAAATATGCAACTAAAATGAAATTATTAGGGAAATAAGATGCATATGTAAATGATATGCAAATGATTAATATACAATGCAGGTGAGAATGCAAACCGGGTAACGGGATTTTGGTAATGTTTTATTTCTAGTTTCCCATGAGGGATTATTTAGTAATAGGAGAAGCAAATGGTGAAAATATTTACGGAGTATATTGGTATGTCAACTCCGGGGTTGAAGGAAATAAGTAAACTATCGACTCGAGAGTCGAGGATAAATCAAAACAACAAGTCAACTTGAGGGTTGAAAAAGGGTAAAGCAAATATCGACTCAGGGGTCGAGAAAATAAAGACATATCAACTCGAGGGTTGAAGAAAGGTAAATATCGACTCGGGGGTCGAGAAAACAAAGACATATCAACTCAGGGGTTGAAGAAAGGTAAATATCGACTCGGGGTCGAGAAAATAAAGACATATCAACTCAGGGGGTTGAGAAAAAACAAAATATCAACGCGGGGGTTGAGGAAAGTAAATGATGATATCGACTCGGGGGTCGAGAAAGAAATAACATATCAACACGGGGGTTGAAGGAAAGGTAAATATCGACTCGGGGGCCAAAAGTTAAAGCAAGGTATCAACACGGGGGTTGAAAGAAAGGGAAATGACCATGCTATGTATGCATATGGTACATGCCAATTATATGATGCATATGCGAATGCAAGCAGGTAATTGGTTTTATGAAGGTGCCAACAAGGGTGGACTTTATTTGGTAGTTGCCAATACAAATTGGACTTTAGGAGAGGTGCCAAGCAGGGTTGGACTTTTATTAGTTGCCAAGCAGGGTTGGACTTTGGTTTTACGAGGATGCCAGCAAGGGTGGACTTTTATTTGGTAGTTGCCAATACAAATTGGACTTTAGGAGAGGTGCCAAGCAGGGTTGGACTTTTTAGGATAACTTTGAGATGCCAACTGGAGTGGCTTTTTGTAGTTGCCAATAAAAGATTGGGCTTTGAGGATGAGCCAAGCAAGGTTGGACTTTTATTTGGTGAAAGTATTTGACATCCCGACACTCGGTATCTGACGATGCTATGATCAAAAGACAGATATGGATGCTTCTGGATGCCCCAAGTTAGATCCTTTGCACAATTTGTGTGCTCGTTCTTGAGGAAACCTTACTACTAGCCAATGTGCCATGACGGCTTACGAATGTTGAGCGTAGCGACATAACCAAAGCATGTTGAATATGCGAGCGTAGCAACTTAACCAATGCATGTTGATCGTGCTTTTGCTCTACCCCAAGGCTTTTAACGCTTGTTGACCTCATCAATTGTTCGCGTCTGGCACAATCTACTTGACCAACTTTGAAAGCAAAGAGGGGAATTCCCATGTTCAACTAGTATGCCCCAGTTTGTAGGGTATTTGATAATATTTCCTTAAAGATTTATACCATGACACGGTCTGCAATGATTTTCCCCAGTGTCTGGATCTTGCAGCAGGCTTCCCCTGTTTGAACCTCAGAAGGACCTGCCCCAGATTTATGAGGTAGTTTTGATTCAAGCCATTATCAGTGAATGATCAACTTCCTCTTTGATTGCACTTTGTTGGAATTTTCTTGATGTCAAGTACAAATTTGCAGTTAAAATTGTTCATTTAAAAATGGTAATTTTAATGCGACATTCATGCAAGTTTTAAAAAGATCATTTATTATAATGATGTGATAGTGTGTGACGAGTGGACTGTTAGTCCAAACACGGTGCTGATTTAATCTGGTGTGAAAGATATTGCAAGAATATGACACCAATACAAAAGATTAGCAAATCTCTAGGAGTCAGTTTACGCAACCTTGTTGTAGTATGCTTTCAGAATAAACCCCGCCTTAATTAGGTCTTTTGAGGGTTGTAACGTGGTCTGGTTCACGGTTATGAAACAAAAGGTATTATGCTCAAAGTATGATTTGTACCCACCCCTTCTTGATAATCTCCAATCCTACGTTCAATTAATTTTGCACCTATCTTGATGGTGTAAGCTTGATGATTCAAGGTTTGCTTGAAATGGCAGTCACCTTATTTTGATGGATGTCAGTGACCCTCTCGATTGGGTGACCTCTGAATCTTATTTTTTTGTTGAGTATTTTAAGACCTCTTTAATTTTTATTTTGATCCCTAACTTTTTCATGGACTGATTTCGCTGGTCAGATCCATCGGGATTGCCTTAATTTTTGCCTAAGTCGCCTTTCGAGGTATTCAGCTTAGCAGGCTTTTCATTTTTTGAAATGCTTGTGACTGCCAAGTCATTGGTCATTGATGAACAACCGTCATCTCTTGGATCTTGTCTCATGATTTGAATGCACACTCAGGTTAACTGAACACTACCCATGCCCCAGGTTAAGTGTAAGGGTTTAGAAATCTGAAGGAAACTCCTACTTCTAGGGTCGAAGTAGTTAACTAGGGACTAACTCCTTATTTCTCCAGTGTTTGGGGATTTGAAAAAATGCATGTACATCATCAGGAGGACTTTATCCAAAAGCATACCGTCAACAATAATGGGTATTTAGTTTTCGTCATCCTCCCTCAAATCTTTGCTAAACAACAGTGCAATAAAGGAAGTGAAGTGAAATTTTTGTGATTTTTTGCAAAAAAATGTGAGTGAATACGAATGGATTTGTTCAAAACATGCATAACCATCACATTAACAATACCATTAATAAACAACAATGTCTAAAACAAAATAGAACTTAAAATAAAATAAAATACAAATGCATATAAATGGTATGGAAATTGCCAACATTGATGAACTGGGCTTTTCTTTCTTGCTTAGCTGTCTTGAGAAGATGCATCTTGAAGTCTTCAAACTCATTCAGGTGCGAGGCGGATATGCACAACCAAACTTCCTTCTTGAAAGGATATGCGTCCCTCATCAATCAATTGTTGCACCCTGGCCTAGAAAGCTTCACAATCTTTTGTTGAATGCCCCATTGATCCAGCGTGGTACCCACAATGCGCCTTTGGATCATACCCAGGAGGGTATGCTTCTGACACCGGCTTGAGAGACTTAGGCTCCACTAGTGAATTTCGAATTAAATGTGGCAGAAGTTGAGTGTAAGACACGGGAACTGGGTGAAGAGAAGCGTTCCCTCTTCCTAAATTGTGGCAAGGCCTATGCTGATTTTTGCGTGGATTCTGGTCCCCTAGGCCATAAGCTCCTTGATTTTCAGAGGGAGCAACCCAATGTTTCTACATGGTTTCTTGGATATTGTTGGTTGTCTTCTAGGAACCCAAAGGTGGATGTCATCATCTTCCTCAGTGTCAACGAGATGTTCTCCAAAGTGGATTTTCAAGGTCTCTTCAGCAGATACAACCCTTTTGGACCTCTCTTCCAGCTCTTCTCTTGAAACCATAGTTTCAACATGATTATCAGAGGATGAAGACACCTCATTTGCCAAAAATTCAATCTTTTCCTTGTGGTACATGATTCTGATTGGTCCACAAAACTCTTGTACTTTCTCTTTGCCAGGCTTTTGAGTTGAACCAATTATGTTAGGGTCTTCCTTTATGGTCAATCTTTGCAACTTGTTTCGAAATCTTTCTCACTCTTCAATAGCATGTCCTATGGTCCCAGTGTGATACACATATTCTGCCGCCAGGTTGTCTTCCTCGAAGACTATGCGCTTGTTGTTAATTAGCTCTTGAACTTTATTATTGAATGACCAACAACCTTCAATAGTGTGTCCTATCGCCCCTTTATGGTACTCACATTGTGAATTAGGATAATATCCAGGTGGAAAAGGAGTACGAGCTGGCCCGAGTGATACAGGTACCACCAATGAACTCGGAACTAGGTATGATAGCAGTCGTTCACACGGTATAGGAATAGGGTCAAGAATAGGGCGCGACTGAGACTTCTTACTACATCTTCGATCTCGAATAGGTGATGACCGCTGATTCCGAGGCTTTGGAAGAATTGGTTGGGGATAAAACCCAAGAGGAACAACACACAACAGGCTATTCACTGCAGATTGCAAAGTGGAATGAACTATGGGAGCAAAACTCCTAGTTGTGGTACCTTCTTGAAGCTTTTCCTTTCTTCTACCCATAGTTGTTATAACTTCTGGCAGCTGCTTCATATTGCCTTTCACGTTGTTCGTTTCTTTTCCCTAATCAACTCGATTCTGCTTCAAGGGTTCCATGGTCTTCCAGAGCTACTTCAAGTCTAAGACTTGTGTCGGGAAATCAACTGCGGATTATGGACAAAGGATGAATAAGCTTTCTGGTTTTGGAATATGATATGCAATGCAAATGAAATGCAGATGCAGTGATATGCGAATGCAATGCAGGTGCGAACAGGATCCAGGATAACATAAGCAACTCAAAGCACCCTAACCGGTAGGCTATACCAGGCAAGTTCTAGATTCTTTACCCATAGACCCACTCGTGGGATAACTTCTATGTCTACGGATAAAGTTCCCAGGATCACGGACACCAATCGTGTCAACATCATGCAACAGGCTAGCTGCATTATGACGGTAATACAAAAAGGTCTCTCCTGAGCCGAGTCCTCATGCTAGGCACACGAGGAGCGAGTCCTCGGGGACTAACACTACATGACCACCAATATAGAAACTGGTTCTAAGAATGGTTCCCAGAGTTATGGACCCTTCATGAATCAAATCGTGCAACAGGCTAGCTGCGTTACGATAGGATCTACAAAAAGGTCTATTCTGGAGGAGCTTTCATGCTAGGCACACAAGGAGCGAGTCCTTGGGGACTAACACTAATTACTACCAATTCTAAACTATGTTTTCTCTCTTCTTTTTCCAAAGCTCGGGTGTAGAGCTTTACTTGTGATATTTTCCCATAATCCAACAAGCAAATATAGTACAAAGCATATAACAAAAAGAGAGCAATAAATAAATAATAAGAGAAAATCATCAAAAAGAAAACAGTTAAACGAAGTTAGCACTCTCGAATCAAGTCAAGTTAGGCTTGACACTCTCTCGCATAGGGCAATGTGAGTCCCCAGCAGAGTCGTCATCTGCCGTACCTCAAAAAATACGATCCTTGCGATGGATGCAGAAAATACGTTCGAAACAGAGTCGTCACCGAACTTTATTCATTCCAAGGATGGAATAGGAAAATATCGATAAAACCTTTAAGGAGATAAGAACATGGTCATCGCAACCAATATTCTAGTTTCGGGAATCAGTTACATGAGGGGAAGGTATTAGTACCCCTCATGTCCGTTGTACTCAACGGGAACCTCTTGATTCGATTCGAGAGTAATGTTAGCTACGCTTGTTTGTTTTCTTCTAAGGTTTCTCCTAAGGGGGAATTGTTGGTTTTAAGATAGGGTGCTCGCCAAGGATTGGGTCCCTTGTGCCTACGTATCTTCACTTGTAAGAAGTGGAAAATCAGAGCGTTCGTAGTTCGTGGGACTACGGGAAAAGAGGGGATTGTGGAATTGTGGGGAAATATGCTCGCCAAGATCATCGCAATCTTGTGCCTACGTATCTTACATTCAGAGGAGAATGAAGAATCAGAGCAGCCGTAGTTCGACCGACTACGGTAAAAGGTTGGTAAATGAACGAGTGTTTAGGTCGCATTCTAACTGCTAAACGTTGGCTTGTCTTCTCGCTAGGGGAGGCTGAAGCATGAGTTTGTTATGCACGGAAGAACAGACTAAACAATGTTCTTTAAGAAAAGGTGTAGGAACCTAAAGGTGGGAAATAAAGAAAAGTGCTTGCTAGGATCATCGCAATCTTATGCCTACGTATTCTCAACGGCTGTGAGAAATCAGAGCAGCCGTAGTTCGGCTAACTACGGTTTGTGGGTTTGGTAAACGAACAAGTGTTTAGGTCGCATTCTAACTGCTAAACGTTGGCTTGTTTGCTGGCTAGGGGAGGCTGAAACACTAGTTCATATGCGTGAAAGAAGGTACTAAACAATGTTCTTGGTAAAAGGTGTATTAGTTGAACGAGAGTTTAGGTCACATTCTAACTGCTAAACATTGGCTTGTCTGGTCGCTAGGGGAGGCTGAAGCACGAGTTTATATGCGCGGAAGAAAGGACTAAACAATTTTCTTCAGAAACGTTGTTTGAGTAGGGAATCACACGAGGGCGAGGAATTAAGTGTTTAAGAAAGATTCAATCGCACAGGGGCGAGAAAATAGTTGGAATAGTTGGATTTTTTAAAGGAGAATGACGACCACTTGATAAACGAGACGTCAGTCTCGCAACCTATTAGTCGGGATATCGTTGGAATGCTAGATCCTAACAACACCTTTTTCATTCAAAAAAAATTATGAAATTGTATTTGAATGGACAATGGCGGTATTTGTCCAAATAAATAGGGCACATGTTTTATAGAAGAAAGGTCGAGCAACCCATAATCTAAGGCGTACGCCACAAGTGTGGTTACTAAAAAATTCAAGGAGTGCGAGACTCCGAGAACTCAATCCTTTCGTAATTTGATCAAGAAAATAATTTGAATTTGACGTACGGTTTAGAAGCGTACTAGGGTTTAAACTCGATCGCACGAGGTTAGATGGGTTGAAAATTTAAGAGGAATGACGACTATTCGATAAACGAGACGTCGGCCTCGTAACCAATTAGTCGGGATATTGTTGGAATTCTAGATCCCAACGACACCTTTTTCATTCCATTAATTATGAAATATGTTTGTTGGACAGTGAAAATACTTGTCCAAATAAGTATGAGAAGTGTTTTAGGAACGAAAGTTCGAATGACACGCTAACGAAGCGTACACCTCAATAGTTGTCACTCTTGAATTCAAGGAATGCGCGACTCCAAGAACTCGATACTTTTGTAATTTAATTAAGAAAAGTGGTTTGAAAATAAAAACGTAGGTGGGTTAAACTAGGGTAGGCATATCATTCAAATTAGGGTTCCCTTATTTGAAAAGGCTAAAACAAGGTTGGGTATTTTTAGCAATGAAAGACGAAACGACCACAACTCAAGGCGTACACCTCGAGAGCGGTCGCTTAAGGATCCAAGGAGTGCTAGACTCCAAGGATCCACCACTTTCATATAAATTCAAAAGGGATTTTTGCTTATTCTAATCTTAAAAAAAAATATTTTGAACGTAATAGAAAAAGAAAATAAATTTGACAAAATAGAATCTAAATAAAATCAAATGATAAAGCAAATATCAATTATCACAGTTTATAAATAAAATCTAAAAAATTACTAATAATATTAATAATGTTACTAATATAATTAATTTCTAAAATAAAACCTCTATTAGATTCCATTTAAGTCTTAATTAAACTAAATGTAATTGTAATATTTTCTAAAAAAACCTTTCAATGTTTTGATTAAAACCTATAATCTAAATTAATGGGCCAGCTACACTCACAAGGGCAATAAAGCCCATAATTCTGAGCTTTTTAGCTTCCAAAACTCGGGTCATGGAGAACCCAGTTCTCCACTCGATTAGTGAAGAGGAACAACCCAAACCCCAGCCATTTGAAGCTTACCCGCATTAATGACAACCTCCCACTTTTCATCTTCCCAACACAGTCAATTAATATAGACAATAAAACCAAACACACGGCTCGATGTACTTAATTTCTCACAGCAAAATTAAACAAGTTTTATGTATTACCCAATGCCCAAATAGAAGCAATACAACTCTTACCTTTCATCATCTGTGTTCTTCGCCTCCCTCTCTCATTTCATACTCACTGATTTTCTCTCTCAATTCATAACCAAACCTTATTCTTTCTGAATCCTAGCCCTAAATCAAATCCCAAATCCCTAATCCTTACTCAATCCCAACAAGCCAAACTCAGAATCATAAATCAATGCCTAATCAAAACATAGCATAACATGTTCAAGCAGATAAATCACAGTGACGAGCGAAAATCAAACAAACAAGGGAACTCACCAGATTTAAGCTGTTCTGACGGTGATTCCGCGAGGTAGGTGGTTTGTGCTTTATATCTCTTCGTTTTTTCTTCTTCTTCGTTCGCGTCCTGCTTGCTCTCGTTCTGGATTTGAATGATGCGGCTAAGTTTGAGTTGTCTAGAGCTTCAATGTGAAGCTCTATCAACTTTTAGGAAGAACTTTGGAGTGATTTTAGGTATTATGAGGATTGAATTTCGCAGAGCTTCGCTAGGTTTTTTCTGTGTGTTTTTTGCAAATGATTGGGATTGTATATATAGGGGATTTTAGGGTTTGTCTTGGTATGTGCGGAATCAAAATTTTGCTGAAAAAATTGTTTGGTATCGTGTGAGGTTTTGTGTAGGACGATGAGGTGCATTTTTGTAGTACAAGCCTGTTAGATGCTAATACCACGATTACTGATTCTATGGGATTTGAATGAAAGTGACTTCTTCTTTGTCTGTAGTGAGCTAAAAAAATATCTACTTTGACCTTGATTTTTTACTGTGTGAATTCTTGAGATTTTTACTATGCTGATGTGGCTTTTGCTTTAACTTCATTTTGACTTATACTGTTATTCTTCATAAAATGGTATCAATATCTTATTTTTGTGACACTTTTCTTACAATAATTGCTGAGTTTAATCATTGCTGACCTGTTTTTTTCATATCAGGTTCTTGCTCATACATGGTTCTATCTCATCATTCAAGCGAACATAGCAAGCGAAACTTCAAGACTCAGTAGCATTGGAATTCTGGATTGCTGTTGGTTCTCTTATCATGGTAGTGCACTCTTCTATTCATACATTGCCTTTGAGTTCCATGCTTGATAAATGCTTCTTATCTATTATAGTTTGTGCAGTATGGTGGTAGGCTCGTAATTCTGCAACCAGACTTGTGGCATCCTTGGCAGCATTGACAAAAGCACCTTTGGAGTGGTCAACAAAGACTTAGCAAACTCTGTTATACCAACCGCTCCCGTGATCCTAAAGTTGTAGCAAAGTATTCCTAACAATACCGATTCAACATCACCTCTGGCAGCAACCATTGTATTTGAATCGAGCGTTCTCTTGACAATTAATAGCGCATCATGCAGAGCTCTATCCCTTTCATCAAGCATATAATTATTTGCACCTCTAAGAACCAAAGAGACTGCACCAGAACTCTTGGTCCCTTTAATCATGACTGCAGCATCATCAGCAATGCGCCCCTCAACAACCTCGTCATTTAATTATGATGTGAATATACTGGTGCAATTTCCTTGAGCTTAATCTTCATTTATTTGAAATTGAGTGATAACTTAAAAGCTTTAATATCAAATTTAGTGATTGGATCATCATTTGGCTTGTATATTGTACTAATCACTTGTATCTTCTCTTGTTTTATGTATCATGCTTGAAAGAATTGTGGACCATGCTGGAGTGATGAATGGACTCGACAGTCCGGGACAAGAAGGTTGATGTTTGTGAAACAGGGAACAAAACAGCTATTAGAGAACTACTTGTCATCTCATTTGAAGGTATGAACTCTGGTTAAACTAGAATTACTTGGATGGTCAAAGACCCCTCTCCGTTTTTGACTTTGGGAATGTCTTGGCATGACTTATTTGAACGTCTTTTGCTTGTTGCAGGTTATGGAGCCAAAGCATATGAATAGAGCCTCACTGATGCATCATAGGGATAATAAACAACAATATTCGTTCGACTTTCTTTATGCTTTTGCAATGATGCACCAGGGCAACATAACTTGAAAAGTTTCGCTGAATAACATTTGCTTTTAAGCTCTTTATTTTTTGAACTTTTGCGGGCTTTGGCTATAGGAGGAGGCATGGTTTTGGTTTGAAAACAGACTAAGGACTCATACCCTCTTCTTTTCGTCAACGTCGCTTGCTGTAAAAATCCTGGATTGTCTTCACTGAGTTGGTTAATGGAAAACAAATTATGTTATGCCTTTGTTTGGTTATGCTGATAGGCGTTTCTATTTTCTAATCAGAGCATCTTCTCTCATCTTTGTAGGTACAACACTGGAGCTCCATAAAATGGCCTCTTTTCCGAGCAGGATGGAGAAATCATGTGCCGTGATATTGAGAAGACTCGAGGTTTCCGCTTTGATAACATTCATGCGTGTAAGGTATGTTTAGGCACTGAACATTCTTTTTTACGCGTCTATGAACATGACTTGGGTCTGGTGTACCGAATTACTGTAGAAATAATTCTGCGCATTGCTCGGTTTGTAACACTGTTTTTGCTGGAATTTCATTCTACAAGCGACACATATTCCTCATGGCTCACATGACTTATTTCAATTCATACTTCCACAAGCATTTCTCCACTTTCTCCAAGTAGCAGTACTCCTTGATACGACAACATTTTCACAATGACATGATTAATTTAAGTTGAGGGGCTGTAATTCTCTTCGGTAATCATCTCGTAGCTTCACTAACTCAAATCAAATCTTGATGAATTGAGGATTATGCTGCCACACTAACACATATGTTAACTAGCTTACAATGTGACAAGCAAACATTTTGGTGATAATGGTGTCTTCCTCTAATTTTCCTGCAGGAAATTTATTAGATTGATAATGAAGATGAAGAGAGAATGAGGAGCTCGAAGTCAGCACCTTCCAAACGTGAAGAAAGAACATAATTTGTACATGAAATATTATAGTGTAGGATAGCATTTGTATCAGTTTGCACCATGATATTAAACACACAACTCACTCATCTTTCTATTTCCGAGTTCCCTTATGATGAGAATGAGAGAACCAATGCATATCTTATTTTGTGACAATCTTTGTATTCTTTCTACAGTAAATTCGTATCCCCTTTGAATCAATGAAAATGAGAAGTCTTTGGTGTATACCCTTCTATTCAAACATCTTTCCCTATTGCTTTTCCCATGCTTTACAAAACAAATTTTCTAGGACCATGCAATTTTATCTCTTGAACTTTGTATTTTTTATAACTTAACTATATAGTATCCAGCTTGATAGTTGACCCATAGTTTTATGAGCGGGGAATTGGCTATAAGGGCGGTTCATTGTTCATTATAATAAATTTTGCAAGACAATTGGTGAGAGAAAGATTATAAATATTGGGTATGATAAAGATTGTAGGATATCACTTTTCCATATGGACTTGATTTGTACAATCACTCATGAAGTTATCCCCATAAGTTTGATTTAATAAACACTGGGATGAACATATTATGCACCTGCAAGCTTGTAGTATTATTATTTCCTTACAATCCGAGCAATGAAATGTCACCATATTAACATCCATTTGTATTTTGGCATCCATCGTGTGGCAACTCGTACTTATTTGCAACTTTAAATCCACATTGACTAGTAATGATATTGAATTTGCTACTCTAATGCCATCACTAATTGATGAACTTCTTGACTAGTTGCATCTAAATTCAAATTCAATTAAGACTTGAAATTTGCAAGCTAAATCTAAGTTTGTCACAAACTGATTTAGAATCCAAACATAGCTTGATGCTTGCAACTAATTTGAACAAAAGCTTGAAGAAAAATCGACTGTGTCTAAAAGCATCATGTGAAGTATCCTTAAACAACTTGAATTAAGTGCATATCGTAACAAGCAACTTGTAGTGAGGCTCACACAACCTTTAGAGAAGTTCGTAACCAAGTTGAAATAGGTTTTAAATTTCTTGAAATCCAACCATTAAATTGCGAGATAGATCCAATCATGTATTTGATGCCATTGACCATATCATATCTTTCTGATCATGAAAACGATGACACACATGATTTTGGGTATAAGGGGTTGGAGGCGCGCTCTTCCCAGAAGAATTCAACATAAATTGCTAGGGATTATAACCACAATGAACACATACATGGTCTTTATAAAGGGTGTCTTATAGAATCATGGCCAGAAGTCGTGAAGCAGTAAAACATCCATTAAATACC
Organism: Lathyrus sativus; assembly: GCA_963859935.3. Lineage (NCBI taxonomy): Eukaryota > Viridiplantae > Streptophyta > Magnoliopsida > Fabales > Fabaceae > Lathyrus > Lathyrus sativus. The sequence continues at coordinate 324,394,877 of OZ012736.1, forward strand.
AAAGTAGGACAAATTTGGGGTATGACAACGAAATCAAGGTTTCAACCATTATGTCCTTATGAGAGGAGTCTAAATTTACACCGTCATGTCGCAATCAATGTTACGTTTTCCTTGTTAATTAAGTTTCTTCAAAACAAATTTTGTTGTTTCAAAAACTTTTGCTTTCAAAAATCATTATTTAAAGAATAAGTGATATTTTGCATAACAAAAAAAGGTAGAGCATAATAGAGCATAAACAAAGATTGGTCCAAATATGATTTGATTCAAAGATGGAAACTTGCAAAAGGCAAAGTCCCATGGAACAATTACAATTTGGAAAAATGGAAATATAGGTAAAGGTTTACAAAAATCCAAATATCATCCAGTCCTAACTAGCTAAGAGTCGGTCTGAAATGCTGCCTCTAACGAGAGTAGTGGAAAGTGAGCCTTTTTTGACGATCTTCTACAATAGTGATAACTCTTGATGCAGTGAAATGCCTTTGTTGCTCATTTTTGTCTAAGCTGCCTTTTCAGGTTTTCTACTTAGCGAGCTTTTCCTTTCTTTTGTTTTATCCCTAATTTTTTCCTGGATCTCCTTCATAGGTCATGATCCATCGGGATGCCCCTTTTTGCCTAAGTTTCCTTTCCAGGTTTTCAACTTAGCGGTGTTTTTAGGCATAATATTTTCTTACTGCATTTTAGTTTATAGGATGTGTGAGTTATTCACCATCCATCGTCACAAGGATCAGAGAGCCTCTAGAAAAGACCATCTTCACAATGAATGGGCCATCATAGTTTGGCATCCACTTTCCGTGCATGTCTCAATGTACTGGCATAATCTTTCTAAGTACCAACTCACCCTCTTTATATTCTTTGACCTGGACTCTTTTGCTGAAGGCTCTCGTCATTCTCTTTTGGTAGAGCTGATTGTGGCACATTGCGGTCATCCTCTTCTCGTCAATGAGATTCATAGTATCGGACCTTTCTTTCACCCATTCATCTTCTTCGAGCTTGGCTTCCATTAACACTCTTACAAAAGGTATCTCAACCTCATTAGGTAAAACTGCGTCCATCCCATAGACCAGGGAGAAAGGGGTTGCCCCTATTGAAGTGCGAACAGATGTTCTATATCCGTGTAAAGCGAATGGTAGAATTTCATGCCAATCTTTGTAAGTCACTACCATCTTCTGCACAATCTTTTTAATGTTTTTATTTGTAGCTTCAACAGCGTCGTTCATCTTAGGCTGGTAAGGAGAAGAGTTGTGATGTTTAATTTTGAAATTGTCACAGAGCTCCTTAATTGTTTTGTTGTTTAGATTTGTCCCATTATCTGTAATGATCTGGTTAGGGATTGCGTAACAACAGATAATCTCCTTTTTAATGAACCGGGAAACCACCTGCTTTGTTACATCCGCATAGAATGCATCTTCTACCCATTTGGTGAAATAGTCGATAACGACGAGGAAGATGCAGTCTTTCTTTCAATGTTAATCAAGGGAGCTTCGTTGACAAACTGAAACTTCCACATTGATGCTAGCATGGCTAAAGCATCAACAATATGATTTTCAGACCTTGGGATGCGTTTAAAAGCGATCATCTCCAAAATGTAGTCTTTGTAAGGAACTAGTTTTTTGTCTCGGGTTTCCCATTCGCCCTTGAGATGATAAATCACCAAGGCAGAGTCGCTAATAACTTCCAGAATCTTAATGCGAAGGTCAATAGCAGCTTTAAGACCTAAGATGCATGCTTCATACTCAGCTATGTTGTTCATACATTTGAAGCACAATCTTGCAGTAACAGCAGTGTAACCACTGGTAGGATATTCCAGAACAGCACCAACACCATGACCTCTTTTGTTGGATGCACCATCAAACATCATTTTCCAATGGGAACCAGGTTCAGGACCCTCTTCAGGACCAGGTTCTTCTTTAGCTTTGTAAAGATACATGACATCTTCGTTGGGGAAGTCGAATTTGAGCGGCTAGTAATCTTTAACAGGTTGATCAGCAAGGTAGTCAGATAAAACGCTTCCTTTTATCTAATTTTGTGCAACATATTAAATGTAAAACTATGACAAGAGCATATGCCATCTTACAAGTGTTCCCGTCTGAGCAGGTTTCTCGAATATGTACTTTATAGGATCCATTTTAGATATCAACAGAGTAGTGTGACAAATCATGTACTATCTCAGACATTTGGCCATCCAAGCCAGCGTGCAACAAGATTTTTCGAATGGAGAGTAATGACTTTCACAATAGGTGAACTTCTTGCTCAAGTAGTAAATTGCATGCTCTTTCTTCCCTGACTCATCTGTTTGGCCCAAGAAATAACCCATTGATTCTTTGAGGACAGTCATGTACATGAAGAGAGGTCTTCCAAGCGCAAGAGGGAACAATATTGGAGGCTCTTGGAGGTATCCTTTGATCTTTTCAAATGCCGACTGGCAATTCTCGTTCCACATAACCGCTTGATCTTTTCGTAACAACTTAAAGATTGGCGTGCAAGTAGGAGTCAGGTTGGAGATGAACCTAGAGATATAATTCAGTTTGCCAAGGAAACCTCTGATCTGTTTCTCAGTTTGTGGTGCATGCATTTCCTGGATGGCTCGTACCTTGTCGGGATCCACTTCGATTCCATGTTGACTAACAATGAAGCCGAGTAGTTTTCCATATCTGACTTCGAAGGTACATTTGGCAGGATTTAGTCTCAATTATTACTTCCTAAGTCTTTTAAATAACTTCAACAGATGATCAAGGTGATCTTCTTTGCTATGATACTTGGCAATCATATCATCGACGTAAACCTCAATTTCTTGGTGCATCATGTCATGAAATAATGCCACCATGGATCGTTGATATGTGGCCCCATCATTTTTCAAACCAAAAGGCATAACCTTATAACAATAAGTGCCTCAGGGTGCGATGAAGGTTGTTTTTTCCATATCAACCGGGTCCATTTTTATCTGGTTATAGCCGAAGAAGCGATCCATGAATGAAAATATTGCAAAGCTGGCTGTATTATCCACCAAAGTGTCGATATGCAGCAGAAGGAAACCGTCCTTCAGACTAGCTTTGTTAAGATCCCTGTAATCTACATACATTCTGACTTTACCATCCTTTTTAGGTACAGTACAATGTTGGCCACCCACTCAGGGTATTTAGAAACTGCTAGGAAGCCTACGTCGATCTGCTTTTTAATCTCATCTTTGATTTTGGGAGCCATGTCGGGTCTAGACCTTCGAAGCTTCTGTTTAACTGGAGGACACTCAGGTTTAAGAGGGAGTTTATGAATTACAATATCGGTATCCAACCCAGGCATATCTTGGTAGGACCAAGCAAAGACATCCGCATAATCTCTGAGAAGCATCATCAATCTGTTCTTAATGTCTGCTCCTAGTGATGCCCCAATCTTGACCTCTCTTTTTACTTCTTTGGAGCCTAAGTTGATGACGTCGATCTGTTCTTTGTACGGTTGGATATAGGCGTCCTCGTACTCGGTCATTTTTGTAAGTTCTTCAGGAACTTCAAAATCCTCATCAATTTCTTCTTCAGCTTGGAATACCGGTGAACCAAAGTCAGAAGGAACTGGACGATCTTCGAATTTAACAGGTGATAGAGGTACTCTGCATGTGTTAACGGGTTTAAAATGAGCAAACATACACAAAGAGATGCAAATGATGAGTTCTTTTTAGGTTTTTATTTTATTTTAAAAAGATTGCCATTTTCCTTTTCTACAAAAAAGTGAAAACAATAAAACACAATGAACAACAAAATGGGAGTTTAACAAAACACTCATTCATTGATTGATCTTTTTAATTGCAAAAGTGTGGCCCATACAAAATGATCCATGGGCCCTGGGCATGACCAAGAATTTCAAACAGAGAAAATGCTAACAAGCAAAACAAACAAATTGCTCGAAGAGTGGTAACATGACGGGAACTTCAACGGTCTACCAATTGCATAGAACGACTTCATCTCGGAATACCAGGTCATAAATGCGGCTCACTTCAGCATCTTCTTTGATAGCGTTTACTTGAATACCGCCACTTACGAAGATCTTTTTCAAGTTCTTCATGCACTTGCCGTTGACTTCTAATTCTTCATCTAGAGTTGGTTTGTAACCCAACCCTTGTTGATTGTTCTTCACCCGAGCGTTGACATCGATTACCTCTCCTCGACCTTGCATAAGACCTTCCTTTATGGAATTTTTAATACTTTGGGCAAAGACAAAAGATGGACCGCGTGTAACAACAGCGTCCTCAATCAACACATCATGTGTAACTTCTAATGCTTGAAAAGCTGTTTCTAATGCATCTTCATCAGCTTCAATGTATCGGAAGGAGTATATATTTCTTACCATCAGGTCGTCTTTTCCGTACGATCTACTGATCCTTTGTAATGAACTTCAACTTTTGATGTAATGTGGATGTGACAGCGACCGCTGCATGTATCCACGGCCTTCCCAGTAGACAACTATATGCCCGATTTATGTCCATTACCTAGAAGGTGATTTCAAAGACCTAGGGTCCCACCATGATCGACAAATCAACCTCTCCAATTACGATTCTCCTCGATCCATCGAAGGCCTTCACAATCAAAGATGTGGCTCTCATCTCAGCTCCTTTGTATGCCAACTTGGCCAATGTTCTTTTGGGCATCACATTGAGAGCTGACCTAGTATCAACAAGTACTCTGGCGAGTGTATCCTCTTCACACTTAACAGACATGTGCAAGAAACGATTGTGCTTGGGACCCTCAGTGGTCAAGTCATCGTTGTTGAAGCTCATCGTATTGCAGGTTGTGATGTTAGCAACAACGTAGTCAAATTTCCCCACAATGATGTCTTTCGTTACATGGGCTTGTGTTAGTATCTTCAACAGAGCTTGTCGATGAGCGGGAGAACTTAGCAGTAACAACATAATCGAGATCTTGGATGGTGTCTGGTTGAGTTGGTCCACTACCAAATAATTGCTTCGGCGAATTATTCTAAAAAATTCTTCCTCATCCTCCTTTGGGACTTCTTTCCCTTTCGTTTTTTCAATAACAGAATCTTTGGAGATGGTTTCCTTAGAAGTGGTAGTGGTTGCTTTGGGAACAGTGGCAGCTGCCCGAGGAACAGTAAAATTTTCCCTGAGTTGATATATACGACCTTTGCAGGTCATTTTACTTGCCCCGACAATGTTTTTCACATCCTTCTGCTTTCTTCCGGCTTTCATGTTGTACCAGGAGTAGTCGTATTTCTAAGATACAACTTTTGGATTAGGACCCAATCCCCTTCTTGGATCAAACATTAGCTTCGTCTGGTCCACAGTTGGCGCAGGGTTGTTGTGGAATACAAGCCTAACAGCAGCAGGAGAAGCAGACTTGCTACTCACAGTATTGAATATTGGCCTCTTTTCAGATTTCTTTGGTAAATTGAACATTGGATCAATCACCGAGATATCTTCTTTTTTCTTCTTCCCACATATTTGTAGCAAACCTCCATCAACCATTGACTGAATATCCCTCTGCACTAGGTTACAACCCTGCAGATTACGATGACAATCACTGCAGCTTTCATAAGAACCTTTAATCAGGCCTGCCTTTATCAATTTTCTATGCAACTCGACCAATGTAGTTTTGACTTCAAACACCTTGGAATTAATCTTAAGTCAGAATCTTCCGCTACAGCATAGACACCACCATGGTTTGGAAAAGGATGGTTTTCCACATTAGGCTGGTTATCCTCAAAGGAGAGGATCTTCTTTTCAATCAATTCTCGCATGTTAGAGTGCTATGTACCCCTCGAGGTCGTGCCCCACATCATTTTCATCGAATGCACATTGTGTGCTCAAGTTGTAGTAATATGGTAATGGAGTTGGAGAGGGACCCAACTTCCTAATCTGAATCAGGCCTTGCTGCACCATTAGAGGGTACAAATCAGTGTAACTCATGGGGATAGGCTGAATCCCTGGCCTTCTATTATGGAAATCAGTCCTCAGAGCCGGTGCTCTTTGTTGTTGCCATGCTTGCTGATTGTGATTTTGTTGATAGGCGTTGGGCGCCTGTTGTTGGAAATTTTATGGGTTTGGCCGAGGTTGAAACACTGGCGTGACTGCCGCCACATATTGTTGTTGCTGATAATTTCATTGTGGGCGGTTCCTTCTGTTCTGAGCCCTCTTGTCGTACATTATAGCATTAGTCTCTCCTTCCTTTTTCTTATGGAAGTTGCCCGATGGCTTTGTCATTGTGCCAGCGCTAGCTGAACTCGTCACTTTGCCATTTTTCAAACTAGCCTCTACCGTTACACCGACGACCACAAAATCAGAAAAGGTGGCTGTGATATTGATAATCATTCTTTCATAGAATTCGGGTCTGACGGTATCCACGAACCAATCGACCAACTCTTTTTCCATCAGTGGAGGTTCCACCTGGGCGGCGGTCCCGCGCTATCTCTGCGCATACTCTTTAAAGAATTCCGAGCTCTTCCGAGTCATGCTGAGAAGCTGACGACGGTCTGGCGCTAAATCTATGTTGTATTTATATTATTTAATGAATGCATCAGGCAAATCTTGGAAGCAGTGGATTTTAGACTGATCCAGACTTAAGTACCATTTAGCAGAGGCACCCTTAAGCATGTCTTGAAAGTAGTGTATAAATAATTTTTCATTCTTAATATGCGGGGCGATACATCGACAGTACATGAAAAGGTGAACCTTTGGGCAGGTTTATCCTTCGTACTTTTCAAACATGGGGATTACGAACTCGAGAGGAAATACCAAGCCCGAAACCAAACACATGTCCTTGGCATCATACCCAAAGACATTGTTTCCTTCTATGGCCCTCATCCTTCTGGCCATTATTGTTGTACCCCTAAATTTTCCCCTAGATAACATCATCATTCTAGGGCATCAACATTGTTTATCTAACCTTAACCTCTTTCAAATTTGATCTTTGTCAAGATACAGATGAATTAGGGTTTCACACAGTCAGAAATTGGGGTTTCTATGGTTTGATCAGTCAAGGTCTTGGATTGATTCTCCATGTAAAAAGTCTCTATATCGTCAAGGATATCACATTATATCAAGTATGAATCCAATTTGAGGTTATTACCCAAAGAAGAAGAGCAGTACAGTGCAAGAACCTTAATTAGGGTTTCTAGTTGAAAAAGTCAACTGTTAGTTTGACTTTTGATTTAAATGGCATTCCAAGGCATTAAACATGGTCCAAGATACCTCTATGAATTATTGAGGTCGCCACAAGAAGTTTCAAGGCCTCAAGGAACCCAAAATGCTAACAGTCAATTCAGAGGTTTTCGATCATTCGGTTCGTCTGACTGAAGAGTCAACCCATTGACCAACAGGGTTTTGACCCAAAATTGAAGCCAATTATGTTCCCAATGTTATGTCATATCTAATCATGAAGTTTGGTGACTATTGGATCAAGATTTGAGAAGTAATCGAAAAGTCGGGGAATTAGTGTCGCTACCGCGAAAATAAGGTGCCGGCAAAACAGAAGAGTCGCCACCTTTCGTTATTTATCCCTCGGAACGGGAAAGGAAACGATCGGAAAAACCTGACTAAAAGGTATAAGACAAGGTCATCGCAACCATTGTCTGGGTTCGGGAGTCGGTTACGCAAGGGGAAGGTATTAGCACCCCTCACGTCCATCGTACTCGATGGGATCCACGCTTGTTGTGTTTATCTGACGGGTTTATTTAACTATCTACCTATCAAGGCTGGTCTGAAAAGAAAAGAAAATGACTCGACAAAGCGTCGCGCTTTATGCCTACGTATTCTCATCAGAGAATGAGAAATCAGAGTCAACGTAGTTCGGCTGACTACGGGTAAACGGATGGGGGGAAGGTGGCTCACCAATACGTCAGTATTGTGCCTACGTACTCTCAACAGGTATGAGAGATCAGAGCTTACGTAGTTCGGGATAATACGGATTACGGGAATTCAGATTCATCTGCCTTATCGAGTGGGGTTAACAAACAGTTCCAGCGGTTGGATGTACGCAGCTCGACCCTCAGAGACTTAGGCGTTACCGTTTGCGGTGGAACTGGGAGTTAACGACACTCTTTTCTTCAAAAAAGCTTCCTTTGACTTACGGGCCCATGGAGCAAAAAAGTTTGAAGTTTGTTTTCTGTCTTTTACGGAAGAACTGTTTTTTATGGATGTTTGCAACCAATATCGCACTAGAGACTATGACCTGAGAGTGAATGCGTCGCATGTCACCCAAAGGGTGCCATACTAAACATCCAGATTGTTGAAAAGAAACTCTCCAACAATCCTTTCTCAGATATCTTAAGGCTCGTAACGTATGACGTCAGTTAACCTTTATTACTGTATTTTAATTTGTTTTGAGATGAGAAGAGAGAACAGGCTCAACTAAAGGGGAGACTATCAAGTCCTACTGTTGTCATGCCAAGGATTCATCCTATGGTTGAGGTTTGAAACAGGGAACTCTTAGAAGTTATCATGCATAGGTTTCAACCTAAAGTTCTAATCATCACTTCCTTATCAAAGGAAGTAAGGTTCCTAGGGGATCATGTCAATGATAAACAGAAACAGATAAAGCATCAGCTAAACAGTAAACAGTAAACAACTGTAAAATGCATGCCATGCAAGTGAGGGAGGAAATGTGTGTGGGGCATCAGCCTCCACAAGCTCATCTCTACCTCAATCCAGATATGAATAATTGAAATCATGAAGGAAAATAAAATGCCATCAAGCAAATCACAAACCACATAAGCAAGGGAGCAGAGCTCTACCGAATACCCGCAAGCAAAGCCATACAGTAAAAATACAAGCAGAGGGAGCAACTCAACCTCTAATGCAATCATGCTCCTAGCTTAAAATCAATCTAAATATGAACTTATTCTAATGCATCAAGCAAATCAATCAAGTCACATCACTATAGTTGCACAGCAAGCAAACAGACAAGAAAGAAAGCAGATCAACAACTTCCACAACCTCACAGCAAAGCAATCTTCTGACAGCAGTTCAGTCCTCAGTCTTCAACTACTCTTCAAGGCTATCATCTTCAATATCAAGTGTCAACTTGCTTCTTCAAGCTTTCCATGCATCAAACACAAGTATCAACTTATTCTCCATCTTCTTCAAGCCTCAGCTCTTCACTTGATCTCAACTGGACTCCCTTCACAAGTGTCAACATGCTCATCTTGGTCTTCAAGCTTCAGCTCCCATGGCAGTCTTCAAACAAAGGGGAAGTAGCAACTTCTAGCATCTTCAATCTTCTGACAAGGAACTCCATCCTCTAGCAAGGGAGAAAGATTCATCTAACAAGAGCAGGGTTTGGATAATAGACAGCAGAGTGAAGACCAAAGGTCACCACTAAGCACCCATTATCAAAGAAAGGAACCCTCAAAGGTTCTACCAAACTTGTGAAGAGACACACATCTTACCAAAGGAGGGATGAGGCCTTTACAAGGGGACCTTACATCATAGGGAGGAATGGAAGTGATCAACTCCTTCCATGTTTATGAAAGAAGAGAATCTATCTAGAAGCTCTACTTACAAACCCTAATCTTAACACCTAAGCAACACTCAAACCAAAAGAAGGGGAATCTTCACATCCAAGCTTCTTCAAGCACTCCATGGTAGCCCCAAGCTTGTCTTCAACACTATCCAAGAGAACTGAAGAAGGGAACTAAAGAAGTCATTCTAGTTAAGTTAGCAAGTTAGGATCACCTAAAACTTAGTACTAAGGTTGATCCTAACTAAAATACTAAACCCAATTGTAAAATCCTACAAAAATAACTATAGGGACCTAATTCAATCATGAATCTACCATACAAAATCCAGGGGTTGAATCATCCACAAAGTCCTAAAAATAAATCCTAAGCAATAAGGTACTAAGCTTAAACCCTAAAACTAGAGCACCTAAAGTTTCAACCTAAAACCAACACCTAATTTCATCACAAAAATGTGATAAAAATCTAAGGGGAACATACATATCTATGCTAATCACACACAAAAAATTAGCTCAAGAATCATCACCAAATGATCAAACAAAATTCAACAAAACAAGGTATCAACCATGGCCATTTTAATATCAATTAATATTCAAAAAATGCAAATAAAATAACAAATGCATGAATTCCTAATATTTTTAATCCATAAAATTCTATATTCAATCATGAATCAGGGAAAAAAAGTTTGGAATTAATCGAGTTAATTTCCTATTTTTTATGAATTATTTTCTAAGCCATGTAAAATGATGAAAAATAAAAGAAATTAAATGGAAATTGGTAAACATGCGTGGCAAATAGCAATAAGCATCAGTTCATTTCAAAGAATTAGGCCAAAGGGGGGTGTTGATATCACTTTGTGTACTAAGCCCAGAACAATTCAATTAATGAAACGGTGTGTTTCATTTAAACATCTCTCTTCAGAGTTGAGAGCAAATCGTGGCCTTCCATTGCTCGCCTGAGTCCAAGGTCAAACCCTAATCCAACGCTTGCAGTGCATCGTCCCCAATTTGAATCAGTTGGAGGGAGATAACCAGACGGTTGCCTGAACAGTGGCGCCACCGTCTTCTCCGGTGAGGTGTTCTTCTCAGGTCAACCAAATTCACAAAACTATACATCATCTTGTCTAGAATTCAATGCTGATCAAGAATCTCAACTCCAAATCATCTAAATCCTTCTCTAACTCAAAACATGATAACATTTTCAGAATTCATCACAATCTTGAATCTCACCATTCTTCAAATTAAGGATCTCAATCCAATCTTCATCTCATGGTGATCAATTTGCACCATCTAATCTTGATTAACAGTCCAAGAATCACTAGATTTCAGCCCTAACAGAAATTGATCATCATCTTATTTTGTCTCTAATTCACCAATTTTTGATCCTAAATCCAACTATATCAATAGGGGAACCTAACCACATATGAATTTCTAAGCATCTCCCTATAGTTTAAGCATAAATTCAATGTATACCAACCTGGTTTCAGACGTGTGACAGAAGGTGTTCTTGCTCACTTCAACCTCCAAAACAATGCAGACACACTCCAAATTTACTCCTAAAGCCTTTGCACACCTTGATTTAGCTTGATTCTTCCTTGAACTCAAAAACCGATTTCAACTTGCAAGGGTGAATCTTCAATCTCATTCTTTGCTTCCAGCACCAATCTCTTCCAAAAAATGAACTGAATTCACTCAATGACTTATATAGAAGTGTTTAGACTCATCTAGAAACTTCTGGAATCATCCAAATGAGATTTTGGATTTTCAATTTCTCCTCCAAATATCAGTCATGGCATATGCAATATCTCCTCTGTTTGGGCCTCAGCAAGTTTGGTTTGCACTCCTCACGAGCTAAGGAATTGAATGGTGATGATTGTTTCCTTGTTTGCAAGCCAAAGGTGGGAGTTTGATTATGTTGCTTCATCATGAATAAATGAGATGGAATGGTATGGAAATAACCTCAAATCAAAATTCTAACATTGCCATTGTTTATAAAATCATTTTTCCAATCAATTTGACCTATTATTTTGCTTCATTTGGTCACAAAATGAATTATTTGAATTTTTGGTCATTTAATCCTTTTAATTCTTCCTTTTTCAAAATTTCTTGAACCAAGTCTCTCCTTGATCCATTTTAATGCCTCCTTGATGCATGGTCAAGGTTGAAACCCCATTTTGAGCAACTTTCTAGTTGAACAAAATTTCATTTGAGGCCTTTAAGTTGGTGAAAATAGCCTATAATCACAAATGACCTATAATCACCATATGTCCAAAATACCGTTGACTTGTCCAAGCTATAAGTTGAGTTCTACAAATCCTATCAAGGACTTCTAGTACTCTCTAGGGAGCTAAGAGAATAAGGAACAACATTCATGTTGACCAAAACTTCATAGGAATCATCCCTCTAGGGCAAACGTTTCATGCAAGTTGGGTAACTTTCAAGCTCCACATTCACATACCTCAGATGACTTGTAACTTGTCAAAGCCATAACTTGAGTTCTACAAATCCTATCAAGGACTTCTAGCACTCAAATTAAATCTAAGATCATGCTCTACAACAATAATGTTGGGGGCAAGATGAGATAACAATCACATCTTGAGCTACATTGCCTTGAAGATGGGGGTCAAACTAGGGGATTTTACACTATCAAGCCTTAGAAACCTTAGCTTGAAACTTCTCAAACTCTTCAATCATGATGAGTTAACCTTGGAATCATCCTTAGAGCATCTCAATGCATCAATCCATGATCACATGGCTCTTGGACTAGGTCTCAACCTTCTTCAAATCCTCAGTTGACTTAGGGTTGACCCAGTCAAACCCTAGCTGCACCAATCATGGCTGAGGCTTCTTAATCTTGCACAATGACCTGTCTAGGCCTCAAAGTGATCTTCAATACTTCTCATGAGCTCTCTCAAGACCCCAAGTCTAACTTCATGGCTTCAGAATCATCTGATGGCTCTCCACAACTCTCAAGTTAGGAAACCTACACCCTTGGCTTCAACCACTATCTCTGAGGGTCTTTTAACTTCTCTGACAAGGATATCAACCCTTGAACACTTGAATAAGCCTTCTTAGCTAGCTTCAAAGTCTTGTGTAGCCCTTGATGTGTAATCATACCTCTTGATCTCCTGCATACATGTCAATGAAATGCAAATGATAATGCTAATGTGAATGAAATGAAACATAAGCTAGGTGAAGAAATGTTGGGCAAATTTTGGGGTGCAACAGCTGCCCCTATTCAAACGGCTTGGACCTGACTGGGTGAGAAGCGAACGACTCTCACACAATCAAGGTAAAAGACGGTTGGGTACCAACAAACCCGGAAATTTTCCAACTTCACAAGTATACGGTACTCTGGTGGGGACAAATCTTCGGAAATTGAAATAATAGCTGCACGGCGACTAGCTGGAGAAATACTAATCTGAATCTCCTTCAGGATGATTCTCTGATTTCCTGACATCCTTGCATCCTCAAATCGTCGAGGGATCACTGGTTACACGGTAACGGGTGATTTGCCAACCCCGCACAGGTAAACAATACTCTAATTGTTAGGAACATCTTCAAAAACTGAGCATGACAGTTGCACGACTACTTGCTGGGGACTTGGTCACACGGTAATTGGTGAAGGGTCTAATCTCAAATCTCCGTCAAGATGATGATCTGATTTTGTTGTAGATCTTCGCCCTCAAGTCATCAAGGGGTCACCGGTTACACGGTAACTGGTAATGGATGGTTGATCATGCCGCCAGGCATTCTGCGTCGTAGCAGAAGAATTCTTCGGGACCCATCAGGTCATTAGGAACTTTTTAACAATCAAGTTAATCATGCCATCGGGCATTCAAAGAAACTTTTTCGGGTGTCAGCCGGACTTCGTTAGGAAGTCTGAAATAGAATCCTCGATCAATCATGAACCAAATAAGTATATCTATTCTTTCGCCGTCGGGCGCTCCGCGTCAGCTGGGATAACTTCTTCGACATCACAGTTGGACTTCGTCAGTAAATCTTCAAATGGGATCCTTAATCATTCAGGAACTAATAAGGATATACAATCTTTCACCGTCAGGCACCCTGCGTCAGCTAGGCTAACTGCTTCGACATCGCAGTTGGACTTCATCAGTAAGTCTGGGGTTTTGGGCACCGCCGCTAGACTTCAATCATCAAGTTTTCAAGGAAAGTTTCAACTTCTCGGTTTAGAACCTGCTAGGGATGACACATCTCCGCTGGGGATTCTGGAGAACTATCAAGTAACTCTGCTTCGGGGATCCAGAAATCATTCCGGATGAATCAACTCTGCTGAGGACTACAAGAATCATCTTGGACAAATAATTCTGCTGGGGACTTCAAGAATCATCCTGAACCAATAACTCTGCTGGAGATTTCAGGAATCATCCTGAGCAATCACTCTGCCGAGGACTCTAAGCATCAACTTGAGCAACCTTCTCTGGCGACTTCAAGGGAGATTTTAAGAATCATCTTAACCAAACAACTTCGCTGCGGAATTCGAGAATCATCTTGGGCAAGTGACTTTGCTGGGGAATACCTGCAAAACAAGAACGGGAACGACCTAGCTCATGTTTCATATGCGTAGGTTTAATAATGGCGCAATGCTCCATATGGTGGAAATGCTACGCGCTTTTAGGGTAAATGCTATGCAATCATGCAAAAATGCTATGACCCCATCAGCAAAATAAATGTTGAAGGGAAAATCCTCCTGTCAGGGAGAAAGAACCACTCTGGTGAAAGAAGGAATCATCTTGCCGAGGAGAAGAAGTCACACCAATCTCAATTGGACTCCGCCTGGGGAAATGATCTTCAGTTGACTGTTGTAGGGGAGCAAAGTTCTACGAGAACTTGAACCCGGTCAACTAGGCGTACGAACCACGAGCTGAGGAAAACGATATCAATCACAGAAATAAACTGCACGGACTTCGCGGCAAAACTTTCCTGGAGATAACGACTCCGGTGGGGAAATACAACCTCAGCTATTCAACATTCTACTGGGGGAAAACCACTCATGGCCTCAGCGACTTTCCAAGAACTCGGCTCTCTTGGAGAACTGCAAACTCGGCTGGGGAAGAAGGAATCACCCTGCTTGCTGGGGAGAGTATGACTCTGTGGGGGATTTCAATTCTCCTGGAGACTTCAGTCTGTACTATCGAGTGTTGTACACTTCAGTGTATGACTCAGTTGGGGAGACGACGATCCTTCAGGATACAGCTGATTGGGGAGAGAATCCTCTCTGCTTGGGGAAACATACGGCGTACTGCCTGGAATATGCTATACCTGCAACAACACAAACAAACAGACAAGATACCCTTCTCAAAGGGACCTATCAAGGTTATCATCTTGTGACAATGTTCAAGCAATTCATTGTTTCAACAATCAATGGCATGGGCCAGTAAGTTTATGTATGCGTATTTTATCAAAAACATTCGTGTTTTTTGGCGCAAACAAAACAGATAAATGCTAAACAAACAAACGGAATTGATGAATAATATATATTTTATTGATGACGAACCCCTGAATGGGAGAAAATGTTTTACAACAGATGCAAGCTCCTGGAATGAGGAAGCTGCGCAAATATAAAAACATAAATATACATCAGTATATACACAAATGTCGGCAATGAGGCGTAAACGAACACCATGAGTTGATCCCTCTATGACCCACTCGACTTCGATACTTCTCCGACGCTTCAGCCTCAGCAGAGATTGATTCAGATAAACGGCCCTTAGGTCTTCCAAACCACTAAACAATGAAAGTCCACACGTGGAATGCAGTCATTTGCCTTTTCCAATCCCTAACTTTTTCCTGAATCGCCCTTTCGAGTTTTCGATTCACCGGGATACCCTTTTCTGCCAAAGTCGCCCTTCCAGGTTTTCGACTTTGCGGGTGTACATTTTTTTCTTTATATCCCTAATTTTTGCCCGAACCTTTTTCCTTTTTTATGGTTCGCCGGGATGCCCCATTTTTGCCTGGATATTCTTTTTTCTTTCCAGCAGGTCATTTTTTAAGCAAAGTATTTTTTAACTGCGGCCGCGTTCACCGGGGATGCAAAATCTTCGCCATCCATCGTGGATAACAACAAGGCTCCTCCCGAGAAGACCTTGCTGACGATGTACGGGCCTTCGTAATTGGGAGTCCACTTGCCCCGGTGATCGGAGTGTGGTGGAAGAATCTTCTTCAGGACGAGATCACCCGTCTGAAAGCTTCTAGGACACACCTTCTTATCATAAGCTTTCTTCATTCGGCTTTGGTACAGACGCCCATATGCAATCGATGCTAACCTCTTCTCGTCCATCAGGCTGAGTTGGTTTAGTCGGTTCTTAATCCATTCTGCCTCATCGAGTTTCACGTCAACCAAAACTCGTAAAGAAGGGATCTCCATTTCTAACGGTAGGACAGCTTCCATACCGTACACCAGTGAGAAGGGAGTTGCCCCGGTTGACGTATGTACCGTGGTAAGATAACCGTGCAATGCAAATGGCAACATCTCGTGCCAATCCTTATAGGTCACAACCATCTTTTGTACAATCTTCTTGATGTTTTTATTGGCCGCTTTAACGGCGCCATTCATCTTCGGCCGGTAAGGAGATGAGTTGTGGTGTTCAATCTTGAAACTCTGGCACAACTCCTTCATCATCTTGTTATTCAGATTCGAACCATTATCAGTAATGATCCGCTCGGGAACTCCGTATCGACAGATGATGTCCCTCTTTATGAATTTAGCTACCACCTGCTTGGTCACATTAGCATATGAGGCTGCCTCCACCCACTTGGTGAAGTAGTCGATAGCTACTAGAATGAAGCGATGACCGTTAGATGCAGTGGGCTCGATCTTGCCTATCATGTCAATGCCCCACATGGAAAACGGCCATGGGGAGGACATGACATTTAACGGGCACGGCGGCACATGAATCTTATCAGCATAAATCTGGCATTTATGACATCTCTTCGCGAATTTGAAGCAATCCGACTCCATCGTCAGCCAGTAGTATCCTTCTCTCAGGATCTTTCTCGTCATAGCATGCCCGCCGGCGTGCGTACCAAATGTGCCTTCATGGACTTCTTCCATGAGCATACTTGCTTCTTTCTCATCTACACATCTGAGTAGCACGAGATTGTGGTTTCTTTTATATAAAACTCCATCAGGATTGAGATAAAAGTTTCCAGACAGCCTCCTCAGAGTCTTCTTATCCTGGGTTAACGCTCCCGCAGGATACTCCTTAGTCATAAGGAAGGTCTGGATATCGTGGAACCATGGCTTGCCGTCGGAGGCTTCCTTGATTGCAAAGACAAATGCAGGTCTATCAAGACGAGAAAGGACAATTCTTGGAGCTTCATTCCAAAAATTGACTTTATACATCGAAGCCAACGTGGCTAAGGCATCAGCCATCTGGTTTTCAGCCCTGGGCACATGATGGAGTTCCACTCGATCAAAGAATGGAAGCAGCCTTCTGGCATAATTCATGTACGACACCAAATTCGATTGACGAGTCTCCCACTCCCCTTTAATCTGATTGATCACAAGCGCCGAGTCACCATATACATCTATGTTCTTGATTCTCAAATCAATTGCTTCTTCTAGACCCATAATGCATGCTTCGTACTCCGCTTCGTTATTGGTGACCGGAAACGTCAGTCTAGCGGTAAACGGGATGTGGGATCCGTGAGGAGTCGTGATGATCGCCCCAATGCCACTTCCATAAGAGTTAACCGCCCCGTCAAATATCAATTTCCATTGGGATTTCCTATCTGGACCCTCGTCGGGCAACGGTTCATCGCAATCTTTCACCTTGAGAAACATGATATCCTCATCAGGGAATTCAAATTTCATCGGCTGATAATCTTCGATCGGCTGTTCGGCAAGGTATTCAGACAATATGCTTCCCTTGATGGCCTTCTGGGAAACGTACTGAATGTCATATTCTATCAACACCATTTGCCATCTGGAAATCCTGCCCGAAAGCGCTTGCTTCTCGAAGACGTACTTGATCGGATCCATCTTCGAAATTAGCATGGTTGTGAGATTGAGCATGTACTGTCGTAAACGTTTGGCAGCCCGGGCTAGTGCGTAACACGTCTTCTCCATCATCTAGTAACGAGATTCACAATCTGTGAATTTTTTACTCAAGTAGTAAATGGCATGCTCCTTTCTGCCCGTCTCGTCGTGCTGACCGAGAACACACCCCATACTATTCTCAAGAACTGTCAAGTACATGATTAAGGGTCGTCCGGCCACTGGGGGTATTAAGATCGGAGGTTCCTGCAGATACTGTTTTATCTTATCAAATGCCTTCTGGCAATCCTCGTTCCAGATAATCGCCTGATCTTTCTTTAGCAGTTTGAACATCGGTTCACACGTGGCCGTGAGCTGAGAAATAAACCTTGCAATGTAGTTTATTCTACCCAGGAAACCACGAACTTCTTTTTCAGTCTTTGGCACTGGCATTTCTTGTATTGCTTTTATCTTCGCAGGATCAACCTCGATGCCTCCTTCACTCACGATAAACCCCAGTAGTTTTCCAGACCGTACTCCGAAAGTACACTTGTTAGGATTCAGCCTCAACCTGAACTTCCTAAGCCTCTAAAAAAGCTTCAGCAAATTGACCAGATGTCCCTCCTCCGTTTGGGACTTCGCAATCATGTCATCAACATAGACTTCAATCTCATGATGAATCATATCATGAAACAAAGTGACCATTGCTCGTTGGTAAGTGGCCCCTGCGTTCTTCAGACCGAAAGGCATTACCTTGTAGCAAAATGTTCCCTAAGGTGTAATAAGCGTAGTTTTATCCATGTCCTCTGGCGCCATCTTGATCTGATTGTAGCCGGAGAAGCCATCCATGAATGAAAATACGGAGAACTGAGCTGTATTGTCGACCAACACATCAATATGGGGGAGCGGGAAATCATCTTTAGGGCTCGGCCTATTCAAATCCCGATAATCGACGCACATTCGCACCTTACCGTCATTCTTCGGTACATGCACTATGTTGGCGACCCACGGAGGGTAAGTAGTGACCGCTAAGAAGCAAGCATCAAGCTGCTTCTGCACTTCTTCTTTGATCTTAACGGCCATATCTGGTCGTGTCCTCCTAAGCTTCTGCTTAACAGGAGGACAATCTTCTCGCAACGGCAAGTGATGGACCACGATGTTAGTATCAAGTCCGGGAATATCTTCGTATGACCAAGCAAAGATGCCACTATACTCTCTCAGCATCTCGACCAATCTCTGCTTGACATCACTCTGCAATGCTGCCCCTATCCTGACGTTCCTGACCAGCTCTTCAGAACCTAAATTCACAATCTCAATCTCTTCTTCGTGAGGTAGAATAACTTTCTCTTCTTGTTTCAACAAGCAGGCCAATTCTTCGGGAAGGTCTTCGTCTTCATCAATTTCTTCTTCGGCTTGATAGATCGGGCAATCGAAGTCGAAGTGAGTCGTAGAAGGTCCAGAGTCGATGTCATCTGCTATGTGGATCCTGCAATAACAAGGGTTAAGCTTAAGACAAGGATATGCAGGTCAGCACAAACCCCATTGCCATTTTATTGTTTTTCAAAACAAATATAAAACAGGAATAACAGAGATCACAATATTTGAATACGAAAAAACGCCTTTTGATTTATTAGTAAAATGCATGTACATAACCAAACAAGGCCCTGACAATAAAACCACTATGCCCCGGGTAGGACATAGGGTTGTACAATGATTGGAGAAAGTAAATCATTACTCTTTGCCTGTCACTTGGATGGTATCCCTAATGGACCAGTTGTTGAGGCTCTCGCCTAGTTTGCTTGGCTGGATCCAAGAGTCTAGGTCTCAATCGCTGTCTTCGCCGTCTTCAGACACTGCGTTGACACTTTCGAATATTACTCCGCCGCTTGTAAACTGGATCGGCCCTTTACCTCACGCCACACTGTGAGAAGAGGAGGCTTCAGCCGCAGGAGAGTATCCTAACCCAAACTTGTCCTGTTTGTTGGGTATTTCTAGAACCTGCCCCCAGCCTGGGGTAGATCCGGCTTGAACAACGGTCCGGGCTCCCTTAAAGGAAGAGAGAGTCATCTCTGGTTTTTTAGTCATTATAGGAGCCACGTTCTTGACTTTAACAGCTTCGAACGCCTGACATAGGGTTTCGTGGATTTCCCCATCCATCTCAACATACTTGAAAGACGACAAATGGCTCACCATTATGTCTTCCTCGCCACAAACAGTCACGATGCTGCCTCTGACAGCATACTTGAGTTTCTGGTGCAACGTGGAGGTCACGGCGCCAGCAGAATGTATCCATGGCCGGCCTAGGAGACAGCTGTAGGCTGGCATGATGTCCATAATGTAAAAGACTGCGTCGAAAGTTTCCGGCCCAACTTGTATTGGCAGAGTTACCTCTCCAAAGACATGACGCTTGGTTCCATCGAACGCCTTCACAACCAGATCACTGGGTGTGCAAATCAATCCTCGAGTATCTCACTTCATCAATGCTTTCTTCGGAAGAACATTGAGTGATGACCCCGTGTCCATCAACACATGAGACATAATCGTTCCCCTAAACTCTATCGAGATGTGCAGGGCGCTGTTGTGGTTCCTTCCCTTTGGCGTCAGCTCCAGGTCAGTGAACCCAAGCCCGTTTCCAGCATTCACGTGGGCTACGACCCCTTCCAACTGGTTGATCGATATTTCCTGCGGTACATACGTGGCATTCAAAACCTTTAACAGCGCGTTGCGATGCGACTCTGAACACAACAATAAATTCAGGATGGAAATTTTCGAGGGTGTTTGATGAAGATGGTCAATGATCTTGTAGTCACTCTTCTTGATCAACCTCATGAACTCTTCAGCGTCCTTTACAAGTAAGTCCTTCTCTACCCCACGAGGGGTTTCCTCAACGATTTTACTCTTTTCCTTATCAGTTCCTTCAGCTTTGTCTGCTTTGTCCGCCACAATCTCAGGTGGAGCGAATACCCTTCCGCTGCGAGTGATTCCGCCAATTCCCACTAAGTTACCCACAGACTGCCCAGACGGTTATAGTTCCAATTTCTGTCCGTTACAGTAGACGTCTGCCCCATAGTGCCATGGGACAGCGTTGGTGCTTTCAAAAGGTATCAGCCCAGCTTTGGTGATGGTAATTATGGGCGGCCTGGGTGCAGAAATGGTTATCGTCTGGCGAGGGATGGTGATGGTGGCAATCTCATCATCTTGCTTCAGCATTACCTCTCCAGATCCACACTCGGCCCTTCGGCTAAACTGTAAGATTCCTTCGGTCATCAGACTCTGAATCCCCTCTATCAACTGTTCACATCCATCAGGACAGGTCGCACAGCCCATACACAATTTACCACAGCCCGGAAAGAAGCCTCTCTTCATCAGCTTGGCTTTGACGAAGCTAAGCGGAGTCTTCAGATCCTTGACATCAGTCAACACATCCAAATTCTCGTCTTCCATAATGGCGTTCACCCCACCTCCCCTATGATTCGGCATAGGTTTTTTCGTGACATTTGGCACATTATTTGAGAAATTGATGATCTTAGCATCCACCATATCCTGCACCTTGTGCTTGAAGGCTTTGCAATTTTCTATCGTGTGGTCTGGTGCCCCCGAGTGAAACTCACATGTTGCATTCGCATCATAACCTGGCGGAGGTGCCCCTGTCAAGGGAGCCAGGGTTCTCTTCTGGAGTAACTGCAACTGAAGCAGAGTTTGTAATAGCTGAGCATAAGACATGGGCGGCGTCTCGAGGTGACGACTTGACAGAGGTGCCCTGTTCTGATACTTTCTGTACCCTTGCTGGTTCGGCTGCTGCTGTGGCTGGGGTTGTTGGACTGCAGTGATGGTTATGCTAGCCACCTGCTGGCGAGGGCCTTTACCTTTCCTTCGAGCGTTGGACACGGCGCTCGTCTCTCCTTCCCGCCTTTTGCCACCATACGGCTTCTTTCCTCCTCCAGCTGAGGCTAGATCGACACCTTGAATTTTCCCCAGTTTGATCCCATTTTCAACGTGCTCGCCCGTGATGATAAGATCTGAGAAGCTTCCAGACATACCGCTGACCAATTTCTTGTAATAAACCCCTGGGAGGGTGGCTACAAACATTTCAACAAGCTCCTGTTCAACCATCGGCGGCTGAACTCTAGCTGCCAATGCGCGCCACCGCTAGGCGTACTCTTTGAACCCTTCGTTGTTCCTCTGTGACAAATTTTGCAGTTGGACTCGGTTCGGAGCCAAGTCACTGTTATATTGGTAATGGTGCACGAATGCCTCAGCAAGTTCCTTCCACGTGCGCACACTGGTAGGCTCCAAACTCATGTACCATTCCAAGGATGGCCCGGACAAGCTATCCTGAAAGAAGTGCATCAGCAACTTCTCATCTTCAGAGTGAGCGGACATTTTCCGATAGTATGACCTTAGGTGGACGCGAGGGCAGGTGGTGCCCTTGTACTTCTCGAAGTCGGGTACCTTGAATTTAGGAGGCACCTTGAAATCAGCAATCAATCCTAATTTAGACATGTCGACACCCATAGTGTTCAGGTTCTCGAAATTCCTCATTTTGTCCTCGAGTGCTTTAAACCTCAGACGTGCTTCAGCAGTCAGCTCTCCTTCAGCACCCTTCTGGGAGAACAAATCTTCTTGACGGTCTTCTAACCATGGCTGAGGCCCATACAGATTTCCAACACCTGTGGTGTCGTTGCTCAGTCCAACATTGACATTAGCTTCAAAATTTCCATTACCGACGCCAGTCGTATTACCATTGAGCCCCATGTTAGCGATCACATTGCCGTTACCACTACCGTTCCCCCCGGTCACGGGGATGCCATTCTGAGGAGTTTCAACAGGTGGAGGGGTTGGAACATTCCCACCATGGAGTACACCATTGCTGTCAACCCTTGAGATCAGAGGCTGGACCAGTGTTCTGAGCTGGTCTTGGCCGTTGGCAACCACTTGCATGAGCTCCATGAAGCGGTCCATCCTCTCTCGGAGCTCCTGAACGTCAGTCTGCACTTGTTCCATTGCTCTAGCTTGATTTGTTCTGGTCGGATAGCGGTGGATTGGTCTTTGATCAATCTTGGAACGACCTGCATACACAAAGGGTTAGAAAAAACGACAAAGTGCTCGTTATGGAAATGCAAACGTGTGTCTGTGCGTTAGGGAGATTTCCCCTGGTCCTAGTGCCTGAGTGCCAGTGCTGATAATAAGAAGTTCGAGTCCAGTCATGGAAATAACATCTCATATATATAAAGAAGGCCCATCAAGGCGGTACACAACGTCACTGAGTACAAAGAGAACCAATAGCATGACCTCGACCAACAAGCCTGGTGATGGTCAGCATACAGCAATGATCAAAACAAAAGGATTACAAACATAGTCAAGCACGGCTACAGACCCGAAACTCTTCTAACAGATCCCTCGTTTCTGGATGATCAGGCTGAGTGAGCAACCCTTCGACGAGTAACTCCGTCTGCCTAATGGTGTATTGAAGACCTTCAACTGAGTCTTCCCATGCTCTTTCGCCGAAAAAATCTTCTAACTTCCGCTTCTTGGATTCAAACGTCTGTTTGCGCTCCTTCAGGTTAGCAAGAGTCTTGTTAAGCAGGCCTTCAGCGGCATATCTGTGTGCGGTTTCTTCATCAAACCTCTTCTCACTAGCCTTCACCTGGGCTTTCAACTTGGAGATCTACTGTTTCAGTTTATCCTCCCGTTCCTTGCCGTTGGCTAGGGTGGCCTTCCAATGCCGATTAAACTTGGATATTCTCCGGTACGCTTCATTCAAGTGCTGCTTCTTAGTGGCCAGTACGTCATTGACAACTTTGAAGTCCCGACCCAAACGCTCGCGCTCCGCCATCTGCTTAGTCAAATCCGTCCCTAACTGGTTCACCAGCTCTGTTTGCCTCTTGAAGGAATGGACGGCTTTGCTTCTCTCGCTTCTGATTTGAGCCAATTCTTTCTCTAGTTCTTCATTTGCCTTCTTCAGCTCATCTCTCTCAGCTAACACCTGATTATGCTGCTAAATAGGCACGGTGGTAGGCTCTTCAATCACTGGAGGGCTTTCTAGCTGGGCAGGTGGAAACGGCATCCCTATAATATCTGCTCTGGCTCTGATCCAGGTCACATACGGAGCGTAGGCTTGGCTATTACTTTTCCCCAACAACGGCTTTCCCCGCTTACAGATACCATTCCAAGCATGCTGAAGCTTAGATAACATATCCCCCTATAGGAGACCAGTGAGGTACAGAGATTCCTGCACCTCTTCATCCTTCGGCGGAGCTCTCAAAGCATAAGCAAACTGTCGGACCAACAGAGATGGATTATAGTTGATACAGCCCTTCCTGCCTATCAAAGGCACATTCGGAAACCCGCTGCAGCTGAAGATAATCTCAGTACCCAGCCTATCTCTATCAAACCAGGCAATATCCTCCGCTGATAGACTCATCAAACGCTCAGACCAGTCAGCTGTGGCTGCAGACGAAGCAAAGGGACCCTTCTTGGGTAGGTGACTATCAAGCCATCTATAGAGCAGGGGCACACAGCACGAGACGTTCTTACCCCTTCTGTTCTCATTTTTGTAATGGACGGAATGGTAGACATCTCCTATCAAGGTAGGGAATGGATTCCCTGCTGCAAAGATGTGAAAGGCGTCGAAGTCTACAAAGTCGGGCATATTGGGGAACAGAATGATGCCATATATGCACAAAGCAAGGATGGCGTTGAACACGATCCAACAACCGTCTTTGGCACACTGCTGGGCCTTTCCCACTAAGAACTGCAAGGAGAAACCGGGAACCCTGTTCTAGCTAGACAAGACCAACTCGGAGGCATCCAGATGAAGTGAAGGGGCTAGACTAGCCAAATTAGGCGCAGCATCCATATGAACAAAGGGCATCTGACTCTTGATAGGCACACCTAACAAATCAGCATACTCCTCTAGTGTAGGTGCGGGAATAAAGTCCGGGAAAGTAAAGCATCTCAAAGGAGGATCGTAGAACTGCAGCAAGGCATGCAGCCCATTCAACTCAAACACAGAGGGTTTACGAACCAAGCTGAGCAATTTCCCATAAGCCTTTCTGAATTCACCTCTCACAGAATCATCTGCCAAAGCAATCAAACCAGTCAGCTGAACAACATCAGGAGTGGGGAGCTTGTAAGCCACAGTCTTCCTCAGAGAACCCATGATAGCGCAATAGAAGGCAAGAAAACCTGAACTTGGGGAAACGGTACCTGCAACACAGACACACGTTAATGATATGCAAATGAGTATGCAAAGCAATGCAAAATGCAATCATGCAGCAGGAGATCGAGACGGCTGCGCTATTGAAGTGATGAAGGTTCTGTATCAACAAAACCACAATACTGCTCTGTCAAGAACAATCATATCTCTGATGAGGAGAAAACCCTGATATCGGACCATAAATCAGCTCTGTCAAGAACACACATATATCTGATGACGAGAACTTCTGATACAGGGCCATAAATCTGCTCTGTCAAGAACAAATACATGTCTGATGATGAGAACCTCTGATACCAACCAAAACTGATTCTCTATCAAGAAAACCGGATAGTCTGAAGGTTATGGTTTCCTCCAACAAACCCGACCCTGCTCACAGGTATGGACCTAAACTGATACAAGTTCGGCATCCTATGCGGTCATCAGCGTCACAGACATGCAAGAGAGATGATACGATACCCAGAAGGTGTGGCATCACTGCCTCCTGAAGCAGCCTCACTCAGCTGAATTCCAAATGATCGGTCCCCAGAGTCGACAATCCTTCAAACCAACAACCCCTCAGGCCCAAAGGGCCGAAAAAGAAGTCAACCGGGAGAACCTCGTTTGAGAGTGGATTTCATGAGACACTAGTGCCTGTAAAGCAAGCACGCACCCACTAATTTCCACAACTAATGCTAGGTACACTCAAGCTTGGGTCTGGCTTCTCACTCATCAGAATGCCCTCCCACAACAACACAGATAATCATATCATACTGAAAATAAAATGCGGGAAATAAAATGCGATAAATAAACACAACCCAACAAGTAATCATACAAGCGCTAGGATTGACTCTCGCAGGGGACGTTGGATCCCAGGAAACTATTAAGTCCCCAGCAGAGTCGCCAGCTGTCGCTACCGCGAAAATAAGGTGCCGGCAAAACAGAAGAGTCGCCACCTTTCGTTATTTATCCCTCGGAATGGGAAAGGAAACGATCGGAAAAACCTGACGAAAAGGTATAAGACAAGGTCATCGCAACCATTGTCTGGGTTCGGGAGTCGGTTACGCAAGGGGAAGGTATTAGCACCCCTCACGTCCATCGTACTCGATGGGATCCATGCTTGTTGTGTTTATCTGACGGGTTTATTTAACTATCTACCTATCAAGGCTGGTCTGAAAAGAAAAGAAAATGACTCAACAAAGCGTCGCGCTTTATGCCTACGTATTCTCATCAGAGAATGAGAAATCAGAGTCAACGTAGTTTGGCTGACTACGGGTAAACGGATGGGGGGAAGGTGGCTCGCCAATACGTCAGTATTGTGCCTACGTACTCTCAACAGGTATGAGAGATCAGAGCTTATGTAGTTCGGGATAATACGGATTACGGGAATTCAGATTCATCTGCCTTATCGAGTGGGGTTAACAAACAGTTCCAGCGGTTGGATGTACGCAGCTCGACCCTCAGAGACTTAGGCGTTACCGTTTGCGGTGGAACTGGGAGTTAACGACACTCTTTTCTTCAGAAAAGCTTCCTTTGACTTACGGGCCCACGGGGCAAAAAAGTTTGAAGTTTGTTTTCTGTCTTTTACGGAAGAACTGTTTTTTATGAATGTTTGCAACCAATATCGCACTAGAGACTATGACCTAAGAGTGAATGCGTCGCATGTCACCCAAAGGGTGCCATACTAAACATCCAGATTGTTGAAAAGAAACTCTCCAGCAATCCTTTCTCAGATAACTTAAGGCTCGTAACGTACGACGTCAGTTAACCTTTATTACTCTATTTTAATTTGTTTTGAGATGAGAAGAGAGAACAGGCTCAACTAAAGGGGAGACTATCAAGTCCTACTGTTGTCATGCCAAGGATTCATCCTATGGTTGAGGTTTGAAACAGGGAACTCCTAGAAGTTATCATGCATAGGTTTCAACCTAAAGTTCTAATCATCACTTCCTTATCAAAGGAAGTAAGATTCCTAGGGGATCATGTCAATGATAAACAGAAACAGATAAAGCATCAGCTAAACAGTAAACAGTAAACAACTGTAAAATGCATGCCATGCAAGTGAGGGAGGAAATGTGTGTGGGGCATCAGCCTCCACAAGCTCATCTCTACCTCAAGCCAGATATGAATAACTGCAATCATGAAGGAAAATAAAATGCCATCAAGCAAATCACAAACCACATAAGCAAGGGAGCAGAGCTCTACCGAATACCCGCAAGCAAAGCCATACAGTAAAAATACAAGCAGAGGGAGCAACTCAACCTCTAATGCAATCATGCTCCTAGCTTAAAATCAATCTAAATATGAACTTATTCTAATGCATCAAGCAAATCAATCAAGTCACATCACTACAGTTGCACAACAAGCAAACAAACAAGAAAGAAAGCAGATCAACAACTTCCACAGCCTCACAGCAAAGCAATCTTCTGACAGCAGTTCAGTCCTCAGTCTTCAACTACTCTTCAAGGCTATCATCTTCAATATCAAGTGTCAACTTGCTTCTTCAAGCTTTACATGCATCAAACACAAGTATCAACTGATTCTCCATCTTCTTCAAGCCTCAGCTCTTCACTTGATCTCAATTGGACTCCCTTCACAAGTGTCAACTTGCTCATCTTGGTCTTCAAGCTTCAGCTCCCATGGCAGTCTTCAAACAAAGGGGAAGTAGCAACTTCTAGCATCTTCAATCTTGTGACAAGGAACTCCATCCTCTAGCAAGGTAGAAAGATTCATCTAACAAGAGCAGGGTTTGGATAATAGACAGCAGAGTGAAGACCAAAGGTCACCACTAAGCACCCATTATCAAAGAAAGGAACCCTCAAAGGTTCTACCAAACTTGTGAAGAGCCACACATCCTACCAAAGGAGGGATGAGGCCTTTACAAGGGGGCCTTACATCATAGGGAGGAATGGAATTGATCAACTCCTTCCATGTTTATGAAAGAAGAGAATCTATCTAGAAGCTCTACTTACAAACCCTAATCTTAACACCTAAGCAACACTCAAACCAAAAGAAGGGGAATCTTCACATCCAAGCTTCTTCAAGCACTCCATGGTATCCCCAAGCTTGTCTTCAACACTATCCAAGAGCAAGAGAGGCAAAACCCTAATCTAAGGGAACTAAAGAAGTCATTCTAGTTAAGTTAGCAAGTTAGGATCACCTAAAACTTAGTACTAAGGTTAATCCTAACTAAAATACTAAACCCAATTGTAAAATCCTACAAAAATAACTATGGGGACCTAATTCAATCATGAATCTACCATACAAAATCCAGGGGTTGAATCATCCACAAAGTCCTAAAAATAAATCCTAAGCAATAAGGTACTAAGCTTAAACCCTAAAACTAGAGCACCTAAAGTTTTAACCTAAAACCAACACCTAATTTCATCACAAAAATGTGAGAAAAATCTAAGGGGAACATACATATCTATGCTAATCACACACAAAAAATTAGCTCTAGAATCATCACCAAATGATCAAAAAAAAATTCAACAAAACAAGGTATCAACCATGGCCATTTTGATATCAATTAATATTCAAAAAATTCAAATAAAATCACAAATGCATGATTCCTAATATTTTTAATCCATAAAATTCTAGATTCAATCATGAATCAGGGAAAAAAAGTTTGGAATTAATTGAGTTAATTTCCTATTTTTTATGAATTATTTTCTAAGCCATGTAAAATGATGAAAAATAAAAGAAATTAAATGGAAATTGGTAAACATGCGTGGCAAATAGCAATGAGCATCAGTTCATTTCAAAGAATTGGGCCAAAGGGGGTGTGGATATCACTTTGTGTACTAAGCCCAGAACAATTCAATTAATGAAATGGTGCGTTTCATTTAAACATCTCTCTTCAGAGTTGAGAGCAAATCGTGGCCTTCCATTGCTCGCCTGAGTCCAAGGTCAAACCCTAATCCAACGCTTGCAGTGCATCGTCCCCAATTTGAATCAATTGGAGGGAGATAACCAGATGGTGGCCTGAACAGTGGCGCCACCGTCTTCTCCGGTGAGGTGTTCTTCTCAGGTCAACCAAATTCATAAAACTATACATCATCTTGTCTAGAATTCAATGCTGATCAAGAATCTCAACTCCAAATCATCTAAATCCTTCTCTAACTCAAAACACGATAACATTTTCAGAATTCATCACAATCTTGAATCTCACCATTCTTCAAATTAAGGATCTCAATCCAATCCTCATCTCATGGTGATCAATTTGCACCATCTAATCTTGATTAACAGTCCAAGAATCACTAGATTTCAGCCCTAACCGGAATTGATCATCATCTTATTTTGTCTCTAATTCACCAATTTCTGATCCTAAATCCAATATATCAATAGGGGAACCTAACCACATATGAATTTCTAAGCATCTCCCTATAGTTTAAGCATAAATTCAATGTATACCAACCTGGTTTCAGACGTGTGACAGAAGGTGTTCTTGCTCACTTCAACCTCCAAAACAATGCAGACACACTCCAAATTTACTCCTAAAGCCATTGCACACCTTGATTTAGCTTGAGTCTTCCTTGAACTCAAAAAGCTATTTCAACTTGCAAGGGTGAATCTTCAATCTCACTCTTTGCTTCCATCACCAATCTCTTCCAAAAAAATGAACTGAATTCACTCAATGACTTATATATAAGTGTTTAGACTCATCTAGAAACTTCTGGAATTATCCAAATGAGATTTTGGATTTTCAATTTCTCCTCCAAATATCATTCATCGCATATGCAATATCTCCTCTGTTTGGGCCTCAGCAAGTTTGGTTTGCACTCCTCACGAGCTAAGGAATTGAATGGTGATGATTGTTTCCTTGTTTGCAAGCCAAAGGTGGGAGTTTGATTATGTTGCTTCATCATGAAGAAATGAGATGGAATGGTATGGAAATGACCTCAAATAAAAATTCTAACATTGCCATTGTTTCTAAAATCGTTTTTCCAATCAATTTGACCTATTATTTTGCTTCATTTGGTCACAAAATGAATTATTTGAATTTTTGGTCATTTAATCCTTTTAATTCTTCCTTTTTCAAAATTTCTTGAACCAAGTCTCTCCTTGAGCCATTTCAATGCCTCCTTGATGCATGGTCAAGGTTAAAACCCCATTTTGAGCAACTTTCTAGTTGAACAAAATTTCATTTGAGGCCTTTAAGTTGGTGAAAATAGCCTATAATCACAAATGACCTATAATCACCAAATGTCCAAAATACCCTTGACTTGTCCAAGCCATAAGTTGAGTTCTACAAATCCTATCAAGGACTGCTAGTACTCTCTAGAAATATAAGAGAATAAGGAACAACATTCATGTTGACCAAACGTTCATAGGAATCATCCCTCTAGGGCAAACGTTTCATGCAAGTTGGGTAACTTTCAAGCTCCACATTCGCATACCTCAGATGACTTGTAACTTGTCAAAGCCATAACTTGAGTTCTACAAATCCTATCAAGGACTTCTAGCACTCAAATTAAAGCTAAGATGATGCTCTACAACAATCATTTTGGGGGAAAGATGAGATAACCATCACATCTTGAGCTACATTGCCTTGAAGATGGGGGTCAAACTAGGGGATTTTACACTGTCAAGCCTTAGAAACCTTAGCTTGAAACTTCTCAAACTCTTCAATCATGATGAGTTAACCTTGGAATCATCCTTATAGCATATCAATGCATCAACCCATGATCACATGGCTCTTGGACTAGGTCTCAACCTCCTTCAAATCCTCAATTGACTTAGGGTTGACCCAGTCAAACCCTAGCTGCACCAATCATGGCTGAGGGTTCTTAATCTTGCACAATGACCTGTCTAGGCCTCAAAGTGATCTTCAATACTTCTCATGAGATCTCTCAAGACCCCAAGTCTAACTTCATGGCTTCAGAATCATCTGATGGCTCTCCATAACTCTCAAGTTAGGAGATCTACACCCTTGGCTTCAACCACTATCTCTGAGGGTCTTTTAACTTCTCTGACAAGGATATCAACCCTTGAACACTTGAATAAGCCTTCTTAGATAGCTTCAAAGTCTTGTGTAGCCCTTAATGTGTAATCATACCTCTTGATCTCCTGCATACATGTCAATGAAATGCAAATGATAATGCTAATGTGAATGAAATGAAACATAAGCTAGGTGAAGAAATGTTGCGCAAATTTTGGGGTGTAACAATTAGGGTTTTGAAAAGGGCTAAGCCATAACTTACTAACCACATGTCCAAATGGATTGGTTCAAATATTGTTGCAAAGGTCTCAATGAGTTCTTAAAAAATGTTATCCACACCTATAGTAAAAAAATGTGCTTATAAGTCAAATTTTCAGCCAAGTTCAAGGAGATATTTGACATAGTTCCCTTTGGAATTTTAACTTGCGTAAAATATGAAAGTTGTAGATCATATTTGAGGCTTTCCAAAAATTACAAGAGCATTTTCTCAGCCCTCATGGTTAGGGAGAATCGAAGGTGTAAAGTTGAAGATTTGTCATGTCACCAAACTAAGTCCAACTCATGCCAAAGAGTGCATAAACCATCCAATTTGCATCTAACCACTTAGTTAGATTTGTATCTGATGTGTATATGTTTGATGGATGGAAGTACAAGAGTAATCCATGAGGAAAACCAGAATTGTGGTTAATAGATTTGTTTAATTAAAGAAATTACAAAGAATTACATCATGATAGAGAGTCTTTTGAACCAAAGCTGCTGCAACATGGCTACCCCCCTTCTTCCACCCCTCTAGTTACGTCACACAACCTGCTCACATAACCATCAACAACAAGATCAAGAGGAAGATTTGCTTCCACTTCCCTCCAAAATTCAAGATCTTGCAAGAAGGTTCAATTTGCCCTCACACTTTGCTCCTCCACTCTTCCTATAAATAGAACATACTCCACACATCCCAAAGACATAAGAGCTAGCATTAAACCAAGCAAAAACTCCCTCTTCCTTATGTTTCCACTTTTCTTGCAAACTAAGAAACTTGGCATTCAAACACAAAAATATGCCTTGAGCAAAACTTCCTCCAAATCAATTTCCAACCATTAAAACCCTTTACCAATACTTAAAAAACCCATAAATGATGTGTCGATGCTATCTCAATCATCATTTCCTCCAAAAAAACATTTCTCCCAAAAGTCAATTGTTAAACCTAAGAAAGTTTGACTTTCTGCATCATTAAAGCTATCCTTCTATTCAGTGATTTTCCACCTCTTCCAACATCTCAAACACTTCAACTATAAGGTGTTGTTGTTATCTAAATAATTACAACCCATTTGTACACTTATTTTCAAGATCTGCTACAAAGATCTCTTGTTTACTTCTAGCCTAAGTCAGCCTACTGCCTAAGAAGCTACTTGGAGGGAACTTGAACTACATGAACTTGCATTGGAGGTGTAAAAAGGCTGCTCAAATCATCTTCACTCAAATGGAAGCTTTGCAAAAGAAGCTTGCTTAGGAAGTCTACAAGAGGTAAGTTTCTAGCTAACTACACTTATGAAGCATCATTGTTATTTTTGATATGCACTAGTTTAAACATGTTTAGGAACTACTTCAGGTCATGTATGAACCTTGTTGATTGTTGAGTTGATGTATTTATAAGCTGTCATGAGATTTTGCTTGCTAGAGTGCTTGTAGGGTTCATTCCATATGCTATGTGTTGACACTGTCCAAAGTTAGTGTTTTGGTTGTGCATAATCTCATTCATAGGTCATTGTAAACATGTTTGAGCTATGTGTAGTACAAAGTTGGTGTGTTTGTAAACTGTCTTGATTTTGTGCTTACTAATATGACTTAAAGCTTTCATTATCATATACAATGTTATGCTGCTGGTTGAACCAGGTGATGAATGATCATGGACCTCATTCATATGCTACTTGGGTCATGTGTGAACCTTGTTTAGTTGTTGAGTTGATGTATTTATAAACTGTCATGAGATTTTTTTTTTGCCAACATGTTTAGAAACTTCACTTCCATAGGCTATATGTTGATTCTTTCCAAAGTTGAGTGTTATGTGTTTGTAAACACCATGTACATGATGTTTGGAGTGTGTTTGAACCATCAACCTTGTTATAGCATGTTTGAACAGATCTACACCTTTGAACTTGCATTTTTGCCTCATTTTTCTTTTCCATTCGAATTTTAAAATACAAGTATTTTTAGAATAAATCAAAAGCAACATTGTGTTTCTGGTGTAATTTCACTCAAGTTTGATCTAAATTTCATGAAAATGCATTGAGTTTTGATGGAGTTACAAAGTTTTTGCTTTGAGGTTTGGCAAGGGTTGGGTGCAGGCCAAGGCGCCTTGGGCCTGGCTAAGATTACTTTGAGGTTTATTAATTAATTTGGTGGGATAATACATTGGATGTATCACCACCCCAGTGGTTAAACCTGCGCACACTCATCACCATTTCATTGCCAAAACCTGGGTTCGATCCTGGCTGGGTCAATCCTTTTGCATTTTTGTCATTTTTATGATTTTTAGCATATCTTTTTTCTCTTTCATCAACCTATCACATGCGCACCTTAGTTGGTTTGGTGATATTTTAACATGTGAACTAGGGTGCGTGAGTTCAATCCTTGTGGAGGACATTTCCTTCTTTTTACGACTTATTTTTCTCACTTTGTCTTTACAAATTAATTCAATCATAACTTGCTCATTTTTTATTATTTTTGAACCATTCTTTTTGAAATTTGTTCTTCATCATGTCTATTTTCAATAAGTGAGTAAATAATTCAAGGATTTCTATCCTAGAAAGAATTTGAGCCACTTGAAAAATCATGTGTTTTTAGGGTTTTTACCTTAGTGTTTTTGAACTTTCTCAAACTTGAAACTTGATATTTCTTGTGATATTTTCTTTGTATGATTCATATGTTTTTTTAACATGTTTGAGTAGTCAAGGTTGTTTGATTCAATGTCTCACCATGTTCATATTTTCTTTTGTGAATGCATATATATGAAACTAACCTATTGAACTTCATCTGTGAACTTTGTCTTAATTATTGATATTGTAACCTCTTGAATGCATCTCTTATGTCTCACCTTACTTGTTTATGTGTCTTGTTAGAACCATAACATGTTTAGGATTTTTTTTCTTGCCTTTGTGATTGCTTGAACATGGATGGTATACCTTGAACTTCTTTGTGATTTATAACATGATTCTTGATGTTGTAACCTCTTAAGTATGTTCATCATGACTCTTTCTACTTGTTTATGTGTCTTGTTAGAACCATAACATGCTATGGCTTGATTATTGATTTGGTTGTTACCATGAAACTTGCTTACTTTCCCCCCATGAAATCATGAACTTATACTTGAACAGTTGTAACATTTCTTGTATTCTTGCTTGCTTGACAATCATCAATGCATGTTTAGTTGGTCTTATGTTGTTACATTTGATCTCATTTTATTCTTATATCATGTTTGCTTCAAGTTGTAACTTGCTTGCATTAATCTTGTTTTGAATTTTATAAATGAACTTGTTGTTGTTACACATGTTCTTTGCTTGCATCTGTGGTTGTTACCTCTTTGTATTTTCATATTTGTTAAGATGTTAAATGTTGATCTTGATCATTATTCACATGTTGTTACATGTTTTTTCTTTGTTTATTTAACTTTGTTAAGTTTCCCCATGTGATGGAACTTGTTAGTTCTCATCCAATTGTCTCATCTTTCCCCATTCCAAAGGAAAGCCTCTGTATTGACCCTTGGGTCATAGATAGCTCATTACCCTCCTTTTAACTTTGTTAAGTCACCTTGAACCCTAGCTTAGTTAAGTTAGAACCTACTAGCCCTTAGAGTTTTCTTTAAGTCTAAAAAACCACCTTTACTAGGAGTGTTCTTCAACTAGAACCCTAGGATAGAGTTTGTCAACTCTATGTAAGAATCATTGTCCTGATTACTTACTTCCCTCTTTCCTTTTGTAAAAGTCAATCCCTTTCAGTGTACAACTCAAGTTAGAGAGTTTTGTTAAAATCTACACAAGCATTGTCATGTTTGTTCCCCTTTGAACCTTTATCATAATCAAGTGTTCATCCATCCCTAGTGAGGCGAACTACGGTTGCTCTGATTCTATCCTAGTTAGGATACGTAGGCAGAAGATGCGATATCTTTGCGAGCAAACTTAGAACTATCTTTAGATCTCATCATAAACCTAATCCCAAGCTATAGCAAAAATTTAGCAAACTTAGAATACAAACATACAAAAGGTTCATGTAGAGTACTACAGATGTTTAGGATGTGAAATACCTACTCTAGGCATAACCAACCCCTGATCCCCGATCTCTTAGCGTTGTTGTTACATTGCGCAAAAGGTCTTTCTTTCTTTAACCTTTCCTTTGGATAAATCAAAGTCTGGTTGTGAATTTAATGAATTAAGATTCAACTTAATCAATAGCTTAACATCACGATTCTCATCGGAACAGAAATGGCTACTTCACTAGGGACTGCTTAAAACTTAAGGGTTTAGCCTATTTTGTTTGATTGTATGCTATATTTGTGAATGTTTGCTTACATGTATATTTGTGAATATATATGTTTTGTATGTTGTGGACATTGGGTATCATGAGTGGTGAGATAAGTCCCAACCTGGACTTGAGTGACACATATGATAGGATGTGATATGATCAATAGTTGACTGTTGGGAGTAGTCCTAGCAGGTTTGACATATGATGTAATCATGCTCAGTTGAGACCTCCTTGGAATGATTGATGATGTATGACTAGTCATGCATTTCATTAATTGTTTCAACCCGAGAGTCCATGAAACTGAGGACCTTTAGTAACACTTTTACCCCACTAAGCCTTTTTAGGACGTAGTGCGGAAACTATGAGGGAGTAGTCCTGAAATAGTTGTTACATGATGCTACACTCAGATGAGTTTATCTTGAGAACATTTTTTACTCACGTGAGTAGTCATGTTAGTTGATAATATCTAAAGGATTTACTATGACTATGGGAACTTTGATAAAACCCGTTCGGCAGGTGTGATTAACCTATAGTACAAGTTCTTGGGGATGGGTAGACCTTGTGACCCCATGCTTTGACCTTGAGCTTAGGGAAGCCCTGTGTGTGCATGTGCATTGTATTTGTGAATATGTGTTATGTGTGCATCATCTCATCATGGCATCTCATGTGGCAACTGGTTTTGTAAAGCTCAGTTGATTTCTTTGTGTGAAACCCTAGATATCATGGATATTGGGACAAGAAACACCAAGAAATACAATTTCAAGAAGCTTGATACATCCGACTTAAGAAAACTAGGGACTATGGTGTCAAAATACTTTGGAAAAAGATATGGGAAGATAATGAGTATAGTCAAGACAGGGATGGAAGAAGGGGTTCTCAACACTTTGGTTCAATTCTATGACCCATTATATCACTGCTTTACCTTTCCCGACTATTAGTTGGTGCCAACCTTGGAAGAATATGCTTACTACGTGGGAGTCACTGTAAAAGACCAAAAGCCTTAAAGTGGATTAGAAAGCTTACCCTCGCCAAAGGAAATAGCAGATGCTCTTCACCTCAAAGTATCAGAGATTAAAGCTAACCATGCCACCAAAGGCGAAGTCAAGGGTTTCCATTTTGATTTCCTAGTTAAAAAAGTTGCTTATCATGCCAAAGAAGGTAGTATGGATGCATTCGAGGCAGTTCTAGCTCTACTAATCTATTGACTGGTGTTGTTTCTAGAAGTTGGAGAATTTGTCAATTCATCCTGTATCATCATATTTCTAAGTGGCAACCCAGTTCCTACCTTGTTAGGAGACACTTACCATTTAATTCATCATCAGACACTTCAAGGAAAAAGAACCATTCTTTTGTTGCGTACTTCTACTATACAAGTGGTTCATCAACCATTTTCCAAGAACTGACGCTTTTAAAGAAAATCCCAATGGATGGAGATAGTCTCAAAGGATAATATCTTTAACACAAGCTGACATTCATTGGTACAATCCTGCTTATGACTAAAGGAGTTTATTTTGACCAATGTGAAACTTTCCCAAATGTACCACTCATTGGGGTAAAAGGGGGAGTTAACTACAATCCTGCTTTGGCCAAATGTCAGTTTAGGTTTCCAATGAAGGACAAGCCCACAAATTTGTTGTTGTCAGGATTTTTCTATCTCAACACAGAAGCAACAGAGAATGTGAGAAATAGCACCATTGATGCTTGGGAAAATGTTCAGAAAAAGACTAAAGCTGACCTAGGAAAAAATAATTGTGTAGCGTTTGATCCATTCACTCAGTGGGTACAATCTCGAGCCCGAGATATGAAAATGCCATATCCCCTGGAGAAGAATGCGCAGATTGTTATCGCGTCATCATCTTCTACCATCCCCATTCAAAAAATGGAAGAATACCAAGAAATGCTAGAAAGAACACAACTTGAGAGAGATACTCCGGAAGGGAAGTATCATAACGAAACT
This sequence comes from Lathyrus sativus, assembly GCA_963859935.3. Lineage (NCBI taxonomy): Eukaryota > Viridiplantae > Streptophyta > Magnoliopsida > Fabales > Fabaceae > Lathyrus > Lathyrus sativus. Next base: position 324,431,939 of record OZ012736.1, read on the forward strand.
CATAAGAGAAGTGCAAGACAAAGGTGAATTGATAGGTTGGTGTTGTACCCCAAAATTTGACCAACCTTTTCTTGTACTTGGCTTATGTTTCATTTCATTTTTAGCATTTGCATTTGCATAACATTGTTCTTAACAGGGGATCAAGAGGTGTATTATGCCATTCAAGAGGAAGGTATTATTGGCTTCAAACTCAAGGAAAGGTATTTGTGCAAGCTATCAAGTGTTTATCATCACCATGGAGGGTTCAAAGCTCTTTGAAAGGAGAGATTGGTGTGTGAATGTTATCTCCTATCTTGGGGATCATCAGAGGATCATCAGGGTTACATGAGGTATTTATCTTGGAGAAGACATGGTATACAAGCTCATTTATTGCCCTAGGGGTCATAGTGGAGTTTGTTTGGTCATTCATTCCATCTGTAAAGGGGCACAATCAAAAGATATGGAACTAGGGTTTCATCTAGTCAACTCAAGGTCAACTATGGACTTAAGAAGGTTCAAGACTTGGATATAAGTCATTGAGGCCATGGGAAGTTATCTTAGAGCATCTAAGATGTCATGTTAAGATCAACTCAAGAAGAGTCAAGAGTTCAAGAAGTTACTAAATTAGGGAAGATGCAAGCTCAATCTCCTTTTCATGAAAACATGAGACTTGTAGAGAATCATTCAAGCTTTCTTTTGAGTGTAATAACTCACCCATTGAGTTTATACATCTCAAGTTATGGACCTCACAAGGCAAGGGAATTTTAGGAAAGTTCATTATAGGTCATTTGTTTCAATGGTCTATTTCATGAAGTTATGAACCTCAAATGCAATTTCAACCAACATGAAACTTGTGCCTAAGGGTCTTAACTCCACATTGAACTCAAAATTTATGAGGATTATTGAATTATGTGGCCATATGGAGCATTTTCAAGGTGAAATTTTGGTTTTTGGTCATGGTTTGAGTACCTTGCATTACAAGTCACATTTTGATCCATTTTTTATTTATTTCACACCATTACATGCCTAAAATAAGTTTTCCACAAATGGACCAACATGAAGAGTCATAGTATGCCATATTTTCAAATTTCTTACTCAAAAAGTAAGGAATTCAAGCTTGGTGTGTGGAAGGTTTACAAAGCCAAAATTAATTCAATTCATTTCTACACCATGTACTTGATTAATTGCTGACCCAATGTTATGTGAAGAGTACATAACCCGTGTGCATGTGGAAGTTTATCATTTTTGGCAAATTTTGAAATCTCACCAATAAGGCATTATGGGCCTGCATGATCATCATGAACCCATCATATAAAAGCAAAATGGTTTGCCCTAATGCTCACAACGTGCCATTGTAGCTGGAGAGAGCATAGAGAACTTGAAATTTTCTCAACTTTTTCCATTTTCGAATCACACTTTTCTCTGCAAATCAACTTCAACTGGTGCTTGAATATTCTTCATCAAACTTCAAGGAGTGGATTATAAGCAAGAGATTGAAGCTTGCAAGCATTTCGAGAGCCAACGGAGCTGCTCCGTTCAGTAAGTTTCCACCTATGATTTCTCTCATTCTAGGCATGATTTAGGGACATTCTGGGCTGCATCTGAAGCTCTACCTATGGTAGGCCATGTTTGAACCATTGTTGTGTTTGTATTCTGAAGTTTCAAATCATGCGTTCATTTATTCATGCCTTCGATTCTCCTTATTTATGAACCTTTTTGGAAATCCATGGGTAGATTCATGATCCTTGTAGCTTTGGCTTTCGAATGGTACAAGAGTTTACCATTTTTATGGAGTTTTGAACCCTGAGCTCCGGCGAGCTGGTCGGAGAAGACGACCGGAGCCCTAGCTCCAGTGTCTGGTTCATTCCATGTTCAAAGCTGAGTTGGATGGCATTGAATCTTTTACCTGCTTGCTTGTCAATTTCCAATTGGCTTGACCAGATGCCACGCGTGCGTTGAATCCACGTAATTAAACGAAACAGTGTGTTTCATGTGTTCAGAGCTTGGTTGAGTTGAGATGGGCCTCGCTTGCTGTTGGCACCCTACCCTTTAGTGAGCCCAATGCATTTTACACGTGAATCCAATTGATTCTGGGTTTTACTATCACACCCCCCTTTGCTTTTCAATTTATTTTATTTCTTTTTCTTATCCGTTTTCATTATCTATTTTTAAAAATAGTTTCAATTATCAGAAAATTCCATAAAAAAAGTGTTTTCAATTATTTCAAGATGTTATTTAATTTTCTATTATTTTTGTTTCTGTTTTTATTTTAATTTTCTATTTTATTTTAATTTTGCATTTAAAAGTGTTTTTGGTGTTGTCTTCTTTTGATCCTAGTCATTTGAACCTCCAATATAAATACCCTATGATCAAGGCTTCTTCTCCATTTAGAGGATGAATTGAAGTGTCTTTGAGGATAGATTTGGTTCATGATTGATGACTTTTTTGGTTGACTATGAGTTTGTTTTTCTTGCCCCTCGATTCATGCTCGATAAGGTGGAGAACCCCTAATAATTGATTTATTTGGTAATGCCTTGAGATGAGTTTGAACTTGAAACTTTGGATCCTGTTTCCAATTTGACTAGGTTACTTTCTGTTTTTTATTTGGAATTTATTGAACAATCTTCCTATTTTTGATGAAGCTTGCAAGTCAAGTCATCTCAAAAGATGTTCATACAAACTAGTTTGACTTAGTTCCTTTGGGAAATGACTTTTATGGATCCCATATGCCCCTTATGAGTCTTGATGATTGTTTATGACATGGTTAAGGTGATGGCTATTTAGTTTTAGGTCATACACTTGTGTAACTTGTTTCACAAGTAACTTGGAAGTTAGGCATTTCCACTTGGTTTTAAGTGTTGAATATGAGATAGAACTTTGGTTCTTTCATTTTGCTTGACTTGGTTCTTGTTTGTGCTTTTCTTTTAATCTTGATTTGAGCTTTATCCTTTTGGTTTCACTTCTGCCCCATGTGCTTTGATCATCATTCAAGGTGATTTGGTGTTCATGTTTATGCTTTGAGTTTGCCTTGAATGATGCATTTCTTTTAGCACTTGTTTGTGCTTTTCTTTTGCATGATAAATTTGAATTTTTTGGTTGAGATACTTTATATGTGCTTGCTGCCCAAGCTTCTTTCTCCCCTATTCTCTTTGATCATGGCTTTGTGCATTTGCTTTGTGTTTAGACTTTGTGTAAGTGATTGATGTTTGAATGGTTGAAGGAGTTGTTACTTCTCCCATTTCATGTCACTCTTTTTGACTTGTTTAAGTCAACTTGTTTTGATCATTTGTCTTTGTTGCATCATTTGATTCTCACATATCATCTTTGCATATTTGCATACCTTATTTTCTTTGCTTTTGACTTGTTTAAGTCAACTTCTTTTCATCCTTCATTTCATTTGTGATTGGATTATCTGTTGTTTACTTGGTCTTTTGCCATGATCCCTTAGGATTCCTAGTCCCTCTGTTTAAGATGGGAGTAGGAGAGACATTAGGTGCTCAATCCTTTGCATGATAACATTAGGATAAATTCTTCCCCTCTTAATCCCAACTTTAGGAGCATTGTGTATGATAACATTAGGGTTCATTTTCCCCTCTAGAGTTTGTGTCTTCTCTTCTCATCTCATAACACCTTAAGACATTTAATAAAGGATAATAAGTGGTGTACGCTACGAGCCTTAAGTACTTGAGGAATGATATTTGGGGGGCCTCCTCTCAATCTGTCTAGAGTGTTTAGCATATGCCCTTTGGGCGATATGCGATACATTCACTCTCAAGTCATAGTCTTTAGTGCAACATGAGTTACAAACTCAACTCAATTCACTTCTTCATAAAAAACATAAAATAAAACATCAAACCTTTTTATCCTCGGGATTGTTTAAATCATTTTTTAGAAAGAGTGTGTTAAGTCTTGGTTCTACCCCAAATAGGCCTCGTCCCTAACTGCTAGGACGAGGATTTAACCATACTCATTAAAACACTTGGACCAACCAGTGGTCGTGTCAGCCCAAACTATGTTTCCTCTGATTTCTAATACCAGATGACGATACAAAGGCACAAGACAACAATGTCTTGGCGAGCAACCATCCCCCTTTCACCCGTAGTTTTCCGAACTACATTGACTCTAACTTTCCCGTTGCACGAGGGAATATGTAGGCATAGAACGGTGATGCTCTATCGAGTCTCTTTTCTTTTCTTTTGTCCTTGTGAGCCAGCCTTTGATAGTTTAAAACCCTTTTAGATAGACAACAAGCATGGATCCTATTGAGTACAACGGATGTGAGGGGTGCTCACCTTCCCCTTGCGTAACCGACTCCTGAGCCCAAGATTTGGTTGCGATGACCTGTCTTTTCCCTTTTTCGTGAGTTTCTCTGATCGTTTCCTTTCCCTCTCTTTGGGATAAATAACGAACGGTGGTGACTCTTCTATCTTTGTCGACCCTTTTTTGCTGGGGAATCATCCCATCCCCTATGCGAATCAATCCTAGCGCTTGTGTGTTTTGTCTTTGGGTGTTTATATATGTTGCATTTGTACAGTATTGTATTTGCATTTTACTTTTAGCATTTATATCATTATCATATTGTTATGCTGTTGGGTGGGATTGTTCTATTGTGGGATAAGCCAAAACCCAGGCTTGAGTATAACCTTAGCATTAGAAGTGGAAAGTAATGATGGACCTGTATGTTTGGCATGCACTAGTCCTCATGAAATTCGTGCTTAGACGAGATTCTCTTTGATGACTACCTTTCTAGTCTGTTTCGGATAGTTGAGAGGATGTTGGATCTGAGGATTGTCGACTCTGGGGACCGTTCACTTGGGTGTCAGCTAAGTGAGGCCTCTTCGTTTGACTATGATGCCAAACCAGAAATGGTGAACGTATCATCGTTTCTCGAAAGTCTGTGACATTGACGACCGCATAGGATTCCAGACCTTGTCAGATATAGGTTCATACTTGTGAGTGGGGAGGGTTATGCAGGAAACTTTGACCTTTAACCTACGCGGTTTTCTCGGCAGTGTGGACTTTTGGTCCTTGATACAGTGGGGTTCCTTATATCAGTACTCTGTTATTTTCTCGCCAAAGCGAAGTGCTGGTTCATCTCAGTCAGCAGCACAACAATCTTGATCCCCTTTTGCATTTTCATACTCATTTGCATTTTAACATTGACATGTATTTGTGTTTCAGGTGCATATTTCCTTCTTGATTCTAGTAACCTAATCCACTGTCAACATGAAGCCCAGTTTGAAGAGAACGGTAGTGTACAAGATTCCAACACCAGATGTAGGGTCCTTGCTCAGTCTAATTTTTGCAGCTGATCACAGTATGATGAAGGATTTCAAGAAAGACTATGGGAAGATTCAGAGTTATGTCTGCAAAGCTTCATTGTTTGAGTTAGGAGGTCTTCATACATTTCTTCGGTTCTATAATCTTCAGCTGCAATGTTTCACCTTCCCGGGATATGTATTGATGCCTACTTTGGAAGAATTTGCCTTGCTGCTAGGAGTTCCAGTTTTAGAACTGATGCGTTTCTACCATTCTGAGGCAGAGCCCAACTTGACAAAGTTAGCAAATTCCCTTCACTTGGATGTTTCTGAATTAGAGGGAAAGATGATTTGGAGAAATGGATTACCTGGTTTCCCATTACCCTTCTTGGTGGTTAAAGCTCAGCATTTTGCAAAAGAAGGATGTTGGATTGTCTTCAATGTTATCTTGGCTCTTTGTATCTATGGCATAATATTGTTTCCTACCATCCCGGATCATGTTGACTTGGATGCCTTTCATATCTTCGCCTCCAAGAATCCTGTGCCAACACTCTTAGGAGAATATTGTATGGTTTAACAAAGACCTTTTGGGTATGGAGATTGTTTATGGTTGTGGTAATTTCCCCAATGTTCCATTGATTGGGAGAAAGGGGGCCATTAATTATAACCCTGCTCTCGCAGTTAGACAGTTTGGTTACGCTCTAAGAGAACCTCTGAAGGAAGAAGAACTACATGAATCTCTATATTTCACCGGTTTAATTGACAATGAGACCTTAATCATATTGGAAAAGGCTTGGGATAAAATTCACCTTAAAGGAAAATCTTCATTGGGCACGAGTAATTGCAAAGCTTATGGGCCATACGCGGAATGGATCCAGGAAAGAGTTGAGAGACTGTTGCTACCCTTTTCGGTCAGAGAACCTTTGCATCCCCTGGTAGTTAAAGAGCCAACAATAGTTGGTGTTCAGAAATAAAATCAACTGTGGGCTGAAAAGGAAGAACTACGCAAGGCGAGCGAAGAGTTGGAGAAGGAAATCCGTCAGCTTAGAAGGGAAAAGAATCAGGCCACCCACTCATCCAAGAAGCAGACAAAGATAGTGAACAAGATCAGTAGATAGTTAACATAAGAGATTTGCACCCGAGAGTGAGTGGGTCGAGACTTGAAAAGCGTCAGTGATGTTCTCAAAGATAAGAAGAAGGAGCTAGAGAGAGAACATTTGGAGATATCAAAGTTCAACGCTCAATGGAACGCTATCTTGACTAACAGCAAAGAAAGAGAAGATGGATTTTGTAAACAGATTGCCAAGTTGAAGACTCAACTCCGTGTAAAAAATGAGGTAGATCCAGGTGAATCCTCTCGCTGATATGAAAACGATCGCAAGTTACGTGAAGCTCTTGCAACGTTGGAAGAGTTTAAGTTGAGAGTAGATCTGAAGAGGCCTAAGCTTGAAGTTGCATTTGGGGAAGGCGCTTGGGAAGATTAATGTCAAGGCTTGCAAGCTACCATCAGCAGGAGGGAGTTGCTTATTCAGGGATTGATTGTTAGGCCTGATCACCCTGATACGAAGGAGTTATTAGAAGAATTCCAGACTCGCTGTCGTACTTGATGCATTTTCTCTTTTGTATTTTATTGTTTTGTACTTCGACCATCACCAGGATTGTTGGATGAGGTCATGTTGACTCAGTTGTATTTCCTTGGTGATGTGTTATGTGTTGATACTCTGTTTCTCATTCTATTTATGAGAGAAGTTTTATGGCTACATATGTTGGCTCTTCATTCTCCTATTGTTCTCGTGGAACTAGAATCAAGGGGAAGATTTCCATGAACCATATTTACATGTCTGCATTTTGCATAATTTTTCATATTGCATTGCAGGTGTTTTGGTTCCATTTACCTTATTCCTTTATGTGGTTTTCTCAGCACTATTTCAGGATTGAAGACCGCATAATTCACCGCTATTCAATAAGGGGAAATCAAAAAAAAGCTATGGACCAAATTCAACTTGAGCTACAGAAGTTCTGTGACTGCATGGCACAATTCATGGATCTAATGCAGGGGGTCGCTAACAGCCAAGAACAGCTGAGACCACTCATTCAACCTCTGATGGCTAGGGTTGACGGAAGTGGAATTCTGCATGGTGGGACCGTTGATGTTCCTCCTCCAGCTGACAATGGCACTCCTCATGCTAATGCCATCCCAACAGTTGTTATTCCTCTGGGTGGAGGTAATCAGAATGGAGGCCATGTTCCAGGGCAACATGCACTGTACATGGAAATGCTGGTCCTCAGTGGGAAGAGGACGAATAAGCTGGCAGAGGGTTTCATCCGACACTATCAATATATTAGTGATTTGGCGCCCAACTGTGTGCAGTTGCAAAATCTGTCGCAACAGAGTAATGAGGGATTTAAAGAGTACGCCCAGAGGTGGTGCGAGCTTGCTGCAAGGGTTCAACCTCCCATGATGGAGAGGGAACTCATTGACATGTTTATAGCTACACTGCTTGGTGTGTACTATGAGAAGTTGATAGGGAATATGTATGGTAACTTTTTATATTTAACCATCACTGGTGAACGAGTTGAAAATGGGATTAAACTGGGAAAGATTCAAGTGGGAGAGGGATCCTCATCTGGTGGAGGAAGGAAGAACTTCGGTAACAAGAAGAGGGAAGGAGAAACAAACGTGGTCTCAGGATATAATAATAATGACAGAAATAGAAACAAAAATCAACAATATCATCAGCAACAGCCTCAGGTTGCAAGTATTTCTATTCCAGCAGTACAGCCTCAACAACAACCACATCAACAGCAACAACAGTAGAAATATGCACCGCGGCGGTTCCAAGACTGTAGAAGGACGATGAATAGACATTTTGACGCACCACCAGTTTCGTACTCACAATTCTTACAGCATTTGAGGCAGCTGTAGTTGATTCAGAAGAGGACGTTAGCACCTTTGACTGGCGCGCCACCCTCAGGGTACAACGCAAACGCCAAATGTGACTTTTACTCAGGCGCTCCCGGCCATCATATAGACAACGGTAAGGCCTTCAAACATAAGATTCAAGACCTTATAGATAGCAAGGCAATCAATTTTACAAATGATGCGCCTAATGTTGTTCAAAATCCTATGCCCAACCATGGAGCGGCTGGGGTAAATGCTATTGTGGAGGAAGAGAATTTGAATTTGGTGACCAACGTCGAAGAGCTGAGAACTCCTCTGAGTTTTGTTAAGAGTATGATGTTGAGGGGTGGAGTGTTTCCAGGCTGTATTGAAAACTGTGAAGGTTGTTTGGCTCATCCTGAGGGATGTGAGGACTTGAAAAATCATGTGCAAAGATTAATGAATGAAGGCGTACTGCAATTTGACAAAATCGGTGAAGAGAAAGGTGAGAAGGTGATTGGTCAAGAGCAGAATGAGGTTGCCACAATCTCAATTCCTTTTAGAACCATTAACATATCTGCACCGCTGAGGCCAGCTACCATTATAATCACCAAGGCAGGACCTGTGCCTTACGAAAGCACTAAAGCAATCCTGTGGAATTATGGGGCTGAAGTCTTTTGTAATGGCCAAAAATAAGAGTTGAAGGGAAAGAAGTTTCATTTTATGGATAATTTGGTGGGAACAGGCGGAATGACGAGAAGTGGGAGGGTGTTTACACCTCCAGAGGCTAATGTTGAAAGATCGGATAAAGGAAAGGGAAAGGCTGTTGTTCAAGAAAGTTCTCAACAGGGTGAGAAGGATGCTTTGTTGAAAGACGTTGAGGAATTCATGCGTCTGATTAGAAAAAGTGATTACAAGATTATGGACCATCTACAATAAACCTCGTCAAAAATATCAATCTTATCATTATTATTCTGCTCTGAGGCACATCAGAATGCCCTTCTGAGGATTCTAAACACTGCGTATGTGCCACAAGAGATATCAGTGAACCAACTTAAAGGAGCCGTGGCGCATGTGAACGTTGGAAATGGATTGGGATTTACTGATCTGGACTTGACACCTAAAGGAAGAAATCACAATCACGCCCTACACATTTCCATTGAGTCCAGAGGAGCTGTATTATCTCATGTCCTGGTGGATATTGGGTCTTCACTTAATGTGTTTCCCAAAAAGGATTTGATGAAGCTTGACACCCAAGGAGTAATATGCACTCCTAGTGATCTGATTGTGCAAGCGTTCGATGGAATGAGGAGGTCTGTGTTTGGAGAAGTGACTCTTCCTATCCAAGTTGGCCCAAAGGTTTTTGACGCCGTGTTTTCCATAATGGATATCCAACCAACATACAGTTGCTTGTTAGGTCAGCCCTAGATTCACTCGGCAGGAGCGGTAACATCGACTCTACATCAGAAGCTAAAGTATATGGTGGGTGGAAACATTGTCACCGTCTATGGTGAAGAAGAAATCATGATCAGCCAACTGTCCTCTTTCAAGTATGTGGAAGTTGATGGAGAGATACATGAGACTCTATGTCAAGCATTTGAAAAAGTCCAGGTAAGAGAGAAGGCGACAGTTGCGGGCAGAGCCCCTGAGGTTGCTATGTCCTTATTCAAAGAAGTGCAAGATGTGGTAAAGTATGGATCATCTCAAGGTTGGGGAAAGGTGTTGAGTATCCCCAATAAGCAAGATAAGTTTGGATTGGGGTACAACCCATCGTGTTCTTCTTCATAGAGCGCTCCACGCTACAGAGGACCGGTTCAGTTTACAAGTGGTGGGGTGATATTTGACCGAATCAACATTGTGTCCGGGGATGAGGGTGATAGTGACTGTGATATGGATGCATGGATCCAGCCATGTGTTCCTGGCCAAAGCCTGAGCAACTGGACTATTGAAGAAGTTGTCCAAGTGACCCGTGAAGAGTAATTATCTTGTTTTCTGATTATGTGTAACCCTATGTTCTACCCGGAGCATAATGGTATTTGTCTGTAGGGCCTTATGCTTGTTTATGTTTTGAACAATTGTTTTATCATTAATCAAAGGGCGTTTTTGCATTCAAATATTGTGATCCTTGTTTTTCTTGTTTTTAACAATAAAATGGCTATGTGGTTTGTGTTGTTTGCATATAGATTTAAGCATCAAATTATCATCATTACAAGTTTCACATAGCATATTCCACTGATTCAGACTCTTCTATGACTCGATATGACTTTGATAATCCAATATTTCAAGCTGAAGAAGAGATTGAAGAAGACGAAGACCTGCCTGAAGAGCTCGCCAAGTTGCTGAGACAAGAAGAGAAGGTTATTCTGCCTCATCAGGAGGAGATCAAAGTCGTCAACCTGGGTATAGAGGAAGATAGAAAGGAGGTCAGAATAGAAGCTGCTTTAGAGGATGATGTCAAACAAAGACTGATAGAAATGCTCCGAGAGTATAAAGATGTCTTTGCTTGGTCATATGAAGATATGCCCGAACTTGATACAGATATTGTGGCTCATCGCTTGCCTCTTCGAGAAGAGTGCCCACCTATGAAACAAAATCTAAGAAGAACCATACCAGACATGGCGGTTAATATTAAAGAAGAGGTCCAGAAGCAGTTGGACGCCAGATTTCTTGCTGTGACGAATTACCCTTCATGGGTTGCTAACATTGTGCCTGTACCTAAGAAAGATGGTAAGGTCAGGATGTGTGTAGATTACCGTGATCTAAACAGAGCGAGCCCGAAAGACGATTTCCCGCTCCCCCACATTGATGTGCTAGTTGGTAACACGGCCCAATATTCAGTGTTTTCCTTCATGGACGGTTTCTCCGGATATAACCAAATCAAGATGTCCCCGGAGGACATGGAGAAAACGACCTTTATCACGTCGTGGGGGTATTTTTTCTATAAGGTAATGCCCTTTGGATTGAAGAATTCAGGGGCAACCTATCAGCGGGCGATGGTCACATTGTTTCATGATATGATTCATCATGAGATTGAGGTTTATGTTGATGATATGATCGCAAAGTCACAAACGGAGGAAGAACATCTGCTGAATCTATTGAAGCTGTTTGAATCCGAACAAGTGCACTTTTGGTGTACGGTCAAGAAAGCTATTAGGGTTCATAGTCAGTGAAAAAGGAATCGAGGTCGATTCTACAAAAATAAAAGCTATACAAGAGATGCCAGCGCCGAAAACAGAGAAGGAGGTTCGTGGTTTCTTGGGTAGATTAAACTACATTGCAAGGTTCATATCTCACCTCATAGCCACGTGTGAACCAATGTTCAAGCTGTTAAAGAAATATTAGATGGTGGTCTGGAATGAAAATTGCCAAAGGGCATTTGAAAAAATAAAAGAATATATGCAGGAGCCTCCGATACTGATGCCCCCAGTGGCAGGAAGACCATTGATAATGTACTTGACGGTTCTTGAGAACTCCATGGGTTGTGTTCTCGGTCAACATGACGAGACAGGAAGAAAAGAACATGCCATCTATTATTTGAAAAAGAAGTTCACAGATTGTGAATCCAGATACTCAATGTTAGAAAAGACGTGTTGTGCACTTGCTTGGGCCGCCAAACACCTAAGGGTATATATGTTGAATCATACAACCATGCTGATTTCGAAGATGGATCCGATTAAGTATGTGTTCAAAAAGCAAGCGCTTTCCGGAAGGATTGCTAGATGGCTGATGGTTTTGACAGAATACGACATTCAATACGTCTCCCAAAAGGCCATTAAAGGGAGTGTTCTGTCAGGATATCTCGTAGAGCAACCGATTGATGATTATCAGCCGATGAAGTTTGAATTTCCTGATGAGGATATCATGTTCTTGAAAATGAAAGATTGCGATGAGCCATTACCGGATGAAGGTCCTGAGATAGGCTCCCAGTGGCAAATGATTTTTGACGGTGCTGTTAACTCCCATGGTAGTGGAATTGGGGAAATCATTATGACTCCCCATGGTTCCCACATACCATTTACTGCCAGGTTAACATTTCCTTGCACCAATAACGAAGCTGAGTATGAAGCATGTATCATGGGCATTGAAGAAGCAATTGATCTGAGTATCAAGAACCTTGATATTTATGGTGATTCAGCTTTGGTAGTCAATCAGATCAAAGGAGAATGGGAGATTTGTCAGCCTAACTTGATTCCCTACATGAATTATGCGAGGAGGTTGTTACCTTTCTTCGATAGAGTAGAATTCCATCATGTGCCAAGAGCGGAGAATCAGATGGCAGATGCCTTGGCTACATTACCCTCGATGTATAAGGTGAATTATTGGAACGACGCTCCGAGAATTGTCATCTCCCGCCTCGATAGGCCAATGTTCGTATTGCAATAGAGAAAGCTTCGGATGGGAAGCCATGGTATCATGATATCCAAAACTTTCTTAAGAATCAGGAATATTCGCTTGGGGCATCGAGCCGGGATAAGAAGACCTTGAGAAGATTTCCTGGAAACTTCTATCTGAACAAGGATGATGTACTCTACCGAAGAAACTTCGACCTAGTGTTGTTGAGATGCGTGGATGAAAAAGAAGTGGGTTTGCTTATGGAAGAGGTCCACGAGGGTGCTTTTGGTATGCATGCAGGAGGACATGCAATGTCTCGAAAATTGTTGAGGACAGGCTACTATTGGTTGACTATGGAATCCGATTGTTTCAAATACGCCATGAAATGCCATAAATGTCAGATTTATGCTGATAAGATGCATGTATCGCCAAGTCCTCTGAATGTCATGGCGTCTCCCTAGCCCTTTTCCATGTGGGGCATTGATATGATCGGTAAGATTGAACCGACCGCATCCAATGGACCCCGCTTCATTTTAGTGGCAATTAATTATTTCACTAAGTGGGTTGAAGCAGCTTCTTTCGCCAATGTCACCAGACAGGTCGTGGCTCAATTCATCAAGAAGGACATCATTTGTCATTACGGAGTGCCCGAATGAATCATTACTGATAATGGTTCGAATTTGAATTACAAGATGATGAATGAACTATGCCAGAGTTTCAAGATTGAACATCACAATTCTTATCCTCATCTCCCAAAGATGAATGGCGTTGTTGAGGAGACCAACAAGAACATCAAGAAGATTGTGCAGAAGATGGTTGTGCCCTATAAAGATTGGCACGAGATGTTGCCCTTTGCATTACACGGATACCGTACCTCGGTAGGTACTTCAATTGGGGCAACTCCTTTCTAGCTAGTGTATGGTATGGAAGTTGTCCTACCATTGGAAGTCGAGATTCTTTTTTGAGATTTTTGGTTGACGTTAAACTGGAAGAGGCAGAATGGGTGAGGAACAGATTGAATCAACTCAGCTTGATGGACGAGAAGAGATTGACATTTATCGCATATGGCCGTCTGTATCAGAGCAGGATGAAGAAAGCTTTTGATTAGAAGGTGCGCCCACGGAGCTTTCAGGCAGGTGACTTAATGTTGAAGCGGATTCTCCCTCCACAGACAGATCACAGGGGAAAATGGACTCCCAACTACGAAGGTTCATATGTCGTAAGGAAAGTCTTCTCAGGAGGAGCTTTACTACTATCAACCATGGATGACGAAGATTTCACGTCCCCTGTGAATGCAGACGCAATTAAAAAATACTTTGCTTAAAAGAAACCCGCAGGAATAAAAAAAAAAAGAAAATCCAGGCAAAAATGGGGCATCCCGGCGAACCATAAAAAGAATGGGTTCGGGAAAAAATTAGGGATAAAAAGAAAAAAAATGTAAACCGGCAAATTTGAAAACCTGTAAAGGCGACTTTGGCAAAAATGGGTATCCTAATGAATCGAAAACCCGCAAGGGCAATTCAGGAAAAAGTTAGGGATTTGAAAAGCAAATGACTGCGGTCTGCGTATGGATCTTTTGAGCCAGTCGATTTTGGGAGAACCCGAGGGCCAATCAGTCAAATCAGTCTCTTCAGAGGACGAAGCACTGGAGAAGCACCGAAGTCATGCGAGTCATAGTCGAATCGACACATGGTGGTTGTCTGTACCACATTGCTGATATTTTGTATATCTTTTGCATTTTTGTACTATTTTCACAACTTTCTCTTTTCAGGAGTTGCATCTGTTGTAAATTTGCCTATTTACAGGCCATTTATCAATGAAGTATATATTATTCAGGAAGCTTTTGTTCTTGTTTTAGTTTTTACTGTTTTGTTTGCAAAAGACGCCTGATGTTTTTGATAAAACTTTGCATACATAAACTTGCGGGCTTTGCCAATCATATTTGAAACATTGATTTGCTTGAACGATGTCACAGATGATAACCGAGATAACTCTCGTTGTACACAGGATACTTTGTTTATATTTGCAGAGCTCTCATTCTCGAGACTATTCCGGAGGTGCATCCCCAGTAAGGTCACCTTGTCTTTGTTCCCACAAGAGGAAGATGTGTGGTCTGAGACTAGTGCCTCCCCAGCAGGTTGGGTTTGTACATGTGATCAAAGGTTATCTTCAGCAGGTCGAGATGGATATCTCCGACAGAGTAGGGTTATTTTCAGCAGGTGGAGCTTGTACACCTATCCTCAGCAATCCAAATGAATATATCTTATCCCTTAGCAGGTGAATCTGGGTTTATTCCCCTAGCAGTGGGACGAGTGCAGTGTTGTTGCCCCTGCAAAGTCTAAATCTTTGACTCCTTTCCCCTCAGATTCTAGGTCATTGATTCATTCCCAAGCGGAGGTGGATATTGTTGAATTTTATTTCTCATTTTTCCCCAAGCAGAGGTCAATGCTGATTCCCTCATTTCCTAATCCCCAGTGAAGTCGGCGGAGTGGTTTTCTTCCCCGCAGAGTGCGATTGACCCAGAGAACTGTCATTATCCATCCTTAGTAGAGAAAGTTTGGGATAATTCCCCAGTAAATATTATTCATTATCCCTATCTAATAGCAGATTCAATCTTCAGCAGAGCGGAATCTCCAGCAAAATGGAGTTTATCCCCAGCAGTTTGCTTTGTACCTTAGAAGATTTCTGGTGCTCTAGGAGGCCATCGAGGGCTGATTTCCCCATAGAGTGGATTTGTTCTCCCCAGCCAAGTCGTTTGTTCCCTAGAAGAGTTGTATTCTGGTAGGCCATCCAGGGCTGTTTTCCTCAGCAGAGTTTGATTTGATCCCCAGCGGAGTGGATTTTATTCTCAGTGGAGCTGTTGCATCCAGGAAATTCCTTTTCCAAGAAGCCATCCAGGGCTTGTTCTTCCCAGCAAAAGTCCAATTGTACTTGGCACGTCTCGTCTTTCCCCAGCATAGTTGTTTTCCTCTCTTCAGAATTTATTTTGCTGGAGTGTTTCCTTTGCATTTGAATCGTGCATAGCATCCTCAAACGCGTAGCATTTCCATTTCGTATGGAGCATTACGCCATATTCAAACATGTGCATTTGGAACATAGGCCAGGTTGTTACCTCTTGTTTTCAGGTGTATCTCCAGCAGACCGGTTTATTTCCTTAGCCCGTGCAATATCTAGACCTCGGCTTCCACCGGTTTATTTTTTGCCTGTGCGGTATCCAGACCCCGTCAGATTATGTTATTTTCTTTAGCCCGTACTTTATCCAGACCCCGGCTTCCACCGGTTTATCTTTTGCCTGTGCAATATCCATACCTCGACAGATTATGTTGTTTTCTTTAGCTCGTGCGGTATCCAGACCCAGGTTTCCACCAGTTTATCTTTTGCCTGTATGGTATCCATACCCCGACAGATTATGTTGTTTTCATTAGCCTGTGCGGTATCCAGACCCCGGCTTCCACCGGTTTATTTCTTTAGCCCGTGTGGTATCTAGACCCTGGCTGACACCGATTTATTTCTTTAGCCCGTGTGGTATCCAGACTCCGGCTGACACCGGTTTATTCCTTTAGCCTGTGTGGTATTCAGACCCCAGCTTCCACC
The DNA here is from genome assembly GCA_963859935.3 of Lathyrus sativus. NCBI lineage: Eukaryota > Viridiplantae > Streptophyta > Magnoliopsida > Fabales > Fabaceae > Lathyrus > Lathyrus sativus. The sequence continues at coordinate 324,447,983 of OZ012736.1, forward strand.
GGTTTATTCATTTAGCCCGTGTGGTATCTAGACCCTGGCTGACACCGATTTATTTCTTTATCCCGTGTGGTATTCAGACCCCGGCTTCCACCGGTTTATTTCCTTACCCTGTGCGGTGTCTAGACCCCGGCTTCCACAGGTCTATTTCCTTAGCCTGTGCGGTATCCAGACCCCGGCTTCCACCGTTTTATCTTTTTGCCTGTGCGGTATCCAGACCCCGGCAGATTATGTTTTATTTTCGCCTGTGCGGTATCCAGACCCTGTAACAGCCCAATTTTTCAATAAGTGATTAATTGTGCTAATTAATTGGTTTATGTGATTTATCTGATTTAAATAAATTATTGGATTTATTTAAATGAGTTAATGGATTTAATTAATTTATTCTACTTGGTAGAATAATGTGGATTTATTAGATATTCTCTAATTAATGATAAGATGAGATATTTTGTGAGAAATGAATTAATAGGTATTTTTTAGAGAAGAATTATGATGGAAAGAAAATAGAAGGATATATAAGGGAAATTGGAGAGAAAAGAAAAGAGATAGAAACATAAGAGAAAGAAAGAAAGAAAAGGAGAGAAAGAATAGAGAAAGAGGAGAAAAGAGAAGAGAAGAAGGAAACTTGGAGAAATCATCAAGAATCAACTTCAAGCTTCAATCCAATCAAGGTAAGGGTGAGAAACATTATTATTTGATCAATGTGTATGATTATGTATGAGTTGTGTTGGATTTGTTGGGTGTTTTTCTCTATTTTCCATTTCTAGGGAAAATGAGTTAAATCGATAGAATCGAGTTTTGAACGGTTAGAATTCAAAATAAATTGCATAGTTTAGTCGGGTAATGTTTAGCCGTGATTATTGGATTTCGTTTGATTGAATTTGGTTGAGTTTGTGAGTTTTGACATTTTTGGATAATTGAGGGTTTGAGATTTGAGTGAAAATCGGACGTCGTAGAAATCGTGTTTAATGGTTCTAATTCACTGCTGTATGTTAGGTGAGTATGAGTATGTGTTTGTTTCAAAAAAAAGAATTGAATCGGTCGGATTTTCGGGCGAAAATGCAAAATCCCGTAGCCGTGTTTAGGCAAAATTCTGGTTTTTCGGAAAACTTCAAAAATTCATAACTCTTGAACCGTAAGTCGGTTTTGACCCCCGTTCGAAGCATTGGTAAGTTAACGAGATTATCTTTCTAGGAAAAATGGATTTGAGGCCTGTACATGGTTCAATTATAGCAGAAAATTGAAAACATATTGTTGTATTGATTTTTACCGTCGCAAATGTGTGTGATTGATTGGTTATTGTGCAGAATACTTTTGTTATATAACGTATAGCTTATGCATGTTGTGATATGATATGCTGTGGGTAGCCGTATGGCGTGAATCCTAGATGGTGGAATCGATTATGAAATATAGTCTTTTGACAAATATATGCGTATTGTTTGTATGTGAAGAATGCATGAGAATATATTGTGAATATGTGTGCATTGTTTGAAAAGGTAATGAGGTTGAATTATGAATGCATATTTGTTGTATCCGATTATTGTGAATTAATGTATGAGAGCATATTGTAAGATATGCGTGCATTGTTTGACAAATATGTTGATGAAAAGTATGAATACTTGATTATATGATATGTTGTGTGTGCAATCTTGTTTAATTCTTGAAGGGAGGAATTATGTGAATGCATGGGATTAAGACGTGTGATCGGTCTTAAGTGCATTTTGTTGTTGATTGCATATGCATCATTTAGTCAAGAGGCAATGTTTGCTAGTTTCGTGGAGGCTAGTGACTTGTCTCAAACCTAGAGCGGGGTTTGAAAGCTTAGGGAACGGGCTTTTGTTGTTATCGGTCTAGGGAACGGACCCGGTTTAAGTGTAAAAACCGAAAAATGATAACAAGTGTTGGTACCACATGGCATGAGTTGCATTGAGTTGCATTGAGTCTCATGGAATGAATATATGATTGTTGTATGAAGTTATGCATAGGTGTATGTACATGACTTGTGTAATTGTGAACTATGGATATGTTTGATGATTGACCATATTTGTATATTATATATATATATATATATATATATATATATATATATATATATATATATATATATATATATATATATATATATATATATATATATATATATATATATATATATATATATATATATATATATATATATATATATATATATATATATATATATATATATATATATATATATGTGTGTGTGTGTGTTTTGTGAAGTATATGGTGAGTTATGATGAAGTATGGTGAGAATGGTGGAATATGCGTATGTGCATTACTTGTGTAATTGAGAGTTGTGAATATGTGATCATTGTATGAAAGTATGCTTATGAACATGAATTGTTGGTTTGAGAATTGTAAATGTGTAATTGTGAATTAGTGAGTAAACATAATATGTGTATGTTCATGTGGAATGTTGAGATTTATGGATACGTGCATGATGAATATGCTTGGTGATTATCCATATTTGATTATATATATGTTGTATTGTACATGATGAGTTATAATGAATTGTGGTGAGAAAATGTGGAATATATGTATTTTGTGCTTGTGTATTTGTGTATATATATAATTATATGCATTGTTATTTTGATAATATTTCTCACCCTTCTGCTGGAATGATGTCCTACATGACATCGTGCAGGTATCAAGGAGTAGTATTGCTCGTAGTTACGAGGTCGCTTTTGGTGTAGCCGTTTAGTGATTTAATTATGTTGGGTCGAGTCATGCTCTGGTCATGTAACACTGGGATCGCTTCGGTTGTGTTTAAGATATACATTATGTACTCTATAAACGTGTTTATATCCATTAGAGTATTATGATGTTGGCCTTAGTGCCTAAGTCATGTTGTTTTATGTGATAAAAACAAATGTTTCTTTTATGAAAATTGTGGTATAATTGAATCCGCTGCTACATGCAAAGTGAAGTTTTGTAAAGCATAATTTTATATTGAAATAGTAATGAGCATGACAGGTGGTTTTGATATTTTGAAAGTTATGTGTAATGCCCTTTTGTAAATGCATGGAAATTTACTCTAATTATTCATATATTATCCGTGGGGTTTAGAAGGGTGTTACAGACCCCGTCAGATTGGCATGTCCTTGAAAGATGCATTCATCCTGTCACATTTTCCCTAATAGATTTTATCAGTTACAGTTTCTTTTTTGCGGTTGGCAAATTTCCGGATTCTTTGATATTTGTCGCATCGCTGCGAAAAGGGGCCGGCAAGGACAGAAGAGTCACCATCGTTCGTTATTTATCCCAAAAGAGGGAAAGGAAACGATTAGAGAAAACCTACAAAAAAAGGAAAAGACAGGTCATTGCAACCAAATCTTGGGTTCGGGAGTCGGTTACACAAGGGGAAGGTATGAGCATCCCTCACGTCCGTTGTACTCAAAAGGATCCACGCTTGTTGTCTATCTAAAGAGTGTTAATCTATCTAAGCTATAGGCCACAAGGACAAAAGAAAAGAAAAGAGACTCAATAGAGCATCGCCGCTCTATGCCTACGTATCCCGAAGGATAAAAAGGTTTGAGGTTTCATTTGGGTTTTTTAGTGAAGTGAATTGATTGATTTGTGATTCATGTTGCACTAAAGACTATGACATAGGAATGAATGCGTCGCATATCGCCCCCAAATGGGACATACACTAAACACTCTAGACAAGCGAGATGGTACCCCTCATTCATCATTTCCCATGTGCTTAAGGCTCGTAGCGTACAATGTTCATCGTATTTATTAGATGAGTTAGAATGTGTTTTGACATGAGAAGAGAGACGCACGGAAGGTCTAAGGGAAACTAGGTCCTAACGTTGTCATGCAAAATGGACCTAAAGTTGGAATTGAAAGGGGAAAATCTACCCTAATGTTAGCATGCTTGGATTGAACACCTAATGTCTCTCCTACTCCCATCCTAAGCGGATGGACTAGGAATCCTAAGGGATTATGGTAAAGGACCGAGAACACAAGATAAATCAATCACAAATAAAAAGGAAGAAAGGGATGCAAACATGAAATGCAACACAAAGAAAAGAGGGAGGAAACAAGTGTGGGGAAGCAACCGCCACAAGCACATCTCAACCTATTGAAAACAAACAAATAGATGCAAAACAAAAGAGGAATGCAAGCAAAAGAACTCAAACAAATGAACATCACTTGAACAACATCTATAAAATTATGCATTCAAATGGAAATCGAACACGCGTGTCAAAGAAATCATGATTAAACAATCAAGAACAGAAACACAATATCCAAAACATCTCACTCAAATGCATCATACTGATCCATGAAGATTCAAAGTGAAATAATACCCAAAACAAGCTCAAAAACAGCAAATATGACATTCTGGTTCAGTGTTAATCGGTTAACACATATGGTTAACCGATTAACCAGTTAAAAATGTTTGAAAATTTGAAAATTTGCATTGGTTAATTGATTAACCAGTTTGCACTGCAACTGGTTAACCGATTAACACTGTACTAGAGGCAAAAAACAACAGCTCAAAATCACTTTTCAGCAATTAATCACTTCTCCAATAATCCAGATGATCACATAATCAATTATGCACGAAATTAATGTAAGAACACAGATTGTGTCTTAGTTATATCTCTATGTTTTGATGATAACACTTATAAATTTTGTAGTCAAGATTTATATACTCTAAACGTGTTCTAGATTGTTTGCTACAGGCACTAAAGAAAATTATCTTAAGAAAGCAAATTTGGATCTGAACAATGTTTTTATGAAGGGCTTCATAGGTTCAAGAGCATCTCAACAGCTCTTTCCTATTTTGTGCTAGACACAAGGACACAGACAAAAAGGTTTTATCTGTGCATTCCATTCTAAGGAAAGTTCTCTGCAAGTGAAGACAAAAGGCATCAGGCTTGTTTCAGCACAACCTCCAATGTAAAGACAAAAGGTTTTCAGGCTTTTCTGCACAGACTTCAACGTAACAAGACTTCTTGGATCTAAGTGCCTATATAAAGAAGTCCACTCCATCTTCTTCAGCAAATCGAATCTCTAGGAAATTCTCTCTCCATAGCAAAACTCTCAAAGCTCTTATTATTTTATTTTTGCTATAACATTGTTCTTAACTTAAGAGAAATATCACAGTTGTGATAACAGCTTATTAGAAGCATTCTCACTCTTGTAAAAGTTTTACATTGTTTGTAAAAGGTTTTCCTTAAGAGGATCCAGTTGGGATCAGCTGCTCTTGAGAAGACTAAGAACAGTTTTTCTTAGGTGTTGCTATTTGTAATCTGTTTGATTAAAATAGTGGATTAAGTCCTTGACAAAGAAAGGCAAATCACTCTTGAGAGGGTGGACTGGAGTAGTTGGTTTCAACGAACCAGAATAAAAATATCTGTGTTCAAATCTTTGATTTTTAGTCTTACTTATTCAACCCCCCCCCCCCCCCCTTCTAAGTAATTTTCTCACCTTCAGTTGGCATCAGAGCTCCGGTTCTGCGTGTGCTCCACTTATTCGTGTCAGTTAAAGATCCAGTGAGAAAGATACTTTGATATTTGTTTGGTTGTCAATATGGATAATACTTCTACATCAACTTACAACAACAAATATGAAGGAGATAGGATCAGTACTAAGCCACCCATGTTTGATGGGGAAAAATTTGACTATTGGAAAGATAGAATAGAAAGTTTTTTCCTTGGGTATGATGCGATCTTTGGGATATGGTCATTGATGGATATGAACATCCTACTGATGAGGATGGCAAAAAGATTGATAGAAAATCAATGACTGAAGTACAGAAAAGAGATTTCAAGAATCACCACAAAGCCAGAACTATATTGCTTAATGCAATATCTCATACTGAGTATGAGAAGATTACTAACAGAGATACTGCTCATGACATGTTTGAGTCACTCAAAATGACTCATGAGGGAAACTCTCAGGTTAAAGAGACCAAGGCGCTGGCGCTCATACAGAAGTATGAGGCATTTAAAATGGAAGAGTCTGAAAATGTAGAAACTATGTTTTCTAGATTTCAGATTCTTACAGCTGGTCTGAAAGTTCTGGATAAGGGCTACTCAACGTCAGATCATGTCAAGAAGATCATCAGAAGTCTTCCCACCAGATGGAGACCAATGGTGACCGCATTGAAGATGGCAAAAGATCTGAACAAGATCTCTTTAGAAGAACTTATCAGTTCTTTGAGAAGCCGTGAAATTGAGCTGGAGGAAGATGAACCCCAGAAGAAAGATAAAGGTAAATCCATAGCTTTAAAATCTAACAAACCTGTTAAAGCTTTGCAGGTAAATGAAGAAAGCTCTGAAGAATCTTCTTTTGAAGAAGAAGATGAACTGTCCATGCTTTCCAGAAGAATCAACAAGCTCTGGAAGCACAAGGGAAAGAAGTTTAACAACTTCAGAAAAGTTGACCACAGGAAGGAATCTTCTGGACACAGAAGATCTGGAAAGAAAGAGGTCACATGCTATGAATGCAAGGAACCTGGGCATTACAAAAATGACTGCCCCAAACTTCTCAAGGAGAAACCCAAGAGAAAGTTTGATAAAAAGAAGAAGGTTCTTATGGCAACTTGGGATGACTCAGATGAATCTGAATCTGAATCTGAAGCAGAAGAAGAGTGTGCCAACATGGCATTAATGGCTGGAATAGAAGATCAGAATAAAGAATTATCATCTGAATCTGAGTCAGACTCTGACTCTGACGCTGAAGAGGTAATGTCTAAACTTACCAAAGAAGAACTCATAAAGGTGTTATCTGAAGTTCTGAAAAGCTACAATAATATCAAACTCAAAAACAAGAAGCTGAAAAGCAATCTTGAATCTGAGATTGATAATCTGAAAATAGAACTTGTTGAGCAGAAAGAAATAAATATAAAAATCAAAAATGATTTGGAAATTGCCCAACAAGAATCTGACTCTGAAGCTAAGTCATCTGAAAATATTTTGGAAAAATATGACTCTAGTTTTCAGAGGTTCCTCACTAAAAGCATAGACAGAAGCAAGATGGCTTCTATGATCTATGGAGTTAGTAGGAATAAAAGAAAGGGAATTGGATTTCAATCTTCTTCTCTTGAAAAAGATGTAAGACCAACACCTGTAGATGATCTGATCATTAAGATAACTCCTTTATACTCTAATTTTAAATTTGGTCATTTAAATGATATTAAACACACGAGCTCTGAAAAGAATACTCATGTGTTTAGATCTAAGGCAAGTCTAAACAAAAACTATGTTGAAAAACAAAAGTTTAGACAAACCTAAAAGGCAACTAACCCTAAAGGACCCAAGAAGATCTGGGTACCTAAAGACAAAATAATCCCTGTTGCAGATGTCCTTAGCAGCAAGGTCAGGACACCAATCATGGTACCTGGACTCTGGATGCTCACGACACATGACAGGAGAAAGGTCTATGTTCCAAAGTCTGGAACTTAGATCTGGAGGGGACGTGAAATTTTGAGGGAACCAGAAGGGAAAAATCATTGGCTCTGGAACAATAGGTAATGGAAACCTACCCTCTATTTCTAATGTTCTGTTAGTTGAAGGATTGAAACATAATCTATTGTCCATAAGTCAATTAAGTGACAATGGTTATGATATAATCTTTAATCAAAAATGTTGCAAAGCTGTATGTCAAAAGGATGGTTCTATCCTATTCAATGGAAAGAGGAAACACAACATTTATAAAATTAACCTTTCAGAACTTAAAGTTCAAAATGTAAAATGCCTCTTATCTGTGAATGATGAGCAATGGGTCTGGCATAGAAGATTGGGGCATATTAATATGAGACGTATATCTCAGATTAATAAACTCAATTTGGTCAGAGGACTTCCTAAGTTGAAGTTCAACTCAGATGCTCTGTGTGAAGCATGTCAAAGAGGTAAATTTTCAAAATCTCATTTTAAATCAAAAAATGTTGTTTCTACCTCCAGACCATTGGAATTACTTCACATAGATCTGTTTGGACCAGTGAAAACTGCATCCATCAGAGGCAAGAAGTATGGGTTAGTCATTGTAGATGACTACAGTAGATGGACATGGGTAAAGTTTCTAAAACACAAGGATGAGTCTCATTCTGTGTTCTTTGACTTCTGCAATCAAGTCCAGACTGAAAAAGATTGTAAAATTATTAAAGTCAGAAGTGATCATGGTGGAGAATTTGAAAATAAACATTTTGAAAAATATTTTTCTGAAAAAGGCATTGCACATGATTTCTCCTGCCCTAGAACTCCACAACAAAATGGAGTTGTAGAGAGGAAAAATAGAACATTGCAAGAAATGGCCAGAACCATGATCAACGAGACAAATCAGGCAAAATATTTATAGCTATGCAAGAAGAGTTGAATCAATTCACCAGAAATGAAGTATGGGATCTGGTTCCTAGACCTAAAGGATTCAATGTCATTGGAACAAAATGGGTCTTCAGGAATAAGCTGAATGAAAAGGGAGAAGTAGAAAGGAATAAGGCAAGGTTGGTTGCTCAAGGATACAGTCAACAAGAAGGTATTGATTACACTGAGACATATGCTCCAGTGGCAAGGTTAGAATCTATTCGTCTTCTTATTTCATTTGCTGCACAGAATAACATCACTCTGTATCAGATGGATGTTAAAAGTGCTTTTCTTAATGGTATTATAGAAGAAGAAGTATATGTCCATCAACCTCCTGGTTTTGAAAGTGAAAACTTTCCAGATCATGTTTTCAAATTAAAGAAATCCCTCTATGGATTAAAACAAGCTCCCAGAGCTTGGTATGAGAGGTTGAGCAACTTCCTTCTGAAGAAAAATTTTATCAGAGGAAAAGTGGATACAACTTTATTCTGTAAAACTGTTAAGAAAGATCTGTTGATTTGTCAAATTTATGTAGATGACATTATTTTTGGATCAACAAATATTACGCTTGGAAAGGAGTTTGCTAAATGTATGCAGGAAGAATTTGAAATGAGCATGATGGGAGAATTGAGATTCTTCTTGGGAATCCAAGTCAATCAGACTCCAGAGTGCACCTACATACATCAAACCAAATATGTTAAAGAGCTTCTGAAGAAGTTCAACATGGTTGATAGCAAAATGGCAAAGACTCCAATGCACCCTACAAGCACTCTAGGTAAGGAAGAGGTAAGTAAGAAGGTAGATCAAAAACTCTACAGAGGTATGATAGGATCTCTTCTATACTTGACTGCTTCTAGACCAGATATTCTGTTTAGTGTCTGCTTATGTGCTAGATTCCAATCAGATCCTAGAGAGTCACACTTAACAGTTGTTAAGAGGATTCTAAGGTATCTGAAAGGTACTACTAACATGGGTTTGTGTTACAGAAGATCTGATGAATTTTCATTAGTTGGATTCTATAATGCTGACTATGCTGGAGACAGAGTTGAACGTAAAAGCACTTCTGGAAGCTGTCAGTTTCTTGGAAGTCATCTGATCTCATGGTACAGCAAGAAGCAACCTACCATAGCACTATCAACTACAGAGGCAGAATACATTGCTGCTGCTGGATGTTGTACTCAGATGCTCTGGATGAAGAGTCAATTAGAAGATTATCAAATCTATGAGAGTAATCTTTCTATCTTTTGTGATAATACTTCTGCTATATGTTTGTCAAAAAATCCAATCTTGCATTCTAAGGCAAAACATATAGAAATTAAACATCACTTCATCAGAGACTATGTTCAGAAGGGTGTAATTAATTTAGCTTTTGTTGATACAGATCATCAATGGGCTGATATTTTCACAAAACCCCTTGCTGAAGATAGATTTAAGTTCATTCTGAAAAATATTTGTATGGATTTTTGTCCAGAGTAATATTTATCAGAGGCAACCTCTCAGATGCAAAATGTTTAATGATCTGAAGTATTTCATCTGTCTATTCGTTCATTTATATTCATTCAATTATTTTTGTGTGAAACTCTGAACTAACAAGCTCAGAAGATCTGAAAGTTGGAAACATTTCATTTCTTAAGAGACATCAGATGCGCCAACAAAGCAAACACGTGTCACTCAATATCTGAAAAGATGGAGTGCTCAACTGAATTGACGTTTGAGGTATTGCTTTGAAAAACTCACTTTTCTTGGTTTTCCCCCCAGCTGTCATAAATTTAATGTGAAATGATTATTTTTTCATTAAATGCTGTCCAAACGTGCATAAGTGTCTTTTGTTGTGCCCTATGCTTGATTATTGGTTATCTATATATATCACCTATCACACTATTTTCACACTTTCCACATTCACTTCATTCATGCGTTTCTGCTCTCTTTTTAATCTCTACCAAAACCCTAAACCTAAACCAAGATCCACTTCTTCTTCAATGGCGTCTACTTCAAACACTGCTGCAAAACCCAACAAGACTATAATGTACAAAGAACCAGAACGAACCTTATTCACTCCAGTGGTTGATCTGGAGGTGCTCTGTGAAAGCTTCATTGATCTTGATTCGTTAAAGGAAAATGGGTTCGACCTAACTCCTGCCATTAAAGCTCAAGGTTGGGAAAAATATTTTGAAAGATTAATGGGTCCTGTATTTCCATCACTGGTAAAGGAATTCTGGATTCATGCAAGCGCTGGTCCCAAGTTTATTCATTCCTCGGTTCTTGGAATGGAGATAGTTATTACTGAAAAACTGATCAGACAACTGTTCAGTTATACTGAATCTGATGGAGTTTCAAACCTTGCTTCTTCTCGCATTGATATGGCTAGGGTTTATGAAGAAGTTACTATAGCTGGAATGCCATCAAGTAAGGTTAAAGATTTGAAACCCATTTATAGGATCTGGGCAAAAATCTTTATGAGTACATTTTTTCACAGAAAACCATCCAACTCACCAGACTATGTGAGTTCAGAACATCTGTATTTCATGTACTGCATTAGCAAGAATGTCAAAGTGGATCTACCGTATCTTATCTTCAGTCATCTACTAACTCATGTCAAAGAAACCAGAGAGGAGGTAAGAGCTAAAGCTGGTAAAGTTAGGACGTGGATACCTCTGGGAAGATTGATTTCAGACATCCTTATTGAGAACAAGCTGGTACAACATCTGACAGATGCGAAGATTACAGAAGATCTGACTTACATCATTGGTTCTGAAATAAATGGACTCAATCTGAAAAGGATGAAAATCATTTCAGAATTGAAAGGACAACTAAGGAAGATCAACTCTGAAGAGGTTCAAGGCAGAAGAATTCCTGTGGAAGACTTTCCACTATTCAGTGCAGATGAACCAAAGGAATTTGTCTGGTTGTACATTACTGAATGTCTAAAGGAAGGAATTCCTCTACCTGCTAATCTCGTTCAGAAGCCAGGAGAAGAATTGCCAAATCAGATGAAGGAAAGGCGCAGTAAGAGGAAAGCTGAAGAAGGATCCGTTCAGAAGAAGAGAAAAGCATCTGAAGCTTCAAGAAAGAAGAAGAGAGAAGGAAAGAAAGCCAGAATCAGTCCTAGAGAAGCCACTCTGGAAGAGATCAGAGACACCATTCAACAGGTATTAGCATCTGATCCTACACCTACTGTTCATTCACCCCTGTCATCACCATAACTCTCTCCAAACCTTAGACAAAGAACTTCTAAATCCAAACAGTCTGTCAATATTTCATCTGAACCACTCTCCTCTGAACCAGTAAATTTACAATCATCTCCTGTACCAATTCCATCTGAACCACAACCTCAAACAATTCAATCAGAAATTCCACCACCAGAACCAACCCAACCAGAAAACTCTCCAACAGTAACTCCACAACCAACTTTGTCACAACCAGAGAATCCCCAATTAGAGACTCTCCAACCAGAAACAATTATTTCAGAACAAAACCAACCAGAGACTGTTCAAACTGAACACTCTGAACAAACAATTCCCTCAGAAAATCCAAATCTTTCTGATAATATTCTTGATATTCAACCCCTAAATCAATCTATTATAATTTCTTCAACATCTGTTCACTCAGATGAATCTTCTGATTCATCTGATTCATCTGATTGTGATTCAGAATCACTCAAACAAGCTCGCTCTGAAAGTGTTATGAAGAAACATCTTAACATTGCCTTGTTTCATACCCCACCAAACTCTCCATCTCATCAACAACCATCTGAAACTCAACCTTCTGACACCCAAACATCTGAAAACCAAACCATTCCTCAACCACCTGAAACCAATCCATCTGAAAATCAGGCTTTTCCTCAACCATCTGAACTTCCTCAATCTGAAATCCACACATCTCAACCACCCACACCTCAACCACAACCATCTGAACCTACTCCTGTTAACACCCCTAATCCTTTTTCCTCTGGACAGTCTGAACAGTCAGATCTAGGATCATGTGTTAATGCTATGTTTGATATTTTCAAAAAGGAGTTAGATTCTGAATATGATCGTGTTAAGGCTGTATGCATGTCTAGTTTGGATCCAACTGTTTCGGATACTGCTTGGAAGCGCTTCATTTGGATGTTCAACAAAGCTGCCTTAAAAGTTAGAGCTAAATGCTCTAAGCTTGCTAAGACTAAATTTGCAGAATTAATCAAGGTAACTCTGATGAACATGCCTCCTCCTCCTCCTGTGTTACTTTTGGAAGCTGCTCCTCCAGTAGTTCCTGTATCTGAAATGGTTGAACAAGCTTCTGTTGAAAACCAATCTGAAGGGAACCCTGCTGCTACTGCATTTGCTCCGTCTTCATCTGTGGTTGCAGAACTTGTGAATGATGTGAAGGATATAAAGGACTGGATGATCAAGCAAGAGAAAACAACTGATGAAATCAAGACCTGGATGTCTAAACAAGAAGAGTCAGCTGCCAAGATGACAGAACTTCTGACCCTTATTGCCTCTCGCCAGACTTAGTTTTATTTGTTGTTTTGCACATGAACTGCTTTTGCTGTCTGTTTGTTTTTTGTTGTGTTATGTGTTTTGGCATCTGCCTGTTTGACTGTGAACTTTGGTTTGTTTTAATTGCATGATAACTTGTTTTGCTCCTATATGATTCTTTTCTTCTATATCTTTCTGTCTTTGAAAATCTTTTTGATTATGACAAAAAGGGGGAGAAAAAGAGAAACTGAGTGTTCAACCTATAAGCGATTACTACAACTGAAATTCAGACATTTTATTAATTTACTTTGAATTTAAGTCTTTCAGATTACATTGGTATATCTGACATAATTCATTGAAGTTACCCTGAGACTGTATCAACCAGAACCTGATCCTCTAAAGAAAATCTGAGTATTCAATCAACTCTGATAACTCTGATATCTCACTCTGATACATTTATTATGAAAGAGAATTCATGCAAGATGATAACCATACGCTCTGACTAAAGGAAGTCATATGTATATGGCATCAAGTTTTGATTCTGAACTCTTTCATCAGGCTCTGATTCTGAAATATACTAAATCAGAAAGGGAATTATTCTATGCTATTGTAGTATTTATTTCAGGGGGAGATTGTTAATCTCAGGGGGAGTTTCTATTTCATACTCTTTATTGAACAAAATTTCTCAAGTTTTGTCATCATCAAAAAGGGGGAGATTGTAAGAACACATATTGTGTCTTAGTTATATCTCTATGTTTTGATGATAACACTTATAAATTTTGTAGTCAAGATTTATATACTCTAAACGTGTTCTAGATTGTTTGCTACAGGCACTAAAGAAAATTATCTTAAGAAAGCAAATTTGGATCTGAACAATGTTTTTATGAAGGGCTTCATAGGTTCAAGAGCATCTTAAGTGAAGATCTGAACGCTGCTCTCAAAAGAATCTGATTACTGTCTCTTGAAGATTCTGAAGCAGGAGCCTCTAAAGCATAGAAGATTCTGCTCTGATAGATTTACACGCTCAAGCACACAAGCTGCACATACTCTGATTCAGCTCAATCTGAAGAACATCCAAGACTCTGAAGATCCAGAAGATCTCTATTCTGGAGACTCTGAAGATTCAGATTCAAATGTTGAAAGCTAAACTTACTTTGAAGAAGATTTAAATATGTTCGTTGGTTTATCTCAACAGCTCTTTCCTATTTTGTGCTAGACACAAGGACACAGACAAAAAGGTTTTATCTGTGCATTCCATTCTAAGGAAAGTTCTCTGCAAGTGAAGACAAAAGGCATCAGGCTTGTTTCAGCACAGCCTCCAATGTAAAGACAAAAGGTTTTCAGGCTTTTCTGCACAGCCTTCAACGTAACAAGACTTCTTGGATCTAAGTGCCTATATAAAGAAGTCCACTCCATCTTCTTCAGCAAATCGAATCTCTAGGAAATTCTCTCTCCATAGCAAAACTCTCAAAGCTCTTATTATTTTATTTTTGCTATAACATTGTTCTTAACTTAAGAGAAATATCACAGTTGTGATAACAGCTTATTAGAAGCATTCTCACTCTTGTAAAAGTTTTACATTGTTTGTAAAAGGTTTTCCTTAAGAGGATCCAGTTGGGATCAGCTGCTCTTGAGAAGACTAAGAATAGTTGTTCTTAGGTGTTGCTATTTGTAATCTGTTTGATTAAAATAGTGGATTAAGTCCTTGACAGAGAAAGGCAAATCACTCTTGAGAGGGTGGACTGGAGTAGTTGGTTTCAACGAACCAGAATAAAAATATCTGTGTTCAAATCTTTGATTTTTAGTCTTACTTATTCAACCCCCCCCCCCTTCTAAGTAATTTTCTCACCTTCAATTAACACCAGAAAACAGTGATCTAACAACATGTAAACACATTTAAACAGCAAGATCACAAATCACATGGATCAAAAATCAACAAAATCAATCAAAAATGGAGATCAACATGATGATCATGCAAATAAGCTCAAAAACAAAATCGGATCTAGAATTTCCAACCTACAAAATCGGATCTAGAATTTCCAACCTACAAAGCGGATCCACCAAAATTAAGCAAGAATTATCCAAATAAGCTCCTCTAGATCAACTTCAAAATTCAGATCCACAATAGCACGAAATTTGAATGGAGAATTGGAGATGATAAGGATGAAGGATGAAGGCTTTAGCTCTAGAATTCAATGATTCCAATGGAGAATCAAAGAATTCAAGGTGAGAAGAGCTTTAGTGGAGTTTGGGAGATGGAAAAGTTGAGAGCATAATTCAAGAGTGTATGAATTCAAAAAAAGAAATGGAATTATGAGGATTGATTGTGTGAGGTTTGGAGCAAATCATTTAAATATGCTCTAGGTTAGGAGTAGAATGGTGGTTTGGAGTGTGGTTATGAAAATTGGAGGGAATTTTAATTAATTTGAAAATTAACCAAAATTTGAAGTGGTTCTAGATTCTTCCTTTGGTGTGAAATTAATTTCTCAAGTGATCAAAATGGACCCCAAAGTGAATTCTATTGAAAATTCACGTGCAGAGCAGAAAATTGCCTTGGTTAATCGGTTAACCATATGGTTTAATCAATTAACACCTTCAAAAATTCAAAGTTGGCCTGATTTTTCTTTGGTTAATCGGTTAACACCTCAAAAATTTGAATTTTGGTGCCTTCTAGAGGGAAAAGTGCACAAATGCCCGTTTTCATCCGTTCTAAGCCCTGTCCAGCCTTTGAAACTTGCTTCCGAGTATCAAAACTGTGAGAATGCTTGAGATAGCTTGAGCGTTGACTCCTAAGCTACAAATTACCCTGCAAAATAAAAATAAAATTGCCCGCTCGATCGCTGGGCAAAATAAATGCCGAAACCCTTGATGCTCGCTATTTAGTCTCTTGCACTTACAACAAACTCTGAGCCATAGGAAAACCTTGATCCCCTGCCTCGAGAACAAATGCTATGATATGCAAAAATGCGAAAATGCAAAGAAAACATAAGCCAAGTACAAGAAACGGTTGGTCAAATTTTGGGGTACAACAGCTGCCCCTATTCAAACGACTTGAACCTGAAGTGATGAAAAGTGAATGGCTTTTAATCACTTCAGATAGAAGACGGTTGAATACCAAAGAACCCAGAAATTTGCCAACCACAGAAATAGAACTGCAAATTGTTACTGGAAAAAAAATCTCCGGAAAAAAACTGAATTAGTAGTTGCAAGGACAATGAGCTAACTCATTACCAATTAGAACACATCGACACGCAGTCGAAAGAGACATCTGCTAACATGCAGGCAACAACACTAAGTCAAAAAGATAATCTGATTTCACCATCAGGCATTTGTTAAACAAACCAGGCACTGAACCCGAAGGCCGACTCAACACGAAGCTCAGATCATCTGCTATTCAAAGCAGGCATTCGCTAAATAAAAGCAAGCATTAAACCCTCAGGCCGGCTCAACACACAGTTGAGATCATCTGCTATTCAAAGTAGGCATTCTCTAAATAAAAGTGAGCATAAAACCCTCAGGCCAACTCAACATGCAGCTGAGATCATCTGCTATTCAAAGCAGGCATTCGCTAAATAAAAGCGAGAATCGAACCCTCAGGCCAACTCAACACGCAGTTGAGATCATCTGCTATTCAAAGCAGGCATTTGCTAAATAAAAGCGAGCATCGAACCATCAGGCTAGCTTAACACGCAGTTGAGATCATCTGCTATTCAAAGCAGGCATTCGCTAAATAAAAGCGAGCATCGAACCCTCAGGCCGACGCAACACCCGGCTGAGATTATCTGCTATTTGAAGCAGACATTCGCTAAATAAAAGCGAGCATCGAACCCTCAGGTTGGCTCAACATGCAGTTGAGATCATCTTCTATTAAAAGTAGGCATTCACTAAATAAAAACGAGCATCGAACCATCAGGCTGGATCAACATGCAGTTGAGATCATCTGCTATTCAAAGCTGGCTTTCGCTAAATAAAAGAGAGCATCGAACCCTCAAGCCGGCTTAAAACCCAGTTGAGATCATCTGCTATTCAAAGTAGGCATTCACTAATTAAAAATGAGCATCGAACCATCAGGCCGGATCAAGACGCAGTTGGGATCAGCTGCTATTCAAAGCAGGCATTCGATAAATAAAAGCGAGCATCGAACCCTCAGGCCGGCTCAACACGCAGTTGAGATCATCTGCTATTCAAAGCATGCATTCGCTAAATAAAAGCGAGCATCGAACCCTCATGTCGGCTCAACACGCAGTTAAAATCATCTGCTATTCAAAGCATGCATTAGATAAATAAAAGCGAGCATCGAACCCTTAGGCCGGCTAAACACGAAGTTGAGATCATCTACTATTCAAAGTAGGAATTCGTTAAATAAAAGTGAGCATCAAACCCTTAGGCTGGCTCAACACGCAGTTGAGATCATGTGCTATTCAAAGCAGGCATTCGCTAAATAAAAGCGAGCATCAAACCCTCAGGGCTCAACACACAGTTGAGATCATCTGTTATTCAAAGCAGGCATTCGCTAAATAAAACCAGGCATCAAACCCTCAGGCCGACTCAATACGCAGTTGAGATCATCTGCTATTCAAAGCAGGCATTCACTAAATAAATGCGAACATCGAACTCTCACGCCGGCTCAACACGCAGTTTAGATCATCTGTTATTCAAAGCAGGCATTCGCTAAATAAAAGCGAGCATCGCGCACTCAGGCCCGCTCAACACGCAGTTGAGATCATCTGCTATTCAAAGAAGGCATTCGCTAAATAAAAGCGAGCATCGAACCCTCATGTCGGCTCAACACGCTATAGAGATCATCTACTATTCAAAGCAGGCATTCACTAAATAAAAGCGAGCATCGAACCCTTAGGCCGGCTTAACACGCAGTTGAGATCATCTTCTATTCAAAGTAGGCATTCGCTAAATAAATGCGAGCATCGAACCCTCACGCAGTTTGGATCATCTGTTATTCAAAGCAGACATTCGCTAAATAAAAGCGAGCATCGAACACTCAGGTCGGCTCAACACGTAGTTGAGATTATCTGCTATTCAAAGCAGGCATTCGCTAAATAAAAGCGAGCATCGAACCCTCATGCCGGCTCAACACGCAGTTGAGATCATCTGCTATTCAAAGAAAGCATTCGCTAAATAAAAGCGAGCATCGAACCCTTAGGCTGGCTCAACATGCAGTTGAGATCATCTGCTATTCAAAGTAGGCATTCGCTAAATAAAAGCGAGCATCGAACCGTATGGCTGCCTCAACACGCTGTTGAGATCATCTGCAGGCATTTGCTAAATAAAAGTGAACATCGAACCCTCAGGCCGGCTCAACACATAGTTGAAATCATCTGTTATTCAAAGAAGGAATTCGCTAAATATAAGTGAGCATCGAACCCTCCGGCCGGCTCAACACGTAGTTGAGATCATCTGCTATTCAAAGCAGGCATTTGCTAAATAAAAGCGAGTGTCGAAGCCTCAGGCCGACGAAACATGCGGTTGAGATCATTTGTTATTCAAAGCAGGCATTATCTAAATAAAAGCGAGCATCGAACCCTCAGGCTGGCTCAATACACAGTTGAGATCATCTACTATTCAAAGCAGGCATTCGCTAAATAAAAGCGAGCATCGTACCTTTAGGCCGGCTCAACACGCAGTTGAGATCATCTGCTATTCAAAGCAGGCATTCACTAAATAAATGCGAGCATCGAACCCTCACGCCGGCTCAACAC
Source organism: Lathyrus sativus (assembly GCA_963859935.3). Lineage (NCBI taxonomy): Eukaryota > Viridiplantae > Streptophyta > Magnoliopsida > Fabales > Fabaceae > Lathyrus > Lathyrus sativus. Next base: position 324,466,493 of record OZ012736.1, read on the forward strand.
GCAGTTTAGATCATCTGTTATTCAAAGCAGGCATTCGCTAAATAAAAGCGAGCATCGCACACTCAGGCCCGCTCAACACGCAGTTGAGATCATCTGCTATTCAAAGCAGGCATTCGCTAAATAAAAGCGAGCATCGAACCCTCAGGTCGGCTCAACAAGCAGTTGAGATCATCTGTTATTCAAAGCAGGCATTCGCTAAATAAAAGCGAGCATCGAACCCTCAGATCGGCTCAACACGCAGTTGAGATCATCTGTTATTCAAAGCAGGCATTCGCTAAATAAAAGTGAGCATCGAACCATCAGGCCGACTCAACACATAGTTGAGATCATCTGCTATTCAAAGAAGACATTCGTTAAATAAAAGTGAGCATCGAACCCTCAGGTCGGCTCAACAAGCAGTTTAGATCATCTGCTATTCAAAGCAGGCATTCGCTAAATTAAAGCGAGCATCGAACCCTCAGACCGGCTCAACACACAGTTGAGATCATCTGTTATTCAAAGCAGGCATTCGCTAAATAAAAGCGAGCATCAAACCATCAAGCCGACTCAACACGTAGTTGAGATCATCTGCTATTCAAAGAAGACATTCTTTAAATAAAAGTGAGCATCGAACCCTCAGGCCGACTCAACACGCAGTTTAGATGATCTACTATTCAAAGCAGGCATTCGCTAAATAAAAGCGAGCATCGAACCCTCAGGTTGGCTCAACATGCAGTTGAGATCATCTGTTATTCAAAGCAGCCATTCGCTAAATAAAAGCGAGAATCGAACCCGAAGGTCGGATCAACACGCAGTTGATAAGTGAATCAGACAACAATTCACAAGAAAACTCCTCTGGGGAAAAGAGCACATCTGTCAGAGATTTAGATGGGGTCTGCATACCACATAGGCTCAAGAATAACACCAATACTTGCTGGGGTCTGAATACCAAGCGAGCAAAGTAAAATCAACCGTTTGCTGAAGATATACCTGAAAACAAAGAGGGTAACAACCTAGTTTATGTTTCAAATGCATAGGTTTAAGAATGGCGTAATGCTCCATACGAAATGGAAATGCTATGCGTTTCAGAGGATGTTATGCGCAATGCAAAATGCAACAACACCGAATCACCAAAATAAATGTTGACGAGAGAAAGCCAACTCCGCCAGGGAGAAATGGAAAATGCCAATTAACTTTTTCAAAAATGATTCCAACTCGCGGGGAAGAACCTACTTTGCTGAGGAAGGGTATACTCTGCCGGCTTCGCTAAGCAATAAGCAAAAAAGGGAAATGACATCAACCTTTACTTGGGGATTGAGTCCACAACCAAACTCTTAGGGGATATAAAGTCACACATATTTGGACTCTGTGGGGAAAAAAATTCTGACTTTGCTCCGCTGCTTGGAAAAAATGTTCTGCATCTGCCTGGTGCAAAGAAATCCAGTCTTGACTCTATAGGGAGCAAGTGCGTACTTATAATCTGCTGGGGATATGGGCACACACTTGACCTACCTGGGGGATATCAATCTCGACCCTCTGGGGATGACTTTATTCTGCCGAACAAATCAAACTTGAACTGCTGAGGAATAAGTGTATACAGACAAACTGCTGGGAATACGTGTATACTCTCAACCGCACACTCAACTTGCATATCCTTTCCTGTGGAAATATACTCTTGCTAGGGACAAGATGCATTAGGACTACTGATACTAGATTCACAAATTCTGCCTGCCGGGGGTGAATGAGTCTCAACTACACACCTTCTTTCTGTGGGGATATGGTGATCTTAACTGGGATACACCAGATGTGCCAAGTGTGTCCGGGCTCCAGGTTTTCTGTGAAAGGTCAGGTACAGCTGATGTTGAGAAATGTTCTGTCTAAATACAGGTCAGGGGATAATTTCTACGACTTCCTGATATTCATCTTGAACTTGAAGGTTGACTGAACCTGCTTGAATAACTCTGCTAAGCTCTGAGAATATGGAGAGGATACATCCCTCTGTTTCCAATTTTTCCCCAGCATGTGTGATCCTGTAGAAGTCTTTCTCAAAAGGGAGTTTGAAATCTTCGTACCTTGATGGTTTGATATGAACTGCTAAGCATTTTGAACCTCGAAGGGCGTTGGATAAGGATAGCTTTTTGTGCTCTTGGGGAATGATTTCCCCAGCGTTGCAATGACTTTTCCCCTGACTGATTTCGAGATATTAACTGACCTTTGCATGGCTGACTCCCTTGATATGATCATTTGATATAGCTTGCCCCTGCTCCACGAAGTCCTCAGGCGTTCTTCATTCTATCTTGATCAAACTTTCCACTGTGGAAACTCTCTTGATGTCAAATGCTTACTCACAAGTAAAACAAATTGTTTCGCATAAAATATATATTAATGCAATGCATATGACAGTTTTGAAATCCAAGTCTGTTCACTGGAAAAAAAGTTGTGACATATAGTGAACGAAACACTAATCAGAATGTCAGCATTAGTACCAACATCGTAAGAGGAATCCTTTTAGGAGTCAATTTTGATGCGATCTTTACCGAAGTATGCTTTCGAAACAAACCCGCTTCAATTAGGACTTTTGAAGATTGTAACGTGGTCAGGTTCACGGTTTGAAAGAAAGGATATAAGGCTCAAAGTTTGTTTCAACCCACCCATTCTCCTTGATGTTCTCCAATCCTATGTTTAGATAATTCGACACAAGCGCTCACCTCTTAAAGGTTGAATGACAGGAGTGATGGTTCAAGAAACCAAAAGTTTCTTTGGAGTGACAGTCGCTCGCTTTTCGCCTTTGGTGCCTGGAGTCACACAACTTGTTTTTTCGAGGATTTTTCTTTTGTAATCCTTTTCGCTTTTTGTTTTTTCCCCTAACTTTTGCCTGTACTGGTTCTTTTGAGCTTCGATTTTGAAGTCCAGCGGGATGCCCTAATTTTTTCCTAAGTCGCTTGTTTCAAGCTTCGACTTAGCGGGCTTCTTCTTTTTATTTTTTTTCTTTTTTTCTCTTTCTCCTCCTTTTTTTTGAAACAAGTCGTGTGACACCGGCTTGTCTGACTTATTTGAAAGAGATTGCGACTGTTTCACTCCTTGGTCAGTAATGGATAACCACTATATTTTTTAGGCACGACCTATAGAGGCGTGGTTGATCCTCGAACGGGAACACTCCTTTTGCAATTTGGATGCTCGGTCAAATTAACTGACACCTACCCTGCCTCTGGTTAAGATTGAGGGTTTTTTTTTGTTTTTTAGAAAGAAATTCCTACTACTAGGCTCAAAGGGGTTGACAAGGGATTATCATCCTTATATCTCCGGTGTTTAGGAATTTAAAACAATGCTTGTACATCATCAGCAGGTTTTATTCAAAAGCATACAATCGAAAGCTTGCGCGTCCTTTAACTTCGTCATCCTCCCCGGATTCCGTATAAACAAGCGTTTGACATCAATAAAAACATTGAGTGAACACAAATGGATTTAATCAAAAACCTGCATATTCATTTCATTATCATTATCAATCGAAAACAAACAAGTTTTACAAATGAAATTTGCGCTTAAACAGAAAAGAAACTACAAATGCAAAGAAATAAAATGATAAAATAAAGATTGCTAGCTTCTGGGAATCAGGCTTTCAAATCTTGGATTGCTGATGAGTCAACCCTCTTCAGAATTGCTCGTCAAAGTCAGTCCGATACTCTTCTAAACCTCTGCCCTCGGTAAGTTCTTCCACAACAATAACTGCTGAACTCACATGACTTGATGAAGGAGGATTGTTGATCAGGATTTTCTGAGGTGTGATTGAGAACATATTGGAGTCCAGCAGAGTCTGACTCTTGCTTTTAAGCACCTTATAATTTTCGGTTGAATGCCCTTGGGCCCTAGCATGGTACTCATAGCGGGCATTGGCATTAAAACCTGGTGAATACGGAGGAATCTCTGGATTAATCTTCTTTGGCACTATCAAACCACCTCTGATCAGATTTGGCAACATCTGACTGTATGACATTGGAAACCGAGTGAAATGCCTTTCTGGCTTCTTTTGTCTTTACCTGGCGTGCTGACGCGGCTGATGACAGTATGATCGTTGACCTTGGAGGGGAAATGATATTTTATACAAAGACCCAAAATATTGTTGACTCTGAACAGTTGAAACATCTAGAGACTGAATTTGAGGTATCTAGGACTCCCTTTGTTCAGGTACTTTCATCCTCAGGCTTGGCCTAGGAACATGTAATAGTTGTGGGCACGGAGATTTTGAAATGACAGATTGTAAGATACACTCCTGACCCATTGCAGCTTCAGGGGAAAGAATAGGCACATCCACCTCTTTTGTAGTAACCGGAATAAGACCACCTGGTACGCTCACGCCGCTCGGCATGAATTCAACTACCTTGGAATCAATTAAGTCTTGAACTTTGTGCTTAAAAGCTTTGCAGTTCTCGATGTTATGCCCCAGTTCCCCAGAACTGAAATCATAGTGGGCACTTGCATCATAGCCTGATGGTGGCTTATCAGTCAACGCAGACAGAGTCCGAAGTTTGACCAACCGGAGTTGAAGCAAGGGTTGCAACAACTGAGCATAAGTCAAAGGGATCTGGTCGATGATCCTGTCGGGCTTTTTCGTCCTTTGAGCGTACCTCTTAATCTTAGGATTTTCTTGGGGAACAAGAGGTAGTTGCTGACGGGGAAGTTCCGGGACCTCAGGTTGTGCAGAAAATCTTTGAGGCACATCATGTTTTGGGAGAGATTCCACAGGTCGAGGTGGAATAACCATTTCTACTGCAGCTTCGGGCACCTGATCGCCCTCCTTTCTCAGCACATTTCTTATCACTTCTGTGATTAGGCCCATATGACTCTTCAACTGATGAACCTCCTCCCTAAGCATTTTCTGATCCAGACACAAGGCTTGCATGCTCACCATGAATTGTCCCATCTAGCTTCGGACTTCCCTCAACTCCTCTTGAATATGTTCCATAGTCATCTTATGTCTTTTCTGCAAGTTGATGTCTGAAATCTGAAGAAAAACCGGATCAGGATAACAAACTCAGCCTCGAACACCTGTTATGGAAATGAAATACAAAATGCAAAACGCAGACATGTCTATGTATTTACAGGGAGATCTCCCCCTTAATTCTAGTTTCAATAAACAAGAAGAGCAGAGATGGATAAGAACACCGTGATAATCTTCTCATATCAAGTAAAGATGAGCCAATACAACAACCAATGAGAGATATCCACATACAAAGGGTATTGATCTCATCCAACATATCTGGTGATGATCAAGATACAAAAACCAAAGAAACTACAAAAGATAAACCTCCCTAGTTGTCATGCTCTTTTCCTCAAGCTTGAGCCTCCCTAAGAATCTCCTTTGTGTCTGGATGATTTGGTATATCAACCAACTCTGCTGAGGATATTCCTTCAGCGTATCACATCTCAGAGATAACAACAATGATCCTCCCAAGCATCTTCGCCGAAGACATCTTCAAGCCTGGGTTTCTTCACCTCTGCGCATATCTTGAGCTCTTCAAGTGATGATAAAGTCTCTTGGTATTTCTGCTCAATCGTGCATCTGCGGAACGATTCTACCAATACCTCTTTCTTCTTAGCCTTGAGTTGCGCCTTCAACTTATCGACCTGAGTACGAAGTTGCCTCTCTACTCTTGTTGGCGGTCAAAGTAGCATTCCACTGCTCATCGAACTTGGATATCTTCAGATATGCTCTATCTAAATCCTCCTTCTTGCGCTTTAGAATACTGTGGGTGCTTTTTAAATCATGACCGACCTGCTCTCGTACTTGTACCTGATCAGCAAGTTCTTTCTCCAACTTGATCAATGACTCTGACTTTGTCTTGGCCAAATAAACAGCTTCACCTTTATCATGCTTCAGCTGACCGATCTCTTGTTTCAACTCTTCATTCTCTTTGCGAAGCTTTTCCTTCTCTACCCAAAGCTCGTTATACCTCAGGATGTCGACCATAGTTGGCTGCTCAATGGCTAAGGGATACAATGGTTCTTCGACAGGAAACGACAATAGAACCTTCCCAACTCTCTTCTGAATCCACTCCAAGTAAGGGTCATAGGCGCTACAATCGCCTTTTCCCAAAGAAAGCTTTCCCTTCTTGTGAATTTTACCCCATGCGTCCACGAATTTGGCCAGAATACAAGGATCTGCTACACCGGTGAAGTACAGAGATTCCTGCACTTCTTCTTTCGGGGGTCCTCTCAAAGCATAACATAACTGTCTCATAACAAGAGAAGGATTATAGTTGATGCCGCCTTTCCTCCCCATCAAATGAACATTAGGAAAACCACCACAACTAAAGATAAGCTCATGACCAAGCAGGTCTCGATTGAACCAGGCAATATCCTTTTCTGTTAAACCCATTAGCCTCTTTGACCATTCAGATGAGTTCGCAAAATCCACAAAAGCTCCAGAGCGAGGAATGTAACACCCCGTTTCCCGAAATAAAATAAAACAATTAAATAAGCACATATCAGAGTTTCTCTCCCAAACGGGATGTCACAATTTCCAACAAATTCCATAAATCATTTTTCCAATTTAATTTCTCAATAGAACTGCAGCGGAATATATATATATATATATATATATATATATATATATATATATATATATATATATATATATATATATATATATATATATATATATATATATATATATATATATATATATATATATATATATATATATATATATATATATATATATATATATATATATATATATATATATATATATATATATATATATATATATATATATATATATATATATATATATATATATATATATATATATATATATATATATATATATATATATATATATATATATATATATATATATATATATATATATATATATATATATATATATATATATATATATATATATATATATATATATATATATATATATATATATATATATATATATATATATATATATATATATATATATATATATATATATATATAGTCTGTCACAAATCGAAATAACACATATACATCATGTCATCAACATCGTCATATACATCAGCCGGCTAACCGCCCCAAAATATATATAGTATCATCAACTATCAACACATATCTCCCAAAATTAGATATGCCACTAGGGCACATATAATCAACAAATAAACACATAAACTCCTAAAATGCCCCGGTGTTACGTATCAGAGCAGTCCTACAGAGACACCACAATCCAAGTTAGCTAAACACCTGGATTGTCTGTACTTCTGAAGAAGCACAGACCACAACAACAACAAAGGGGTGAGAATCACGATCAAATATTAACGGTATAAACGTACATGAAATAAAAGGCAGAAGCAATAAATCAATTATTTCATATTTCTCACACCCGGACCTACTGTCCCATCATCAACAATCACACACACAACCACAATGCAACACATGCACTCGACTCGACAATATGCGGTACCGACTCAACTCAGGATAGATCGCATACTCTCCCTCTGATCAACGATCTATCCCTACCACGCTCCTCATGAGCTCATATAATCACATATCAACGACCCCCACTTGGGACACAGGTGGTCGCATACACTCCTTCCGAGCAACGATCCAAATTCCCGTCCACGCTCCCCACTGGAGCACGTGAGTGTATCACACACCACGTCCACGCTCCCTACTTGGAGCACGCGAGTAACTCATACACCGCGTGCACGCTCCCCACTTGGAGCATGCGAGTAACTCATACACCGCGTCCACACTCCCCATTTGGAGCACGTGAGCAACTCATGCCTCACGTCCATGCTCCCCATTTGGAGCACGTGAGCAACTCATGCCTCACGTCCACGCTCCCCATTTGGAGCACATGAGTGAATCGCATACGCTCTACCGAGCAACGATTCACCATGTCCACATGCTATGCAAGACACTATGCATAACCGCACGACACACACAGTGCACACGACCCTACTGATCCACTCATCATATAATGCATATACGCACAAGCACACAAAGTGCATCGATCCTATGGATCTAATCCATCACAACAACACATCTATGCAATGCACACCAGGCATATCGATCCTACTGATCACAATCCATCACACAACAGTATTTAACCACAACGCATATAAAGCGTATCGATCCTACTGATCACAATTCATCATATATCAAGATATCTCACTCATCATCACCGTCATCCCTCATAACATACTCCGATGCAATATCATAGTCACATGGACATCACAGAATCGTGTCCCGATGTCCTTCATACACTCACCACAGCTCACTAATAAGCTACTCACCAAGCATGACCAACAAGGGTCCAAAATCACAAGGAAATCATCACGAAATCGTAGCCAAAACACAAATTGTTGTCGGGCTCGCTGGCGCATTCGCCTGGCGAAGCCCCGCAGCGAACACTCGTTGGCCATTCACCTGGAGAAGCCTCCCAGCGAACACTCGCTGGAACTCGCCCGACGAAACTCCTGGCGAAACAAAACAGAAGCTACTGGCAGCGTTTGCTGCCCAGTTCGCCTGGCGAAGCCTGGCGAATGCTCGCCCCCACATTCGCCTAGCGAATGCCTGCGATTGTAGAAAAATAAACTCTCATCTTAGAGTCGGCAACACGCTCCGAACCCAGCCGATTTTACTCCAAGCCAAACCCTATCATACCCGACAACTGTGCCACAACCTGACTACACATCTATCCTTGATTTCATCCGATAGATTCGCACCTCTGCTCAATTTACCAATTTTCAACATTAACTTCGAATTACCCGGAAACACCAACCGCTCTCAAACGACTCTCACAGCCACGTGCAACGAAATTAACACAATCCAACACGATAATTACAGCAACATACAAGTACGATCAACATCAAACAATCGTTATCTATGGGGATTAGGGATTTCACCCTTTCTACCAATTTCATGCAATATACCCCATTAACCAATCAATCCCCCCCTTACCTCAAATGAAGTTATGATAAGGATGAACCTTCACAATTTCACAGCTTCGATGATCTCTTCAAGCTTGCTGAACCGTGTCCTTCTCTTCCTCACTCGTGTTCTTCTTCTTTCCACCGTGTGTTCTTTTTCCTTCTTCCAATTCTATTTCCACCAAAATGCCAATGTTACCCCTCATCCCAATTAATTCCTTATTATTCCAATTATATTAATAATCTCATTTTTCTTAATTTCCAAAAATTAATATTATCACTTCATAATACCAATATTAACAATAATAACAATAATAATAATAATAATAATAATAATAATAATAATAATAATAATATCAATATTAATATTAATTATTAATTATTATCATTATCAATTATCCAATATTAATATTATGCCTTTATTTCTTCACCAATTCCCATACCAAAACACGTTGACGAATAAAATAACACCGGAACTAAAAATAATTAAAATGGGTGTTACAAATCTGCCCCACTTTAATTATTTTCGTCCTCGAAAATACCTGATGGAAACAGCTCTGGATACGCTTCCCGCATCCTGCTCTCCAATTCCCAGGTCACACTGCCTCTTGCAGCACCTCCCCACGCCACTCTCACCAACGATATCTCTTTCCCTCTGAGTCGCTTCATCTTGCGATCCTCGATCCTCAACGACAACGTCTCCACAGTCAGATTCTCTCTAACTTGGACTTCATCCCTCTGAATCACATGAGACGGATCAGGTATATACTTCCGAAGTTGTGACACATGGAACACGTCATGCAAGTTCGAAAGCTCCGGCGACAACGCCACCCTATAGGCCACAACACCAACCCTCTGCAAAATCTGATACGGCCCGATAAACTTCGGATCCAACTTCTTGGACATCAATGCATGTCCAACCCCAGTCAGTGGGTTAACACTCAAGAATACATGGTCACCCACACCGAACTCCAACTCTTTCCTGCGGTTACCATAATAACTCTTCTGTCGATCCTGAGATACTTTCATCTTTTCACGAACCATCTGCACTGTCCCAGTGGTCTGCTGCACCAACTCTGGCCCCAACACAACACGTTCACTCGACTCATACCAACACAAAGGAGTCCTGCACCTCCTACCATAAAGAGCTTCAAACGGCGCCATCCCGATACTGAAATGGTAACTGTTGTTGTACGTGAACTCAACCAAAGGCAAATGAGTATCCCACATACCACCTTTCTCCAACACACAAGCCCACAACAAATCCTCCAAAGTCTGAATAGTCTGCTCCGACTGTCCATCCGTCTGCGGATGATAAGCTGAACTCAGCTTCAACTCAGTACCCAAAGCCTCTTGTAAACTCTTCCAAAATAAAGAAGTGAACCTCGGATCTCTATCCGACACAATACTCAACGATACACCATGCAGCTTCACAATTACCCGAATATAGATCTCTTCAAGCTTTTCCAACGGAAAACTGATACTAATCGGTATAAAGTGTGCAGACTTCGTAAGCCGGTCCACAATCACCCAAATGGCATCAAATCCTCTCGCCGTATTCGGTAAACCTGTAACAAAATCCATGGCAATACAATCCCATTTCCAAGCCGGAATCTCTAACGGTTGCATCATCCCAGAAGGTCTCTGATGCTCCACCTTCGATTTCTGACATACCAAACAAGCATAAACATAACAAGCAATATCTCTCTTCATACCTAACCACCAAAACAACTTTCTCAAATCCTGGTACATCTTCGTAGCTCCTGGATGAACACTCAGGCTACTACAGTGCCCTTCGTCTAAAATCGACTTCTTCAGCTCGTCATTATCCGGTACGCAAATTCTGCCCCGAAACCTTAACACACCCGCATTATCCAACTCGAAATCACTACCGAAATCACTCCCGGTTTCCCACATCAAATCCACAAGTTTCACATCCAACTTCTGATGTTCTCTTATCATATCCAAGAAATCATTCTTCACTTGCAATTTTCCCAACATCACACCACCTGTAGTAAACTCACAAACCATGCTCAAATCTCGAAACTGCTCAATGAGCTCCATCTCTTTTACCATCAAAGATGACATGTTAATTGTCTTCCTGCTCAAGGCATCCGCAACCACATTTGCTTTTCCTGGGTGATAACTCAAACTGAAATCATAATCTTTCAAGAATTCTAGCCATCTCCTCTGCCTCATATTCAACTCTTTCTGGTCAAACAAATATTTCAAACTCTTGTGATCACTGAACACCTCAAACCTCGAACCATACAAATAATGCCTCCAGATCTTCAAAACAAAAACCACCGCAGCCAATTCAAGGTCATGAGTAGGATAATTCGGCTCATGCACCCTCAATTGCCGCGACGCATAAGCTACCACATTTCCATTCTACATGAGAACTCCGCCCAATCCCATCTTGGACGCATCACAATACACCACAAAAGGCTCACAAGGATTCGGTAACACCAACACCGGCACTGAAGTCAATCTCTTTTCCAGCTCCACAAAAATTTCTTCGCAGGAAGCATCCCACACAAACACTTGATCTTTCCTCGTCAACTGAGTCAACGGCAAAGCCAATCTAGAAAAGCCTTCAATAAATCTTCGGTAATAACCAGCTAAACCCAAGAAGCTCCGAACTTCTATTACCGTCTTCGGTGGTTCCCACTGTAACACCGCACTAACTTTCGAAGGGTCTACTGAAACACCATCACCCGAAATAACATGCCCCAGAAAACTCACAGTCTTCAACCAGAACTCACACTTTGATAACTTAGCAAACAACTTGTTATCTTTCAACACTTGCAAAGCAATCCTCAAATGCTCCGCATGCTCTTCCTCAGACTTAGAATAAATCAGTATGTCATCAATGAACACAACAATGAACTGATCCAAATAAGAATGGAATATACAGTTCATATATTCCATAAACACGCCCGACACATTAGACACTCCGAAAGGCATTACCGCATACTCGTAATGTCCATATCGAGTCCTAAATACCGTCTTCTGAATATCACCTTCTCTCACTCTTATCTGATGATAGCCCAACCTTAAGTCGATCTTGCTGAACACACGAGCTCCCACTAACTGATCCATCAAATCATCGATCCTTGGAAGAGGATATTTGTTCTTGATGGTCACTTTATTCAACCGACGATAATCAATGCACAACCGCATGCTACCGTCCTTCTTATTTACTAACAACACTGGAGCTCCCCACGGCGACACACTAGGTCTGATAAACTTCCTATCCAGCAAATCTCCAATCTGAGACTTCAACTCGGCTAACTCTACTGCCGACATCCTATACGGTGCCATGGAAATAGGCCTCGTACCAGGTACCAGATCAATGCTAAACTCAACCTCTCTCTTCGGAGGCAACTCAGTAATATCATCCGGGAATACCTCTGGAAACTCGTTCACAACAGCTAACTCATCCAACAACGCCTTGTTGTCAATAGACAGTGATGCAAATAGTGCAAACACCTGAGCTTCCCCTTCCAACAAGGTTCTCAATTCCTTACTAGACAAGGAATCTGCCAAAGCTTCCTCTTCTGGAGTCAAAAACAATAACACTTCCCGAAAACAATCGATGTACACCCGGTTGAACTCCAACCAGTTCATACCAAGTATAACATCCAAACCACCAAGTGGCAAACAAATCAAATCCATGCCAAAATCTCGTCCAAAGATAGTCAGTGGACACTTCACACACACTTGCGAAGTAGTCACTGAACCAATCGAGGTAGTCTCAATAGTCATCCGCCGCTCAAGAGTAGTCGGCACCAAACCTAACCTCTTCACACAATCAACAAAGATAAATGAGTGGGTCACACCCGTATCAATCATAGCAGTCAAAGGAATGCTATTGATAAAACATGTACCTTTGATCGAACGCTCCTCGTTCACCGACTGAGTACCCACTACCGCAAACACCTTACCGCTAACCTGAGGCGCTTACGCCCTCCTTGGCTTCTCACAATGAGTGCTAATATGGCCTTTATCACCGCAGTTATAACAAGTAGGCATATTAGTCCTACAATCCTCCATCACATGGCCCGACTTCCCACACTTGAAGCACTTCTTAATCTCTTGAGGACAATCAATAGCACGATGCCCAGCGACACCGCACCGATAACATTTCAAATCTGATGATGCCTTCCTCTCTCGGAATCTCTTATCAAACACAGCCTTTTGCTTTCCTTTACCAGTTGGCACACTGTAAGGTGTACCACCAAACCTCTACTTACCCTTGCGGTCATTCACCGCCTTGTAATGTGCAATCCTCGCACGGTTATCATTGTCATATATCTGACTTCTACTCACCAACTCAGGATAGCTCCTGATTTTCTGACATGCAATCCCCATATTGATCTCCGGCCTTAGCCCATTCTAAAATTTCAAGCACTTAGAAGTCATCGCTTCCTCAGTATTGTAATGAGGACAATACTGAGCCAATTCCTCAAACTTAGCCGCATACTCGGCTACTGACATACTGCCCTGTTTCAATTCCAAAAATTCCACCTCTTTAGCACTTCTGATGTCTTCTGGAAAATACTTCTCCAGAAATCCAGATCGAACCTCTTCCCAAGTAATTGGAGTCCCCAAAACCTCCATCCTCTGACGGTAATTGCCCCACCAAGCCTTGGCCTCTCCCTCAAGCATGTGAGTACCAAATCTCACTTTATGCTCGTCATTGCACCCCATGGTCCTGAAGATCTTCTCTATCGCCTTCAGCCATTTCTGTGAAGCTACCAGATCCATAATCCCACCTTCAAATTTTGGTGGCTTGTTGCTCTGGAACTGCATTAAGTCTCTGAACTGAGCACCCGCAACCAGATTTTGATTGGCCATCACTTGTGCCATAGCCTGCATCGCCGCAGCCAACGCCGTGTCATTCCTCCCAGTCATACTGCTCAACAACAACAATCCAGGTTAACAGAAAACAAGCAACTCTATTCTATAGACAGACTCAACACACTACACTGGCCGGACGGACCGACCTGCTCTGATACCAACTTGTAACACCCCGTTTCCCGAAATAAAATAAAACAATTAAATAAGCACATATAAGAGTTTCTCTCCCAAACAGGATGTCACAATTTTCAACAAATTCCATAAATCATTTTTCCAATTTAATTTCTCAATAAAACTGCATCGGAAAATATATATATATATATATATATATATATATATATATATATATATATATATATATATATATATATATATATATATATATATATATATATATATATATATATATATATATATATATATATATATATATATATATATATATATATATATATATATATATATATATATATATATATATATATATATATATATATATATATATATATATATATATATATATATATATATATATATATATATATATATATATATATATATATATATATATATATATATATATATATATATATATATATATATATATATATAGTCTGTCACAAATCGAAATAACACATATACATGATGTCATCAACATCGTCATATACATCAGCCAGCTAACCGCCCCAAAATATATATAGTATCATCAACTATCAACACATATCTCCCAAAATTAGATACGCCACTGGGGCACATATAATCAACAAATAAACACATAAACTCCCAAAACGCCCCGGTGTTACGTATCAGAGCAGTCCTACAGAGACACCACAATCCAAGCTAGCTAAACACCTGGATTGTTTGTACTTCCAAAGAAGCACAGACCACAACAATAACAAAGGGGTGAGAATCACGATCAAATATTAACGGTATAAACCTACATGAAATAAAAGGCAGAAGTAATAAATCAATTATTTCATATTTCTCACACCCGGACCTACTGTCCCATCATCAACAATCACACACACAACCACAATGCAACACATGCACTCGACTCGACAATATGCAGTACCGACTCAACTCAGGATACATCGCATACTCTCCCTTTGAGCAACGATCTATCCCTACCACTCTCCTCATGAGCTCATATAATCACATATCAACGTCCCCCACTTGGGACACGGGTGGTCGCATACACTCCTTCCGAGCAACAATCCAAATTCCTGTCCACACTCCCCACTTGGAGCATGCGAGTAACTCATACACCGCGTCCACGTTCCCCACTTGGAGCACGCGAGTAACTCATACACCGCGTCCACGCTCCCCATTTGGAGCACGTGAGTAACTCATGCCTCACGTCCACGCTCCCCATTTGGAGCACGTGAGCAACTCATGCCTCACGTCCACGCTCCCCATTTGGAGCACGTGAGAGAATAGCATACACTCTACCGAGCAACGATTCACCACGTCCACATGCTATGCAAGACACTATGCATAACCGCACGACACATACAGTGCACACGATCCTACTGATCCACTCATCATATAATGCATATACGCACAAGCACACAAAGTGCATCGATCCTATGGATCCAATCCATCACAACAACACATCAATGCAATGCACACTAGGCATGTCGATCCTACTGATCACAATCCATCACACAACAGTATTTAACCACAACGCATATAAAGCGTATCGATCCTACTGATCACAATTCATCATATATCAAGATATCTCACTCATCATCACTGTCATCCCTCATAACATACTCCGATGCAATATCATAGTCATATGGACATCACAGAATCGTGTCCCGATGTCCTTCATACACTCACCACAGCTCACTAATAAGCTACTCACCAAGCATGACCAACAAGGGTCCAAAATCACAAGGAAATCAGCACGAAACCGCAGCCAAAACACAAACTGCTGTCGGGCTCGCTGGCGCATTCGCCTGGCGAAGCCCCGCAGCGAACAATCGTTGGCCATTCGCCTGGCGAAGCCTCGCAGCGAACACTCGCTGGAACTCACCTGACGAAACTCCTGGCGAAACAAAACAGAACCTACTCGCAGCGTTCGCTGCCCAGTTCGCCTGGCGAAGCCTGGCGAAGGCTCGCCCCCACATTCGCCCAGCGAATGCCTGCGATTGCTGAAAAATAAACTCTCAGCTTAGAGTTGGCAACACGCTCCGAACCCAGCCGATTTTACTCCAAGCCAAACCCCATCATACCCGACAACTGTTCCACAACCTGACTACACCTCTATCCTTGATTTCATCCGATAGATTCGCACCTCTGCTAAATTTACCAATTTTCAACATTAACTTCGAATTACCCAGAAACCCTAACCGCTCTCAAACGACTCTCACAGCCACATGCAACGAAATTAACACAATCCAACACGATAATTACAACAACATACAAGTACAAGCAACATCAAACAATCGTTATCTATGGGGATTAGGTATTTTCCCCTTTCTACCAATTTCATGCAATATATCCCATTAACCGATCAATCCCCCCCTGACCTCAAATGAAGTTATGATAAGGATGAACCTTCACAATTTCACAGCTTCGATGATCTCTTCAAGCTTGCTGAACCGTGTCCTTCTCTTCCTCACTCGTGTTCTTCTTCTTTCCACCGTGTGTTCTTTTTCCTTCTTCCAATTCTATTTCCACCAAAATGCCAATGTTACCCCTCATCCCAATTAATTCCTTATTCTTCCAATTATATTAATAATCTCATTTTTCTTAATTTCCAAAAATTAATATTACCACTTCATAATACCAATATTAATAATAATAACAATAATAATAATAATAATAATATCAACATTAATATTAATTATTAATTATTATCATTATCTATTATCTAATGTTAATATTATGCCTTTATTTCTTCACCAATTCCCACACCAAAAAACGTTGACGAATAAAATAACACCGGAACTAAAAATAATTAAAATGGGTGTTACAAGGAAGACGATCAACAAACCACTTGTGCAAAAGTGGTGCACAACAAGAAACCATTTTCCCTCTTCTTTTCTCATTCTTGTAATGTACTGAATGATACAAATCCCTCAGAAGAGTAGGTACGGGATTCTTGGAAACGAAGATATAAAAAGCATCAAAATCCACAAAATCTGGTACATTAGGGAACAACACAATGCCATAGACGCACAGAGCCAAAATGGAAATGAAAACCACCCAACAACCTTCTTCAGCATACCTTCGGGATTTATCCGCCAAGAAAGATAAAGTAAAGCCGGAAACTCCATTTCTACTGACAACATGATCTTCCAACTCAGAGGCGCTCAAATAAAGAGCGGCGGATAACTTCTCGAGCTCGGGTTCTTCTTCGGAACTGAAGAACAACACCTTATCTTGAATCGGAACACCTAAGATGAAAGCGAACTCCTCCAAAGTCGAAACCAAAACATAGTCTGGGAATGTGAAACATCGCAGTGGTGGATCATAAAACTGTAATAGGGTATGGATAGCTTCATGCTCATAACTCGTGATCTTACGGACAAGATTCAGAATTCTCCCATAATATTCCCTGAAGGTTTCCAGGACGCCAGGACCAGCTAGGAAATTAGACCAAATAAAGGTCCCAACTCAAGTGCAGGAAACTTGTATACCACAATCCTCTTTCTGCCAGTTTCCATCTCTACAGAAGACCAGTACCAAAATCAAAGAAGAGACGAGAACTTGTAACACACACAAACATGCAATGTTAAATGCATAATGATTATGTAGATGCAAACATGGGATCAAGGTATCCAATGCTCAAACTTGTTGTTGTGCCGTTGACTGAATACAACCATAGCTCCGCTTCGGCGAGAAAATACCGGAACCTCAGAATACCAACATATAGGAACCCAGTATCAAAAGATCAAAGGTCCATTTTGACAAGAAATCTGGGTAGGTTGGAGGTCAAAGTTTCCTGCAAAACCCCTTCCCTCTCACATGTGGGTTCTAGTCTTAGAAGGTACGACATCCTATGCAGGTCATCAGCTTCACAGACTTTCGAGAAACGATGATATGTTCACCATTTCTGGTTTGGCATCATAGTCTAACGAAGCGGCCTCACTTAGCTGACTTCCCAATGAACGGTCTCCAGAGTCGTTAGTCTTTCTAAGCCGATACTCCCTCAACTACACCAGACGCGCATGATAAAATATATCCAAAGAAAAATCACTCCTGGACGTGAATTTCGCACGAGATATTGCATGGCCAAACGCCACACAAGCTCCCGCTACTCTCCACACTAATCCTGTGTGTATACTCAAGCCTCGGTGTCAGGCTTATCTCTCAATGGAACAACTTACCCCACAGCACAACAGCAGCATGATATGATAACAAAATGAAAATGCAATAATATACAATAGATAATGTACATAAAGCAAATAAATGCCCAAAAGTAAACACCCAAAGACACACAACAGACAAGCGCTAGGATTGACTCGCATAGGGGATGGGAAAATTCTCCAGCAGAGTCGTCAACTATCGCATCACTGCAAAGAGGGGCCAACAAGGACAGAAGAGTCGCCACCGTTTGTTATTTATCCCAAAAGAGGGAAAGGAAATGATCAGAGAAAACCTATGAAAAAGGAAAAGACAGGTCATCGCAACCAAATCTTGGGTTCGGGAGTCGGTTACGCAAGGGGAAGGTATGAGCACCCCTCACGTCCGTTGTACTCAACGGGATCCATGCTTGTTGTCTATCTAAAGGGTGTCAATCTATCTAAGCTATAGGCCACAGGGATAAAAGAAAAGAAAAGAGACTCGATAGAGCATCGTCGCTCTATGCCTACGTATTCCCTCGTGCAATGGGAAAGTCAGAGTCAACGTAGTTCAGAAAACTACGGGTGAAGGTGTGGGAAGGTTGCTCGCCAAGACATCGTTGTATTGTGCATAGGTATTCTCATCTGGTACGAGATATCAGAGCAAATGTCGTTCGGGCTGACACGACCATATATTGGTTAAGCATTTTAATCGAGTAGGGTTAAACCTTCGTTCTAGCAGTTAGGAATGAAACCTGTTTGCGGTAGAACGAAGACTTAACAACATTCTTTTCTGAAAATGATTTTCAATTAATCCCGAAGGATAAAAAGGTTTGAGGTTTCGTTTGCGTTTTTTAGTGAAGTAAATTGATTGATTTGTGATTCATGTTGCACTAAGGACTATGACATAGGAACGAATGCGTCAAATATCGCCCCCAAACGGGACGTACACTAAACACTCTAGACAAGCGAGAGGAGACCCCTCACTCATCATTTCCCATGTGCTTAAGGCTCGTAGCGTACAATGTTCATCGTATTTATTAGATGAGTTAGAATGTGTTTTGAGATGAGAAGAGAGACGCACGAAAGGTCTAAGGGAAACTCGGCCCTAACGTTGTCATGCAAAATGGACCTAAAGTTAGGATTGAAAGGGGAAAATCTACCCTAATGTTAGCATGTTTGGATGGAACACCTAATGTCTCTCCTACTCACATCCTAAGCGAAGGGACTAGGAATCCTAAGGGATCATGGCAAAGGACCAAGAACACAAGATAAATCAATCTCAAATGAAAAGGAGGAAAGGGATGCAAACATGAGATGCAACACAAAGAAAAGAGGGAGGAAAAAAGTGTGGGGCAGCAACCACCACAACCACATCTCAACCTCTTAAAAACAAACAAATAGATGCAAAACAAAAGAGGAATGAAAGCAAAAGAACTCAAACAAATGAACATCACTTGAACAACATCTACAAAAGTATGCATTCAAATAGAAATCAAAGACGCGTATCGAAGAAATCATGATTAAACAATCAAGAACAACAACACAATATCCAATACATCTCACTCAAATGCATCATACTGATCCATGAAGATTCAAAGTGAAATGATACCCAAAACAAGCTCAAAAACAACAAATATGACATTTTTGGTTCAGTGTTAATCAGTAAACACATATGGTTAACCGATTAACCAGTTAAAAATGTTTGAAAATTTGAAAATTTGCACTGGTTAATCGATTAACCAGTTTGCACTGCAACTGGTTAACCGATTAACACTGTACCAGAGGCAGAAAACAGCAGCTCAAAAGCACTTTTCAGCAATTAATCACTTTTCCAATAATCCAGATGATCACATAATCAATTATGCACGAAATTAACACCAGAAAACAGTGATCCAATAGCATGTAAACACATTCAAACAGCAAGATCACAAATCACATGGATCAAAAATCAACAAAATCAATCAAAAATGAAGATCAACATGATGATTATGCAAATAAGCTCAAAAACAGAATCGGATCTAGAATTTCCAACCTACAAAGCGAAGATTTACTTTGGTGAATGTTGATCCACTTGAAATGAGCATATCCAAGCAAGAAACCCAAAGACTCTTCAAGATCCAAGTGTGTTCTTGTAGTAACAATGAAGATCCACCAAAATTAAGTAAGAATTATGCAAATAAGCTCCTCTAGATCAACTTCAAAATTCAGATCCACAATAGCACGAAATTTGAATGGAGAATTGGAGATGATAAGGATGAAGTATGAAGGTTTTAGCTCTAGAATTCAATGATTCCAATGGAGAATCAAATAATTCAAGGTGAGAAGAGCTTTAGTGGAGTTTGGGAGATGGAAAAGTTGAGAGCAAAATTCAAGAGTGTATGAATTCTGAAAAATGAAATGGAATTATGAGGATTGATTGTGTGAGGTTTGGAGCAAATCATTTAAATTTGCTCTAGGTTAGGAGTAGAATGGTGGTTTGACGTGTGGTTATGAAAATTGGAATGGGATTAGGAATGGAAAATTGGAGGGAATTTTAATTAATTTGAAAATTAACCAAAATTTGAAGTGGTTCTAGATCCTTCCTGTGGTGTGAAATTAATTTCTCAAGTGATCAAAATGGACCCCAAAGTGAATTCTATTGAAAATTCACGTGCAGAGCAGAAAATTGCCTTGGTTAATCGGTTAACCATATGGTTTAATAGATTAACACCTTCAAAAATTCAAATTTGGCCTGATTTTGCTTTGGTTAATCGGTTAACACCTTAAAAATTTGAATTTTGGCGCCTTCTGGAGGGAAAAGAGCACAAATGCCTATTTTCATCCGTTCTAAGCCCTGTCCAGCCTTTGAAACCTGCTTCCGAGTATCAAAACTGTGAGAATGCTTGAGATAGCCTGAGCATTGACTCCTGAGCTACAAATTACTCTGTAAAATAAAAATAAAATCGGCCGCTTGATCGTTGGGTAAAATAAATGTCGAAACCCTTGATGTTCGTTGTTTAGTCTCTTGCACTAACAACAAACTCTGAGCCACAGGAAAACCTTGATCCCCTGCCTCGAGAACAAATGCTATGATATACAGAAATGCAAAAATGCAAAGAAAAATAAGCCAAGTACAAGAAACGGTTGGTCAAATTTTGGGGTACAACAGTATTCAACCGTCTTTTACCTTGAAAGTTTGAAAGTCGTTCGCTTTTGACCCCTTCAGGTCCAAGTCGTTTGAATAGGGGCAGCTGTTGTACCCCAAAATTTTACCAAGCTTTTCTTGTACTTAGCTTATGTTTCATTTCATTTTTAGCATTTTCATTTGCAGAACATTGTTCTTAACAGGGGACCAAGAGGTGTGTTGTGCCGTTCAAGAGAAGGGTCTTATTGGCTTCAAACTCAAGCAAAGGTATTGTGCAAGCCATCAAGTGTTTATCATCACCATGGAGGGTTCGAAGCTCTTTGAAAGGAGAGATTGGTGTGTGGATGTTATCTCCTATCTTGAGGATCATCAGAGGATCATCAGGGTTTCATGAGGTCTTTATCTTGGAGAAGACATGGTCTACAATTTCATTGGTTTCCCTAGGGGTCATTGTGGAGTTTGTTTGGTCATTCATTCGATCTGTAAAGGGGAACAGTCAAAAGATATGGAACTAGGGTTTCATCTGGTCAACTCAAGGTCAACTATGGACTTGAGAAGGTTCAAGACTTGGATCTAAGTCGTTGAGACCACGGGAAGTTATCATAGAGCATCTAAGATGTCATGTTAAGATCAATTCAAGAAGAGTCAAGAGTTCAAGAAGTAATAAATTAGGGTTTTAGATGATTTCAGTGTAAAATCCCCTTCTTTAGTGCCTAACTTCAAGGACAATTTACCCTATGATGCAAGCTCAATCTCCTTTTCATGAAAACATGAGACTTGTAGAGCATCCTTAAAGATTTCTTTTGAGTTCAAGAACTCACCAATTTGAGTCTGTACATCTCAAGTTATGGACCTCACAAGGCAAGGGCATTTTAGGAAAGTTCATTATAGATCATTTGTTTCAATGGTGTATTTCATGAAGTTATGAACCTCAAATGCAATTTCAACCAACATGAAACTTGTGCCTAAGGGTCTTAAATCCACATTGAACTCAAAATTCACGAGGATTGTTGAATTATGTGGCCATATGGAGCATTTCAAGGTGAAATTTTGGTTTTTGGTCATGGTTTGAGTACCTTGCATTACAAGTCACATTTTGATCCATTTTTGATTTATTTCACACCATTACATGCCTAAAATAAGTTTGCCACAAATGGACCAACATGAAGAGTCATAGTATGCCATATTTTCAAATTTCTTACTCAAAAAGTAAGGAATTCAAACTTGGTGTGTGGAAGGTTTACAAAGCCAAAATTAATCCAATTCATTTATACACCATGTACTTGATTAATTGCTAACCCAATGTTATGTGAAGATTACATAACCCTTGTGCATGTGGAAGTTTATCATTTTTTGCAAATTTTGAAAACTCACCAATAAGGCATTATGGGCCTGCATGATCATCATGAACCCATCATATAAAAGCAAAATGGTTTGCCCTAATGCTCAGAACGTGCCATTGTAGATGGAGAGAGCATAGAGAACTTGAAATTTTCTCAACTTTTTCCATTTTCGAATCACACTTTTCTCTGCAAATCAACCTCAACTGGTGCTTGAATCTTCTTCATCAAACTTAAAGGAGTGGATTAGAAGCAAGAGATTGAAGCTTGCAAGTATTTCACGAGCCAACGAAGCTGCTCCGTTCAGTAAATTTCCACCTCTGATTTCTCTCATTCTAGGCATGATTTAGGGACATTCTGGGCTGCATCTGAAGCCCTACCTATGGTAGGCCATGTTTGAACCATTGTTGTATTTGTTTGCTGAAGTTTCAGATCACGTGTTTATTTATTCATGCCTTCGATTCTCCTTATTTATGAACCTTTTTGGAAATCCATGGGTAGATTCATGATCCTTGTAGCTCTGGCTTTCGAATGGTACAAGAGTTTACCATTTTTATGGAGTCTTGAACCCTGAGCTCCGGCGAGCTGGCCGGTGAAGACGACCGGAGCCCTAGCTCTGGCGTCTAGTTCATTCCACGTTCAAAGCTGAGTTGGCTGGCGTTGAATCTTTGACCTTCTTGCTTGTCTATTTCCAATTGGCTTGACCAGATGCCACGCGTGCGTTGAACCCATGTAAATAAATGAAATAGCGTGTTTCATGTGTTCAGAGCTTGGTTGGGTTGAGATGGGCCTCGCTTGCTGTTGGCACCCCCCCCCCCCCTTTAGTGAGCCTAATGCATTTTACACGTGAATCCAGTTGATTATGGGTTTTATTATCACCCCCTCCCCCCCCCCCCCCCCCCCCTTTGCTTTTCAATTTATTTTATTTCTTTTTCTTATATGTTTTCATTTTCTATTTAAAAATAGTTTCAATTATCAGAAAATTCCATAAAAAATGTTTTCAATTATTTCAAGATGTTATTTAATTGAACCTCCAATGTAAATACCCTATGATCAAGGCTTCTTCTCCATTTAGAGGATGAATTGAAGTGTCTTTGAGGGTAGATTTGGTTCATGATTGATCACTTTTTGGTTGACTTTGAGTTGGTTTTTGTTGCTCCTCGATTCATTCTTGATAAGGTGGAGCACCCCTAATAATTGATTTATTTAGTGATGCATTGAGATGAGTTTGAACTTGAAACTTTGGCTCCTGTTTTCCATTTGACTTGGCTACTTTGTGTTTTTTATTTGGAATTTATTGAACAATCTTCCTATTTTTGATGAAGCTTGCAATTCAAGTCATCTCAAAAGATGTTCATACAAACTAGTTTGACCTAGTTCCTTTGGGAAGTGACTTCTATGGATCCCGTATGCACCCTATGAGTCTTGATGATTGTTTATGACATGGTTAAGGTGCTGGTTCTTTATTTTTAGGTCATACACTTGTGTAACTTGTTTCACAAGTAACTTGGAAGTTAGGCATTTCTACTTGGTTTTAAGTGTTGAATATGAGATAGAACTTTGGTTATTTCATTTGTCTTGACTTGGTTCTTGTTTGTGCTTTATTCTTATGCTTTATTTGAGCTTTCTCGTTTTGGTTTCACTTCTTCCCCATGTGCTTTGATCATCATTCAAGGTGATTTGGTGTTCATGTTTATGCTTTGAGTTTGCCTTGAATGATGCATCTCTTTTAGCACTTGTTTGTGCTTTTCTTTTGCATGATCAATTTGAATTGTTTGGTTAAGATACTTTATATGTCCTTGCTGCCAAAGCCTCTTTCTCCCCTCTTCTCTTTGATCATGGCTTTGTGCATTTGCTTTGTGTTTAGCCTTTGTGTAAGTGATTGATGTTTGAATGGTTGAAGGAGTTATTACTTCTCCCATTTCATGTCACTCTTTTTGACTTGTTTAAGTCAACTTATTTTGATCATTTGTCTTTGTTGCATCATTTGATTCTCACATCGCATCTTTGCATACCTTGTTTGCTTTACTTTTGACTTGTTTAAGTCAACTTCTTTTCATCCTTCATTTCATCTGTGATTGGATTTTCTGTTGTTTACTTGGTCTTTTGCCATGATCCCTTAGGATTCCTAGTCCCTCTGTTTAAGATGGGAGTAGGAGAGACATTAGGTGCTCAATCCTTTGCATGATAACATTAGGATAAATTCTTCCCCTCTTAATCCCAACTTTAGGAGCATTGTGTATGATAACATTAGGGTTCAGTTTCCCCTCTAGAGTTTGTGTCTTCTCTTCTCATTGTTTAACACCTTAAGACATTTAATAAATGATAATAAGTGTTGTACGCTACAATCCTTAAGTACTTGAGGAATGATAGTTGGGGGGCCTCCTCTCAATCTGTCTAAAGTGTTTAGCGTATGCCCTTTAGGCAATATGTGACGCATTCGCTCTCAAGTCATAGTCTTTAGTGCAACATGAGTTACAAACTCAACTTAATTCACTTCTTCGTAATAAACACAACAAAACATCAAACCTTTTTATCCTTCGGGATTGTTTAAATGATTTTTCTAGAAAGAGTGTGTTAAGTCTTGGTTTTATCGCAAACAGGCACCGTCCCTAATTGCTAGAAAGAGGATTTAAACCTACTCATTAAAACACTTGAACCAACTAGTGGTTGTGTCAGCGCGAACTATGTTTGCTCTGATTTCTCATACCAGATGAGGATACGTAGGCACAAGACGAGGATGTCTTGGCGAGCAACCTTCCCCCTTTTTCACCCGTGGTTTTCCGAACTACGTTGACTCTGACTTTCCCATTGCACGAAGGAATACGTAGGCATAGAGCGGCGATGCTCTATCGAGTCTCTTTTCTTTTCTTTTGTCCTTATGAGCCAGACTTTGATAGTTTAACACCCTTTTAGATAGACAACAAGCATGTATATCGTTGAGTATAACGGACGTGAGGGGTGCTCATACCTTCCCCTTGCGTAACCGACTCTCGAACCCAAGATTTGGTTGCGATGACTTGTCTTTTCCCTTTTTCGTAGGTTTTCTCTAATCGTTTCCTTTCCCTCTTTTTGGGATAAATAAGGAAGGTGGAGACTCTTCTGTCTTTGCCGGCCTTTTTTCGCAGTAGCGACAGTTGGCTCGAACAACGTGTTATTAATGGGGAAGTAACGAAAGAGAATTTATTTTTTTCTAGTGTCAAGCCTACTCAAAGCATTCACGAATATTCAAACGTCCCACCTACCTCTGAAGCTTGGAAAGGCATAGTGGAAAAATAGGTAATGGAAAATACAATGCTAAAGAAGTTGAAGAGGTCTCGCAACTGAAGTTTTTGTTAGAATATTGGACCATAAGACTTAGTTTCCCTATGTAAACTTAGGCTTCTTGTATTGTATTTTGAAAGTTGTAACTTTTTCCAACAATTAATGAAATAAGGGATTTGACTTAATTTATCTTCTGAGCTTTGTAAAACCAGTTGCATTTTGCATTTGCATCTTCACATTTTGGCTAACCATTCAAGGAATTCAAAAATTTACTTTTGCAGACATTGTTATGGACTACAGAAGCAGATTTTCATTTCTGAGTTTGAGGTTGGACAACCTTAGGATTTTGGGAGGCCTCGTCAGGAATCCCGCCGCATTCATCACCAAGTATGGAGATCTGCTGCCACTGTTAAACACAAGAGTCAATGAAGACATGCTACTAGCACTCGTTGAATTCTATGATCCGGTGTACCATTGTTTCGTCTTCCCAAATTTATATCTACTCCCAACTCTGGAGGAGTATTCCGCCTATTTGAAGATTCCTTTGACCTTTACGCCTCCCTATGGTAAACCAAGAAGGAAAGAGCTTGCTAAAGCACTACATCTTGAGCCAACGGAGCTGCCTGCTCATTTGGTAAGTAGAGAAGGTTTCTCCGGAATGGAAGCAAGACCGTTCATGGAAAGAGCAGAATTCCATTATAATAACAAAGACTTAGGGATCTTTGAAGCGATCTTGGCCTTCCTAATCTACGAATTATACCTCTTTCCTAGTTGTGATGAATTCATCAGTGAAGAGGCCATCGGACTCTTCAAAATCATAAATCTTGGCCCACACTACTGGCCGACACCTACATTGTTATCCATCGTCGGAGGATATATGATTTAGGGTTATTCTCATGTTGCACAACACTTCTCAGCAAGTGGTTTATTTCACACTTTCCTAAGACTCATATTCTCTGGAATCTCCCTAACAAAGATGCTTGGATTAAAAAATTAGCACCATTGACTCATTACGACATCAACTGGTACGACGTCAAAAATAGTGGAGTCGCCATGATTCAAAGCTGTGGAGAATTTCCAAACATACCTCTCATAGGCACGAAAGGAGTGATTAGCTATAGTTCGATCCTCTCGTCGTCAGCTAGGATATCAAACCGGAACAAAGCCAGACCAAGACCTGCTAAGGACTTGTTTTTGTGAAAAGGGCAGTGATGAAAACTTTGAAACCCAAGCCCGTTTAGCCTGGTATCGTCCCCATACGCAAGGAATGTCTGCGGAAGAAAATGTGAGCTGCCTAGCCATAAAAACTCATTTCCTTTGGTCAAAAGAGATATCCCTAAGAATGTTCTAAAACCACACTTATGAAATCTCTATGGAGCCATAATTACTCATACCTAGAGATGAGATGAAGTTCGCTTTAGTTAAAGCTGAACGTGAAAACGCCGAGTTATAGGAGCTGATCTGTCATAATCAACACCAGCCCAGACCTCAAGAAGGGGAAGGATCGTCTTGTTAGAATGACTGAGGCTCCCAATTTCCTATTTTTTAAGATTGTAATCTTAAGAGCTTATGAATGTAGTTGCTACTTGTTGAAAACTATGTTGTAAGAAAGGTCTTGTTTGTTAACAAGAGCCATCTGTTGTAACAGACTTTGACTTATCAATAAAACTCTGCCTTCCAAACACATTGGCACGTGTGTTGTTAATTTTGTTTGTAAATAAGATTATTGCTTTTACTTGAATGGTTAGTTTTGCATTTGCATTTGCATATCATTTGCATAGCGTTGCATGGGTTCCGTAGCTCATCCATTGTTCTTTTCCACCAGAGGGAGGAAAGAGAGGTCACACTGAGTCCCCATCACTACAACCCTCGAGCCAGCGCTCAGAGAAGAATGGCTGATCAAGACCAAATAATCGATCAAATTAACAATGATCTCGAAGGGATAAGAGGTGACGCTAGCTAGATTATGGATGTCCTTCAAGTAATAAGAGCAAAAATGGACTCACAAACTACAGTGGTATCTGAAATCAACACGACAGCAGCAAATCCTCCTCCGGTAGTAACCTCAGCACCTGAACCTCCATTTGGTATCACCTGGGATTTTATGCCACCATTCAGTAATCCCTAACAATTCAACCTGCAGCCGTAGACTATTCCATTAACAATAGATCCCATCTATATTCAGGCAGGGGGTCAAGCACAAGTCCGACCAATCTTCAACAATCATCAACAAATATTCGACATACCCGACGAGTCCGAGATCGAGGATGAGAAGCATGAGAAATTAAGGGTCGAAATGGACATAATGGCAAGACGGATAAGGGCCATAGAAGGGAACAACATCTTTGGCTCCGATGCAAAAGACATGTGCTTAGTGTCAGGATTGTTATTCCCTCCCAAGTTCGTAATGCCCACATTCGAAAAATATGAAGGGGCAACTTGCCTAAAGATTCACTTAATCATGTACTGTCGATGCATGGCCGCACATATTGAGAATGACAAAACGTTATTACACTGCTTGCAAGACAGTCTTAAGGGTGCCTCCGCCAAATGGTACCTAGGCTTAGATCAATTAAAGATACACTGCTTCCAAGACTTATCTGACGCATTCATGCAACAATACAAGTACAACATGGACTTAGCGCCAAATCGTCGTCAGCTCCTCAGCATGACACATAAAAGTTCTAAATCTTTCAAAGAATATGCACAGAGATGGCGCGAAACTGCCGCTCAGATGGAACCTCCCCTTACAGAGAAAGAACAGGATGATTGGTTTGTAGATACGGTCAGACCCAAATTCTACGAAAGGTTGATTAGCAGTATCACATGAACTTTTTCTGATATTATGGCCGTAGGTGTGAAGTTGGAGGCGGGTTTAAAAAGCGGCAAAGTATCGAGCTCAGCTAGTAGTGCCAGCACAAGTGCATCAAAGAGGACACCAAGCAACTTCCACAAGAAAAAAGAAGGAGAAGTCAACACAGTAATGCATGAAAAAAGGGCGCAAAACCAAAGAGTCCTACGACAATGCTATCATTAATGGCAATACGTAACGCCAGTTTTCCAAAATCAACAGAGTCAATAAAACCCTCAACTAAGGGTGCCTAACGCTTATCAGCAATACAACCACCAGCCTTATAACAATAATCAGGTGCAACAATCCAGGGTTCAAGCTCCTAGGCTAGCCTACCGGAACGGGAAACCCATAATACAACCGATACCAATGAGTTACACCGAGTTGTATCCCATGATGGTGACTAGAGGACTCCTTCAGACAAGGAAATTGGGTGCCGCACCTAATCCTTTACCTCCCTATTATAATCCCAACGCACATTGCCATTTCCATGAAAATGTTGTTGGGCATGATCTAGAAGGATGTTTTGCACTACAACACATTGTCGGGGACTTAATAGAAAAGAAGATAAAATCATTCGAAGACAATCACCCTAATGTAAAAGGTAATCCTCTGCCAAACCATGGTGGAGTAAACGTTATAACTGAAGAGGGTGGGGACTCTAAAATGAAAACGGTCACTGCAGTAGCTGAAGTTAAGACACCGTTGGTGGAGTTACACAAAAGATTGGCTCAAGCGTGGTTGCTCAAAAGTACCCATTAAAATTGTGAAGAGTTCATCAAGAATCCGCAATGTTGTGACCTTGTGCAAAAAGATATTCAATCATTAATCAACAAAGGAATGCTACAGGTCAGTAATAAGAAGAGGATAGAGGATGTGGCAGTTATTGAACCATTATTCAATAAACCAGAAGAGTCTAATAAAAGAGCGGTGTTCAAAACTAGCAACGACAAAAAGACTCGAACCAAAGTCGTCAGACCAGTGTTCCGAAATGATCCCGTACCCAAATTCGGAAAAGATCAACCAAGGGACATGAATGCCAAAAGAAAACAAGAGGATGTAACAAAAATTGCTTGGGCAAGCAAAATGACCCGCAGTGGTCGAATATATCAGCCCATGACTAACCTTACCTTCCCTCAAGCTGCTGCCGCTGCTCCCAGATTTTCTGTTATTATTCCTAAGGAGGCTGCTCCAAAGGAAGTAATCTCCAAAGAACCCATTGTTAAAGGAAAAGAGATTACCAAGGATGATGAGGAGGAGTTTTTGAGGATAATTTGTCGAAGCGATTACCGAGTAGTGGACCAACTCAATCAGACACTATCCAAAATCTTGATCATGTCGTTACTACTGAGTTCTCCTGCCCATCGACAAACTTTGTTGAAAATACTCACACAAGCCCATGTAACAAAAGACATCACCGCGGGGCAGTTTGACTCCGTCGTTGCAAATATCACGACCTGCAATACGCTGAGCTTCGACGATAGTGAGTTGACCACTAAAGGTCACAAGCACAATCACGCTTTACACGTATTTGTTAAGTGTGAAGAAGATACGCTCCCCAGAGTACTTGTCGACACTGGATCTGCACTCAATGTAATGCCCGAAAGAACATTAGCAAAGTTGGCATACAAAGGAGCTGAGATGATACCCACCTCTTTAATTGTGATGGATTTCGATAGATTAAAGAGAACCGTAATATGAGAGGTTGATTTACCGATCATGGTGGAACCCCAAGTCTTTGAAATCACCTTCCAAGTAATGGACATAAATCCTTCATATAGATGTCTGTTGGGAAGACCGTGGATACATACAGCGGGCGCTGTCACATCTACATTGTATCAGAAGATGAAGTTTGTCACTAATGATCAGCTAGCCATAGTACATGGGAAAGAAGACTTGATGGTGATCAACATATTCTCTTTCAGATATATCGAAGCCGATGAGGATGCGCTCGAAAGATCATTCCAAGCTTTAGAGATTGCTCATGTTGTGTTGGTTGACGACTCGGTTCTAGTCTGTTGTCCATCTTTTGCCTCTGTGTGAAGCATGAAAGCTGCAATGAAAGAAGGACTCCCACCAGGATGAAGAGAGGTTATAGAGGTGAATTATCGTGCCAAGAATGACAGGCAAGGGTTGGGTTACAAACCAACTCTGGAAGAAACATCTGAAGAAAGCACCTAGAAGCGGAAGACCCTGAAGGAAATATTCATAAGTGGTGGGGTGCAAGTAAATGCCATCATTGACAAAGATGAAGAGGGAAACCTCGACAGCCTGGTGATCCAAGACGGAGCAACCTTGTGCAATTGGGAGACAGTAGAAATACCTGTCATGCTACCTCTAGAGTAATGCACTGCTTGTTAGCTTTTGTTTTCTTTAAAAATTCTTGGTCTTGCCCAAGGCTGGCGAATCATTTTGTATGGGCCACTTTGCGATTTAAAAGATTAATGAATGAAGAAGTGTTTTTGTTAAAACCCTTATTTTTATTTCTCCTCATCATTTTCACTTTTTGTAAAAAGGAAAAATGACAACTTTTTGAAAATTTAAAATTAACCCATCATCTGCATGTTTGTTGTGTGTGTCTGATCATTTTAAACCCTGTAAAACCATGCAGAAAACCTCCATCACCCACAGAATCCAATGATTGTTTGGTCCCTTCTGGTAATTATTCATTTGTTTTGCAAGCTGAAGAAGAGTTTGACAAGGAGTTTGAGGTTCCTGAAGAAATAATCAGGATGGAAGAGCATGAAGAAGCCTACCTCCAACCATACAAAGAGCCGATAGAAGTCGTTAACTTAGGTTCTGAAGAAATGAAGAAAGAGGTAAAAATTGGGGCATCACTAGATGCTGATAATGTTTCTCAAAAAGTATACAGATGTATTCGCTTGGTCCTACCAAGATATGCCCGAGTTGGATACCGAAATTGTAATGCACAAGCTCCCCCTGAAACCTGAGTGTCCTCCGGTCAAGAAAAAGCATTGAAGACTAGACTCGACATGGCTCTCAAAATCAGATATAAAGTCAAAAAACAAATCGACGCAGGCTTCTTAGCAGTATCAAAGTACCCAGAATGGGTGGCTAATATCATGCCTGTTCCGAAGAAAGATGACAAAGTCAAAATGTGTGTAGACTACAGGGATCTGAATAAGGCCAGTTCGAAGGATGATTTCCGTCTGCCACATATAGACACTTTGGTGGATAACACAGCCAGTTTTACGGTATTCTCATTTATGGATGGTTTCTCTGGCTACAACCAGATAAAAATGGACCCAGCCGACATGGAAAAAATAACCTTTATCACACCCTGGGGCACTTATTGTTATAAGGTCATGCCTTTCGGGTTGAAGAACGCATGAGCCATATATCAACGAGCCATGGTTGCACTCTTCAATGATATGATGCATTAGGAGATTGAGGTGTACGTAGACGATATGATTGCAAAATCCCGAGACGAAAACTATCACTTGGATCATCTACTAAAATTATTCGAAAGGCTCTAAAAATACCAACTGAGGCTAAATCTGGCTAAATGTACGTTTGGAGTTCGTTCCAGCAAATTACTTGGGTTCACTATTAGTCAACGAGGAATCGAGGTGGATCCTGATAAAGTTAGAGCTATCTGAGAGATGCATGTTCCTCAAATAGAGAAGTAAGTAAGAGGTTTCCTCTGACGACAAATTCATCTCCAACTTAACTCCTACCTGCACGCCAATCTTTAAGTTGTTACAGAAAGATCAAATGGTTGTATGGAATGATAACTACCATTCAGTGTTTGAGAAGATCAAAGAATATCTCCAAGAGCCTCCTTTATTGATCCCTCCAGTACTGGGAAACTTATCTTCATGTACATGACGGTGTCGGAAGATTCAATGGGCTGTGTTCTGGGCCAAACTGATGAATCAGGAAAGAAGGAACATGCAATCTACTATTTCAGCAAAAATTTCATTGATTGCAAGAGTCGTTACTCACCTATAGAAAATGCTTGTTGTGCTCTAGCCTGGGCAGCCAAATGATGTTGTGCTCTAGTTTGAGACAATACATGATTTGTCACACTACTTTGTTAATCTCCAAGATGGACCCGATAAAGTACATCTTTGAAAAACCAGCTCAAACTGGGAGACTAGCCAGATGGCATATGCTCTTGTTAAAGTATGATATTCAATATGTCGCCCAAAAATCCATCAAAGGAAGTGTCTTGTCAGAACACCTTGCTGAGCATCATGTAGATGATTACCAACCGCTCAAATTTGAGTTCCCTGATGAAGATGTAATGCATGTTCAAAGCTTGAAACCAGAACCCGATCCTAAGGAAGGTCCTGAGCTCGGATCCCTCTGGAAGATGATGTTTGATGGAGCATCCAACAAAAACGGACATGGTGTCGGGGCTGTTCTAGAAAATCCAACTGGAGGGTATACCGCTATTATAGCTAGACTTTGCTTTCCTGTACCAACAACATAGCTGAATATGAGGCCTGTATCCTGGGACTGGAAGCTGCCATCGATCTTTGCATTACGATTTTAGAGGTGATTGGCGACTTCTCCTTGGTAATATATCAACTCAAAAGAGAATGGGAGACTCGAGACGAGAAGTTGATTCCTTACAAGGATTACATTTTGGAGATGATTGAGTACTTTGACGAAATCACCTTCAAACATGTCCCAAGGGATGATAACCATATTGCAGATGCTTTAGCCATGCTAGCATCAATGTCGAAGGTCCAGTTTTTCAACGAGGCGCCTTTGATCTGCATTGAAAGAAAGACCGCACTAGCATATGTCATGATGACAAAAGAAGAATCTGACGAAAAACCTTGGTACCATGATATCAGAAATTTTCTTCAGAATCAACAATATCCGAATGATGCCTCTAAGGTTGAAAAAAGGGAAATACGAAGACTGTCATCTAAGTTTTTCATCAGCAACGATGTTCTTTACAAGAGAAATCATGATATGGTTCTGCTTTGGTGTATCGAAGAAAGGGAGGCAGATCTACTGATGACAGTAGTGCACGAAGGAACCTTCGACACTCATGCGGGCGACCATGCCATGGCAAAGGAAATCTTGAGGGCTGGTTATTACTGGTTGACCCTGGAGACAAATTGCATCCTTTTCGCTCGAAAATGCCACAAATTCCAGATTTACACCAACAAGGTGCATGTTCCTCCACATCCTCTTAATGTGTTAACATCGTGTTGGAGATTCGCAATGTGAGGCATAGATATGATCGAGGAAATCGAGCCCAAAGCATCCAACGACCACCGTTTCATCCTCGTCGCCATCGACTACTTCACCAAATGGGTAGAAGCAGCATCCTACGCAAACGTAACCAAAGAAGTGATCGCCCTTTTTATAAAAAAGGAGATTATCTGCCGGTACAGAATCCCTGATCAAATCATCACTGATAATGGGTTGAATTTGAACAAGAAAACGATGAAAGAGCTTTGTGATAATTTTAAAATCAAGCATCACAACTCTTCTCCGTACAGACCGAAAATGAACGGTGTTGTTGAAGCTACAAACAAGAATATCAAGAAGATAGTACAAAAGATGGTGGTAACCTATAAATACTGGCACAAAATGCTACCATTTTCCTTACATGGGTATAGAACCTCAGTACGCACTTCAACAGGGGCGACCCCCTTTTCCTTAGTCTACGGGATGGATGCGGTACTACCCATCGAAGTCAAGATACCTTCGTTAAGGATCTTAATGGAAGCCGAGCTTGAGGAAGCCGAATGGATAAAAGAAAAGTTTGATTTGTTAAACCATATCGATGAAAAAAGGATGACCGCCATGTGTCATAGCCAGATATACTAGCAAAGGATGAAAAGAGATTTTGATAAAAGAGTTCACCTCAAGGAATACAAGGAAGGAGAACTCGTGCTCAGAAAATCCTGCTAGCTCAAAAGGATATGCGCGGAAAGTGGATGCCTAACTACAATGGCCCTTTTTTGTGAAAATTGTTTTCTCCAGAGGATGTCTAATTATTGAGATGATGGACGGCGAACAACTTAATCATATTATGCCTAAAATAAGGCTTGCTAAGTTGAAAACCTAGAAAGGTAACTCAAGCAAAAGGAGTGTCTCGGTGAATTGAAAACCCGAAGGGGCAATTCAGGCAAAGTCAGGGGCAAGACTTTCACTACATCAGAAGTGGTTAAACCCAAGAAATATAGTAAAGAAGATCACTATTCGCCATTCTTGTTAGAAGCAGCGAATCACATGGACTACTAGTTAGTAGGGTCGGATCATAGTTGGATTTTGTAACCCAATTTGTTTTGTTTTTCCATTTTTCCAAAAAAAATTGTAATTTTTCCTAAGACTTTGCCATTTGTAAGGTTCTCGCCTATTAATAAAATCAGAGTTCGGATCGATCATTGTTATGATCTACATTTATCTTATTATGCAAATTTCACTTACTTATTGATAATTATTTTCGAAAACAAAGTGTTTTTTTTTAAAGAGTAAAATTTTCGTTTTAAGAAACTAATCAGACAAACAAGACGTAGCTTTAAAGGTATGACATGACGGTATTAAACTTTTCTCAAAGTGGTAGAAAGCTTAACACCATATTCGGATAAGGTTGCACTCAGAAACCGCCCTGCTACCGAGTCGTGACTCTTTGTTGCACCCTAAAATTTGCCCAACCTTTTTCTTAACTTGGTTTGTGTTTCATTTCATTTCTTTCTAGCATTTGTATTGCATAGCATGTTGCATTGGATAGGGGATCAAGAGTTTGTGCACATCAAGAAGAGTCTACTCAGAGGGTTGAGCCTAAGCAAGGGGTTTTACTCAAGTTTGGATGGTAATCAAGTCATCAGGGAATGAACATTGGTCTTGTGAAAGAAAGGATGGATGGATGTGGGTCAGCTCCTAACTTGGAGGCCAGTTCAAGATCATCAGCGAATTGTGAAGCATGGTTATGGGTATGAGATGTTTAGAGATATCATGGAGTTCCTTGAAGGTCATTGTAGAGCCCATCCAAGTGTTTGTGCCAAGTGTGAAGAGTTGCAGTTGAAAGTGTTGCAATTAGGGTTTTCATCTGGCTAATCCTCAGTCAACTGTGCAATTGAAGGAGATTAAAACTCAATTCAAAGTCTCTATGGTCATGGGATATTGTTTTAGGAAATATGAGACATTATTTCAAGTTCAATTCATCAAGAATTAAGTGTGTGAGAAGTTACTAAATTAGGATTCTCAGGGTAAAATCCCTTATTTAGTGCCTAACTTCAAGAAAACCTATCTCAAGATACAAGTTTCATCTCACCTTTTGACCAACATGGAACTTGTATATCATGTTCATAGCTTTAATTTGAGTACTAGAAGTCCTTGATTGGATTTATAGAACTTAATTTATGATCCAGACAAGTTACAGGTCATTAGAGGGATGTGATTTTGGTCAACAAAAGTCAACCAACTTCCAAGCCATTTTTGACCTAGAAGGATGTTTCTCCTAAACTTTTGGCCAACATGAAAGTTTTATATCTTGGTTTAGCTTTCCAAATTGTACTAGAAGTCTTTCATCTGATTTGTAGAACTCAAGTTATGAGGTTTACAAGTTAGGGGTATTTTGGGAAAGTAAGATTACAGGTCATAAAGTTATAGGTCCATTTCACCAACTTGCACACTTCAAATGAAGATTTTTCCAACATCAAACTTGTTCCAAATGGTGTTATTTGCCTAGTCAATAATTGAGAAGTCAAGAAATTGCCTTAGTTTGAGGATTGGATATTTGAATTTTCATGGAAGAATGATTAAAGGGGCAAAATTGGAACTATGTCATTTTTTAAACATTTTGGTGCAAATGGATGCATTTTCTAAGTGCAAACAACATTCTAAACACTTTGGCAATTTTACATTTTGCATTTGAGGTGTTTAAATAAGCCATTGTCAAGATTTCTTCATCATGAAGTTACATAACCAATCTCCACCATTGATTGGAATTAAGGGAATAATCTCAGCTCTTCATTTTCACCACCTTGAAAGCACTGCATTTGAAGTAATTTGGAGGCAAAACATAGGGAAATTCGTGCAAAGCCATGAGTGAAAAAGTGAAGGAAAGTGGAAATTTGAATTGGATAAATTGGGCTCTGATTGGGCCAGTCAGTGATCCAAACTTCTTCTATATAAGACCTGGATCAGATTCAGATGATTTTGGATGGCATTTGGAGGGAACAGCAGTGAGAATAGGTGAAGAAGTTGGAGCTCTCAAGTGAAATTCAAATTTTAAATTTGAAGCAAAATCAAAGGGAACTAAGCATTTAGATAGTTGTAGCATACATCCTTAAGTGAATCTGCAGCATTTGAGGCAAGAATTCAAGCTTGAAGGTGACTAAAGTAAAGCTTCTGATCAGGTTCTTTCCACTCACGTTTTCTCTTAATTTAAGCACAATTAAGTTAGATTAGATATGAGGTTAGGTTGCTGGTGATGTATAGATGGCGTTAGGGTTTAAATCGTGTCTGTTTGAGATGATTTTCCTAGATGTGCATTTTCTATTTTGGTTCGCGGTGGCTTGATATGTGGATAGAAACAAAAATGAAGTAGATCACGATGGTCCTTGTAAGTAGACGAAGAGATCTGTGTATTTTTTGTTAAGTTTGGTGAGACTTGGATTTCTGGTGTGGATGAGCTCGCCGGAGAAGATGATCGGAATCTTCTCCGGCCACCACAAGTTTTGGTTCTTTGATTCGTTCAGTTTAAATGAGGAAGAAAGCTAGCATCCGTTGGATGAGTTGATTTAGCTGACCTATTATTCAAATCTGACGTGTGATATTGAGTTTGGAACCTTTTGACTTTGACTTGTTGACATGGTGAGATGAGGAGCGGTGGATTTAATTACTTTTGATTCCAATGGATAGGATTAAGACCTATAGTGGTCTACGTTTGACTAGATCCACGTGATCACTTTTGAATCTTCCATTAATTCGCTGGCACGTCTACAACCACTTGATGGCTTACTTTTTTATTAGACGTTTGTGATTAAATCCCCATGGTAGTCATCGTTTGACTCAGTGCATCAGATTGCCAGGATTTATTTTATTCTTGTGAGATTTTTTGTTGGGCCTAGCGCGCCTTGCTAAGCGCACCCCCAGCTGGACCCAATTCTCATTTTGTGTTGTGATTCCATTGCTATTTGCACCACATTTTTTTCATTTTCATTTTATTTTCATTTGTTTTTATTTTTATTTTCTGTTTACAAATTTAATTAATTAAAATAATTCCAATACTCCAAAAATTCACCAAAAATATTTTTAATCAACTTTGAGATGTCTACTTTATTTTGATATTTTTATTTTATTTTTTCCATTTTATTTTCAATTTAAAAATGAATTAAGTATTGGAATAGTTTTAATTGGTTTGAATTGTAACATGTTTTGTGTTTGCATATATTTCTCTCATTCCTTTTGGATCCGATGATTGAAAATTTATCCTCATCTCAATGATGAGTTGATCCATTTTAGAGGACCATTTTGCCCCTAGTTGTTGACTTTTGGGTTGACTTTGGTGGTTTTCCTTTCTTGTTGCACTTGTTTCTTCCATTTCAAAGTGGTACATCCAAATGATTTGATTCTTTTGATGGTGCTTTGAAAGGATATTTGTCTTGATTTCTTGGCCTCTGGTTGCCAACATGTGTAGTGTCTTTATGCATTTTATTTGATATTTTTTGAGCCTTTTTCCTATTTTGAAGTGACTTACAAGTTAGGTCATCTCATAGAACAGCTCACACATGTGCTTGACCTAGTTTGGATTTGAAATGACCTTTATGGATCCAATAAGCTCTCAAATCTTCTTGTTTCACATTATAGACATGTTGAGCTTGCTGTATATTCATTTTTAGGTCAAAATTATGTTCATAGCTTGTTGATTGATGCCTTTCTTTTTGTGTTTTCAACTTGAACTCCTATGAGATACATGCTTGCTTTCCTTGTGCTATTGCTTGCATTTATTCTTGTCTTGTTTTGATATTGCTTGTGAGCTTTCTTATCTTAATTTCCCTTCTATCCAATGACCTTGGAGTGTCATTTAAGGTGGCTTGGTCCCTCCTTTGGAGGTATTTGAAGCATACCTAGAATGATGAATCCTTAAGGACACTTTTGGTGTTTGTTTTTGTTTGATACATTATGCTTATGGTTGAGTACCTATTATGGGGTCCTTGCTTCCCTCATTTGGTCTCCCATCCTCACTTGGCTTTGAGGTTTGTTTACCCTTCATTTTGGTTTGTTTTTATTGGTGTGGTTGATGTTGCTTGACATAGGTCATTTCATCCCACTTTTTGGTGCATCTTTTTGTAGCTTGCTTGTGTTTGTTTAATCTCTTCTTGTGCATTTCTTCTTCTTATCTTTTCTTGAATTTCCATATGCATGCTTGGTTGAGATAAGCTTGTTATGGCTACTTCCCCACACTATTTTCCTCCCACTATCATTCTATGTGTTGCATTTTGTTTGCATTCTCATTTGCATATGCATTTCTTCTTCTTCTTCTTCTTCTTCTTCTTCTTCTTCTTATTCTTTTACTTTTCTTTGCCATGTTCCCCATAAGTTCTCTAACCTCTTGAGGTTATGATAGACATTAGGTGCCTAACCATGTATGATAACAATAGGTAGTTCCCTCTTGAATCTCAACTTTAGGTCCACTTTGCATGATAACTTTTAGGATTGACTAGTCTCCCATTAGTGTTCCTTCTTCTCTTCTCATCTTCAAACATTCATAAAACACATAATAAAGAATGACAAGTGTAGCACGCTATGAGACTTAAGCTACTTGAGAAATGGTAATTGAGGGGCCTCCTCTCAAGGACCTAGAGTGTTTAGTGTACACCCTTTGGGTGATATACGATGCATTCGCTCATAGGTCATAGTCTCTAGTGCGACATGAGTTGCAAATCAAATTCAAAACACTTCTTCTCTAAAAAACACAAAAACAATTCAAACCTTTTTCACCCTTTGGGGTTCTTAATCAGGAAAATCTTTTCATAAACAAGAGTGTCGTTAACTCTTAGTTCTACCGTAAACGGTAACGCCTAAGTCTCCAATGGTCGAGTTGCATACACCAACTGCTAGAACTATTTGTTAACCCAACCTGTGGTCCTTTGAGCCCGAACTACATTTGCTCTGATCTTTCGTACTAGACGAAAGTACGTAGGCACGAGACGTGATGTCTCGGCGAGAAACCTTCCCCCTTTCTTTAGCCGTAGGTAGGCGAACT
Organism: Lathyrus sativus; assembly: GCA_963859935.3. Classification (NCBI taxonomy): domain Eukaryota; kingdom Viridiplantae; phylum Streptophyta; class Magnoliopsida; order Fabales; family Fabaceae; genus Lathyrus; species Lathyrus sativus. The sequence continues at coordinate 324,506,330 of OZ012736.1, forward strand.
ACGTTGACTCTGACTTTCCCATTGCACGACAGAGTACGTAGGCACAGAGTGGCGATGCTCTGCCGAGTCAGTTCTCTTTTCTTTTTTCTTTTGTCCTTAAGCCTTTAGCTAGAGAGTATCCACAAACCCTTTTATATAGACAACAATGCGTGGATCCCGTCGAGTACGACGGAGGTGAGGGGTGCTAATACCTTCCCCTTGCGTAACCGACTCCCAGATCCAGACATGGTTGCGATGACCTTGTCTTTCCCTTTTTCTTTAGGTTTCTGCGATCGTTTCCTTTCCCTCTCTTTGGGATAAATAACGAAAGTGGCGAATCTTCTGTTTTTTCCGCCGGTTGTTTTTCGCAGTTGCGACAGCTGGCGACTTTGCTGGGGACTCTAGTTCCCTATGCGAGTCGATCCTAGCGCTTGTCTGTTTATTCTTTGGGTGTTGTATATATGTGCTTTATTTACTTTCCTGCATTTATTTTCCGTATCATATATCATTATTGTTGTGCTGTGGGGTGGGAAGTTCCATTGAGTGATAAACCGGACCTGGGCTTGAGTATACACCTAGCTTTAGTAATGGAGATTAGTGGTGGGTGTGCTTGCTTTGCTCGTACTAGCTCACCATGAAATTCACGCTCGGACGAGATTCTCTTAGACAACTTTCTTTCTGGCCCTTGGGGCTCGAGGGAATTTTGGATTTAAGGGTTGTCAACTCTGGGGACCGATCATTTGTGAGTCAGCTAAGTGAGGCTTCTTCAGGGGATAATGATGGCAAACCAGAAATGGTGAACGTATCATCATTTCTTGAAAGTCTGTGACGCTGACAAACTCATAGGATGTCATACCGTATCAGTGAATAGGTCCGTACCTGTGAGTGGGACTGGGGTTATGCAGGAAACTTTTACCTTCAGATTACCCGATATTGTCTACAGTTTGAATCTGGATTATTGGTATCAGTTGGTTTCTATCGGAGCAGTGCTATGTTCTTGCTGAAGCAGAGCTTTGATTTTCCTCAGTCGGCAACACAACAGTCTTGATCCCTTGTGTGTTGCATTAGCATTTTGCATTTCTGCATTGCATTTGCATTTCATTTTTGCATATCCATCCTCAGCCGGAACAGGGAGCTTACCTGTCTTTTGTCTGCTTCGTCAGTTGATTTCCCAACATTCGCATTGGATTTGAGTTAGCTTTTGGAAGGATCATGAACTCAGGAGAACAGAACTTGGTTGTTACGAGGGCAGAGTTTGAATTGATGAAGAATCAGTTGAGTCAGCTCGTGAAGCCCAAGTCAGCTATGACTAGAGGAGAGGCTGGTACTCAGAAGACCCCAGTGAACAATGTTGCTCAAGCTCATCCCGTGTCGATTCCTGTTGAAGAGCATCCCATTGTCAGAGATGGAGATTCTTCTTCACTCTATGACACAGAATATCATAGTTTCACATTCTCTGTGCCAGATTCTCAGAGGACTGTTCCAAAGGTTAATGTTGAAGACCCGCAGACTGTTGAATTTTTGGGAAAATGTCAGCTGTTGGAGGAAAAGCTGGATGCCCTGATGAGTCGGGATACTCTTGATCTGAATGCTTCGAGCATGTGTTTGGTGCCAGGTCTTGTGATGCCTCCGAAGTTCAAGATGCCAAATTTTGAGAAGTTCAAAGGAGATAGTTGTCCGAAGAAGCATTTAGTGATGTTATGCAGGAAATTGACTTCACATGTTCACAATGATCAACTTATGATTCACTGTTTTCAGGACAGCATGAGTGGAACATCGTTGAGTTGGTATATGCAGTTGAAGAGTGGTTGTATCCGATCATGGTTAGATGTAGCCAATGCCTTTGTGAAGCAGTACGACTACAATCTCAATATGGCTCCTAGTCGCATGCGGTTACAAGAATTATCTCAGGAGGAGAATGAATCCTTCAGAAGATATGTGCAGAGATGGAGAGAATTTGCTGCTCGTGTTCAACCACCGCTTCAGGATAAAGAACTGGTTGACATCTTCTTGGGTACTCTGAAGAGCCATTACTTTGACAAGTTGATAAGCGGTGGGATGTCAAACTTTGCTGACTTGGTGATAATGGGTGAACGCATTGAGAGTGGACTCAAGAATGGGAAGATTAGAGACATTCCCTTCATCTCAGTTAAGGAGAATGAGTCAGTTGTGAGTTCTCAGGAAGACAAGGAGAAAGGAAGTGATCTTATCTCAGAGTCTTCGGCATCTCAGGTTCAGTCTTCAGATGTTTCAAGTGTTCAAAGCCAACGGTCATACCGTCATCAGCCGCGTCAGCACGCTCGATGGAGACCAAGGAAACCCGAAAGGCAATTTACTCAGCTACCGGTGTCGTACGGTCAGTTGTTGCCAAATTTGGTCAAAGGTGGGCTGATAGTGCCAAAAGAGACTAATCCAATGATCCCATCGTACCCTCCAGACTTCGATGTCAATGCTCACTGTGAGTACCATGTTGGGGCACAGGGGCATTCCACGGATGATTGTAAGGTGCTTAGGAGCCAAGTTCATACTCTTTTAGACTCTAACATGTTTTCCATCATGCCTCAGGGTATTATTCAGATTAATGATTCAACTTCGTCCCGCCATGAGGGCACATCAGTTCTTGTTATGGAAGGATCCACCGAGAGTGTGTGTTCTGAAGAGTTTCAAACTGAAGGCTCAGTTGAATATGAGGGGAGTTGCTAGAGATTTCCTGTGCCGACTTCTGTGTCTATTTTCTTGGCTTACGTGACTAGCTTCTGTTCATTATTGTTTGCTGACCATCACCAGGCTTGTTTGCTGGGGTCATTGTATTCTTACTCATTTGTGCTTATATGTTGCTTTTGTTGGTTTTTCCTATTTGTGTGAGGTGTTTATCTTGGTGCTTATAGCTCGGGTTTCTCTTTGTCTTGTTGCAAATACGTGTTTCTTTGCTGCATGGCATTCTTGCATAAAAGGTACCTCAGAACCGTGGGTCTTATTTCCTGTTCTCCACTAGTTTGTTGCAGGTTATACAATTGGATACAGGAATTCCCGCCAATTCATGGAGCAAGTACAAGCAGAGTTGAAGAAAGTCCAAGGCCATATGGGGCAGTTCATTGAAGACATGCAAGCATTGCGCCTGGATCAGAATGCGCTCAGAGAGGAAAACCAGCAGTTGAAGACTCAAGTAGGTTTAATCATGGAAGTGATAAGAAACGTGCTCGGTAAAGAAGGTGATCAAATGCCTGAGGCTGCAGCAAAGATGCTTGTTCCACTTCTGTCTGTGGAACCTATCCCAGAGCGTGACGTGTGTCAGAAGTCTGCTGCACAACTGGAGGTTCTAAAGTTCTTGTGTCATCAGCTGCGTACCGTTCCTCAGGAGAATCCCAGGATTATAAGATATGGTCAAAGGATAAAATCTCAAGATAGAATCTTCGATCAGATCCCCATGGATTATGCTTAGTTGGTGCAACTCTTGCTCCAACTTCAGTTGGTAAAGCCTCGAACTTTGGATCCACTTACTGGCCAGCCGCCACCGGGCTTTGATATCAATGCTTATTGTGATTTTCACTCTGGAGGACAAGGGCACAGCGTTGCGAACTGTAAAGCTTTTAAGCATAAGGTTCAAGACCTGATTGATACGAAGACAATTGAATTCACACCGAGCGGCATGAAGGTATCAGGCGAGTTTGCTCCCTGTCGTGAAAAAGAGATGGATACTTCTGTTCCCATGCCTAAGGTTGCAGTGGGTCAAGAGTATATCCTAGAATCCTTGGTGTCAGAATCCCCCTGCCCACAGTTGCTGCCTGTTCCTGGATCAAGTTTAAGGATGAAAGCACCTGAGCAAAAAGAACCCGCAAGAGTCCAAACCCAGTCGCCGGATGTTTCTGCTGTTCAGAGTCCACGACCTTTTGGGTCATCACAGCAAGATTAATGTCGCCAGATCTAGAGTAGGCCCCGTAGCAATAATCTGAAAAGAAGGAGTGCTCCTCGACGCCCAGTGCCTATGTCGTACAGTCAGCTGCTGCCATACCTAGTTCGAAATTCTTTGATGGAGCCTAAAGCTCTCAAACCAGTGCCAGAACCTTACCCTCCTGGGTACGATCCTAGGGCCCAATGAGATATGTGATGATAGCGTTCGTCCTATCATATGTGCCTCATCAGAGTTGCTTGGTTAAGTTTCTCTTCTTACTCGGTGGAGTTTTCTTTAAACGGCTTCACAATTAGACTTTGGAGTTGTTGTCGGAAATTCCCCAGCGGAGTTTTCCTCGGGTTGCTGTCACGTCAGCATTTCAAAAGAGAAAGATTTCAGAGATTAGACATCTGAAGTCATTACTCGTCGTCAAGGTTAATGTCTGGCAGTTGACGTCAGAATTTCCCCGGCAGAGTTCTCCTCAGATTGTTGTTACGACTTCATAATTAGACCTTGGAGTTGTTATCAGCATTCAATGGCTTCATAATTAGACTTTGAAGTTGTTATCAGAAATTAACCGGAAGAATTCTAGAAGGCTTCATAATTAGACTTTGGAGTTCGACAGAGTTTTCCTTGAATTGCTGTTACGTCAGCATTACATGGCTTCATGATTAGACTTTGGAGTTTGTCGTTAGCATTGCAGACTTCATAATTTGACTTTGAAGTTCGGCAGAATTTTCCTCGAGTAGCTATTACGTCAGCATTGCAAACTTCATAATTTGACTTTGAAGTTCGGCAGAATTTTCCTCGAGTAGCTATTACGTCAGCATTGCAGACTTCATAATTTGACTTTGAAGTTCGACAGAATTTTCCTCAGGTAGTTGTTACGTCAGCATTGCAGACTTCATAATTTGACTTTGAAGTTCGGCAGAAGTTCCCTCGAGTGGCTGTTATGTCAGCGTTACACGGCTTCATAATTAGACTTTGGAGTCGTCGTTAGCAATTCCCCAACAGAGTTTCCTCTAGTTGCTGTTATGTTAGCATTACAGCAGCTTCATGATTAGACTTTGGAGTTTGTTGTCAGAAAGTTTCGTCAGCATCAAACGGCTTCATAATTAGACTTTGGAGTTCGTCAGCATTGAATGGCTTCATAATTAGACTTTGAAGTTGTTGCTAGTTTTCCCCGTAGAGTTGTTTGTTCAAGTCTCCGGATGCCTGACACCGCGCTTTTATTTAGTGCGATGCTCGTTTCTCCGGAAATGGAAGATCCAGAATAGTACATGGATGCCGCGCTTTACATAGTGCCCGCTTATTGTAGCGTATAATGTGGATTCGACACCTGTGGCGTCACACAGGTGGTTGATGTTGAAATCAGTTTCTTTATCGGATGATTGATTAGTTGTTGCCGTGACAACCAGATTCAATTGTCTGGATGTGTTGTTCCCCCAAGCAGTTTGTGCAGTTTATTTTTTTCAGTTAGCAAATTTTCGGGTTTCTTTGGTATTCAACCATCTTCTACCTCGATTGTTCGAAAGCCGTACGCTTTTCATCCAGTCAGGTCCAAGCCGCTTGAATAGGGGCAGCTGTTGCACCCCAAAATTTGCCTAACTTTTTCCTACTTGAATTTTGTTTCATTGCATTAGCATATCATTGATCTAACATTTGCATAGCATAGCATTGCTCATTTGTGCAGGGAATCAAGTGTGGTTTATATCAAGAGGAGCCTTTCTAGAGGTTTTATGCAAGCTTGAGAAGGCACCAAGGTCATCAAGAAGAAGGTTGTGTTCTTGAGAGGTTTAGTTGTTTGTATGTGGTTAATCTCCTAATCTGAGGGCCAATTGAAGATCATCATTGGGTTGTAGAGCCTTAATCAAGGAGAGAGGGTGTGGATAGAGCTCATAGAGTGCCTTGAGGGTCATGGTGGAGCTCAATCAAGTCATTGTGCCAAGTGTGAAGACCCACAGTTGAGGGTGTTGCAATTAGGCATTTCATCTGAGTAACCCTAAGTCAATTGTGCAATTGAAGAGGATCAAAGCTCAATTCTAAGTTTTGTGATCATGGATATTTGTGTTGAGATACATGAGGTGATATTCCAAGATCAATCCAAGAAGAATTCCAAGTGTGAGGAGTTGCTAAATTAGGGTTCTCAGGGTAAAATCCCCTATTTAGTGCCTAACTTCAAGACCACTCATCTCAAGATACAGGTTTTATCTCCACTTTTGGCCAACATGAAACTTGTAGAGCATGTTCTTAGCTTTAATTTGAGTACTAGAAGTCCTCCATTGGATTTATAGAACTCAAGTTATGGCCCAGACAAGTTACAAGTCATTTGAGGAATGTGAAATTTGTTTGTGAAAGTTCACCAACTTCCAAGGAACATTTAACCAAGAAGGGTGTTTCTCCTAAACCTTTGGCCAACATGAAATTTGTAGGTCTTGATCTTAGCTTTCCAAATTGTGCTAGAAGTCTTCCATCTGATTTGTAGAACTCAAGTTATGAGGTTTACAAGTTGGGGGTATTTTGGGAAAGTGAGATTATAGGTCATTTTCACTATCTTGCAAGCTTCAAATGAAGTTTTGTTCAACATAAAACTTGCTCAAAAGGATGTTTTTAGGTCAACCATATCCTCATGATGAGTTTATTTGGCCTAGGCTGAGACTTGGTTTGAGAAATTTGGCAAAAGGGAGAATTTAAAGGCATTTAAGTGAAAAATTCAAGATTAATTCATTTTGTGCTCAAACAAGGCAAGTGAGTACTCATTTTAATCAGAAAAGTCATTTTGAGTACATTGGCAATATTGGAATTTTCATTTGAGGTCCAATTCATGGTGGTTTGACTTGTAACTTCACAAATAAGCAACACATCCAAACTTGGTCATGGGATGAATTCAAGCTCTCTAATCACTCTCTACACTCTCACCAGACTACAGGGGATTGAATTGAAACTTCTTGGAGAAGATTTGAGTGCCAATGCGTGTTTACCATGTTTGAATTTTTCAAAGAAAATTGAAAGTTGGATATTCTGAGTTGGGCCTTAATTGGACTTCTAAAGCCCACAAAACACTTTTATATAAGTTCTGTGAATGATTCAGAGCAATTTTTGGTGATTGATTCGTGCCATAACCAGAGATTGAAGTTGGAGTTTCAAGAGGAGAAGTGAAAATCGTGATTTCAATTCCAGACCAATTCAAAGCAAATTGAAGTTACAAACACCTTCAGCATCAAGCATTGAGTAGATCTGCACAATTTGAAGCTAAGAATCGTGTTCTAGATACCTCAATTTCAAGCTCTAACACAGGTATGTAGTTTTCAAAATTGCTGAAGATTCATCATGATTTAGCATATGTTAGCATGCGGTTAGGCTTTATGAAGTTGCTTAGATGGATTTTGGATCATTAATTGAGAGATTAGAGACAATTTAGGATGAGGTGTGATTTCTGTTTGGAATTGGTTTGGCCTGATCTTGAGGTTTCCATACGATCTAATTAGTTGAGGATGGTCAGTGAAGCATAAGGAACAGATCTATGGTTTTAGATTGAGAATTGGTGAGATTTCAGAATCAGGTGAATTTTAAGATCTCCATCGTGTTTTGATTTTTGTTGAGGATTAGAGAAAATGAACATGATATTTGAGTTCTACATGAAATTTGGAGTGAGACGGTATAAGTTTTGTTAAGCTTTGATGACCTGCAACTTAGGGACCGCCGGAGAAGATGACCGGAGGTCATCTCCGGCCACCATGCTTGATCTCCCTCCTTTTTCCAGTTTAAACGAAGAAGACGAAGTTTCCACCCTTGGATCAGCCTGAGACTTGGACTTTGTTTGCACATCCAACGACCACGTTTTAACTTCAGAATTTGAGTTTTGGTTGTGAAACGCAGCGTTCCATTTATTCGCTGGCAGCGTGTTATCCCCTAGATTAGCTTGACCAGTCAATTGATCCAACGCCTCCCATTTTATTTCAGCATTTTTATTTTGTTTAATTCATTTCTTTTTATTTTAATTGCATTTTCATTCTAAAATTCATTTTAATTTCAATATTCCTAAGAAAATTAAAATAAAAATATGTCCATGATCCTGATTTTATTTGTGATTTTGTGATGCTTTAATATTTCATGTTTGCCTGATTTTCCATTTATTGAGCATTTTTTCATTTTCTTTAATTTCTTTATTTTGCATTTTTGATGCATGATTTTGTTTAGGGCTGATTTTTTGCTAGCTGGTAGATTAGAAATGCATGATCCCCTATGATTTAATTTAGATTTTTTAGACAAAATTAAGTTCTGTTTTGGGTTAGGATCATTAGACTTTCCTTTTTAGGGTTTTAGTGTGATACCTTTTGATTTAGGATTTCTTTAGGTGACTTCCCTTTAGATTAAGGCTCTGATCTCTTGCCTATAGGTCCTTAACATGTTTAGGTTCCCTTAGAAAATTTACTAGGATTTTAGAAGTAGTTTTAGTATTTTAATTTGATTTAATACTTAGGATAGTTTTAAGTTGTTTTCAACATAGCACTTGCTTTAGATTGACCTCCATGGTGGCCTTTAGTGCATAATAAGTTTGCTAATATTCTTTAATGGTGTTTTAGACATGCTTAAGCTTCCGTTTGCTTGATGGTGGTGCTTGATTTGGTGTTTAGGCCTTCTTTTAGGAGCTTTCTTTGAGCTTGTTCAATTAGGGTTTAGGAAGAGCTTAGTTGCTTTCTCTTTTTTCAAATAAACATGGATTTCTTTGTTTTCTTTCCATTCTCATCCTATGATTCAAGGTCCATATGTTAAAGCCTTGTCTTTCCTTTGGAAGGATGTGTGGCATTTTACAAGAGGTAGAACCTTTGAGGAAGCCTTTCTCAAATGACTGGTTGAGTGTCAGGAGGGATTCCCTTGGTTTCCTTACTGCTTCCCATCATCAATCCAATATTTTTGGTGTTAATTCTCTTCTTTTGTTGGAGCTTGTTGAAGAATGAAGATGACGACTTCTCTTGGAGGTGGCTTGAAGTTGTTTGTTTGCTGTTTGATTGATTGTTGTTTGTCTGCTTTGTTGTTGAGCTGTTTGTCTGCTGTTTTTTTTTCCTGACTGCTCTGCTTTTCTTGTGTGACTGATTGACTGTGTGTTGCATTTAGACTAGGTTTCTCATATAGTGATCTAGGATTAAGAGCATCCTAAAGGTTGATAATATCTCCCTTTGCTTGTCTGCATCTAGAGGTTGAGTATGGCTCCCTCTGCTTGACTGTTATTGATTGGCTTTGCTTGCTGGCTTAAGGTTGAGTCTGTCTCCCTTGCCTGTGTTTGTGTGTTGCCTTTGGGCTTGCTTGCTCTAGAATTTGAGCTAGGCTCCTTCTGCTTGTTTGTTGCATTGCATGCATTTTATTTACAGTTGTTTCTTTACAGTTATTTTCCTTTGCTGTTTGTTTTCCTTTGCCATGTTCCCCTAGGAACTCTGACTTCTCTTGTTCAAGAGAAGTTATGACAGACATTAGGGTTCTAACCATGCATGATAACATTAGGTAGATTCCCTCCTAACCTCAACCATAGGTTCAATTTTGCATGACAACTTTAGGATTGGATCAGTTCCCCTTTAGTGCGTCTTTTCTCTTCTCATCTGCAAACAAATAAAGATACAGTAATAAAGGTTAATTGACGTCGTACGCTACGAGCCTTAAGCTACATGAGAAAGGGTTGTTAGAGAGTTTCTTTTCAACATTCTGGATGTTTAGTATGGTACCCTTTGGGTGACATGCAACGCATTCACTCTCAGGTCATAGTCTCTAGTGCGATATCAGTTGCAAACACCCATAAAATATACTTCTCTAAAAAACAGAAAACAAAGATCAAACTCTTTTTGTCCTCTTGGACCTTTAATCCTTGGAAACCTTTTTCAGAAGGAGTGTTTTGTTAACTCCCGGTTCTACCGCAAACGGTAAACGCCTAAGTCTCCATCAAGCGAGTTGCATACACCAAACTGCTGGAACCGTCTGTTAACTTTACTCGGATAAAAAAGACAAACCTGTGTCTCTCGTGTCCCGAACTACGTTTGCTCTGATCTTTCACGCTGTGTGAAAGTACGTAGGCACGAGATGCGATATCTCGGCGAGTAACCTTCCCCCGTAGTTAGGCGAACTACGTTGACTCTGATTTCTCGTTCCAGACGGGAATACGTAGGCATAAAGTGCGACGATTTGCCGAGTCATTTTCTTTTTTTTTTCCAGACCAGGCCTTTAGCGTAGATAGATGTAACAAACCCGTTAGATAAACACAACAAGCATGGATCCCATCGAGTACGATGGACGTGAGGGGTGCTAATACCTTCCCCTTGCGTAACCGACTCCCGAATCCAGACCATGGTTGCGATGACCTTGTCTTATACCTTTTCGTCAGGTTTTTCCGATCGTTTCCTTTCCCTTTCTGTGGGATAAATAATGTAAGGTGGCGACACTTCTGTTTTGCCGGCCTCGTTTTTCGCAGTAGTGACACCAAGGAAGAAGAACAGTGCAGTCCAGGACCCCCGATTAGGGTTTCTGATCAGGGAAAGTCAACTGTGGTTTGAATTTTGATTTAAATGGTATTCCAATGGTGGAATCATGGTCCATGAATATTATATGTCTTATTGAAGTCCCCACAAGAAGTTTCAAGACCTCAGGGAACCCAGAACACTAACAGTCGATTCAGAGGTTTTCGATCGTTTGGTTCGTCTGACTAAAAAGTCAACTCATTGGCCAACAGGGTTTTGACCCAAAATTGAATATAATTATGTTCTTAATGTTATATCATATCTAATCATGAATTTTGGTGACCATTGGATCAAGAATTGAGGAGTAATCGAAAAGTCGGGAAATTAGGGTTTTGAAAGGGGCAAGACCATAACTTCCTAACCACACATCCAAATGGAGTGGCTCAAAGCTTGTTGGAAAGGTCTTGAGAAGTTATAAAAAAATTCAAAAGTCACTTATGTGCAAAAAATGAATAGATTTTGAGTTATGATAAAAAACAAGTCAAGAGGGGAAAAATAATTAGAGAAATTTCATGTTTTGGCACTTATAAGTCATGTTTTCAGCCAACTTCAAGAAAATTTTTGACCTAGTTCCACTTGGAATTTGAAAACGTGTAAAGCATGAAAGTTGTAGATCATGATGAGGGGTTTCCAAAAAGTACAAGAAGTCCTCCATAGAATTTGTGAGCTAGGAGTTTCGAAGGAAGGAAGTTGGGGTCCCAAAGCTTGAAATATGAAACTTCAACTTGTCATGAACCAATGCACAAACTAGCCAATTGGTTCTTAACCACTTGGTTAACCCTTGATATGATGTTTAGGGGTGTGATGATTGAAAATTCAAGAAGAATCCATGAGCAAAACCAAAGTTTTGGCCAAAAGCAGTATTAAAATCTTAGAAAGTACAAAAGTACATGATGAAAGAGATTGTTTTAAGAGTAAAATCTGCTGCAGCATGAAGATTCTCTTCTTTCCAACCCTATAGTCACTTCCTACAGCTTGATCACAGCCTATTTTGATGCTAAGATGCATTGGAAAAAAGCTTAATTTTGCAGAAGAGGATCACAAGAAGATTTGTCGATGAAAGTACGTAGGCACGAGATGCGATATCTCGGCGAGCAACCTTCCCCCGTAGTTAGGCGAACTACGTTGACTCTGATTTCTCGTTCCAGACGGGAATACGTAGGCATAAAGTGCGACGCTTTGCCGAGTCATTTTCTTTTCTTTTCAAACCAGACCTTTAGCGTAGATAGATGTAACAAACCCATAAGATAAACACAACAAGCATGGATCCCATCGAGTACGATGGACGTGAGGGGTGCTAATACCATCCCCTTGCGTAACCCACTCCCGAATCCAGACCATGGTTGCGATGACCTTGTCTTATACCTTTTCGTCAGGTTTTTCCGATCGTTTCCTTTCCCTTTCTGTGGGATAAATAACGAAAGGTGGCGACTCTTCTATTTTTCCAGCCTCGTTTTTCGCAGTAGCGACACCTGGCGACTCTGCTGGGGACTCTGGTTCCCTATGCGAGTCAATCCTAGCGCTTGTGTGTTTACCTGTTGGGTTTTATTTATCGCATTTTACTTTCCGCATTTTATTTTCAGTATATTATTATTATTGTGCTGTTGTGGGAAGGGGCTCTGATGAGTGAGAAGCCAGACCCAAGCTTGAGTGTACTTAGCATTAGTTGTGGAAATTAGTGGGCGCGTGCTTGCTTTGCTGGCACTAGTGTCTCATGAAATCCATGCTCAGACGAGGTTCTCCCGGTTGACTTCTTTTCCGGCCCTTTCGGCTGGAGGGGTTGTTAGTTTGGAGGATTGTCGACTCTGGGGACCGATCATTTGTGACTCAACTGAGTGAGGCCACTTCAAGAGATGATGATGCCACACCTTCTGGGTATCGTATCATCGCTCTTGAAAGTCTATGACGCTGGGAAACACATAGGATGCCATACCTTGTCTGTGATTTAGGTCCATACTGTTGCGGTGAGAATCGTGATACCAAGCTATTGATTAACTTGAATCTTAATTCTTAAGTTCACAATCGGACTTTAATTTATCCAAAGGAAAGGTCTAAAGAAAGAAAGAACCTTTTGCGCGATGTAACAACAACGCTAAGAGATTCGGGGATCGGGGGTTGGTTATGCATAGGGTAGGTATTTCACATCCTAAACATCTGTAGTACTCTATAGGAACCTTTTGTTTGTTTGCATGCTAAGTTGGTAAATGTTTGCTAAGGTTTGGGTTGGGTAAAGGGTGTAGGATGAAACCTAAAGATAGTTTCTAAGTTTGCTCGCAAAGACGTCGCGTCTTCTGCCTACGTATCCTAACGAGGATAGAATCAGAGCAATCGTAGTTCACCTCACTAGGGTTAAAGAACACTTGATTATGATCAAGGTTCAAAGGGGAACAAACATAACAATGTTTGTATAGAGTTTTACAAGACTCTCTAGATCTATGTTAAACACTCAAAAGGGGAGTAAGTAATCATTGCTATGATTCTTACATAGAGTTTACAAACTCTATCCTAGGCTTCTAATTGAAGAACACTCCTAGTGTAGGTGAGTTTTCTAGACTTAAAGCAAAGCCTAATGGTTTAAATGTTCTAACTTAACTAAGTTAGGGTTGAAGATGACTTCACAAAGTCAAGGGAGGGGTAAATGAGCTATCTAATGACACAAAGGTCAAGGGAGAGACTCTTCCTTTGGAAGAAGAGAGGGGGAGACAAATTGGACGAGAACTAGAAAGTTCCATCACTTGGGGAAACAATACTTAACAAATCAAGATTACAAATGAGAAATATGAGATAAGATCAAGACAAGTAAGCATGCAAATTACAATGAGCATATACTTCAAATGATATCAAGGGTTACAACCAATAGTCAATCATCTTAACAAATATTTGAGGCATATCTTAACAAAGATTGAGGCGTGATAAAGGTAACAACCATATGAACAAATCACAATTTGAAAGTAGGCATGTCATAAATTCAAAGCATAGTAAATGTGACAACAATGTACATAGATGACAATCAAACACAATTAAATCAGTTTAAACCTCATGATTTAGGAGGAATTGATGAGACAAGATTATGGTGACATCCAAATGGGGTACCCTAACATGTTAACTAACAAGGGGAATAAACATATTACAAGAAATTCAATCATGCTCAGAGTAATTCAACTGTAAGTTAGATCGTTAATTACAATAAATGAACAATTTTAAATATGAGCAAAGTATATCACAATTTATGACAACAAGTAATACTTTCACATCATTCAAAAGTAAACATTATAACAAACATTTTGCAAAAAGAATGGACCAAAAATGGTAAAATATGAACAAGTTACAAATATTTGAAGTTTTGGTGAATTATGACAATAAAACTAATAAACAAGCAAATAAGAATGAAAAAGGGCCAAGCTGGGAGTTGAACCCAGGACCTTTAGCTACCAGCATACAACAATAACCAACAAGCCACACACACGCGCATGTTAACTAATGGAAAAGAGAGAAGAAAAAATAATGAATCAAAGTAAGTGAAATAAAACAAAAAAAATGTCCCAACCAGGGATCGAACCAAGGACCATGGACAAGATGAATGACTTAAGGCGCATGCTTCTACCACTGGGGTGGCTATACATCCGTTGATGTAGCCACCCCCATAAACATATATGATGTGGTTTTGATGATTTCTGGGCAGGCTTGAGTCAAAAACAAAGCACTTTTTCAAAAGGCGTTTTAATGCTCAACTATATCAAATCTTAACCAATTTTCACGATATTTTAGTCAAAACTGATTAACTTTTGACGAGGATTAAGATGGTAACAACCATTTTGTAAAATGAAATTCACAACTCAAAACACGAAGGATCATGCAATTGGATATTTTGGGATGTATTTTGAAACTTCAAAACTGAGACAGATGCAAATCAAAGTGGTTAAGGGTCTGAGCAAAAATCAAATATGATGCTTGTAATGATTTCTAAAAGGATGAGCTTAAACTCTCACCAGATCACAAAATGATCTTCAAGTTGCAAGCTCAAATGCAAAACTTGGCATTTGGATAATGTTGAAGCAAAACAGATGCTCACCAAACCAAAAAGTGCAATTGATTAAGATTCAATACAACACAGACTGTAATAAGAGTTTGAACTTGAGGATATCAACCCTGTCAGCAATAATGTACTAGAGTCCACCACTAACAGTTCTAATAGAAACATGGATACAAATCCAGGGAAGAAAACAGCCTGACATGCTTGGTAAACCTAGGAGTAGTGATCACACATATACAGCATGCCAAACATGAGTTGACATTCACCAACTGCTAAAGAGTCAAGTTAATGTCTCTCCTTGATGGTAATGGAAATGGGTAGATCCAATGCAGCACCAACATCAAAACCAATTATGAACATATGCAAAAAGCTTCTTAAGTTGATTATGACATTGATCGAATTGTTGAGATTCATGAGTCAAATTTAAAGCACACCAACTGTTACAACTTTAGAAAACAAATTCAAACACAAGTTAACAAACACAAAGTGGAAAAAGAAGCACGCCATAGCCAACAGCAAAGTATACTAGTAAGACAATGTTGATCATCACAAATCCAAATATTGCTCCAACAACACTAGGTGAATCCCTTCAACCATAGCCATAACTATACTAAACATCAAGCAAACTTCAAAACAGATTTCCTCCCTATCCTAACAGAAACAGACCAACACTTAGCCTTGGAGTGCAAGCACTGATAAGGAATTCAACTTAAACTCCTATCAACTGGTAGACAGTGAGCACCACTAGCTTAAGGACACAAATCACAATGCAAGCATTTTTATAAAGGATGGACAACAGAGATGCTAAATAATACAATGAAACAACAAGATTGAATTTACTAAACCAACAGCTATTCATAAACAATGAATTTAGGACCATTGATGCTGACAAGCAAATCATAATATATCTCGAAGGATAACAGTGGCAGTACCAACAGCAAGCCAAGTACCAAAGCAATTGCGTTAACAAAACTGAGATTTCATTTTGTCAATGAATTTAACAAGTTCATGATGACATTCCTCTTTTTATTTAAAGCAGAATAAACAAAATTTCAAATGTAGTCATGAAAACAAGCTAAAGGCAAACTGTTATGAGGTTGCAAAATCACCAAAATAAGTTGGCAGCCACAATGCAAGTTATGGTGCCTAGAATAAACAGACTGGTCCAAGTTATGTATGATTGGGCAGCTATTCCTAAAACTAAAGCTCAGCCTCAAAACAAATGTCCACCAATGAACTGTCACATTTCCAACCAATACAAATATCCTCCACAACTGTTTCCAAACCATAAACCTAAAAAAAACTGACAGACTCAAATTCTCAAGCATAGTCATGACAGTAAAGCAAATTATCTTGAGCATACCAAACATGGATTGACAGCAACATCCCAGCACAAACTCCACAACAGTGTCAAAAGTAAAACAACAATTAATTCAAACAATAGGTTATTAAGAGCAAGCCTAGCTAATGAGAAGACTGTTTTAGTAGCAACCAACATAGTCTTGACATGCTAATGTCAACCCTAATTCCTACCAACTGCTTCAACAGTATTATGAAACTGATATTACAATACCTAGTTCAAATCAACCAATTGCTCAGATTTTACATGATAATGTTTCCATGACAGTATGATTTCTAATGCAACATTCTTGGAACATCAATCAACCTAAACAACAATCTAACATGCATAAGCCCTAATATTTCAACCAAGGATAAAATTCCAACAATTGTGCCTTTACAAAGTCCAAAACATACACATAGAGATTGCAGGCAGTCAGGTTTGGAACAGATGCATTGTGAAGATAAAATAAAAAAACCAGTAGGATCATTACACACATGTTGCAAGTATGACAGCAGATGAAATCATGCTTCAAAATTCACTCACATTTCATTCAGAACATAATTTGGTAATATAATGCAATGCAGACATACTTGGCTTGAATGCATCATGAAAGTGAAAAAATCAAACTAAGCAAGAACATGTCATGTAACTGGCACACACACATCACAAATAGGGTAGCAAATGAGGTTATATACAAAAATCAGGCATTTTTCATTCAAAGCAGTATTTTGGTATGTTGTGACACATTTTGGTGTAAAAATGCAATTGTGAGTGGAATTGTGAAAACAAGCAAGAATAGATCAAATTATCAATGTGCACACATCACAATTATGACAAGGAATGAGTTTCAAATCACAAAATAAGCATAGGAAAGTTGGGATGAAAATTGGCATGTTGTGGTATTTAGTATGAAAAAACTGTCTTTGGTAAGTTTATGTGGCAGCAGGGCATTTTTTCAAATTGAGAATTTTTAAACCAAAGCAATAACACACACACATCATAAAAGAGATAATAGACATTTCAATGTTCACACACCAGTTCAAAATATCATCACACAAAAGGAGAGATATTGAAGCTTAAGAAATGCACAAACAATAACATGCTATGGCAGCTGGCCAGTCCATGACAGATGGGAAGATTTGGTAGCATACACAAATTTCAAATGAGTAAAGAAGTGATATTATGCATATAGATCATGTATAATGCAATTGAAACAGAATATGAGGTGTTGGTGGTATCATGATATTTGAAAATGCAAGTGAAGGAACCAAAACAGTTTGAACACATAATGGAGGTTTTGAACTTACAAGTACCTCATACAATCTCAAAACATGATGACAAATGAGTCCACAATCTTAATATCAAGTAACAACTGATCCAAAATAGGAATGATATGTAAAACCAAGTTTTGACAGCAAAACCAACAATAGAATCTCACAACAAGCCTCAAAGTTCAAATCTCATGCTTCTCATATTTCTACCAAGCAAACATCATGAGCTAGATTATGTAAGCATTAAATCATGGTTTAGTACAATGAGACACAAACATGGTAGGCACAACAGTCCAACACAACTCATGGTAGCTAGAATGACATAAACAATAGTATAATTTGAAAGCAAGAGCCACATTGATTCAAACATGATCAAGGGCAGGGGGAATCTATGAGTAATTTACAAGTTATCCAAATCTCACTAATGAACTAAAATTAATAGGCCTAGGGCAAGTTCATCAGTATTTCAATATTGGACCCACAAAACTACCACATAACCAAAACTTTAAAAAAAAGAAGTTGTTCATGATATCAAAGTACAAACTTGGTAACACATCACCAATACATCATTTACAAATGAAAATATACTATCGAAAACAAGTAGCATAATCATGAAACAAAAGTTCTTAACCAAGAACTATAGTGGGGCAGCAATGGTACATTTTCACCAAAATCAAACCAAAATGATACAACATGATAATGTATGATCAAGAAAGGGTGTGAATGTCACATACCTCTTGTAGACAAGCCTTGAACAAGCTAAGAAGCTTAGAAACCCAGAGGTGCTCCTTCTTTTGCAATGATATGAGACTTGCTTCCTTTTGAAGCAACCAAACCAAACTATAGGACAGGTGGAGTTAATGGATTTCCAGCTGGTTTTTAATGCCTTAGACAATTATAATATGATGTATGGGAGGTGTGTGGATGGTTAGATCAACAAGGAAAAGCTTAGACCAAGATTTGGCAAGTTTTGGTGGTTGTGGTCAAACTTTCTTAGTGTGAAAGTTGACTTTTAGCAATTTGATAATTTTTGAAGGTTTAAAGGTATGGAAACCTTCTATATGACATTTAAAGATTGTATGGGTGCTTTTTATAGGTTTAGAAGGGATGGAACTGATCTTGAGTAGAGTTTTGCTCAAGACAGTTTTTTGATGAAAATGGAAATTTTGAAGACTTTAGGATTCTTGATGAATGAGAGGAGAGTGAGAGCTGTGGTTTTATGATATTGCTCTGGTGTGTTTGAGCTCATAGAGGAGGCCTCTATTTATAGGAGAAATGAGGGTGAGGGCTGATTTGGTTTTTTCCATTTTTGGAGGGAGTCTTGGAAGAAAATCTTTCCAAATCTAGTGGCAGCCATCTCCACATCAGTTCCAAGGCTCAATGAAAGCAAAACCACCTGATATGAAGGACTGAGGTGACTTGAAATGAAGCTAGAGAGGTAGGGAGCTGCATCTGCCACATCCTTGGAGAAAAGTTTCTCTTTCCTCCCTTTTATGATTATTTTAATATCAACTTGCTATCAACTTGCAATGCTCATCAATCCAACTTATTTTCTGGTTTTCTCCTCATCTACACCTCAAATTATCAGTTTGAATTACAATCCAAGGGCTGAGAATGGCTGATGTGGTGAAAATCTGATTTTGAGAAGTTTTGTCAAAGTGGTTCTAAGTGTGGTAGGCCCAACTTTTATGGTGCATAACTTCCTGCTCAAACATGCTATTGAGGAGTTCTACCACAATTTGGAAAGCCCTTAAGTAGCTCTACAACTTTCATGTTTTGGGAATTTCCAAATTCTTGATGGAACTAGGTTGAAAATCCCCTTCAAAAATGAATTTTGCTATAACTCTAATTCCATGCATTTTTTGATCATGGACCACTTTGAGGCTTTCGTAGGATTTGTCAAGAGCTTTCTAATGAGCTTTGAAACACTTCAGTTAGATGTGTGGTTGAGGAGTTATGGTCTTGCCCCTTTCGAAACCCTAATTCCCGATTTTTGCAATTACTTCTCAACCCTTGATCCAATGGTCATGAAATTTTATGGAGAGGTGTAATATGATATAAGGAACATTTTTTATTCACACCTTGAAGTCAAATTCCTTATTGTTGAAGAGTTGACTTTTCGGTCAAACGTTCGATCGATCAGTGCCTACCGAGTCGCCCGTTGGTGATCCAGACATCCTGAGGACTTGAAACTCTTTGGATGGACTTTACTAAGCCATAGGAGCTTAATGGACCTTGATCCCATCATTGAAATACTCTTTGAATCGAAAGTCAAACTACAGTTGACTTTTTCTAATCGAAAATCCTAATCGGGTATCTCAAATTGCACTGTTCTCAATCCCCGGGTGACCACCTCAAATTGCACTCATTCTTGGTTCAATGTATCATCCTTGATATTGTGGAGACTTATTTGAAGTTGAATCAATCCAAAACATTGATTGATCAGACCGCCGAAATCTCGATTTTGATGGTACGGAACCCTAATTCATCTACATCTTAACAAAGATAAACTGAAAATGGGTTAAGGTTAGTTAATCAAGCAAATATGATCCTACAATGACGATGAGGATCAAAGGGGTCAAAATTTGGGGTGCAACACATACCTGTGAGCGGGGTCGGGTTATTGTAGGAAACCTTAACCTTCAGACTACTTGGTTTTCTTGTCAGTGAATCAGTGTTGTTGGGTTCAGAGGTTCTTATCATCAGAGATGTGGTTGTTCTCGATAGTGCATATTTGTTGGTCCTCTTCAGGGTTGTGCTATCAGAGCAGTTGTGATTGTGTTGGATCAGAGCCTCGGTCTTCTCGGCAGCACCATATTGATCCTCTGTTGCATGTTTGCATTTTGTATTTTGCATACTCATTTGCATATCATTAACGTGTGTCTATGTTGCAGGTGCATATTATCCCCTGGTTCCGGTTTTCTCGCCTTCTATTGTGCTATTATGGGATCTCTGAAGAAGAATGTGGCCTACAAGCTTCCTGCCCCAGATGTTGCTTTGTTATCCAGTTTGATTGCTTTGGCAGATGATACAGTGAGAGGGGAATTCAGAAAATCTTATGGGAAGCTCCTCAGTTTGGTCCGTAAACCTTCTGTGTATGAGTTGAATGGGTTGTATGCCTTGCTGTAGTTCTATGATACTCCTTTGAGATACTTCACTTTCCCAAACTTCATTCTTGCACCTACATTAGAGGAGTATGCAGAGTTGTTGGGTGTGCCTATCAAGAGTCAGATGTCATTTGTTCATATGGATGCCAAGCCTAATCTGGCTAATTTATCTCTTTCTCTTCATTTGGATGCCTCTGAGTTGATCCTGTCCAGTTGGAATGGGGTTCCTGGATTTTCTCTGCAGTTCTTAGTTGGGAAAGCCCAACAGTGTGCCAAAGACGGTTGTTGGATCGCATTCAACGCCATTCTTGCTCTCTGCATATATGGTATCATTTTGTTTCCCAACATGCCTAATTTTGTAGACTTGGATGCCTTTCACATCTTTGCATCAGGGAATCCAGTTTCTACCTTGATTGGCGATGTGTATCATTCCGTCCATTACAAGAATGAAAATAGGAGGGGTAAGAATGTATCATGTTGTGTGCCCTTACTCTACAGATGGTTTGATAGTTGATCGCGACTTTCTATGTCTAATACAACCTAACTGCAAGTGCACAGTCTATCGCGTAGTAATAATAGATATCGATCCCACAGGGACTCGTAATCAAACTAGTGTTCTCGGGAGTTACTATGTTTAGCTAGGTAGAATATGTTTAAGGGAATAAGATTGTCACTAATAGGGAACTAAGAATGCTACTTAGATTATAAATGATTGAATCGATATGCAGTAATTGTGTTCTTCAGGGATTTGACAAGTTACTGGTGTATGAAATAATTTTCAAAGTTTATTTAAGCAGAAAATGGTGATTTGAAAACTCTCGCCTCACGATGGTTATTGACGCTAATCATAATTCTAAGGGCCAAACGTACACTTTCGTATCCCATTCGGGGTTAAAATTATTTTTTGGAAATCTCTAAGTTCTAATTCATTTTAAAGTGCTTTCGCTGTTATTAAAATGAATGACTAGTGTTTACTATCTGACCTTATCGCAGCTTTTGCTTTTTGGTTCGTATCTTAATTAATTTCCCACTTTCGTGGCAAAACTAATTTTAAATAAGTTCTCGCTTTCGCGACGAAGATTATTCAGTAAATTAATTTTAAACACTCAGACCATAAATTACTTTTGAAAAGAAAGTTTTCAACCAGTTGTTATCAAATCCCATTCGAATTATTACCACATATCGATTACTTAAGTTTAGCTAGACATGGATTTGGGAAAGATAAAACATAAATAACAATAATAAATAATGATTTGCATTATAATAAAACTGGAAATACGATTGAAATGAGAAACCTGTAAATATTCCAATTGGCCTTTGGGCAGATCCTCCACAGATGTTGGCAGGATTCTGGTCTCTATGCCAATTTGATCGTACAATGAAAGTAGAAATTACAGAAGAATGAAAATGGAATACTGAAGAAGTAAAGAGAAACAAATAAGAATATTAAACTGAAAAATATGCTCTGGAAATAAATTTGGCAGCACTTCGTTGTATGAATGCGGCTCCCTTCTAAGGTCCCCTTCTTCCCCTTTTATAGAAGTGGAATTCTAACGGTTATCATTGAAGATGATGGACTTTGAGGCAGATAATTCAGGGAGTAGTGGTCCACTCTGTGGGAATTGGAACTGCTTCTGTTACGTGAAATTGAAGTGGGGCGTTTTTGCCTGCATGACGGTCGTCACAAGGTGTGACGGTCGTCACCCGTGTGACGCTCGTCATGGAGCTGTGACGGTCGTCACATCAGCAAAAACAGCTTCCTGCGCTTTTCATGATGTTTTCACTCTTTTTTCGTCCATATTTCATCTGAGATTGCTTCTTTTCTTCATGTTGCCTTGTGTTGCGGTGGAAATAGGATCACAAACTATTAATCAGTTTGAATCGCAATTCAATTCACAACCGCTCTTTGATTTATCCGAAGGAAAAGGTCAAAAGAGGGAAAACCTATTTTGCATCGTAAACACAATGCGGGGAAAGATCTAGGGTTCGGGGGTTGGTTAAATTTAGGGAAGGTATTAGCACCCTAAACTTCCGTAGTACTCTACGGGAACCTTTTGTTCAAATGTTTACTATTTGCTTTATTATTTGCTTAAGGTATATGTACAAAGGATTAAAAGTGAGAAAAGAGACCTAAGGGGTTAATTCTAAGTTTACTCGGCAAGACATCGCATCTTGTGCCTACATATCCTTACGGGAATGGAATCAGAGTAACTGTAGTTCCCCTCAAAAGGGAGGTTAGAGACTTCTTGACTGTGGTCAAGGTCTCAAGGGGAATAAACGCATCTTAAGGACACGCTTACGCGGAGTGTAGAAACTCCAAATCTCTACGTTGAATTGTTAAGTTGTAATTAGGGTTAAATTAGGTTAGGGATTCCGCGGCGGGAAACCCTAAAATGAGCGCGGCGGCTCTTTGACCTAATGCTAGGGGTAAAATTGTAATTTTGCCTGCGGCGAGGCATTTGTGAAAATTTAGGGTTGAAAAGGTGTAAGGGTTGAAGGTGAGGACTATTGACACGGCGGTCAAACGGCTAGACCTAATTCCTTCGGAGGAGTGAGATTATTGGTAAAGACGCGATAAACATACAACGGCAGAACATAAAGTGCGGAAAGATAAATGCGACAATTGTCTCGCAAAATTACATCCCATAAGCAGTTACAATTATAATAGCTAAATATAAAACCGAAAATAAGTTTCAAATTGAACATAATAGCTGCAAGAAACAAAACAAACAAAAATGTCAGTATGTGGGGTTAGACGAAAACGAAATCAAAATTGAACGAGAAACAAGCCGTATGAATTTTGGAGGACTTTTATGGTCTTTTTAACCAAGGATTTAAATTTGTGAAAAGAGAGATTAATTTTAATTAAAAGAGTTTTGAGTTTTAAAAAAAAATTATTAATAAAAAAGTGAAAGTTTGGTTAATTATTCTAAAAAAGGAGTTTTAGTGATAATATTTTGAAAAAAAGATTTAATCATTAAAAAAAAACAATTGGTTTAATTTAAAAAATCTTAATGTTAGTTAAAAACACGTTTTACTTTAAAGTTATAAAAAAGTTTTATTATTTGAAAAAAACATTTGATTATTTTATTTAAAAAGAGTTTTAATTAATTTGAAAAAGGTTTTTGGTTATAAAAAAGAAAGGGCCTTCTTGATTTTTTTTAAAAAAGATAAACAAAATAAAATAACAAATGGAAAAATAATAAATAATAAAAAAAAGAGGGTTGGGCCGGTCATCACTCTTCGTCTCTCTGCTCTCTGAGTTTGGGTGTGTTCCTCTCCTTCTTGTTTGCCTCTCACGGATGTTATCTTCTTCTTCTTTTGCATGGCCGCCGATTTGTCTTCTTCATCTCTTTTTCCTGAAAAACATGAAAAGCAACACAAAAATTGTAATTATATTTTTTTATCCTTACGGAATGATGATGGCCGATGATGCTTTGTCCTGAGGCTAGAGGATTTTTTACGGGGTTTGCTTGGATTTTACGAAAAAGTTCCCTCTTTCTTGTTATGATTTTCGTCCCCTTTATACTTGATTTTTAAATCTTTTTTAATCTCAGATTTAATTTGAATATCTCAATCTTTTTCAATCTCGGATTTGATTTGAGTAGATTTTTATGATGATTTCAGATTTGATTCAATGATGGTGATGCTGATTTTCTTATGATGATATGATCTGATTGATTTGATTTAACTCTATCTGGAATTCATTGGGATTGGATTAGATTAAAAAAGTGTTGAGATTTAAATTTAAAAAGTTAGCAAAGAAGATAAGAGTTTCAAGTTAAATAAAAATTAGAGTTTTAAAAAAAAATGAGTTAGAATTTTAAAATAAAAAAATATTTGAATGTTGGTTTTAAAAAATGTTAGAATTATTTTAAAAACTGTTAGAATTTAATTTTAAAAGGAATTTAGATCTTAATTTTAAAAAAAAGGATAGATTTAATTTATAAAAAAAAAAAAGGTTAGATTTAATTTTTTTAAAATAGTTAGAAAAAAAGATTTAATTTTAAAAAGAAGTTAGAGAAAAAAAAAGATTTGATTTTTTTAAAAAAGTTAGAAAAAAAGATTTAATTTTAAAAAGAAGTTAGAGAAAAAAAAGATTTAATTTTTTTTAAAAAGTTAGAAAAAAATATTTAACTTTATAAAAGTTAGAAAAAAGATTTAACTTTAAAAAGAAGTTAGAAAAAAATATTTAACTTTAAAAAAGTTAGAAAAAAAAAAGATTTAGCTTTAAAAAAGTTAGAAAAAAAGATTTAATTTTAAAAAGTTAGAAAAAAAGATTTAGCTTTAAAAAGAAGTTAGATTTTTATTTTAAAAAAGGTATTAGAATTTGATTAAAAAAAATGTGTTAGAAATTAATTTAAAAAAGGTTATAAAAAAAATTTACTCTTAAAGAAAAGAAAAAAAGTTAAATTTTAATCTAAATCCTAAAAGTTAGTAAGAAGAGCTTAAAATGATTTAAATAAATAAACTAAATAGAAAAAAAAAGTTAATAAAAAAACATTAGTAAAGTTATAAAAAAAAAATTTAATTAAATTATTATTAGTTAAAAAAACAAGATTTAAAAAAAAAAGGTTAATTTATTAAGTTAATCAGAATTTAAAATAAAAATAAAAAAGAAAGGGTAAAATTTGATGTATTACAGTTGCCCCTATTTAAATAGCTACACCGGATGATTTGAGTGGCGGAGACTCGAGGAATCATGGTGGAGGGATTTAAATATAGATAACCGAAAATTTTGCCCTTACATGTGGCGATATGCAATGCTATAGACAAAACAAGACTAATGCAGGTAGCGCCATGAACATGATATGATGCGTATGCTGGAATGATGAATGCGAAAATGCTGACGAATACGACGACACAGGGACAGACGCTACGAGAAGAACACACCGGGGAAAACGACGCGCTGGGACACAGTACAACACTGGGGAATTCTAAAAATGATGGTCAACTGGTGCGAACACGACCAATTGTCATTTTTAGAACTAGAACGGGATCCTCAGATGGAGATGGCACCTATGAGACCGCCTCCACTGGGGAATAAAACTGGATCACGTACGATTTGCAAGATCGATCACAGAATGCATGGAGCATTGAGCAAAGAATAACATCCAGGCTTCTGTAACCTATCCCTCGTGACAGGATCAAACGGACATTTCGGGAATCCGTAGCAAATATACAGGGTAAAAATCGGCTGTATGCCAAAATAAATGGACTTTAGGAATAAGATCCTTAAATGGAGATGGCACCTATGAGATGACCTCCACTAGGGAATGCCTAATAATAAAACTGGATCTACACGGTTGCAAGATCGATTACAGAACGCTGGAGCATTGAGCAAAGAATAACATCCAAGCTTCTATAAACTATCCTTCGCGATAGGATCGGACGGACTTTTCGGAAATCCGTATCAAATATACAGGGTAAAGACCGGCTGTATGCCAAAATAAATGGACTTTGATAGAAAATGCCCCGATAAGCTTCTCGAGAGAGAACTGTCACTTATCGTTGGAAGGGACTTTCATGCCAAAATGGATAAGCACTCAAATAAAGAGGCTGCTGCTTATCTGATATATAAATTTTCTCATATTTAAGGTCGGCGCCTGGAATACGATTCTGATTCTTCTTTTACTAAAGGATAAATGAACTTCTTCATACTTCAAGATCGTGCTCTCCTGAATATGATTCTGTTCCTTCTTTTACTAAAGGGTAAATGAACTTCCTCATACTTCAAGATCGTGCTCTCCTGAATATGGTTCCGCTCCTTCTTTTACTAAAGGGTAAATGAACTTCCTCATACTTCAAGATCGTGCTCTCCTGAATATGATTCCGCTCCTTCTTTTACTAAAGGGTAAATGAACTTCCTCATACTTCAAGATCGTGCTCTCCTGAATATGATTCCGCTCCTTCTTTTACTAAAGGGTAAATGAACTTCCTCATACTTCAAGATCGTGCTCTCCTGAATATGATTCGGCTCCTTCTTTTACTAAAGGGTAAATGAACTTCCTCATACTTCAAGATCGTGCTCTCCTGAATATGATTCCGCTCAAACCTCCCCGTATTTCAAGATCGTGCTCTCCTGAATACGATTTGGTTCAAACCTCCCCATACTTCAAGACGACAGGTAAATGGAAGCCCAACTACTCAAAGGAGATGGCCATTTGCTACGAGTCATAACGAAGATAGGATCGGCTTCTCAAGTGAGAAATGTCGCTTATTTTGCAAGAGTAGCAATAATAAGCTTCTCATGTAAGAACTGCTTGTAGAGGTGATAACAGATGATGATAAGCTTCTCAGCGGAGAACTGGTGCTGATCGATGATAAGCTTCTCAGGTGAGAACATGTGCTTATCTTGTTGTGTAAGGTTGTTATATCGATAGGCTTCTCAGGCGAGAACAGTCGCATACCGATGTTGTAGGATTGTAAAGTGTTGTACCGATAGATTTTCCAGGCGTGAACTGGCGTGTATCTGTAAAGGATAGTGGTTGATTTTCTTGAAAGATAGTGCAAAATAAATGCACATCCGGGTATAGTGATAAACTTCTCGGCGAGAACAGTCGCGAATCTGCCATGGTATGGTGAAAATCTTTAGATGGTGCAAAATAAATGCACGTCCGGTTGGGCTCGACGACCGACAATACTGAGGTTCAATCTAGGATCGAGCTAGAAAGAAGACTGGTAATCAAGACTCCATCGAGGGAATGATCTCGAAGGGTAAATATCTTATCCTGGCGAGGAAAGATAGCTGAAGTAACCGTCGTCCACGAGGATCGAGCTCTGTGGGGAAACTGGAAACAAGTAAGTATTTTATGCTTAGGGCTGACAATCTATTTGGAGAGAATGGACAAACCCAGTTACTCGGCGGTAACAACCAATGATGGCGAGACACAATGAACCTGTGCATGCTAACGCGTATGTTAAT
Organism: Lathyrus sativus; assembly: GCA_963859935.3. Classification (NCBI taxonomy): domain Eukaryota; kingdom Viridiplantae; phylum Streptophyta; class Magnoliopsida; order Fabales; family Fabaceae; genus Lathyrus; species Lathyrus sativus. The sequence continues at coordinate 324,533,385 of OZ012736.1, forward strand.
GAATATATGAATGTATGTTAATGTCTACGTATGTAGTTAAATATGCAGGATGTAGTGGAGTGAATATGTAATGAGTATGTGTATGAAATAGGCATGTGATGCTTATGCCCCTGTGTATGCTGACGAAACAGACTAGAGACAGGACGAGAGATGAAATAAACATCTCGACGGAGATACCCTGAGTTCTCTGCAAAAAATACGTCAATCATGGGTGAGAAGGATCAATGGTAGAACCAAATCTGGTTTTAAAGTTCTGAATTCTCTGGGGAGAAGGTAATCTGCTTGGGTGCACAGTGTCACGTCTTCACATGGGGAGAAGAAAACCTGAGGGACACTTTCGAGTTACCCCAGAAAAAGTTGTCAGCTTATAGTCTCGCTGGGGACTGTGATGAGGCAATAGTTTAGGAGCCTGTTGCAACACTGAGGTTTACTGGGGAATGAAGGCCGCTGTGAGTAAAATCCCTCGGGTGCACGAAGAAAAGTTGTGACCACATAGTTTTGATCTTGAAGGACCTTATAGTAGTCGCCATTTGTTTCTTTAAAAAACACGGTGCCCCAGGATACTTGCGTTGTGAGGTATGGTCATCCCAAGAGAATTTTATAGAGAACACGGAGTCTGGTTGCCCCACTGTTTTCAAACTCTTTGAGAGATTTGTCAGGTCTTGACGTAATTGGCACAAGTTAATCGTGTCATGATGAGGTCTTTGAGAAATAGCTCTTAAGAACGTCGGCCTCGCGTTGGTAAGCGAATTGGGAAACTGCCTGCCCCTGTTTAGCAGGATCTTCAAGTTTCACGGGCTATATCCATATGTAACCCTCTAAGATATCAAGCAAAATCGTCATGCCTGAAATGCCTATCCTGAGCTTGTCAATGCACACATATATTTGTCTTGAATTTTTGTTTTGAAAAAGATATCGCAATAACTTGTGACCGAAATCACTAATCGGGATATAAGTTTTAATTATAATGCCAACATGAATTTTTTCTGAGCATAGCTCGTAGGAGTCAGGAAACGTGGTCTTGTCGAGTATGCTTTCAACCGAAGTCCTACTTCAATTAGGTCTTTTAAAGGTTGTATCGTGGCTCGGTTCACGGTTTAAGAAACAAAGGATATAGGCTCAAAGTTATATTTGTACCCACCCCTTCTTCGTGATGTTCTCCAATCCTAATTCAGTTAATCGGATACGAACGCTCATACCTCAAGCAGATTTGCTATGGTCGAGAACTTATCAAGGCTTTGGACATGGCAGTCACTCACCTATTTTTAATGGCAATTGGTCACACGACCTTGTTCTTTATAGGGATCCTAAAAACTACTGGTTGGTTGCTCTTATTCCCTAACTTTTGCCTGGACAACGTCTTTTGATCTGACTTTGGAGTCCAGCGGGATGCCTCAGTTTTGCCTAAGTCTCCTTCGTAGGTTTTGACTTAGCGGGCTCTTATTTTTTTTGAATATTCTTTTATGCACAAGTCGTGTAAATCTTTTGGAAGGCTCGTGACTGCCCCACTCCTTAGGTAACTGAGGGGTAGTCATTGTATTGGACTTCTTAAGATGCTAAGGATAAATTCTCGAAGGTTTGCTCTTCCCCTTTTTAGAGTCTAAGTGCTCGATCGGTTTAACTGAAACCTACCCTGCCCCAGGTTAAGATGAGGGTTCTTAAAAAAAAACTCCTACTTCAAGGCTCAAAGAGGTTAACGAGGGATTAACATCCTTATATCTCTAGTGTTTGGGATTTGAAACAATGCCTTACATCATCAGCAGGTTTTAGTTGAAAGCATACGACAAGAAATCTGACGTTTTAGGTTCGTCATCCTCCTCCCAATTCTCCATCAGAACAAGAGATCGGGTAAAGTTGGCATTATAATTTATGAAAACGTTTTTTGAATGAGTGAAACGAATGGATTTATTCAAGACAAACATATGCGTTGCATTAATTAATCAAAGATAAACAAATTCGTGCATGCTAAATATTCTTAATCAAAGAGAAATACATATAAATAAACAAATGAACTGTCGGAAAAATCCTTCTAAATGTTTATGAAATCTTGCATTCAAGAGCAACAGTTTCCTTTGGCGGAGCCTCAATGGAAAGGACGTCTGGCTTATGATCACTGTGAGTCGTCATGGCTTGCCCTAGTTACGCTGGTCACATCTTCAACAGTTTTCAGTCGTTGCTTCAAAATAACTTTCCCAGATTCTTTGTTGATCCCAGTCATATCATCTTGAGGGTTACTGAAATGAAGCGAGCTAGGCCTTTGAATAATTACTGGATTCGGCTGATTTGCCACAGGAGTAGCATGCTTTGCAGAATTCGAACTCGACAAGTGAGGGACCCCGAGAGGAGTCTCGATCTTCAGCTGAGCATCGCTAAAAGACAACTTCTTCGTTTCTAGCAAATTTCTGACACAGTTCTTAAGAGCGTAGCAATTCTCTAGATCATGGTCGGGCGCACCCTCATGAAATAAACAATGAGCGGCAGCGTTGTAACCTGCAGGTAACGGATTAGGCGGAGGACCCAAAGCACGGGTGGTAATCAGACCTTGTTGTACCAAATGGGAGTATAACTCAGTGAAAGTTATCAGAATTGGAGGACAGGGCTTATACTGCCTTTTACGGGGATAAGGAACCTGATTCTGCGATTGTTGGTGAACAGGAGCGTTGGGCACTCGTTGACTGTTGACAGGCACTTGCATGGGCGGATAACCGGAAGGTTGTTGATGAATCGGTGCTTGATATACCGGAGCTGACTGCACAGGCTGGTATGTAGGAAACTGCTGATCGAAAGGAGGTGCAACAGTAGCTACATAGGGTTGTTGAACATATGAGAGCGGGTAACCTTGAACATAACTCTGCTGATGTTGCCAAGGTCGAGGAGTAGCCGTTTTGTGGTTCCTCGAGCGTGCAAGTCCTTTACCATGGTCGGAGTTAGGAGTTTTGCACTTTGGAGGGGTAGCTCGTCGAATTGGTTGAGCACTAGGAGGCACCGAACCGGATTGAAGACCGTGAGGAGGTACATTCTCGACAGTAACAGCTGGTTGAGGTTCCATAACGGTATTAGTCTCAGAAACAACAGTAGACTGAGCATCCACCTTCACACTAAGAGCTCGTAGCATTTCCAAAATCTGCCCTACACTTCCTCGAAGATCTTTGAGTTCATGGCTGACATGGTTGATCTCTTGGTTTTGATCTTCCATCCTTTTGAAGGGTCGTATTTGATGCAGAGAACTCAGGGTGACAAAACTGGAAGGTGAGAGAACCGAGTATGAGAAATCGGGAGACACATGCAATGCAAAAGTAAGATGCTAAAATGTGAATGCAAATGAAGATTTCATGGAATTCAAATATTTACGAATATTGCGGAATACCAAAGAAACTTTTAATTTATTGAAGACAGATTACAAATAATATTCTTGCAACCAAAATAGCTAAATAAAAGCCTAGAAAGTCCTAGAGAAGCATCTTCCACAACTTCAGTGAGCAGACGGAGATCCGGAGGAAAATAAATATTCGTAGAGCCTTCTCTTCTTGTAAGATTGTATCTCATCATTCTTCGACTGAATCTGCTTTTGAAGTTCTTCGTACTCGCTGACCATCACATGGTATTTGTTCTTCCATGCTTCTGTTTCGCGTTGTGATCTCTTCAAAGCGATCTTCAAAGTCTCAGCTTCGGTCATGAAATACTGGACAGGTTCCTCTCTTTGAGGTGAAGGATCCTGGCGAGAGTAGGGCATCTTCAACTCAATAGCTCTTCCTCGGACCCATTGAAGGTATGGTTCCATGGACACACAATTAGGTCTGCCCAAACTTTCTTTGTCTTTCCTATGCAGATGATTCCAAGAAGATAGAATCTGATCTCGAAGCTTTTTGTCGTCTTTGAAAAAGATTTTCTCCACATGAACACCTTTAGGCGGTTCTTTCAAGGGATATCCCAACTGTCGGCGAGCTAGGACCGGATTGTAGCTTATTCCTCCATTGAAACTGAGCAAAGGCACATTGTTGAATTTTCCACAACTATCAATGATCGATATCCCATCGTACATGCGATTATACCAATCAATATTGGAGTGAGTTAAAGCCATAACTTTTTGCGACCAACGTTCTTGATTAAGTCTCCAGAACGGACCGGACTTGGGTAAGTGAGAAATAAACCACTTGTATAGTAATGGCACACAACATGTAATCATTCCTCCACCATGAAAGTTTCGGAGATGTACTGAATGATAAGTATTACCCAATAGTGTTGGAACTGGATTTCTTCTCATGAAGGTCTTGATTGCATTAAGGTCCACAAACCCCTCAAAACTAGGAAAAAGCAGCAACCCCTAAATAAGCAAGGCAAATATTGTCTCAAAGGCAAACATGTCTTTATGATCATATTGCTTTTGACCTCGGAAAACTGGAGAAAACTGGAGATCCCCCCTTTGGTGATCATATTGCTTTTGACCTCGGATATCCTTAGACAAATGGCTTTAGCAACATCTCGTTCTTTAGGGTCTTCCTCCAAGAAAGGGAATGGAGACTTATCCAAGATAGGTAATCCCACCAACTGAGAGTACTCTTCTAAGGTAGGTAAAAGCTGATAATCTGGAAAGGTGAAGCAGTGATAATCCGGATCATAAAACTGTAGCAAAGTCGCAAGAAGTCCTTCGTTTACTTGAATCTTCAACAAAGACAATAGCCTTCCATATCTGTTTTGGAACTCTTCTTGATCTTGAACCAAATCCCTTAGCTTCTCTAGGACTTCCAAATTAAAACCCTTAAAAGTAAATTTCAAAGTATGCCTTCTATGGTGATCCATGGTATCCTGCAATGTTCATAAATAGAGTTTGAATTCCATGAAATCTTAATGCGATATGATGTTTTATGAATGCAATGCATGAAAACACACAAAGTCCTAGGTTAAAGGAACGTGAGCGGAGTTAAGGTCTACCCATCCCAGAAAGGAGTGTAATATAGGTTAGTTGTACCTGCAGAACAAGGTTCTAAAAAGTGCCCAAAGTCATCAGCCCATCTTTCGGATATTATCAACCTTCCGACTGACTCGGGGGTTAATAATATTCTCAAGAGAACCTCTTTTGAGTGTAGTATCGCGTAGCAACCATTGTAGGACTACTCCCACATAGCTCCCGCACTACGTCCTAAATAAGGCCAAGGTGGTGTTAAGGTACTACGGTCCTCAATATCACAGACTCCAATCGACCATGGAAAAAGTTTTCACGATTACTCGTTCAACCGAACCATTTTCGAAAAGGTCTCAACTGAGCGGTGATTCTCGAATCAGCTTGGTCGGGATTCAACTCCCTATAAGCCTCATCAAATATATCCCCATCCTATAATAATGTCACTAGTCCGGGCGTAGGACTTATCTCACAACACAAGGAACAGTCCCAAAATCAAAGTACAATATATACATGCAAATGAATAGTAAAACAAATAGTAATAAATATGAACAAATTAGGGATAACCCTCAAAAGTTTAGAAAGTCCCCAGTGAAGTCGCCATTTTCTGTTGCGGTGGAAATAGGATCACAAACTATTAATCAGTTTGAATCGCAATTCAATTCACAACCGCTCTTTGATTTATCCGAAGGAAAAGGTCAAAAGAGGGAAAACCTATTTTGCATCGTAAACACAATGCGGGGAAAGATCTAGGGTTCGGGGGTTGGTTAAATTTAGGGAAGGTATTAGCACCCTAAACTTCCGTAGTACTCTACGGGAACCTTTTGTTCAAATGTTTACTATTTTCTTTATTATTTGCTTAAGGTATATGTACAAAGGATTAAAAGTGAGAAAAGAGACCTAAGGGGTTAATTCTAAGTTTACTCGGCAAGACATCGCATCTTGTGCCTACATATCCTTACGGGAATGGAATCAGAGTAACTGTAGTTCCCCTCAAAAGGGAGGTTAGAGACTTCTTGACTGTGGTCAAGGTCTCAAGGGGAATAAACGCATCTTAAGGACACGCTTACGCGGAGTGTAGAAACTCCAAATCTCTACGTTGAATTGTTAAGTTGTAATTAGGGTTAAATTAGGTTAGGGATTCCGCGGCGGGAAACCCTAAAATGAGCGCGGCGGCTCTTTGACCTAATGCTAGGGGTAAAATTGTAATTTTGCCTGCGGCGAGGCATTTGTGAAAATTTAGGGTTGAAAAGGTGTAAGGGTTGAAGGTGAGGACTATTGACACGGCGGTCAAACGGCTAGACCTAATTCCTTCGGAGGAGTGAGATTATTGGTAAAGACGCGATAAACATACAACGGCAGAACATAAAGTGCGGAAAGATAAATGCGACAATTGTCTCGCAAAATTACATCCCATAAGCAGTTACAATTATAATGGCTAAATATAAAATCGAAAATAAGTTTCAAATTGAACATAATATCTGCAAGAAACAAAACAAACAAAAATGTCAGTATGTGGGGTTAGACGAAAACGAAATCAAAATTGAACGAGAAACAAGCCGTATGAATTTTGGAGGACTTTTATGGTCTTTTTAACCAAGGATTTAAATTTGTGAAAAGAGAGATTAATTTTAATTAAAAGAGTTTTGAGTTTTAAAAAAAATTTATTAATAAAAAAGTGAAAGTTTGGTTAATTATTCTAAAAAAGGAGTTTTAGTGATAATATTTTGAAAAAAAGATTTAATCATTAAAAAAAACAATTGGTTTAATTTAAAAAATCTTAATGTTAGTTAAAAACACGTTTTACTTTAAAATTATAAAAAAGTTTTATTATTTGAAAAAAACATTTGATTATTTTATTTAAAAAGAGTTTTAATTAATTTGAAAAAGGTTTTTGGTTATAAAAAAGAAAGGGCCTTCTTGATTTTTTTTAAAAAAGATAAACAAAATAAAATAACAAATGGAAAAACAATAAATAATAAAAAAAAGAGGGTTGGGCCGGTCATCACTCTTCGTCTCTCTGCTCTCTGAGTTTGGGTGTGTTCCTCTCCTTCTTGTTTGCCTCTCACGGATGTTATCTTCTTCTTCTTTTGCATGGCCGCCGATTTGTCTTCTTCATCTCTTTTTCCTGAAAAACATGAAAAGCAACACAAAAATTGTAATTATATTTTTTTATCCTTACGGAATGATGATGGCCGATGATGCTTTGTCCTGAGGCTAGAGGATTTTTTACGGGGTTTGCTTGGATTTTACGAAAAAGTTCCCTCTTTCTTGTTATGATTTTCGTCCCCTTTATACTTGCTTTTTAAATCTTTTTTAATCTCAGATTTAATTTGAATATCTCAATCTTTTTCAATCTCGGATTTGATTTGAGTAGATTTTTATGATGATTTCAGATTTGATTCAATGATGGTGATGCTGATTTTCTTATGATGATATGATCTGATTGATTTGATTTAACTCTATCTGGAATTCATTGGGATTGGATTAGATTAAAAAAGTGTTGAGATTTAAATTTAAAAAGTTAGCAAAGAAGATAAGAGTTTCAAGTTAAATAAAAATTAGAGTTTTAAAAAAAATGAGTTAGAATTTTAAAATAAAAAAATATTTGAATGTTGGTTTTAAAAAATGTTAGAATTATTTTAAAAACTGTTAGAATTTAATTTTAAAAGGAATTTAGATCTTAATTTTAAAAAAAAAGGATAGATTTAATTTATAAAAAAAAAGGTTAGATTTAATTTTTTAAAATAGTTAGAAAAAAAGATTTAATTTTAAAAAGAAGTTAGAGAAAAAAAAAAGATTTAATTTTTTTAAAAAAGTTAGAAAAAAAGATTTAATTTTAAAAAGAAGTTAGAGAAAAAAAAGATTTAATTTTTTTAAAAAAGTTAGAAAAAAAGATTTAACTTTATAAAAGTTATAAAAAAGATTTAACTTTAAAAAGAAGTTAGAAAAAAATATTTAACTTTAAAAAAGTTAGAAAAAAAAAGATTTAGCTTTAAAAAAGTTAGAAAAAAAGATTTAATTTTAAAAAGTTAGAAAAAAAGATTTAGCTTTAAAAAGAAGTTAGATTTTTATTTTAAAAAAGGTATTAGAATTTGATTAAAAAAAATGTGTTAGAAATTAATTTAAAAAAGGTTATAAAAAAAATTTACTCTTAAAGAAAAGAAAAAAAGTTAAATTTTAATCTAAATCATAAAAGTTAGTAAGAAGAGCTTAAAATGATTTAAATAAATAAACTAAATAGAAAAAAAAAGTTAATAAAAAAACATTAGTAAAGTTATAAAAAAAAATTTAATTAAATTATTATTAGTTAAAAAAACAAGATTTAAAAAAAAAGGTTAATTTATTAAGTTAATCAGAATTTAAAATAAAAATAAAAAAGAAAGGGTAAAATTTGGGGTATTACACCTTGTTTAGACGTGATTGTTGAATACCTGCAAAACATCATACAAATAACACGGAAGTAACCCAAAATCGGATCGAAAACGGTTAAACTTTAGTTGAATTATGCATCAAAATATATATACGATTTTGTGTTATCAAACTCCCCTAAGCTTGAATCTTTGCTTGTCCTCAAGTAAAACATGAAAAAATCGGCAAGCACGAGGCAACTTCTTCGTTCGCAGAGTTGGGAAAAATCGGGATTCTTGGTAGGAACAAGACGAGTATCATGACGACACTAGACTACAAGTCTTCGGAGGTCTCCTTTTTATGCAAATCGGTCCCAGTCATGCTACTGTAGCTTGGTGTAAAGGTTCTCGCGGCAAGTTCACCCTGTTTGTTCTAGCGCAATCACATTAAACCCGTTGTCCGTACACTTTCATGGCAAGTCGACCTGTTAGTGAATATGATCTCATTTCTGTTTTTGATCTTCTTCGTTGATCATAAGCTTATGTCATTGATTTTTCAATGAGTTTTCGTGCCGTTGGGCTAAATGCTCGGGTGAGGAGCACCTAACTTAGAAGGAAACGTGTCTTATATTTTTGGGCTGTTTAGCTCTCTTTTCATGATTTTTCATCTTTTTGGAGATCATACACTTATCTGCATCGGTCGCTTGCTTAGAAGTGTTTTAGGATGGTGCTGACTGCTAGTATAAACTACTTGGGGCTGAGTTTGCGTAGACACTTGAGACTTTGGTACACGTAGGTAGTGAAACCGACTCGCATAAACCGGAGATCTAAGGTGTCAGGACAGTACTGGTTTTGTTAGAACTGTCGTTTCCTCGATGTTTCAAAACTTGTTTTGAACTCGGGTGCATTGTCGTGGTGCTTTTGCTTTTGAGGAACGAACGGAAATTTTTGTTTACGTTGAATAATGTGGGGATGTTTGCGTAACGGGAAACGGATATATAATAAACGAGCTTTATTTGCTAAAAATAGAAAAATGTTTAAATAGAAATTACGAAATTCAAAGTACAGTGGAATGGAAATAAAGGCTCCGCTCCCACACTATCTCAATCAGTGTCCCCACTGATTTTTGAAGCATGCGAGAGGGAGATACAACTGAAATGAAAGTACAAATAAACTGGAAATATAGTAAACAAATAAGGAAAGATGGATGACTAATCACGTCCGCTGCCTCGGTCACGGCCACGCTGGCGTCCTCTGGCTCTGGAAAGGGCTACTCGGTCCTCATAACTCATGGCTCCTGTGTGGTAGACGGTGTCCCGGAGTCCTTCGACCTGCAAATTCAGATTCGCCAGGTTCTCAGTGATGGTAGCTTGGCCGATTTGAAGTTGTTGCATTTGAGTCCGGTGCCAAGCTTCGAACTGGTCTGCTCGCTGATTCTGCTGCTGCAGCATAACGAGTATCTGTGCCTGCTGGTCTAGAGAGCGGCGGAGGTCCTCTTCTGTGTAGTCTGGCACTGGATGATGGCGGCGGCGGCGAGAGGATGTACCTTCGGGAGGAGGAGGCTGCGATGCCTCTGGCTGCTCGGACCTGTCCAACTCAGCTTGGATGTCATCGTCAGAACCTTGGGTGTGGTTCTGAGTAGGAACGACGGCAGCAGGAGGGGCAGTGAGGTCAAATAACCAGTTGGTACGATCCTCTGGGTGTGTGCGGGTGCGGGACGGAAGGATGATGCTTCGGACGATCTTGCCACGCACTACCGGATGGTACTTGCCGTCAGCTCTGGAGCGGATAAGATGAGAGGCTCTGCAGTGGTTGGTGTCAAGGAACACCGAGGGGATGGAATGGAGGTGCTGGAGGCGGTCGCCAAGGTTCAGCCCAAGTGCAATGGCAGTGACAATCCCGCCAAAGTAGAATGGCTTGGAGCCACGGTTGCAATTGGCCTGAATGTGAGCCAGCAGAAATGGAGCGGCGTTAACAGGCTCGTTGTTGAAGACGCAGTGGAGGAAGAAGAGCTCTTTCGAGTTCACCTTATGGTTGCTGTCTCTGGAGAAAATTGTGTTGCTCAACGCTCTGTGAAAGTACCGGATGGTTGGGTTATGGATATGTGTTGCGTGTAGAGAGTCCCAACCATCGGCATTGATGCCGGTCAACTAACACCACAGCGCGAAAGCTTCATGTTGGAACTGATCGGTGATGCGGCGGTGGGCATTGTCACCTCGAGGTAGCTGTAGGATGCTAGCAATCTGATTTTGGTTCACCTGATAGTTGGTGCCGAACATCCGGAAGCATGCGGCACCTGAGTGCTGGCTAAGGTCGCCGCTGGATGTGACGTAAGTAAACGAACTCAAGAACTCGAGAGTGAGTTGTTCGTATGTTGGCAGTGGGTTGGTGCAGAGGTTCCAGATGCCTGCTCTTTGAAGCATCCAGGTTACGCCTTCAAGGAGTCCGAGCTCCGTAAGCGATGGAATGTATGGATAATGAGTCGGCTGGAGCGACCTCTGATGGAATGCGATGTAGTTTGCTCGCTGTCTCTCGCCTAAGTCACCTTCGCTGAAGATAATGTTGCTGATATCTGGGGTTTCTGCATTTCTTGCCATTGTTGGAGATTGAGAGGGTTCTGCAGATTGGGGTTTTTCTGCAGAGTGGGAAGAATTGACAGAAGTGTGGTTGGAAGTTGAGAATGGAGTTGAAATATATGGTGCAATGTGGGGAGGACGAAAATTTGTAGTGGGGTAGGAGTTCTGATGATTGGAAGTTGAAATGAGGGTAGTGGGAGAGAACACGCACCCTGTTATATCAGATAGCAGTTTTTGAATTCGTGACGATCGTCACGTATGTGTGACGGTCGTCACCCGCGTGACGCTCGTCAGGGTCCTGTGACGGTCGTCACAGCAGCAAAATCTGCAGAATGCAAAGTTTTGCTCTGAGGGCGTTCTCGTAGTGAGTTTAAGGCTTAGTATTGATACGGCAATGTAATATAGCAGCCAACAAACAATGAATAATGCAAAAACAGAATAATTGAATAAAAACTAGAATTGAAATAACATAAAATTGAAATGATTGTATGTAGTACATAAAGAAAACTAACAATGCGAAAAATCCAAATGATTAAACGAAACTAAACTAGACTAAACTAAACTGAATCTACTGCTAAGAACTAGTATCTAGTCTTTTCGTGTCTTCAACTCATCAAATTTCCGTGCGTAGTAGTCGAGTTGGTCGTAGACTAAATCCATGAAGCCTACCAGTTCGCTGTGCATGCCTGCGATGTCAGCTTTTACATTAGTCAGAGCTGCATCAACGTCGTCCAATCGGAGTAAAACGGTATCCATTTTGTCGGTGGTCTCCTCAGGGATAGGCTCAGGATAGGTGTTGTAGTGCGGAGGAGTCATAGGGTCTACTTCAGCTTCGGATACAGCATCTTCATAGTACATATAGTCGTGTGCCTCAGAGATGTGGTCACTGTCATACATATAGTTCTGTGGTGTTGACTGTGGTGAAGGAGGTCCCATAGGCTCATCCAATTCATAGAGCCAGTTGTCCTTGTTGTGGATACTTGTCATCAGATGATCAGGCAGTGTGAATAGCTGTACTGGTTTTTCGTTAATGAGGTACTCATACGGTCCAGGTCCCATAGTTCCTAAAATGCGCCTATTAAAGCATAATTGTATGTTCATGGGTCAGATGGTGCCAAAACGAGTGCTTGCATTTAAGTGGAATCTAAGGCCAAGCTCGTGGGCAATCATTGTCACGAGGCCTCCTATAAGAATAGGTGTCTGTTGTTCCTGCGTGAGGCGTTTGAAAGATCTCATCATGAAAGGCACTGCATTTTCTTTACGTCCCTGAGAAGCACAGAACATGATGAATAACTCCTCTTTAGATACTGTAGTAATATTTTCTTCTTTTCCAAACAAGGTGTGAGCTAGTATCTTATGGAAGTATCTGAAGGCTGGGTTATGAATATCATCATTGTACATTCTGTCTGGTTTAGGGTGATAGTCGCCTGTGATTCTACCCCAGAATTGATCGAGTTGAAAATCAATATCGTCATCTTCTGCACTGATGAACACATGCGGTCCGCTAGGAAATCCTAGGAGGTTAGCTAGTGACATCCGGCTATGGGTTTGGTCCATTCCAAACATTCGGAAGGTAATCAACTCTGTGTTGGATCCAAAACCATAGTTGGGTATGTATCTGAAAGAACTAAGGAATTCATAGGTAAGATCCTTATAGGTAGCAAAACGTGTTTTTAGAGCAGTGTTCTCCCAACCCAGTTGATTGAACAGGTATTGAATGCTATCTGTGATTCCTAGTTTATCCATGGTAGCCTTATCATAATACAACGTTAAGGCGAATTCTCTTTCGGTTAATGCTGCAAATCTTGCCTTTTGAGCTAGTCCTCGAAAGTGAACCTTTGTGAACTCGTATTCGGCCATACTCGCAGGTAATTCGGAGAAAACAGAAGGAAATGTTTTGAAGACTTTAAAAATCCTGAAAAGTTTAAAACAGGAGTTTGAAGTCAGGATTTTTAGAAATGAAAAGCGGTAGAAACAAAAGACAAAAGAGAAAAATAAAATAGAAATAGAAATATGAAAACAAACGAAAGTAGAAAGTAGTAGTAATTATAAGTTTGGAATTTTTGTTAAATTTTCAAAGTAAAATTTTAAAGAAAAATGAAATACAATAACGAGGGAAATTGGGTTGCCTCCCAGTAAACGCTGTTTTTAACGTCTAAAGCCTGACGATAGCTTGGTGAGAAGCTATTCGGGTGTTTGAGCTGGAAGCTCAAGCAATGCTATACTGCTGACTTGAGGACTGTTTTCGTTCTTATTATAATGTTTTAGACGTTGCCCGTTTACAATAAACGGTGCATTCATCTTATCGGTAATTTCTACAGCTCCACTCTGAAGTACTTTAGTCACTTCATAAGGTCCGAACCACCTAGATTTTAGTTTACCTGGGAAGAGTTTTAATCTTGAATTAAATAGCAATACGATGTCTCCCACACTGAATTGTTTCCTGACTGAACGTTTATCATGCCACTTTTTAGTTTGTTCTTTGTAGATACGGGCATTTTCGTAAGCGTCTAATCGAAGTTCTTCCAACTCGTGTAAGTTCAAGATTCGCTTTTCTCCTGCCTCGGTGTAGTTGAAGTTGAGTGTCTTAATGGCCCAGAAGGCCTTATGCTCTAATTCTACAGGGAGATGGCAGGATTTACCGTAAACTAATTTGTAGGGTGTAGTACCTATTGGTGTCTTAAAAGCGGTCCTATAAGCCCATAAAGCTTCTTGTAGCTTTGACGACCAATCTTTCCTTGAGGTAGCGACAGTCTTTTCCAATATCTGTTTTATTTCTCTGTTCGAGACCTCTACTTGTCCGCTAGTTTGCGGATGATAAGGTGTAGCTACTCGGTGTCGGACTCCATATTTAGAGAGAAGTTTATCGAATATTCGCGATATGAAGTGAGATCCGCCGTCACTAATGACGAGTCTGGGTACACCGAATCTAGGAAAGATTGTGTTTTTGAAGAGTTTGATTACTACTCGTGCGTCGTTTGTTGGAGCAGCAATGGCTTCTATCCATTTAGACACGTAGTCTACAGCGACGAGTATGTAGTTATTACCAAAAGAAGATGGGAATGGTCCCATGAAATATATTCCCCAGACGTCGAAGATTTCTACCTCTAAGATTCCTTTCTGAGGCATTTCATCGCGTCGTGAGATGTTGCCAGTTCGTTGGCATCGATCGCACTTTTGCACAGCGATGTGAACGTCTTTCCAGAGGTTAGGCCAGAATAAGCCTGCTTGAAGAATCTTAGCCCATGTCTTGGATGTGCTAGCATGACCACCGTATGGTGCTGAATGGCATTGGGAAATGATATTTTCTATTTCTTCCTCTGGGACACAACGACGGTATATGTTGTCGGCCCCTCTCTTGAAGAGTAGAGGTTCGTCCCAATAATAGTGTTTCAGTTCGTGGAAGAATTTCTTCTTTTGCTGATAAGTGAGATCCGGTGGAAGCACGCCTGCAGCGAGGTAATTAACGATGTCAGCATACCAAGGTAATGTGACTTGGGCATAGACGGCTTCTACGGCTTTTTCGAATTCTGGATCTTCCGAGATTGAGTTGGGTGTGTCACTTTCTAATTTGGCTATCAGACGTTCGTACGGGAAATCGTCGTTTATCGGTACTGGTTCATGTTTGATGCCTTCTATTCGGGATAAGTGATCTGCAACAACGTTCTCGGTTCCTTTCTTATCTTTGATTTCTAAGTTAAACTCTTGTAATAATAGGATCCATCTCAATAGTCTTGGTTTGGCATCCTTTTTGCTTATTAGGTACCTTATGGCAGCGTGGTCTGTGTATATGATAATTTTTGCTCCTACTAAGTAAGAACGGAATTTGTCAAGCGCAAATATAACTGCTAGAAGTTCCTTTTCTGTGGTAGCGTAGTTCATTTGGGCAGGATCTAAGGTTCTACTGGCATAGTAGATGGCATGGAGTTTCTTGTCCTTCCTTTGTCCTAGAACTGCGCCTACGGCATAATCACTCACATCGCACATGATTTCGAACGGTAGTCGCCAATCGGGTGGTTGCATGATTGGTGCTGTGATAAGGGCTGATTTTAATGTCTCGAATGCTTTTAAACAGTCATCGTCGAAGACAAACTCAACATCTTTCATCAACAGGCCGGTTAGAGGTTTTGTGATTTTCAAAAAATCTTTTATAAATCTTCTGTAGAAACCGGCATGTCCTAGAAAACTCCGTATTTCTCGTACGGATTTTGGAGGTTGGAGATCTTTTATAATCACTATTTTAGCTTTGTCTACCTCAATTCCTCTATCTCATATGACATGTCCTAGAACTATTCCTTGTCGGACCATAAAATGGCATTTTTCCCAATTTAGGACGAGGTTCACTTTTACACAACGTTCTAATATCATTTCTAAGTTTTGTAGGCATCCTTCGAAACTTTGTCCACATACCGAAAAATCGTCCATAAATACTTCCATGATGTTGTCTATGAAATCCGCGAAGATTGCCATCATGCATCTTTGGAAGGTTGCTGGAGCATTACAGAGTCCGAACAACATTCGGCGGTAAGCAAAAGTACCATAAGGGCAGGTGAATGTAGTCTTTTCTTGGTCATCAGGATGGATGGGAATTTGGAAAAATCCTGAGTAACCATCTAGATAACAGAAGTATGAATGTTTGGCTAATCTTTCCAACATTTGGTCTATGAAGGGTAACGGGAAGTGATCTTTGCGTGTAGCCTTGTTAAGCTTTCTATAATCAATGCACATCCTACTTCTAGTCACGACTCTTTTTGTTATTGATTCGCCTTTTTCGTTTTTAACTACTGTGACTCCTCCTTTCTTCGGTACGACATGAACTGGGCTGACCCATTCACTATCGGAGATCGGATAGATGATTCCTGCATCTAGCAATTTCTTTACTTCATCTCTGACTACAGTGCTCAGGATGGGGTTCATTCTCCTCTGATGCTCTCGAGAGGTTTTAGAGTCTTCCTCTATTGTAATTCGATGCATACAGATCGAAGGGCTTATACCTTTTAGATCGCTTATGTTATAGCCTAACGCGGTGGGGTACTTCTTTAGGACTTCTAATAGCTTTTCGATTTCTGGTTGTCCTAAGTCGGCGTTGACTATCACTGGTCTTTTTAGTTCATCGTCTAGAAATTCATATCTAAGGTTTTTGGGTAGTGTTTTAAGTTCTAAAGATGGGTTCTTCGGACCTGGCATATGGTTTGGAGTCAGTGCTAAGCTTTCGCTTAGGCTGTCGTCTTTATACGGTTTACGCCAATCATCATCTTCAGAAATATCGGGTATTTGAATCTTTATTATTTCTGAATACGTGGTCTCTTCATTTTCAAGTTCTCTTATGCATTCGTCAATTTCGTATACTAAATAGCAGGTATCGTCTATGGCTGGTGCTTGTAAGAACTTGGTGAGAATGAACTCTATCTTTTCTTCTCCTACTTCGAATGTTAGCCTTCCTTTCTTCACGTCTATAATAGCTCCAGCTGTAGCTAGGAATGGTCTTCCTAGGATAATTGGGGTAACAGTGTCCTCCTTGATGTCCATGATTATGAAGTCGGTTGGAATGTAGAATTGTCCTATGCGCACTGGAACGTTTTCCAGTATTCCGACGAGGTATTTTACTGATCGGTCAGCTAATTGTACGGACATCTTGGTTGGTCTGAGGTCTCCCATATTCAGCTTTTTGCATATAGATAAAGGCATAACACTGATACTGGCTCCTAAATCGCATAGAGCTTTGTCTATTACGAACTTTCCTATGACGCAGGGTATGGAGAAACTACCTGGATCTTTTAATTTAGGAGGCATGCGGTTTTGAATAATAGCGCTACACTCTGCAGTAAGTGTAACTATTTCATTATCCTCGATCTTTCTCTTATTCGACTGGATTTCTTTGAGAAATTTAGCGTATGACGGCATTTGAGTTATCGCTTCTGTAAAAGGAATAGTAATATTCAGCTGTTTAAGGAGCTCTACAAATTTCTTAAACTGTCCTGAAGTTTTGGAGTTTATTAGTCTTTGAGGGTAAGGAATAGGTGGTTTATATGGCGCTGGAGGTGCTTGAGTTTTTTCACTTGCGGTATCCTCCTTCTCGTTGTCTTCCTTCTTCTCTAACTCGGATTCCTTTTCTGCTTGTTCAGTTGGTTTTTGTTGCATGGATGAGTTTTCGGTCCTCGGATCGATCGGTTCGTCCAATTCTTTTCCACTTCTTAGTATTACAGCATTTGCTTGGCCTTTTGGATTCTGTTCGGGTTGTCCAGGAAATGTACCAGCAGGTGTGGCAGCAGAGGCTTGCTGTTGAGCCACTTGTGATATCTGTGTTTCTAACATTTTGTTGTGGGTGGCTAAAGCGTCTACTTTTCCTGTCAACTGTTTAATTTGCTCGCTAGTGTGTATGTTTTGATTCAGGAATTCTTTGTTTGTTTGAGCTTGAGTAGCTATGAATTTTTCCATCATCAACTCGAGGTTTGATTTCCTAGGTGCATTCTGAGCAGCTGGTTTTTGATATCCTGGTGGAGCAGTAGGCATTTGCAATGCATTTTCGCTTTTGTAAGAAAAGTTTGGATGATTTCGCCAACCTGGGTTATAGGTATTTGCGTAGGGATTTCCTTGAGCATAATTTACTTGGTCTGGCGGGATTCCGGCTAGCAATGGGCATTCGGGCGCATTATGAGTGGTGTTTCCGCATAACTCGCAATTTGGAGTTACTGCAGCGACAGTTGCAGTGGGGTTAACGGTCAGACTATCAATCTTCTGTGCTAGAGCATCTACTTTAGCGTTGAACTTTTCAAGGCTGCTGATCTCGTACATCCCACCTTTCACTGTGGTTTTCTCTGTTGGAGTGCGTTCACCTCCCCATTGGCAATGGTTTTGTGGCATGTTTTCGATTAGTTGATAGGCTTCATCGTATGGCTTATCCATAAGTGCACCGCCCGCGGCAGCGTCTATTGTCAATCTAGTATTGTATAGAAGCCCATTATAGAAAGTATGGATTGCCACCCAGTCTTTTAGACCGTGGTGAGGACATGTTCTCATCATATCTTTGAATCGTTCCCATGCTTCGTAAAGAGATTCAGTATCTTTCTGTCGAAATCCGTTGATTTGAGCTCTAAGCATAACAGTTTTTCTTGGCGGAAAATATCTCGCTAAGAAGACGTTCTTCAATTGCTCCCACGTCGTAACGGAGTTGGATGGTAACGATTGTAACCATGTCCACGCTCTGTCTCTAAGAGAGAATGGGAAAAGACGAAGTCTTATCGCGTTTGGAGTTACTCCATTTGCTTTCACTGTGTCTGCGTATTGTACAAACTTCGTTAGATGTTCGTTCGGATCTTCAGTTGCGTTTCCTGAGAATTGGTTTTGTTGTATAGCTGACAGCAATGATGGTTTCAGCTCAAAATCATTTTGGGTAATAGCTGGGGCAGCAATGCTACTTCTAGGCTCCATCTGAGAGGGTGTAGCGTATGCCTTCAGCGGTTTGTTTGGGGGTCCTTCAGCCATCGTTGGTTCTTCTTCTTCTGATTTGGGAATGGGAGTGAGAGGTTCGGGAATGTTATGTTTGAGTTGTTTTTGTTGGTACTCAATGATTCGACTTCTTAAATATAAGAAGCGCTCTAGTTCTACGACTGAAGGTTTTACGATATCGCCTTGCGGGCGATTACTTGGCATACAATCGACAGAACTAGTAAAGGAAAAATGAAAATTGTTAACCTAGTCTGTACGGCATAACAGAAGGTTACACTATTGACTAAACGGGTCCCCGGCAACGGCGCCAAAAACTTGATCGCGACTTTCTATGTCTAATACAACCTAACTGCAAGTGCACAGTCTATCGCGTAGTAATAATAGATATCGATCCCACAGGGACTCGTAATCAAACTAGTGTTCTCGGGAGTTACTATGTTTAGCTAGGTAGAATATGTTTAAGGGAATAAGATTGTCACTAATAGGGAACTAAGAATGCTACTTAGATTGTAAATGATTGAATCGATATGCAGTAATTGTGTTCTTCAGGGATTTGACAAGTTACTGGTGTATGAAATAATTTTCAAAGTTTATTTAAGCAGAAAATGGTGATTTGAAGACTCTCGCCTCACGATGGTTATTGACGCTAATCATAATTCTAAGGGCCAAACGTACACTTTCGTATCCCATTCGGGGTTAAAATTATTTTTTGGAAATCTCTAAGTTCTAATTCATTTTAAAGTGCTTTCGCTGTTATTAAAATGAATGACTAGTGTTTACTATCTGACCTTACCGCAGCTTTCGCTTGTTGGTTCATATCTTAATTAATTTCCCACATTTGTGGCAAAACTACTTTTAAATAAGTTCTCGCTTTCGCGACGAAGATTATTCAGTAAATTAATTTTAAACACTCAGACCATAAATTACTTTTGAAAAGAAAGTTTTTCAACCAGTTGTTATCAAATCCCATTCGAATTATTACCACATATCGATTACTTAAGTTTAGCTAGACATGGATTTGGGAAAGATAAAACATAATCAACAATAATAAATAATGATTTGCATTATAATAAAACTGGAAATACGATTGAAATGAGAAATCTGTAAATATTCCAATTGGCCTTTGGGCAGATCCTCCACAGATGTTGGCAGGATTCTGGTCTCTATGCCAATTTGATCGTACAATGAAAGTAGAAATTACAGAAGAATGAAAATGGAATACAGAAGAAGTAAAGAGAAACAAATAAGAAAATTAAACTGGAAAATATGCTCTGGAAATAAATTTGGCAGCACTTCGTTGTATGAATGCGGCTCCCTTTCTGAGGTCCCCTTCTTCCCGTTTTATAGAAGTGGAATTCTAACGGTTATCATTGAAGATGATGGACTTTGAGGCAGATAATTCAGGGAGTAGTGGTCCACTCTGTGGGAATTGGAACTGCTTCTGTTACGTGAAATTGAAGTGGGGCGTTTTTGCCTGCATGACGGTCGTCACAAGGTGTGACGGTCGTCACCCGTGTGACGCTCGTCATGGAGCTGTGACGGTCGTCACATCAGCAAAAACAGCTTCCTGCGCTTTTCATGATGTTTTCACTCTTTTTTCGTCCATATTTCATCTGAGATTTCTTCTTTTCTTCATGTTGCCTTGTTTAGACGTGATCGTTGAATACCTGCAAAACATCAAACAAATAACACGGAAGTAACCCGAAATCGGATCGAAAACGGTTAAACTTTAGTTGAATTATGCATTAAAATATATATACGATTTCGTGTTATCAATAGTCACCTGCCTAAGAAGGGCCTCTTTGCTTCATCTGCAACCACAACTGAGTGGTCTGAGCGCTTGATGGGTTTATCAGCAGAGAGTGTTGTTCGGTTTGATAGAGATATGTTGGGTACTGAGGTCATATTCAGTTGCAGGGGGTTTCCAAACGTGTCGTTGATAGGAAGAAAAAGCTGTATCAACTATAATCCATCTCTACTTGTCAGACAGTTTGCATATGCTTTGAGAGTTCCGCCAAAGGATGAAGAGGTGCAGGAATCTCTGTACCTCACTGGTCTTCTAGAGGGGGATATGTTATCTAAGCTTCAGCATGCCTGGAATGATATCAGTAGATGAGGGAAATCTTTGTTGGGTAAGGGTAATAGCCAAGCTTATGCTCCGTATGTGACCTGGGTCAAGACCAGAGCAGAGACCATAGGGATGCCATTTCCACCTGCTAAGCAGGAGTGCCCTCCAGTGGTGGAAGAGCCTACTACCGTGCCTATTCAGCAGTATAATCAGGTGTTAGCCGAGAAGGAAGAACTGAAAAACGCCAATGAAGAGTTGGAGAAAGAGTTGGCACAGATCAGAAGCGAGAGAAACGAAACCGTCCACTCCTTCAAGAAGCAGACAGAGTTGGTGAATAGGTTAGGTACGGATTTGACTAAGCAGATAGCTGATCATGAGCATTTGGGTCTGGACTTCAAATCTGTCAATGACGTACTGGCCACCAAGAAGCAGCACTTGGATGAAGCATACCGGAGAATATCCAAGTTTAATCAGCAGTGGAATGCCACTTTAGCCAGCAACAAAGAGAGGGAGGATAAATTGAAACAGCAGATCTCCAAATTGAAGGCTCGGGTGAAGGCTAGTGAGAAGAAGTTTGATGAGGAAACTGCTCGCAGATATGCCACGGAAGACCTGCTAAACAAAACTTTCGCTAACCTGAAAGATCGCAAGCAGAGGTTTGAGTCTAAGAAGCGAAAGTTAGAAGATTGCTTTGGCCAGGGAGCGTAGGAAGATTCTGTTGAAGGACTTCAGTGCATTATTATGCAGAGAGAGTTGCTTGTTGAAGGGTTACTCACTCGGCCCGATCACCCAAAGACAAAAGAGTTTCTAGAAGAGTTTCGTGCTCGTTGTCACACTTAATTATCTATGTAACCCTTTGTATTTCTCTGATTCTTGCTGTAGGCTGACCATCACCAGGCTTGTTGGTCGAGGTCATGCTATTGATTTCCCATGTATTCATTGACTTTGTACTGCTGCCTTGTTGGCCCATATATATGAGATGTTATTTCAGTGACTAGATCCGGACTTCTTGTTATCAGCACTGGCACTCAAATCGGGGGAGAAATTTCCCTAACACACAGACACACGTTTGCATTTGAATAAATCATTTGCATAGCAGGTACCTTTAGCTGTCTCCTAACCCTCTGTTGATACAGGTTCCAGGATTGCCGATCAGCGAATTCATCGCTACTCTACCAAAAGCAACTGCAAAAAAGCCATGGATCAGATGCCGACTGAGATGCAAGAGATGCGCGATAGGATGGCATAGTTCATGCAAGTGATGGAGACTGTGGCCAAGGGCCAGGAGCAGCTGCAGACTCTAGTGCAGCCTCTGATTGCTAGGGTTGACAGCCATGGTGTGCTACATGGCGGAATTGCTACTGATCCTCCTCATGGCGAGACTCTCCAAGCTGGTGATGTGGTACCAGTGGTTGTCCTCAATATGAATGAGAACGGTAACAGAGCTGGGAACGGAAATGTGACTGGTAACGGCAATGGGCATGTGGAAACTAATGGAAACATTGGTGCTGGGAATGTTGGTTTCAATGTTGGAATCGAGAATGCTGGTCTTGGTGCTGGGAATACTGGTATGGGTATTGGTGTTGGAAATGCTGGATTTGTGGGTAATCAAGGCTATGGCAATCAGGGTTATGGAAATCATGGTTACGACAATCAGGGCTTCGGTAACGCAGGTTTTGGCAATGCAAGCAACAATGGTGTTGGAATGGGTGCTGGTTTCGGGCCATGCAATCAGGGTTTTGGCAATATGGGGGTGGTCCCAGGATCAATCAGGCTGGTTTTGGTCCTAATACCGCTTATGCTGGGTGTGACAACGGGGATTCTCACTGGGGCGAAGATCGACAAGAAGATGCTTTCCCTCCGCCAGGCAGGGATCTTGAGATGCCCACTGGCAGTGATAGAAGGTTCAGGTTGTTGGAAGAACAGATGAGGAATCTTGCTAATTAGAACTCTACAGGGTTGGACGTGGCCAACATGGGATTGGTTCCTGGTTTGAGGGTGCCACTCAAGTTCAAAGCGCCCACTTTTGACAAGTATAAGGGGGATACTTTCCCGAGGGTTCACGTGCGATCTTACTATCGGAGAATGTCCGCCTACTCTGATGACGAAAAGATGCTGATGCATTTTTTTCTAGGACAGCTTGTCGGGACCGTCATTGGAATGGTACATGGGGTTAGAGCCTACTCAGATTGGTAGCTGGAAGGAGTTAGCAGAAGCTTTTGTCAAGCACTACCAATATAACAACGACCTTGCGCCGAACAGGGTCCAACTCCAAAATCTTTCTCAGAAGAATGGTGAGAGTTTCAAAGAATACGCCCAAAGGTGGTGTGAGCTTGCAGCCATGGTGCACCCACCCATGGTGGAACGTGAGTTGGTGGATATGTTTGTGGGCACTTTCTCTGGGTTGTATTATGACAGGCTTATCAATTGTATGACGAGTAACTTTTCTGAGTTGATACTCTTGGGGGAACGTATCGAGAATGGTGTTAAGATTGGTAAGATTCAAGCGGGAGAGTCAACCTCAGCTGGAGGTGGTAAAAAGGCTTTTGGGAACAAGAGACAGTGGGATAGTAATTAAGTATACAGCTCACGAGGAAGAGGTAGAGGTCGAAACCAATACCCTCAGCAGCAGATTGCTAGTGTGACAACTCCTGTACCTCAACAGCAACAACAACAGCCACAGCAGCAATAGGGACGACAAAATGTTGCTCCACAAAGATATCAAGGCCGGATAGGGATGTGAAGAGAGTATTTGATGCACCTCCATTTCCATATGCTCAGCTCCTTCCAACTTTGTTACAGCTGCAACTTTTCGAGAAAAGGACGTTGGCTCCGTTAAAGGGAACACCTCCTTTTGGGTATGACGCTAATGCGCATTGTGAATTCCACTCCGGGGCTCCCGGTCATAGCATCGAGAACTGTCATGCTTTCAAGCACAAGGTGCAAGATTTGTTAGATAGCAAGGCTATAAACTTCGGTAATGAGACGCCCAATATTGAGAAGAATCCGATGCCAGCTCACGGATCTGCGCAGGTGGGTGCCATATTGGAAGATGCTAGTCTGAATTTGGTTATGAGTGTGGATGAATTGAAAACACATCTGGGTTATATCAAGGGCAGATTGCTGAAAGGGGGAGTGTTCCCTGGTTGTGATGCTGATTGTGTTGATTGTTTGGCCCGGCCTGAGGGTTGTGATAATCTGAGAAGAGGTATTCAAGGGCTGATTGACGAAGGTACATTGCAATTCGACCGTACTGCTGAAGAGAAGCCTATTGAGGCAACAGCTAAAAAGCAGGGTGAAGTTGCAACGATTACAATCCCGTTTAAGACTGTCACGATATCGGCGCCTCCCAAGCGGCCGACTATCACAATAACCAAAGCTGGAACCATTCCGTACGAAAGCACTAAAGCCATCCCTTGGAATTATGGGGCGGATGTTTATTGCAATGGGGAGAAGATTAACCTGGCAAGCCCGCCGGTAGGGTCAGTGGACAACCTTGTGGGGGCAGGGGGCATAACCCACAGTGGTAGAATCTTTGCGTCACCAGAAGTAGAAGCTGAGAGAACTTCCCGAGGGAAAGGTAAAGTCAATGAAGAGGGACCTTCTCAAGAAAAGGAAAAAGAGGCCTTGACCAAAGATGTGGAAGAATTCATGAGATTAATTCGGAAGAGAGATTATAAAATTGTCGACCATCTCCAGCAAACGCCTTCCAAAATCTCGATTTTGTCATTGTTGCTTTGTTCTGAAGCTCACCGGAATGCTTTGCTGAAAGCACTTGACGCTGCCTATGTACCCCAGGAGATATCCGTGAATCAGCTCAAAGGAGTGATTGCGCACGTGAATGCGGGGCATGGCATTGGCTTTACAGATTTTGTTCTATCACCCAGGGGCTACAACCATAACAGTGCGTTGCATATTTCTGTTGAGTGTAGGGACATTGTTATGTCTCATGTCCTTGTTGACACTGGTTCGTCCTTGAATGTTCTGCCTAAGAAGGCGCTGTTGAAGCTAGATACCCGAGGTATAATATGCACGCCCAATGACTTGGTAGTGAGGGCTTTTGATGGGACTAGAAGGTCCGTGTTTGGAGAATTGACTTTTCCAATCCAGGTTGGTCCGGAAGTATTTGATACCGTGTTTTATATCATGGACATACAACCAACTTATAGTTGTTTGCTTGGATGACCATGGATTCACGCTGTAGGGGCTGTAACATCTACGTTGCACCAAAAGCTTAAGTATATGGTCGGTGGTAGCATTGTCACCATATGTGGGGAAGAAGACATCCTGGTTAGTCACCTGTCATCGTTCAAATATGTCGAAGTGGATGGTGAGATCCATGAGACATTGTACCAAGCCTTTGAAGGAGTGCAGATCAGAGATAAATCTCCTGTCGTAAGCAGTGGGCCAGAGGTGGCTATGTCGTCGTACAGAGAAGCCCAAGCGGTAGTTCAGATCGGGGAGATCAAAGGTTGGGGTCATGTTCTGGAGATTCCTGTTAAGCAGGACAAGTTCGGCTTAGGGTATCGTCGGTCGTCGTCATCTTCTTTACAGAGCGCGCCAAAGTTCAAAGGGTCGATTGTGTTCACTTTGGGAGGAGTCAGTTTTAAGCAGATCAATATTGTGTCTGACAGTGAAGATGGAGATAGCGACTGTGACATGGATTCATGGATCAAGCCCAGCGAGCCAGGACAAAGCCTATGCAACTGGTCTATCCAGGACTTTATTCAAGTGACGCCGAAACAATAATGCCTTGTTTTTTCGATTATTGTACAATCCTATGTCCTACCCGGGGCATAGTGATTTTATTTCAGGGCCTACTTGCTTATGTGTATGCTTTGCTTTAATCATCAAATAAAGGCGTTTTCCTCATGCAAATTTTGTGATCCCTGTTTTTCTATTTTTCATTGTACAATAAAATGGCAATGTGGTTGTGTGCTTCGTTTGCATATCATTTGAAGCATTTAACCCTTTCTCTTGCAGGATCCATATTTCAGATGACACCGATCAAGATCTCCCTATGACTCGCTTCGACATTGAGCATCCGATATTTCAAGCCGAAGAAGAGATTGTTGAGGACGACGACTTACTAGAAGAGCTGACTCGTCTGTTGAAACAAGAAGAGAGAATCATTCTGCCTCATCAGGAGGATATTGAAGTCATTAATTTGGGTTCGGAAGAGGTTGTCAGGAATGTCCGGATAGGGGCTGCACTGCAAAGTGATATCAAGCAGAGACTTTTCGAAATGCTTCGAGAGTATAGTGACATATTTGCTTGGTCTTATGAAGATATGCCTGGGTTAGACACCGATATTATGGTCCACCGCTTTCCATTGCATGAAGACTGTCCTCCAGTCAAGCAAAAGCTCAGAAGAAGGAAACCAGATATGGCTGTAAAGATTAAAGAGGAAGTACAGAAACAGTGGGACGCTGGTTTCCTGGATGTTACAACTTACCCTCCTTGGGTCGCCAATATAGTACCTGTACCGAAGAAAGACTGTAAGGTACGGATGTGCGTTGACTACCGGGATCTGAACAAGGCGAGCCCTAAGGATGACTTCCCGCTTCCTCATATTGACGTGTTGGTCGACAACACTGCTTAATTCTCTGTGTTTTCCTTCATGGGCGGCTTTTCGGGCTATAATCAGATTAAGATGGCGCCGGAGGATATGGAGAAAACAACTTTTATTACCCCATGGGGAACGTTCTGCTACAAAGTGATGCCTTTTGGTTTGAAGAACACTGGGGCAACATATCAACGTGCTATGACGACACTCTTTCACGACATGATGCATAAAGAGATCGAGGTCTATGTTGATGATATGATTGCCAAATCCCAGACGGAGGAAGAGCATCTCGTGAATCTTCTGAAATTGTTTGAGAGGCTTAGGAAGTTCAGGCTGAGGCTGAATCCTAATAAGTGCACCTTCAGGTTGAGGTCTGGTAAGCTACTGGGGTTCATTGTTAGTGAAAAAGGAATTGAGGTTGATCCTGCTAAAATAAAAGCGATACAAGAAATGCTAGCGCCAAAAACAGAGAAAGAGGTTCGTGGATTTTTGGGGAGGTTGAACTACATTGCCCGGTTCATATCTCACCTTACTGCCACGTGTGAGCCAATGTTTAAACTATTGAAAAAAGATCAGGCAATTGTCTGGAATGAAAATTGTCAAAAGGTGTTTGAAAGAATAAAATAATACTTGTAGGAACCTCCGATTTTGATACCCCCAGTAGCCGGGAGACCACTGATCATGTACTTGACGGTTCTTGAGAACAATATCGGTTGTGTTCTCGGTCAATACGACGAGACTGGACGAAAAGAGCATGTGATCTATTACTTGAGTAAAAATTTCACAGACTGTGAGTCCCGTTACTCAATGCTCGAAAAGACGTGTTGTGCACTTGCCTGGGCTGCCAAACGTCTGAGACAATACATGCTAAATCATACAACCATGCTGATTTCGAAGATGGATCCGATCAAATACGTCTTTGAAAAGCAGGCACTTTCAGGAAGGATCGCCCGATGGCAGATGGTACTAACAGAGTACGATATATAGTATGTCACGCAAAAGGCTATCAAAGGTATCGTACTGTCAGAGTACCTGGCTGAGCAGCCCATCGATGATTACCAGCCGATGAAGTTTGATTTTCCTGACGATGATATCATGTACTTAGAGATGAAAGACTGCGAAGAGTCGTTGCATGGTGAAGGTCCTGAGCCGGGTTCCCAATGGCAATTGATTTTTGACGGTGCTGTTAATTCATATGGAAGTGGAATTGGGGCAATCATTACGAAACCCCATGGGACGCGCATCCCGTTCACTGCTAGATTGACATTTCCAGTTACCAATAATGAAGCTGAATATGAGGCGTGTATCATGGGTCTCGAGGAGGCTATCGATTTGAGGATTAAAAATCTTGATGTGTATGGAGACTCTGCGCTAGTCTTGAACCAGATCAAGGGAGAATGGGAGACTCGTCAGCCCAATCTGATACCGTACATGAATTATGCAAGGAGGTTGTTGCCTTTCTTTGACAGAGTAGAGTTTCACCATGTGCCACGGGCAGAAAATCAGATGGCTGATGCCCTTGCGACATTGTCTTCAATGTACAAACTTAACTTC
Organism: Lathyrus sativus; assembly: GCA_963859935.3. Lineage (NCBI taxonomy): Eukaryota > Viridiplantae > Streptophyta > Magnoliopsida > Fabales > Fabaceae > Lathyrus > Lathyrus sativus. The sequence continues at coordinate 324,560,848 of OZ012736.1, forward strand.
TGGAATGATGCTCCCAGAATAGTGATTTCTCGCCTTGATAGGCCCACATTTATATTCGCCATTGAGGAAGCTTCCGATGGCAAGCCGTGGTATTTTGATATCCAGAATTTCCTAAAGAACCAAGGGTATCCGACTGGGGCATCCAGCCGCGATAAGAAGACTCTTAGGAGATTGGCTGGCAATTTCTACTTGAATCCAGATGGTGTTCTGTACAAGAGAAACCATGAGTTGGTGCTTTTGCGATGTGTTGATGAGAAAGAAGCTAATCTGCTCATGGAGGAGGTCCACGAGGGAACCTTTGGCACGCATGCCGGCGGACATGCTATGTCTCGAAAGTTATTACGGGCAGGGTATTATTGGCTGGCGATGGAAAGAGACTGTTTCAAGTTTACAAAGAAATGTCATAAATGCCAGATTTATGCAGACAAGATTCAGGTGCCGCCGAGCCCTTTGAATGTTATGGCGTCCCCGTGGCCTTTCTCCATGTGGGGCATTGATATGATTGGAAAAATTGAGCCCACCGCATCCAATGGACACCGGTTCATCTTGGTAGCTATCGATTACTTCACCAAATGGGTTGAAGCAGCGTCTTACGCCAATGTCACCAAGCAAGTGGTAGCCCGGTTTATCAAAAAGGACATCATTTATCGTCACGGCATCCCCGAAAGAATCATTACTGACAATGGTTCGAACCTGAATAACAAGATGATGAAGGAATTGTGTCAGAATTTCAAGATTGAGCATCATAATTCATCTCCCTATCGGCCCAAGATGAATGGCGCTGTCGAAGCAGCCAATAAGAACATCAAGAAGATAGTTCAAAAGATGGTTGTGACATACAAAGACTGGCACGAGATGTTGCCCTTCACTTTACACGGTTATCGTGTGACGGTATGCACATCAACCGGGGCAACACCTTTTTCACTGGTGTATAGTATGGAGGTTGTCCTACCATTAGAAGTTGAGATTCCTTCCTTGAGAGTATTGCTCGATGTCCAACTAGTTGAGGCAGAGTGGGTAATGAATAGGCTGAATCAGCTCAGTTTGATGGATGAGAAGAGACTTGCATCTATCGCATATGGTTGGTTGTACCAGAGTCAGATGAAGAAAGCTTACGACAATAAGGTGCGCCCTCGAAGCTTTCAGACGGGCGATCTTGTGCTGAAGAAGATTCTCCCACCACAATCAGATCACAGGGGCAAGTGGACTCCCAACTATGAAGGTCCATATATCGTTCGAAAGGTCTTCTATGGAGGAGCCTTACTGTTCTCCACCATGGATGGCGAAGATTTTACATCCCCTGTGAACTCGGACCCAGTTAAAAAATACTTTGCTTAAAGAGACCTGCTGGACAGAAAAAAGAAAGTCCAGGCAAAAATGGGGCATCCCGGCGAACCAAAAAGAAAAAGAAAAAGGTTCGGGCAAAAATAAGGGATAAAATTGAAAAGATGTACACCCGCGAAGTCGAAAACCTGAGAAGGCGACTTCGTCAAAAAAAGGTATCCCGGTAAATCGAAAACCCGCAAAAGGCGATTCAGGCCAAAGTTAGGGATTGAAAAAGCAAATGACTGCGGTCCGAGTTTGATACTGCATTGTTTAGTGGTTTGGGAGTACCTGAGGGTCGATTATCCAAGTCAATCTCTTCCGAAGATGGAGTATCGGGAAAGCGTCAGAGTCAGGCGAGTCATAGGAGGATCAGCTCATAGTGTTCGTTTGTACCACGTTGCCGACATGTATACAAATTTCTTTGTATCTCTGTACATACTTGTATTTATTCTAGTAACTTCCTATTTTCAGGAGTTGCATCCATTGTAAAAATTTCGCCTATTTACAGGCCCGTTATCAATAAACGCACACTATTCAGTACTTGATGTTTATTTCTTGTTTTGGCTTTTACTGTTTTGTTTGTGGAAAACGCCGATGTTTTTGACAAACTCGCATGTGCATAAACTTGCAGGCCTCGGCCAATAATTGTTAAAACTTTGAATTGACTGAGCGATTGTCACGACTATTGAGCTGGATATTTCCTTTTGTATAGGATAACTTGTTATTGCTCATGTTTTGCAGGGTCGTTACCTTTGCAGCAAACAGCTAAGGGATTGTGTTTCCCCAGCCAGAGTCCCTTAACGTAGGAGCAGGCTCTAGGTTATCTTATTACTCCCCAGCAGATGAAAGTCGCATTTTTATCCCCACACGAGTCGTATGCGAGTTAGCAAGCAGTCAGGCAGTGATGTGCATCTCCAGCAAGTGGTGGTCATGTGTACATGTAATCCCCAGTGAAGTCCACACAGGGCACACCCAAGTTGTTAGTGGTTTTGAAAGGAAAGTTCATCCCCGCGCAGGATGGTTTTTTCTGTTTCTCCAGCAGGTTGTTTCTCCTCCAATAGGTTGATCATCCTCAGCAGAGTTCGTAACTCCGGATCGTAAGACTATCCCCCAACAGGATTGTTGCTCCCCCAGCGAAGTAGGTTCACCTTTCCAGCATTTATTTTGCTGGAATAATTTTGTGATACCCGGTTATCCCAGCGGAGTTGGCTTTGTCTTCAGCATTTATTTTGCTGATGCGGTTCTGTATCCAGCCTTTCTCCGGCAGCCCGAGCCTGCATTTGCATCATATCTGCATTGCATAGCAATTTACCCAAATGCGTAGCATTTCCATGCCGTATGGATCATTACGCCATTTTCAAACATATGCATTTTGAAACATAAGCCAGGTTGGTTACCTCTTTGTTTTCAGGCGTTCTTCCCTGCAGGTAATTGGAATTCTTGTGCAGGGTGGTTTTCATATATTCAGATTTTTAGCATGAGATATGTGATGATAGCGTTCGTCCTATCATATGTGCCTCATCAGAGTTGCTTGGTTAAGTTTTTCTTCTTCCCCGGTGGAGTTTTCTTTAAACGGCTTCACAATTAGACTTTGGAGTTGTTGCCGGAAATTCCCCAGCGGAGTTTTCCTCGGGTTGCTGTCACGTCAACATTTCAAAAGAGAAAGATTTCAGAGATTAGACATCTGAAGTCATTACTCATCGTCAAGGTTAATGTATGGAAGTTGACGTCAGAATTTCCCCGGTAGAGTTCTCCTCAGATTGCTGTTACGGCTTCATAATTAGACCTTGGAGTTATTTTCAGCATTGAATGGCTTCATAATTAGAATTTAAAGTTGTTATCAGAAATTACCCAGAAGAATTCTAGAAGGCTTCATAATTAGACATTGGAGGTCGACAGAGTTTTCCTTGAATTGCTGTTACGTCAGCATTACACGGCTTCATGATTAGACTTTGGAGTTTGTCGTCAGCATTACAGACTTCATAATTTGACTTTGAAGTTTGGCAGAATTTTCCTCGAGTAGCTATTACGTCAGCATTGCAGACTTCATAATTTGACTTTGAAGTTCGGCAGAATTTTCCTCGAGTAGCTATTACGTCAGCATTGCAGACTTCATAATTTGACTTTGAAGTTCGGCAGAATTTTCCTCGAGTAGCTATTACGTCAGCATTGCAGACTTCATAATTTGACTTTGAAGTTCGGCAGAATTTTCCTCGAGTAGCTGTTACGTCAGTATTGCAGACTTCATAATTTGACTTTGAAGTTTGGCAGAAGTTCCCTTGAGTGGTTTTTACGTCATCATTACACGGCTTTATAATTAGACTTTGGAGTCGTCGTTAGCAATTCCCCAACAGAGTTTCCTCTAATTGCTGTTACATCAGCATTACAGCAGCTTCATGATTAGACTTTAGAGTTTGTTGTCAGAAAGTTTTATTCAGCATCAAACGGCTTCATAATTAGACTTTGGAGTTCGTCAGCATTGAATGGATTCATAATTAGACTTTGAAGTTGTTGCTAGTTTTCCCTGCAGAGTTGTTTGTTCAAGTCTCCGGATGCCTGACACCGCGCTTTTATTTAGTGTGATGCTCGTTTCTTCGGAAATGGAAGATCCAGGATAGTACATGGATGTCGCGCTTTACATGGTGCCCACTTATTGTAGGGTATAATGTGGATTCGACACCTGTGGCGTCACACAGGTGGTTGATGTTGAAACCAGTTTCTTTATCGGATGATTGATCAGTTGTTGCCATGACAACCAGATTCAATTGTCTGGATGTGTTGTTCCCCTAAGCAGTTTGTACAGTTTATTTTTTCGGTTAGCAAATTTCCGGGTTTCTTTGGTATTCAACCGTCTTCTACCTCGATTGTTCGAAAGTCGTACGCTTTTCATCCAGTCAGGTCCAAGCCGCTTGAATAGGGACAGCTGTTGCACCCCAAAATTTGCCTAACTTTTTCTTACTTGGGTTTTGTTTCATTGCATTAGCATATCATTGATCTAACATTTGCATAACATAGCATTGCTCATTTGTGCAGGGGATCAAGTGTGGTTTATATCAAGAGGATCCTTTCTAGAGGTCATATGCAAGCTTGAGAAGGCACCAAGGTCATCGAGAAGAAGGTTGTTTTCTTGAGAGGTTCAGTTGTTTGTATGTGGTTAATCTCCTAATCTGAGGACCAATTGAAGATCATCAGTGGGTTGTAGAGCCTTGATCAAGGAGAGAGGGTGTGGATAGAGCTCATAGAGTGCCTTGAGGGTCATGGTGGAGCTCAATCAAGTCATTGTGCCAAGTGTGAAGAGCCACAGTTGAGGGTGTTGCAATTAGGGTTTTCATCTGAGTAACCCTAAGTCAACTGTACAATTGAAGAGGATCAAAGCTTAATTGTAAGTCTTTGTGATCATGGATAGTTGTGTTGAGATACATGAGGTGATATTCCATGATCAATCCAAGAAGAATCCCAAGTGTGAGGAGTTGCTAAATTAGGGTTCTCAGGGTAAAATCCCCTATTTAGTGCCTAACTTCAAGACCACTCATCTCAAGATACAAGTTTCATCTCCACTTTTGGCCAACATGAGACTTGTAGAGCATGTTCTTAGATTTAATTTGAGTACTAGAAGTCCTCCATTGGATTTATAGAACTCAAGTTATGGCCCAGACAAGTTACAGGTCATCTGAGGAATGTGAAATTTGTTTGTGAAAGTTCACCAACTTCCAAGGAACATTTAACCTAGAAGGGTGTTTCTCATAAACTTTTGGCCAACATGAAATTTGTAGGTCTTGATCTTAGCTTTCCAAATTGTGCTAGAAGTCTTCCATCTGATTTGTAGAACTCAAGTTATGAGGTTTACAAGTTGGGGGTATTTTGGGAAAGTGAGATTATAGGTCATTTGGCATTATAGGTCATTTTCACTATCTTGCAAGCTTCAAATGAAGTTTGTTTCAACATAAAACTTTCTCAAAATGATGTCTTTAGGTCAACCATATCCACATGATGAGTTGATTTGGCCTAGGGTGAGACTTGGTTTGAGAAATTTGGCAAAAGGGAGAATTTAAAGGCATTTAAGTGAAAAATTCAAGATTAATACTTTTTATGCTCAAACAAGGCAAGTGAGTACTCATTTTAATCAGAAAAGTCATTTTGAGTACATTGGCAATATTGGAATTTTAATTTGTGGTCCAATTCATGGTGGTTTGACTTGTAACTTCATAAATAAGCAACACATCTAAACTTGGTCATGGGATGAATTCAAGCTCTCTAATCACTCTCTACACTCTCACCAGACTACAGGGGATTGAATTGAAACTTCTTGGAGAAGATTTGAGTGCCAATGCGTGTTTACCATGTTTGAATTTTTCAAAGAAAATTGAAAGTTGGATATTCTGAGTTGGGCCTTAATTGGACTTCTAAAGCCCACAAAATACTTCTATATAAGTTCTGCGAATGATTCAAAGCAATTTTTGGTGATTGATTCGTGCCATAACCCAGAGATTGAATTTGGAGTTTCAAGAGGAGAAGTGAAAATCGTGATTTCAATTCCAGACTAATTCAATGCAAATTGGAGTTACAAACACCTTCAACATCAAGCATTGAGTAGATCTGCACAATTTGAAGCTAAGAATCGTGTTCTAGATACCTCAATTTCAAGCTCTAACACAAGTATGTAGTTTTCAAAATTGTTGAAGATTCATCATGATTTTGCATATGTTAGCATGCAGCTAGGCTTTATGAAGTTGCTTAGATGGATTTTGGATCATTAATTGACAGATTAGAGACAATTTAGGATGCGGTGTGATTTCTGTTTGGAATTGGTTTGGCCTGATCTTGAGGTTTCAATACGATCTAATTAGTTGAGGATGATCAGTAAAGCATAAGGAACAGATCTATGGTTTTAGATTGAGAATTGGTGAGATTTCAGAATCAGGTGAATTTTAAGATCTCCATCGTGTTTTGATTTTTGTTGAGGATTAGAGAAAATGAACATGATATTTGAGTTCTACATGAAATTTGGAGTGAGACGGTATATGTTTTGTTAAGCTTTGATGACCTGCAACTTAGGGACCGCCGGAGAAGATGATCGGAGGTCATCTCCGGCCACCATGCTTGATCTCCCTCCTTTTTCCAGTTTAAACGAAGAAGACGAAGTTTCCACCCTTGGATCAGCCTGAGACTTGGACTTTGTATGCACATCCAACGACCACATTTTAACTTCAGAATTTGAGTTTTGGCTGTGAAACGCAGCGTTCCATTTATTCGCTGGCAGCGTGTTATCCCCTAGATTAGCTTGACCAGTCAATTGATCCAACGCCTCCCATTTTATTTCAGCATTTTTATTTTGTTTAATTCATTTCTTTTTATTTTAATTGCATTTTCATTCTAAAATTCATTTTAAATTCAATATTCCTCAGAAAAATAAAATAAAAATATGTCCATGATCCTGATTTTATTTGTGATTTTGTGATGCTTTAATATTTCATGTTTGCCTGATTTTCCATTTATTGAGCATTTTCTCATTTTCTTTAATTTCTTTATTTTTCATTTTTGATGCATGATTTTGTTGATTTTTGTTCTTGCAGTTGGTATTGAGTTTGGGGCTGATTCTTTGCTAGCTAGTAGATTAGAAATGCATGATCCCCTATGATTTAATTTAGATTTTTTAGACAACATTAAGTTCTTTTTTGGGTTAGGATCATTAGACTTTCCTTTTTAGGGTTTTAATGTGATACCTTGTGATTTAAGATTTCTTTAGGTGACTTCCCTTTAGATTAAGGCTCTGATCTCTTGCCTATAGGTCCTTAACATGTTTAGGTTCCCTTAAAAAGTTTTCTAGGATTTTAGAAGTAGTTTTAGTATTTTAATTGGATTTAATACTTAGGATAGTTTTAAGTTGTTTTCAACATAGCACTTGCTTTAGATTGACCTCCATGGTGGCCTTTAGTGCATAATAAGTTTGCTAATCTTCTTTGATGGTGTTTTAGACAAGCTTAAGCTTCTGTTTGCTTGATGGTGATGCTTGATTTGGTGTTTAGGCCTTCTTTTAGGAGCTTTCTTTGAGCTTGTTCAATTAGGGTTTAGGAAGAGCTTAGTTGCTTTCTCTTTTTTCAAATAAACATGGATTGCTTTGTTTGCTTTCCATTTTCATCCTATGATTCAAGGTCCCTATGTGAAAGCCTCATCTTTCCTTTGGAAGGATGTGTGGCATTTTATAAGAGGTAGAACCTTTGAGGATGCCTTTCTCAGATGACTGGTTGAGTGTCAGGAGGGATTCCCTTGGTTTCCTTCCTGCTTCCCATCATCAATCCAATATTTTTGGTGTTAATTCTCTTCTTTTGTTGTAGCTTGTTGAAGAATGAAGATGAAGACTTCTCTTGGAGGTGGCTTGAAGTTGTTTGTTTGTTGTTTGATTGATTGTTGTTTGTCTGCTTTGCTGTTGAGCTGTTTATCTGCCTTTTTGTCTTTTGTTTTTTTTTCCTGACTGCTCTGCTTTGCTTGTGTGACTGATTGACTGTGTGTTGCATTTATACTAGGTTTCTCATATAGTGATCTAGGCTTAAGAGCATCCTAAAGGTTGAGAATAGCTCCCTTTGCTTGTCTGCATCTAGAGGTTGAGTCTGGCTCCCTCTGCTTGACTGTTATTGATTGGCTTTGCTTGCTGGCTTAAGGTTGAGTCTGTCTCCCTTGCCTGTGTTTGTGTGTTGCCTTTGGGCTTGCTTGCTCTATAATTTGAGCTGGGCTCCTTCTGCTTGTTTGTTGCATTGCATGCATTTTATTTACAGTTTTTTCTTTTCATTTATTTTCCTTTGCTGTTTGTTTTCCTTTGCCATGTTCCCCTAGGAACTCTGACTTCTCTTGTTCAAGAGAAGTTATGACAGACATTAGGGTTCTAACCATGCATGATAACATTAGGTAGATTCCCTCCTAACCTCAACCATAGGTTCAATTTTGCATGACAACTTTAGGATTGGATTAGTTCCCCTTTAGTGCGTCTTTTCTCTTCTCATCTGCAAACAAATCAAGATACAGTAATAAAGGTTAATTGACGTTGTACGCTACGAGCCTTAAGTATGGTAACCTTTGGATGACATGCGACGCATTCACTCTCAGGTCATAGTCTCTAGTGCGATATTAGTTGCAAACACCCATAAAAGATACTTCTCTAAAAAAACAGAAAATAAAGATCAAACTCTTTTTGTCCTCTTGGACCTTTAATCCTTGGAAACCTTTTTCAGAAGGAGAGTTTTGTTAACTCCCGGTTCTACCGCAAACGGTAAACGCCTAAGTCTCCGTCAAGCGAGTTTCATACACCAAACTGCTGGAACCGTCTGTTAACTTTACTCGGATAAAAAAGACAAACTTGTGTCTCTCGTGTCCCGAACTACGTTTGCTCTGATCTTTCACGCTGTGTGAAAGTATGTAGGCACGAGATATGATATCTCGGCGAGCAACCTTCCCCCGTAGTTAGGCGAACTACGTTGACTGTGATTTCTCGTTCCAGACGGGAATACGTAGGCATAAAGCGCGACGATTTGCCGAGTCATTTTCTTTTCTTTTCAGACCAGACCTTTAGCGTAGATAGATGTAACAAACCCGTCAGATAAACACAACAAGCATGGATCCATCGAGTACGATGGACGTGAGGGGTGCTAATACCTTCCCATTGCGTAACCGACTCCCAAATCTAGACCATGGTTGCAATGACCTTGTCTTATACCTTTTCGTCAGGTTTTTCCGATCGTTTCCTTTCCCTTTCTGTGGGATAAATAACGAAAGGTGGTGACTCTTCTATTTTGTCGGCCTCGTTTTTTGCAGTAGCGACACCAAGGAAGAAGAACAGTGCAGTCCAGGACCCCCAATTAGGGTTTTTGATCAGGAAAAGTCAATTGTGGTTTGAATTTTGATTTAAATAGTATTCCAATGGTGGAATCATGTTCCATGAATTTTATATGACTTATTGAAGTCCCCACAAGAAGTTTCAAGACCTCAGGGAACCTAGAACACTAACAGTCGATTTGGAGGTTTTCGATCGTTTGGTTCGTCTGACTAAAAAGTCAACTCATTGGCCAATAGGGTTTTGACCCAAAATTGAAGATAATTATGTTCTTAATGTTATATCATATCTAATCATGAATTTTGGTGACCATTGGATCAAGAATTGAGGAGTAATCGAAATGTCGGGAAATTAGGGTTTTGAAAGGGGCAAGACCATAACTTCCTAACCACACATCCAAATGGAGTGGTTCAAAGCTTGTAGGAAAGGTCTTGAGAAGTTCTAAAAAATTTCAAATGTCACATATGTGCAAAAAAATGAATAGATTTTGAGTTATGATAAAAAACAAGTCAAGAGGGGAAAAACACTTAAAGAAATTTCATGTTTTGGCACTTATAAGTCATGTTTTCCGCCAACTTCAAGAGGAATTTTGACCTAGTTCCACTTGGAATTTGAAAACGTGTAAATCATGAAAGTTGTAGATCATGATGAGGGGTTTCCAAAAAGTACAAGAAGTCCTCCATAGAATTTGTGAGCTAGGCGTTTCGAAGGAAGGAAGTTGGGGTCCCAAAGCTTGAAATATGAAACTTCAACTTGTCATGAACCAATGCACAAACTAGCCAATTGGTTCTTAACCACTTGGTTAACCCTTGATATGATGATTAGGGGTGTGATGATTGAAAATTCAAGAAGAATCCATGAGCAAAACCAAAGTTTTGGCCAAAAGCAGTATTAAAATCTTAGAAAGTACAAAAGTACATGATGAAAGAGATTGTTTTAAGAGTAAAATCTGCTGCAGCATGAAGATTCTCCTCTTTCCATCCCTCTAGTCACTTCCTACAGCTTGATCGCAGCCTGTTTTGATGCTAAGATGCATTGGAAACAAGCTTAATTTTGCAGAAGAGGATCACAAGAAGATTTGCCCTTCTTTCCCTCTAAAAGAAAATATTCAAGCCAAGACTTCAAATCTGTCCTCACCCTTAGCTCTCTTGTTTTCATCTATAAATAGAGCAACCTCTATGCATCTAAAAGACACCCGAACAATCCTCAGATCAAGAAGAAACAAGCCTTTCATCCTTGCCTTGCTCTTTCTTGCAATTGAAGCAAACTCACCAAAAGAACAAAATCTGTCTTGAACAGATTTCACACTAAATCAATTTCTATTTGAAACCTTCCACCAACACTTCACACAAACCATAAATGATGTTTTTGAAGCTTTTCCAACCATTACACCAACCAAAGACTTTGTATTTCAAAAAGTCAACCCTCAATACTAAGAACTTTCACTTTCTGCATAATATAGCACCACTCTCTGCTCAGACCTTCTCTAACCCTCATGACACCTCAAACACTTTGGATATAAAGTGTATCCATTGTCTAAACATCCATAGTTCAATTGTATCATCATTTTGTGGATCTGTCACAAAGAACTCCTTGTTGCTTCAAGTGTAAGCAACTCTGTCTTGCACAAAATTTGCTTGGAAGTAACCTGAGCTACTTGGACTTTGCATTAGAAGTGTGGAGCAACCATTCAGCTCATTCTCACTCAAATAGGCAGCTTGGTATCAAGGATTTCATTAGAGGTATTCAAGAGGTAAGTAACCTCCACTAAATATACTCATTTTTGCACCATGATCATGTTTGATGTGAATTAGTTTAGATCTGCCTAGAATCCCCCACAAGTCATATTTGGACTTGGATTGTGTTTGTTTCATAAATTTGCAACTGTCTTGAAGAATGGATGTTGGATTTGTTTTTTATTTTATTTTTACATTTGATGAACCGTATTCTGTTTTTTCCCAAGTTTGAGGACGTGTTAATGCTGGAACTCATTTACAAGTCATTATGCATATGTAAGACCATTGTTTGATGCAGAATGTGTATGTTTGTAAACTATGTTGTTCTGATGTTTTTGTTGATTGTTAAGTCTCTTAAATATGCCAATTATTGGTTTTATGGTTGAATTCATTTTGGATTGGTTTAAGAACTCATTTATGTGCCACTTGTTCTGATTGAGCCATATTTGAGGTGTTGAGTTGGTTTTGAAAGTGTTTTGAAGTTTTTTCATTGCAACTCATATGTCACAACTTCAACTCCATAGGTCATTTGCTACTTTACTTTGAGTTTGAGTTTCTAATGATCATGAACTCCATATATGATGTGTGTGAGCTTTCAAACTATTTATAGCATGATTGAATTGATCTCTAGGTGTGAAAATGCATTTTGACACATAATCTGCATTTGCCTTAGAATTTTAAGTTGTGTTCATTTTTAAAGAAAACTAAAAGCACCATTGAATTCCTCTTTCAACTTGAAGCAGTTTTGACCTAAACTTTGTTAAAAACCATGGAGTTTTGATCAAGTTTGAGTTGATCACGTTTTTGGTATTTCTTGCTTGCTTGGTTTGCATTTTTGCCCAGAAATCATTGCTTTTGAGGATTATGTATTTCTGGGGTGGTTTGATACATTGGATGTATCACCACCCCAGTGGTTATGACTTGCGCGCCTTGTGTTGCTTTGCCTTGCTTGCCTGCGTTCGATCCTGGCTAAGGACAACTCTTTTGCCATTTTGTGAATTTTCTCATGTTTTAACATATATTCATTCTTTCTCCTTGTTTAATCACATGCGTGCCTTGTGTAACACCCCACTTCCCAAAACAAATAAAATATGAATAACATAATAAAAATCAGAGTTTCCTTCCCAAGTGGGATATCACATAAAAATCACGTTTCCTTATAAAAAAGGTTTTTCTCCAAATACAGCGGAATATTTAAATAATACAATTAAATAAAAATTTTGATACGTTCGCAGGAAAAAAATAGGAGTTCAACATGAAACAATAAAAATGCCCAAGTCCCGTGCTACGTATCAGAGCATCCTAGACTCGACAGTCACACCAATATCCAAGCTAGCTAAGCACCTGGATTATCTGTACTTCCGAAGAAGCACAGACCACAACAACAACAAGGGGTGAGAAATCATGATCAAAAATATAATGGTAATGTAATACATGTAATAAGGCAGTAAAACACACCAACACATCAATTATTCACCCCAACAACACCATATAACGAACCTACTGTTCAAATTACAATATAACATATTATAATGCAATTATGCAACTCAACACCATGCATGCGGTACCGACTCATTGGTTCATTCAATCGAACCTGGATAGATCACTTACGCTCCTCCTGAGACATGATCTATCCCCCACCATTCTCCACAAAGGAGTACGGATGAATCACTTACGCTCCTCCTGAGACATGATTCATCCCACCAAAACACCATGATATGCAAGACACCAATGCATAATTATTATATTCTGGCACGCTAAGTGCACACGATCCTCCTGATCATATCATCATACAACAATGCATATGTATAGATATATTACACCAACACCATATAAATCAATCAGATAGTAAACGAATTCATACTATCACACCGGATATAACTACGTCCCCCCCCCACTCGGGGATACACGATCCTACTGATCACTACACACATATACATTACTAATTGCTCACCAACAATATTAAGGGAAACGCGTACTATCCCCAAGTACACAAGTTATATCCCATACTCATCATTTTCACACTACAACAAGGCTAGAAGGATCACACGAGACCAATTCAGACATCTCACCAAAAGTCTCTGAGGTTACTCAGAACCTCCCTAAACCAACACCTCAGCCTATACACCAAAATCAATAATTCATCAACATCAATCCACAATCACAAACATTCCAATAGATATTATACTTACCAATTATCCTATAATTTCTACTCTAGAACCGACATTACGGTACATTACCGACATTTCAGAGTCACTCTGAATCTCACCAAGGTCCTAACCATAGTCATTAACGACGCTATAGGGAAACAACACATAACTTTTCCCAAAGCTATAATCACGGTCATTGCCAACACTACGGTAACAACACATAATTTCATCAGCTTTATATTCCTAGTTACTATCAACACTACAGTAACATCAACAATCCAACAAAATGGATCAATACTACAGTAACATCATCACCATATATATATATACCCTAAAATGCATCATCAGCATTCATCAATCCCCCAACATCAACAATAATCATAGCATGCCAATATAAAACTTTATATAACGATAAATTCCTACGGGGTTAAGGAATCCCCTCTACCCTATACATGTATAAACCATTCCCAATCAAATTTCTCCCCCCTTACCTTGACAATTGGTCGATCGATAGAATTCCTCCTAGAATTGGTCTCTTGGCCTTCTCCTTCCTCTTCCGTTCTTCGTTCCCTTTTTCCTTCGTTCTTTTTCACTTTCCTCGTTCTTTCCTCTTCTCTCTTTCTATCGCTCTTTTTTCTCAATTTTCTAAAATGTATCGTAACTCTCCTAACCCCTCATATTCTATTTCCCTTTTTAATTATTCTAATCCCAATAATAATAACTAATAAAATAATATAATATTAATAATCTTAATAATAATAATAATACTAATATAATCTTACTAATATTAATAATACCACATATTAATAATAATAATAATAATAATAATAATAATATTAATAATTCTAATAATAATAATAATGATAATAATAATAATAATCTTAATAATAATAATACTATTAATAATAACAATAATAATAATATTATTATCTCTCCAATAATCATAATAATACTTTTAATAATAATAATAATAATAACACTAATAATAATAATAGTAATAATAATAATAATAATAATACTATTATTATTATCACACCAATATCCCACGCCTATGGTAATCCCTTTCCTCTCCATTCCAACTTTTCTAATATCTCCTTGCTACCCCTTCATATTTCCTTTCTCACGGTTTCTATCGTGACTTTTCATATTTCCATTCTAACTTCCCAATAACCCTTTCACCTCTTATTTTACTTATTCCAACCACTAATATTCCCAATAATAATTCTAATAATAATAATTATAATAATCATTATAATAATAATAATAATATAATATAATATAATACTATTATAATATTATAGTAATATTCAACATAATAATAATAATAGTGATACACCCAACAATAATTATAATTATAATAATAATAATATTATCACACCAATAATAATAATAATATTAATAAAAATAATATAATAATAATATAATAATACTAATATTATTATTTCACCAAAATAATAATAATATTAATAATAGTAACAAATATAATAAATATAATAATAATAATAACACCCCCACCAATGTTACTATTATTTTTATATTACTATATTTCACACCAAAATATCACCAATAGTCCTCCCACATTAGGGACACCCACCAAACATCATCAAATACACCCCCACCAAAGGGCACACCAACATATAATTTTTAAAATAATAATAAAGTGACTAAATAATTAAAATGGGTGTTACAACTCTCCCCCACTTTAATTATTTTCGTCCTCGAAAATTACCTGATGGAAATAGCTCCGGATACGCTTCTCGCATCCTGCTTTCCAACTCCCAGGTCACACTGCCCCCTGCAGCACCTCCCCAAGCTACCTTCACCAAAGGTATCTCTTTCCCTCGGAGCTGTTTCATCTTACGGTCCTCGATCCTCAACGGCATCGTCTCAATAGTAAGATTCTCCCGAACCTGAACATCATCTCTCTGAATCACATGAGATGGATCAGAAACATATTTTCGCAATTACGACACATGAAACACATCATGTAGATTCGACAACTCCGGCGGCAACGCCACCCTATAGGCCACAACACCAACTCTTTGCAAAATTTCATAAGGTCCAATAAACTTAGGATCCAGCTTCTTGGACTTCAACGCCCGACCCACACCAGTCATCGGGTTAACTCTTAGGAATACGTGATCACCTACACAGAATTCCAACTCTTTCCTCCGATTATCATGATAACTCTTCTGCCTACTCTGAGACACTTTCATTTTCTCACGAATCATCTGAATCGTCTCAGTAGTCTGCTGAACAATTTCTGGTCCAAGCACCACACTCTCACCGGTCTCATACCAACACAGAGGAGTCCTACACCTCCTCCCATACAAAGCTTCAAAGGGTGTCATTCCAATACTCGAATGGTAACTATTATTGTACGTGAATTCAATCAATGATAAATGAGTGTCCCACGCACCACCCTTTTCCAATACACAAGCTCTTAATAAATCCTCAAGCGACTGAATAGTCCTTTCCGATTGACCATCAGTTTGTGGATGATAAGCTGAACTTAATTTCAACTTAGTACCCAAAGCTTCTTGCAAGCTCTTCCAAAATTCTGAAGTAAACCTCGGATCTCTATCCGACACAATACTGGACGGAACACCATGTAACTTCACAATTACCCGAATATAAATCTCCGCCAGCTTTGTCAACGGAAAACTAATATTAATTGGCACAAAGTGTGCAGACTTCGTTAACCGATCCACAATCACCCATATAGCATCAAAACCTCTCGCCGTATTTGGCAATCCTGTAACAAAGTCCATAGAAATGCAATCCCATTTCCAAACCGGAATTTCCAACGGTTGCATAAATCCAGAAGGTCTCTGGTGTTCTACCTTCGATTTCTGACACGTCAAACAGGCATAAACAAATTGAGCAATGTCTCTTTTCATACCAGACCACCAAAATAATTTCTTTAAATCATGATACATCTTCGTAGCTCCGGGATGAATACTCAGATTACTACGGTGTCCTTCACTCAAAATCAGCTTTTTCAGTTCCTCATCATCTGGTACACAAATCCTGCCTCTAAATCTCAACATACCTGTACTATCCAATTTAAAGTCACTATCGGAGTCACTTCCTACTCCAGGCATCAAATCTACCAATTTCACATCCAACTTCTGATTCTCTCTAATCATATCCAAGAAGTCATTATTTACCTGCAACATACCCAACATTACACTCTCTGCAGTAGTTTCACAAACCATGCTCAAATCTCTGAATTGTTCAATTAACTCAATTTCTTTCACCATCAGAGCTGCCATATGAATTGTCTTTCTACTCAAAGCGTCTGCCACTACATTGGCCTTTCCCGGATGATAACTCAAACTGAAGTCATAATCCTTCAAAAATTCTAACCATCTTCTCTGCCTCATATTCAGCTCTTTCTGATCAAACAGGTATCTCAGACTCTTATGATCACTAAACACTTCAAATCTTGAACCATACAGGTAATGCCTCCAAATTTTCAACACAAAAACAACCGCAGCTAACTCAAGATCATGAGTAGGATAATTTCGCTCATGCACTCTCAGTTGCCGCGAAGCATATGCTACTACCTTACCATTCTGCATAAGAACTCCTCCTAATCCCATCTTAGACGCATCACAGTACACCACAAACGGTTCACTCGGAGTCGGTAACACTAACACCGGTGCCGTAGTCAATCTCTTTTTCAACTCTTCAAAACTTTCTTCACAAGCAGCGTCCCATACAAAAACTTGGTTCTTTCTCGTCAACTGAGTTAATGGCAACGCCAAATTAGAGAACCCTTCAATAAACCTGCGGTAATAACCAGCTAAACCTAGAAAGCTCCTAATTTCTGTCGCTGTCTTCGGCGGTTCCCACTGCAATACTGCACTTACTTTTGACGGATCCACCGCTATTCCATCTTCAGATATTACATGCCCCAAGAAACTCACTCTCTTCAACCAGAAGTCACACTTTGACAGTTTAGCAAATAATTTATTTTCCTTCAATACTTGCAAGGCAATTCTCAAATGTCCTGCATGTTCTTCATCAGATTTAGAATAAATTAATATATCATCAATAAACACTACAATGAATTGATCCAAATAAGAATGGAAAATTCTGTTCATATACTCCATAAATACTCCCGGCGCATTAGTCACTCCAAACGGCATTACAGCATATTCATAATGTCCATATCGAGTTCTAAAAGCAGTCTTCTGAATATCACCTTCTTTTACTCTTATTTGATGATAACCCGACCTTAAGTCAATCTTACTAAACACACGAGCTCCCACCAGCTGGTCCATCAAATCATCAATCCTCGGGAGAGGATACTTATTCTTAATCGTCACTTTATTCAACTGACGGTAATCGATGCACAAACGCATACTACCATCCTTCTTCTTCACCAACAACACTGGAGCTCCCCACGGCGATACACTTGGCCTAATAAACTTTCTATCCAACAATTCTCCAATCTGAGACTTCAACTCAGCCAATTCCACTGCAGACATCCTGTACGGCGCCATAGAAATAGGCCTCGTACCAGGAACAAGATCAATACCAAATTCCACTTCTCGCGTCGGAGGCAATTCCGTAATGTCGTCAGGAAACACTTCCGGAAATTCATTCACCACTGCCAATTCCTCCATTGACACTTTGCTATCCACCGATAAAGTTGCAAATAAAGCAAACACTCTAGTTTCATCTTCCAACAAGGCCCTCAATTCTTTATTAGACAAAGAACTTGCTAAAGCTTCCTCTTCAGGGGTCAAGAACAACAATTCCTTCCGAAAACAGTCGATGTAGACTCGGTTGAACTCTAACCAGTTCATACCCAGAATAACATCCAATTTACCAAGTGGTAGACAAATCAAATCCACTTCAAATTCTCTACCGAAAATAGTCAGCGGACACTTCAGGCATACCAAAGAAGTAGTCACTGAACCTATAGAGGGTGTCTCAATAATCATTCGTCTCTCCAGAGTAGACGGCACCAATCCTATCCTCTCCACACAATCCACAGAAATAAACGAGTGTGTTGCACCCGTATCAATAATAGCAGTTAAAGGAATATTATTGATAATACAAGTACCTTTGATAACACGCTCATCACTGGCAGCTTGAGTTCCTGCCAAAGCAAACACTTTTCCACCAGCCGGA
Organism: Lathyrus sativus; assembly: GCA_963859935.3. Lineage (NCBI taxonomy): Eukaryota > Viridiplantae > Streptophyta > Magnoliopsida > Fabales > Fabaceae > Lathyrus > Lathyrus sativus. The sequence continues at coordinate 324,579,030 of OZ012736.1, forward strand.
GACGTCTGAGGCTTCTTCGGCTTCTCACAATGGGTACTGATGTGACCCTTCTCACCACAGTTATAACAGGTCGGCATAGTTGCTCTGCAGTCAGCTATCACATGACCTGGTTTTCCACACTTAAAACACTTTTTGGCTTCATTAGGACAATCATTAGCACGGTGTCCCATACCACCGCACCGGAAACATTTCCCTTCAGCAGATGCTCTCCCATCTCTAGGCTTCTTATCAACAACAGCTTTACGTTTTCCCTTATCAGCAGCAACACCATAAGGAGTACCACTAAACCTCTGCTTACCCTTACGGTCATTAACAGCTTTGTAGTGTGCAATCCTTGCCCGGTTATCGTTATCATAGATCCTGCTCCTGCTTACCAGCTCAGGATAGCTCCTGATCTTCTGACAAGCAATCCCCAGCTTAATCTCTGGACGCAGTCCATTCTCAAACTTTAAGCACTTAGAAGTCATTGCCCCTTCCACATTATAGTGAGGACAATACTGCACCAGCTCCTCAAACTTAGCAGCATACTCTGCTACAGTCATACTACCCTGCTTCAGCTCTAAGAATTCAATTTCCTTAGCACTCCGAATATCTTCCGGAAAATACTTCTCCAGAAAACCCTTCCGAACTACCTCCCAAGTAATGGCAGTTCCAGCAGCTTCCAATCTTTGGCGACTATTGTCCCACCAAGCTTCAGCCTCACCCTCCAGCATGTGAGTACCAAACCTCACCTTCTGCTCATCAGTACAATCCATAGTTCTGAAGATTTTCTCAATTGCCTTCAGCCACTTCTGAGCAGCTTCTGGGTCCAGAATTCCACCTTCAAACGTTGGCGGCTTGTTGCTCCGAAACTGCGCCAAACTCCTGAATTGGGCATCTGCAGTTTGATTCTGATTAGCAACAGCTTGTGCCATTGCTTGCATAGCAGCAGCTAATGCAACATCGTTCCTTCCTGCCATACTGCTCAAAACATAACAACACCAGGTTAAAAGATATTCAACTACATCATAACGGACAGACTCAACTCGACTCAACAACACTGGCCGGACGGACCGACCTGCTCTGATACCAATTGTAACACCCCACTTCCCAAAACAAATAAAATATGAAAAACATAATAAAAATCAGAGTTTCCTTCCCAAGTGGGATATCACATAAAAATCACGTTTCCTTATAAAAAAGGTTTTTCTCCAAATACAGCGGAATATTTAAATAATACAATTAAATAAAAATTTTGATACGTTCGCAGGAAAAAAATAGGAGTTCAACATTAAACAATAAAAATGCCCAAGTCCCGTGCTACGTATCAGAGCATCCTAGACTCGACAGTCACACCAATATCCAAGCTAGCTAAGCACCTGGATTATCTGTACTTCCGAAGAAGCACAGACCACAACAACAACAAGGGGTGAGAAATCATGATCAAAAATATAATGGTAATGTAATACATGTAATAAGGCAGTAAAACACACCAACACATCAATTATTCACCCCAACAACACCATATAACGAACCTACTGTTCAAATTACAATATAACATATTATAATGCAATTATGCAACTCAACACCATGCATGCGGTACCGACTCATTGGTTCATTCAATCGAACCTGGATAGATCACTTACGCTCCTCCTGAGACATGATCTATCCCCCACCATTCTCCACAAAGGAGTACGGATGAATCACTTACGCTCCTCCTGAGACATGATTCATCCCACCAAAACACCATGATATGCAAGACACCAATGCATAATTATTATATTCTGGCACGCTAAGTGCACACGATCCTCCTGATCATATCATCATACAACAATGCATATGTATAGATATATTACACCAACACCATATAAATCAATCAGATAGTAAACGAATTCATACTATCACACCGGATATAACTACGTCCCCCCCCACTCGGGGATACACGATCCTACTGATCACTACACACATATACATTACTAATTGCTCACCAACAATATTAAGGGAAACGCGTACTATCCCCAAGTACACAAGTTATATCCCATACTCATCATTTTCACACTACAACAAGGCTAGAAGGATCACACGAGACCAATTCAGACATCTCACCAAAAGTCTCTGAGGTTACTCAGAACCTCCCTAAACCAACACCTCAGCCTATACACCAAAATCAATAATTCATCAACATCAATCCACAATCACAAACATTCCAATAGATATTATACTTACCAATTATCCTATAATTTCTACTCTAGAACCGACATTACGGTACATTACCGACATTTCAGAGTCACTCTGAATCTCACCAAGGTCCTAACCATAGTCATTAACGACGCTATAGGGAAACAACACATAACTTTTCCCAAAGCTATAATCACGGTCATTGCCAACACTACGGTAACAACACATAATCTCATCAGCTTTATATTCCTAGTTACTATCAACACTACAGTAACATCAACAATCCAACAAAATGGATCAATACTACAGTAACATCATCACCATATATATATATACCCTAAAATGCATCATCAGCATTCATCAATCCCCCAACATCAACAATAATCATAGCATGCCAATATAAAACTTTATATAACGATAAATTCCTACGGGGTTAAGGAATCCCCTCTACCCTATACATGTATAAACCATTCCCAATCAAATTTCTCCCCCCTTACCTTGACAATTGGTCGATCGATAGAATTCCTCCTAGAATTGGTCTCTTGGCCTTCTCCTTCCTCTTCCGTTCTTCGTTCCCTTTTTCCTTCGTTCTTTTTCACTTTCCTCGTTCTTTCCTCTTCTCTCTTTCTATCGCTCTTTTTTCTCAATTTTCTAAAATGTATCGTAACTCTCCTAACCCCTCATATTCTACTTCCCTTTTTAATTATTCTAATCCCAATAATAATAACTAATAAAATAATATAGTATTAATAATCTTAATAATAATAATAATACTAATATAATCTTACTAATATTAATAATACCACATATTAATAATAATAATAATAATAATAATAATAATAATAATATTAATAATTCTAATAATAATAATAATGATAATAATAATAATAATCTTAATAATAATAATACTATTAATAATAACAATAATAATAATATTATTATCTCTCCAATAATCATAATAATACTTTTAATAATAATAATAATAATAATAACACTAATAATAATAATAGTAATAATAATAATAATAATAATAATACTATTATTATTATCACACCAATATCCCACGCCTATGGTAATCCCTTTCCTCTCCATTCCAACTTTTCTAATATCTCCTTGCTACCCCTTCATATTTCCTTTCTCACGGTTTCTATCGTGACTTTTCATATTTCCATTCTAACTTCCCAATAACCCTTTCACCTCTTATTTTACTTATTCCAACCACTAATATTCCCAATAATAATTCTAATAATAATAATTATAATAATCATTATAATAATAATAATAATATAATATAATATAATACTATTATAATATTATAGTAATATTCAACATAATAATAATAATAATAGTGATACACCCAACAATAATTATAATTATAATAATAATAATATTATCACACCAATAATAATAATAATATTAATAAAAATAATATAATAATAATATAATAATACTAATATTATTATTTCACCAAAATAATAATAATATTAATAATAGTAACAAATATAATAAATATAATAATAATAATAACACCCCCACCAATGTTACTATTATTTTTATATTACTATATTTCACACCAAAATATCACCAATAGTCCTCCCACATTAGGGACACCCACCAAACATCATCAAATACACCCCCACCAAAGGGCACACCAACATATAATTTTTAAAATAATAATAAAGTGACTAAATAATTAAAATGGGTGTTACACCTTGGATGGTTTGGTGAGGTTTTGGACCTATGAACTAGAGGAGTGGGTTCAACCCTTGAGGAAGACATTTCCTTATTTTTTTATCACTTATTTTTCATGATTTCTTCACAATCTTAAAATCATCATAACTTACTCATTTTTCAACATGTTTGCCCATTCTTTTTGCAAATTGTTCTTCATTATGTCTATATAATAAGTGAAGAATTCAAGGATGCCTATCCTAGAAACATTTTAACTCACATGGAAATCATGTTGTTTTTTAGGGTTTTTACCTTGTTTCTTTTGAAACTTTTCTCAACTACTATTTGATTTATCTTGTAAGATTGATGGTGTTTGATCCACATATGTTTGTTAACATGCTTGAATGATTAAATTTTTTCTTGATTCAAAGTCTTATCATGATGAATCCTTTCTTTTATGAATGTATCTAGTTGAACAACACTATGAACTATGTTTGTGAACCATGCTATATCTCTTGATGTTGTAACTTCTTGAGTTTATTCTTTATGTCTTCTCTACTTATTTGGGTGTCTTGTTAGAAATATGACATGCTAGGGCTTGCTTTTTTTTTTGTTACCATAAACTTGTATGTGTTTCCCCATGAAACCTTGAATTTCTTACTTGATTTGTTGTAACACTCTTTTTATGCTTATTTGCTTGATTGTTATCAATGCATGATTGTTGGTCTTATGTTGTTACATTTTACATCCTTTGATCCCTATAACATGCTTGCCTCAAGTTGTGACTGCTTCCATTTAAACTTGTTTGAACTACATGTTCTGTTGTTTTGTCTTGATGGTTGTCACCTCCTTGCTCTTCATCCTTGTTAAGATGTTTAAAGTTGATATATCTTCTATTCTTGGTCTTGTAAGAACATTTATCATGTTCCCTCTCTAGATATTGTAATATCTTTGTGTATTATTGGTTGTAACCATTTGGTTTGATTATAATCTTTGCTAGATGTTGTCACATGCTTGCATCTCTTCGTTGGTTGTTACCATACTCTTTTATATGTTCATCATGTTAGAATTAATGCTTGGGTATGATTTTAACTTTGTTAAGTTATTCCCCAAGTGATGGAACTTGTTAGTTCTCATCCAGTTTCCTCACCTTCTCCAGTTCCAAACGAAAGTCTCTCTATTGACCCCTGGGTTATAGATAGCTCATTACCCTCCCTTTTGACTTTGTTAAGTCATCTTGAGCCCTAGCTTTGTTAAGTTAGAACCTATATCCATTAGACTTTGCTTTAAGTCTAAAGACCTACCCCATGTTAGGAGTATCCTTCAATTAGAACCTTAGGATAGAGTTTGTTAACTCACTGCAAGGATCATTGTCATGATCACTTACTCCCTTCTTGGCTTTTGTGAATGTCAATATCCGTTGAGTGTACAAATTACAATAGAGAGTTTTGTTAAACTCTAAAGAAGCATTTTTATGTTTGTCCCCCTAGAGTCTTGACCATAGTCAAGTACTTTTTAATCCCTAATGAGGTGAACTACAATTGCTCTGATTCTATCCTAGTTAGGATACATAGACAGAGGATCCGATATCTTTGCGAGTAAACTTAGAAACTATCCTTAGGTCTTTACCTACACGTAAAGCCTATCCCAAGACATAGCAAAATTTTAGCAAGCTCAACATACAAACATACAAACGGTTCATGTAGAGTACTACAAATGTTTAGGATGTGAATACCTACCCTAAGCATAACCAACCCCCGATCCCCGATCTCTTAGCTTTGTGGTTACATCAGGCAAAAGGTCTATCTTTATTTAACCTTTCCTTTGGATAAATCAAAGTCCGATTGTGAATTTAATGAATTAAGATGCAAGTTAATCAATAGTTTGACATCACGATTCTCACCGCAACATCCATCTGTACACTCATTTTCAAGATCTGCTACAAAGATCTCTTGTTTACTTCTAGCCTAAGTCAACCTACTGCCTAAGGAGCTACTTGGAGGGAACTTAAACTACTTGAACATTGCATTGGAGGTGTGAAAAGTCTGCTTAAATCATATTCACTCAACTGGAAGCTTTGCAAAAGAAGCTTGCTTAGGAAGTCTACAAGAGGTAAGTTTCTAGCAAACTACACTTATGAAGCATCATGGTTGTTTTTGATTTACACTAGTTTAAACATGTTTAGAAACTACTTCAGGTCATGCATGAACCTTGTTGATTGTTGAGTTGATGTATTTATAAGTTGTCATGAGATTTTGCTTGCTAGAGTGCTTGTAGGCTTCATTCCATATACTGTGTTGACTCTGTCCAAAGTTAGTGTTTTGGTTGTGCATAATCTCATTTATAGATCATTGTAAACATGTTTGAGCTATGTATAGTACAGAGTTGATGTGTTTGTAAACTGTCTTTATTTTGTGCTTACTAAGATAATTTAAAGCTTTCATTATCATGTGCAATGTTATGTTGTTGCTTGAACCAGGTGATGAATGATCATGGACCTTATTCATATGCTACTTAGGTCATGTGTGAACCTTGTTTAGTTGTTGAGTTAATGTATTTGTAAACTGTTGAGAGATTTTGTTTGCTAACATGTTTAGAAACTTCACTTCCATAGGCTATATGATGATTCTTTCTAGAGTTGAGTGCTATGTGTTTGTAAACACCATGTACATGATGTTTGGAGCGTGTTTGAACCATCAACCTTGTTGTAGCATGTTTGAACAGATCTACACCTTTGAACTTGCATTTTTTCCTCATTTTTATTTTCCATTCAAATTTTAAAATACAAGCATTTTTAAACTAAATCAAGAGCACCATTGTGTTCCTTGTCTAATTTCACTAAAGTTTGATTTAAACTTCATGAAAATCCATTGAGTTTTGATGGAGTTACAAAGCTTTTGCTTTGAGGCTTGTTTGAGGTTTGTCAAGGGTTGGGTGCAGGCCAAGGCACCTTGGGCATGGCTAAGATAACTTTGAGGTTTATTAATTAATGGGGTGGGATTATACATTGGATGTATCACCACCCCAGTTGTTAAACCTGCGTGCACTCATCACCATTTCATTGCCAAAACCTGGGTTCGATCCTGGCTGGGTCAATCCTTTTGCATTTTTGTCATTTTTATGATTTTTAGCATATGTTTTTTCTCTTCCATCAATCTATCACATGCACACCTCAGTTGGTTTGGTAATGTTTTAACATGTGAACCAAGGCGCGTGGGTTCAATCCTTGTGGAGGACATTTCCTTCTTTTTACCACTTATTTTTCTCACTTTGTCTTTACAAATTAATTCAATCATAACTTGCTCATTTTATTATTGTTTTTGAACCATTCTTTTTTCAATTTGTTCTTCATCATGTCTATTTTCAATAAGTGAGGAAATAATTCAAGGATTGTTATCCTAGAAAGACTTTGACCCACTTCAAAAATTGTGTTTTTAGGGTTTTTACCTTAGTGTTTTTGAACTTTCCCAAACTTGAAACTTGATCTTTCTTGTGAGATTTTTTTGTATGCTTCATATATGTTTGTTAACATGTTTGAGTAGTCAATGTTGTTTGATTCAATGTCTTACCATGTCCATATTTGCTTTATGAATGCATATATATGAAAGTAACCTATTGAACTTCATATGTGAACTTTGTCTTAATTCTTGATATTGTAACCTATTGAATGCATCCCTCATGTCTCATCTTACTTATTTATGTGTCTTTTTAGAACCCTAACATATTTAGGATTTGTTTCTTGCCTTTGTGAATGCTTGAACATGGATGGTATACCTTGAACTTCTTTGTGATTCATAACATGATTCTTGATGTTGTAACCTCTTGAGTATATTCATCATGCCTCTTTCTACTTGTTTATGTGTCTTGTTAGAACCATAACATGATAGGGCTTGATTATTGATTTGGTTGTTACCATGAAACTTGCTTACTTTTCCCCCATGAAATCATGAACTTATACTTGAACTGTTGTAACATTTCTTGTATTCTTGCTTGCTTGACAATCATCAATGCATGTTTAGTTAGTCTTATGTTGTTACATTTAATCTCATTTGATTCTTATATCATGTTTTCTTCAAGTTGTAACTTTCCTGCATTAATCTTGTTTTGAATTTTATAAATGAACTTGTTGTTGTTAGACATGTTCTTTGCTTGCATATGTGGTTGTTACCTCTTTGTATTTTCATCTTTGTTAAGATGTTAAATGTTGATCTTGATCATTATTCACATGTTGTTACATGTTTTTGCTTTGTTTCTTTAACTTTGTTAAGTTTCCCCAAGTGATTGAACTTGTTCATTCTCATCCAGTTGCCTCATCTTTCCCCATTCCAAAGGAAAGCCTCTCTATTGACCCTTGGGTCATAGATAACTCATTACCCTCCTTTTGACTTTGTTAAGTCACCTTGAACCCTAGCTTAGTTAAGTTAGAACCTACTAGCCTCTAGACTTTGCTTTAATTCTAAAAAACCATCTTTACTAAGAGTGTTCTTCAACTAGAACCCTAGGATAGAGTTTGTCAACTCTATGTAAGAACCATTTTCATGATTACTTACTCCTCTCTTGGCTTTTGTAAATGTCAATCCCTTTGAGTGTACAAATCAACTTAGAGAGTTTTGTTACACTCTACACAAGCATTGTCATGTTTGTTCCCCTTTGAACCTTGATCATAATCAAGTGTTCATCCGTCCCTAGTGAGGTGAACTATGGTTGCTCTGATTCTATCCTAGTTAGGATACATAGGCAGAAGATGCAATATCTTTGCGAGCAAAATTAGAACTATCTTTAGATCTCATCCTAACCCTAATCCCGAGCCACAACAAACATTTAGCAAAATTAGCATACAAACATACAAAAGGTTCCTGTAGAGTACTACAGGTGTTTAGGATGTGAAATACCTACCCTAGGCATAACCAACCCCCGATCCCCGATCTCTTAGCATTGTTACATTGTGAAAAAGGTCTTTCTTTCTTTAACCTTTTCTTTGGATAAATCAAAGTTCGGTTGTGAATTTAATGAATTAATATTCAAGTTAATCAATAGCTTGCTATCACAATTCTCACCACAACAATTATGTCTATTTCAACCCGTAGTTTCTCATGTTTCTCGTCTTCAGCCTCATACCCGTCGGGTACGTCGAATATTTGTTGATGATTGTTGAAGACTGGTCGGACCTGTGCCTGAGCATCGACCTGAGTGTAGATTGGATTTTGGAAATCCGTCATTAATTGAACACTTTGTGGATTATAATACTACTGACGGTTGAATTGTTGAGCATCACAGAACGAAGGCATGAAATCCCTGGAAATGCCAAAAGAATGTTTCGTTGCTGAAGTTACTAATAGAGGAGGATTTGTTGTCATTGTGTTGATTTCAGACACTACTGTAGTTTGTGTTTCCATGTTTTCTTTGATTACCTGAAGGACTTCCATGATTTGGCTAACGTCACCACGTAGCCCTTCGACATCGTTGTTGATATGATCAATTCTTAGGTCTTGATCTGCCATTCTCTTCTGAGCGTTGGCTCTTGTGTTGTACCGATGGGTATTCAGCGTGATTATGATAGTAACAGAACACAGGATGAGCCAGAGAACCAATGAAATGCAAAATGAAATGCAGGATGTAGATGCAAATGCAGACCACACACTTAAGGAAAACCAAAAAGTTTGTTTACGAACAAAATTAATGGATCAACACGTAACAACATGATGCTTTTTGTTGACAAATGAAAGCTTAACCAAATTTTCATTAATAAAAAGAGTTTTACAACATAAAGTTTTCATTAACAAATGAAACTTTTACAACATTTTACAAAATGAAAGATCACATATTCCCATAAGCTTGGGGTTCAACAAAAGGAAATTAAAAGCTCGGGATCCTCTAATAAGATGACCCTTCTCCCTCCTGCAACCTTGTCCTCCTCTGGCTTTGACGAAACAGCTCCCAAAGTTCTGCATTTTCCCATTTTGCTTTTACCAAAGCAAATTTCAACTCTCCTCTAGACAAGAGTTCCTCTAGTTCCAGAGTAATGTCATAGGAGTGAGTATAGAACATCTTCAATGTATCTCTTTTGACCAAAGCAAATATGCCTTCGAAACGAGACAACTTGGATTTTCCACAGCGGTCATTCCTTGCAAGTTGGGGTAACTCCAGGCAAAGATAATCCGTGCTTCGAAATCTGGGTCATCATCCCTTTCATAGAAGCAAGTCTTTAGCCGGTTTGGCTCCGTTTCTTCCTCGGTGGGGTATCTTAGCTGACGACGAGCTAAGATAGGGTTGTAGTTGATATACCATCTGGTGCCAATTAGAGGTATATTTAGGAACTCCCCACAACTATGTATCATGGCTACTCCTTCATGAGTCAGGTTATACCAGCTGATGTCGTAGTGAGAGAGTGAAGCCAGTTTTCCAACCCATGCATCACTATCTTCCAGGTTCCATAGAGGGAATGTTCTAGGCAAGTGTAAAATAAACCACTTGCTTAGGAGTGTCGTGCAACAGGAGAATTGCCCGAGATTGTACACCTTCCACTGATGAATGTTGTAATAGGTATCAACCAAGAGAGTGGGAGCTGGATTTTTGACGAGAAATAGCTTGATGGCCTCCAAACTGATGAACTCAGGGTTGCTAGGAAACATGTATAAGCCGTAAATCAAGAAAGCTAGTATAGCTTCAAAGATTCCCAAATCTCCACGGTCATAATGGAACTCAGCCTTCTCCATGAATGGTCTTGCCTTCATTCCGAAATTCACACCTATTATCCAACTGGGTTGGAAGGTCAGTGGGTTCTAGATGAAGAGCTTCAGCAACATCTCTTCTGTTCGGTCCCTCTCCCTCCCACAGTTAGCTGTGAAAGTCATAAGAATTTTCAGATGCTCAAAGTATTCTTCCATGGTTGGCAACAACTGAAATTCTGGGAATGTGAATCAATGGTATGGTGGATTGTAACTCTTTACGAGGGCTTGCAACATTTTCTCATTTACTTGCGTATCTAGCAAAGATAACAAGTCCCCATACTTGGCTATAAAAATAGCAGGATTCCTTACTAGGCTTCTTAAGATCCTTAGGTTGTCCAACCTCGAGCTTGGGAATGTAATCATGTTTCTTTAATCCATCACTATGTCTGTAAAAAAAAAAGATTTTTGAATTCCTTGAATGGTTAGCAAAATGCAGAATGCAATGCAAAGATACTAGATGTAACTGGTTTTACAAAACTCAGAAAATAGTTAAAGAAAAACCCCTGTTTCATTTATGTTGGGAAAAGTTACAACTTTTGAAATATAACACAAGAAACGTGCGGTTACATCAAAGAAGAAGACTAGGCCCTATGGTTAAGAAGTCTGACAAGAGTTCTATCTGCGCGTCCTTTTTATTCTTTTCAACATAGTATTTTCCATCACCAACTTGTCTACTTTTCCTTTCCAAGTGCCAGAAGTTGGTGGGATATTCGAATACTCATGAGTACTCTGCGTAGGTTTGACGCTAGAGAAAAACAAATTCTCTTTCGTCACATCTCCATCAATCAGGCGTATTTCAAGCCACCCAATCAACTCGTCTTTGTCTTTTAGCTCTCTCTTCAACTCTATTGTCTCAGAATAAAGAGTATGGCACTTTCATTCCCAAGTGTCCCTCTCAAGCTTTGTTCTTTCAAGAGTCTCTTGGTATTATTCCACCTTTTCAATAGGAATGGAAGAAGATGACACGATGACAATCTGTGTATTCTTCTCACGAAGGTAAGGAATCTTGAGATCACGAGCTCTAGATTAGACCCACTGAGTGAATGGCTCAAAGGCTACACAATTCCTCTTCCCAAGGTCAGCTTTGGTTTTTCTCTGGATGTTCTTTCAAGCATCAATCGTACTATTTCTTAAATTTTCCTCCGCTTCAACGTTAAGGTAGAAGAAACCAGACAATAGGATGTTGTTAGGCTTATCCTTCATTAGGAATCCAAATTGATGTCTAGCCAAAGCAGGATTGTAATTAATCCCACTTTATACTCCCAAGAGTTGTACATTCGGAAAAGAACCACAATTATCAATGTAGACTCCTCGGTCATAGGCGGGATCGTACCAATGAATATCTGCTTGAGTTAGAGACATAATCCTTTGAGACCATCTCCAACCATTAGGATTTTCTTTGAAAGCATCTGTACTTGGTAGATGATTAACAAACCATCTATATAACAAGGGTGCACAACATCTAATAGTTCCTCTACCGTGAAGAATCCTGTGATGAATGGAATGATAAGCGTCACCTAACAAAATGGGTACTGGATTACCATTCACGAATATTGTGATGAAAGTTGAATTGACGAATTCTTCTACATATGGGAACAACACCAAACCATATATTAGTAGAGCCAAAACCGCTTCGAATGTGTCCATACTACCTTCCTTGGCAAGGTAAGTAGCCTTTCCCAATAAGTAGGCAGAATGAAAACCTTTGACTCCATTCTTTGAAGTATGATTGGCTTTGATCTCGAATACTTCTAGATGGAGTGTGTCAGTAATCTCCTTCAGCAAGGGTATCTTCTCCAAACCACTGAAGGGTTTCTTATCCTTCACAGGAATTCCAATGAAGTAATAATATTCTTCTAATGTCGGCATCAACTGGTAATCTGGGAAGGTGAAACAGTGGTACAATGGATTGTAGAACTGAACCAAGGTACTAATAACCACTTCTTTCATTCTAGTCTTTACAATACTCATAAGTTTTCCATATGTTTTCCCAAAGTCTTCGTATACCAATGTTCCTAGCTTTCTCAACTCCATTGTATCATATTTCTTGAAGTTATATTTCTTAGTGTTTCTTTTCCCAAAATCCATGATAACTAGGGTTTTGCAAAAAGAAAATGACTGAGTTTTACAAAACTAATGCAAAAAAATGAGATGCTATGATGATATGATGATGTGATGCACACATAGCACATACACAAGTATACACAGATATACAATGCACAAATGCAAATGTTGACAAGAAAAGGTCCTAGGTTCAGGTTACGAGCATGAAGCCAGGGTATCCCCTCCCAAAGGACATGCACTAAGGTGTTCATTGTACATGTAGAACAAGTTCTATCAAGAGTTCCCAGAGTCAGAAATAAATCCCTCGGATATTATCAACCAACATGACTACTCACGTGGGTCAAAATATTCTCGGATAAACTCGCCTGAGTGTAGTATCACGTAACAACTATTTCGGGACTACTCTTTCATAGTCTCCGCACTACATCCTAAAAAGACCAAGTGGGGTAAGTGGGTAGCTAAAGGTCCTCAGTTTCACGGACTCTCAGATTGAAACAACTAATGAAATGCATGACTACTTATACACCATCAATTATCTCAAGAAGGTCTCAACTGAGCATGGTTACATCATATGTCAAGCATGTTAGGATTACTCCCAACAGTCAACTATTGATCATACTACATCCTATCATATGTACACTCAAGTTTGGGTTAGGACTTATCTCACCACTCAAGATATCACCCAAATGATCCAACGAAAATAATACAGTTATATATTCATAAATATACATGTATAGGAAAACATACAAAGATATAGCATACAAGCACACAAAGTGGGCTAAACCCTCAAGCTTTGGTTAAACCCCCAATGAAGTCGCCATTTCTATTGCGATGAGAATCGAATGTCAAGCTATTGATTAACTTGAATCTTATTTCATTGAATTTCACCATCAAACTTTGATTTATCCAAAGAAAAGCCTTTTGTGCGATTGTCGCTACTGCGAAAATCGGCGCCGGCTATGACAGAAGAGTCGCCATCGTGCGTTATTTATCCCACCAGAGGGAAAGGAAAAGCTCAGAGTAAACATAACGCAAAGAGGGAAAGGAATGGTCATCGCAACCAAATCCTGGATTCGGGAGTCGGTTATGCAAGGGGAAGGTATTAGCACCCCTCACGTCCGTCGTACTCGATGGGATCCACGCTTGTTTTCTATCTAAGGGTGTGTTATTCTATATACTCTACAGGTCTGGGTAAAAAAGAAAAGAAAATGACTCGGCAAAGTATCGCACTTTATGCCTACGTATTCCTGTTCGGAACGAGAAATCAGAGTCAACGTAGTTTGCCTACCTACGGGAAAGGAGGGGAAGGTTGCTCGCTAGGATATCGCATCCTATGCCTACGTACTTTCATACAACATGAAAGATCAGATCAAACGTAGTTCGAGCTACGGAGGACACAAGTTTGTCTGGAAGTTTTTTATCTCCTTCTGAAAAGGGTTTTCTTGATTAACGGTCCAAGCAGACAAAAATGACATTTGAAATTTGTTTGTGTTTTTTACGAAAGAAATGTTTTTTTAGTCTGTTTGCAACTTGTACTGCACTAAAGACTTGTGATCTGAGAGTGACTACATCGCATGTCACCCTAAGGGTACCATACTAAGCAATCAGATTACTGAAGAGTGACCCTCCAACAACCTTTTCTCAAATAGCTTAAGGCTCGTAGCGTACAACACGCGTTATCCTTATTACTGTGTTGTTGAATTGTTTTGAGATGAGAAGAGAAAGACGCTCTAAAAAGCCTATGGTTGAAAGGGAAACTAACCTAATGTTATCATGCATGGGTCAAAACCTAATGTCTGTCATAATTTCCTCTTGCACGGAGGAAATTAGAGATCCTAGGGGATAAACAGCAAAAGACAACAAGCAATTACAGTAAACAGTAAACAGCATGCAATGCAACAGTATAAGAGAGGCAAGAGAGAAGAAAACAGGCAAGAGGAGACAAGCTCCACCTCAAACCTAGAGGTTATCAACACAAGCGAACAGAGAATACAGAGAAAAACAAAAGACACAGAGAAGGCAACCCAAGCAGCAACACCAAACTCCTACAGCTAATAGCAACAGTAGCTCTAAACAGCAAAGTTGGAAAGACAGCAAAGTTGACAGCAAGGCCTCATCTTCAAACAAGCTTCTATATTCAAGCTCCAACAAGCACACTCCAAGAGGAGGATTAATCATCAAGATCAAGTTATAATGTTAAGGAACTTAATGACAACCAAAGGAAATCACTAAGAACTCAACATTGCAAATGAAAGGTATCCTCAAAGTTCTACTCACTTGAGCATCCCACTCATCCCTCCTATGGAGAGATGGAGCTTCCCAAGGAGGACTTTATGTCATTGGATGGAATAGAGGCAGACAATGCACTCCATGTTTGAAGAAAGAATCAAAACTAGGTCTAAGGCACTTCCTAAAACCCTAATTTCCTAAGCTCCTAAGAAACTCCACAAGAGAAAAGGAAACCCCAACTCCAAGCTCCAATCTTCAAGCCACAGCAGCTACATCAAGTCTAGAAGACCTCCCAAAAAGGATTCCAAGCCAAGCAAGCTCCAAAGTCACCAACCAAGCCAAACAAGCAAAGGTACTCAAGAGAGAACAACACAAACACAAGCAATTTGCAAAATTCAACTAAAATAGAAAACTAAGTTGTAAAATTCTAATAAAATTCCTAGGGAACATAAATGTCTACCCTAACACATACTAAAAAATCAAAGCCAAATTCATCACCAATTGAAAGAACAAAATTCAACAAAACAGAGGGAAGAATTACGAAAGAAAAAGAGAAAACAAGCAACATGCAAATGCAAGCATGCGAGTGTAAAATGCACACAAGATCATGATTAAACAGCCAAACATAGTGACAAACACCCAAAGTAATTCAAACTTAATGCAACACAATGATCTATGATGATTCGGATCGAACCGGCATCCGAACAAAACAGCAAAACTGGCCCTCTGTTACAGTTTTAATCGATTAACGCCAGGGGTTAATCGGTTAACCATTGAAAAACGCTTGAAAATTTGAATATTTGAGTTGGTTAATCGATTAACCATATAGGTTAATCGATTAACACTGTGCCAGAGGTGAAAAACAGCAGTTCAGAATCACTTTTCAGCAGCTTATCACTTAAGCAAAGACTCCAATTATCATGTGATTGATCATGCACGAAATTAAACCAGCAAACATTGATTTAAACAACATGTAAACACAATAACACAACAAGATCATGGATCAAAATCAACATATTCAATCAAATGCAAAGATCCACATGCAAATTGTGTAAATAAGTTCGAAAACAAAATCGGATCAGAATTCCAACCTTCGGATCGGAGACTTGATCCGGTAATTGTTGATTCAACTGTAAATGAGTAGATCTAAGCAAAGAAAACCAGAATTCTTCAAGATCCACACCAATTCTTTTAGTAGCAATGTAGATCCACCAAGAACAACTCAAAATAAGCCAAATAATCACTTCCAAGAACACTTCAAAATTCAGATCTGCTTGTGCACGAAAATTGGATGATGAAATGGAATTGATGGAGTGAATTAATTGAGGTTTAGCTCTTAGAAATCAATGATTCCAATGAAGAATCAATGATCTCAAGGAGAAGAGCTTTGAGTGAGGTTTTTGAGATTGGAAAATTGAGAGAAAATTGAGAGCAATTCTGAAAATGAGAGTGAATTATGAGGATTTGGTGGTGAGGTTTGGAGTGAATCAAATATATACACTCTTGGTTTGGATCCAAAGCAAGGATTGGAAAATGGCTTGGAAAATGTGGTATGGAATGAGGTTTGGGCATTTGGAGGGAAAATGAAATTTGATAGTGTTCTAGATCCTTCCCAAGTGTGAAAATGCAATTTAAATGACCAAAATTGGACCCCAAAAGTGGCTGGACTTGAAAATTCACGTGCAAGGCAAAACCTGCTGTGGTTAATCGATTAACCATATAGGTCAACCGATTAACACTGTTAAAAATTCAAATCTGGACTGATTTTCAAATGGTTAATCGATTAACCCTATGTGTTAATCGATTAACACATTCAAAAATTTGAATTTGACGCCTTTTGGAGGGAAACCTGCCCCTTTGCCCGTTTCCTGCCGTTCTGAACTCTGTTTAGCTGTTGAAAGCCATTCTTGATTGCTCTGACCATGGGAACACTGTACATAACTTGAATGCTGCTTCTGACATGAAAAATGTCCTGTAAAATAAAATCGGTCGCTCGATCGCTGGGCAAAACAAGTGTTAAAGCATTTGATGTTTGTTGTTTAGCCTCTTGCACTGAAAGTTGCACCTGGAGTCACCTGAATGCCTTGATCCCCTGCCTCGAGAATAAATGCTATGCAATGCAAATGCTAGAACAATGTTATGAAACAAAAACCAAGTAAGGAAGAGGTTGGGCAAATTTTGGGGTGCAACAGCTGCCCCTATTCAAACGGCTTGGACCCGACTGGGTGAAGAGCGAACGACCTTCAAACAATCGAGGTAGAAGACGGTTGAATACCAAAAACCCGGAAATTTTCCAACCGCAGGAATAAACTGTGAAAAATGTTTGTGGGAAATATCCAAAAATTGAATCCAGTCGTTACGGCAACAAACTGATCAATCATCTGATAAAGAACTTGACTTTAACACTAGTTACCTGCGTGACGCCACAGATAACAAACTCGAAGGTTGGATCAACATGCACTTGATCCTCTCACATCGTCTAATGATAAACAGGAAGAGAAATATACTCACATCGTCTAGAGATAGACAGGAAGAGAAATACAATCACATCGTCCAATGATAGACGGAAAGACACCATCCCGAAGGAAACAAAATCCAATACTCACGACGTCTAAAGATAGACGGAGAAAATCATCCCGAAGGCCAGATCAACATGCACTTGATCTTATCACGTTATCTAAAGATAGACAGGGAGAAACACTTGTCCGAAGAACCACATCGACAATGAGAACTAGCGGAAGGAAACCCGTATATAAACTTCAACACCACCCATCAAATTTCAGAATCCTTTCGTCTACAGGAATTGATGGAAAGAACAATATCTTCAAAGGGGCCACATCATCAGTAAGAACCGACAGGAAGAAAAACCACCTTCAAAGAGCCATGTCGTCGATACGGATCAACAACTAGGAAAAACCAACATTCTTCAAAGAGCCTCGACGTCAATAAGGATCGACGGTCAGAAAAACCTCTCTTGAAATGTCACCTCATCCGATAAACAGAAAGAAAGCCAATATCTGAAAGATCGCCTTGAAACCTCTCGACGTCTAAATATAGATGGAGAAAACCATATCCAAACTCACGACGTCTAATGATAGACGGAGAAAACTCGTTGGGGATACACATCGTCAATATGAACTGATGGTAAGAAACCTGCTGAAAAATCACCTGCTCAAACTCACAACGTCTAAAGATAGACGGAGAAAACCATATCCAAACTCATGACGTCTAAAGATAGACGGAGAAACAACTTTGAAATTTCACATCGTCTAAAGATAGATGGAGAAACAACTTTGAAATTTCACATCGTCTAAAGATAGACGGAAAGGAAACCATTCCCGAACTCGCGACGTCTAAAGATAGACGGAGAAAACCAACTCTGAACCTTCACATTGTCTAAAGATAGACGGAAAGAAAACCATAATCGAACTCATGACGTCTAAAGGTAGACGGAGAAAACCATAATCAAACTCAGGACGTCTAAAGATAGACAGAGAAAATTCCTGCTAAAGAAACACATCGTCAATATGAATTGACGGGAAGAAAAGTCTGTCGATATCAGATGACTGATGAACAAAGCATAACCATCGTATGATCTGAAAATCCAATAAACCAATGAGTTGTCCGAACAATGCTGTTGGATAAATGCCCCTGAACTGATTACAGAGTGATTCACGTTGCCACGGAAGGCTGATAGAAACTGGCTTATGCTTCGTATGCATATGCGTATGTTTGAATTTTTCTATGGCGTAAATGCTCCATATAAGATGGAATGCTACACATTTGACGATGAAATGCAAATATGATGCAAATATGATGATATATGCAAGATGCAAATGCAGGCTCGGGCTACTGGAGAAAAGCTGAACACAGAAGAACCATTCCAGCAAAATAAATGCTGGAAAGGTGAAGCCAACTCCGCTGATGGAGAAACCACTTCAGCAAAATAAATGCTGAAGACAAAGCCAACTCCGCTGGGGATAACCGAATATCATAGAATTATTCCAGCAAAATAAATGCTGGAAGAGTGAAACCAACTCCGCTGGGGGTAACCAACTGTGCTAAGCATGATCGGACTTCCCTGGGAATAACTTAGACGTGTCAATGAAGAATGGACTTTTGCTGGGGAAAACAGACGGAGTCTTCCTGCGTACCAATGAAGATTGGATTTTGAAACTGATGCACCGACAAGGATTGGGCTTCACGGTGATTGCCAACATGGATTGGGCTTTAGGAATGGCGCGCCAATAAGGATTGGGCTCTTGGGCTATCCATGATGGGTCAGGTACGACTGACGCTGGAAAACATCATGTCTGAATTCACAGTTTTTCACTGAAGGGTCAAGGATGATAACACGAATTCCCGACATTCGTCTCACACTTGAAAATAGGTCGAAACCTGCTTGAGTAGTTCTGAGTAGCTCTGATTACACGGAGAGGAACAAATCCTTCGCTTCCGATATTGCCCCAACCTGTGGGATCTCTGTGGGGATATTCCTCAAGAGGAAATCTAAAAATCTGTACCATGATGGTCTGGCATGAACTGCCCCAGCACCCTGAACCTCGGAGAGATGCTTCGGATCAAATGCCCTTCGGACGAGAAACAACTTCGGCGCTTTTCTTATAGTGGCCTGCCCCTGTCTGCGACGACTCTGCCCCTGATAGGCTGATCTGCGGGGAGATACACTGGTTGTCTTCGAGAGATTCATCAAATCTCGACCTGACTGCTTCAAAATAACCGACTTCGGATGGTTGGCATCACTAGGGATTATAGCTTGCCCCAGTTCACGGAGTATTCGGGCATTTTGCATTCTATCATGATCAAACTTTCCACTGTAGGAAACTTTCCTCCTGTCAAGCACTTACCCGCAAGTAAAACCAATTGTTCTACACAAAAGATATATTAATGCAATGCATATGACAGTTTTAACATCCAATCTGTTCACTGGAAAAGGAAAAACAGTTTATGCCATGTAATGCACAAATCATTAATCAACATATCAACATCAATACCAACATGTTAAGAAGAACCCTTTTAGGAGTCAACTTCGACGCGATCTTTACCGATGTATGCCTTCGAAACAAACTTGCTTCAATTAGGACTTTTGAAGGTTGTAACGTGGTCAGGTTCACGGTTTTGAAAGAAAGGATAAAGGCTCAAAATTTATTTTCCCACCCATTTTCCTTGATGTTCTCCAATCCTATGTTCGGCTAATTCGACCTTAGCATTTACCTCTTAAAGATTGAAAGATAGGAGCGATAGTTCGAGAAACTATGAGTTTTTGGAGTGACAACCACTCACTCTTCGTCTTTGAGACTTGGGGTCACACGACTCGTATTTCATTGGAGGATTTTTCTTTTGTAATCCTTTTCATTTTTCTTTTTCTTTCCCTAACTTTTGCCTGGACTGACTCTTTTGAGCTTCTTTTGATTATTAAGTCCAGCGGGATGCCCTTATTTTTGCCTAAGTCGTTTGCTTTCAAGTTTTGACTTAGCGGGCTTTTGATTCTTTTTGCTTTCTCTTTTTTCGAACAAGTCGTGTGACACTGGCTGTCTGACTCAATGGGGAATAATGTGACTGTTTCACTCCTGATGCTTGACCACCGCGGTTTTTTAGGCACGACCTCTAGAGGTGTGATTGATCCTCAAACGGACACTCCTTTTTGTAATTTGGACGTTCGGTCAAATTAGCTAACACCTACCCTGCCCCAGGTTAAGATTGAGGGTTTTTCGTTTTCAGAAAGAACTAGGCTCAAAGGGGTTGACAAGCGATTATCTTCCTTATATCTCTGGTGTTTAGGGATTTGAAACAATGCCTGTACATCATCAGCAGGTTTTATTTCAAAAGCATACAATATCGGAAGCTTGCATGTCGTTCGTTTTCGTCATCCTCCCCGGATTCCGCTTAACCAAGCGTTGGATATCTGTAAAAATCAATTAGTGAACACGAATGGATTTAATCAAAACATGCATACTCATTTCATTATCATCAATTGAATGGAAACAACAAGTTTTACAAACAAGATTGCAATTTAAACAGGAAAGAAACTACAAACAATGACAAGATAAAACAAAGGAAAACGCCAGCTTCCGAGAACCGGGCTTTCACATCTGATTCGCTGCTGAACCAGCCATCTTCAAAGTTGCTTATTGAAACCATTCCGCTAACAACGGCAACCGGGTGAACTGTCTCTCTGACTTCATTGGGTTTTGCCTAGCATGCAGGTTTGATCGATAACGAGAAGGCTGCTGACTCTGGAGAGGAGCTGACTTCTGTTGCAAAGATTGGACAGATTGTTGACCTTGAGCAGTTGAACCACTTGGAGGTCAAGTCTGAATTATCAGGGACTCCTTTTGTTCAGGCGCTTTCATCCTCAGGCTTAGTCTAGGCACAGGCAACAACTGAGGACAAGGGGATTCTGATCACCATTGAGTCCAGGATATACTCCTGATCTACTGCAGCTTCGGAAACATCCATCATCATGGCAGCAGCTGGAATAGGACCATTAGGTACCGTTACGCTGCTCGGTGTAAATTCAATAGCTTTTGAGTCAATCAGGTCTTGAACCTTGTGCTTAAAAGCATGACAATTCTCAAGGCTATGCCCCGGTGCTCCAGAGTGGAAGTCGCAATGAGCGTTCACGTCAAAACATGCTGGTAGGCTATCCTTAGGTGGATCCAAAGTCCGAAGTTTGACCAATTGAAATTGAAGCAAAACTTGCAACGCCTGAGCGTATGTCACATGAATTTGGTCATAAACTCTGCCCCTCTTAGGCACCTGATTTTCCCGATCAGCAATGCACTGGAGAGCAAAATACGAAGGTCCTCGTCGTCAACGAGACATCGGAGATTTATCAACCTTTGGCACAGGCTCCACAGGTACAGGTTCCACAGGCACAAGTGGAACAAGCTTCTTCACTGCGGCTTCAGGTAGCTGATCACCCTCCTTCCTAAGCACACTCTTTAACACTTCCATAATCAAGCCCACTTGGGTCTTCAGCTGATTGTTTTCCTCTTTGAGCGTCTTCTGTTCTAGACGCATCTCTTGCATTTCCTTCCTCATCTTCCCTAGTTAGCCTCGAACCTCAATCAATTCAGCCTGATTCTGTTCCATAACTCTGAGAGAATTCCTGCAACAAACTTGTGAAGAACAGGAAATAAGACCCACGGTTCTGAGGTACCTGTTATGTGAGAATGCAATGCGGAAAGCAAACACATATTCATAACAAGATAAGGAGAAACCCAAGCTATAAGCACAGAGATAAACACCTCACACAAAACCATCAAAATCAACATATAAGCACACATGAGTATGAATACAATGACCTCAGCCAACAAGCCTGGTGATGGTCATCAAACAACAATGCACGAAAGCTAAATAGGTCAGCAGAGAAAATAGATGCGACACCCGACACAGAAACCTCTAGCAACTGCCTCCATATTCAACTGAGCTCTCAGTTTAACATTCTTCCGAACACACACTTTCGGTGGAGTCTTCCATGACATTAACTGACGAACCCACACAACTGGATGAAGGAGAATCAATAATCTGAATAAAACCCTGAGGTGTGATGAAGATCTTGTTAGAATCTAACAGATTCTAAACTTGACTCCTAAGCACCTTACAATCATCTGTCGAATGCCCCTGTATCCCAACATGGTACTCACAGCGGGCGCTAGCATCAGAACCTGGAGGATAAGGAAGGATCATTGAATTAGTCTCTTTCGGCACTATCAATCCACTTTCGACCAAATCTAGCAACAACTGGCTGTACGACACCGGTAGCTGAGTAAACTGCCTTTCAGGCTTCCTTGGTCTTTGTCGGGCGTGCTGACGCGGCTAACGATAATATGACCGTTGACTTTGAACACTTGAAGCGTCTGAAAACTGAGCTTGAGATCCTAGGGATTCTGAGACAACATCACTTCCTCCTTCCCACTCCTCTTGAGGTATGACAACTGATTCATTCTTATCAACTGGGGTATAAGGAGTATCTCGAATCTTTCCATTCTTGAGTCCTCTCTCAACAAGCTCTCCTATTCTTATCAAGCCCTCAAAGCTTGTACAACTGAACATTATGTCATAATAACGGCCTTTCAGAGTACCCAAGAAGAGGTCAACCATTTCTCTCTCACGAAGCGATGGTTGAACATTGGCAGCCAATTCTCTCCATCTCTGCACATACCCTCTAAAGGATTCATTATCTGCCCGAGATAACTCTTGCAAATGCACGCGACTAGGAGCCATATCCAGGTTGTAGTTGTACTGCTTCACGAAGGCATTGGCTAAATCCGACCATGACTTGATACTATCACTCTTCAACTGCATGTACCAATCCAAAGATGCTCTGATCAAACTATCTTGGAAACAGTGAATCATAAGCTTGTCATTGGTGACATGTGAAGTCATCCTTCTGCAGAACATAACCAAATGTAGCTTCGGACAACTATCCCCTTTGTATTTCTCAAAATTGGGCGTCTTGAACTTCGGAGGCAACACAAGGCCTGGCACCAAACACATGCTCGCAGCATTCAAGTTGAGAGTATTCTTACTCATCAGGGCAGCAATCTGATCTTCCAACATCTGAAGTCTTCTCATATACTCAACAGCCCTAGGGTTCTCAACATTGACCCTCGGAACAGCCCTCTGACGATCTGGCACAGGGAAAGTGAAACGCTGATAGTCTGTGTCACGGAGAGAAGATGCATCTCTGTCTCCGACAGGAATCTGCACATTCTGGGCTACATTGTTCACCGGAGTCCTCTGAATGTTGTTCTCTCCTCTACTCATAGATGTTATAGCTTTCATGAACTAATTCAACTGGTTCTTCAACAATTCAAACTCCTCCCGAGTAACAACCAAGTTCTGCTCTTCTGAAGCCATGATCCTTTCCCAAAAGCTAACTCAAGTCCAATGCGGATGTCGGGAAATCAACTGACGAAGCTGACCAAAAACGGGTAAGCTCCCTGTTCCGGCTGAGAATGAATATGCAAAATGAAATGCAAATGCAAACAGAAATGAAAAATGCAAAATGCACACACAAGGGATCAAGATCACTGCTGTAGCTTGAGAAGTTTGCTGTACTGTAGCTCGAGAATAACCAGAGCTTCGCTTCAAACCAAACCAACCACTCAAAAGGACCCTTGTAACCAATTCTCACTGACAAAGACAAACCAGGTGTTCTGAGGCCAGAGTTTTCCTGCAAAAGACCCACCTACCCCTCACAGGTATGTACTTAACTCGCAGACGAGGTACGACATCCTATGCGGGCATCAGCGTCACAGACTTTCAAGAGCGATGATACGATACCCAGAAGGTGTGGCATCATCATCCCTTGAAGCGGCCTCACTTAGCTGAATCCTAATTTATAGGTCCCCAAAGTCGAGAATCCTCGGGTCAGACAACTTGTCGAGCCCTATGGGCCAGGCAAGAAGCATCAAAGAGAATCTCGTCTGAGTGTAAATTTCGTAGCTAGCTGGTGCGAGCAAAGCAAGCAGGCTAACCACTACTCTCTACTTTTAAGTCTATGTGCACTCAAGCCCAGGACCGGATTATCTCTCAAACTAACCCTCTACCAACAGCATAATAACAATAATATACAGTACTGAAAATAAAGACAGAAAAATAAATACAAAACCCCAGACGGGAAAACAAGCGCTAGGATTGACTCTCATAGGGAACCGTTGGAGTCCCCAGCAGAGTCGCCAGCTGTCGCTACTGCGAAAATCGGCGCCGGCTATGACAGAAGAGTCACCACCGTGCGTTATTTATCCCACCAGAGGGAAAGGAAACACTCAGAGTAAACCTAACACAAAGAGGGAAAGGAATGGTCATCGCAACCAAATCCTGGATTCGGAAGTCGGTTACGCAAGGGGAAGGTATTAGCACCCCTCACGTCCGTCGTACTCGACGGGATCCACGCTTGTTTTCTATCTAAGGGTGTGTTATTCTATCTACTCTACAGGTCTGGGTTAAAAAGAAAAGAAAATGACTCGGCAAAGTATCGCACTTTATGCCTACGTATTCCCGTCTGGAACGAGAAACCAGAGTCAACATAGTTCGCCTACCTACGGGAAAGGAGGGGAAGGTTGCTCGCTAGGATATCGCATCCTATGCCTACGTACTTTCATACAGCATGAAAGATCAGAGCAAACGTAGTTCGGGCTACAGAGGACACAAGTTTGTCTGGCAGTTTTTTATCTCCTTCTGAAAAGGGTTTTCTTGATTAACGATCCAAGCAGACAAAAATAACATTTGAAATTTGTTTGTGTTTTTTACGAAAGAAATGTTTTTTTAGTCTGTTTGCAACTTGTACTGCACTAAAGACTTGTGATCTGAGAGTGACTACGTTGCATGTCACCCTAAGGGTACCATACTAAGCAATCAGATTACTGAAGAGTGACCCTCTAGCAACCTTTTCTCAAATAGCTTAAGGCTCGTAGCGTACAGCACGCGTTATCCTTATTACTGTGTTTTTGAATTGTTTTAAGATGAGAAGAGAAATACGCTCTAAAAAGCCTATGGTTGAAAGGGAAACTAACCTAATGTTATCCTTATCAAGCAATTACAGTAAACAGTAAACAGCATGCAATGCAACAGTATAAGAGAGGAAAGAGAGAAGACAACAGGCAAGAGGAGACAAGCTCCACCTCAAACCTAGAGGTTATCAACACAAGCAAACAGACAATACAGAGAAAAACAAAAGACACAGAGAAGGCAACCCAAGCAGCAGCACCAAACTCCTACAGCAAATAGCAACAGTAGCACTAAACAGCAAAGTTGGAAAGACAGCAAAGTTGACAGCAAGGCCTCATCTTCAAACAAGCTTCTATCTTCAAGCTTCATCAATCTTCAAGCTCCAACAAGCACACTCCAAGAGGAGGATTAATCATCAAGATCAAGTTATAATGTTAAGGAACTTAATGACAACCAAAGGAAATCACTAAGAACTCAACATTGCAAATGAAAGGTATCCTCAAAGTTCTACACACTTGGGCATCCCACTCATCCCTCCTAAGGAGAGATGGAGCTTCCCAAGGAGGACTTTATGTCATTGGATGGAATAGAGGCAGACAATGCACTTCATGTTTGAAGAAAGAATCAAAACTAGGTCTAAGGCACTTCCTAAAACCCTAATTTCCTAAGCTCCTAAGAAACTCCACAAGAGAAAAGGAAACCCCAACTCCAAGCTCCAATCTTCAAGCCACAGCAGCTACATCAAGTCTAGAAGACCTCCCAAAAAGGATTCCAAGCCAAGCAAGCTCCAAAGTCACCAACCAAGCCAAACAAGCAAAGGTACTCAAGAGAGAACAGCACAAGCAATTTGCAAAATTCAACTAAAATAGAAAACAAAGTTGTAAACTTCTAATAAAATTCCTAGGGGAACATAAATGTCTATCCTAACACATACTAAAAAATCAAAGCCAAATTCATCACCAATTGGAAGAACAAAATTCAACAAAACAGAGGGAAGAATTACGAAAGAAAAAGAGAAAACAAGCAACATGCAAATGCAAGCATGCGAGTGGAAAATGCACACAAGATCATGATTAAACATCCAAACACCCAAAATAATTCAAACTTAATGCAACACAATGATCTATGATGATTCGGATCGAACCGGCATGCGAACAAGCAAGCAAAACAGCAAAACAGGCCCTCTGTTACAGTGTTAATCGATTAACGCCAGGGGTTAATCGGTTAACCATTGAAAAACGCTTGAAAATTTGAATATTTGAGTTGGTTAATCGATTAACACTGTGCCAGAGGTGAAAAACAGCAGTTCAGAATCACTTTTCAGTAGCTTATCACTTAAGCAAACACTCCAATTATCATGTGATTGATCATGCACGAAATTAAACCAGCAAACATTGATTTAAACAACATGTAAACACAATAACACAACAAGATCATGGATCAAAATCAACATATTCAATCAAATGCAAAGATCCACATGCAAATTGTGTAAATAAGTTCGAAAACAAAATCGGATCAGAATTCCAACCTTCGGATTGGAGACTTGATCCGGTAATTGTTGATTCAACTGTAAATGAGTAGATCTAAGCAAAGAAAACCAGAATTCTTCAAGATCCACACCAATTCATGTAGTAGCAATGTAGATCCACCAAGAACAACTCAAAATAAGCCAAATAATCACTTCCAAGAACACTTCAAAATTCAGATCTGCTTGTGCACGAAAATTGGATGATGAAATGGAATTGATGGAGTGAATTAATGGAGGTTTAGCTCTTAGAAATTAATTATTCCAATGAAGAATCAATGATCTCAAGGAGAAGAGCTTTGAGTGAGTTTTTTGAGATTGGAAAATTGAGAGAGAATTGAGAGAAAATTGAGAGCAATTCTGAAAATGAGAGTGAATTATGAGGATTTGATGGTGAGGTTTGGAGTAAATCAAATATATACACTCTTGGTTTGGATCCAAAGCAAGGATTGGAAAATGGCTTGGAAAATGTGGTATGGAATAAGGTTTGGGCATTTGGAGGGAAAATGAAATTTGATAGTGTTCTAGATCCTTCCCAAGTGTGAAAATGCAATTTAAATGACCAAAATTGGACCCCAAAAGTGGCTGGACTTGAAAATTCACGTGCAAGGCAAAACCTGCTGTGGTTAATCGATTAACCATATAGGTTAACCGATTAACACTGTTAAAAATTCAAATCTGGACTGATTTTCAAATGGTTAATCGATTAACCCTATGTGTTAATCGATTAACACATTCAAAAATTTGAATTTGGCGCCTTTTGGAGGGAAACCTGCCCCTTTGCTCGTTTCCTGCCGTTCTGAACTCTGTTTAGCTGCTGAAAGCCATTCTTGATTGCTCTGACCATGGGAACACTGTACATAACCTGAATGCTGCTTCTGACATGAAAAATGCCCTGTAAAATAAAATCGGTCGCTCGATCGCTGGGCAAAACAAGTGTTGAAGCCTCTGATGTTTGTTGTTTAGCGTCTTGCACTGAAAGTTGCACCTGGAGTCACCTGAATGCCTTGATCCCCTGCCTCGAGAATAAATGTTATGCAATGCAAATGCTAGAACAATGTAATGAAACAAAAACCAAGTAAAGAAGAGGTTGGGCAAATTTTGGGGTGCAACAGCGATGTAACAACAACGCTAAAGTTTCAGGGATCAGGGGTTAGTTATGCCCAGGGTAGGTATTTCACATCCTAGACATCTGTAGTACTCTACAGGAACCTTTTGTGTGTATGTATGCTAAGTTATCTAAGTTGTTTTCTAGGGTTATGGGATCAAGGTTAGGGTAAAGTTGAGGTAAATACCTAAGTATAGTTCTAAGTTTGCTCGCAAAGATATCGCAGTTTATGCCTACGCATCCTGACTAGGATAAAATCAGAGCAACCGTAGTTCACCTAACTAGGGATGAGGAACACTCGGCTATGGTCAAGACTCCAGGGGGAACAAACATAACAATTTTTGTGTAGAGTTTAACAAAACTCTCTAGATCTAAGCTTAAAACTCAAGGGGATTGACTTTGACAAAAGCTAAGAGGGGAGTAAGTAATCATGACAATGATCGTTACATAGAGGTAACAAACTATATCTTAAAGTTCTAATCGAAGGATACTTCTTACAAGGGATAGGTGTTTATACTTAAAGCAAATTTTAATGGATATAGGTTCTAACTTAACTAAGTTAAAGAACCTAATTACTTAACCAAGTCACAGGGATGGGTAGTGAGTTATCTATGACTGTGAAGTCAATAGATAGACTTTCCTTTGGAATAAGGGAATAACAAGGCAACTAGATGAGAACTAACAAGTTCCATATCTTGGGGAGAACTTAACAAAGTTAATGCACACATAAGCATTCATACAAATATGATAAAGATATACAAGTCATGGTAACAACCAAGAAAGATTAGGGCAAGCATGTAACAACATGAAACAAAAATGATAACAAAACAACTTGATGGGAACTAACAAGTTCCATCCCATATGAATCAATCTTGACAAAGATAAGTAGAAATAAGACATGATCAATTTGAAATACAACAAGCATGGCAACAACCAAGGTTTTGCACTTAACATAACAATGTTCAAAAATCATGAAGGTAACAAACCAACAAGAGAAAGCATGAAACATGTGTAACAACAACAAGTTCATCAATGGTAAACAAACAAAAATCATGCATACAAGTTACAACTTAAGTCAAACATGGTATATGAATCAAAAAAAGATAAGTGTAACAACATTTAATCATTTTCAAGGCATATTGATGACAATAAATCGTGGATAAGTAAGAAGAGTGACAACAGTTCAAGCATGGGTTCAAACTTCACATAAGGGTGTGAATAGTTTTCACAAAGAACTCAATGGTGGTGGTAGTTTTCACAGATCATGCATCATATGGAAAATTCGATAGCAACATAGAAATGGCATGTTATGTGCAAGAACATGTTGACAGTCAAATGTACATGGTTTCAGCAGTAAACAAGTGATCAAACACACCATATGGAACGTATAAATAATGTTTACAAACATCACACATCAAGAGAGGAGTTTAAACAACAGATATCACATGAAGTGGCCAAAATGGCAAGTTTGAGCAAGATCATTATGACAGACAAAAATACAACATTTCAATAACAATTATGTGATTCAACACAACACATATAACATGTAAATGATGTTTACAAACATCTAGCACCTATGCTTAAACAGAAACACAATGTTTCTTATATAAATGAAACTTTAAGTAAACTAGCAAGCAAAACCAATGAGACAGTCACAACCATACAAGTTTAAGAGCAAACCAAGGTTCAAACATTAAACATGTCCATACTCAATACACATCAAAAACTTGCATGATTCTAAAAGTAGCTAGTTATGAGTACTTACCTCTTGTAGCCTCCTTAAGCAAATGCAAAAAGCAAGAATTCCAGTCCAGAGGTTATTATTCAAAAAGCCTCAAGATGCTCCAAATAAGCTATTCATGTGGTCCAAAACTCCCTCCAAGTGACTGCTTTGACAGAATGATGGTTTTTGCTAGGAATAACCAAGAACTTCCAAAGGAAAACCTCTGAAATGGTGTTACAGAAGTGTGGTAATGATTTGGATAGCTCAAACAACTTATATGTAAGGTGTTTCAAGGGTTAGAGTAGCTGGAAATGAAGTGGACAAAGTTTTTGCTTCAAAGATGCAGAAAGTCAAACTATCTTGGATTGACACTTGACTTTTTGAATGAGGTGTCTTCTGGAGAAGGTGAGTGTTTGAACAACTTCAATAATTCATTTGTGATGTGTTTGAAGTGTTGGTGTAAGTGTTTGATGGATGGAAAAGGTTTGGACATAGTTTTTGCAAAGACAGTTTTTGTGCTACAAGAGAACAAGTTCACAATTTGCAAGAAGGTTATGATTAGAGGAATGAGAGAGATTTTTCCTAGTTTCTAGCTCACTATTTTATTTTTTTGGATGTGAGAGGAGTTTCCTATTTATAGGCAAGGTTAGAGAGCAGGTGGTATGGGAAGTTTAGATCATTTTGCAAAGTTTTGCCTTTTTGGAGGGAAAAGTGAGCAAGTCCCACTTTTGATTTTGTTTCTGAGCAATAACGAGCTTTCAATGCATTTCATCATCACTAACAGCCTGTAAGTAGTTTGTATGAAATGAAAGGAGACTTGCATCTGATGCAGCAGCTGAGTTGCAGCAGGTTTTGGCATAAAGTTTCTCTTTCATGGCTACTTGGTTGTACTTTCTTTGAATAAACAATTCATTTAACCAAAGTTCTAGTTTTTGCTTGTGGTACCTTCTTGTACTATCATCAACTAAACCTCTAAACATCAGAACATGAGCTTACTAAGTGGTTAAGAGGGATTTGGCCGGTTTATGCATCCATTGGCAAGAGCTGTACTTGATTTTGTGACATGACAAACCTTCAACTTGCCTCCTTCGATTCTCCCTGACCATAAAGGCTGAGAAAATTCTATTGTACTTTTAAAAGCCCCAAATATTATCTACAGGTTTCAAAAGTTCAAACTTCAAAGGGAACTATGTCGAAAATCCTCTTGAAGTTGGCTGCAAATTTGACTTACATGTCAAGAAACATGAAAAAAATTTAAGTGTTAAAATTCTTCATAACTTGATGAGCTCATAACTAAAAATCCATTCATTGTTTGCCTATAATTAAGGAAGATACTTTTGTAGGGCTTCTCAATATCTTTCCAATAGGCTTTGAACCACTCCATTTGGATGTGTGGTTAGGAAGTTATGATCATTTCAAGTTGGCTTAAAATTAGGGTTTTTTCATGAACCCTAGTTTCTTGATTTGCAAGTTATCCATCAATCCTTGATTAAATCTCCACCAAATTCAATAGTTAGGCATAAAATGATGTTGTAAAACTTGCTTGCTTCAATTTGGGGTCAAAACCTTAAAAGTCAAAGAGTTGACTTTCCAGACAGACGAACCGAACTATTGAAATCTTCAGGATCGATCCTCAGTGTTCTGGGTTCTTTGAGCCTTTAAAACTTCTTGAGGAGACTTTAATAACTCATAGGAGTACCATGAATCATGATTTAAGACTTGAAAAACTATCTAAGCCAAAATTCAAACTTTAGTTGACATTTTCCACTAGAAACCCTAATTAGGGTTTTGCATTGCACTGCTCCTATTCTTTTTTGGTAACAACCTTAAATAGCACTTGTTCTTGTCAAGATATGAGACTCTTGATGGTATGAAGACTTGATTTTTAGAAGATTAACCCAACACCTTGACTGCTCAGTCCACAGGGTCCTTGATTTTGATAATGTGAAGCCTTAATTCATCTGCATCTTGACAAAGACCAAACTTGAAAGACGTTAAGTTAGATAACATATGCTTGATGAACCTAGAGTGATAATGGAATCTAGGGGTCAAATTTTGGGGTATGAAAAGTCTGAAACTAGAATGGTTGAATAGTCTATCCATGTTAAATTTGATGACAGTTTACCTGACCATAACAAGTCAGCGTATGTGGTTCAGAATGATTTCTCTGCAGGATTTCAGAATCATGAAGAAAATTTCATGGTATGTGTCCCTAAAGAAAAAAATGTAGTGATTAATGATCTAGAATCTGTCACTATATCTGAAGCTATACCAGAAGCTGCAGAAACTGAAGTTACTCCAATTGGTCCTTTTTTCTACTAATTCAATGATTGCTCACAATGGCGTCAAAGCCTCTGTTCAACCTAAGATATTGTTTAAGTATAAAGCATCTCATCCAAAAGGACTGATCATTGGTAATAAGGAAGAGCCATTGAGAACCATATCTGCCTTCAGAAATGATTGGACTTATTTCACTAATTGAACCTTCTTCTATTGATGATGCCTTAACTGATAATGGTTTGATCTTGGCTATGAAAGTTGAACTTAATCAGTTTCAAAGAAATGATATGTGGGATCTTGTTCCAAGACCACAAGAGAAGAACATCATTGGGACAAAGTGGGTCTTCAAAAACAAACTTAACGAACTTGGTGAAGTCGTTAGAAATAAAGCTAGACTTGTGGCTCAAGGCTATACTTAGTCGGAAGGAATATACTTCTTTGGAACCTTTTCTCTTGTAAGACTACTTATCTCATACGCCATTAACCATGACATAATTCTCTATCAAATAGATGTGAAAAGTGCTCTTCTGAATGAAGTCATTACTGAAGACGTGTATGTCAAACAACCTCCAAGATTTATTGATTTAAATCATCCAAATCATGTCTACAAGCTTAAAAAATCACTTTATGGTCTTAAACAAGTTCCAAGAGCTTGGTATGAAAGATTGAGTAATTTTTTGCTTGAAAAATATTTTGTTAAAAGGTTGACACTACACTTTTTAGGAAGACTATGAAGGAAGAAATCTTGGTTGTTCAAATTTATGTTGATGACATAATTTTTGGTTCCACTAATGTATCTCTTTGCCAAGAGTTTTCCAAGACTATGCAGGCTGAATTTGAGATGAGCATGATGGGTGAATTAAAATACTTTCTTGGTATTCGGATTAATCAGAAATTTGAAGGTATTTACATTCACCAGTCTAAGTATACAAAGGAGCTTTTGAAAAAAGTTCAATCTTGATGATTGCAAAGTCTTGTCAACTCTTATTCATCCTACATGTATCCGTGGTGCTGAAGAGTGCAGTTCCAAAGTGGATCCAACCAAATATCAAGGTATGATAGGTTCCTTACTCTATCTCACTGCTTTTAGACCTGATATCTTGTTCAATGTATGTTTATGTACAAGGTTCCAAGCAGATCCTAGGGAGACTCACTTAGTTGTTGTTAAGAGAATCTTTAGGTATCTGAAAGGAACATTAAATATTGGACTTCTTTATAAAAAAGTCCTCATATTATAAATTGTTTGGATTTTATAATGCTAACTATGTTGGAGATAGAATTGAAAGGAAGTCCATTAGTGGTTCCAATCAATTTTTAGGTGACAACCTTATCTGTTGGGGTAGTAGAAGACAGACAACGATTGCTTTGTCTATAGGAGAAGCAGAATACATCTCAGCTGCTAATTGCTGCACTCAACTACTCTGGATGAAATATCAACTTGAAGACTATCAGATTTTTGGAAACAAAATTCCAATATTTTGTGATAATACTGCTGCTATCTGTCTAACAGAGAATCTGATTCATCATTCTAGAACCAAGCATATTGAAATCAAATATCACTTTATAAGGGATTATGTTCAGAAGGGTGTAATATATATTTAGTTTATTGATTATGAACATCAATGGGCTGATATATTTACAAAACCCCTGGCCATCAATCAATTTGATTTCATCAAGAAAATTTTAAATATGGTTTATGTCGTAGAATAAATGCTTATTCTCTAAATGGTGTATTCGAATGTTCGTTGAGATCTGTTAGTAGCCAGTTGAGTTACTTCTTATAGTTTATTAAAGTATGGTCTTTAAGTATGATAGGGGTCACATAATATCTCTCTTCCTTGACTTCTTTATTTAAAGCATACAATGATAATTTAATTCTTTGTTATGTGCTTTGAGTTAACTATTGGATTATTTCTTAAGTTCTGATAAAATAAAATCCTTGTTTTAATACTCTGATTTTTTTAATCTACTCTAAAAAGTTTGGTTCATTAAAAGGGGAGTGTTCTGACAAATATGTTAACTTGTTTTTATTCAGACTTAGGACTGTCCAAACATTTTATTACGTACTTTCTTAAATTCTAGCATTTTATGTGTTATGTTGCTAAGCTATTTTTCTTCTTATAAATTGTCTTCTACATAAGATAATTCTGTGAATTCATTTCTTCATCTTAATACTTCTTCTTCAAAATGTCCTCATAGTTCAGTAAAAAAACATTTTGATCTAGACTTTCTAAAAAATGTACAACTCTTTTTAACTAATTGATAGTGATTAATCATTCGCAATTTATTTTAAATTTTGTGAAAGACCTTTTTGGGCCAATGCTCATATTCATCAGAATGAGCAAAATGATTGTCTAATTATGTCTGTTATAACAGCTCAGAAAATGATTTACACATCATCTATTGTAACAAAGGCCCATCTAAAAGTTATTCTACTCTTTCTCCTATGGCAAAAGTTTGGTGAAAATTCTAAGGCCTAGAGTACAGAGGTCAAAATGACTTTCTCTGATGAGAAAAAAATATTATTCTTTCTAAAGTCTTTTTCTTCTCTTTTCTTTTTGATTGATGACAAAGGGGGGGGGGGTAATGGATTGAGTATTTTTGGCTAATAATGGTTCCGAATGCGGTTAGCAATCCTATTTAGGGGGAGTTTGTAAATCGCACCCTTGGAGTATATTCATTGTACTGCATGGAGAGGAGATTACAAACCTCAACTCCTAGACTTTACAACAGGACTCAGAGGGAACTTATAAACCTCATCTCTTAGATTTTTTGACTCAGGGGGAGCTTACAAACATCAAGCCCTGAAAGTTGCTAAGTAATTTATTTTTTACTTCTGATTGTTTTTAAAATACTTAATGTTATCATCATCAAAAAAGGGGAGATTGTTGAAACAAGTTTGGTTCATGCCATGAATCCTCCAAGGTTTTGATGATAAAAAATAATTAAGATCTCTAACTAGCCAGTTTGTGTGTGCAGAATTATATTTACTTGATGGAACTAGTTTTGACACTCAAATGGATTTGTTTCGGTTCTGGTCACACTCTTTCAAGGACGTCTAATCAGAAAAGTAGGTGCTAGTACACTCCAGCTCAGAAGCGTGTTATGTTGCCGCTGATGCTGAGGAATGTCATATCAGTTCTGCTAACATGGGACTCAAGATTTATTGACATTATCTTCTACAGGTTGTGTTGTACTTGAATCAGAGTTGTAAACTTTGGACAAAGGCCTTGTTTCATGGATACTCTTGTGACTGGAAGTCCTAACACTTGCTTCATTTGAAAAGAAGATATACTAGAAGATTTGGTTCGTTTTGTAGTCGTTGAAGATCTTCAACGTCTTTATTTTCCTTGGCTAAAAAAAGGAGTTGAAGAGTTTATTAGACGATGGTGACTTGTCTAGAAGGGGGTGGGGGCGGGTGATAGATACCCAAGCCAAAATCACCAAATAAAAGTTTGGGTTTTAAAGTTGTTTGAAAAAGAGTGTGCCCGGAAGGTTTTTGTATGGATCGATAAAAGTCGTATATACGAACCTAGTTATTAGAACTCAGATATGCAACGCCAATTATGGAATGACAAATACAATAATCGAATTTAACCTTTAATCGAGTATCATGTTATTACTCGTTTAAACTAATTACTTAGTAATGCTATTTCCAATGATAATGAGTTAAAAAAATTGAACAAAGCAATTTATCAAACACTTGGTGTGCGAACGAATTTTCAGAATTTCCTTTGTGTTGTTGATATGAAAACCACTTATTTTTAAAAGTGATTATAAGCTAATCAACAATCAAGTCAAAACAAAAAAATCATAGGAAAATTCTAATGAGTCGATTGATTGATCAACGCTATTTGACAAATTGCATAATGAAAAATAAAGTGAGTAAAGAGATCATAGAGAGAGATCCAGACTAGGATTTTTTCACGCAGTTCCTCACTTTCGTCCTCGCGTGTGGCTGCGCCTGTGCCTAATTTCCAATGTGGAATTATGATACTTTCTTACTATGCAAAAAGTCGATGTACAAGAAAAGTGTTCAAGAGCAACCATACAAACACTACCGGTTCTGATGTTGATTCAACCCCTTTTCTTCTTTTGATCTTAAGTCAGCCCAAGACAACAATGGATGCCAATTGACTTGTTGATATTGCTACTAATTTGCATTCTTTATCTCTGAGCTTTTGCGCATGATTAATTGCACCGATTGTTCCACAAGACTTCAAGTCGATTTGTCGTTATACATTGCTTCCTTTGCATACTTTATCTCCAAAGGCTTTCGCAACATCGCAATCCTCTCTTGAACGTCTTGCATGAAAACCCCCAAACATTCACACGATATTGGAGGACAAACCCGCAGTTTTTCAGGATGAAGACCCCTGCAAATTTGAACCCAATATCTCGGCTACACAAGAACCCAATTGGACCTTATCAAGCCTTCACCTAGCTGGAACCCCAACAAAAGATTATTATGTGTGATTTGTTAGTGTGTTGACATAGGACGGAGGTTGAAGATGAAAAACAAATGCAGACTAATTTTATGGCATCACTAATTTGGAATGAAGCATGAATGATGTATTTATAATTTTGGAAGATTGGTGGCAAATAGGTAATTTTCGGAGTAGAAAAATGAACAAAACTGACCCACTTAAACAACATGTGTCGTCCTGAACGATAGATATATCGCCATATAATGTCAAAATTAACAGCATGTGTTGACCTGAACAGACCTATATGCCGACCTAAATCAAACAAAGGCTATAACCTTATTTAGGACAGTAGATGTGTCGGCCTGAAGCACGTATATACCGACACATAATGCTTAAACTTCCAGTATGTGTCGACCTGAAAGGACCTATGTACTTACCCAAATGAAACAGAACCCACAACCTTATTTAGGACAGTAGATGTTTTGTCCTGAAGCACATATGTGCTGGAACATAATGTTGAAACTTCCAATATGTGATGACCGAGATGACCATGTGTCGACCCAACCAAGTCAGAGCCTACATGCTTTAATATTGAGTTACATGTATCGGCCTGAAATGTGTATGTGTCAATACATGTAGTGTGTTTTTGTGCAGAAATTTGTTTTTCATGATTCCTAAGACCTCTAATGCAAGGGAGCCACACATACTCAGAGCTGTTATTCAATATACCAAAATGCGAAGTGTTTCAATGTTTTGACATCATGCAAAACATCTCATGGTGAAGTTACACTCACATACTGCCCCTTTTTTATGATGGCAAAACTTGTGATAATGTCTTTCATGTTTCATGTTATTATTGAAGGCTCCCCCTGACGTTGTGCTTCCCAACTTCATCTCGCATATGCTTCTCCCCCTTTGACAAAATAAAAAAGAAAGATAGCTAATTGTGAGAAGTATCATATTCCAAATACAAATTCAAATATATCATTTAGATGCAATTTTGCATAGAAGAGAAACAATCACATATCTCCATATATATGTAATGATGAAAAATTGATAAATAACCAGCATTACAAATCAAGTAAGACAAAGTAGAATTAAATAAATAACAATGCAAAAGCAAACTCATCAAGTTGCTACAATTGTGTCACGCATATCAAACATATCATAAAGGAATTCCTGATGCCGCACACGCCTGTGCCTACCATAGCGATAAGAACATGTCACTACTTAATACAAGATGAAAACTGTTATCAAAACATGAGACACGCAACAACAATAACAATTTATGCAATTAGCAAGATTAAATACGATAACCAAAATGAGCCACATCCTTATACACTTAAGAACAAACTTATATAAATGGGAATGAGTTAATACATGAAGTCACTATAAGTATATACATTGAGAACACACAATGGTTATTAATCAAAATTTTTTGGAAATGAACATTCCTGGTCTTCATCATTTGAGAGAATATCAAGCATTTTTAACCAACCAATAACATGCTTTAAGAAAAGTCTTACTTTTAAAGAGAAATTGAAACAACACTACCTCACTCTTGATGTGATGAACGATGCAGTTACATGATGTTAAAAACTCAAAACGAAACGATATAACTGTTAAACTATGGCACGGATCTAGAAGGGGGGGTTGAATAGATCCCCAATTAAAATTTGAGTCGGCGCTACCAATTTAAAATTGGTTTTAAAAATGTTTTAAGTGCGGAAGCGGCCGAGGAAAAATATAGTCTAAAACGAACGGTTATTGGAAAACCGGATATACGTAAGCCTTTGGATTAATGACAATTCGGAAAAATAGAATCACAACACTAATTCCACTTATCAATTATTTACTTCAGTTGTAAGGATTCCTAGTTCCAATGATTCAAAATCAAACCAAAACTAGATACACAAGTAAGATAATTTTGGTTCAAGCAATATGTCAAACACTTGGTGTGCAAAAACACTCCAAGTGATATTTATGTTGAGTAAGTGATTTCAACCAGCCTAGTACAATGTATTGTTGTACTTTAGAAATAAAAACAGAGTTTTAACCTCTTACTCAATTGATATCACAATTTTGACAATAGAGCTTACACAAAAATTACTTATTTGAGCTATAACGTAAATGCTGAAAATAGAGAAGACAAGTAATTTGGTGAGGCAGTTCCCCCGTCGTCCTCGCTTCGGGGTACGTCTGCCCTCAATTCTAAAACTAGAATTGAGATATATTGTATAGATATCACCTGTTTGAATGAACAGTTTATACAAGGATTGAGCAGCAAATATACAACAAAATTCTCAATGTGTTGAAAGTTGCCTTCACTCCTTGCCCCTTGATTCAAGCTGAATCAAGTTCTTCGATTTGTGTTGATGGACCTCCGACTACAGCCACCTTATTGAAGAACATGTTGTTGTTCTAACCTTTGGCTCCGACTGATCTCAACAGCACCAAATCGAACCCGAGATCTTCCTTTCAAAATCACTGAATCCGCTACTAGACTTGTGAAGACCACCTCTTCACAATCACCTTCGCTCGATTGATCGTTGATGAAGAATCTCGTCCAAAAACCCCCATAATTCGAACCAATCTTGGAGGGCAAAACCCCAATGGTTTTATTCAAGAAAGAACCTGTCGCAATCTTCAACCCGAGCTTGATTATCCAATCTAAGCCTCGAACTTTATCACCTTGAATCTCTCACAAATGCATTTCAAAAATGATTGTGTGTAATTGAAATGTTGTGAGATGTTGAAGATGAAGATGATGACTCTTGGACACCTATTTCACTCTTTCTTGTTTTTGAACACATGAATCAAAAGAATATCAAATGTTAGTAGACACAAGTGTTTAAGCAAGTATATATAGTGCCAACATAATTCAGGACATAACAATATTTCAAATATGAGAAGGAAGTATTTTAAAACAGATTTTCTGCGCGAACGGTCGACCATAACAGGTCTGTGCGTCGACGCATGGCCTGTGCTGTTTTGGATTTCTGGAAATTTCATCAGTGTGCATTAACCATACAGTCGACGTGCGCTGACCCGTTGAAATCCATTTCCTTTGTGCGCCGACCCTATGGTCGACCCATGCTTTTACGCGCTGACCCGCTGGAATGTCATTCCTTCATGCGCTGACCCTATGGTCGACGCATGCTTTGTGCGCTGACTGATTTCCCCTTTTTCTGATGAATACGCCGACCCTATGGTCGACCCATGTCCTGCAAGCCTGCAAAAATTCATTAGTTTGAAGTTTTTCATGCCTTTAGTCATGATTGCATTTTGTCAACACAAAGTATATTCATTTCAGAAGTTTTAAGACAAGCGTAAAAAGGATATGGTGGGTGATACATTGCATCTGGTTTAGCGGATCTGGAATTCATACTTTCTAGTCTATCCGTGAAGTTTATCATCATCGAAACCTGCATTCACCAATGTCTTGCAGACTTGTGTGATATGTGGCGATTTGCCTCCACAATCTCCCCCTTTTTTACGATGACAACCTGTATACAACTAAAACACCAAATATGCAATGTATACACATAAGTATACACAAGCTCCCCCTTTCTTTTGCACTATAAGGCTGTAGAACAAACAACCATCAAATGTTGTTAATATCCTGAACTGTTAATATCCTGACTTGGATTTGGTGTTTGCTTGCTACATTGTCTTCTCCCCCTTTGACACCATTAAAAAGAGAAGAAGAACACATCAATTAATAGAGAACATACAATAGGTGATAGTTAATTACCAAACTTCACACACAAGCATGATAATGAACAAAAATATCTTGAATTAATAGATAATGGCGAAAACATG
This sequence comes from Lathyrus sativus, assembly GCA_963859935.3. Taxonomy (NCBI): domain Eukaryota; kingdom Viridiplantae; phylum Streptophyta; class Magnoliopsida; order Fabales; family Fabaceae; genus Lathyrus; species Lathyrus sativus. The sequence continues at coordinate 324,619,243 of OZ012736.1, forward strand.
TAATGAAAGTTCAGGCACACATAAGACAGAAAAAAATGAAAAGTACACAGACGAAAACAGATAAGCAAATATGAAATATGCAACTATGAATCTAATAACCACGACCCCGTCCTCGTCCTCTCCCTCGGTATGCAGCATCTGGATTATGGTAAGGATCCGAGAAGTCCAAAAAGGCTTTGACGGACATGTTGAGATGACTAAGAGAGTTGGTGATTTCCCAATCTTGCCGCTCATGTGATTCAACCAGAGAGTCAATACGGGCGTCCATCCGAGTAGAAAATGAATTGAACCTTTCATTTTAGGCATGGAGCTCAGCTCTAATCTGCTCCATCTGAGTGTCTTGACGCCTCATGAAGTTTTGTTGTTCTAACTGCATTGACTGCATCATAGTAATGACTTCAGAGTTATCCGAAGGCGGAGGAGGTGATGAGTGCTGAGAGGGTTGATAGTCTTGAGGGTAGCCGTGATATGGGTCATAGAATCTACCCAAGGTAGTCCAGCCTGTATATTGCCAATCGCCCCATCCTTGATTTGTAGAATCGCCTTCTTGTTCTTCTGATGGATATGAGTACTGGACCCAATAGGTATTTGTAGCTGTATCTTGGACTGGAGATTGATGATAATCTTGAGTCCCATAGATAGGTTCTTGTATCTCTGCATCTGTGTTGTCTTCTGCATCGTCTTCTTCACCTTCCTCGTCACTTTCTTCTTCACCTTGTTCTTCAATTTCTTCTTCACCCTGTTCTTCACTGTCTTCTTCATCAGAATCGTTACTAGGCACCAGAGGAATATTGGCCCGGCGGACAAATCTGTATGAACGTCGTTCAGCACACCAAAAATACCCCATCATTGCAAGGGTTTTGGTGCTAAATTCTTTATCTGAGGGAACTGATACACATGGAAATGTTGGATACACAACATTCGCAGCAACAAGAATTTCCGAGATGAACGATCCATAGGCTAAAGCATTGCCTCTACTTGAGTCTCTCAGAGCAAACATCCTGCTAGCAATATAGTAAGGCCAATTTATTTTGATCCTGTTTTGTAGTATATAGATAAGATGTACCTCAGCTTGTTTGACACGCGACAGGCCTCCCTTTTTCGGTCGTAGTATACGAGCGACGATCCATTGAAGGATTCGCTCCCCTGTATTGAGTTTCCCGGCTGTGACCGATCGAGGAAAAGCATCGCTGTTGACAATTGCCTCTGGATAGGGTCGTTTGAGCATTCCATTCAGAGCCCTCTTAAATTCATAACCCGGCACCGCACGAGTGTCAGTTACCTCATGAAGAGGTGGTGCATCAGCATCAACAGTCATATCAAAATATTTGTTCCATACTTCAGAATTGATATTAACCAGTCAATTTCCTACAGAGGTGTGAAAGTGCTGATCTTGAAAGTTACCTCGTATATTTGTGTAAAACACTCTGACCAAATCCTCACTGTACTTTGTATTACATTCCAGGAAATTGACGAACCCTTGAAAGTCCAACAGGGACAGAAGCCGAGTGAGATGCAAGCGCTCACTTGTTGCATGGTAGAAGGCATGTTGTGGAACTATGGCCCTTTTGCTGAGACTTTTGTTGAAGTTTTCAACAGCAGGAGGATGAACAAGTGAAACAGCAGAAACCGGAACTGAAGCAGGGGATGAAGAAGCTCTTGATCTCTTACCGGTAGTTTTGCGGAGAGAGGAAGCCATTGTTGATGAGTTTTGGAGGAGTTTGAAGATGAACTTTGAAGAGAATGATTTGGGAATAATGTTGGAGAAGAAGAATACTTAGGTCTTTAATAGAGGGAGGTGTTAGGGTTTTCGGGAAGAGGGAGGAGACAAGGAGACATATTAGGTGTCTAGATGCAATTTACAAGATGAATGTCATATCAAAACATCATAAGAGTTGTCTGCACATTTAATGTAGGGGAGAGGGAATTTGGAACGTTTTTCAAAAGAGAAAATTTCTGGGTTTTCAAGCGAGCCGTCGACCATAGCCCTGCATGCGTCGACGCATACTGTACAGTTTTTGATAATTTTGAAAGTTTACAGCATGCGTCGACCATTGTCCTGTTTAGGTCGACTCAAACCTTCAAAAAAACTCAAAATTTTCAATTTTATGTTATCCAGAATGTCACACTTGCCTATTTATCATGCCTATTCATCTTTTCACAATATGACATGCATTCAACACACATAGTATCAACTAGCAACAGTCATATACATATATAAGTACCATGATTGTAGAACGATATAGTTATTTTCAAGTCATGAATGCTAAGAGAGAGAGAAGAAAAGGAAGGAGAAAGGAGCAATATCACCTCTATACCGACCACTCTTGTTAACCACAGATTTGCACTTGCAACAAACTCAAAACGATTGTTAGTGGTACAAAAACATAGTTGTAAATATATTAAATTTGAACGTAGTAAGTGTTAAACTCGATCAGAAATATCGAGAATACCAAGTTCTCGACGGATATGAAAGAAGGGCTCATTGGCTAGCGGCTTTGTGAAAATGTCCGCTAGTTGGTTTTTAGTATCGACGTGTTCAAAGATAACGTCACCCTTCTCTACATGGTCCCTAAGAAAGTGGTGTCGAATTTCTATGTGTTTGGTACGCGAGTGTAACACCAGATTCTTGGTAAGATTTATAGCACTGGTGTTGTCACAAAATATTGGAATACGTTCTAGTTTCAAATTGAAGTCCAATAGTTGTTGTTTAAGCCATAAGACTTGCGCACAACAACTACCAGCGGCTACGTATTCCGCTTTGGCGGTTGACAGAGCAACAGACACTTATTTCTTGCTGTGCCAACTAACGAAGGAGTTTGAAAATAAGTGACATGTACCACTGGTGCTTTTCCTATCCGATTTGCAACCGGCAAAATCAGAATCGGAGAAGCCTACCAATGAACAATCATTACCCTTAGAATACCACAATCCATACTTCGAAGTACCAGATAGGTATCGAAGTATGCGTTTGACAGATTTTAGGTGGGATTCCTTAGGACATGATTGGTATCTGGTGCACATACACACGCTAAACATAATGTCGGGACACAAAGCAGTGAGATAGAGAAGCGAGCCAATCATACCTCTGTACCTTTTTACCTCAACATCTTTGCCACTTTCATCTTTACTAATATTTGCACATGTTGGCATAGGGGTGTCTATGGCTTTTCCATTTGCCATGTCAAATCTCTTGAGAAGATCCAAACAATATTTTGTTTGGCTCACGAATGTTCCTTCCTTCAGTTGCTTGATTTGTAACCCGAGAAAATATGTGAGTTCACCCATCATACTCATCTCGAATTCACCCTGCATAAGCTTAGAAAACTCTCTTACAAGATTCATGTTAGTGGATCCAAATATGATATCGTCAACATAAATTTGTACAAGAATTAAGTGTTTTCCTTGACGTTTAATGAAGAGAGTAGTATCAACCTTTCCTCTTGAGTAGCCTTGATCAAGTAAGAATTTGCTTAGTCTCTCATACCAAGCTCTAGGAGCTTATTTGAGACCGTACAAAGCTCTTTTCAGTTTATAGACATGATCAGGATACTCATGAGACTCAAAACCAGGTGGTTGAGCAACATAGACTTCTTCATTTATAAACCCGTTAAGGAACGCACTTTTGACGTCCATTTGAAATAACTTAAAATCTTTCGCACAAGCGAAAGCAAGTAGAAGGCGTATAGCCTCGAGTCGGGCAACCGGCGCATAAGTTTCCTCATAGTCGATGCCTTCCTCTTGGTTATACCCTTGCGCGACTAAACGCGCTTTGTTGCGAGTTATTACTCCTTTCTCGTCCAGTTTATTTTTAAACACCCATCGGGTGCCGATTACTCGATGACCTCGTGGAAGAGGGACAAGGTCCCAAACCTCATTTCTAGTAAACTGATTCAGTTCCTCCTGCATTGACAAATACCAATGTTCATCGAGTAGGGCTTCCTTAGGGTTTTTAGGTTCCATCCGTGACACGAAAGCGAAGTAATAACAGAAATTACTTAGCTTAGCTCGAGTTGTTACACCCTTTGTGATGTCTCCAATAATGTTTTCAATTGGATGGTCTTTAGATGTCTTCCATTCTTGAGGAAGATCGTCGTTTGAAGCGGATGAACTTCCTCTGTTGCATCACGGTGTGCATCCTTATCCTCCTCAATTTTGGCTTTGTCAGGTTGATCAATCCCCGTCTCGCCACTTTTGAGTATGTCTTCAGTGGATGTACCTGCACCATGAACAACACTATCCTTTCTGACATTTCTCGGGTAGGACTCATCAAAGGTAACATGCACAAACTCTTCTACAACAAGTAATCGTTTATTATATATTCTATATGCTTTACTCGAGTGAGAGTATCCGAGAAAGATACCTTCATCGGCTTTGGAATCAAATTTGCCCAAATTTTCCTTTCCATTATTTAATACAAAGCATTTACATCCAAACACGTGCAAGTGAGAAACATTAGGCTTTCGCCCTTTTAAAAGTCCGTACGGTGTTTTGTTTAGAATGGGGCGAATAAGTACCCTATTTAAAACATAGCACGCCGTACTAATGGCGTCGGCCCAAAAATATTTAGGTAAACCACTTTCGTTAATCATTGTTCTTCCCAATTCTTCTAAAATACGGTTTTTGCGCTCCATAACCCCGTTTTGTTGAGGAGTGCGTGGCGCGGAGAAGTTATGATCAATACCATGGTTACCGCAATATTCTTCAAATAAGTGATTTTCAAACTCACCTCCATGGTCGCTCCTAATGGACACTATGTTTGTATTTAACTTATTTTGGAAAAGCTTAGCAAACTTTTCAAAAGCGGCGAATGTATCACTTTTACTTACTAATAAGATGCTCCAACAAAACCTAGAAAAGTCGTCCACTATTACGAACCCGTAATAGTTTCCTCCTAGACTTTTGATCCTAGAAGGCCCAAACAAGTCCATGTGTAGAAGTTCAAGAGGTCTCGTTGTTGAAATTATCTTTTTGGATTTAAATGAGATCCTCGTTTGCTTCCCTTTTTGACAAGCATCACAAAGGTGATCCTTGGTGAACTTTATTTTAGGAAGTCCTAAGACTAGGTCTTTTGAGACTACCTTATTGAGTAAGTCAAAATTAACATGCGCTAAACGCCTATGCCATAGCCATGAGTCTTCACTCATAGTTATGAGGCATTTGTCGCTTGTTAATGATACTTCATTTAAGTCAAGCATATATACATTGTTTACTCTAAAACCATTAAACATATTCTTCTTATCATTTTCATGCACAATTTTGCAACAATCTTTTGAAAAGGATACATTGTATCCTTTGTCGCACAATTGGCTAATGCTAAGCAGGTTATGTTTAAGATTTTCGACAAGCAATACGTCAGAAATCATAGTAGAGGCGGGATTACCTACACTACCTTTACCTAGTATTGCTCCGCGGTTGTTATCACCATAAGTTACATACCCTTTCTTCTTAGCCACAAAGTCTATGAATAAGGATATGTCTCCAGACATGTGTCTTGAGCACCCACTATTGAGAACCCATCTTCTCTCGGTGGTCTCGACACATTTCACCTGTCAAAACATAATTAGCACAAGGAGGTACCCAATGGCATATTGGGTCCTAATAGGTTAGCGACAAAATGGTTGCGTTTGGGCAACCATTGGTAGATGCCTTTAGGAACCAGAAATCTCCTAAACCGGCATTTACCAATGGAGTGGCCTTTCTTGCAACAATATAAGCAAGCAAAATCAACTTTAGAGACACTTTCACTTGCTTGATCCCTAATTACATATGCATATTTTTGGTATGGGTTAATCATACTTTTTCTAAAATCCTTTTTATCAATAGCAAATGTAACTTTAGGCTCAAGTGCCTTGTTTAATTTGGCCTTGAGGTTTCTAACCTCACCTTGCCAAATATGACAAGTGCCACACCCGAAGTTGAAAAGATTTCTATTGTCTTGACAATCCGATTCATTGCCTTTCACAATGGAAGCCTTAAGGTCCTCTAATTTCTTTTCGGACTCTTTAACTTTATGCTCTAAATACGTAAATATTTTCTTATTAGAAGCAAGTTTCTTGAAGGCTTCAACTGCTTCATTATGTAAGGCATGAAATGCGGTTTGTAATTCTGAATGCGACATATTTGAGGACTTATCATATTTAGAGTGACGTACCTGTTTTTTCTTATTTTTCTGATTGGCGGAGAGGCATAGATTCACGGACTCTTCTTCATCACTAGAAATTTCATCAGAGGAGGAAGAGTCGCTGTCACTTTCCCATGCTATGTACGCTCTCCTAGGCTTTGATGATTTCTTGTGTGATTTTGATGATTCCTTGTCCTTTCCCTTTTTATTCATTGGACAGTCCGGTTTGTAGTGACCGGGCTTTCCACACTTGTAGCACGTCCCTCTAGTCTTTTTACCTTTCGAGTCATCATCCTTGGAGTGTCTCGATTGTTTCTGGAAGTTTACCAAGTTCTTCTCGGAATGTTGGATGCCGTTCTTTCTCACGTAACGGTTATACCGTTTAACAAAAAACCCCATATCTTCGCTTGTGTCCTCTTCTTCTTCGTCGCTCGAGGAATAATCATTTTGCTCTTTTGCTTGAGACTTCGAGGAGGAAGTCTTGAGAGCTCTCGATTTCTTTTCACTCACCTTCGTTTTGTCTTTCTTTTCCATCTTTTCGCGTTGGTCTAAGCTCAAGAGTACCTGTTCATGCTCTTGTAATTTGCCAAACAACGTTGTTAAATCTAATAAGGTAAGATCATGTGCTTCTTTGATGGCGGTCACTTTAGGCTGCCATTCCCTGTTTAGACATCTTAAGATCTTATTAGTAGCAATATCATTGGAAACAGGCCTACCTAATGAATGTAAACGATTGATGAGATGAGTAAATCTCTTTTGCATGTCAGCAATGGTTTCCCCTTGCTCCATGAAAAAGAGATCGAACTCTTGAGTTAATGTATTGATTCTAGCCAACTTAACATCGTTTGTCCCCTCATGGGCTATTTGTAGTGAATCCCACATGGCCTTAGCGGTAGGACAATGGGATACACGATAGTATTCATCTACACCTAATGAGGAGATTAAGATGTTTTTAGCTTTCCAATCATAATTGTATTTTTTCTCATCGTCATCGGTCCATTGTGCTTCAGGAAATAACATGCTTTAAGAAAAGTCTTACTTTTAAAGAGAAATTGAAACAACACTACCTCACTCTTGATGTGATGAACGATGCAGTTACATGATGTTAAAAACTCAAAACGAAACGTTATAACTGTTAGACTATGGCACGGATCTAGAAGGGGGGGTTGAATAGATCCCCAATTAAAATTTGAGTCGGCGCTACCAATTTAATATTGTATAGATATCACCTGTTTGAATGAACAGTTTATACAAGGATTGAGCAGCAAATATACAACAAAATTCTCAATGTGTTGAAAGTTGCCTTCACTCCTTGCCCCTTGATTCAAGCTGAATCAAGTTCTTCGATTTATGTTGATGGACCTCCGACTCTAGCCACCTTATTGAAGAACACGTTGTTGTTCTAACCTTTGGCTCCGACTGATCTCAACAGCACCAAATCGAACCCGAGATCTTCCCTTCAAAATCACCGAATCCGCTACTAGACTTGTGAAGACCACCTCTTCACAATCACCTTCGCTCGATTGATCGTTGATGAAGAATCTCGTCCAAAAACCCCGAAAATTCGAACCAATCTTGGAGGGCAAAACCCCAATGGTTTTATTCAAGAAAGAACCTGTCGCAATCTTCAACCCGAGCTTGATTCTCCAATCTAAGCCTCGAACCTTATCACCTTGAATCTCTCACAAATGCATTTCAAAAATAATTGTGTGTAATTGAAATGTTGTGAGATGTTGAAGATGAAGATGATGAATCTTGGACACCTATTTCACTCTTTCTTGTTTTTGAACACATGAATCAAAAGAATATCAAATGTTAGTAGACACAAGTGTTTAAGCAAGTATATAAAGTGCCAACATAATTCAGGACATAACAGTATTTCAAATATGAGAGGGAAGTATTTTAAAACAGATTTTACGCGCGAACGGTCGACCATAACAGGTTTGTGCGTCGACGCATGGCCTGTGCTGTTTTGGATTTCTCGAAATTTCATCAGTGTGCATCGACCATACAGTCAGCGTGCACTGACCCGTTGAAATCCATTTCCTTTGTGCGCCGACCCTATGGTCGACCCATGCTTTTACGCGCTGACCCACTGGAATGTCATTCCTTCATGCGCTGACCCTATGGTCGACACATTCTTCGTACGCTGACTGATTTCCCCTTTTTCTGATGAATACGCCGACCCTATGGTCGACCCATGTCCTGCAAGCCTGCAAAAATTCATTAGTTTGAAGTTTTTCATGCCTTTAGTCATGATTGCATTTTGTCAACACAAAGTATATTCATTTCAGAAGTTTTAAGACAAGCATAAAAAGGATATGGTGGGTGATACGTTGCATCTGGTTTAGTGGATCTGGAATTCATACTTTCCAGTCTATCCGGGAAGTTTGTCATCATCGAAACCTGCATTCACCAATGTCTTGCAGACTTGTGTGATATGTGGCGATTTGCCTCCACAATAACAATAGTATAAAATTCAAGCCACAAGATAGAAATTTAAACGACATTGGAGATATCGATGATCCCCAATTCTCCACGAATGTTGAAAAAAGATTTTGTTACAAGAGATTTTATGAAAATATCAGCAACTTGATTTTTACTATCAACATGCTAAAAAACAACGTCCCCTTTTTTCAACATGATCGCGAAGAAAGCGATGATGAATATCGATATGTTTAGTGAGAGAATTTAGTATCGGATTCTTGGTTAGATTGATTGCATCAGTGTTGTCGCACGTGATAGGAATATGTGAAAGTTTGATGTCAAAATCTAGCAATTGTTGCTTAAGCCAAAATAATTGGGCACAACAACTACCTACAGCCACATATTCTGCTTCGGCAGTTAACAAGGCTACAAATACTTGCTTTTTACTATTCCAACTAACCAAATATTTTGAAAACATTTGACAAGTGCCACCAGTGCTTTTCCTATCCAATTTGCAACTGGAAAAGTCGGAATCGAAAAAACCAACCAAACTACAATCGCTTCCCTTGGAATACCAAAGTCCAAACTTATAAGTACCAATAAGGTATCTAAGAATATGCTTAACTGCTTTAAAGTGTGATTCTTTAGGAGCTGAGTGATATCGAGCACACATGCAAACACTAAACATAATATCGGGCCTAGACGCTGTAAGATATAGAAGTGATCCAATCATACCTCTATATTTCTTCACATGAACATCCTTACCCTTTTCATCTCTATCCAAGATTCCGTTTGTTGCCATAGGTGTGTCAATATCCTTTGCACCGTCCATTTCGAATCTTGTTAGTAATACGAGACAATACTTTGTTTGACAAATGATTGTTCCATTCAAGAGTTGTTTAATTTAAAGTTTAAGAAAGTAGTTTAGCTCCCCCATAAGATTTATTTCAAACTCTCCCTGCATAAACTTACAGAACTCCTTGACAAGATGCATATTAGTTGATCAAAAAATGATATCATCAACATAAATTTGAATAAGTAAAGTATGCTTTCCTTGACGTTTAATAAAGAGAGTGGTACCAACCTTTCCTCTTGAATATCCTTGCTCAAGCAAGAACTTGCTAAGACGGTCATACCATTCCCGAGGGGCTTGTTTAAGACCATGCAACACACCTTTTAGCTTATAAACATGATCAGGATACTCAAAATTTTCAAAACCGGGAGGTTGTGAGACACACACCTCTTCATTTATGTTGCCATTAAGGAACACACTTTTTATGTCCATTTGATATAGTTTGAAGTTCTTAGCACATGCATAAGTGAGTAGTAGTTAGGTAGCCTCAAGTCGAGCTACGAGAGCATAAGTCTCCTTGTAGTCAATCTCTTCCTCTTGGTTACACCCTTGAGCTACTAGTCAGGCTTTATTTTGAATTATCACACCATGCTCGTCATGTTTGTTCCAAAATACCCATCGTATGCCAATGACTTGATGATTTTGTGGACGTGGGACAAGGTCCTAAAAATCATTTCTTTCAAATTGATTCAATTTTTCTTGCATTTCTAAAAGCCAATGTGAAGGTGCAAGAAAATACAAGAAATGGGGGTTTGAGTTGAGTTTTTAAAAATGAAAGATTTTTGTGAAAATCAAACAAAGATCACGAATAAACGAACAAGAGAGAAGGACACACGATATATCCTGGTTCACTTGAAAACTATCAAGTTAATCAAGTCCACCCGCCAATGTGATTTTTCCTTATACACTAGGACTTAATCCACTATAATCAACTTATTACACTACACTAGCAACCGCCGGTGACTAACAACACAGACTAACTGTCTATTCTTAAGGATTCTGACCTAACTGGTCCCTTAAGGAATTACAATTTGCACTAGAAACTGCTGGTGACTAACAACAAAGACTTATTGTCTCTTCTTAAGGATTCTGACACAACTGGTCCCTTAAGGAAGCACAAACAATTGTTTGAATAAAAATGTTTACAATGAATTGCTTCTACATAAGTAGATATAAAAACTATTAGTAACTCAAATGACTTAAAGAAAACTTATACAATATAAACAATGTTCTTTCTTTGTATTGTGGTGCTTCAATACTGCTGCTTTAGTTCTCCATAGTTCGTTTAATTCTTGTCATTAATTCTTATTATTTTCTGTAAGTAATCAAGTCCTTATATAGCAAAAAAAAAGACCCATTAGAGGGCAGATCAGGAATACCCTTTAGATAGTTGGCGACTTGAAATAATGTCGTTACGCAGGGATGAAAATCGTACATGAAAGTTATCCTTTGTACCACCAAATCAGGGTAGTGGAATGGTAGTGGAATGGAATGTTGAAATGTACTATGTACTATTTCCCTCGTAAACGTTTGATCTTATCTTCTGTACATCAAAGGCTTCTGAATAAAGATGATTGAAGCATGAGTAGAAGAGTTGATCACTGGGTCTTTAGAGTCTTCAGAACTTGTTCACCAGAACCTTGTCTTCAGAGTCTTAAGCACTCAGTCTTTAGAACCCTTGGTCTTTAGTAACTTAAGTCTTCAGAGTCTTCAGAACTTTGTTCAGCAGAACTTTGTCTTCAGAGTCTTTAGCACTTAATCTTCAGAAACTCAAGACATCAGAGTCACGCTCAGAGGTAGAAACCAAGAGAGCATTGCATCAGCAACATATTGTCTTCTTAGAATCTTTCTAAATATGAATAGATTAGAAGCATACTTTCTTCTATGGTGCAAAAGCGACTTTTGTCAGATCAGAGTGACGTTACACATGTTCTCTATCAGAGTCAGAGCTTTCTCTATCAGAGTTAGAGCTTTCCTTATCAGAGTTAGAACCTGTTCATTAATTCTTCAGAAAAACAAACGTTAGAGTACCAAAATTGTTCTCACACAAATACTACTTTGTTATTATCAAAACTAGGAGATATCTTGTAGAACCAAATCTTGTTCTAAAAATCTTCCCCTTTTTGATAATGACAAAACAATGTATTTTGATGACACAATTTCGTACGAAGATAGTCAATAGGAAATGATAGAGATAAGTTTAGAAATAACTTCCCTTTATCAAGCTCTCCTTGAATCTAAGACTTAAAAACCTTATCATATTTGGGATATCAGATCCTGATTATAAAGATCTTATCAGATTCAGAATAATAGAGTCTGATTATATACCAGAGCCTGATTGGTTAAGTCAAAGCTTGATTGCCAAGATATCAATTTGTTCTTGAAAAACATTCTAAGAAAAATTATGTTCAATTAAAAAGTTAGAATGTCAGAGCTATGATTCAGAGACAAGGTATTTTTATTAAAATAATTTTCCATTAATATACTCCCCCTTTTTGTCGTAATCAAAAAGGTAAATAATAGTTAATTCAAACAATTGGAGTATTGGATTTGATTTAAGAGAAATTAGGTAAATTAAAATCAATACTTCTTCCTTTTTTTTGTTAGAAATCATAAAAGAATGCAATAAGATGTAACAGAAGCAATAAAAGATAAATTCTCATTGATTAAAAAAACAACGCCAAAGGTGCAGGTACATGAGCAAGAAGCAGAACAACCACAAACAACTAACAGACAATCAACAAAATAAAAAAAAATGAAATACCAACAAGGACACTGGCCCGCCAACCATCAAAAGTCTTCCACCTTATCAATCCTCTCACATATTTCTTCAACCATAGCATTTCTTGGTCCAAGTATTCTGGCTAAACCAATGATTTCAGCTCTGAAAAACAACTCAGACATAATTCTGCCATAGGGAATGAAGGACTTATGCTAATTTCAAAAGATTTCAACACAATACTTCAGATGATTGAAGATAGTTTGAGGTAGGTTGACCCGTACATTGTACATCATGAAGTAGATAAAGAGTCTATCATCATGAGACAAAGCATTTTTGGCCACTCCTCGGGGTCGAAAGTTGGTTAGCAGAAGTTGAAACCACATTTTTCCGGTGGGAAGGAGCCCTTCAGGATTGTAAGGTTCATATCTGTTGAGAGAACCATCATGAGTGCTGATGAGTTCTTAAACAAAGGAGTAGTTCAGATGAAAATCTTCGACAGTAACCCAAGATTGAACACAGTTGATTTAACACCCCAAGTTCTTGAACTATTTATTTAATTTATTTAAATATGAATATTCGCATTTTTTGTGAATTTCGGTGGTTGGTTGAATATTTGGAATTATGGATTTTGAGTTGTTTATTTAAATAATAGTATAAAATATGAATATATTGGTATTATTATTAATTTAAATAAATATAAGTGAATTAAGGGCAAAGTGGACATTTCAGGAGGAGTTAGTGAGGGTGAAGTTGGAAAGTCCAATTTTAAGGTCCAAAGTTAGGTTTAACAAAAAGAAATTTTTAGGGAATTAGGATTCATTCTTGTTAGACCGTGAAAAGGGAAGAAATAAAGGCTAAAGCTCTGAGGAAGAGGATTGAGGCAAAAGCTTCACGAGGTTTCCGAGAATCAAAAGAGAAATGCTTAGAGTCAGCAATTAAGGTATGGGGAGTATTGCCTGCATTGTTTTCAATATGTGATTCAATGTGTTTAAATCTGATTTAAGGGTTTAGGGATTATTGAGTATTGAATTGTTGTTGCCTTTCTGATGGTGAGTTCAATGAGTTAAGGGATCTGAACTGATGGTCTGATAGGTTTGAGGCTGATTTGAGAAAAAGGGAAATTAGGCTTTCGTGGTCAAAATCTGTTTTGTTGAGGTTTTAACCGTAGAGGCTAAATGGTTGTGAGAACCTTAATGACTATGGGGTAGTTGTAAGAATGATGGGAATTGGAGGCGTAAATATGATACTGGATTGACCTAATAATTCGTCGATCTTGTGCCTTTATCACCGTAGTACCTTAGTGTCGCTTTCGCGAAAATAAGGTGCCCGCAGAACAGAAGAGTCGCCACCTTTCGTTATTTATCCCTCGGAACGGGAAAGGAAACGATCAGAAAAACCTGACGAAAAAGGGTAAGACAAGGTCGTCGCAACCATTGTCTGGGTTCGGGAGTCGGTTACGCAAGGGGAAGGTATTAGCACCCCTCACGTCCGTCGTACTCGACGGGATCCACGCTTGTTGTGTTTACTTGGACGGGTTGGTTTATCTATCTACCTATCAAGGCTGGCTTAAACAGAAAAGAAAATGACTCGACAAAGCGTCGCGCTTTATGCCTACGTATTCTCATAAGAGAATGAGAAATCAGAGTCAACGTAGTTCGACCTACGACGGGTTACGGGGAAGGTAGCTCGCCAATACATCAGTATTGTGCCTACGTACTCTCAACAGGTATGAGAGATCAGAGCTTACGTAGTTCGGCACACTATGCATTATGGGGATTCAGATTCATCTGTTTTATCGAGTAGGGTTAAATAGCAGTTGCAGCAGTAGGGACAAAGCTTGTTTGCATTGGCGCTGAAGTTTAACGACACTCTTTTCTTCAGAAAAACTTTCCTTTGAATTACGGGCCCACGGGGCAAAACGGTTTGAAGTTTGTTTTCTGTCTTTTACGGAAGAAGTGTTTTTTTATGGTGTTTGCAATTTCAATCGCACTAGAGACTATGACCTGAGAGTGAATGCGTCGCATGTCACCCAAAGGGTACCATACTAAACATCCCGACTGTTGAAAAGAAGCTCTCCAACCATCCTTCCTCAGACAGCTTAAGGCTCGTAACGTACGAAAGAAATCATTCATGATTACTGTATCTTAAGCTGTTTTGAGATGAGAAGAGATAGGCTCAACTAACGGGGAGACTATCAAGTCCTACTGTTGTCATGCCAAGGATTCATCCTATAGTTGAGGTTTGAAACAAGGAACTCCTAGAAGTTATCATGCATAGGTTTCAACCTAAAGTTCTATCATCACTTCCTTATCAAAGGAAATGAGAGTCCTAAGGGATCATGTCAATGATATAGAGGAACAGATAAAGCATCAGCTTAAACAGTAAACAGTAAATGATTGTAAAATGCATGCAATGCAAGTGAGGGAGGAAATGTGTGTGGGGCAACAGCCTCCACAAGCTCATCTCAACCTCAAGCCAGAATGAATAACAATAATCATACTGAGGAAATAAAACATGCTATCAAGCAAAATACAGTAAATTGCAATCATACAGAAGAAATAAAATCATGCTATCAAGCAAAACAAACCACATGGGCAAGAGAGCAGGGCTCTACCGAATACCCGCAAGCAAAGCCATACAGTAACAATACAAGCAGAGGGAGCAACTCAACCTCTAGTGCAATCATGCTCCTAGCTTAAATCTAGTCTAGATATGAACTTATTCTAGTGCATCAAGCAAGTCAAACAAGGCACATCAATACAGAAAAGAAAACAGAAAAGAAAGCAGATCAACTCCTCTCTCAACTCCAAGCTTCAGCTCTTCTAACAGCAACTCAGTCCTCAGACCTCAATCACTCTTGACAAATATCAATTTGCTTCTCCAGGTTTCAACCCTTCAACATAAGTTCCAACTTATCTTCTTCTTCAAGCTTCAGCTCCTTAATCAGCTCCACCTTCAGGCTTCACCCTTAACCACAAGTATCAACTTGATTCCTCCAGGATCTCCAAGCTTCAAAGTAAGTATCAACTTATCCTTTGATCTTCAAGATTCAGCTCTACACTCAATCTCAATTGAATCCTCTTCATAAGTGTCAACTTAGTCTTCAAGCTTCAGCTCTCTTTGCTTTACCAGTCTCAACTTGGTCTTCTCCTCTTACAAGCTTCAGCTACTCAGAGTAACCTTTAATCACTTAGAAGTGTCAACTTCATCCTTCAGTCTTTAAGCCTCAGCTCTTCATTCAGTCTCTACTGGATCTTCATTGGGTCTTCAAGTATTAACTTGATCTTCTTGCTCTTCAATGAAGTCTTCATCTTCAAGCCCAACATCTCTCAAGATACTCAAACCAGGAGAAATCACTTAACTGGATAAGCTAGGATATTAAACTGCTTATTGACCACCAAAGGTGACCTATAAGGGTTTAACATCAAAAGAATGGTTCCCTTAAAAGTTCTACTTCCTAGGTACCATCACTTATCCCTCCTAAGGAGGGAGGTGAATACCATGGAAGGACCTTGAATCATGGGGAAGAATGGAGGTGAAAGATACCATCCATGTTTAAGAAAGAAACTAGCTAGGTCTAAGCTCTACTTAATCCCTAACCCTAAAACAACAACAAAACAAACAAGACTTCAAGCTCTCAAGCTCTTTCTTCAACTCTCAAGTCTTCTACTATGCTCCTCCATGCTCCTCAAAGCAAGACCAAGCCCACAAGCCAAGCAAAACAAAATACAAGCCCACAAGGGCAACACAAACAATAATCAACTACAAAAATCATTTAAAAATAGTATACTACTATATTAAACCTAATATAATTTCTAGGGGATCCTATATACCTACCCTTAATACCCTATATGTCCCAATATCTATCTTGACCTATAAACCCAAAATTCTAGTGTTATTGTGGACCTATGTTAAAGATTGACCTAATTCTATACAACCTAAAGTCATCTAATCAAAACTAATCAGAAATTAATCACAAAATTATGGAATAAATCTAGAGGGGAGCTAAAGTCCTAATCTAACTATCCTAAAAAGAATGGCCTAAAAATTCAAAGGGAACTAGCTAAACAAAATTCTACAAATCTATGCATCAACATAAAAGAATTAAAATGCTATTAAAAGAGAAAATACACAAAAAATATTAAAAATGCATGAAGTGCAAATATTTTGATTTTATAATTTTCTATACATTAACATGAAATAGGATAAAAAATCCCCATATAAAAATCATCATTTTTCTATTTATTATGATTTTTCAAAGATTAATGAAAAATGGAGAAAAAGAAATTCAAATATGAAAACATTGGTGTGAATAGCAATGCTAGACAGTTCAATATGCAGATGGGCTTAAAATGGGGGTGGGGTTATCAATGCGCGCCAGGCCCAGTTTTCATCAGAAAATCAATTAACAAAATATAAAGAAAAAGAAAAATGAACGGTGCAAAGAGTAATGAAATACAGTTCAAAAACCAATGGGCCATGGAAGGGGGTGGGGATATCAATCTCAACACTTAAGCCCAATACCACAGTTAAATGAAATGCTTCATTTTGATATCTTCAGATTTCCCTCTCCAAACGAAATTAAATCTCAGCCGTGGGATCTCCACTCAGTCAACGAGTCTTGCCTCATCCAACGGCCACGTCTTTATCTTCTTCCTCCAGCTAGGGTTGAAATGAGGAAGCCATGGAAATAGAGCTTCAAGCTCAAGCTTCACCACAATCGTATCACCTCAAATCTCAACCAAAAACTAAAATTCAAAACCCTAATCTGTTCTAAATTCCATGCTGATCACAACCATGGCCTTAAAATCCATTGAAATGCCCTAAATCTCTGAACCCGATCCAAGATCACAATCATGCTCAAACGTCAGTTCTAACAATTCTTGAAATTAATTGGCTCAGAATGATCACCACCTCATACTAGTTAATTCTTGATATCAAACTCATGCTATAGCTCACTATACCTCGTGTTCTTGGTCCAAACAAAAATGGTGTCACCAACTCAACCTTCACCAATTGATCTCAAACTTCCTAGAATCCATCACCTAGTTGTCTCTAACCATTCTAACCTAACAATTCTACCTAATTATGCTTAAATTATGGTGTAGAAGAAAAGTTACTAACCTGTCAAATCTTGAATACCAGATAGGTCAAAGCTCCACTTCAGCCTCTCAAATTCTTTAGAAACCTTCCTTGATTGATGATAAAGCTTCTGTTTGCAAAAGATTTGATCAAGAAAGCCTGAATCTCCAAACTCGATTGTGACTTGAAACCTTCAAAATCCAAAAGCTATCTCTTCAATTCTCCATGGTTTTGCTCTCAATTTGGTATGCACACATTCAGTGTGATCAATGGAATGTGTTTGGATAGAAAGAAGCAATGGAAATGAAGCAGAAAGTGGAAATTGATTTCAACTTGCAATGGAAGCAATTGAAATGGCTATCTCACTCTTCTCTCTAATCTCTCACCAACCTTGCATCTGAGCAAGTTCTATTCCATATATAGGATGGTTCAGACTCATCTAGAACCTTCTGGAATCATCCAATGAGAATTTGGAATTCTCATGTCATGAGTTTATGATTTCCATCCATCTCATGTATCATCTCATGCAATGCCTCTTGCAGCAACTTACCTTGACTTGAAAATCTCCTTAAATGAGATATATGATGCGTTAAGATGCCTTGCTAGCTTGTGCATTGAGTTTCCTTGTGTTTTGCATTTGAACCTTATTATGCAAGCAACCATATTCCAAAGCAAGTCCATGATCTAGGCCTCAATTCAAAAATGTGGCTGAATCATTGTTTTTAAAATGCTTTTTAGAGTCAAAATGACCTATTATATGTCATGGTTTGGATGTGTAGCTTGGAAATTTCAATTTCCAACTTGGACTTATTTAACTTATGCCTCCATTTTAGGTCATTTTTACCATTTTTTGCTACAAGTCTTTTCAACATCTCATGACCTCCTTACTAGCCTTAAAACATCATTTTAAGCAAGTTTGATGTTGAATATGTTTCCATTTGAAGCTTGGAAATAGGAGTTATGGCCTTATGCTTGAAATGACCTGTAATCTCCAAATGACCAAAATGCGCTTGACTTGTCAAAGCCATAACTTGAGTTCTACAAATCCTATCAAGGACTTCTAGTACTCTCTAGAAAGCTAAGAAGATAAGGAACAACATTAATGTTGACGAAAAGCTCATAGGAATCATCCTTCTTAGGCAAAGGTTGGATGCAAGTTGGGTGACTTTCAAGGCCCCAGATTCACATACCTAAGATGACCTGTAACTTGTCAAAGCCATAACATGAGCTCTACAAATCCTATCAAGGACTTCTAGTACTCAAATTAAATCTAAGAGCAAGCTCTACAACATTCATGTTAGGGGTAAGGTGAGATGACAATCACATCTTGAGCTAAACTGCCTTGAAGATAGGGGTCAAACTAGGGGATTTTACACTGTCAAGCCTTAGAAACCCTAGCTTGAAACTTCTCAAACTCTTCAATCATGACGAGTTGACCTTGGAATCATCCTTATAACATCTCAATGCATCAATCCATGATCACATGGCTCTTGGATTAGGTCTCAACCATCTCCAAATCATCAGTTGACCTAGGGTTGACCCAGTCAAACCCTAATTATACCACTCATGGCTGAGTCTTCTTAATCTTGCACAATGACCTCTCTAGGCTTCATGATGGCTTTCAAGACATCTCATAAACTCTCTCAAAGCTTCAAGTCCATCCTCATAGCTTCAGAATCATCTGAGGAGCTCCCACAACTCTCAAGTTAGGAGGCACACAACTTTGGTTTCAACCAATCTCTCTGAGGATCTCTTCACTTCTCTGACAAGGATATCAACCCTTGAACACTTGAATAGCCTTCTTGGCTAGCTTCAAACTCTTATGGTGCTCTTGATTGGTAATTATACCTCTTGATCTCCTGCATACATATCAATGAGATACAGATGGTAATGCTAATGTGAATGAAATGAACCCCAAGCTAGGTAAAGAAATGTTGGTCAAATTTTGGGGTGCAACACTTAGTAATGATTTAGGGATGTTTTAGGGGCATTGGGGAAGGAAATCGTAGAGGTTTTTGGACTGGTTTTGGTGTTGGTGCATTTTGATGTTGTGTAGTGATGTCTTATTGTTTTGTGAATTCTGATCTTGTGCAGTGATGTCTTGATGTTTTGATGTTGTGATTTCTTTGATGAATTACCATGAGTATGACTATGATTCCCATGTGATTAATACATGATTATATGATGATTCCTATGAGTAATTTTGATGATTTATGATGTTGATTTCATGAGTTTTGATGATTATATGATGACATGATTATTATGATTATTTTGATGAATGATGATGCACCAGATGAGTTTATTATGAGGATGATATTGACATGGGCATCATGCATTCATATGCATCCGGACTTTGGTTCAGGACCTTGATTTTTGTGGCTTCAGTCCCATTGTGCGGATGTGAGGTATTTTTTTATGCTCCAATTCTCGTGTAGAATTGATCATACTGTTGTGGATCTATGGAGGATTGATGGCCCAGTTTCCATCGGATTTTATTGATTGGTACCACGTGCATGAGTCTTGTTGCATTTGCACTTATGTGACATTTTGATGTAATTTATAATGTTGTGGCCTTTGATGTTCCTTGATGATTATGATTATGTTGAATATGAAAATGAAGCCATTTTATATATTGATTATTATGAATCGGTTTACTCATCCTTCCTGTTTTAATGTTGCCTCCACGTGGGTAGCTTGCAGATGACCAGGTTTAGCCATGGATGTCGTCGAGGACTTTTGATGTTTTTGGGTCGCTAACCATTGCGGTTGACTTAGAGGGTCTTGCCTTGATACTGTAACATCGGGTTGGGGTCTTTGAGTCAAACTATATTTTATTGAGTTTTGTTATGTTGATTGCCTTGCGGCGTAAGGAAAACTTTGTATTTTTTCGTTTTGAGTTTCGTTGCCTTTTGAGCAATATTTTGAGTAATTTTGGGAAAACCCGTTGTTTACGGAGCATTGACTTTTATTTGAATTATTGAGAAATGTGCGCCCTTTTAAGATGATTTTATTGCGTTCAAATATTTACTCTGATAAATATGATTGAATTGCCTTTATATTTGTGGGGTAGAAAAGGGTGTTACATTAGTGGTATCAGAGTAGGTCGGTCCGTCTGGCCAAGTTTTGATGTTGTTAATCCCCTATCAGTCAATAGTGTGATAACACTATAGGATGAGTTGTTTTCCTCTAACCCTGTTGGTGGTTGCAGATGGCTGAAAGAAATGATCGAGCTATTACTGATGCGCTGGAATCGCTTGCCCAAGTGATGACCCAGAATGGTGGACCTCCAGATGAGTTTCGTGCTTTGGGGAAGTTCCAGAGGAACAATCCCCCGACTTTTATGGGCACTCATGATCTTGATGATGCACAGAAGTGGCTGAAAGTTGTTGAGAAGATTTTTCGGATTATGGCGTGCACTGATGCTCAGCAGGTGCAGTTTGGTATGCATATGCTAGAAGAGGACTGGTGGGATAACACTCGTCAAAGATTGAGGGGTGTTGGCATTGCAATAACTTGTACTATGTTTAAGGAAGAATTTTTGAGGAAGTATTTTCCTAAAGATGTTCGGGGCAAGAAAGAGGTGGAATTCCTTTAGCTGAAGCAAGGGAATATGATTGTGGCTGAGTATGCAACAAAGTTTGAGGCTTTAGTGAAGTTTTGTCCATATTACAATCATGTTGACATAGAGATGTCAAAGTGTCTCAAGTTTGAGAATGGATTGAGACCAGAGATTAAACAGGGAATTGGGTAAAAGCAAATTCGTCGGTGTTGTACCCTAAAATTTGACCAACCATTTTCTTGTACTTGGCTTATGTTTCATTTCATTTTAGCATTTGCATTTGCATAGCATTGTTCTTAACAGGGGATCAAGAGAGGTGTGACATTCAAGAGAAGAGTCTTAGGGGTTTCAAACCCAAGCAAGAGTGCATAGTCAATTCATCAAGTAATTATAATCATCATGAAGTTGCCAAAGCTCTTTGAAGGAAAAGGTTGATGTGTGTTGTTTTTTATCCTAGAGAGAGCAGAATCAAAATTCAAAATTCTCAAGGATTTTTCAACTTCGAATTCCATTTTTCTCTGTAAATCATTGAAATTGAAGCCTGATTCTTCTTCCTGGGAGCATTTGGAGTGAAACTGAAGCAAGAGAGTGAAGCTTCCACGCATCTGAAGAACCAACGGAGTTGCTCCGTTCAGTAAGTTTCCATCTCTTAATTCTCTCATTCTAAACCATGATTTAGGCTCATACTGGTTGCATCTGAAGCCTTACATTGAGTAGGCCATGTTAGATCCATTTTTGTTCATGTTTGATGAGGTTTTCAGTTGGTGCGCTCAAGTTTTAATAATTCGATTCTCCCTTGATCTTGAGCTTTTGTGATGATTGATCTATGGATTTGGAATCCTTGTAGCAAGACCTTTCGTTTGGTACCATTTTTGTGCCTGTTGGTGGTGGTTTTTCACCTGAGCTCCGGTAAGCTCACCGGAGAAGACAACCGGAGCCCTAGCTCCGGCGTCTGGTTCGTTTGAGGTCAGATCTGAAGTGGATCTCCCTTGACTCATTGATTGCACGCGTGGTTGCTTTTGATTTGCTTGACTTGTCTATTTGGCACTTTGACTCCTCGTCCGTTTCATGAAATAGTGTGTTTTGTATAGTAAGCTGAGTCTGGTGGATTGGGCTTGGATTGCTCTTAAGCGCCCCCCTCATTTGGAGCCCAATTGCATTTTCAACGTGCTTCAGTTGTTTCTGGCTTTTACTTTTGCACCTCCCTTTTTAGTCCATGTTTACTGTATTTTATTTTATTTTCCGCTTTGACTTTCAATTATTAAAAATAGCTCCAATTGTCCAAAAATTCCATAAAAAACATTTTCCATCATTTTAAAACCTTAATTAATTTTCCATAATTTTTAATTCTGGTTTTATTTTATTTTGCAATTTAATTTGAATTTTGAAATTAGAGAGGTTCTTAATATTGTTTTTATTTGATCATCCATGCTTGAGCTACCATTTTATATCACTAATGAATGAGATTTCCTCTCCATCTAGAGGATGGATTGAGGTACCTTTGAGGCTGATTTTGGTCAATGTTTGATCATTTTTTGTTTGACCCTCGATTATAACTCAATAAGGTGGAGCACCCTAGTTGATCAAATCATTTGGTGATGCCTTGAGTTGAGTTTGGTTTTGAAACTTTGACCTATATTTTCCAATAGAGTTGGTTGCTTGTGCATTTTATTTGATATTTATTGAGCATTTCTTCTATTTTTGGTGAAGCTTGCAAGTCAAGTCACCCTAGATGAAGTTCACACAAACTAGTTGACCTAGTTCTTTTGGGAAATGACTTTGATGGATCCCATATGCACCCTATGAGTCTTGATACTCATTCATTACATGATTAAGGTGTTGGTTTTGATTTCTTAGGTCATACACTTGTGTATTTTGTGTTGCATGTCACTTTAAAGTTAGGGCATTCCACTTGGTTTGAAGTGTTGAATATGGTTTGAACTTTGGTTCTTTCTCTTGCCTTGACGTGTAGCTTGCTTATGCATTGTTTCCTTTCTTGCTTGTGGGCATTATACTTTTGTTTTCACTTCTGTCCCTTTGTTTTTGATACTCATTCAAAGCAATTTCGTATCCTTTGTTCATACTTTGAGTTTGCTTTGAATGAGGGATCACTTTGAGCCCTTGTTTGCTCCTTCCTTTTGCATGATCAATGTGTTGTTTTTGGTTGAGATATCTTGCATGTTGCTTTCTGCCCAAGCCTATTCTCCCATATCCATTTTGATCATGTCTTCTCCCTTTGGCTTTGTTGTTTATGTTTTGGTTATAGTGATTGATGCATGAATGGTTGTAGGAGTTGTAACTTCTCTCATTTCATCTCACTTGTTCTTTCACTTATTTAAGTCATATTTTCTTCATCTCTTGTTTGTGTTGCTTCATTTGAGCATTGCATATCATGTTTATCTTTTTTCCTTGACTTGTCTAAGTCAACTTCATCTCTTGCATCTCATTTGTGATTGATTTATCTTGTGTTTTCTTGGTCTCTTGCCATGATCCTTAAGGATTCCTAGTCCCTTCGTTTAGGATGGGAGTAGGAGAGATATTAAGTGTTCAATCCAAGCATGATAACATTAGGGTAGTCTTTTCCCCTCTTAATCTCAATCTTAGGAGCACATTGCATGATAACATTAGGGTTGACTAGTTTCCCCTTAGAGTTTTTGTCTTCTCTTCTCAACTCAAAACTTCTTCAAGACATCTAATAAAGGATAATAAGTGTTGTACGCTACGAGCCTTATGTACTTGGGAAATGATAGTTGAGGGGCTTCCTCTCAACTGTCTAGAGTGTTTAGCATATTCCCTTTGGGCGATATGCGACGCCGCTCTCAAGTCATAGTCTTTAGTGCAACATGAATTACAAATCTAATTCAATTCACTTCTTCATAAAAAACATAAAACAAAACATCAAATATTTTTATCCTTCGGGATTAATTGGAAATCATTTTCAGAAAGAGCGTGTTAACTCTTGGTTCTATTGCAAATAGGTAACGCCTAAATCTCCAATGGTCGAGCAGCAATACACCTATCTGCTAGAACGAAGGTTTAACCCTACTCAGTTAAAACACTTGAACCAATTTGTGGTCGTGTCAGCCCAAACTATGTTTTCTCTGATTTCTCGTACCAGACAAGGATACGTAGGCACAAGAAGGCGATGTCTTGGCGAGTAACCTTCCCCACCTTCACTCGTAGTTTTCCAAACTACGTTGACTCTGACTTTCCCATTGCACGAGGGAGTATGTAGGCATAGAGCGGCGATGCTCTATCGAGTCTCTTTTCTTTTCTTTTGTCCCCGTGAGCCAACCTTCTTATAGATTAGAACCCTTTTAGATAGAAAACAAGCGTGGATCCTGTTTAGTACAACAGACGTGAGGGGTGCTCATACCTTCCCCTTGCGTGACCGACTCCCTTTTAGATTAGCACTCTTTTCTCTGATTGTTTCCTTTCCCTCTCTTTGGGATAAATAACGAATGGTGGAGACTCTTCTGTCTTTGTCGGACCCTCTTCGCAGCGATGCAACAGCAGGAGACTCTGCTGGGGACACTTCCCATCTCCTATGCGAGGCAATCCTAGCACTTTTTTGTTTTACCTCTGGGTGTGTCTATATGTGCATATGCGTTGCATTTGTACTTTATCGAGTTTGCATTTTATTTTCAGCATTTATATTATCATATTGTTGTGCTGTTAGGAGGGAATGTTCCACTGTGTGATAAGCCAGAACCCAGGCTTGAGAATAACCATAGCATTAGAAGTGGAAAGTAGTGATGAACCTGTATGTTTGACTTGCACTAGTTCTCACGAAATTCGTGCTCCAACGAGATTCTCTATGATGACTACCTTTCCAGTCTGTTTCGGACAGTTGAGAGGATGTTGGATCTGAGGATTGTCGACTTTGGGGACGGATCATTTGGAAGTCAACTAAGTGAGGCTAATTCGTTAGACTATGATGCCAAACCAGAAATGGTGAACGTATCATCGTTTCTCAAAAGTCTGTGACGCTGATGACCGTATAGGATGCCGGACCTTATCAGAGATAGGTTCATACCTGTGAGTGGGGAGGGTTGTGCAGGAAACCTTGACCTTCAACCTACCTGGTTTTCTCGTCAGTGTGAACTTTTGATCCTTGATATTGTTTGTTCCTTATGTCAGTGTTGTGTTCTAGCCAAAGTGAAGTGTTGGTTCATCTTAGTCAACAACACAACAATCTTGATCCCCTGTTGCATTTGCATTTTCATTTGCATATTAACATTGACATGTATTTATGTTTCAGGTGCATATTGTTCTCTTGATTCTAGTAAACCAATCCCCTGCTGACATGGAGGTCTGTTTGAAGAAGACAATTGTGTATAAGTTTCCAACGCCAGATATAGGGTCTCTACTCAATTTGATTTCTGCTGCTGATCACAGTGTGATGGAGGATTTCAAGAAAGAGTATGGGAAGCTTTTGGGTTATTTTTGTAAAGCTTCAGTGTTTGAGTTAGGAGGTCTTCACACCTTGCTTCAGTTCTATGACCCTCAGCTGAGATGTTTCACTTTCCCTGGTTATGTATTGATGCCTACTCTGGAGGAGTTTTCCATGTTGTTAGGAGTTCTTATTCTAGATCAGATGCCTTTCTATCATTCTGGAGCAGAGACTAACTTAACAATGCTTGCAAATTCACTTTATCTAGATGCTTCTGAGTTGGAAGGAAAGATGGTTAGGAGGAATGGAATGTTTGGTTTCCCATTGCCTTTCTTGGTTGGTAGAGCTCAACATTTTGCAAAAGAAGGATGTTGGATTGTCTTTAATGTTATCTTAGCTCTGTGCATATACAGTATAATTCTGTTCCCAAACATTTCAGACTTTGTGGACTTGGATGCTTTCCATATTTTGGTCTCGAAGAATCCTATGCCGACACTCTTAGGAGATGTGTATCACTCTGTGCACTACAAGAATCAGAATAAGAGGGGTAAGAATGTCTCCTGTTGTGTACCTCTCCTGTATAGATGGTTTATGAGTCATCTTATGGGGTTAACTTCTGAGGACATTGTATGGTTTAACCGAGACTTCTTGGGTATGGAGATAATCTCTAGTTGTGGTAATTTCCCTAACGTCCCTTTGATTGGAAGAAAGGGTGTTATTAACTACAATCCAGCTCTTGCAGTGAGGCAATTTGGTTATGCTCTAAGGGAACCTCCGAAGGAAGAAGAAATACAAGAATCTCTGTATTTCACCGGCTTGATTGACAGGGAGACCCTGATCAGATTAGAGAAGGGTTGGAGTAAAATTCACCGCAGGGGGAAATCTTCTTTGGGAAAGAATAATAGCAGAGCATATGAGCCTTATGTGGTTTGGATTCAAGAAAGAGTTAGGAGATTGTTGTTGCCATTTCCGGTCCGAGAACCCTTGTATCCTTTGATGATTGAAGAACCAGCAAAAGTTGATATTCAGAAATACAATCAACTGTGGGCCGAAAAGGAGGAATTACGCAAGGTAAACGAGGAGTTGGAAAAGGAAATTATGCATCTCAGAAGTGAAAAGAATCAAGCTACCTACTCATCCAAGAAGCAGACAGAACTGGTGAACAAGATGGGTAGAGAACTAAAAGAGGAGATTTGTGCCCGAGAGCGTGTGGGACGAGATTTGAAGAGTGCTAGTGATATCCTCAAAGATAAGAAGAAGGAGCTAGAAAGAGCACATCTAGAGATATCTAAATTTAATGTTCAATGGAACGCTATTCTGACTAACAACAAAGAACGAGATGATGGACTGCGGCAACAAATTTTCAGGTTGAAAGCTCAACTCCAGGTGAAAGATGAGAAAGATATAGTTGAATCCTCACGCCGATGCGAAAGTGACCGTAAGTTGAATGAAGCTCTTGCAACACTAGAAGAGTACAAATTAAGAGCAGATCTGAAGAGGCCTAAGCTTGAAGGAGTATTTGGGGAAGGCGCCTGGGAAGATTACGCTCAGAGCTTGCAGGCCACCATTGGTCGGAGGGAGTTGCTCATCCAAGGATTGATTGCTAGGCCAGACCATTCTGATACGAAGGAGTTATTGGAGGAGTTCCAGACTCGCTGTCATACTTGATGTATTTTCTCCTTTAGTATTTGATGTTATGTTATATCTCGACCATCACCAGGATTGTTGGATGGGGTCGTGTTTGATTCCGTTGTACTTCCTCAGTGATGTGCTTTGTATTGACTCAAGTCCTCATTTTATTTATAAGAAGATTGTATGACCTTATCTGTTGGTTCTCCATTGTCCTGTTGTTCCCGTGAAACTAGAATCAAGGGGAAATTTTCCCTAAAGCATACTTGCATCTCTGCATACCGCATCATTTCTCATTTTGCATCGCAGGTCTTCCAGGTTCTGTTAACCTTATTTTTTCTGTGTTTTGTTCAGCCTTGTTTCAGGATTGAAAATCAAGCGGTTCATCGCTACTCTACCAGGGGAAATCAACGCAAAGCTATGGACCAGATTCAGCTCGAGCTGCATGAGTTCTATGACCGTATGGCCCAATTTATGGATATGATGTAAGGGGTCGCCAATGGCCAGGAACAACTAAGAACACTGGTACAACCTCTGATTGCAAGGGTTGATGGGAGTGGGGTTCTTCATGGCGGAACTGCTGCTATTCCTCCTCAAAATGATGGGGGTACCCCACATGCTAACGCTATTCCAACTGTTGTTGTCCCTCCGGGGGGAGGAAATCATACTGGAGTTCACATTCCAGGAGCGACATGTGATGTACATGGGAATACTGGCCCTCAGTGGGATGAGGATGACCAAGATGATGTTTTCTCTATGAGAGAGCTTGGTGTTGGTCTGCAGTCTGACACAGATAGAAGGTTTAAGCTGATAGAGGAAAAGATGAAGAATTTTGAAAATCAAAACTTGCTGGGTCTAGATATGTCAAATATGGGGCTGATCCCAGACCTGAAGATTCCTCCGAAGTTTAAGGTTCCAAACTTCGATAAGTATAAGGGGACGACTTGTCCTAGGGTGTATCTCCGCTCTTATTACCGAAAGATGTCTGCATACTCTGAAGATGAGAAGCTACTCATGCATTTCTTCCAGGATAGTCTCTCTGGTCCATCCCTGGAATGGTATATGAGTCTAGAGCTGGTCAACATCAGAAGTTGGAGAGATTTGGATGAAGCTTTTGTCAGACATTATCAGTATAACAATGATTTGGCACCAAACAAGGTACAGTTGCAGAACCTGTCACAGAGAAGTAATGAAGATTTCAAGGAATACGCCCAGAGATGGCGCGAGCTGGCAGCAAGAGTTCAACCTCCTATGGTGGAAAGAGAGCTGATTGACATGTTTGTTGCTACACTGCCGGGAGTGTATTATGAGAAATTGATAGGCATTATGTCGGGTAGTTTTTCATACCTGATCATTATAGGTGAGCGCGTTGAAAACAGAATCAAACTAGGGAAGATACAGACCGAAGAAGGATCCTCACCTGGAGGAGGTAGGAAAGGTTTTGGCAATAAGAAGAGAGGGGGAAACAAATGCAGTATCAGGTTTCTGAAGCAGAAATAAGAATAGAAATCAGCAATATCGTCAGCAGCAACCTCAAGTTGCAAGCATTACAATTCCAACTGCACCACAACAACAATAACAACCACAACAACAACAACAAAATTATGCTTCGCGACGATTCCAAGATCGGGGAAGAGCAGTGAACAGAAATTTTGATGCACCGCCGATGCCTTACTCATAGTTACTGCAACATTTGATGCAATTACAGTTGATCCAGAAAAGGACGATAACTTCTTTAACCGATGCACCACCCCCAGGGTATGATGCTAATGCCAGGTGCGATTTTCACTCCGGTTCTCCCGACCATAACATTGATAATTATAAAGCCTTCAAGCATAAGGTGCAAAACCTTATCGACAGTAATGCTATCAACTTTTCTCATGACGCGCGTAACGTTGTGCAAATCCCATGCCTAATCATGGAGCGGCTGGGGTAAACGCCATTGTTGAGGAGGAAGGTTTGAATCTGGCGACTGATGTTGAAAAGCTGAAAACTCCGTTGAGTTTTGTGAAGGATAAGTTGTTGAGCGAAGGAGTATTTCCCAGTTGTGATAGAGACTGCACAAGTTGTTTAAGCCATCCTGAGGGATGTGAGAAATTGAAGAGTCATGTTCAAAGGTTGATGAATGACGGTGTTCTATAGTTTGATAGAATTGGAGAAAGAGAAAAAGTAATTGCTGAAGAGAAGGATGAAGTGGCTACAATTTCCATTCCTTACAAAACAATCACTATTTCTGCGCCGCCAAGGCCACCCACCATTATAATCACTAATGCAGGGCCTGTGCCCTACGAAAGCACCAAGGCGATCCCATGGAATTATGGGGCCGAAGACTTTTGCAATGGACAAAAGCAAGAGCTGAAGAGTACATCGTTTGATTCTATTGATAATTTGGTAGGGACTGGTGGAATAACCAGAAGCAGAAGAGTATTTTCACCTCCGGAAGCGAATGCTGAAAGGGCCGATAAGGGATAAGGAAAAGTTGTGGTTGAAGAGAGTTCTCTGAGTGGTGAGAAAGAAACTTTGTTGAAAGATACAGAAGAGTTTATGCGCTTGATCAGGAAAAGTGATTATAAGATTGTAGACCATTTGCAACAAACTCTGTCGAAGATTTCAATCTTATCTCTACTTCTGTGCTCTTAGGCACATCGGAATGCCTTGTTAAGGATTCTGAATACCGCGTACGTGCCACAAGAAATTTATGTGAATCAACTAGAAGGAGTGGTGGCACACGTCAACGCTAGGAATGGGCTAGGATTTATAAATCTTGATTTGACGCCCAAAGGAAGAGACCATAATCACGCGTTGCGTATCTCCATTGAATGCAGAGGGGTTGTACTGTCGCATGTGCTGGTGGACACTGGGTCATCACTTAATGTGCTACCCAAGAAAGCTTTGATGAAGCTGGACACCCGAGGAGTAATGTGCACCCCAAGTGATTTGGTTGTGCGCGCATTTGATGGGACAAAGAGGTT
Organism: Lathyrus sativus; assembly: GCA_963859935.3. NCBI lineage: Eukaryota > Viridiplantae > Streptophyta > Magnoliopsida > Fabales > Fabaceae > Lathyrus > Lathyrus sativus. Next base: position 324,649,004 of record OZ012736.1, read on the forward strand.
GGTTTTCAGAGAAGTGACTCTTCCAATCCAGGTGGGACTAGAAGTTTTTGATGTTGTGTTTTACATTATGGATATTCATCCAGCATACAGATGTCTGTTGGGACGACCTTGAATTCATTTGGCAGGAGCTGTGACATCAACTCTACACCAGAAATTGAAATATATGGTGGGCAGTAACATTGTTACTGTTTGCGGTGAAGAGGATATTATGATAAGCCACTTGTCTTCATTCAAATATGTAGAGGTTGACGATGAGATTCACGAAACACTGTGTCAAGCTTTCGAAACCGTCCAAATAAAAGAGAAGACGCTAGTTGGGGGAAGTGTGCCTGAGGTTGCTATGTCGTCTTTTAAGGAAGCACAGGCAGTGGTGAAGTATGGAGCATCTCAGGGTTGGGGGAAAGTTTTGAGCATCCCCAGTAAACAGGACAAGTTTGGACTGGGGTACAGCCCATCTTCTTCTTCTTCTTCACAGAGCGCTCCGCACTACAGGGGACCAGTCCAATTCACTAGTGGTGGGGTGATTTTTGATCAGATCAACATCGTGTCCAATGAAGAAGGAGATAGTGGTTGTGACATGGATGCATGGATCCGACCATGTATTCCTGGCTAGAGCTTGAACAACTGGATCATCAAGGAAGTCATCCAAGTGACTAGTGAGAAGTAATAATTTGTTTTTGTTGATTATGTGTAGCCCTATGTTCTACTCGGAGCATAGTGGTCTTTGTCTGAAGGGCCTTATCTTTTAAGTTTGAACAATTGTTTAGTCATTAACCAAAGGGCGTTTTTTTTGCATATTGTGATCCTTGTTTTTCTTATTTTTATTTTTAACAATAAGATGACAATGTGGTTTGTGCTTGTTTGCATATCATTTTAAGCATTAAATCATCATCATTGCAGGTTTCACATTGCAGATGCCACCGATTCAGACTCGTCTATGACTCGGTATGACTTTGATAATCCGATCTTTCAAGTTGAAGAAGAGATTGAGGAAGACGAAGACCTGCCTAAAGAGATGATCAGGCTATTGAAACAAGAAGAGAAAGTTATTCTCCCTCATCAGGAGGAAATTGAGGTCATCAACTTAGGCACCGAGGAAGCCAGAAAGGAAGTCAGGATAGGGGCTGCATTGTAGAGTGATGTCAAACAAAGACTGGTCGAAATGCTTCGAGAGTATAAGGATGTTTTTGCTTAGTCATATGAAGATATGTCGGGTCTTGATACAAATATTGTGTTTCATTGCTTACCTCTTCATGAAGAGTGTCCACCTGTGAAACAAAAGCTGAGACGAACCAGACCGGACATGGCGGTAAAGATCAAAGAAGAGGTCCATAAGCCGTTGGACGCAGGATTTCTAACCGTGACGAATTATCATCTGTGGGTCGCTAACATCGTACCTGTACCTAAGAAGGATGGTAAGGTAAGGATGCGTGTAGATTTCTGTGATCTCAACAGAGCGAGCCCGAAAGATGATTTCCCGCTTCCCCACATTGACGTACTTGTTGATAATTCCGTGCAGTATTCAGTGTTTTCCTTCATGGACGGTTTTTCTGGATATAATAAGATCAAGATGGCCCCGGAAGACATGGAGAAAACAACTTTTATCAGGCCGTAGGGGACTTTTTGCTATAAGTTAATGCCATTTGGATTGAAGAATGCAGGGGCAACCTATCAGCGGGAAATGACGACTCTCTTTCATGATATGATTCATCATGAGATCGAGGTTTATGTTGATGACATGATTGCGAAGTCACAAATAGAGGAAGAGCATCTGGTGAATCGTTTGAAGTTGTTCGAAAGGTTAAGGAAATTCAGGTTAAGTTTGAATCCGAACAAGTGCACTTTTGGTGTACGGTTAGAAAAGTTACTGGGGTTCATAGTCAGTGAAAAAGTAATCGAGGTCGATCCTGCAAAAATAAAAGCTATACAGGAAATGCCAGCACCGAAGACTGAGAAAGAGGTTCGTGGTTTCTTGGGTAGATTGAACTACATTGCAAGGTTCATATCTCACCTCACAGCCATGTGTGAACCAATTTTCAAATTGCTAAAGAAATATCAAGCGGCAGTCTGGAATGAAAATTGCCAAAGGGCATTTGAAAGAATAAAAGAGTATTTGCAGGAGCCTCCGATACTGATGCCTCCAGTGGCTGGAAGACTATTAATAATGTATTTAACGGTTCTTGGGAACTCCATGGGTTGTGTTCTCGGTCAACACGAAGAGATGGGAAGAAACGAGCATGCCATTTATTATTTGAGTAAAAAGTTCACAGATTTTGAGTCCAGGTACTCAATGTTGGAAAAGACGTGTTATGCACTCGCTTGGGCTGCCAAATGCCTAAGGCAATACATGCTAAACCAGACAACCATGTTAATTTCGAAGATGGATCCGATTAAGTGTGTGTTTGAAAAGCAAGCACTTTCGGGAAGGATTGCTAGATGGCAGATGGTTTTGACAGAATACGATATTCAATACGTCTCCCAAAAGGCTATTAAGGGGAGTGTTTTGTCAGAATATCTTGCAGAGAAACCAATTAACGATTATCAACCAATGAAGTTTGAATTTCCTGATGAGGATATCATGTTATTGAAGATGAAGGATTGCGATGAGCCGCTACCTGATGAAGGTCTTGAGCCGGCTCCCAATGGCAGATGATTTTTGACGGTGTTATTAACTCTTATGGTAGCAGAATTGGGGCAATCATTACGACTCCTAATGGTTCTCATATTCCATTTACTACTAGGTTAACATTTCCCTACACCAATAACGAAGCTGAATATGAAGCATGTATCATGGGCATTGAAGAAGCGATTGATTTGAGAATAAAAAACCTTGATATTTATGGTGACTCAGCTTTGGTGGTCAATCAGATCAAAGGAGAGTGGGAGACTCGGCAGCCTAATCTGATTCGTTATATGAACTATGCAAGGAGGTTGTTACCTTTCTTTTAAAGGGTAGAGTTTCACCATGTGCCAAGAGAGGAATCATATGGCAGATGCTTTGGCTACGTTATCCTCAATGTATAAGGTGAACTATTGGAACGATGCTCCGAGAATTGACATCTCGCGCCTGGATAGGCCGACATTCGTATTTGCAATAGAGGAAGCTTCATATGGGAAGCCATGGTATTATGATATCCATAATTTTCTCAAGAACCAAGAATATCCGCCTGGGGCTTCGTTTCGGGATAAGAAGGCCTTGAGGAGGTTGTCTGGAAGTTTCTATCTGAACCAAGATGGTGTACTCTATCGAAGAAATTTTGACTTAGTTCTGTTGAGATGCGTGGACGAAAAATAAGCAGGTTTGCTTATGGAAGAGGTCCACGAAGGTGCCTTTGGTACGCATGCAGGCAGACATGCAATGTCTCGGAAACTGTTGAGGGCAGACTATTATTGGATGACCATGGAGTCTGATTGTTTCAAGTACGCGAAAAAATGCCATAAATGCCCAGATTTATGCCGATAAGATTCATGTGCCGCCAAGATCTTTGAATGTCATGGCATCTCCTTGGCCCTTTTCCATGTGGGGCATTGATATGATTGGCAAGATTGAGTCGACCGCATCCAATGGACATCACTTCGTCTTAGTGCCAATTGATTATTTCACTAAGTGGGTTGAAACAGCTTCCTATGCCAATGTCACCAAACAAGTCGTAGCCCGGTTTATCAAGAAGGACATCATCTGTCGTTACGGAGTGCCCGAGAGGATCATTACTGATAATGGTTCAAATTTGAATAACAGGATGACGAAGGAACTGTGTCAGATTTTCAAGATTGAGCATCACAATTCTTCTCCCTATCGTCCGAAGATGAATGGCACTGTTGAAGCGGCTAATAAGAATATAAGGAAGATTGTGAAAAAGATGGTTGTGAGATATAAAGATTGGCAAGAGATGTTGCCCTTTGCATTACACGGATATCTTACTTCGGTACGTACTTCAACTTGGGTAACCCCTTTCTCGCTAATGTATGGTATGGAAGATGTCCTACCATTGGAAGTCGAGATTTCTTCTTTGAGAGTTCTGGTTGACGTCAAGCTTGATGAGGCAGAATGGGTGAGGAACAGATTAAATCATCTCTGCTTGATGGATGAGAAAAGATTAGCGTCCATTGCATATGGTCGTTTGTATCAAAGCCGGATGAAGAAATCTTTTGATAAGAAGGTGCGTCCTCGGAGTTTTCAGGCAGGTGGTTTAGTGTTGAAGAAGATTCTCCCTCCACAGGCAAATCACAGGGGCAAATGGACTCCCAATTACGAAGGTCCATATGTCATAAGGAAACTCTTCTCCGGAGGAGCCTTACTACTGTCAACCATGGATGACGAAGATTTCACAACCCCTGTGAACACAGATGTAGTTAAAAAATATTTTGCTTAAAGAGACCCTCTAGAAAGAAAAAGAATATCCAGGCAAAAATAGGGCGTCCTAATGAACCATAAAAGGAATGGGTTTGGGCAAAAATTAGGGATAAAAATAAAATATGTAAACCCGCAAAGTTGAAAACCTGAAAAGGCGACTTTGGCAAAAATTGGTATCCCGGTGAACCAAAAACCCGCGAGGGTGATTCAGGCAAAAATTAGGGATTTGGAAAGCAAATGACTGCGGTTTGCATGTTGATCTTCAGAGCATAGTGGATTATGGGAGGACCCGGGGCCATTCATTCAAATAAGTCTCTTCAGAGGGCGAAGCATCGGAAAAGCATCAAAGTCATGCGAGTCATAGATGAATCGACACATGGTGGTTGTCTGTACCACATTGCCGACATTTTGTATACTTTTGTGCATTTCTGTAAAAAAAATTGCGCAGCTTTCTCTTTTTAGGAGTTGCATCTGTTGTAAAATCTGCCTATTCACAGGCCACTTATCAATGAAGTATATACTATTCAGTAAATTGTTGTTCTTGCTTTAGCTTTTACTGTTTTGTTTGCAAAAATCGCCTGATGTTTTTGATAAAACTTTGCATACATAAACTTGTAGGCTTCGTTGATAATCATTAAAACTTTAATTTGCTTGAACGACGTCACCGAGATAGTTTCCGTCATGCAGGATATCTTGTTTGTTTGTTTATTTGTAGGTTGAGCGTGCACACCTATCCCCAACATATCAAATGTATGTGCTTATCCCCCAGCAGGTCGAGGTTGAAATTCTCTTCACCCGACAAATTTGGGATTATCCCCAGCAGTGGAGCGGATTCAGGGTTTCGGTTCCCCACAGAGTCCAAGTCTTTGATTCCTTTCCCCTTAGAGTCTAGGTAATTGACTCATTCCCCAAGCAGAGGTCGGTGTTGATTCCCTCATTGAGTATTCCCCAGCGGAGTTGCGGGAGTGGGTTGTTTCCCATCCTCAACAGAGAGAGTTTGGGATGAATTCCCAGTAGATCTTATTCGTTTACTCCTAGCGGTTTGGATTTAATCTCCACCAGGTTGAAATCTATGGCAAAGTAGAGACATTCCCCGGCAGTTTGCTTCGTACCCTAGAGGATTTCCAGTGTTCTAGGAGGCCATCCAGGGCTGATTTCCCCAGTAGAGTTGAGATGATCTCAGCAGTTGGCTGCCTTTTCCCAACCGAGTCTTTTGTTCCCCAGAAGAGTTGTATTCTGGTAGGCCATTCAGGCCGCTTTCCTCAACAAAATTTGAGTTGATTCCCAGCGGAGTGGATTTTTTGTTCTCGTCAGAGCAGTACTACCCAGGAGGGTACTTTTCCTGGAGGCCATCCAGGGCATGTTATTCCCAACATAAGTCCAATCGTATTTGGCATGTCCTATCTTTCCCCAGCAGGGTTGCTTTCGTCTCTTCAACATTTATTTTGCTGAGGTGGTTTCTTTGCATTTGCATTGTGCATAGCATCCTCCCAAACGTGTAGCATTTCCATTTCGTATGAAGCATTATGCCATATTCAAACATATGCATTTGAAACATAAGACAGGTTGTTCGCTCGTGTTCTCAGGTGTGTCTTCAGCAGACGACAATGTATTTTCTTGAGCCTGTGTGGTATCCAAACCCCGTTAAGTATTGGTGTTGTTTCTTGAGCTTGTGTGGTATCCAGACCTCCAGCAAGATCATTGACAGATGTGTTTATCTTATTGTTGCTCCCCAACGGAGTCTACACTGTTGAGTTCATTATTTCCCCAGCGGATTTCTTCTTTCAGATTGTGAATCGATGGATTCTCTCCTCAACTTCGGGTTGATCCGGCCTTCGGGTTCGATGTTCGCTTTTATTTAGCGAATGCCTGCTAGTTAGCATATGTTCTCAACTTTGTGTTGAGCCGGCCTTTGGGTTCGATGCTCGCTTTTATTTAGCGAATGCCTCCTGGTTAATAGATACTTTCAACTTCGTGTTGAGCCGACTTTCAGGTTTGACGCTCGCCTTTATTTAGCGAATGCCTGCTGGTTAGTAGATGTTCTCAACTTCGTACTGAACCGAACTTCGGGTTTGATGCCTGGTTTGTTTAACAGATGCCTGATGGTGAAATCAGATGATGCTTCTGACCTAGTGTCATTCCCTGCGTGATAGCAGATGTTCCTCCGACTGTGTGTCGTTATTTTCTAATTGGTAAGCAGTTAGCTTATTGCCGTTGCGGCTATCAGATACAATTATTTCCAGAGATTTTGTCCCAATAACAAGTTCAAAGTTCTATTTTTGCGGTTGGAAAATTTCCAGGTTCTTTGGTATTCAACCATCTTTTACCTTTATTGTTTGAAAGTCGTCCGCTTTTCACCCATTCAGGTCCAAGTCGTTTGAATAAGGGCAGTTGTTGTACCCTAAAATTTGACCAACCCGTTTCTTGTACTTGGCTTATGTTTCATTTCATTTTAGAATTCGCATTTGCGTAGCGTTGTTCTTAACAGGGGATCAAGAGAGGTGTGCCATTCAAGATAAGAGTCTCAGGGGTTTCAAACCCAAGCAAGAGTGCCTAGTCAATTCATCAAGTAATTTCAATCATCATGAAGTTGCCAAAGCTCTTTGAAGGAAAAGGTTGATGTGTGTTGTTTTTCTCCTATATTCGGGGTCAACATAGGATTATCAGGGGTCATAAGATCTTTTTCTTGGGTAAGATGTGTTTAAGAAGCCCATTGGTTTCTTTGGAAGTCATTGTGGAGCTTGTCTAGGCTTTCATTTCATCTGCTAGAGGTCACAGTCAAAGGATGTGAATCAAGGTCAAATGTGGACTTGTGAGAGTCCAAGACTTGGTTTTAAGTCATTGAAGCCATAAGAAGTTATCTTGAGACATTTAGGATGTCATTTTAAGTTCAAATCAAGAAGAATCAAGAGTTCAAGAAGTTACTAAATTAGGGATTCAGAGGATCTCAGTGTAAAATCCCCTTCTCTAATGCTTAACTTCAAGGATAATTTATCATATGATACAAGCTCAATCTCATTTTCATGAAAACATGAGACTTGTAGGGTATGTTCTTAGCTTTCTTTTGAGTACTAGAAATCATCCATTGAGTTTGTAGAGCTCAATTTATGATACCAACAAGTTAGAGGTCTCAGATGAATTTATTTTTGGTCAACTAAAAGTCAACTCAATTCCAAGGCACTTTTGACCTAGAATCAAGTTTCTCCTCAACTTCAAGTGAACATGAAAGTTGTTCCTCATGATGTTAGATTTCAAAAAAGTCCTAGAAGTCTTTGATATCATTTGTACATCTCAAGTTATGGATCTCCCAAGGCAAGGGTATTTTGGGAAAGTTTCATTATAGGTCATTTGTTACAATGGTCATTTCCATGGACTTATGTACCTCAAATACACTTCCAACCAGCATGAAATTTGTTCATAAAGGTCTAATTTACATCTTTAAACTCAAGAATCATGTGAATTATGGATTTATATAGCCATGTGGGAAGATTTTCAAGTGAAATTTGAATTTTTAAGCATGATATGAATTTGGTTCATTATAGGTCATGTTTGTCAATCATTTTGTATCAATTCACGCAAAGACATGATCATGAGAAGATTTCACAATTTGCCTTGGTATAAAATGTGTGGAAACATGACACTTTCAAGTTTCTTCATGAGAAAGTTTCCACACCAAACTCACAATGTGGACCAAATCAAAAGCGCAGCTCAATTCAATTGGGAAATACACCTCACATGCTGCAGATTAGTGCACTTATCATGTATGAATGTAGCAAAATGCGTGTGATTAAGTGAGGTTTCTTATTTGGGCAAATTTTCAAATCTCATAATTGAGGCTTCATGGGCCTGCATGACACATTCAAATCCATCAAATATAATCTAAGAGCTTGCCCTAGAAGCTCATAACGCGCAATTGGAGTTAGAAAGAGCATAATCAAAATTCAAATTTCTCAAGGATTTTCCAACTTCGAATTCCATTTTTCTCTGCAAATCAATTGAAATTGAAGCCTGATTCTTCTTCCTGGGAGCATTTGGAGTGAAACTGAAGCAAGAGAGTGAAGCTTACACGCATCTGAAGAACCAACAGAGTTGCTCCATTCAGTAAGTTTCCATCTATTAATTCTCTCATTCTAGACCATGATTTAGGGTCATACTGGTTACATCTGAAGCCCTACATTGAGTAGGCCATGTTTGAACCATTTTTGTTCATGTTTGATGAGGTTTTCCATTGGTGCACTCAAACTTTAAGTCTTCGATTCTCCTTGATCTTGAGCTTTTTTGATGATTGATCTGTGGATTTGGAATCCTTGTAGCAAGAGCTTTTGTTTGGTACCATTTTTGTGCCTGTTGGTGGTGATATTTCACCTGAGCTCACCGGAGAAGACGACCGGAGCCCTAGCTCCGGCGTCTGGTTCGTTTGAGGTCAGATCTGATGTGGATCTCCCTTGACTTGTTGAATTCACGCGTGGTTGCTTTTGATTTGCTTGACTTGTCAATTTGGCACTTTGACTCCATGTCTGTTTAATGAAACGGTGTGTTTTGTGTGGTAAGCTGAGTCTGGTGGATTGGGCTTGGTTTTCTCTTCACGCCCCCCTCATTTGGAGCCCAATTGCATTTTCAACGTGCTTCAGTTGTTTCAGGCTTTTACTTTTGCACCTCCCTTTTTGTTCCATGTTTATTTTATTTTATTTTATTTGCTGTTTTGATTTTCAATTATTAAAAATAGCTCCATTTGTCCAAAAATTCCATAAAAAATATTTTCCATCGTTTTAAAACCTTAATTAATTGTCCATAATTTTTAATTATGATTTTATTTAACTTTGCAATTTAATTTGAATTTTGCAAATGGAGAGGTTTTTAATATTGTTTTTATTTGATCATCCATGCTTGAGCTACCATTTAATATCTCCAATAAATGAGGTTTCCTCTCCATCTAGAGGATGGATTGAGGTACCTTTGTGGCTGATTTTGGTCAATGTTTGTCATTTTTTGTTTGACTTTGAGTTGGTTTTGTTTGACCCTCGATTATAACTCAATAAGGTGTAGCATCCTAGTTTATTAAATCATTTGGTGATGCCTTGAGTTGAGCATGGTTTTGAAACTTTGCCCTCTGTTTGCCAATAGGGTTGGTTGCTTTGTGCATTTTATTTGAGATTTATTGAACATTTCTTCTATTTTTGGTGAAGCTTACAATTCAAGTCACCCTAGATGAAGTTCACACAAACTAGTTGACCTAGTTCTTTTGGGAAATGACTTTGATGGATCCCATATGCACCCTATGAGTCTTGATACTCATTCATGAAATGATTCAGGTGTTGGTTTTGATTTATTAGGTCATACACTTGTGCAGTTTGTGTTGCAAGTCACTTTAAAGTTAGGGCATTCCACTTGGTTTTATGTGTTGAATATGGTTTGAACTTTGGTTCTTTCTCTTGCCTTGAGTTGTAGATTGCTTATGCATTGTTTCCTTTTTTGGTTGTGGGCATTCTCCTTGTGTTTTCACTCCTGTCCCTTGGTTTTTGATACTCATTCAAAGCAATTTCGTATCCTTTGTTCATACTTTGAGTTTGCTTTGAATGAGGGATCACTTTGAGCACTTGTTTGCTCCTTCCTTTTGCATGATCAATATGTTATTTTTGGTTGAGACATCTTGCATGTTGAATGATGCCCAAGCCTATTCTCCCATATCCATTTTGATCATGGCTTATCCCTTTGGCTTTGCTGTTTATGTTTTGGTTATAGTGATTGATGCATGAATGGTTGTAGGAGTTGTAACTTCTCCCATTTCATCTCACTTGTTCTTTGACTTGTTTAAGTCATTTTTTCTTCATATCTTGTTTGTGTTGCATCTTTTGAGCATTGCATATCATGTTTATCTTTTTTCCTTGACTTGTCTAAGTCAACTTCACCTTTTTCTTGCATCTCATTTGTGATTGATTTATCTTTTGTTTTCCTGGTCTCTTGCCATGATCCCTCCGGATTCCTAGTCCCTCCGTTTAGGATGGGAGTAGGAGAGACATTAAGTGTTCAATCCAAGCATGATAACATTAGGATAGTCTTGTCCCCTCTTAATCTCAATCTTAGGAGCACATTGCATGATAACATTAAGGTTGATTAGTTTCCCCTTAGAGTTTGGGTCTTCTCTTCTCATCTCAAAACTTATTCAAGACATCTAATAAAGGATAATAAGTGTTGTACGCTACGTACCTTAAGTACTTGAGAAATGATAGTTGAGGGGCTTCCTCTCAACTGTCTAGAGTGTTTAGTGTATGCCCTTTGGGCGATATGCAACACATTCGCTCTCAAGTCATAGTCTTTAGTGCAACATGAATTACAAATCTAATTCAATTCACTTCTTCATAAAAAACATAAAACAAAACATCAAATCTTTTTATCCTTCGGGATTAATTAGCAATCATTTTCAAAAAGAGTGTGTTAACTCTTTGTTCTACCGCAAACAAGTAACACCTAAGTCTCCAATGGTCGAGCAGCAATACACCTAACTTCTAGAATGAAGGTTTAACCCTACTCAGTTAAAACACCTGAACCAATATGTGGTTGTGTCAGCCCGAACTACGTTTGCTCTTATTTCTCGTACCAGACAAGGATACGTAGGCACAAGACGACGATGTCTTGGCGAGCAACCTTCCTCACCTTCACCCGTAGTTTTCTGAACTACGTTGACTCTGACTTTCCTATTGCACGAAGGAGTATGTAGGCATAGAGCGGCGATGCTCTATTGAGTCTCTTTTATTTTCTTTTGTCCATGTGAGCCAACCTTCTTATAGATTATCACCCTTTTAGATAGACAACAAGCGTGGATCCTGTTGAGTATAACAACGTGAGGGGTACACATACCTTCCCCTTGCGTAACCGACTCCTGAACCCAAGATTTGGTTGCGATGACCTGTCTCTTCCCTTTTTCGTAGGTTTTCTCTGATCGTTCCCTTTCCCTCTCTTTGGGATAAATAACAAACGGTGGCGACTCTTCTGTCCTTGCCGGCCCCTCTTCGCAGCGATGCGACAGCCTGTTTATGGAACTGGTGGACAAGAGTAGAATTTATGATGAGGATAGTCGAGCTCGATCTACTCACTACAAGCAACTGAGTAAGAAGAAAGAGAAAGGACAATATAGAGGGAAACCGTATGTGACCTCTGGTGATAAAGGGAAGCAGAAGGCTTCAAATGGGAAATAGTCAAATGGGGGAGCGGTTACTGCTCCAGGAAAATGTTATAAGTGTGGCGAGCAAGGTCACCGTGCTGAGGTTTGTAAGGTGCTGAGATGTCATCGTTGTGGTAAGAGAGGTCATAGAATTATTGACTGCAAAGATAAAACTCCGACTTGCTTCAACTATGGAGAGAAGGGTCATATCAGTACCCAGTGTCAGCAGCCAAAGAAGATTGTTATTGTTGCTCAGACGAACGGTAGAGTGTTTTCTTTTAGCGGTGCAGAAGAACCCAAGACGGATAACTTGATTAGAGGTACTTGCTTTATTAATGATGTTGAATTGATTACTATAATTGATACTAGTGCTACCCATTCGTTTATTTCGCTTGAATGTGCTACGAGATTGAATTTGAAATTATCTTCTATGGTTAGGAGTATGGTTATCGATACCTCGACTAATGGTTCTGTGACTACTACATTAGTCTGTTTGAGCTGCCCTTTGGCTATTTATGATAAGAGTTTTGTGATGGACTTGGTTTGTCTACCTTTTGCATCAAATTGATGTTATTCTTGGAATGAACTAGTTGGAGTTCAACTATGTTCATATCGATTGCTACAATAAGACTGTGAGGTTCTCAGAGTTAGGTGATTATGGAGACCTGATATTTGTATCTTCTAAGCAAGTAGAAGAACTCTTAGAAGATGAGGCACAAATGTTTGCATTGTTTGCATCACTTCAAGTTGATTGTGAAACAGTGAACGTGGAGCTACCAGTTGTTCAAGAATTTCTAGAAGTATTTCCAGACGATGTGAGTGACTTACCTCTTGAGCGTGAGGTAGACTTTATTGTTGATGTGATACCAGGCACTAGTCTCGTGTTGATGGCTCCTTATCGGATGTCTGCATCTGAGTTAGGAGAATTGAAGAAACAGTTGGAAGAGTTTCTTGACAAGAAGTTTATTCGACCGAGTGTTTCTCCATGGGGTGCTCCTGTGTTGTTGGTGAAGAAGAAAGACGGTAGCATGAGATTGTGTGTGGATTATCGACAGTTGAATAAAGTGACGATCAAGAATAAGTATCCACTTCCAAGGATTGATGATCTGATGGATCAATTGGTGGGCGCTTGCATGTTTCGTAATATTGATTTGAGGGCTGGTTATCATCAGATTCACGTTAAGCCTGATGATATTTTGAAGACATCTTTCAGGACGAGGTATGGACATTATGAATATACTGTGATGTCGTTTGGTGTATCTAATTCACCTGGTGTATTCGTGGAGTATATGAATAGGATTTTTCATCCTTATTTGGATCAATTTGTGGTAGTATTCATCGACGATATCTTGATATATTTGAAGTTTGAGGAAGAACATGCGCAACATCTAAGAGTTGTATTGTAGGTTTTTAGGGACAAGAAGTTTTATGCCAAGTTATCCAAGTGTGAGTTTTCGTTGAAGGAAGTGAGTTTCCTTGGCCATGTAATTTCTAGTGGAGGGATTGTTGTTGATCCGTCCAAAGTTGATGTAGTGTTGCAGTGGGACACTCTGAAGTCTGCTACTGAGATTTGAAGTTTCCTTGGGTTGGCGGGTTATTATCGTAGGTTTATAGAAGGCGTTTCAAAGTTGGCACTGCCATTGAATCAGTTGACTCAGAAGGGTCAAGCTTATGTGTGGTATGTTACATGTGAGAAGAGTTTTGTAGAACTCAACAAAAAGTTGACAAGTGCTCCAGCGTTGATCTTGCCAAATCCGAGTGAGTCTTTTATAGTGTATTGTGATGTGTCGAAGATGGGTCTTGGTGGCGTACTGATGCAGAATGGTCAGGTTGTTGCTTATGCTTCCAAAAAATTGAAAGTTCATGAAAGGACTTATCATACGCATGACTTAGAGTTGGCTGCGGTGGTGTTTGTGTTGAAAGTTTGGAGACGTTATCTTTTTTGGTCCAGGTTCGATGTGTTCAGTAATCACAAGAGCCTGAAGTATCTGTTTGATCAGAAAGAGTTGAATATGAGGCAGAGGAGATGGCTTGAACTTTTGAAGGATTATGATTTTGAATTGAGTTAACACCCTGGGAAGGCTAATGTTGTAGCTGATGCGTTAAGTAGGAAGTTTTTGCATATGTCGATGCTTATGGTTCAAGAGTTAGGACTGATTGAACAATTCAGAGATATGAGTCTAGTGTGTGAAGAGACTCCTAACAGTGTGAAGTTGGGTATGCTAAAGTTGACTAGTGGTATTCTACATGAAATCAGAGAAGGTCAAAAATCTGATTTGAGTTTAGTGGATCGTCTCATGTTAATCAACCAAGGTAACATGGGTGATTTTCGGGTCGATGAGAATGGTGTGATGAGGTTCAGAGATAGAGTGTGTGTTCTAGATGTGCTAGAAATTAAGAAGAGTATTCTAGATGAAGGCCACAGAAGTGGGTTAAGCATTCATCCGGGTGCCACAAAAATGTATCAAGACTTGAAGAAAATTGTTTTGGTGGCCAAGGATGAAGAAGGAAGTTGCAGAGTTTGTGTATGCCTGTTTGACGTGTCAGAAGTCGAATATTGAACATCAAAGATGGTTGGGTCTGATGCAACCGTTGAATATTCCAGAGTGGAAATGGGATAGCATTTTTATGGATTTTGTGACAGGTCTACCGAAGACTTTAAAGCGATATGATTCAATTTGGGTGATTATCGATAGATTGACCAAATCCGCTCATGTTATATCGATGAGGATCAATTATTTGTTATAGAAGCTGGCCAAATTGTATATTGGTGAGATTGTGAAACTGCATGGTATTCCTTCAAGTATTGTGTCTAATAAAGATCCGTGATTTACGTCGAGGTTCTGGGAGAGCTTGCAGACAACTTTGGGTACTAATCTGAGGTTGAGTTATGCTTATCATCTGCAGATGAATGGACAAACAAAGAGAACTATCCAGTCTTTAGAGGATTTGCTAAGAGCTTGTCTGTTGGATCAAGGTGGATCATGGGATAGTCATTTGCCATTGATTGAGTTTACCTACAACAACAGTTACCATTCTAGTACCGGAATGGAACTGTATGAGGCATTGTATGGTAAAAGATGTAGGACTCCTTTGTGTTGGTATGAATCAGGCGAGAGTGTTGTACTCGGACCTGAGATTGTGAAAGAGACGACTGAAAAGATCAAGGTGGTCCAGGAAAATATGAAAGCGTCGCAGAGTCGTCAGAAGAGTTACCATGATAAGAGAAGGAAAGCACTTGAGTTCCATGAAGGAGATCACGTGTTTTTGAGAGTTACCCTGGTAACTTGTGTTAGCCGAGCTTTGAATTCTAGAAAGCTCACACCATTTTTTGTTGGTCAGTACCAGATTTTGAAGAGGGTGGCAAAAGTAGCATATCAGACTGCTTTACCGTCGTCGCTTGTGAATTTGCATGATGTGTTTCATGTGTCTCAGTTGAGGAAGTACATTCCAGATTTGTCACATGTCATTCAGATGGATGATGTACAAGCTAGAGATGATTTAACTATTGAGGAATTGTTAGTTTAGATTGATGAACAAGAAGTGAAACAACTGCGAGGTAAAAAGATTTCCTTGGTAAAGGTAGTTTGGGGAGGACCAGCTGGAGGAAGTATGACTTGGGAGCGTGAGGATCAAATGTGGGAGTTGTACCCGACTCTGTTTCCTTGAGGTAATTTTTGAGGGCAAAAATTCATTTAAGTGGGGGAGAGTTGTAACACCCTGAAATTCTTGGAATATTTATTTAATTTATTTAAATATGAATATTCGCATTTTTGGTGAATTTCGGTGGTTGGTTGAATATTTGAAATTATGGATTTTGAATTGTTTATTTTAATAATAGTATATAATATGAATATATTGGTATTATTATTAATTTAAATAAATATAAGTGAATTAAGGGCAAAGTGGACATTTGAGGAGGAGTTAGTGAGGGTGAAGTTGGAAAGTCCAATTTTAAGGTCCAAAGTTAGATTTAACAAAAAGAAATTTTGAGGGAATTAGGATTCATTCTTGTTAGACCGTGAAAAGGGAATAAATAGAGGCCAAAGCTCTGAGGAAGAGGATTGAGGCAAAAGCTTCACGAGGTTTCCGAGAATCAAAAGAGAAAGACTTAGAGTCGGCAATTAAGGTATGGGGAGTATTGCCTTCATTGTTTTCAATATGTGATTCAATGTGTTTAAAGCTAATTTAAGGGTTTAGGGATTTTTGAGTATTGAATTATTGTTGCCTTCCTGATGGTGAGTTCAATGAGTTGAGGGATCTGAACTGATGGTCTGATAGGTTTGAGGCTGATTTGAGAATAAGGGCAAAATCTGTTTTGTTGAGGTTTTAACCGTAGAGGGTAAATGGTTGTGAGAACCTTAATGATTGTCGAGTAGTTGTAAGAATTATGGGAATTGGAGGCGTAAATATGATACGAGATTGACCTAGTAAGTCGTAGATCTTGTTCCTTTATTTTCGTAATACCATAGGAATGATTTAGGGATGTTTTTGGGGCATTGGGGAAGGAAATCGTAGAGGTTTTTGGACTGGTTTTGGTGCTAGTGCATTTTGATGTTGTGCAATGATGTCTTGATCTTTCGTGAATTCTGATCTTGTGTAGTGATGTCTTGATGTTTTGATGTTGTGATTTCTTTGATGAACTACCATGAGTATGACTATGATTCCTATATGATTATTACATGATTGTATGATGATTCCTATGAGTAATTGTGATGATTTATGATGTTGATTCCATGAGTTTTGATGATTATATGATGACATGATTATTATGATGATTTTGATGAATGATGATACACCAGATGAGTTTATCATGAGGATGATATTGACATGGGCAACATGCATTCAAATGCATTTGGACTATGGTTCAGGACCTTGATTTTTGTGGCTTCAGTCCCATTATGCAGATGTGAGGTATTTTATTGTGCTCCAGTTCTCGTGTAGAATCGATCCTACTGTTGTGGATCTATGGAGGGTTGATGGCCCAGTGTTGATCGAATTTTGTTAATTGGTACCACATGCATGAGTCTTGTTGTATTTGCATTTATGTAACATTTTGATGTAATTTATAATGTTGTGGCCTTTGATGTTCCTTGATGATTATGATGATGTTGAATATGAAAATGACGCCATTTTATATATTGATTATTATGAATCGTTTAACTCACCCTGCCTATTTGAATGTTGCCTCCACGTGGTTAACATGCAGATGACCAGGTTTAGTTGTGGATGCCGTCGAGGACTTTTGAAGTTTTTGGGTCGTTGGCCATTGCGGTTGACTTAGAGGGTCTTGCTCTAATAGTGTAACATCTGGTTGAGGACTTTGAGTCAAACTATATTTTATTGAGTTTTGTTATGTTGATTGCCTTACGGCGCAAGGAAAACTTTGGATTTTGTCTTTTTGAGTTTCGCTGCCTTTTGAGTAGTTTTGGGAAAACCCGTTGTTTACAGAGCATTGACTTTTATTTGAATTATTGAGAAATGTGTGCCCTTTTGAGATGATTTTATTATGTTCAATGATAAATATGATTGAATTGCCTTTATATTTGTAGGGTAGAAAAGGGTGTTACAGTTGATAGCTTGAGCGATGGAGGTTGGGTTTAGGAAGAACGAAACATCAAAAACAGAAGACCATATGGAGTTCTTGTCATCACCAATTCTTGCATATGTCCATAATTCCTTTACAAAGGACATGATAGATAAGTCCATGCAAGATTGCATAATAGCCAGACCATCCTTGAATCTGCATGCTGGTGGATATGAGCAACTCTGAGTGTCTGAGTCTAGGTAGGTTTGGCATTTTCTCATAAATCACTTCCATGACTTATTCATTGCCAAGAAATTTTGTGATAGACATATTCAAGAAAAAACGATATAGAAGGATAGAAGGATAAATAAGTTGAAAGACTGATGAAGAGAAATGAGGAGGAGTATGATATATATATATATATATATATATATATATATATATATATATATATATATATATATATATATATATATATATATATATATATATATATATATATATATATATATATATATATATATATATATATATATATATATATATATATATATATATATATATATATATATATATATATATATATATATATATATATATATATATATATATATATATATATATATATATATATATATATATATATATATATATATATATATATATATATATATATATATATATATATATATATATATATATATATATATATATATATATATATATATATATATATATATATATATATATATATGGAGAATAAATGTATTAGCAGTTAAGTTAAGATGAATCTGAAATGAAAATTCATCATTTCCAAGACAAATGACATAGAACAAATGCAGGGTGAGAGACAAAGTTATCAAGGAATGGGAAAGGAGTGTAGCAGTTTCCAAGAGATCACATATTAGTTATACTTTATTCAAATATTAACATCAGTTAATAAAGACGAATAAATATATACTTAAAATGGAAGGAAGGAATCTGACAAGGAATAATGGTTGAGAAGGAAACACTTAGATAAGAAAACTTTGTCTTAAAAACATCTTAATGAATGCACATTAATAAGGGAAGGCGTAAAGATTTAATCTATTCTCAAGAATTTTACCAAATCTAATGCGTTAAATCATTATTATGACAATAATAGTGAGATAGGAAATAATTTACTTAAAACCTAGTCTCACGAAATCACAACGCTCGAGGTGTCTCTTCAATAGTAAGATATGATTTGATTTTGGACAAGTGTCACAAGAAAATCATTGACGTCTGTTTAAGAGAAAACATTTGATGGTCCCAAAGTCAATAATACCTAGAGGTATCTGACTAGACAATTTTCTGATTAAAACATCTTCTAACATGTAGAAGTATCGTCAAACAGAAGAACATTAAATAAGACAGAAACAACCTGCTTAACTTCAGAATCTTATCTTAGAAATTCTGGTGACTTGACACATCAAAAATATCATCTACCCATTCTGGACAAGATTTTATAAATATATTTTCCATAATGAATACGAATCTATCCTCAGCAAGGGGTTTTGTGAAAGTATCAGCCCACTAGTGATCTGTATCCACAAATTTGAATTGAAAAACACCTTTCTGAACAGTCACGTAAAAAGTGATGTTTTATTTCAATATGTTTAGCCCTAGAATGCAAGATAGAATTTTTGGATAAGAAAATAGCAGAAGTATTATCACAGAAGATAGGAATGTTACTCTCATGTATCTGAAAATCTTCTAGTTGATTCTTCATCCAGAGTATCTGAGTGCTGCATATTGACATTGAGATATATTCTACTTCTGCAGTAGATAGTGCAATGGTTGATTGCCTTTTGCTTGCCCCAGAGACGAGGTTATTACCTAGAAACTGACAGTTTTCAGAGGTGGTTTTCCTTTCTAATCTGTCTCCAGCATAATATGCATCACAATAACCAGAAAGTTTGTATTTTGATGTTTTCTTATACATCAAGCCAAAGTTATTTGTTCCCTTTAGATACCTTAAGATTCTCTTAACAACTGTTAAGTGAGTTTCCCTTTGATATGATTGGAAACAAGCACAAAGACATACGCTAAATAGAATATCTGGACGAGAAGTAGTCAAATACATAAGATAGCCTATCATACCACGATAGAGCTTCTGACAAACCTTTTTACTCACTTCTTCTTTCTCCAGAATGTGTGTAGGATGCATATGAGTCTTTGCAGGTCTACTATCTGACATATTAAACTTCTTCAAAAGTTCTCTTGCATACTTGCTCTGATGAACGTGCGTTTCTTCTGGACGTTGATCAATTTGAATTCCTAGAACGAATCTGAGTTCTCCCATCAGACTCATTTCAAATTCTGTCTGCATTAACTTAGAAAATTCCTTTCAAAAGGAAGTATTAGCATAACCAAATATAATATCGTCAACATAATTTTGCACAACCAGAATGTCATTTTTAAAGGTTTTGCAAAAGTGTGTTATATTCACTTTTCCTCTGGTAAAGTTGTTTTCCAAAAGAAAGCTACTTAGCCTTTCATACCAAGATCTGGGAGCCTATTTCAGACCATATAACGATTTTTTATGTTTGAAAATGAAACCTGGGTTTTCAGAACTTTCAAAACAAGGAGGTTGGTGCACATATACTTCTTCTAAAATATACCCGTTTAAAAATGCACTTTTTACATCCATTTGATATAAAGTGATGTCATGATTAACAACAAAGGAAATTAAGAGACGAATAGATTATAACCTGGCAATTGGTGCAAAGGTTTCAGTATAGTCTATCCCCTCTTGTTGACTATAGCCTTGTGCAACTAGTCGAGCTTTGTTTCTCATGATCTCATCTTTCTCATTATGCTTGTTTCTGAATACCCATTTTGTTCCCATGACGTGGACACCTTTAGGTTTCTGAACAAGACCCCAAACAACGTTTTTGGTGAATTGATTCAGTTATTCTTGCATGTCCAGAATCTACTCATTCTCCATAAGAGCTTCATCAATTGATGTTGGCTCTATCAGTGACACTAAACCCAAAAATGTTTCTTCAGAAGGTTTAAATGATGACGAGTTCTGACTAGATTAGCTTTGTCTCTCAGAATCAATTCTTCAAAATGATAAGTCCTTAGTCTATTCTTCTCCTGATGAGATGGACTATTTGTTGTTTCTGGTGAAATCGTATCTGATTTTGTAGTTTCTGCAGCTTTGTCTTCTTCGTTAGAATCTTCCTCCTTGGATTTTGATAAAGTAATCTTCAAATCTGCAAACTTTCCAACTAGCTTTGACTTTTCAGGGTCAAGCTTATCATCGAATCTCACATGAATTATTTCCTCAACAATTCGTGTTTCTGTGTTATAGATTCTATAACCATTAGAGAATTCAGAGTATCCTTATAAAAAACACTTTTGAGCTTTGGAATCAAACTTGCCAAGATTCTTTTTAGTGTTCAACATAAAGCAAATACAACCAAAAGGATGAAACTAAGAAATGTTGGGTTTTCTATTCTTCCACAGTTCATAAGGAGTATTACCTAGAATAGGTCTGATATAAATCCTATTCTGAATATAACATGTTATATTTACTGCCTCTGCTCAAAAGTGCTTAGCCATGTCAGTTTCTTGGATCATGGTACAAGACATTTCATGCAAAGTCCAATTCTTCCTTTACACTACTCCATTATGTTGTCAAGTTCTGGGACATGAAAAATCATGGGAAATGCCATGGGAATAAAAAATATTCTCAAAGTATTTATTCTTGAATTCTCCACCATGATCACTTCTGACTCTGACAATTGTGAAATCCTTCTCTGTTTGAACTTGTGAGCAAAAGATAGAGAACACAGAATGTGACTCATCCTTGTCTTTCGAGAACTTTATCCATGTCTAACGACTATAATCATCTATGATGACTAATCCACATTTCTTACTATTGATTAAGGCAATTTTTACTGGACCAAAGAGATCAATGTGCAGAAGTTCTAATGGTCTAGAAGTTGAAACAACCTTTTTCGGCCTAAAAGAGGTTTTGGAAAACTTGCCTTTCTTACATGCTTCACAAAAAGCATTTGAAGAAAACTTCAGATTTGTTAAGTCTCTGACTAATTCAAGCTTGTTTAGCTGAGAAATCTTTCTCATGCTAACATGGCCCAAACGTCTATGCCATAGCCATTGCTCTTCATTTATAGACATTAGACATTTAACATTCTATCCTGAAGATCAGAAATTCTGATTTTTTAAATGTTGTTTTTCCTCTTTCCATTAAAAAGGATTAAGCCATCCTTCTGACTAACAGCCTTACATGACTTTTGATTAAAAATGATATCATAACCATTGTCAATAAGTTGGCTAATTGACAATAAGTTATGCATCAAACCATCGACCAGAAGAACATTAGTAATAGAAGGAAGTTTACCATTACCAACAGTTTCAGAGCCAATGACCTTACCCTTCTGGTTTCCCCTTAAACCAACGAATCCTCCAGGCTTAAGTTCCAGACTTTGGAACATATGCCTTCTTCCCGTCATGTGTCGCGAACAACCATTGTCCAAGTACCATGATTGGTGTTTCAACTGAGCTGCTAAGGATATCTGCAACATAGATTATCTTATCCTTAGGTACCCATTTTCTGGGTCCTCTTTTGTTAGTTTTCCTAGAGTTTTTCACAACTTAGGGTTTCTGTGCAACAGGATAATCTAGTGGAATTTTTGCATGCTATTTTGGTTAGAGATCAAATTTATGTGTCTGTGAAGGTGCTTTCACAAGCTAAGAATAATCAAGCTTAGTACCAGAAGGCACAAAATGATCATATAGAGGTTTTGGTTTTTCAGGTTGTCTTTCATCATTTTCAAACATTTATGTACACCCCAAACCTTTCTTGCCATTTTTGCTAACTGTTGCACCCCAAAATTTGCCCAACATTTCTTCACCTAGCTTGTGTTTCATTTCATTCACATTAGCATTATCATTTGCATTTCATTGACATGTATGCAGGAGATCAAGAGGTATGATTACCAGTCAATAGCTATACAAGACTATGAAGCTAGCTAAGAAGGTTATTCAGGTGCTCAACGGTTGATATCCTTGTCAGAGAAGTTAAAAGATCCTCAGAGAGAGTGATTGAAGCCAAGAGGGTGTGTCTCCTAACTTGAGAGTTGTGGGAAGTCATCAGATGATTCTGAAGCCATGAAGTTAGACTTGAGGTATTGAGAGAGCTCATGAGATGTGTTGAATATCACTTTGAGGCCTAGACAGGTCATTGTGCAAGATTAGGAAGCCTCAGCCATGAGTGGTGCAATTAGGGTTTGACTGGGTCAACCCTAAGTCAACTGATGATTTGAAGAAGGTTGAGACCTAATTCAAGAGCCATGTGATCATGGATTTATACATTGAGATGTTATAAGGATGATTCCAAGATCAACTCATCATGATTGAAGAGTTTGAGAAGTTTCAAGCTAGGGTTTCTGAGGCTTGACAGTGTAAAATCCCCTAGTTTGACCCCTGACTGCAAGGCAATTTAGCTCAAGATGTGAGTGTCATCTCATATTTCCCCCAACTTTTATGTTGTAGAGCATGATCTTAGCTTTAATTTGAGTGCTAGAAGTCCTTGATAGGATTTGTAGAACTCAAGTTATGACTTTGACAAGTTACAAGTCATTTGAGGAATGTGAATTTGGAGCTTGAAAGTTACCCAACTTGCAAGAAACTTTTGCCCAAGAAGGATGATTCCTATGAACTTTTGGTCAACATGAATGTTGTTCCTTATCCTCTTAGCTTTCTAGAGAGTACTATAAGTCCTTGATAGAATTTGTAGAACGCAAGTTATGGCTTTGACAAGTCAAGGGTATTTTGGTCATTTGGAGATTACAGGTCATTTCAACCATAAGGCCATAACTCCTATTTGCAAACTTCAAATGGGAAAACATTCAACATCAAACTTGTTCAAAATGATGTTTTAAGGCTAGTCAAGAGGTCATGAGAGGTTGTAATTGCTTGTAACTCAAGATTGCAAAATTGGCTTAAAAAGGAAGATTTAAAGTTCATTAAAAGGACCAAATTTGGGATTTTTCATTTCAAGGCCAAGATAAGGCATGTAATATGTCATTTTGATCAGAAATGACATTTTAAAGACAATGGAAATATCACTTTTCTCATTTGAGGTCAAAATCATGGAGTTGCTTTTGCTTGCTTAAGACTTAAGTAACATATGCCAAACTTCTCATAAGATCAAAACCAAAGTACAAACACATCCTAGCACTTTCATAATCTCATTTGGAGAGAATTTGGATGAAAAGCATGATGAATACAAGCTGCTACAAGGACTATCATACACATAGCATATCATGAGATTTCAAGTGAGATGAGATATTGAAATACTCATTGGATTGATCTAGAACTTTCTAGATCATTCAGTCATGTTCTATATATGATCATGAAGTAGTTCAGAGTGAAGGTTGGTGAGAATTGAGAGAGGAGAGTGAGATTGCACTTTGAAATTTCTTCTTGCAAATCCAATTCTGTTACAAGGTTTGAAGCCATTTCAGTCCAAGTTATTGATCCCAATAGCTTGCTCTGAGGTTGGTGATCAATTCCAGATCAAATTCAAGGCAAGATCGTGGGAGAATTGGGAGTTGGCACTTGGATTTCTTCATCTGCAACTCATAGTCGGGTTCAAAGATTCAGGGTATTTCAATCCATTTGGTTGCATACAGAAGATTGATTGGAGGTTAGTGAAGGAGTCTGCAAGTTCTTGAGGCTTGATTTGAAGATTCAACCACTCTGTTCACACAATTTTGACAGGTATGTAAACCTCATCCCATAACTTAATTTAGGTAGAATCAAGAGGAATTGTTATGTTAGGTGCATTGTGGATTGATGTAGGAAGGTTTATGGATCATCAATTTGGAGATTAGTGACCAATTAGGGTTTATGCCATTTTTGGTTGAGATTGTGTTCTTGTAAATCTTGAACTTTTAGGGTGATTAAGTGGTATAGGAAGATTCCTTGTGAAATTTGGGACAAGTTTCGTGTAGAGACCATTTGAAATGGAGGATTCTAGAGAGAGTTAGGGTTGGGGATGGTTGATCGGAGAAGTCACCGGCGGTGACTCTAGCGCGCGCAGGTGAAGAGAAACTCAGAAATTCAAAAGGTTGAAGATGACTGGATGGCCATTGGATTGGGCTGAGACCTTTGACCAAAGTGGGATCTAACGGCCACGAGCGATGGAAATTTTGTGAAGGATCTATGAGTACTTGGAACGCAGCGTTTCATTTAAATTGTTGTTTTGGGCTTAGTCACCAGTTGATACTCACACCCAATTTTGGGCCCAAACACTGGAATGAACTGAATTAATTTGCTACCTGCACCACGCGCCTATTAGTTTTTCATGATTTTCTTTTAATTTCTCATTTCATTCATGGTTATTGGAAAATTCATAAATAATTGAAAAATGATGAAATTAATTCCATTCTTTTTTCCATGGATTCATGATTGAATCTAGTAGTTTTTAGATAAAAAATATTAATATTCCATGCATTGTTTGATTTTATGTGCATTTTTGAATTTTAATTGATATTAAAATAATCATGGTTGATGCTTGATCTTGTTGAATTTGGTTTGATCATTTGATGATGGTTCTGGCCTTGATTTTTTGTGTGTAGCTAGCATAGATGTGCATGCTCCCCCTATATTTTTCTTACATTTTTTTGATGAATATAAGTGGTAGTTTTAGGTAGAAACTTTAAGGGCTCCATTTTTAGGGTTTATGGTTGATACCTTGTGATTTAGGTTTTATTTTTAGAACTTGGTGGATGATTCAACCTCTGATCTTTGTATGGTAGATTCATGATTGAATTAGGATCCCTTAGGAATTTTTGTAGGAATTTACAATGTGGTTTACTATTTTCGTTTGATTTTAGTTTAGGTGCTAACTTTAGATGATTCTAATGCACTAATTTGGCTAGGATGACTTCTTTAGTTCCCTTAGATTAGGGTTTTTCTTTGCTTGTTTTTGGATGATGTTGAAGACAAGCTTGGGCTACCATGGAATGCTTGAAGAGGTTTGGATGTGAAGATCTCCCCTCCTTTTGGTGTAGTGTTGATTAGGTGTTAAGATTAGGGTTTGTAGGCAGAGCTTCTAGATAGATTACCTTCCTTCATAAACATGGAAGATGTTGATCACTTCCATTCTTCCCTGTGATACAAGGTCCCCTTGTAAAGGCCTCATCCCTCCTTTAGTAGGTTGTGTGGCTCTTTACAAGTTGGTAGAACCCTTGAGGGCCCCTTTCTCTGATGATAGGATGCTTAGTGGTGACCTTTGGTCTTCACTCTGCTACCAATCATCCAAACCTTGCTCTTGTTAGATGAATCTTTCTCCCTTGCAAGAGGATGGAGTTCCTTGCTTGAAGAAGGTTGAAGGATAGGAGTTGATACTTCCCTGTGTGTGAAGATTGCCCTTAAGAGCTGGAGCTTGTAGATCAGGGAGAGCAAGTTGATACTTGTAAGGAGGAGAGAGCTGAAGCTTGAAGGTCCAGAAGAACAAGTTGACACTTGTGAAGAAGATCAAATTGAAATTGAAGTTGATACTTATGTTGACACATTGAGAGCCTGAAGGAACAAGTTGATACTTGCTATTGGGATTGAAGCCTGAAGGTGGAGTTTACCAAAGAGATGAAGCTTGAAGAAGAAGAAAGAATAAGTTGATACTTATGTTGGATGTATTAAAAGCTTGGAGAAGCAAGTTGATACTTGCTATTGAAGATGATAGCCTTGAAGAGTGGTTGAGGACTGATGACTAAACCAGTGTCAGAAGAGCTTTGCTGTGAAGCTGTGGAATCTGTTGATCTGCTTTCCTTTCTTGTCTGTTTGCTTTCTGTGCAACTATATTGATGTGACTTGTTTGATTTTCTTGATGCATTAGAATAAGTCCATATCTAGACTGATGTAAGTTAGGAGCATGATTGCACTAGAGGTTGAGTTGCTCCCTCTGCTTGTATTGTTACTGTATGGCTTTGCTTGCGGGTATTCGGTAGAGCTCTGCTCCCTTGCCTATGTGGTTTGTGTGTGCTTGATGGCATTTTATTTTACTTCTTCTGTATGATTGCAGTATCTTGCTTGATAGCTTGTTATTTCCTCTGTATGATTACAGTTATTCATACTTGGCTTGAGGTTGAGATGAGCTTGTGGAGGCTGATGCCCCACACACATTTCCTCCCTCACTTGCATTGCATGCATTTTACAGTCGCTTACTGTTTACTGTTTAAGCTGATGCTTTATCTGTTTCTGTTTATCATTGACAGGATCCCCTAGGAATCTCACTTCCTTTGATAAGGAAGTGATGATTAGAACTTTAGGTTGAAACCTATGCATGATAACTTTTAGGAGATCCTTGTAACAAACTTCAACCATAGGATGAATCCTTGGCATGACAACATTAGGACTTGATAGTCTCCCTGTAGTTGAACCTGTTCGTTCTCTTCTCATCTCAAAACAAATTAAAATACAGTAATAAAGGTTAACTGACGTCGTACGTTACGAGCCTTAAGCTATCTGAGAAAGGGTTGTCGGAGAGTTTCTTTTCGACAGCTAGGATGTTTAGTATGGCACCCTTTGGGTGACATGCGACGCATTCACTCTCAGATCATAGTCTCTAGTGCGATATTGGTTGCAAACATCCATAAAAAACAATTCTTCCGTAAAAGACAGAAAACGAACTTCAAACCTTTTTTTCCCCGTGGGCCCATAATTCAAAGGAAAGCTTTTCTGAAGAAAAGAGTGTCGTTAACTCTCAGTTCTACCGCAAACGGTAACGCCTAAGTCTCCAAGGGTCGAGCTGCATACACCAAACTGCTGGAACTGTTTGTTAACCCTACTCGATAAAAACAGATGAATCTGAATTCCCGTAGTCCGTATTATCCCGAACTACATAAGCTCTGATCTCTCAAGCCTGTTGAGAGTACGTAGGCACAATACTGACGTATTGGCGAGCCACCTTCCCCGTAACCCATAGTTAGCTGAACTACGTCGACTCTGATTTTCTCTGATGAGAATACGCAGGCCCACAGCGCGATGCTTTGTTGAGTCCTCTTTTTCTTTTCTTTTGTTTTGTTTTAAGCCAGCCTTGATAGGTAGATAGATAAAAACAACCCATCAGATAAACACAACAAGCGTGGATCCCATAGAGTACGATGGACGTGAGGGGTGCTAATACCTTCCCCTTGCGTAACCGACTCCCGAACCCAGACAATGGTTGCGATGACCTTGTCTTATACCTTTTCGTCAGGTTTTTCCGATCGTTTCCTTTCCCGTTCCCGAGGGATAAATAACAAAAGGTGGCGACTCTTCTGTTTTGCCGGCACCTTATTTTTGCGGAAGCGACAGCTGGCGACTCTGCTGGGGAGTTGATAGTTTCCTGGGATCCAACGTCCCTTGTGCGAGTCAGTTTGGGGATCCAACGTCCCTTGCGAGAGTCAATCCTAGCACTTGTATGATTACTTGTTGGGTTGTGTTTGTTTATCGCATTTAATTTCTCGTACTTTATTTTCAGTATGATATGATTATCTGTGCTGTTGTGGGAAGGGCATTCTGATGAGTGAGAAGCCAGACCCAGGCTTGAGTGTACCTAGCTTTAGTTGTGGAAATTAGTGGGCGCGTGCTTGCTTTCCAGGCACTAGTGTCTCATGAAATCCACGCTCAGACGAGGTTCTCCCGGTTAACTTCTTTTTCAACCCTTTGGGTTGAGGGGGTTGTTGGTTTGGAGGATTGTCGACTCTGGGGACCGATCATTTGGAATTCAGCTGAGTGAGGCTGCTTTAGGAGACGGTGATGCCACACCTTCTGGGTATCGTATCACCCCTCTTGAATGTCTGTGATGCTGATGACCGTATAGGATGCCGAACTTGTGTCAGTTTAGGTCCATACCTGTGAGCAGGGCTGGGTTTGTTGCAGGAAACCTTAACCTTCAGACTACCTGGTTTTCTTGATAGTGAATCAGTTTTGTTGGTATCAGAGGTTCTCATGTATATGTGTTCTTGATAGAGCAGAGTTATGGTCCCGTATCAGAGGTCCTTATCTTCAGAGATGTTTGTTCTTGATAGAGCAGATTTATGGTCTTGTATCATAGGTCCCTATTATCAGATGTGTGTATGATAGAGCAGATTTATGGTCCGATGCCATGGTTTTCTTCTCATCAGAGATAGAGTTGTTCTTGACAGAGCAGTATTGTGGTTTTGTTGATACAAGATCTTCACCTTCATCACTTCAACAACACACTTGTCTTGATCTCCTGCAACATGATTGCATTTTACATTGTTTTGCATACTCATTTGCATTTCATTAACAGGTGTTTGTGTTGCAGGTATCGTTTCCCCCGATTCAGGTTTTCTTGCCTTCTATTGTGCTATCATGGGTTCTCTGAGGAAGACTGTGGCTTAAAAACTCCCCACTCTTGATGTTGTTCAGCTGACTGGTTTGATTGCCTCGGCAGATGATTCTGTGAGAGATGAATTCAGAAAGTCTTACGGTAAACTGCTCAGCCTGGTTCGTAAACCCTCTGTGTTTGAGTTGAACGGGTTGCACGCCCTGTTGCAGTTCTACGATCCTCATTTGAGATGCTTTACTTTCCAGGACTTTATTCTAGCACCCACACTAGAGGAGTATGTTGATTTGTTAGGTGTGCCTATCACGAGTCAGATGCCCTCTGTTCATATGGATGCTGAGCCTAATCTGGCTAGTCTAGCTCCCTCACTTCATCTGGATGCCTCCGAGTTGGTCTTGTCTAGTTGGAACAAGGTTCCCGGTTTCTCCTTGCAGTTCTTAGTGGGAAAATCTCAGCAGTGCGCCAAAGACGGTTGTTGGATCGTGTTCAACGTCATTCTTGCTCTGTGCATATATGGCATCATTTTGTTCCCCAATATGCCTGACTTCGTGGACTTCGACGCCTTCCACATCTTTGCATCAGGGAATCCAGTCCCTACCTTGATAGGAGATGTCTACCATTCCATCCACTATAAAAACGAGAACAGAAGAGGCAAGAATGTCTCGTGCTGTGTGCCCCTGCTCTATAGATGGCTTGATAGTCATCTACCCAAGAGGGGTCCCTTTGCTTCGTCTGCAACCACAGCTGAGTGGTCCGAGCGTTTGATGAGTCTGTCAGCGGAGGATATTGACTGGTTTGATAGAGATAGGTTGGGTACTGAGATTATCTTCAGCTGCAGCGGGTTTTCGAACGTGCCTTTGATAGGCAGGAAGGGCTGTATAAACTATAATCCATCTCTGCTGGTCCGACAGTTTGCTTATGCTTTAAGAGCTCCGCCAAAGGATGAAGAGGTGCAGGAATCTCTGTACCTCACTGGTCTTCTAGAAGGGGATATGTTATCTAAGCTTCAACACGCTTGGAATGGTATCAGCAAGCGGGGAAAACCATTGCTGGGAAAAAGTAATAGCCAAGCCTACGCTCCGTATGTGACATGGATCAGAGCCAGAGCAGATGCTATAGGGATCCCTTTCCTCCTACCAAGCCAAAAATACCTCCAGTGATTGAAGAGCCTACCACCGTGCCTATTCAGCAGCATAATCAGGTGTTAGCCGAGAGAGATGAGCTGAAGAAGGCCAATGAAGAACTGGAGAAAGAATTGGCTCAACTCAGAAGCGAGAGAAGCGAAGCTGTCCATTCCTTCAAGAGGTAGACAGAGTTGGTGAACCAATTAGGGACAGATTTGACTAAGCAGATGGCTGAGCGTGAGCGCTTGGGTCGAGACTTCAAAGTTGTCAATGATGTACTGGCCACTAAGAAGCAGCACTTGGATGAAGCGTACTGGAGAATATCAAAGTTTAATCAGCATTGGAAGGCCACCCTAGCCAACGGCAAGGAACGGGAGGATAAGCTGAAGCAACAGATCTCCAAGCTGAAAGCCCAGGTGAAGGCTAGTGAGAAGAGGTTTGATGAAGAAACCGCTCGTAGGTATGCCGCTGAAGGCCAGCTCAACAAGGCTCTTGCTAACCTGAAGGAGCGCAAGCTGATGTTTGAATCCAAGAAGCGGAAGTTAGAAGATTGTTTCGGCGAAGGAGCATGGGAAGATTCGGTTGAAGGTCTTCAATACACCATTATACAGAGAGAGTTACTCGTCGAAGGGTTGCTCACTCGGCCTGATCGTCCAGAAACGAAGGGGTTGTTAGAAGAGTTTCGCGCCCGCGGCCGTGCTTGACTATTTGTAATCCTTTTGTGTTGATCATTGTTGTATGCTGACCATCACCAGGCTTGTTGGTCGAGGTCATGCTATTGATTCTGCTTGTACCCAGTGACATTGTGTACCGCCTTGACGGGCTTTTCTTTATATATATGAGATGTTATTTCCATGACTGGACTCAGACTTCTTATTATCAGCACTGGCACTCAGGCACTAGGATCGGGGGGGAAATCTCCCTAACACACAGACACACGTTTGCATATGCATGAAGCATTCGCATAACGAGCGCTTTGTCGTTTTTCTAACCTTTTGTGTATACAGGTTGTTTCAGGTTGTTCCAGAATTGATCAAAGGCCAATCCACCGTTTCCAACCAAAGCAAATCGAGCTAGAGCTATGGAGCAAGTGCAGACTGACGTTCAAGAACTCTAAGAGAGGATGGACCGCTTCATGGAGCTCATGCAAGTGGTCGCCAACGACCAGGATCAGCTCAGAACATTGGTCCAACCTCTGATTTCAAGGGTTGACAGCCATGGTGTACTCCATGGTGGGATTGTTCCAACCCCTCCACCTGTTGAAACTCCTCAGAATGGCATCCCCGTGACCGGGGGGAACGGTAGTGCCAACAGCAATGTGATCGCTAATATGGGACTCAATGGTAATACGACTGGTGTCAGTAATGGGAATTTCGAAGCTAATGTCAATGTTGGGCTAGGCAACGGCAACACAGGTGTTGGAAATCTGTATGGGCCTCAGCCATGGTTAGAAGACCGTCAAGACGATATGTTCTCACAAAGAGGTGCTGAGGAAGAGCTGACTGCTGAAGCACGTCTGAGGTTTAAGGCACTCGAGGACAAAATGAGGAATTTCGAGAACCAGAACACTATGGGCGTTGACATGTCCAAGCTGGGACTGATTGCTGATTTCAAGGTGCCTCCCAAGTTCAAGGTACCCGACTTTGAGAAGTATAAGGGCACCACCTGCCCTCGCGTCCATCTGAGATCATACTACCGGAAAATGTCCACTCACTCTGAAGACGAGAAGTTGTTGATGCACTTCTTTCAGGATAGCTTGTCCGGGCCATCCTTGGGATGGTACATGAGCCTGGAACCTACCAGTGTGCGCACGTGGAAGGAACTTGCTGAAGCATTCGTGCACCATTACCAATATAACAGTGACTTGGCGCCAAACCGGGTCCAACTGCAGAATCTGTCGCAGAGAAACAACGAAGGGTTCAAGGAATACGCCCAGCGGTGGCGTGAATTGGCAGCTAGAGTTCAGCCGCCGATGGTTGAACGCGAGCTTGTGGAAATGTTCGTAGCCACCCTCCCAGGGGTTTATTATGAGAAATTGGTCAGCAGTATGTCTGGAAGCTTCTCAGATCTCATTATCACGGGTGAGCACGTTGAAAATGGGATCAAACTGGGGAAAATTCAAGGTGATCTATCCTCAGCTGGAGGAGGAAAGAAACCATACGGTGGCAAAAGACGGGAAGGAGAGACGAGCGCCGTGTCCAACGCTCGAAGGAAGGGTAAGGGCCCTCACCAGCAGGTGGCCAGTATAACCATCCCCGCGGTCCAACAGCCACAGCAGCAGCAGCAGCCGAATCAGCAGGGGTACAGAAAGTATCAGAACAGGGCACCTCTGTCAAGTCGTCACCTTGAGACTCCGCCCATGTCTTATGCTCAGTTGTTATAGACTCTGCTTCAGTTACAACTAATCCAGAAGAGAACCCTGGCTCCCTTGACAGGGGCACCTCCGCCAGGTTACGATGCGAATGTAACATGTGAGTTTCACTCGGGGGCACCAGGCCACACGATAGAAAGCTGCAAAGCCTTCAAGCACAAGGTGCAGGATATAGTGGACGCTAAGATCATCAATTTCTCAGATAATGTGCCAAACGTCACGAAGAACCCTATGCCGAATCATAGGGGAGATGGGGTAAAGGCCATTATTGAAGACGAGAGCTTGGATTTGTTGACTGACGTCAAGGATCTGAAGACACCGCTTAGCTTCGTTAAAGCCAAGCTGATGAAAAGAGGTTTCTTCCCAGGTTGTGGAGAACTGTGTATGGGCTGTGCGACTTGTCCTGATGGATGTGAACAGCTGATAGAGGGGATTCAGAGTCTGATGACCGAAGGAATCTTACAGTTTAGCCGAAGGGCCGAATACGGATCTGGAGAGGTAATGCTGAAGCAAGATGATGAGGTTGCCACCATCACCATCCCTCGCCGGACGATCACCATTTCTGCACCTAGACCGCCCACGATTACCATCACCAAAGCTGGACCGATACCTTTCGAAAGCACCAATGCTGTCCCGTGGCACTATGGGGCAGACGTCTACTGCAACGGACAAAAGTTGGAACTGGAACCATCTGGGTCATCTGTGGATAACCTATTGGGAATTGGCGGAATCACTCGTAGCGGGAGAGTGTTTGCTCCACCTGAGATCGTGGCGGACAAAGCGGACAAAGCTGATGTAACTGATAAAGGAATGAGTAAAGTCGTTGAAGAAACTCCTCGTGGGGTAGAGAAAGACTTACTTGTTAAAGACGCTGAAGAGTTTATGAGGTTGATTAAGAAGAGTGATTACAAGATCGTGGATCATCTCCATCAAACACCCTCGAAAATTTCCATCCTGAATTTGTTGTTGTGTTCTGAGGCACATCGCAACGCGCTGCTGAAGGTATTGAATGCCACGTACGTGCCGCATGAAATATCGGTCAACCAGTTAGAAGGGGTCGTGTCCCACGTGAATGCTGGAAACGGGTTAGGGTTCACTGACCTGGAGCTGACGCCGAAGGGAAGGAACCACAATAGTGCCCTGCACATCTCGATAGAGTGTAGAGGAACGATTGTGTCTCATGTGTTGGTGGACATAGGGTCATCGCTCAATGTTCTTCCGAAGAAAGCATTGATGAAGTTAGATACTCGAGGATTGATTTGCACACCTAGCGACCTGGTTGTGAAAGCGTTCGATGGAACCAAACGTCATGTTTTCGGGGAGGTGACGTTGCCAATCCAAGTTAGGTCGGAAACGTTCGACGCAGTTTTCTACATTATGGACATCATGCCTGCCTACAACTGTCTCCTAGGCCGGCCATGGATCCATTCTGCTGGCGCCGTGACCTCCACGTTGCACCAGAAGCTCAAGTATGCTGTCGGAGATAGCATCGTGACTTTATGTGGTGAGGAGGATATAATGGTGAGCCACTTGTCGTCCTTCAAGTACGTTGAGATGGATGGGGAAATCCACGAAACCCTATGTTAGGCGTTCGAAGCTGTTAAAGTCAAGAACGTAGCTCCTGTAATCAAAGAAAAACAAGAGATGACTCTCTCTTCCTTCAGGGAAGCCTGGGCCGTTGTTCAAGCCGGATCTACCCCAGGCTGGGGGCGAATTATGGAAATACCTAACAAGCAAGACAAATTTGGGTTAGGATACTCTCCTGCGGCTGAAGCCTCTTCTTCTCACAGTGCGTCGCAAGATAAAGGGCCGATCCAGTTTACCAGTGGCGGGGTGATATTTGAAAGTGTCAACGTGGTGTCTGAAGACGGCGAAGACATCGATTGCGACCTGGATTCCTGGATCTAGCCAAGCAAACCAGGCGAGAGCCTCAACAATTGGTCCATCAGGGATATCATCCAAGTGACAGGCAAAGAGTAATGATTTACTTTTCTCCAATTATTGTACAACCCTACGTCCTACCCGGGGCATAGAGGTTTTATTGTCAGGGCCTTGTTTGATTATGTACATGCATTTTATCAATAAATCAAAAGGCGTTTTTCTTCGTATTCAAATGTTGCAATCTCTGTTATTCCTGTTTTATATTTGTTTTGAAAAACAATAAAATGGCAATGGGGTTTGTGCTAACCTGCATATCCTTGTTTTAAGCTTAACCCTTGTTATTGCAGGATCCACATAGCAGATGACATCGACTCTGGACCTTCTACGACTCACTTCGACTTCGATTGCTTGATCTATCAAGCCGAAGAAGATATTGAGGAAGACGAAGACCTTCTCGAAGAGTTGGCCCGCTTGCTGAAACAAGAAGAGAAAGTTATTCTGCCTCATGAGGAAGAGATTGAGATCGTGAATCTGGGTTCTCAAGAACTAGTCAGGAATGTCAGGATAGGGGCTGCATTGCCGAGTGATGTCAAGCAGAGATTGGTCGAGATGCTAAGAGAGTATAGTGACGTCTTTGCTTGGTCATACGAAGATATGCCCGGACTTGATACTGACATCGTGGTCCACCATTTGCCGCTGCGAGAAGATTGTCCTCCCGTCAAGCAGAAGCTTAGGAGGACACGACCAGATATGGCCGTTAAGATCAAAGAGGAAGTGCAAAAGCAGCTTGATGTTGGCTTCTTAGCGGTCACTACTTACCCTCCGTGGGTCGCCAACATAGTGCCTGTACCGAAGAAGGCCGGTAAGATGCGAATGTGCATCGATTATCGGGATTTGAATAGGGCGAGCCCTAAAGATGATTTCCCGCTTCCCCACATTGATGTGTTGGTCCACAATACAGCTCAGTTCTCCGTGTTTTCGTTCATGGATGGCTTCTCCGGTTACAATCAGATCAAGATGGCGTCGGAGGACATGGAGAAAACTACGTTTATTACACCTTGGGGAACATTTTGCTACAAGGTAATGCCTTTCGGTCTGAAGAATGCAGGGGCCACTTACCAATGAGCTATGGTTACTTTGTTTCATGATATGATTCATCATGAGATTGAAGTCTATGTTGATGACATGATTGCGAAGTCCCAAACGGAGGAAGGACATCTGGTCAATTTGCTGAAGCTTTTTGAGAGGCTTAGGAAGTTCAGGTTGAGGCTGAATCCTAACAAGTGTACTTTCGGAGTACGGTCTGGAAAACTACTGGGGTTTATCGTGAGTGAAAGAGGAATTGAGGTTGATCCTGCGAAAATAAAAGCAATACAAGAAATGCTAGTGCCAAAAACCGAAAAAGAAGTTCGTGGTTTCCTGGGCAGAATAAACTACATTGCAAGGTTTATCTCTCAGCTCACAGCCACGTGTGAACCGATGTTCAAACTACTAAAGAAAGATCAGGCGATTATCTGGAACGAAGATTGCCAGAAGGCATTTGATAAGATAAAACAGTATCTACAGGAACCTCCGATCTTGATACCCCCAGTGGCCGGACGACCCTTAATCATGTACTTGACAGTTCTTGAGAATAGCATGGGGTGTGTTCTCGGTCAGCACGACGAGACGGGCAGAAAGCAGCATGCCATTTATTACCTGAGTAAAAAGTTCACAGACTGTGAATCTCGTTACTCAATGCTGGAGAAGACGTGTTGTGAACTAGCCTGGGCTGCCAAACGTTTACGACAGTACATGCTCAATCACACAACCCTGCTAATTTCGAAGATGGACCCGATCAAGTACGTCTTCGAGAAACAAGCGCTTTCGGGCAGAATTGCCAGATGGCAAATGGTGTTGACGGATTATGACATTCAGTACGTTTCCCAGAAGGCCATCAAGGGAAACGTATTGTCTGAATACCTGGTCGAACAGCCGATCGAGGATTATCAGCCGATGAAATTTGAATTCCCTGATGAGGATATCATGTTTCTCAAAGCAAAGGATTGTGACGAACCGTTGCCCGCCGAGGGACCAGATAGGAAATCTCAATGGAAATTGATATTTGACGGGACGGTTAATTCTTACGGAAGTGGCATTGGGGCGATCATCACGACTCCCCTTGGATCCCACATCCCGTTCACTGCGAGACTGACGTTTCCGATCACCAATAACGAAGCGGAGTACGAAGCATGCATCATGGGTCTAGAAGAAGCAATTGATTTGAGAATCAAAAACCTAGATGTATATGGTGACTCGGCACTTGTGATTAACCAGGTTAAAGGGGAGTGGGAGACTCGTCAATCGAATTTGGTGCCGTACATGAACTATGCCAGAAGGTTGCTTCCGTTCTTTGATCGAGTGGAACTCCATCATGTGCCCAGGGCCGAAAATCAGATGGCTGATGCCTTAGCCACGTTGGCTTCGATGTATAAAGTCAATTTTTGGAATGAAGCTCCAAGAATTGTCCTTTCTCGTCTTGATAGACCTGCATTTGTCTTTGCGATCGAGGAAGCCTCCGACGGCAAGCCATGGTTCCATGACATCCAGACCTTCCTTATGACTAAGGAGTATCCGGCGGGAGCGTCAACCCAGGATAAGAAGACTCTGAGGAGGCTGTCTGGAAATTTTTATCTCAATCCCGATGGAGTTTTGTATAAAAGAAACCACGATCTCGTGCTACTCAGATGTGTAGATGAGAAAGAAGTGAGTATGCTAATGGAAGAAGTCCATGAAGGCACATTTGGTATGCACGCCGGCGGGCATGCTATGACGAGAAAGATCCTGAGAGCAGGATACTACTGGCTGACGATGGAATCAGATTGCTTCAAATTCGCGAAGAGATGTCATAAATGCCAGATTTATGCTAACAAGATTCATGTGCCGCCGTGCCCATTAAATGTCATGTTCTCTCTGTGGCCGTTCTCCATGTGGGGCATCGACATGATAGGCAAGATCGAGCCCACTGCATCTAACGGTCATCGCTTCATTCTAGTGGCTATTGACTACTTCACCAAGTGGGTGGAGGCAGCCTCATATGCTAATGTGACCAAGCAGGTGGTGGCTAAATTCATAAAGAGGGACATCATCTGTCGTTACGGAATTCCCGAGCGGATCATTACTGATAATGGTTCAAATCTGAAAAACAAGATGATGAAGGAGCTGTGCTAGAGTTTCAAGATTGAACATCACAACTCATCTCCTTATCAGCCGAAGATGAATGGCGCCGTTGAAGCGGCCAATTAGAACATTAAGAAGATTGTGCAGAAGATGGTTGTGACCTACAAGGATTGGCATGAGATGTTGCCATTTGCACTGCACGGTTATCGTACAACGGTACGTACATCAACCGGGGCAACTCCTTTCTCCTTAGTGTACGGTATGGAAGTTGTCCTACCGTTAGAAGTGGAGATCCCTTCTTTACGAGTTTTGGTTGACGTGAAACTCGATGAGGCAGAATGGATTAAGAACCGACTAAACCAACTCAGCCTGATGGACTAGAAGAGATTAGCATTGATTGCATATGGTCGTCTGTACCAAAGCCGAATGAAGAAAGCTTATGATAAGAAGGTGCGCCCTAGAAGCTTTTAGACGGGTGATCTCTTCAAGAAGAAGATTCTTCCTCCACACTCCGATCACCGGGGCAAGTGGACTCCTAATTATGAAGGTCTGTACGTCGTCAGCAAGGTCTTCTCGGGAGGAGCCTTGTTGTTATCCACAATGGATGGCGAAGATTTTGCATCCCCGGTGAACGCGAACGCAGTTAAAAAATACTTTGCTTAAAAAATGACCCGCTGGAAAGAAAAAGAATATCCAGGCAAAAATGGGGCATCCCGGCGAACCATAAAAAAGGAAAAGGGTTCGGGCAAAAATTAGGGATATAAATGAAAAGAACTTACACCCACAAAGTCGAAAACCTAGAAGGGTTACTTTGGCAAAAAAGGGTATCCCGGTGAATCGAAAACCCGAAAGGGCGATTCAGGCAAACGTTAGGGATCGGAAAAAGCAAATGACTGCGTTTTGCGTGTGGACTGTATTTGTTTAGTGGTTTGGAGGACCTGAGGGCCGTTTATCTGAATCAATCTCTTCTGAAGTTGAAGCATCGGAGAAGTATCGAAGTTGAGTGGGTCATAGAGGGATCAACTCATGGTGTTCGTCTACGCCTCATTGCCGACATTTGTGTATATACTGATGTATATTTATGTTTAATTTTTGTGCAGCTTCTTCATTCCAGGAGCTTGCATCTGTTGTAAAACATTTTTACCCGTTCACGGGTTCGTTATCAATAAAACGCGTACTATTCAGCAATTCTGTTTGCCTATTTAGCACCTATCTGTTTTGTTTGCGAAAAAGAACGCCGATGTTTTTGATAAAATGCGCATACATAAACTTACTGGCCTAAGCCACTGATTGTTGAAACAATGAAGTACTTGAACATTGTCACAAGATGATAACCTTGATAGGTCCCTTTGAGAAGGGTATCTTGTCTGTCTGTTTGTGTTGTTGCAGGTGTGGCATATACCAAGCAGTATGCCGTATGCATCCCCAAATAGGATGATTCCTTCTTCTCCAGCAAGTTCAGTAGTACCTCCCCGTGGAGTTTGAACATGAGATCATAGGCATTGATATGTCTCCCCAAGCAGAGAAGATTCCCTCCCCAATCAGATGCATCCTGAAGGAATGTCATCTCCCCAGCTGAGTCATACGCTGAAGTGTGCAGCACCCGATGGTACAGACTGAAGTCTCCAGCGGAATTGAAATTCCCCACAGAGTTGGGTTCTCCCCGGCAAGCAGGATGATTCCTTCTTCCCCAGTCGAGTTCGTAAACCCCCAAGAGAGCCGAGTCCTTGGAAGCCGTTCAGGCCATGATTGGTTTTCCCCAGTAGAATGTTGAATAACTGATGTCGTATTTCCCCATCGGAGTCGTTATCTCCCGGAAAGTTTTGCTGCGAAGGCCGTGCAGTTTATTTCTGCGATTGATATTATTTCCTCAGCTTGTGGTTCGAGCGTGTACAGGTTCTCGAAGAACCTTACTCCCCTGCAGCAGTCGTCTGGAGTTCGTTTCCCCAGGTTTTGTCCAAATTGATATTGGTGTGACTTCTTCTCCTCGGCAGGATGATTCCTTCCTCCACCAGAGTGGTCCTTTCTCCTTGACAGGAGGATTCTCCCTTCAGCATTTATTTTGCTGATGGGGTCATAGCATCTTGCATGATTGCATAGCATTTACCCTAAACGCGTAGCATTTCCACCGTGTGAAGCATTACGCCATTGCCAAACATATGCATATGAAACATGAGCTAGGTCGTTACCGTTCTTGTTTTGCAGGTGTTCCCCGACAGGGTGTCTGCTCAGGATGATTCCTGAAAGCTCAGAAGGGTTACGTGGCTCAAGATGATTCTTGAATTCCCCCAGCAAAGTCGGTTGCCCAAGATGATTCGTGAACTCCTCGGCGAAGCTGACTGTTAAGATGATTCTTAAAATCCCCGGTGAAGTCGCCAGAGTTGGTTGCTCCAGTTGATGCTTAGAGTCCCCAACAGAGTGTTTGCTCAGGATGATTCCTGAAATCTCCAGCAGAGTTATTGGGTCAGGGTGATTCTTGAAGTCCCCACAGAGTTATTTGTTCAAGATGATTCTTGATTTCCTCAGCTGAGTTTATTTGTCCAGAATGATTTTTGAATCCCCGAAGCAGAGTTACTTGATAGTTCTCTAGAATCCCCAGCGGAGATGTGTCATCCCCAGCAGGTTTCTGAGCAGCGAAGTTGAAACTTCCCTTGAAGACTTGATGATTGAAGTCCGACAGTAGTGCCGAAACCCCAGACTTACTGATGAAGTTCGGTTGACGCCCGAAAGTTTCTTCGAATGCCCGGCGACATGATTGACTAGATTGTTAAAATGTTCCTAATGACCTGATGAGTCCTGAGGAACTCTTCTGCAGCAGTGCCGCAGAATGCCTGACGGTATGACTAACCGTATATCACCGGTTACCGAGTAACCAGTGATCCCTTATTGACTTACTGATGAAGTCCGACAAAGATATTGTCAACGTGCCTAGCGACACGATGAGTCCATAGGCGACGATAAGGAATTTTTCTGCTATGACGTAGAATGCCTGACGATATGATCAACCATCCATTACCAGTTACCGTGTAACTGGTGATCCCTTGATGACTTGAGGACGAAGATCTACAGCAAAATCAAATGATCAGCCTGACTGAGATTTGAGATTAGACCTTTCACCGAATACCGTGTGACCAATTCCCCAGCAGAGTTGCCGTGCAACTGGCATGCTCAGTTTTGAAGGTGTTCCTAACAATCAGAGTATCGTTTACCTGTGCGTGGTTGGCAAATCACCCGTTACCATGTAACCAGTGATCCCTTGATGATTTTAGGATGCAATGATATTAGATAAATCAGAGAATCATCCTGACGGAGATTCAGATCAGTATTTCTCCAGCTAGTTGTCGTGCAACTATTATTTCAGTTTCCGAAGATTTGCCCCCATCAGAGTACCGTATACTTGTGCAGTTGGAAAATTTCCGGGTTTATTGGTATTCAACCGTCTCGTACCTTGATTGTTTGAGAACCGTTCGCTTCTCACCCAATCAGGTCCAAGCCGTTTGAATAGGGGCAGTTGTTGCACCCCAAAATTTGCCCAACATTTCTTCACCTAGCTTGTGTTTCATTTCATTCACATTAGCATTATCATTTGCATTTCATTGACATGTATGCAGGAGATCAAGAGGTATGATTACCAGACAAGAACTATACAAGACTATGAAGCTAGCTAAGAAGGTTATTCAGGTGCTCAAGGGTTGATATCCTTGTCAGAGAAGTTAAAAGATCCTCAGAGAGAGTGATTGAAGCCAAGAGGATGTGTCTCCTAACTTGAGAGTTGTGGGAAGTCATCAGATGATTCTGAAGCTATGAAGTTATACTTGAGGTCTTGGGAGAGCTCATGAGAAGCGTTGAAGATCACTTTGAGGCCTAGACAGGTCATTGTGCAAGATTAGGAAGCCTCAGCCATGAGTGGTGCAATTAGGGTTTGACTGGGTCAACCCTAAGTCAACTGATGATTTGAAGAAGGTTGAGACCTAATTCAAGAGCCATGTGATCATGGATTGATACATTTAGATGTTATAAGGATGATTCCAAGGTCAACTCATCATGATTGAAGAGTTTGAGAAGTTTCAAGCTAGGGTTTCTGAGGCTTGACAGTGTAAAATCCCCTAGTTTGACCGCTGACTGCAACACAATTTAGCTCAAGATGTGAGTGTCATCTTATCTTTCCCCAAACATGAATGTTATAGAGCATGATCTTAGATTTAATTTGAGTGCTATAAGTCCTTGATAGGATTTTTAGAACTCAAGTTATGACTTTGACAAGTTACAAGTCATTTGAGGAATGTGAATTTGGAGCTTGAAAGTTACCCAACTTGCATGAAACGTTTGCCCAAGAAGGATGATTCCTATGAACTTTTGGTCAACATGAATGTTGTTTCTTATCCTCTTAGCTTTCTAGAGAGTACTAGAAGTCCTTGATAAGATTTGTAGAAATCAAGTTATGGCTTTGACAAGTCAAGGGTATTTTGGTCATTTGGAGATTATAGGTCATTTCAACCA
This sequence comes from Lathyrus sativus, assembly GCA_963859935.3. Classification (NCBI taxonomy): domain Eukaryota; kingdom Viridiplantae; phylum Streptophyta; class Magnoliopsida; order Fabales; family Fabaceae; genus Lathyrus; species Lathyrus sativus. Next base: position 324,690,432 of record OZ012736.1, read on the forward strand.
TAAGGCCATAACTCCTATTTGCAAGCTTCAAATGGGAAAATGTTCAACATCAAACTTGTTCAAAATGATGTTTTAAGGCTAGTCAAGAGGTCATGAGAGGTTGGAATTGCTTGTAACTCAAGATTGCAAAATTGGCTTAAAAAGGAAGATTTAAAGTTCATTAAAAGGACCAAATTTGGGATTTTTCATTTCAAGGCCAAGATAAGGCATGTAATATGTCATTTTGATCAGAAATGACATTTTAAAGACAATGGAAATATCAATTTTCTCATTTGAGGTCAAAATCATGGAGTTGCTTTTGCTTGCTTAAGACTTAAGTAACATATGCCAAACTTCTCATAAGATCAAAACCAAAGTACAAACACATCCTAGCACTTTCATAATCTCATTTGGAGAGAATTTGGATGAAAATCATGATGAATACAAGCTGCTACAAGGACTGTCATACACATAGCATATCATGAGATTTCAAGTGAGATGAGATATTGAAATACCCATTGGATTGATCTAGAACTTTCTAGATCATTCAGTCATGTTCTATATATGATCATGAAGTGGTTCAGAGTGAAGGTTGGCGAGAATTGGGAGAGGAGAGTGAGATTGCACTTTGAAATTTCTTCTTGCAAATCCAATTCTGTTACAAGGTTTGAAGCCATTTCAGTCCAAGTTCTTGATCCCAATAGCTTGCTCTGAGGTTGGTGATCAATTCCAGATCAAATTCAAGGCAAGATCGTGGGAGAATTGGGAGTTGGCACTTGGATTTCTTCATCTGCAACTCATAGTCGGGTTCAAAGATTCAGGGTATTTCAATCCATTTGGTTGCATACAGAAGATTGATTGGAGGTTAGTGAAGGAGTCTGCAAGTTCTTGAGGGTTGATTTGAAGATTCAATCACTCTGTTCACATGATTTTGACAGGTATGTAAACCTCATCCCGTAGCTTAATTTAGGAGGAATCAAGAGGAATTATTATGTTAGGTGCATTGTGGATTGATGTAGGAAGGTTTCTAGATCATCAATTTGGAGATTAGTGACGAATTAGGGTTTATGCCATTTTCGGTTGAGATTGTGTTCTTGCAAATCTTGAACTTTTAGGGTGATTAAGTGGTATAGGAAGATTCCTTGTGAAATTTGGGACAAGTTTCGTGTAGAGACCATTTGGAATGGAGGATTCTAGAGAGAGTTAGGGTTGGGGATGGTTGACCGGAGAAGTCACCGGCGGTGACTCTAGCGCGCGCAGGTGAAGAGAAACTCAGAAATTCAAAAGGTTGAAGATGACTGGATGGCCATTGGATTGGGCTGAGACCTTTGACCAAAGTGGGATCTAACGGCCACGAGCGATGGAAATTTTGTGAAGGATCTCTGAGTACTTGGAGCGCAGCGTTTCATTTAAATTGTTGTTTTGGGCTTAGTCACCAGTTGATACTCACACCCCATTTTGGGCCCAAACACTGGAATGAACTGAATTAATTTGCTACCTGCACCACGCGCCTATTATTTTTTCATGATTTTCTTTTAATTTCTCATTTCATTCATGGTTATTGGAAAATTCATAAATAATTGAAAAATGATGCAATTAATTCCATTCTTTTTTCCATGGATTCATGATTGAATCTAGTAGTTTTTAGATAAAAAATATTAATATTCCATGCATTGTTTGATTTTATGTGCATTTTTGAATTTTAATTGATATTAAAATAATCATGGTTGATGCTTGATCTTGTTGAATTTGGTTTGATCATTTGATGATGGTTCTGGCCTTGATTTTTTGTGTGTAGCTAGCATAGATGTGCATGCTCCCCCTAGATATTTCTCACATTTTTGTGATGAATATAAGTGGTAGTTTTAGGTTGAAACTTTAAGGGCTCCATTTTTAGGGTTTATGGTTGATACCTTGTGATTTAGGTTTTATTTTTAGAACTTGGTGGATGGTTCAACCTCTGATCTTTGTATGGTAGATTCATGATTGAATTAGGATCCCTTAGGAATTTTTGTAGTAATTTATAATGTGGTTTACTATTTTTTTTTTATATTAGTTTAGGTGCTAACTTTAGATGATTCTAATGCACTAATTTGGCTAGGATGACTTCTTTAGTTCCCTTAGATTAGGGTTTTGCTTTGCTTGCTCTTGGATGATGTTGAAGACAAGCTTGGGCTACATGGAATGCTTGAAGAGGTTTGGATGTGAAGATCTCCCCTCCTTTTGGTGTAGTGTTGATTAGGTGTTAAGATTAGGGTTTGTAGGCAGAGCTTCTAGATAGATTACCTTCCTTCATAAACATGGAAGATGTTGATCACTTCCATTCTTCCCTGTGATGCAAGGTCCCCTTGTAAAGGCCTCATCCCTCCTTTGGTAGGATGTGTGGCTCTTTACAAGTTGGTAGAACCCTTGAGGGCCCCTTTCTCTGATGATAGGATGCTTAATGGTGACCTTTGGTCTTCACTCTGCTACCAATCATCCAAACCTTGCTCTTGTTAGATGAATCTTTCTCCCTTGCAAGAGGATGGAGTTCCTTGATTGAAGAAGGTTGAAGGATAGGAGTTGATACTTCCCTGTGTTTGAAGATTGCCCTTAAGAGCTGGAGCTTGTAGATCAGGGAGAGCAAGTTGATACTTGTAAGGAGGAGAGAGCTGAAGCTTGAAGGTCCAGAAGAACAAGTTGACACTTGTGAAGAAGATCAAATTGAAGTTGAGTGAAGAGCTGGGGCTTGAAGAAGAAAGGATAAGTTGATACTTATGTTGACACATTGAGAGCCTAAAGGAACAAGTTGATACTTGCTATTGGGATTGAAGCCTGAAGGTGGAGTTTACCAAAGAGCTGAAGCTTGAGGAAGAAGAAAGAATAAGTTGATACTTATGTTGGATGTATTAAAAGCTTGGAGAAGCAAGTTGATACTTGCTATTGAAGATGATAGCCTTGAAGAGTGGTTGAGGACTGATGACTAAACCAGTGTCAGAAGAGCTTTGCTGTGAAGCTGTGGAATCTGTTGATCTGCTTTCCTTTCTTGTCTGTTTGCTTTCTGTGCAACTGTATTGATGTGACTTGTTTGATTTGCTTGATGCATTAGAATAAGTCCATATCTAGACTGATGTAAGCTAGGAGCATGATTGCACTAGAGGTTGAGTTGCTCCCTCTGCTTGTATTGTTACTATATGGCTTTGCTTGCGGGTATTCGGTAGAGCTCTGCTCCCTTGCCTATGTGGTTTATGTGTGCTTGATGGCATTTTATTTTACTTCTTCTGTATGATTGCAGTATCTTGCTTGATAGCTTGTTATTTCCTCTGTATAATTACAATTATTCATACTTGGCTTGAGGTTGAGATGAGCTTGTGGAGGCTGATGCCCCGCACACATTTCCTCCCTCACTTGCATTGCATGCATTTTACAGTCGCTTACTGTTTACTGTTTAAGCTGATGCTTTATCTGTTTCTGTTTATCATTGACAGGATCCCCTAGGAATCTCACTTCCTTTGATAAGGAAGTGATGATTAGAACTTTAGGTTGAAACCTATGCATGATAACTTCTAGGAGATCCCTGTAACAAACTTCAACCATAGGATGAATCCTTGGCATGACAACATTAGGACTTGATAGTCTCCCTGTAGTTGAACCTGTTCGTTCTCTTGTCATCTCAAAACAAATTAAAATACAGTAATAAAGGTTAATTGACGTCGTACGTTACGAGCCTTAAGCTATCTGAGAAAGGGTTGTCGGAGAGTTTCTTTTCGACAGCTAGGATGTTTAGTATGGCACCCTTTGGGTGACATGCGACGCATTCACTCTCAGGTCATAGTCTCTAGTGCGATATTGGTTGCAAACATCCATTAAAAACAATTCTTCCGTAAAAGATAGAAAACGAACTTCAAACCTTTTTTGCCCCGTGGGCCCATAATTCAAAGGAAAGCTTTTCTGAAGAAAAGAGTGTCGTTAACTCTCAGTTCTACCGTAAACGGCAACGCCTAAGTCTCCAAGGGTCAAGCTGCGTACACCAAACTGCTGGAACTGTTTGTTAACCCTACTCGATAAAAACAGATGAATCTGAATTCCCGTAATCCGTATTATCCCAAACTACATAAGCTCTGATCTCTCAAGCCTGTTGAGAGTACGTAGGCACAATACTGACGTATTGGCGAGCCACCTTCCCCATAACCCGTAGTTAGCCGAACTACGTCGACTCTGATTTTCTCTGATGAGAATACGTAGGCCCAAAGCGCGATGCTTTGTCGAGTCCTCTTTTTCTTTTCTTTTGTTTTGTTTTAAGCCAGCCTTGATAGGTAGATAGATAAAAATAACCCGTCAGATAAACACAACAAGCGTGGATCCATCGAGTACGATGGACGTGAGGGGTGCTAATACCTTCCCTTTGCGTAACCGACTCCCGAACCCAGACAATGGTTGCGATGACCTTGTATTATACCTTTTCGTCAGGTTTTTCCGATCGTTTCCTTTCCCGTTCCAAGGGATTAATAACGAAAGGTGGCGACTCTTCTGTTTTGCCGGCACCTTATTTTCCCGGAAGCGACACTAACTCCATATATCATGGAAGCTATTTTGCTTCTATCTATTCTTTTAACTAGAAAGTTCTGGAATGCTCTATCATACTTGTTGACATAACAAGTATCAGAGACATTGGAGACTAATTCTTCTTCTAGTTTAGAAATTTTGCTTTCCAAAGCATAATTACTATTTTTTAAAGAAAAAATATTTCATTTAGAGAGAATTATTCTGCTCAAGCTTATCTCTAGTTTCAGAAATAATTACATGTGATTTTTTAAGATCCTTGTATTTACTTTGAAGAGTTTGTTATCTTTTCAGCATTTCTGAAAGACACGACTCTAATTCACAACGAGAGAGTTTAGATAATACCTCTGACTCTGATTCTAATTCTGGTAGCTTTTTTCTTTTGGTTCTCCAGAAACTTCAGCATAAAATTGTGTTGCTACTAGCACAACACTTTCATGTTCTTCATTAGAGTCTTCTTCTTCAGAATCAAAGTCGTTCCAAGTTGCCATGAGTCCCTTCTTGACTTTGGTGAAGTTCTTCTTAGGCTTCATGTCTTTCTTATGCTTTGGAAACTCGTTCTTGTAATGACCTAGCTCATTACACTCATAACATATGACTTCTTTTCCAGAAATCTACTTCTTCTGTCCGGATGATGAGTCAGAATGACCATAATTTCTTCTTGATCCTCTAAACTTCCCTTGCCTATGTTTCCAGAGTTTGTTGATCCTTCTAGGGATAAGTGATAGCTCATCTTCTGATTCTTCTTCAGAATCTTCTGATTCTTCCTTAGCTTGATAAGCCTTTGCCTTTTCAGGTTTAGAATTAAAAGTAATAGATTTATTCTTCTTATGAGGTTCATCTTCCTCCAGCTCTATCGCATGACTTCTTAAAGAACTAAAAAGGTCTTCAAAACTTATACTATTTAGATTGTTGGATAGTTCAAGAGCAGTTACTATAGGTCTCCATTTCTTGGGAAGGCTTTTGATGATCTTTTGACATGATCAACGGTTGAGTATCCTTTCTCCAAAACTTTATGTCCTACAACTAGCATTTGAAACCTTGAAAACATATTCTCAACTAATTCTTCATCCTCCATTCTGAATCCCTCATATTTCTGGATCAAGGCAAGCACCTTTGTCTCCTTAACTTGAGCATTTCCTTCATGAGTCATTCTTAGAGAATAACAAATGGACTTGATAGTATCTCTGTTTGTTATCTTCTCATACTCAGTATAAGAGATAACATTTAACAGTATAGTTCTTGCCTTGTGATGATTCTTGTAATCTTTCTTTTGTTGGTTGGTCATAGCACTTCTAGACACTTTTACTCATGTATCATCAACTGGGTGAGTGTAGCTATTGTCATACCCCAAATTTGTCCTACCTGCATATGGCTTTACTTCTGTTCATCCACTAACTGTCATTCAGAAAATAAAGAGAATATTGGTTGTTGCTTTCACTTGGGGATATCAGGTCAGGTGTGTGTGGGTTATGCTGAGTAAGGATCATTGCTCAGGCAGGAGTATGTTTCATAGTTAAAGTGGTGGGTTTAAGCTTTTAATCAGGGTTTGTGCTAATTTAGGCAAATTGACGTATGGGGCAAGTGGCCAGGCTATATCAGGTCATCAGTATTCCATGGCTAAAAATCATTAGAGACCCAGGCTGGCTTCATGTTCATTTTTGCCAAGATTAAATCAAGGATTGGTGAAGTGTGGTGGTGGTTTAAGTTCAGTCCAGATGTGCCTCAAATGTTCTAAGATGAGATCACATTTTAACGGTCCAAATACACTGTCCATTCTCCATCGTTTATTATCCTACCTTCAAATCCATATTTGTTTTCACATATACAAAGCCGTTATTCAGTTCAAAATTCATCTGCGCCCAGTGTCCACTTTTCATAAATAAATCCACTTTATTCTAAACCTCGTCCAATTTCCATTTTTACAGTCATATTTCATATTATCATAACCATTCCTTTTTATTATCATCTTTTCTCATTTAAGAGGCCCACGTTAAAAAAGAATTGCAAAAGTAATTGTCAAAGCCCACACAAAAGGGAAAAAAAGAAAAAAGATAATAGAAAAAGGTAAAACTCATGCTTTACCAAAAAAATGAACAAATGATAGTCCATTATTCATTCCTACAATAATTACAACACAAATTCAAAGAAAGTTGAGTTTACAACTCTTATAAAATTACACGGCCCACTAGATTAGAAGGCTGCTTCCCAACCTCAAGTTACTGCCATCATATTTAAACTTTCTGAGCCATGTGCATAAGATTCCAAATCACCATGCGACATCAATCCCACAAATCATGTCCTTATCACCAAAAATCATATGCAAATCAATGTAAAACAAAACCACAAGATTTGAAAATGGGACAAAAAATGCTTCGCTTTGCAGCTGGCGAATGCGCAGCAGCTTGCAGATATGGCCAAACGAAATTTGCTGCTGACGTCGCAACAAATCCAATTTTTGTGGAGAATGATTCCAAAACCACAACAGTATGTATAACTAAAAATACTACATATGCGTATACCATTTTGGAAATCGTTAGTACACTGCAAAACGACCTCAGAAGAAAAAAAATGACAACCACAACAATAAGTGCGTAGAATCCGCGTACAATTAGAAATGGGACAGAAAAGGGGAGCCGCCTCCAACCGAAAAACCGCGACCCACATATCTTTTTCCCATTCTTCATCCTCACCCACAAAGCCTTCTCATCTTTCTTCAACCTTTAAGCCACTCTAAAATTAAAACAAAATCAAAGCTGGATAAACAAAGCCAGAAACTAGAGTGAGATTGAGAAGAAAGGGGGAGAAAACCAAAAACGTTGCAAATGTTCTGTCTCTTTAAAATACCTCGACCCTTCATTCTTCTAAATCGAAAACCACTTTTTCATCATCAGTCAACCTTCCTCATACTAACATCAACCCATAACTCAATCTCCTTTCCCCAACCTTTTCATCCATCAATCGAACCCTTCCTTCATTCCTTTCGTACAACAACAACAATTCCACAAACTCTAATACCAAATCATAATATCGTCACCAAATACAACCCAGAACCAGAAATCAGCATAGAAGGAGAAGAAGAAGAGAAATCACAAACGAAAGAAACAAGGAGATGAGATCGTGATAAATGAGATCGAAACAAAGAAGGTTGAAAATGGTTGTCGTGATCTTGTTTCGTCTTGCTTTCCCATTCGTCTTCCCTTTTGACTGTTACGCGATGAAGATAACCTCGATTATCCGAGCATTATTTTGCCACGACACACCCTGTTTCATTTTTCACTTTGGTTTTCTGATGAAGCGAGTGTTTTCATTTCTCGTTTTTCTTTTCTTTGTTTTTTATTATTGTTATTTATTTTATTTCAAGAGGATAAAGAACATTTGATAGGCCTTGTATATTATATTGGACTCAATGACCAGTTCCTCTATTCATCCAGTTCCCTGTCATGTTTACTTTCACCCTCTATCTGTGTAGAATAGGTGATGATGGGCTTAAAGCACACATGATTCACCCATCTCTCATTTTCATTTATGCACCCCATAGGTTTTGTAATATATTTGTTTTTAGCAAAAAAAATTTCCTTAGTTAAACATTTAATTTAGTTTTAAATCCTTTGATTTAATTTGATCTCCCATTAATTGGTTCATAATGTATTTCATTTTTTCAACTAAATCTCTTTTTTTTGGGTCGCTGAAGAGACCTCTAAGTTGTGATTCGTCAAATTATTGATGAAAAATAACAAATCTGAGACCAACATTCTTTTTAACTTTTCATTTTCGTTTTTTAGTCATTTTATTCTTTTTATCGTTTTTTTTTGTCAATGACGGAACTTTAAGAATTGTTATCAATCAAACTATTGATAGATGACAATTTATCCGAGACTATTTTTTTAAATTTCAATTTCTTCATCATTTCAATTTTTATTTAATTTTTTCGATCTATGATGTCTTTCGATTCACAAACGCCGTTTTATCGAAGTCGATAACCTTCTCGATTTCAAATCTATGGAAAATGATCGTTTGGGTCATTTTCTTTACTTTGGGATAGTGATAGGCCACCTTCAATTAATCAACATGATGTTTACAATTAAGACGAGATCCCTTTTCTTTTGTCCGTGCGACACGATTAAATTGGAGAATGGTTCTCAATATCATTTCTCTATCTTGTCTTTAGCATGGATATTAATTCACGCGACCTCCTATAGTCCTACTTTCATCATAAGTCGAGCTATGACAGTTTAGCGTTACATCTTATCCCGATTTAATTCATAACAAACTAACGACTAACTTTTACTTTCTGTCAAATATCAATTGCTTTATTTTCAGTCAAATATTATTGTGGATATTATATTGTTATATTATAATTCATATTGTTCATACTCATATCATATTCATCTACTCGCCCATATTCGAAAACACTTAATAAATGATCGAAATCATAAAAGCCTAAATTGGTGGATTGTTAAATCATTGGTCATTTGCAAGAACCCTAGCATGGAGTTGTGCCCGAACTTAGCTCAAGGCATAGTTTAGGACACATTGCACACACACGACTTTCTCTTGGGCTACGTGACAATGAGACCCCTTTATTTCGTGCAATCCCGTGTAAATTACATGTATCCCTCTCTAATTCTGATGTATGTTTTGTATTTCTTTGATTGTAGTTTATCTTATAAGATCATCCATAGGGACTAGTGTAGATCAAACTATTTTCAAACTAATTCTCGATTCGCCATCAAGCCATTTTCAAACACCCTCCGTAAGTCGAGTGCTCGTCCGCATTCGCCATCAACCTATTGCACACACTTCATCGTGGTCTCGATATTGGGGGCACCCTCAGGGGCTAGTATCGTTTCTCACAAACTGACCCTTGATGCATAAGTCAAGCCATTTCCGTTTTCAATTCAAACCCTCGACTCGTCGTCCAACCGTTTCTTAACCCACTTCCATTTTCACCACACGTTTTGCACGCGAAAATAGGTCAAACCCTTGATCCAACATCAAGCGGATTTTCATAATCACTATCAATCAATTAACAACTATCTAAAATCGTTTCAAGGTGTAAAGAGTGGGATTAAGTCTTTGATCTTTCTTTCGATTGTTTGAATGCAAGTTATCTTATTCGTGTGTGAGCAATTGATGCCTTTAAATAACATTAACAACTCGACAACGTCCAACCATCATTCAACCTCTCATCACTTCAAATACCATTCAAACAACTTTCTTTTTGTGATGAAAAAGAGAAATAGTCAAGTCTTTGACTCGTTCTCTTGATTTCTTGGGCCCGAGAAGTCTTTCTTAAGCTTTGAGTAATCGTCGTCCGATTCTAACCACTCATTATTCAAACACCATTCAAACACAACTTCTTTTATGATGAAAAAGAGAGATAGTCAAGTCTTTGACTCGCTTTCCCAATTACTTGGGCCCGAGAAGTCTTTCTTAAGCTTCAACTAATCGTCATCAGTTCAAACTCACCCATTTAATTACAACTTTATCTTCAAGATGAAAAATAGAGATAGTCAAGTCTTTGACTCGCTCTCCCGATTACTTGGGCCCGAGAAGTCTTTCTTAAGCTTTAAGTAATCGTCATCTGTAACCAATTTCAAACCAATTCAATCTCGTTTCTTTTCGCGGTTGTTACCATGAACTACGACTGCTCTAATTCTTCGTTCTTGTCTGAGTGTAAGATACGTAGGTACAAGATTGCGATGATCTTGGCCAGCATAATCCCCTCCATCTTCTATTTCCCCCATCCTCTTCCATATTCGAACTATGATGCTCTGATTTCTCATTCTCGTCCGAATGAGCATACGTAGGCACAAGGGCCCCAATCCTTGGCGAGCTCCCTATCCTATAACCATCCCCTTTCCCCTGATCGTCTTTATCCTTTTTAGTATAGTTTCACATTTATTATTGAGAAGCGAAAAATTAAGCTTAGCTAACATTCATCACAATCCGAATTAAGAGGTTCCCGTTGAGTACAACGGACGTGAGGGGTGCTAATACCTTCCCCTTGCGTAACCGTCTCCCGAACCCGGAACATCAGGTTGCGATGGTCGTGTTCCTTTCATTTTTAAGAGGTTTTCTCGATATTTTCCTCTCCCGTTTATTCGGGATAAATAAAGTTCGGTGGCGATTCTGTCGAACCGTATTTCCACTCCTTTAGCGTGAGGGTCGTGTTTTCGAATGAATTTTCGAGGTGCGACAGCTGGCGACTCTGTTAGGGATATTTGCTCCATGCAAGAGAGAGTCGAGCCTATCATAGTTGGAGTTGTTATCGAGTTGTTAGTTTGTTTGTTTTGCTTAGTTGATATCTTCTCGCTTATTTATTTGTTCTCCTATCCTTATATTTGTTGCTTGTGCTTGTGACATTGTGGGGTTGCTATGCTTTTGGGCATTTTGTGAGATGGCTCTACACCCGAGTCCGAGTAAAACCCTAGGATTAGGATGGTGGTTGTGTAGTGGAGACTTGCGTAGGTTCTTCCATGTTGAGTTGAAGCGAAAACCCCGCTTGGAGTAGATTCCCTTGGAGATGTTGTTGTTGTGGCAAGTCTTTGCCATAACAATAATGTTTTCGAGCCTGAATCGTTGATCCCAAGGAACCTTTTAACCATTTTATCCATGGTGGCTGGTAGTGTTGATTCCTTTTGGATTAATACGAACGCCCCAATCAGATGAGATCCCTTGAACGTATTACTTCTTGACAGTAATATTTTCAACCTCGACCTATGACTCTGAGAACCATTCTAGAACCCGTGTGTCGATGGTTATGTAGTTGATGCCTCCGAGAAGAATTTCTCGTGTGGAAGATACGAAAACCTCACCTAGAAGAGATTCTTTTAAGGATATTACCATCGCGATGAGGCTTTGTCATGGTTGTGATATCTTTGAAAGATATCCATGAATCTAAGCACTTACCCGTTTTAGAATCCTACCCGTGGGATTTCTTTGAGTAGTGACCATGGTCCTTGATCCGTTCACCCAGCTAACCGCAGAACTATTTGAATTTGTGATCCTGTAATCCTGGATCTTGCATCTTGCATTGCATATCATTTTCATTGCATTTCATTTGTTGTGCATCTTGCATTTTCTTTCATTCAGCAGAATCTCATTTTTCCTTCCTTCTTATCCAGTAATTCAAGATGATTCCTCGACACCAGTACGCAACCAGAGTCAATACAAGACGAATGATGAAGCAGATTCAGCAAGAGCAAGCTGCCTTCAGGGATGACTTAGATTCTCTCAAAGGAAAGATTGACCAGATCCTCGAAGCCATCATTGCAGCCCGAAAGGAAGAGGAGATGCGTGAAACTACCATCGTCAACAATAATGGTCAAGGGCAAGGGTCAACCATAAGACTCTTAGTTCCTATTCCCAACCCTTGTGGAGTGCCGATGAAGTTCACTATCGCAGCCGAAGGAACCACTTCCTAACCAATCCCTGTGCCTGGAGTTACTGTTGGAGCTATCCCGCAAGCCCAACCACTTGTGGTTCAGATCCCAGTTCCTTATACCGAAGATAATCTGGTGGATCAGTATAACGATGTGAAAAATTATCATGCCGCTATCCCCATTGCCAGTACTGTTGCTGCTCAGGATTCAGAAGCTATAAAGATGTGTCGAGATCTAGCTGAGAAACTTCGAGTCATGGAAGGACATAGCTCAAACTCTCTCAGTGCTTTGGAAATGTGCTTGGTACCTGATGTTGTCATTCCTCCCAAGTTCAAAGTGCCTGAATTTTTGAAGTACAAAGGTCTCAATTGGCCGAAAATTCATTTGAAGATGTATTGTCGCAAGATGGCTGCCTATGCTAGAGACGAAAAGTTAATGATACATTGCTTCCAAGACAGTTTGTCTGGGGCATCCCTCGAATGGTACATGCAGCTGGAGCATAACAGTGTGCACACTTGGGCTGAACTAGCTGATGCATTCATTAAGCAGTACAAATATAACACAAACCTTGCTCCAAATCGTACTCAACTTTAGAGTATGACTCAGAAGGACAACGAATCCTTCAAGGAGTACGCACAACGATGGAGAGAGCTAGCCGCAAGGGTGCATCCGCCTTTGGTCGGCCGTGAACTGATTGACATATTCATGGGTACCTTACCAGGCCAATACTACGAGAAGCTGATCGGTAATGTCTCTGCTGGATTCTTTGACTTGGTAATCATCGGTGAGAGAATTGAAGAAGGTCTGAAAAGCGGAAAAATCCAAGGAGGTTCTAACAGCCAAGCTAATGCCAAGAAGCCTTTCAACGGATACAAGAAGAAGGAGGGTGAAGCAAATGTCGTCTCTGTGCAAAAAGGGAAAGCTCCTCAACAAGCTCCCGCTCCTATGCCTTATCAAGTCCCTTACTACTCGTATCCATATGTTGTTGCTGCACAATATGCTCCAATGCCTTATTAGCCAGTTGTTCAAGCAATTCAAGCTCAAATGCCACAGCAACAGGCTCCTAAGCAACAAGCCTACAATCAGCAAGGATATCAGTATCCTCCTCAGCAGCAACAACTACAAGTTGCTTAACAACAGCAAGGTGCTCGCCAACAGCGTCAGCAGAGAACTTGGAGGTCAGATAGAGTATTTGATCGTCTACCAATGACATATGCTAAAACCTTTGCTCAGTTGATGGAGAAGAAAGATGTCGTTCCTAGAGATTTAGCTCCCCTAACTGTTATTGTAACACCCCGTTCCCACAATAAAATAAAACAATCAAATAAAACACATATCAGAGTTTCTCTCCCAAACGGGATGCCACAATACACATCAAAATTCCCACAAATATTTTTCCAAATAATTTAACTGAATTTTTTCAATAAAATTGCAGCGGAAAAAGATATGGTCTGCCATAACACAAAAGATCATATACACACATCATCCATCATCATCATCATATATACAGTATCGGCCATCTTCCCCAAAATATATAGCATCATCAAACATCACCACACATATACAAAAGTCAGATACGCCACAGGGGCACACATATCAACATCAACAGTAAAACTCCTAAAACGCCCCGGTGATACGTATCAGAGCAGCCCTACGGAGACACCACAATCCAACTAGCTAAACACCTGGATTGTCTATACTTCCGAAGAAGCACATACCACAACAATAACAAAGGGGTGAGAATTATGATTAAATAATAATGGTATAATAGTACATGAAATAAAAGGCAGAAATTATAATAATACTATTTCAGATACATATCATCCGAACTCACGGTCCCACCATCAACCACAATATACAATCACGCAAGAATTACACTCACACAACTATTAACATGCGGTACTGGCTCACAATCACGATGGGCACTGGGCCATCAATCCTCCACACAAGAGCACATAACAACGATGGGCAACTGGCCATCAATCCTCCGCTCAGGGAGCACACCACACTGATAGGCAACTGGCCATCAACCCTCCACAATGGGAGCACACTATACTGACGGGCAACTAGCCATCAACCCTCCACAATGGGAGCACCACAACAATACGGATGGACACCTGGCCATCACCCTCCACTACAGGAGCACATCTCCGACGGACACCTGGCCATCACCCTCCACTACGGGAGCACCTCATCAACATTGATGGACACATGGCCATCACCCTCCTCACAGGGAGCACAACACATTAATGATGGACAACTGGCCATCACCCTCCTCACAGGGAGCACACCAACAATACCGATGGTCACTGGGCCATCACCCTCCTCTACGGGAGCATACAACGATTAATATTGATGGACAACTGGCCATCACCCTCCTCTACGGGAGAACACAATAATATTCACACGCATCAAACATCTAGCACACCAAGTGCACACCGATCCTATTGATCCACCTCTCACATAACATATACACGACGCATAAGGCGTACCGATCTCACGAATCCATTCACATCATAAAATACATACATAAAAAGCACACAAAGTGCGTCGATCCCACGGATCCGCTCACCACACAACTTATCACATACAATGCGCACAAGGCATGTCGGTCATACTGACCCAAATACATCACATAATAGCACACAAATGCAACGCATAATAAGCGTATCGATCCTCACGGATCCACTCACCACAACACACCAATAAAATGCACTCAAGGCGCCACGATCATACTGATCCTCACATCTCACACATAGCACACACACGGTGCACACATCTCACGTACGCATCCACACCGATTCATACATAATGCGTAATCCACCAATTATGCCACCTGCGATAAACGCTAGCTAAACAGCCCTACAACCACCAACATACGTTCGCATCAGCATCTCCAGCAAGCCTCTCATCGCACATGACCAACGAGGGTCCAAGTCCACAGCGGAACAACACAAACATAGCAGCAAAATACAAAACTGCTGGTGGACTCGCTGGCACATTCGCCCGGCGAAGCCCCGCAGCAAACACTCGCTGCCATTCGCTTGGAGAAACCTCTGGCAAAGCTAGACAGAAGCTTCTGCCAGCACTCACTGGCTAGTTCGCCCGGCAAAGCCTGGAGAAGGCTCGCCCCTCATTCGCCCATCGAATACCTGCTGTTGCACCCCAAAATTTGCCCAACTTTTCTTTACCTAGCTTATGTTTCATTTCATTCACATTAGCATTATCATTTGCATTTCATTGACATGTATGCAGGAGATCAAGAGGCATGATTACCAATTAAGGGCTACACAAGACTTTGAAGCTAGCTAAGAAGGCTATTCAAGTGTTCAAGGGTTGATATCCTTGTCAGAGAAGTTAAAAGATCCTCAGAGAGAGTGGTTGAAACCAAGAGTGTGTGCCTCCTAACTTGAGAGTTGTGGGAAGCCATCAGATGATTCTGAAGCCAATAATGTGTACTTGAAGCCTTGAGAGAGCTTATGAGATGTCTTGAAAGCCATCATGAAGCCTAGACAGGTCATTGTGCAAGATTAAGAAGCCTCAGCCATTAGTGGTGCAGTTAGGGTTTGACTGGGTCAACCCTAGGTCAACTGATGATTTGAACAAGGTTGAGACCTAATTCAAGAGCCATGTGATAATGGATTGATGCATTGAGATGCTATAAGGATGATTCCAAGGTCAACTCATCATGATTGAAGAGTTTGAGAAGTTTCAAGCTAGGGTTTCTAAGGCTTGACAATGTAAAATCCCCTAGTTTGACCCCCATCTTCAAGGCAGTTTAGCTCAAGATGTGATTGTCATCTCATCTTACCCCCAACATTAATGTTGTAGAGCTTGTTCTTAGATTTAATTTGAGTACTAGAAGTCCTTGATAGGATTTGTAGAACTCAAGTTATGGCTTTGACAAGTTACAAGTCATCTGAGGTATGTGAATCTGGGGCCTTGAAAGTCACCCAACTTGCATCCAACTTTATCCCAAGAAGGATGATTCCTAAGAACTTTTGGTCAACATGAATGTTGTTCCTTATCTTCTTATCTTTCTAGAGAGTACTAGAAGTCCTTGATAGGATTTGTAGAACTCAAGTTATGGCTTTGACAAGTCAAGGGCATTTTGGTCATTTGGGGATTACAGGTCATTTCAAGCATAAGGCCATAACTCCTATTTCCAAGCTTCAAATGGAAAAATATTCAACATCAAACTTGCTTAAAATGATGTTTTAAGGCTAGTAAGGATGTCATGAGATATCGAGAAGGCTTGTAGCTCAAAGTGACAAAAATGACCTAAAATAAGGGCATAAGTTAAATAAACCAAAGTTGGAAATTGATATTTTCAACCTACACATCCAAACCATGGCATGTAATATATCATTTTGACTCTAGAAAACATTTTAGAAACAATGGTTTAGCCACATTTTTGATTTGAGGTCTAAATTGTGGACTTGCTTTGAAAGGCACTTACTTGCATATTAAGCAACACTTGCAAAACTCAAAATCAAGGCATGAGCAAGGGTTTTTGCAAGCTAAACACCTCTAATATCTCACTTGGGGAGATTTTGGGATGAGAACAAGTGGCTGTACCAAGGGAAACAGAATTGAGCATGGCATGATAAGTGATTCAAAATCTCATGACATGAGATGTGTAAAATCTCATTGGAAGGATCTAGAGGGTTCTAGATCATCCAAACTTCATCTATATATTGAGTAGAATGGATCCATGGCAGAGGTTGGTGATCATTGAAGGTTTGAGCATAGTTTGAGATTGAGTTTTCATAGCTTTCAAGTGCAATCGGTTTCACCAAATTCCTCCATTTCCTTCCATTTTCTTGATTGATTCTTCTACCTTGAGTATCAAGGATTGATTCCAGATCATTTCCAAGAAGAATTGGTGGCTAGATCGTGTGGGAACAAGTGATTTTCAGCACCTGCAACTCAGCATCGTGTTTCAAGATTGAAGCACTTTCCATTGAATCTTTTGCATACAGAAGCAAGGAGGAGGTTCAGTGATCGTGTCCAGAAGATTTGAGGGCTTGAAGTGAAGATTTCGTGCATCTGTTATTCAAGAATTTCCAGGTTGGTAATCTTCTTCCTATAACTTGATTTAGGTAGAAGTATGTTAAATTAAGGTGCTAGATTAGTTGTAGAATGACCTAGGATGGATTTCAGATGGTTAATTGATGAATTAGAGACAAAATAGGAAGATCACCATTTTCGGTTGAGATTGGAAGATGTTGATTCTTGGGGTTTCAGAGGAAACTATGGGCATGGTTGAGTTCGTGGCAAGATTTGGAGTGTGTTTCATGTTTTGACCTCTTGGATTGGAGGCCTATAGGAAGAACTAGGGTTGAAGGGGACGATCGGAGCTCCATCGGCGGTGGCCGGAGCTGGGCGTGAAGCTCAGAGGTTTGAAAGGTAGGAGATGAAGTTCTCACCATTGGATGATGGATTGACCATTGACTGGGAGAAGATCCAAGGGCCACGTTTTAATTCTGACTTGTGAAGGATTTCTAAAGGAAACGCTGCGTTTCATTAATTCAATGTTTTGGGCTTAGTGATCTGAGTGCTATCCACACCCCCCAGCAAGCCCAACCCATGTTTTGAACTGAATCTGATTGCTTTTTACACCGCGCGCTTCATTATTTTCATTTGATTTTCATTTAATTTCCATTTAATTCATGGTTTTTGTAAAATTCATAACTAATTGAATATTAATCCAATCACACCCATTCTTTTTGCATATTACTCATGATTGAGTCTATTATTGTTTAGAGAAAAAATATTTTCATTTCATGTAATTTCTGATTTATTTGGAATTTTGTATTTTAATTGATATTAAAATGTTCATGTTTGATACATATTTTTGTGGAATTTTGTTTGGTCATGTGGTGATGATTTTGAGCCTAATTTTTTGTGTGTGATTAGGTTAGACATGTATGATCCCATAGAATTGTTCTCACATTTTTGTGATGAAAATAGGTGTGCTTTCTAGGTTGATGTTTAGATGCTTCCTTTTAGGGTTTAGGTTTGATGCCTTAGAATGTAGGATTTAGTTCTAGGTCCAAATTGATGGTTTGATCTTTGAAACTAATGTGGTAGAGTCATGATTGACCTAGGTTCCCATAGTAATTTTTGTAAGATTTTACAATTGATTTTAGTATTTTAGTTAGGACTAACTTTAGTACTAGGTTTTAGGTGATCCTAATTTACTAATTCAATTAGTTTAACTTCCTTAGTTCCCTTAGATTAGGGTTTGTGCTTGGTTTTCCTTTGATTGAGATTGAAGACAAGTTGAAGACAAGGAAGTTGCTTGAAGTTGCTTGGAGCTTTGGATTTGCTTGTGCCTAAAGGTGACTGATGAAGATTAGGAGATAGGACATAGGGAGAGCTTTGTAGTTAGAATGATTTCTTTCACAAACGTGGAAAGCATCTTGTGCTTCCATTCCTCCCAATAATTAAAAGTCCTTCCATGGTATTCACCTCCCTCCTTTGGAGGGATAAGTGATGGTACCTAGGAAGTAGAACTTTTGAGGGAACCATTCTTCTGATGTTAAACCCTTATAGGCCTCCTTTGGTGGTCAATAAGCAGTTTAATATCCTAGCTTATCCAGTTAAGTGATTTCTTCTGGTTTGAGTATCTTGAAAGATGTTGGACTTGAGTTTGAAGATGGAGACTTCATTGAAGAGTGTGGAAGAGGGTGATTCCTTGAGCATTGCCATTGCAGATGGAGCCTGAAGGGCAAGAAGAACAAGTTGATACTTGAAGACCCAATGAAGATTGAATGAAGAGTGAGGAGTCCCTTGCTTGAAGAAGATTGAAGGATGGAATTGACACTTCTTTGTGTTTAAAGAGTACTCTGAGAAGCTGAAGCTTGTAGGAGAAGAAGACCAAGTTGATACTGGTAAAGCAAAGAGAGCTGAAGCTTGAAGACTAAGTTGATACTTGGGAAGAGGATTCATTTGAGAATGAGTGTAAAGCTGAAGCTGAGGAATAAAAGATAAGTTGATACTTACACTGATGCTTGGAGGGCCTGAAGGAGTCAAGTTGATACTTGCAGTTATGAGTGAAGCCTGAAGGTGGAGTTGACTGGAAAGCTGAAGCTTGAAGAAGAAGATTAAGTTGAAACTTATGCTGAGGGGGTTGAAACCTGGAGAAGCAAATTGATATTTGTCATGAGATTTGATAGCCTTGAAGGGTGATTGAAGTCTGAAGACTGGATTGCTGTCAGAAGAGGTGAAGCTTAGGGAATGACAGAGGGAGTTGTTGCTTGCGTTCTTGTCTGTTTTCTTTTCTGTATTGCTGATGTGCCTTGTTTGACTTGCTTGATGCATTAGAATAAGTCCATGATTAGACTGACTTTAATCTAGGGGCATGATTGCACTAGAGGTTGAGTTGCTCCCTCTGCTTGTATTGTTACTGTATGGCTTTGCTTGCGGGTATTCGGTAGAGCCCAGCTCCCTTGCCCATGTGGTTTATTTTGCTTGACAGCATTTTATTTTCTTCTGTATAACTACAATCTCTTATATTTTGCTTGATAGCATGTTGTTATTTCCTCTGTATGATTACTGTTATTCATTCTGGCTTGAGGTTGAGATGAGCTTGTGGAGGCTCCTGCCCCACACACATTTCCTCCCTCACTTGCATTGCATGCATTTTACAGTCGTTTATCTGTTTACTGGTTAAGCTGATGCTTTATCTGTTTCTGTTTATCATTGACATGATCCCTTAGGAATCTCATTTCCTTTGATAAGGAAGTGATGATTAGAACTTTAGGTTGAAACCTATGCATGATAACTTCTAGGAGTTCCCTGTTTCAAACTTCAACTATAGGATGAATCCTTGGCATGACAACAGTAGGACTTGATAGTCTCCCCATAGTTGAGCCTGTTCTCTTCTCATCTCAAAGCAAATTAAGATACAGTAATCATGAATGATTTCTTTCGTACGTTACGAGCCTTAAGCTATCTGAGGAAGGATTGTTGGAGAGCTTCTTTCCAACAGTCTGGATGTTTAGTATGGTACCCTTTGGGTGACATGCGACACATTCACTCTCAGGTCATAGTCTTTAGTGCGATTGAAATTGCAAACACAATAAAAAACAGTTCTTTCGTAAAAGACAGAAAACAAACTTCAAACCTTTTTGCCCCGTGGGCCCATAATTCAAAGGAAGTTTTTCTGAAGAAAAGAGTGTCGTTAAACTTCAGCGCCAACTCAAACAAGCTTTGTCCCTAACTGCTAGAACTGTTGTTTAACCCTACTCGATAAAACAGATGAATATGAATTCCCATAATCCGTATTATCCCGAACTACGTAAGCTCTGATCTCTCATACCTGTTGAGAGTACGTAGGCACAATACTGATGTATTGGCGAGCCACCTTCCCCATAACCCGTAGGCCGAACTACGTTGACTCTGATTTCTCATTCTCTGATGAAAATACGTAGGCATAAAGCGCGACGCTTTGCCGAGTCATTTTCTTTTCTGTTTAAGCCAGCCTTGATAGGTAGATAGATAAACCAACGCGTCTAGTAACACAACAAGCGTGGATCCCATCGAGTACGATGGACGTGAGGGGTGCTAATACCTTCCCCTTGCGTAACCGACTCCTGAACCCAGACAACGGTTGCGATGACCTTGTCTTATACCTTTTTCGTCAAGTTTTTCCGATCGTTTCCTTTCCCGCTCTGAGGGATAAATAACGAAAGGTGGCGACTCTTCTATTTTGCCGGCACCTTATTTTCGCGGAAGCGACAGCTGCGTACTCAGAAAAATTCTGAGCTGCAAAGTCACCTCTCAAACCGATTTTGCCCGATTAAATCGAAACCCACAACCAACCACATGCTGAAACTTAGTTACGGGGTCTATTCCCGATTCTATCCGACAATTCATCAACTCTGCTCTCAAAACCAACTTCCGACTTAACTTCGAACTTAACCTAAAATCCCAAAACTCATCCAATCTAACATTCTCAGCACATGCAACGATTTTAAACATCAAACAACACAACAATCACAAGAATAACAGCATGCAATCGACATCAATCATCAAGAAATCTATGGGGTTAGGGATTTCCCCCTTTCTACCGATTAATCATGCATTTACCAAATTTAACCGATTATCCCCCCCCTTACCTCAATTCAAGCTTTGATGATGAACAAGCTCCTCAATCCGCACGAAATCCGCTTGTTCAATCTGTTGATCTTGATGCGTCAGCCTTGCTCAAACCGTGTTCTTGCTCGCTTGCTTCTTCACGTGTTCCTCTTTCCAATTCTCTTTCTTCCCCATTCCAAAAACACCCTTAATACCCCCAAAATACATTTTTTTATTCCAAATAAATATTAATCCTTCTTATAAATCCAAATAATATCATTTCCCTCATAATTATTAATATTAATAAAAGTAATAATAATAATAATAATAATACTAACATCAATATTAATATTAATTATTAACTATTATTATTACTATCAATTATCCAATATTAATATTATGCTCCTCATTCTTTCCTCAATCCGCACACACAACACGACACAGAAGAAAATAACACTGGAAACTGAAAATAATTAAAATGGGTGTTACAGTTATCCCTGCCGACTACGATGCAAATGCTCATTGTGAGTTCCATAAGGGCGCTTCAGGTCACACTATTGAGAACTGCAGGGCTTTCAAGCATAAGGTTCAAGACATGATCGATAAGGATGCTATCAACTTTAATGGAAAGTCTCCAAATGTCATCAACAACCGTATACCACGTGCCAGCTAGTGTCAGCATCAGATCAAATCAAGTCAAGTCAATTGTTTAAATACTATATGCTTTGAACAATTGCCATTCGTATTTGGTTTTTCATTAATGTATTGTTTATGCACGTTTTGAATTAGTTATGTCGTATTCACTCATTCTTATCACAATAACTGACACATTTATTCTATCAATTGTGGTTTAGCATGATTTGAGGGAGGATGATGAAAATGAAAGACTCATAATTACAAACCGTATGCTTTTAGATAGAATCTCGTCAATGATGTACATGCATTGTTTCAATTCCCTAAACACCGGAGATATAAGGAGTTAATCCCTAGTAAACCACTTCGAACCTAGAATTAGCAGTTTCCTTCGGATATTCAACCCTTTTACACTCAACCCAGGGCAGGGGAGTGTTCAGTTAATCCAACTACGCACTTGAATCAACAAAGCAAAATCCAGAATACGGTTGTTTATCAAAGACCCATGACATGGCAGTCACAATCCTCCAACAAAAAATAAAAAAGATCAAAAGCCTGCTAAGTCAAGCACCTCAAAGGGGACTTAGGCAAAAATTCAAGGCAATCTCGATGCTGACAAACAAAATCAGTCCATGCAAAAGTTAGGGATCAAAAACAAAATCGAAAGAGGCCCTCAAAACCCTCAACAAAAACAAAATAAGATTCAGTGGCCACCCAAAACAAAATGGTCACTGATATCCATCAAAACCAAAATAAGGTGACTGCCATTTCGAGCATTCCTTGAACTATTAAGCTTATACCGACAAGACAGATGCATATTAACTGAATGTAGGACCAGAGATCATTAAGAAGAAGGGGTGGGTACAAATCATACTTTGAGCCTAATATCCTTTGTTTTGATGATTTGTGAACCAGACCATGTTACAACACTCGAAGGACCTAATTGAGGCGAGGTTTATTTTGAAAGCATATTATCGCAAGGTTGTGTAAACTGACTCCTCACATACATGCTAATCATTCACATTGGTGTCATTATCCTTACGGTATCTTTACACTTATCAAATTAGCACTACGTCTGGATTAACGATCCATCCGTCTCTCACTATCACAACACTTCAATAAACAACACTTTTTCAAAACTTGCCTGAACTTTGCTTTAAGATCACCATTTGTGAATGTACAAATTTAAAAGAAAATTAGTGTTAGATATCAAAGACACTCCAACAAAAGGAAATCAAGGAGGAACTTGACTTTCAGTGGCTGACACGAAGCAAGACTACCTCAAAACCCACAAGCTGGGGCAAATCATTCAAAAAGCTCGAGCAGGGGCGAGCCATCTCAAGTCATCGGAGTTCAGCTTCAACTTCAGAACTGGTTAATTTGGGGCATACCATTAACATGTTCAGACTGGGGCAAGACCAAGTCGTCCTGATCATTAGGTAGAGCTGCAATCTTCTCTGAAGCAAGTTCATAGCAAATCGCCAAGTACCCAGACTTGGGGCATCCATAGTATCTTCGCCTACTTCGATCGTGACGTTTTCAGCAAATTGCGTATCGAGGAAATCAATCCCTCTCACCATCCAAAGTCCAATTCGCATTGGCAACTACCAAAAGTCCGTCACACTAGCGTCTCCCTCCATTCCCATCACCTGTCTGCAATCATATACATCATACGCATTACATTTTCTATCATAAGCATCTTGCATCATATGTATACCAAATCATATCATACTTCCCTAGCTCTTACATCTCCGCTTGTCAGCATTTGCATTTTCACTTCCATTCGTTATGGAACATCATTATCATCAAGCATCCGCATATGCAAGTCAAGGTCCAAGATCAATCTCCAAGATTTACAAGACTATCTACAGCCTAGTCAGGGGAAGTTTCCGCAAGAACATGGGTTTTCCCCCACAGAATTCAAGGATATTTAATGCAAGATTCAGCCCAGTCAGGGGCATCTTTTTCAAGACCATGGGTGTTTCCCATGATGTATTTCAACCTTGTGGTTGACCAGTTTTCCAAGACAAACATTCAGCCCAAACAGGGGCATATCATTCAAGACCGTGGGTGTTCCCCACAAAGTTGTTTGACCCTTTTGTTGGGAAAATTCAAGAGTTTCGGTGCAAACATATAGCCCAGTCAAGGGCATATCATTCAAATTCGTGGGCGTTCCTCACAAAGTTGTTCAACCTTTTGTTGACCAAAATAAAACTTCAAAGACAAACTCAGACTAGTCAGGGGCATCCTCTTCAAAGATCATAGGCGTTCCTTATGAAGTCATTTCAACCTTTGTTGTCAAAGCTGTGACCTCCATGCAAGACGGTGGGCGTACCTTATTGATTTGTTTCAATCCAATCTTCCTCTTGGGTGTTCCCCAATGAGTCGTATCTAGCAGGCACGGTCGTTGTCGATTACCTTACTATCATCCTTTTGGTGATAGCCGAACCTCGTCGGTTCAACCTAGCCTTTATCCTTTTGGTGTTGGTAACCTCCAAATTTGTGTTTACTCTATCATCCTTTTGGTGGTAGTAGCCGGTGTGAGTTTCACTCCGTCATCCTTTTGGTGGGGGGTTCTGTCATCTTATTGATGTCAGATTGTGCGATAGTGTTTACTCTATCATCCTTTTGGTGGTAGTAGCCAATTTGTGTTTGCTCTATCATCCTTTTGGTGGTAGTAGCCAGTGTCAGTTTCGCTCCTTCATCCTTTTGGTGGGTGTCTGTCATCTTATTGATGTCAAATTATGCGATAGTGTTTGCTCTATCATCCTTTTGGTGGTAGTAGCTGGTGTGGGTCTGCTCCATCATCTTTTTGGTGGTGGGTCTATCATCTCGTTGATGTCAGATTATGTGAGTGTTTGCTCTATCATCCTTTTGGTGGTAATGGCCGGTGTGTTTCGTCCCATCATCCTTCTGGTGATGGCGGCCTTTTGATAGTTATTCACTGTCTAATCAGAGGTATACTCTCATCCAGTATTTCAATTCTCGAGCATTTATTCTCTTCTCGAACAAATTCAGGGTCTTCTTCATATCTAATAGACTTTTACCTCGGGAGGAAGAACATTGTAGTAGTTCATTTCCCAAAGTTTAAGCCAATTAGATAGGGGCATCTGTCATACCCCAAATTTGTCCTACCTGTATATGGATTTACTTCTATTCATCCACTAACCATCATTCAGAAAATAAAGAGAATATTGGTTGTTTCTTTCACTTGGGGATATCAGGCCAGGTGTGTGTGGGTGATGCTAAGTAAGGTTCATTGCTCAGGCAGGAGTATGTTTCACAGTTAAAGTGGTGGGTTTAAGCTTTTAATCAGGGTTTGTGCTAATTTAGGCCAGTTGACGTATGGGGCAATTGGCTAGGCTATGTTAGGTCATTAATATTCCATGGCTAAAAATCATTAGAGACCCAGGTTGGCTTCACGTTCAATTTTGCCAAGATTAATTCAAGGATCGGTGAAGTGTGATGGTTGTTTAAGTTTAGTCCAGATGTGCCTCTAATGTTCTAAGATGATGTCTCATTTTCATGGTCCTAATCCACTGTCCATTCTCCATCATTTATTATCCTACCTTCATATCCATATCTATTTTCACATATACAAAGCTGTTATTCAGTTCAAAATTCATTCGTGCCCAGTGTCCACTTTTCATAAATAAATCCACTTTATTTTAAACCTCGTCCAATTTCCATTTTTACATTCATATTTCATATTATCACCACCATTCCTTTTTATTATCATCTATTCACATTTAAGAGGCCCATGTTAAAAAATAATTGCAAAAACAATTGTAAAAGCCCACACAAAAGTGAAAAAAAGACAAAAAAAAAATAGAAAAAAGTAAAACTCATACTTTACCAAAAAATGAACAAATGATAGTCCACTATTCCTTTCTACAATAATTACAACCAAAATTCAAAGAAAGTTGAGTTTACAACTCTTATAAAATTACACGGCCCACTAGATTAGAAGGCTGCTTCCCAACCTCAAATTACTGCCATCATATTTAAACTTTCTCACCCATGTGCATAAGATTCCAAATCACCACGCGACATCAACCCCACAAATCATGTCCTTATCACCAAAAATCATCTGCAAATCAAAGTAAAACAAAAAACAAGATTTGAAAATGGGACCAAAATGCTTCGCTTTGCAGCTGGCGAATGAGCAGCAGCTTGCAGATATGGCCAAACGAAATCTGCTGCTGACGTCGCGACAAATCCAATTTTTGTGGAGAATGATTTCAAAACCACAGCAGTTTATAAAAACAAAATACCACCTACGCGTATACCATTTTGGAAATCGTTAGTACACTGCAAAACGACCTCAGAAGAAAAAAAACGACAACCATCGCAATAAGTGCGTAGACTCTGCGTACAATTAGAAATGGCACAGCTGGTACAATTTAAAGTAACGAAAAAGCTCAGAAAAAGGGAGCCGTCTCCAACAGAAAAACCGCAACCCATATAGCTTTTCCCCATTCTTCATCCTCACCCACAAAGCCTTCTCCTCTTTCTTCAACCTTTAAGCCACTCCAAAACCAAAACAAAATCGACACTGGATAAACAAAGCCAGAAAACAGAGTGAGACTGAGACGAAAGGGGGAGAAAACCAAAATCGTTGCAAACGTTCTGTCTCTTCAAAATACCTCGACCCTTCATTCTTCTAAACCGAAAACCACTTTTTCATCATCAATCAACCTTCATTATACTAACATCAACCCATTACTCAATCTCCTTTCCCTAACCTTTTCATCCATCAGTCGAACCCTTCATTCATTCCTTTCGTACAACAACAACAATTCCATAAACGCAAATACCAAATCATAATACCGTTACCAAATACAACCTAGAACCAGAAATCAGAATAGAAGGAGAAGAAAAAGATAAAAAACGAAGCATAGACCGAGGATAAACCTGATTCGCTGTGAAAATCACAAACGAAAGAAAACAAGGAGATGAGATCATGATAGACGAGATCGAAACGAAGAAGGTTGAAAATGGTTGTCGTGATCTTGTTTCGTCTTGATTTCCCATTCGTTTTCCCTTCCGACTGTTACGCGATGAAGATAACCTCGATTATCCGAGCATCGTTTTGCCACGACACACCCTGTTTCCTTTTTCACTTTGGTTTTCCGATGAAGCGAGTGTTTTCATTTCTTGTTTTTCTTTTCTTTGTTTTTTATTATTGTTATTTATGTTATTTCAAGAGGATAAAGAACATTTAATGGGCCTTCTATTTTATCTTGGACTCAATGATCAGTTCCTCTATTCATCCAGTTCCCTGTCATCTTTACTTTCACTCTCTATCTGTGTAGAATAGGTGATGATGGGCTTAAAGCCCACATGATTCACCCATCTCTCATTTTCATTGATGCAGCCCCATAAGTTTTGTATTATAATTTTTTTATAGCAAAATTGTTTTCCTTAGTTAAACATTTAATTTAGTTTCAAATCCTTTGATTTAATTTGATCTCCCATTAATTGGTTCATAATGTATTTCATTTTTTCAACTAAATCTCTTTTTTTAGGGTCGATGAAGAGACCTCTAAGTTGTGATTCGTCAAATTATTGATGAAAAATAACAAATCCGAGACCAACTTTCTTTTTAACTTTTCATTTTCATTTTTTAGTCATTTTATTCTTTTTATCATTTTTTTGGTCAATGACGAAATTTTAAGAATTGTTATCGGTCAAACTATTGATAGATGACAATTTATCCAAGACTATTTTTTATTTCAATTTCTTCTTCATTTCCATTTTTATTTATTTTTTTGATCTATGATGTCTTTCGATTCGCAAACGCCGTTTTATCGAAGTCGATAACCTTCTCGATTTCAAATCTATGGAAAATGACCGTTTGGGTCATTTTCTTTACTTTGGGATCGTGATAGGCTACCTTCGATTAATCGACATGATGTTTACGATTAAGACGAGATCCCTTTTCTTTTTTCCGTGCGACACGATTAAATTGGAGAGTGGTTCTCAATATCATTTCTCTACCTTGTCTTTAGCACGGATATCAATTCACGCGATCTCCTATGGTCCGACTTTCATCATAAGTCTAGCTACGACGGTTTAGCGTTATATCTTATCCCGATTTAATTCATAACAAACTAACGACTAACTTTTACTTTCTGTCAAATATTAATTACTTTATTTTAAATTAAATATTATTGTGGATATTATATTGTTATATTATTATTCATATTGTTCATACGTATATCATATTCATCTATTCACCCATACTCAAAAACACTTAATAAATGATCGAAACTATAAAAGCCTAACATGGAGTTGTTTCCGAACTTTGCTCAAGGAGTAGTTTAGGACACATTGCGCACACACGACTTTCTCTTGGGCTACCTGACAATGAGACCCCTTTATTTCGTGCAATCCCATGTAAATTTCATGTATCCCTCTCCCATTCTGATGTATGTTTCGTATTTCTTTGATTTTAGTTTATCTTCTCGGAGCACCCATTGAGACTAGCGTAGATCAAACTATTTTCAAAATAATTCTTGATTCGTCAGCGAGCCATTTTCAAACACCCTCTGTAAGTCAAGTGCTCGTCCGCATTCGCCATCAACCTATTGCACATACTTCATTGTAGTTTTGATATTGGGGGCACCCTCAGGGACTACTATCGTTTCTCACAAACTGACCCTTGATGCGTAAGTCAAGCCGTTTCCGTTTTCAATTCAAACCCTCGACTCGTCGTCGAACCGTTTCTCAACCCATTTCCATTTTCACCACACGTTTTACACGCGAAAACAAGTCAAACCCTTAATCCAACATCAAGCGGATTTTCATAATCACTATTAATCAATTAACAACTATCTAAACTCTTTTCAAGGTGTAGAGAGTGGGATTAAGTCTGGTTCTTAAGATCAGAAAGTATGATTTTTTAAATGTTATTTTTCCTCTTTCCATTAAAAAGGATTGAGCCATCCTTCTGACTAACAGCCTTACAAAACTTTTGATTTAAAATGATATCATAACCATTGCCACTAAGTTGGCTAATTAACAATACGTTATGCATCAAACCATCGACCAGAAGAACATTAGTAATAGAAGAAAGTTTACCATCACCAATAGTTTCAGAGCCAATGATCTTATCCTTCTGGTTTCCCCCGAAACCAACAAATCCTCCAGGCTTAAGTTCCAGACTTTGGAACACATGCCTTCTTCCCGTCATGTGTCACAAGCAACCACTGTCCAGGTACCATGATTGGTGTTTCAACTGAGCTTCTAAGGATATCTGCAACATAGATTATCTTATCCTTAGGTACCCACTTTCTGGGTCTTCTTTTGTTAGTTTTCCCAGAGTTTTTCACAACTGTGGGTTTCTGTGCAACAAGATAAACAAGTGCAATTTGTGCATGGTATTTTGGTTTAAGATCAAATTTATGTGTCTGTGAAGGTGCTTTCACAAGCTCAGAGCAATCAAGCTTAGTACCAAAAGGCATAAAATGATCATAAAGAGGTTTTGGTTTTACAGGCTGTCTTTCATCATTTTTAAACGTTTATGTACACCCCAAACCTTTTTTGCCATTTTTCTAACTCCATAGATCATGGAAGCTATTTTTCTTCTATCTATTCTTTTATCCAGAAAGTATTGGAATGCTTTATCATACTTGTTGACATAACATGTATCAGAGACATTGGAGACTAATTCTTCTTCTAGTTTAGAAATTTCGCTTTTCAAAGCATAATTACTATTTTTTAAAGAAAAAATATTTTCATTTAGAGAAGAATTATTCTGGTCAAGCTTATCTCTAGTTTCAGAAATAATTACATGGGATTTTTTAAGATTCTTGTATTTACTTTGAAGAGATTGATATTTTTTCAACATTTATGAAAGACACGACTCTAATTCACAATGAGAGAGTTTAGATAATACCTCTGAGTCTGATTCTGAATCTGATTTTGATTTTGATAGCTTTTTTCCTTTTGGTTCTCTAGAAACTTCCGCATCAAACATTGTTGCCACTAGCGCAACACTTTCTTGCTCTTCATCAGAGTCTTCTTCTTCAGAATCAGAGTCGTCCCAAGTTGCCATGAGTCCCTTCTTGAACTTGGTGAAGTTCTTCTTAGGCTTCTTGTCTTTCTTAAGCTTTGGACACTCGTTCTTGTAATGACCTATTTCATTACACTCATAGCATATGACTTATTTTCTAGAACTCTACTTCTTCTGACCTGATGATGAGTCAGAATAACCATAATTTC
This sequence comes from Lathyrus sativus, assembly GCA_963859935.3. Taxonomy (NCBI): domain Eukaryota; kingdom Viridiplantae; phylum Streptophyta; class Magnoliopsida; order Fabales; family Fabaceae; genus Lathyrus; species Lathyrus sativus. The sequence continues at coordinate 324,720,284 of OZ012736.1, forward strand.
TTCTTGATCCTCTGAACTTCCCTTGCCTATGTTTCCATATTTTGTTGATCCTTCTGGAGATAAGTGATAGCTCATCTTTTGAGTCTTCATCAGAATCTTTTGATTCTTCATCAGCTTGATAAGCCTTTGCCTTTTCAGGTTTAGACTTAAGAGCAATAGATTTATTCTTCTTCTGAGGTTCATCTTCCTCCAACTCTATCGCATGACTTCTTAAAGAACTAATAATTTCTTCAAGACTTATACTATTCAGATCGTTGGATAGTTTAAGAGCAGTTATTATAGGTCTCAATTTCTTAGGAAGGCTTCTGATGATCTTTTGACATGATCAACAATTGAGTATCCTTTGTCAAGAACTTTAAGTCCTGTGACTTGCATTTGAAACCTTGAAAACATATTCTCAACTATTTCATCATCCTCCATTCTGAATGCCTCATATTTATGGATTAAGGAAATCGACTTTGTCTCCTTAACTTGACCATTTCCTTCATGAGTCATTCTTAGAGAATCAAAAATGGACTTGACATATCTCTGTTTTTTATCTTCTCATACTCAGTATAAGAGATGGCATTTAGCAGTATAGTTCTTGCCTTGTGATGATTCTTGTAATTTTTCTTTTGTTGGTTGGTCATAGCACTTCTAGACAATTTTACTCATGTATAATCAATTGGGTGAGTGTAGCCATCAACTACAAGATCCCAAAGATATAAATCGTAACCAAGAAAGAAACTTACAATTCTATCTTTCTAGTAGTCAAACTTTTCACCACCAAAGAATGGTGGTTTGGCACTGTAATGATCTTTCTCTTCTTGAATAGGATTAACATCATCTGCAACCATGATATCTCACACAAATATTGGATCAGTACTAAATACGGTGAAGTGTTGATAAAACTTTTATCACAATCAGAACCGGAGCTCTAATGCCAATTGAAGGTGTGAGAAAACACAAGAAAGGGGGGTTTGAATTGGGTTCTTCAAAAATGAAAGCTTTTTGTGAAACTCAAACAAAGATCATGAATAAACTAATAAGAGAGAAAGACACACGATATATCCTAGTTCACTTGAAAACTATCAAGCTAATCCAGTCCACCTGCCAAGGTGATTGTTCCTTATACACATGACTTAATCTACTATAATCAACTAATTACACTACACTAGCTACCGCTGGTCACTAACAGCATAGACTAATTGTCTCTTCTTAAGGATTCCGACCTAAATGGTCCCTTAAGGAATTACAATTTGCACTAGCAACTGCTGGTGACTACAACAAAGAATAACTATCTCTTCTTAAGGATTCTGACCTAACTGGTCCCTTAAGGAATCACAAACAACTGTTTGAACAAAAATGTTTACAATGAATTGCTTCTACACAAGCAGATATAAACACTATCAATAACTCAAATGACTTATAGAAAACTTGTACAGTATGAACAATGTTCTTTCTTTGTAATGTGGGGCTTCAATAATGTTTCTTCAGTTCTTCATAGTTTGTTTAATTCTTGTCATTCATTCTTCTTTTTTCTTCAAGTAATCAAGTCCTTATATAGCCAGAAAAATATCTGTTGGAGGGCAGATTAGGAATATCCTTTAGATAGATGGCGACTTGAAATAATGTCGTTACGCAGGAATGAAAATCGTACATAAAAGTTGTCCTTTGTACCACCAAATCAGGGTAGTGGAATGGAACGTTAAAATGTACTATGTACTATTTCCCTCGTAAATGTTTGATATTATCTTATGTACATCAGAGGCTTCAGAATAGAGATGATTGAAGCATGATTAGAAGAGTTGATCACTGGGTCTTTAGAGTCTTCAGAACTTGTTGACCAAAACCTTGTCTTCAGAGTCTTAAGCACTCCTTCTTTAGAACCCTTGGTCTTTAGTAACTTAAGTCTTTAGAGTCTTAAGCCTTCAAAGTCTTCAGAACTTGTTGACCAAAACCTTGTCTTCAGAGTCTTAAGCACTCCTTCTTTAGAACCCTTGGTCTTTAGTAACTTAAGTCTTCAGAGTCTTTAGAACTTTGTTCAGCAGAACTTTGTCTTAAGAGTCTTCAACACTTAATCTTCAGAAACTCAAGTCTTCAGAACTTTGTTCAGCAGAACCTTGCCTTCAGAGTCTTCAGCACCTAATCTTTAAAAGATAATGACTTTAGAAGCTAGACAACCTTTAGAAGTAAGACATCAGAGTCACGCTCAGAGGCAGAAACCAAAAGAGCATTGCAGCAGCAACATATTGTCTTCTTAGAATCTTTCTGAATGTGAATAGATCAGAAGCATACTTCTATGACACAGAAGCGACTTTGGTCAGATCAATGTGATGTTGCACATGGTCTCTATCAAAGTCAAGGTGTGAGAAAACACAAGAAAAGGGGGTTTGAATTGAGTTTTCAAAAATGAAAGCTTTTTGTGAAACTCAAACAAAGATCACGAATAAACTAACAAGAGAGAAAGACACACGATATATCCTGGTTCACTTGAAAACTGTCAAGCTAATCAAGTCCACCCCCGAAGGTGAGTTTTCCTTTTACACTAGGACTTAATCCACTATAATCAAGTTATTACACTACACTAGCAATCTTCGGTGACTAACAACACAGACTAACTGTCTCTTCTTAAGGATTCTAACCTAAATGGTCCCTTAAGGAATTACAATTTGTACTAGAAACTGCTGGTGACTAACAACAAAGACTTATTGTCTCTTCTTAAGGATTCTGACCCAACTGGTCTCTTAAGGATTCACAAACAATTGTTTGAACAATAATGTTTACAATGAATTGCTTCTATATAAGCAGATATAAACACTATCAATAACTCAAATGACTTAAAGAAAACTTATACAGTATGAACAATGTTCTTTCTTTGTATTGTGGTGCTTCAATACTGTTGCTTTAGTTCTTCATAGTTCGTTTCACTATTTTCATTCATTCTTCTTATTTTCTTCAAGTAATCAAGTCCTTATATAGCCAAAAAAAGATCCATTAGAGGGCAGATCAGGAATATCCTTTAGATAGTTGGCGACTTGAAATAATGTTGTTACACAGGGATAAAAATCGTACATAAAAGTTATACTTTGTACCACCAAATCAGGGTAGTGGAATGGTAGTGGAATGGAATGTTGAAATGTACTATGTACTATTTCTGTCTTAAATGTTTGATCTTATATTCTGTACATCAAAGGCTTCTGAATAGAGATTATTGAAGCATGAGTAGAAGAGTTGATCACTGGCTCTTCAGAGTCTTCAGAACTTGTTCACCAGAACCTTGTCTTCAGAGTCTTAAGCACTCAGTCTTTAAAACCCTTGGTCTTTAGTAACTTAAGTGTTCAGAACTTTGCTCAGTAGAACTTTGTCTTTAGAGTCTTTAGCACTTAATCTTCAGAAACTCGAGTCTTCAGAACTTTGTTCAACTGAACTTTGTCTTCATAGTCTTCAACACTTAGTCTTTAGAATATAATGACTTCATAAGCTAGACAGCTGCAGCCCTAAAATTTGCCTTCTCGTTTTTATACTTGGCTTATGTTTCATTTTCGCATTTAGCATTTTGCATTGCATAATATTCGGTCTCGAGGCATGGGATCAAGGCGTTCCTGTGGCTCAGGTGTATTTCGGAGCAAGAGATAGAACCACAAACACCGGGCATCAGAGGCTCGGGCATTTATTTTGCTTAGTGGTCAAGCGACCGATTTTATTATGCAGGTTAATTTCAGATCAGAAAGCAGCACTCAGGCTCATAACAAGCATTTTCACAGTGACAATGGTCAAAAATGAGGTTCAGCAGCTAAACAGAGCTCCAGACAGTTGAAACTGAGCAAACGGGCTGGTTTCCCACCAAAAGGCGCCAAATTCAAACTTTTGAAGGTCTTAATCAGCTAACACATATGGTTAACCGATTAACCATTTGAAAATCAGCCCAGAATTGAAGTTTTAACAGTGTTAATCGATTAACGCATATGGTTAACCGGTTAACCATAACAGAATTTGCCATGTACGTGAATTTTCAAGTGGAGTTGCTTTTGGTTCCAATTTTGATCACTTGAAAGCTCATTTTTTCACTTGGGAAGGATCTAGAATATCATTTGAAATTTGGTTAAGTTTCAATTTTCCTCCAAAATCCCAAACCTCATTCCATACCACAATTTCCAAACCAACTTCCAATTCTTACTTTGGATCCCATACAAAGAGAGTATTTAAGTGATTTAATCCAAAGCAAGTCAATCTAACCTTCATAATTTCCATTTCAAGTTCAGAGTTGATCAATTCTCTCTCAATTCTCTCAATTTCCTCCATAGCCAAAACCTTCACTCAAAGCTCTTTCCATTGAAATCATTGATTCTTCATTGGAATCCTTGATTTCTAAGAGCAAAACCCCCATCCATTACATTGATTGAAGTGATTTCATCATCCAATTTTCGTGCAAGCTCAGATCTAGATTTTGAGGTGATTGAAGAAGTGCTTATTTGGAGTAATTCAACTTAATTAAGAAGGATCTTCATTCATACAACATCAACTATCTTGGATCTTGAAGTTTTCCGGACTTCTTTGCTTAGATCTTCACAATTATAGTTGAGTCAACAATTACAGAATCAATTCTCCGATTCGTAGGTTCGATTTCTGATCCGACTTAATTTTCAAGCTTATTTGCATGTTTACCATGTTAATCTTCATATTCGATTGAATTGTGATTGATTTGAGTTGTTTGATCCATGATCTGGTTGTATTTATCTGTTTACATGTTGTTTGAATCATGATTTTCTAGTTTAAGTTTGTGAATAAGTGATTATGCGATCATCCGGTTGATCGGATAAGTGCTTATTTGCTGGAAAATGGTTATGTTTGTTGTTTTTCTGCTTCTGGTACAGTGTTAACCGGTTAATGTATATGGTTAACCGGTTAACCAATTCACATATTCAAAATTTTCAAAGTTTTCAGGGTGTTAACCGGTTAACGCCTGGTGTTAACCGATTAACACCTATGAATTTCTAGGTTTTCACTTGTTTTACACAGGTTAATCGATTAACAGTATGTGTTAACCGCTTGTCTGTTGCGTCTTTGGGTGTTTATTTTGTACAGTTTTTGCTTTATGTACTTTATCTGTTGTATATTATTGCATTGCATTTCTGTTGCTGTTGTGCTGTGGGTTGGGTTGTTCCACCGAGAGATAAGTCGGACCTGGGCTTGAGTATACATATAGGATTAGAGTGGAGATTAGCGGGAGCTTGTGTGGCGTTTGGCTGCGCAATAGCTCACGCAAAATTCACATTCAGACGAGGTTTTTCTTTGGAAATATTCTATCATGCGCGTCTGGTGCAGTTGAGGGAATATTGATTTAGAGAGACTGTCGACTCTGGAGACCGTTCATTTGGGAAGTCAGCTAAGTGAGGCCGCTTCGTTAGACTATGATACCAAACCGGAAACGGTGAACGTATCATCGTTTTTCGAAAGTCTGTGACGTTGACCACCCGCATAGGATGCCGTACCTTTCAAGACTAGAACCCACATGTGAGAGGGATGGGTTTTGCAGGAAATCTGGCTTTCAACCAACCCTGGTCTTCTCGTCGGTGCCGAATTGTGATCCTGAGTGTTCTATCCAGTGTGTTATCTCAATGTTCTGATTAGAGCAGAGCTCTGGTTGAATTCAGTCAACGGCACAGCAGCGCATTTGAGCATTGGATACCTTGATCCCATGTGTGCATTTGCATAATCATTCTGCATTTAACATTACATGTTTATGTGTGTTACAGGTGCTCGTCTTTCCCTTGATTATGGTACTGGTCTTCTTCAGAGATGGAAGTTTGCAGAAAGAGGATTGTTGTGTACAAGTTTCCGGCACCTGAGTTGGGACCTTTATTTGGTCTGATTTCCGTAGTCGAGCCTGGTGTTCTTACAGCTTTCAGAGAGCAGTATGGTGGAATTCTGAAGTTTGTCCGTAAGATTACGACTTATGAGCATGGAGATATTCATACCTTGTTGCAGTTTTATGATCCTCCACTGAGATGCTTCACATTTTCGGACTATGTGTTGGTTCCTACTTTGGAAGAATTTGCTTACATCTTGGGTGTTCTAATTCTGAACAAAGTGCCTTTCTTCAGTTCCGAAGAAGAACCTAATCTTGAGGATTTGTCCGCCGCTCTTTATTTGAGTGCCTCTGATTTGGCGGGTCATGTTATCAGTAGAAACAGAGTTTCCGGATTTGCTTTGACATTTTTGGTCGATAAAGCCTGAGAGTATGCTGACAAAGGTTGTTGGGTAGTTTTCAGTGCTATATTGGCTCTGTGTGTTTATGGCATTGTGTTGTTCCCAAATGTAAAAGATTTTGTGGATTTTGATGCTTTTCATGTCTTTTCTTCCAAGAATCTCGTGCCTACTCTTCTAGGAGACTTGGATTACTCAATGCATTACAAGAACGAGAAAAGAAGAGGAAATATAGTTTCTTGTTGCGCGTCGTTGTTGCATAAGTGGTTTGTTGATCACCTTCCTTGTTCTGGAGCTTTTGTGACTTCCACGAACTCATCTGAATGGTCGAAGAGGCTTATGGGTTTGACGGAGAAGAATATTGCCTGGTTTAACCGAGACTTGTCGGGTCGTGAGCTTATTTTCAGTTGTGGTAGCTTTCCTAATGTGCCTTTGATGGGGAGGAAAAGCGGTATTAACTATAATCCTTCTCTTGCTGTGAGACAATTTGGTTAGGCTTTGAAAGGACCTCCGAAAGAAGAGGAAGTGCAGGAATCGCTGTACTTCACAGGTGTGGTTGATCCTTGTATCTCGGCCCGATTCATGGACGCATGGGGTAAGATTCACAAGAAGGGAAAGCTTTCTTTGGGCAAAGGAGATTGTAGAGCTTATGATACATACTCGGATTGGATTCAGAAGAGGGTTGAAGAGGTTTTGTTGCCGTTTCCTGTTGAAGCACCGTTGTATCCCTTAGTCATCGAGCCACCTACAACTGTTGATATCTCGAGATATACCAAGCTTTCGGCAAAGAAGGAAGAGCTGCGCAAAGAGAATGAAAAGTTGAAGTAGGAAATCAGTCAGCTGAAACATGATAGGGGTGAAGTTGTGTATTTGGCTAAGACAAATGCAGAACTGTTGACCAAGTTGAAGGAAGAACTCGCAGATCAGGTACAAGCACGGAAGCAAGTCGGTCTTGATCTGAAAAGCACCTGTGATGTTCTGAGGAGTAAGAAGGAGGATTTAGATAGAGCCTATCTGAAGATATCCAAATTCAATGAGTAGTGGAATGCCACTGTGACCGCCAACAAGAGTAGAGAAGATCAACTTCGTGTTCAGGTTTATAAGCTTAAAGTGTAATTTAAGGCTAAGGAGAGAGAGCTATTGCTAGAAACGTTCTGCAGGAGTACGATCGAGCAGAAATACCAAGAGACTTTATCAGCACTTGAAGAGTTCAAGATCCGTGCAGAGGTGAAGAAACCCAGGCTTGAGGATGCCTTCGGCGAAGATGCTTGGGAGGATCATTGTAATTATCTCTGGGATGTGACACACAAGAGGGATGTCCTTATCCGAGAGTTGATAGAGAGGCCAGACCATCCAGATACGAAGGAGATGCTTGAGGAGTCTCTGGAGTGGCGTAGAGATCATGGCTACTAGGAGTTTTATCTTTTGTAGTTTCATTTGATTTTGCATCTTGATCATCACAAGAGATGTTGCATGAGATCAATGCTTCTTTGTATGCGGATATTTCTCATTTGGTTGTATTGTCTTAGCTTTACTTGATATATGAGAAGTTTCATTGTGGTGTTCTTATCCATCTCTGCTGTTCTTGTTTATTGAAACCGGAATCAAGGGGAAAGATCTCCCTGTGCATACATAGACATGTCTGCATTTTGCATCTTGCATTCTCATTTGCATTGCAGGTTGTTCTTAGTGGCCTTGTGTTCTTATCTCTGCTTGGTTTTCTTTAGTTCAAGATTGAGGAATTCAGCTTCCACAGATACTCTACTCGAGGGAATCAGCAGAAGGTGATGGATCAGGTACAGGCGGAATTGTAGGAGGTTAGAGCTCGTATGGCCCAATTTATGGAACTGATGCAGACTGTCGCCAGTGGACAGAAGCAGTTGAGAACTCCCGTTCAGTTGTTGATAGCACGGGGTGATGAAGATGGTGTTTTGCACGGAGGGGTTGGTGTTGTTCATCCTCCGGTTGGTGGATCTATTCCTCAAGGTATTCCTACTGTTGTTGTACCTTCGAGCGAAGGAGTTGCTGGTGAGAATGGTAATATCGCGGGTAATGGCAGTGTGTGCGCTGTGTACGGGGTTGCTGGTCCTCATTGGGAGGATAATCAGGATGATATATTCTCTGTGAAAGATCTAGATGGTGGGTTGCCAACTGAAGCCGACCGACGTTTCAAACTGATTGAGGAGAAAATGAGTTCATTGGAGAATCAGAATTCTTTAGGCTTGGATATGTTTGATCTTGGTTTGTTTCCTGGGGTCAGGGTTCCCCCCAAGTTTAAGGTGCCCGATTTCGATAAGTACAAAGGGACGACTAGCCCCAGAGTACACATCCGGGCCTACTTCAGAATAATGTCTGCCTATTCCAGTGATGAGAAGCTGTTGATGCATTTCTTCCAGGATAGCCTGGCAGGGGCCTCATTGGAATGGTATATGGGGCTTGAGAGGACCCATATTCGTAGCTGGAAAGATTTGGCTGAGGCTTTTGTGCATCACTATCAATATAATAATGATCTGGCACCCAATCGGGTACAATTGCAGAGTCTATCGCAGAAGAATTCTGAGAGCTTTAAAGAGTACGCCCAGAGGTGGCGAGATCTGGCTGCAAGGGTACAACCTCCTTTGGTTGAAAGGGAGTTGATAGACTTGTTCATGGCTTCGTTACCGGGTGTGTATTTCGAGAAGATGATAGGTGTTGCACCCCAAAATTTGCCCTCACAATACAAGACTTTGTGTTCCAAGAAGGTTCACAAGGTTCACAAAATTCACAATTGGTCAGAAGAGTTGACAATTCCCTCAGACAATGCACCTCCTAAGCAGTGCATCCAAAACTAGGGTTTTGACTTTAATCAGGCTAAATGGACTTCCAAGACTTCAAGTGAGCTTCATAACATCTTATATGTGTATAAGAACCCCCATGTCAAGTTTCAAGACTTTTCTCAAAAGTTTGCTCAGTCAGATGATCAGATAAGTCAAAAGCAGTCAATGCAGTTAAAAGGTCAAACTGAGGTCAACTGTGGTCAAACCAAAGTCAAACTTCATGATTTTTTTTGCCAACATCAAAGAGAGGTTGGGTGAGAAATATTATCATAATAACTGTAATACCCCAAATTTTGCCCTAAGATTTGTCGTCGCATTTCATTGCATTTAATCAATTACTAACAAATTTGTGTAGTCGTTTGACTTTTTGCAGGTAAATATCATATGGCATGCATTTTTTTTCTAAAAAGTAAAAATGGCACAATTGGCAGGAGGACATGTGTAAGGAGTTATGAGTGTGAGAGGTTGAGAGTTCGAATCTCACCTTTGTCATTTTTTTTGTTTTTTATTATTTTTACTCTAAATTTTTCTATCTTTCATTAAAAAAATAACAAAAATAGTTTTTTATTATTATTTAATTATTATTTTCGTATTTTAATTAAATCATTTTTTAAAATATTATTTTTTTCACTTTTTTCTAAATTATTCATAAAAATATCCAAAAAATCATAAAATAAAAAAATATTGAAAAAATTTTGTTCTTTTTATAATATTTTTTATTTTAGGAATCAATAGGATTATTAGTTTTTATTTTAAGTTTATTTTAATTATTTTAAATTATTTAAATTTTATTTTTTCTTAACTAATTATTTAGTTTGGGCTTTAAAATGGGCTTTAGGGACATTATTGACAATTTGGTGTTAACCCTAATTTGTTCCCTATATATACATGTGTTGCCTTGTTGGAAAAAAAAAGGGGAGAATGAAAAAAACCTAAGAGGAGTGAGTGCCGTTTGCCGTTATTTAGTTTTCTTCTTCATCCATTACTATTGTTTCTTTTTCTTCATCGTTTACCGTTATTTCTTTTCCTTCATCTATTACTGTTGTTTCTTTTTCTTCATCTTTTACCGTTATTTCTTTTTCTTCATCTATTACCGTTATTTCTTTTTCTTTATCTATTACTGTTACGTTTATATATATATAATTTTTAAATTGTTAGAGTTTATATATATAAGATTTTTGATCGAATTATGTCGATACGATGTTTGCACATTTGTGTGCATGACGCGTGACATTTGTGTTAGTTCGATCTGGTTGCGATGATCGCATTTTTGTGTGAGCAATAATACTATTTTTTGCTTAATTTCTTTTTCTTTGCGATAAATTTTGTTTCGTCCGATTTAGATCTGGTTGCGATGAGCGCATTTCTGCGTTAGCAACATTGTTGGGTTATTTGGCACATTTAAAATTCATTATTGCTTTATTATTATTATTATTATTATTATTATTATTATTATTATTATTATTATTATTATTATTATCATTATTTATTATTATTATCATTATTATCATTATTATTACCATTATTATTATTATTGTTATCATTAATTTATTAAAATTTATTATAATATAAAAATCTGTTTTTTAAAATAAATAACATTAACATCTTTTCCAAATTAATATGAAAACCTATTATTTTTAAGAAAAACTTTTTTTTAGATAAATTTAAAATAATAACTAAAATCTTTTTTTTAAAAAAAATAATAACTAGAACCGTTATTTATTTTATTTTATTATTGTTCAATTCAAATTTCATTATCATATTGTATCTGCTCCTCTCATGTAACCTCGCGAACTTAACAATCGCTCTTTAAATTCTGCCTTTAAATTTCTGCTTGCATGGTTCAATTATCTCACGCGTTTACTATTATTTCTGTCACATTGCACACATCCGAAGGTTAGGTCTAACTGTTTGGCCGCCGCGCCAATAGTCCGTAAAACTTCACACATTCAATTTCAAATCCTCAAAACTACAAACTACAAACCCTAATTTTCACAAATGCCTCGCCGCAGGCAAAATTACAATTTTACCCTTAGCATTAGGTCAAAGAGCCGCCGCGCTCATTTTAGGGTTTCCCGCCGTGGAATCCCTAATTTAACCCTAATTACAACTTAACATTTCAACGTAGAGATTTGGAGTTTCTACACTCCACGTAAGCGTGTCCTTAAGATGCGTTTATTCCCCTTGAGACCTTGACCACAGTCAAGAAGTTTCTAACCTCCCTATTGAGGGGAACTACGATTACTCTGATTCCACTCCCGTAAGGATACGTAGGCACAAGATGCGATGTCTTGCCGAGTAAACTTAGAATTAACCCCCCTTTATTATTTATTATTGCTTATTTATATTTTATTTATCTTTGCTATTTAATTATTTTGCTTATTATTTTGTAATTGTTTCTTGGATGTAAAGTTGTTTAATTATTTAATTATTATGGTTAGTAATTAGGGAGTGTAACAACATGTATGTAATATTAAAATAAATTTAGATCACTTTTAAATAAAGATAATTAAAATAAACACGTCACACACGTAAGTCGATTTTAATCGCCGTCTCACTTCCTAAGGATATCCCTCAAGTTGCCTACGAATAATGGTTAAGTGGGGTGTATAAAGCAAGTCCCTCAAATAAAAAAATCATCAAAGTCCCTTATGGTTGCCTTTACGAATCAAGTCCCTTTCGAAAAATGATGATGGTCCCTTATATGTGCTTATTACATCCCACAATGGCCTTCAAAGTCAAATTGTCCCTCACATACCCCTTAACATCCAAAGTAAGGACTACCTACTCCATTATAGTAGGGATAGTCTTACTAAAGGAAAGAATGAAGAATAAGAAGGACCTTTAAACATTAGGGTAGGTTACTCCTAGGTGCTTGCTCACTTCAAAACTGTTTCGCACTTAAACAAATTTTCAACAAGTTTTCAAACAAGTTCTTAACACATCCTTACATGGATTATTTATTAACTATTCTGAAAATTTTCTATTCACACACTACACTTTCAAAACAATTCAAAAGTGAGCTTAAGTACCTAAGAGCCCATGGATAACCATGGATGAAAAGGGTGCTAACACCTTCCCTTTTCATAACCTACCCCCCGGACCCAAAATATTCTCTAAGGTCTTTCCTGTTCTTTTATAACCTTTCCTTATGGATAAAATAAAAGTCGGTGGCGACTCTTGCTATCCGCAACATTGTTTAAAGTCAGTTCTCCCACCGTGTTACAATAGGCTGCATGTCTGCAGGTTTCTCTGATTTGGTGATTGTCGATGAACGAATTGAAAGTGGAATCAAATCTGGTAAGATTTCCAATGGTGGTGGATCCTCTTCGGGAGGAACGAAGAAGTTGTATTCTTCAAACCCCAAAAGAAGGGAGGGGAATGCAAATGCTATTTCGCATAAAGGTAAGGTGAGAGCTCAGTCTCGTCAGCATCATCAGGTTGCTACTGTGAATATCCCGGCCGTAACTCCGCAACAAGGCAACGCTTAGCGTCCGTATCCTGCTAGGTGCCAGATGCCTGACAGGCAGTTTACAAATCCTCCGATACCCTATTCTCAGTTGTTACAACGGTTGTTGCAGTTACAATTGGTGCAGAAGAGGACCTTGGCTCCTCTCACGGGTATACCGCCTCCTGGTTACGATGCAAACGCTCATTGTGATTTTCACTCTGGCGCCCCAGGCCATGACATTGATCATTGTAAAGCTTTTAAGCATAAGGTCCAGGATTTACTCGATTCTAAAGCTATTAACTTCACTAATGAGGGGCCCAATGTTACTCAAAACCCGATGCCGGATCATGGGGTGGCAGCGGCCAACGCCGTTATTGAAGGTGAGAAGTTGAATCTGATAACTAATATTGAAGATTTAGAAACTCTGCTGGGTTTTATGAAAGCTTGTTTGTTGAAGAAGGGTGTATTTCATGGTTGTTCTGCTGACTACTCAGAATGTAAAGCACATCCTGAGGGTTGAGATCTTTTGAAGAGGGGTATTCAGAGAATGATTGCTGAAGGTTGTTTGCAGTTTAACAAAGACGTGAAGGAAGATGTCTAGAAAAAGGTGAGTGATGACAGAAATGAAGTTGCCACTATTTCTATTCCATACCGGACTATAAATATTTCAGCGCCTGATAGGCCAGCTCCGGTGACCATTACTATACCAGGACTCGTGCCTTACGAGAGCACTAGAGCAATCCCATGGAACTATGGAGGAGAAGTGTTCTGTAACGGGCAGAAACAAGAATGGATAGAATCGCCAAGTGGAAGTTCATCGGTTGAGAACATAGTCGGTGTTGGAGGTATTACCAGAAGTGGTAGGGTTTTCTCTCCACCATAGGTTGTTGCTGATAAGAATGACAGGGGTAAGCGTAAAGCGATGATTGAAGAGAATGCTCAGCCCCAGGTTGTTGTTGATGATCTTTCAAAGGATACAGAGGAATTCATGAGATTAATTCGGAAGAGTGACTAAAAAATTATGGATCACTTGAATCAAACTCTGTCGAAGATTTCTATCTTGTCATTGTTGATGAGTTCAGAGGCGCGTCGTAATGCTCTGTTGAAAGTTTTGAATGCAGCGTACGTACCCCAGGAGATTTCTATCAATCAGTTGGAGGGGGTAGTCGCTCACATGAATGCCGGTAATGGTCTCGGCTTTACCGATTTAGACCTGACTCCTGCTGGGAGGAATCATAATCGTGCTCTGCACATATCGTTGGAGTGTAGAGGATCTCTGATGTCACATGTTTTGGTTGATACGGGGTCATCCCTCAATGTGCTTCCGAAGAAGGCATTGATGAAGTTGGACATTCAGGGTTTGTTGTGCACGCCCAATGATCTGGTTGTTAGGGATTTTGATGGATCGAAGAGATCAGTATTTGGAGAAATCACGCTACCTATTCAGATAGGGCCGGAGGTCTTTGATGCAACCTTCTATATTATGGATATCCAGTCAGCATACAACTGTTTGCTCGGCCGACCTTGGATACATGCTGCTGGGGCAGTTACCTCAACGTTGCATCAAAAGTTGAAATACATGGTGGGAGGGAGCATAGTTACTGTGTGCGGTGAAGAAGACATTATGGTTAGCCACCTGTCATCTTTCAAGTATGTGGAAGTGGATGGTGAGATCCACGAAGTGCTCTGCCAGGCCTTTGAAGCGGTTCAGATTCAGGGGAGGTCTCCTGTAGCAGCCAAGGGTCCAGAGGTTTCAATGTCGTCGCTCTAGGAAGCCTGTGCTATCGTAGAATCTGGCTCGTCTCAGAAGTGGGGTCAAGTTCTCGATGTTCCTGTCAAGAAAAACAAGTTTGGCTTGTGATACAAACCCTCCGGTTCTTCTCAGATTCCAAAATACAGGGGGCCAGTTCAGTTCACCAGCAGTGGTGTGATTTTTGATCGGATCAATGCCGTTGAAGACGATGAAGCTGACAGTGACTGCAACATGGATGCCTGGATTCATCCATGTCCTCCCGGCTAGAAGCTGTGCAACTGGACTACCGAAGAAATCATTCATGTTATTGCTGTAGAGTAATGTTCATTTGTTTTGATTATGTTCAGTCTTGCATTCTGCCCAAGACGTAATGACCCATTTGTGGGGCCTTCTTGTTATTTACAGTTTATCATTAATAAAAGAAATTTCGCATTCAAAATTTTGTAATCCCTGTTTTTCTGGTTTTTGTTTTGCATTTACAGAAAAATGGCAATGTGTTTGTTTGTTGCATCGCATAATAAACATAACATCCTCATGCAGGTCTTTTCTATCAGATGCCATCGATTCAGGTTCAGCTATGACTTCGTATGACTTTGATAATCCCATTTATCAAGCTGAATATGAGACTGGCGAAGACTGCGAACTGCCCGAAGAGTTAGTCAGGCTTCTCAAGCAAGAGGAAAGGGTTATTGTGCCTCATCAGGAGGATATTGAGATTATCAATCTGGGTACCGAGGATGACAAGAAAGAGGTTAAAGTGGGGGCTGCATTGGAAGACAGTGTCAAGAGAAGATTGGTTGAAATGCTCCATGAGTATAAGGATATCTTCACATGGTCTTACTGTCGCTACCGTGAAAATAAGGTACCGGCAAAACAGAAGAGTCGCCACCTTTCGTTATTTATCCCTCAGAATGGGAAAGGAAACGATCGGAAAAGCCTGACGAAAAGGTATAAGAGAAGGTCATCGCAACCATTGTCTAGGTTCGGGAGTCGGTTACGCAAGGGGAAGCTATTAGCACCCCTCACGTCCATCGTACTCGATGGGATCCACGCTTGTTGCGTTTATATGACGGGTTTATTTAACTACCTACCTATCAAGGCCGGTCTAAAAATAAAAGAAAATGACTCGGCAAAGCGTCGCGCTTTATGCCTACGTATTCTCATCAGAGAATGAGAAATCAGAGTCAACATAGTTCGGCTAACTACGGGTGATGGGGGAAGGTGGCTCGCCAATACGTCAGTATTGTGCCTACGTACTCTCAACAGGTATGAGAGATCAGAGCTTACGTAGTTCGAGATAATACAGCTTACAGGGGTTCAGATTCATCTGTTTTTTTGAGTAGGGTTAACAAACAATTCCAGCAGTTTGGTGTATGCAGCTCGACCCTTGGAGACTTAGGCATTACCGTTTGCGGTAGAACTGAGAGTTAACGACACTCTTTTCTTCAAAAAAGCTTCCCTTGAATTATGGGCCCACGGGGCAAAAAGGTTTGAAGTTTGTTTTCTGTCTTTTACGGAAGAACTGTTTTTTATGGATGTTTGTAGTTCGTCCAACACTAGAGACTATGACCTGGGAACGAATGCGTCGCATATCGTCCAAAGGACGTATACTAAACATTCTAGACGATTGAGAGGAGGCCGCTCAATCATCATTACCCAAGTAGCTTAAGGCTCGTAACGCGCTTATACTAACTTGCCTTTATTACGTTTTTTACTGTTTGTTTGAGATGAGAAGAGAACAAACTCTATGGGGAGACTATCAAGTCCTAATGTTGTCATGCCAAGGATTCATCCTATGGTTGAAGTTTGAAACAGGGAACTCCTAGACGTTATCATGCATAGGTTTCAACCTAAAGTTCTAATCATTACTTCCTTATCAAAGGAAGTGAGATTCCTAGGGGATCATGTCAATGATAAACAGAAACAGGTAAAGCATCAGCTTAAACAGTAAACAGTAAACAACTGTAAAATGCATGCAATGCAAGTGAGGGAGGAAATGTGTGGGGGGCATCAGCCTCCACAAGCTCGTCTCGACCTCAAGCCAGATATGAATAACTGCATTCATAAAGAAAATAAAATGCCATCAAGCAAATCACAAACCACACAGGCAAGGGAGCGAAGCTCTACCGAATACCAGCAAGCAAAGCCACACAGTAAAAATACAAGCAGAGGGAGAAACTCAACCTTTAATGCAATACAAGCAAGGGGAGAAACTCAACCCTTAGGATGCTCTTAGGCTTATTCAACTACATGAACTAATCTAAATGCATCACACCAATCAATTCACACCAATACAGCTGCATAGAAGGAAAACAGACAGTCAAGAAAGCAAATCAACAGCTTCCACAGCTTCACAGCAAAGCAGTCTTCTGACAGCAGTCCAGCCCACAGTCTGTAACTGTTCTTCAAGTCTATCAATCTGTAACTGTTCTTCCAGTCCTTCATCTTCAGGGGAATGAAAGGTACTCCATCTTCAAGCTTCAATCTTCAATAGGCTCCACCAATAATGAAGAGAATCAATGAGATGATTGTTTGATAATGGGAAGCAGACAGTAAACCAAAGGAATCCTATCTGACACTCAACCAGTCATCAGAGAAAGGAATCCTCAAAAGTTCTACTCATTGTAATTGTCACACATCCCTCCAAAGGAGAGATGAAACTTTAACATGAGGACTTTGAATCATAGGATGAGAATGGAATGGGAACAAAACCACCCATTATTTGAAGAAATATCTATTTCTAAAGCTCTCTCCTAAAGCCCTAATTTCCTAAGCTATTCAAAGCTAACAAAAAGGAAGGTAAAACTTCAATCCAAGCTCCACTAGCTACTTCACACAAGCTTTATCAAGTCCATGATGTCTTCCAATGAGATCCAGAAGCCCACTATGCAAGGAAGCCCAACTTTGTGCCCATTCCACATCAATCATCAACATTGAACACCAAATGGACAACCAAGTAGAATATTCTATCAAAAATACCAAAACACATTCTAAAAATCTGATTATTTTTCTAGGGGAACATACATTCACTAATAACCTATAGTTAAAAAATCAGGACCTAATTCATTCTCTAAGTCCTCCAATAAAATCCTAAACCTCAAAGTATCACAAATAAACCCTAAAAGGGAACTCCTAAAGTTCTAGTCCTAAAACAGCACCTAAATTCATCAAAAAAATGTCAGAAAAATCTGAGGGGAGCATGCATATCTAACCTAGTCACAAGCCAAAAATCAAGCAAAAACTCAATACCAAATGCTCAAACAAAATTCACCAAACAGAAGAGGCAAACAATATAGTTTTATTGTCAATTAAAATGTGAAAAAAATCAAATAAAATGAAAATAAATGCTAATCATGATTTTTTTGTTCCTAAAATTTCTAACTTCATTCATGAATCAGGGGAAAAAATCTCAGGATTTATTGACTAATTTTCCTATTTTTAATGGATTAAAACTAAACTAGTATAAAATGCACAAAAATAATAAAAAGAAAAGAAATTAATTAAACACGCGTGGTGAATAACAATTAAATCCAGTTCAGATCTTGGGTTGGGCCTAGAGGGGGTGTGAACATCAGTTCAAATCACTAAGCCCAGGCTCTCCCACGAATCAAAACGCTGCGCTTTGGACTTGGGGTTATGTGGCACATCTTTGATCACACGATGCAATTACCAGTCAACACATCCAACGAGTCTTCATGTTGCCAGCGCATTAATGAGGGCGACGTCATTTTGCTTCAGGCCAAAGTCAGAATTCAAGACTCAATCGTGGCCGTGCATGAGGGTTACCAGGTCAAGCTTCATCCAAGATCTAACGCCTCACAGCTTTCTTCTCCGTTTGAACTTCAGTTTGGGGGGAAAACACAGGCGGTGGCCCAGACGGTGGCGCCACCGTCTTCTCCGGCGAAGCCATTTACACAGGTCATCAAAAATTAACAAACCATACATCATTCTCTCTAGAATTCAATGCTGATCACGAATATCTCCTTAGAATCATCTAATTCCCTATGGATTTTCAAACCCGATAGCACTTTCAAAATGTACCTCAATCTTGATTCTCACCAAAGTCTAAATTAAATGCACAGATGTAATCCTCATCTTATGGTGATCATTCTACACTATCAAAACTTGATTAACAGTCCAAGAATTGCTTGATTCGAGCCTCATTAGAAATTGATCATCAACCTATTTTGTCTCTAATTCACCAATTTTTTATCCTAAATCCAACTACATGTCACCAGGATCCTAACCACCTATAGAATGCTAACTATCTCTACATAGATTAAGCACAAAAATGAAATGTACCAACCTGTGTTCAAGCTTGCAACAGAAGCAGTTCTTGCACTCTTCAGCCTTCAAGAAAGTGCATATACACTCCAAATCACTTGATGAACACAATGAAACCTTCAATTGATCTTGATTTGGCCTTGAACTCAGAATCCGATTCTCACTTGCACCTCTGAAATTCCAACTTCACTCTCTGCTTCAAGCTTCAAACTTCACCAAAAAATGAACTGAATGCACTCATAGGCTTATATAGGATGTAACTGAATGATCTAGATCCTTCTCAAAGGTTCAGAATGAGAAATTCAAATTTCAATTTCTCCTCAAAATCTCTCTCATGGCAGTCACGATATCTCATCTATTTCTCCTTCAGGAAGCTCTCATTGCACTCCTTGTGAACCACTGAACTTGAATGGTGGGGATTCATCCCTTGTTTTCATCCCATGGCTTGGATTTGAGATGTAACTTCCTCATGAAGTATCAAAGCAAAAGGCCATGAAAATGAGCTCAAACCTAAATTCTAATGTTGTCATTGTTTCCAAAATGTAATTTCCATTCAAAAAATGCTATTACTTTGCCTTATTTGCTCACATAACATTTATTTTGAATTTTTGGTCTTTAATTCTCTTTAATTCTTCCTTTTTCACAATTTCTTGAATCAAGTCTCTCCTTGAGCCATTTCAATGTCTCCTTGATACATGGTCAAGGTTAAAACCCTATTTTGAGCAACTTTTAAGTTGCACAAAATTTCATTTGAGATGTCTAAGTTAGTGAAAATGACCCATAACCAAAAATGACCCATAATCATAACTTCCCAAAATACCCTTAACTTGTCAAAGCCATAACTTGAGTTCTCCAAATCCAATCATGGACTTCTAGCACTCTATGGAAATCCAAGAGGATAAGGGGAAACATTCATGTTGACCAAAAGTTCATAGGAATCATCCTTCTAGGGCAAAAATGTCATGCAAGTTGGGTAACTTTCAATCCCCAAATTCACATACCTCAGATGACTTATAACTTGTCTGGCTCATAACTTGAGTTCTATAAACCCTATCAAGGACATCTAGTACTCAAATTAAAGCTAAGCTCATGCCCTACAACAATCCTATTGGAGTCAAGATGAGATGATAATCATATCTTGAGCTAAATGGCCTTGAAGACAGGGGTCAAACTAGGGGATTTTACACTGTCAAGTCTTAGAAACCCTAGCCTGAAACTTCTCAAACTCTTCAATCATGATGAGTTGACCTTGGAATCATACTTATAACATCTCAATGTATCAATCCATGATCACATGGCTCTTGAATTAAGTCTCAACTTCCTTCAAATCATCAATTGACTTAGGGTTGACCCAGTCAAACCCTAATTGCACCACTCATGGCTAAGTCTTCTTAATCTTACACAATGACCTGTCTAGGCCTCAAAGTGATCTTCAACACTTCTCATGAGCTCTCTCAAGACCTCAAGTCCATCCTCATGGCTTCAGAATCATCTGATGGCTTTCCACAACTCTCAAGTTAGGAGACACACCTTCTTGGTTTCAACCACTCTTTCTGAGGATCTTTTAACTTCTCTGAAAAAGATATCAACCCTTGAACATCTGAATAACCTTCTTAGCTAGCTTCAAAGTCTTGTGTAGCTCTTGATTGGAAATCCTACCTCTTGATCTCCTACGTACATATCAATGAAATGCAAATGATAGTGTTAATGTGAATGAAATGAAACATAAGCTAGGTAGAGAAAATGTTGGGCAAATTTTGGGGTGCAACACTTACCAAGACATGCCTGGGTTGGATACAGATATTGTGGTACACCGGTTACCTCTCAAAGAAGATTGCACGCCAGTCAAGCAGAAGTTGAGACAGACAAGGCCTGACATGGCAGTCAAGATCAAAGAAGAAGTTCAAAAGCAGTTGAATGTTTGGGTTTCTTGCTGTCACGAATTACCCTTTGTGGGTCACTAATATTGTTCATGTGCCTAAGAAATATGGAAAGGTCAGGATGTGCATTGATTATCGAGATCTGAATAAAGCGAGCCCGAAAGATGATTTTCCGCTCCCTCATATCGATGTGTTGGTTGATAACACCGCGCAGTATTCTGTGTTTTCGTTTATGGATGGCTTCTCTGGGTATAACCAAATCAAAATGGTTCCAGAGGACATGGAGAAAACTACTTTCATCACACCATGGGGGACTTTTTGCTATAAGGTGATGCCCTTTGGATTGAAAAATGCAGGGGCAACTTATCAGCGGGCGATGGTCACTTTGTTTCATGATATGATTCATCATAAGGTGGAAGTTTATGTTGATGACATGATAGCAAAGTCACATACGGAGGAGGGACATCTGGTCGATCTTCTGAAATTGTTTTAAAGGCTGAGGAAGTTCAAGCTGAGGCTAAGTCCTAACAAGTGCACCTTCGGGGTGAGATCTGGAAAGTTATTGGGTTTCATGGTTAGTGAAAAGGGTATTGAGGTAGATCCTGCCAAAATAAGAGCTATACAAGAAATGCCTGAGCCGAGACCAGAAAAAGAGGTTCATGGTTTTCTAGGGAGATTAAACTACATTGCAAGGTTTATATCTCATTTTAGACACTTTGGCATTACAAGAATTTTGAGTTTAGGTCAAGTTTTGTGAGTTGTCATTTGGTTTCTTCATTTGCAAGTCACACATCAAAATCCTTTACCAATGCAATTCAAGTGCTCCTTTTGGTCTGAATGCATTCACAAGGCAATTTGCAAGTGATTAGAAGATTCTATAGCAAGCTACACGGCCAAAATACACGACTGTCACATGGCATTTGAAGGAAAAATCAGAATTTGTGAACTACTTAATTGGGCCTCATTCAAGCTTCAAAAGCCCACAAACTCACTATATATAAGCATATCATTGATTCCATACTCAGGTTAGAGCTCATTTCATGGTGGAAGTTGAGATTGCATTTGAAATTTCAAGGGAGCAAGTGAGAATCGGGTTTTGATTTCCAAGCTGATTCAGAGCAGATTGAAGATTGCAAACTCTTCCTAGAGCATCATTGAACAGATCTGGAGAGTTTTGAAGGAAGAATCAAGCTCTAAGCATCTCTGTTACTAGATCTACAATAGGTTAGTAACTTTCAAATTTCCACATGAATTAGCATGATGTAGTTAGAATTGAACTTGTGGTTAGGATCTAGACAAGATGTAGATCATTTTAGGATCAACTTGGAAGCAATTGGTGATGTTTGATCATGAGGTATCATTTCTGTTTGGACACGAGTTGATCTGATCTTAAGGCTATAACATGATTTGGATAGATCAGGATGAATTAGGAAGCATGAGGATGATTTCTATACTATTAGTTTTGAAAATTGTGCTGATCAAATTGGATGTGTTTTCTGAATATTGCTTCGAATTTTAAAATCCATGGAGATTTAGAACATATGAATAGGAGATTTGAATTCCTGTTGAAATTCTGGAGAGATTGATGTAAGGAGTGGTGATGTTTGACCACCTGCAACTACTTGCTCACCGGAGAAGACGACCGGAGTCTTCTCCGGCCACCGTCCCTGATCTCCACCTGGCTAGCCTGAATTTTGGAGAAGATGAGTCCATAGCCATCAGATCTTGCTTTTGACCTTGACTAGACCACAGATCCAATGGCCACAACTTAAAGTTTTTGTTGACTTCTGAGGATCAAAACGCAGGCGTTTCACTTAATGCGCTGGCAAGCTCTAGTGCATTGGATCAGCTGACTGGTCTCCTCATCTTTTGGCTCATGTTTTATTCTGAGTTTTGATTTTCTTTTATTCATTTTTATTATTTTAAATGCTTTATTGATTCAAAAAATCATAATAAATTTATTCTTGATCCAGAAATTATTTTAAAAATATCTCCATGATCTTGAGAGAATTTGTGATTTTCTGAAATCAATAAAATGCATTTTCATGCATTTTTCAATTTAATTTGATTTTTCTTATTTTTGTTAATTCCTTTAATTTTGCATATTTGACCATCTGTTTTGTTGAATTTTGTTCTTCCAATTGGTGATGAGTTTGACTTTGATTTTTTTGTATGTTTTAGGGTAGATATTCATGTTCCCTTAGGAATTTTATTAGAATTTTAAAATTTTTTTTTCTATTTTAGTTGTATTTTGCAAGTTGATTGTGCTTGTGTTGTTCTCTCTTGAGTGCCTTTGCTTGTTTGGCTTGGTTAGTGACTTTGGGGCTGGTTTTGTTTGGATTCCTTTTTGAGAGGTCTTCTGGACTTGGTATAGATGTTATGGCTTGAAGAATGGATCTTGGAGTTGAAGTTTCCTTTTCTTTTAGGAGTTGTTTTAGGAGCTTAGGAAATTAGGGTTTTAGGGAGAGCCATTAGAGCTAGTTTTGATTCCTTCATTAAACATAGAATGCATTGTGTGCTTCTATTTCATCCAATGACATGAAGTCCTCCTAGGGAAACTCCATCTATCCTTTGGAGGGATGTGTGGTATGCCCATAGTTGAGTAGAACTTTGAGGATACCTTTCCATTTCAATGTTGGTGCTTGATGATTTCCTTTGGTTTCCATTGGGTTCTCAACATTGCAACCTTGATCTTGGTGATTGTTCCTCTGCTTGGAGTGTGCTTGCTAGATCTTGAAGATGAAGTTTGATGAAGCTTGAAGATATGAGCTAGCTTGAAGATGAAGTCTTGCTGTCAACTTTGCTGTCTTTTCAACTGTGCTGTTTAGAGCTGGAAGTTGTTGTCTGCCGTAGGAGTTTACTGCTGCTGCTTGAGCTGCCTCCTCTGTATCTTTTGTTTTTATCTGTATTGTCTGTTTGCTTGTGTTGATTACCTTTAGGTTTGAGGTGGAGCTTGTCTCCTCTTGCCTGTTGTTTTCTTCCTTGCCTCTCTTATACTGTTGCATAGCATACATTTTACTGTTTATTATTTACTGCCTGCTTTCTTTTGCTGTTTCCCCTAGGATCTTTGATTTCCTCTGTGCAAGAGGGAATTATGACAGACATTAGGTTTTTGATCCATGCATGATAACTGTAGGTAGATTCCCCTTTCAACCATAGTTTTAGGGTGTCTTTCTTTTCTCATCTCAAAACAATTCAAAAACACAGTAATAAGGTTAATTGAAGTCGTGCGTTACGAGCCTTAAGCTATTTGGGAAAAGGTTAGTGGAAGGTCTCTCTCCAGTAATCTGGATGTTAGTGTGGCACCCTTTGGGTGACATACGAAGCGTTCACTCCTAGGTCATAGTCTCTAGTGCGACTGAGATTGCGAACATCCTAAAAAACAGTTCTTTTCGTAAAAAAACTCAAACAAACATTCAAACTCTGTTTTTGTCCTCTTGGACCCTTAATCAGGAAAACCCTTTTCAGAAGGAGATAAAAAACTGTCAGACAAACTTGTGTCTTCCGTAGCCCGAACTACGTTTGCTCTGATCTTTCATGCCGTATGAAAGTACGTAGGCACGAGATGCGATATCTCGGCGAGCAACCTTTTCCCCTTAACCCGTAGTTAGGTGAACTACGTTGACTCTGATTTCTCGTTCCAGACGGGAATACGTAGGCATAAAGTGCGATACTTTGCCGAGTCATTTTCTTTTCTTTTTTAACCCAGACCTGTAGAGTAGATAGAATAACACACCCTTAGATAGAAAACAAGTGTGGATCCCGTCGAGTACGACGGACGTGAGGGGTACTAATACCTTCCCTTTGCGTAACCGACTCTCGAATCCAGGATTTGGTTGCGATGACCATTCCTTTCCTTCTTTGCGTTAGGTTTACTCTAAGCGTTTCCTTTCCCTCTTGTGGGATAAATAACGCACGGTGGCGACTCTTCTGTCATAGCCGGCGCCGATTTTCGTAGTAGCGACAACTGGCGACTCTGCTGGGGACTGCAGTGGTTCCCTATGCGAGTCAATTCTAGCGCCTGTTTTCCCGTCTGGGGTTTTGTGCGTATTTATCTTTCTGTCTTTACTTTCAGTACTGTATATTATTGTTATTGTGCTGTGGGTATAGGGTTAGTTTGAGAGATAAGCCGGACCTGGGCTTGAGTGCACATAGACTTAGAAGTAGAGAGTAGTGGTTAGCCTGCTTGCTTTGCTCGCACCAGCTAGCTACGAAATTTACGCTCAGACGAGATTCTCTTTGATGGCTTCTTGCCTGGCCCTTTGGGCTTGATAGGTTGTTGGATTTGAGGGTTGTCGACTCTGGGGACCTATCATTTGGGATTCGGCTAAGTGAGACCTCTTCAAGGGTTGATGATGCCACACCTTCTGGGTATCGTATCATCGCTCTTGAAAGTCTGTGACGCTGATGACCGCATAGGATGTTGTACCTCGTCTGCGAGTTAAGTACATACCTGTGAGGGCTAGGTGGGTCTTTTTGCAGGAAAACTCTGGCCTCAGAATACCTGGTTTGTCTCTGTCAGTGAGATTTGGTTGTGAGGGTTCTTTTGTGGTCGGTTTGGTTTGAGGAGAAGATCTGATAGTTCTGAAGCTGCAGTAAAGCACAACACAGTTCTTCATCATTGCACTTGATCCCCTGTTGCATATGCATCTGCATTTTCATGTTTGCATTTCATTAACGTGTATTTATGTTGCAGGTGTGTTTTTCCCCTCAGGTTCTAGTGTTCTTCTTACAAGACGTGGAGTCCATGAAGAGAACAGTTGCTTATAGGTTGCCTTCTCCAGATATCAGTTCTTTATTGCAGTTGGTTGCTCTAGCATTTCAGAGAGTGAGGGCTGAGTTTAGAGGGTCTTATGGGAAGCTGCTCAGTTTGTTGTGCAGACCTTCTGTGTTTGAGATGACTGGATTGTATACCTTGATGCAGTTTTACGAGCCTCAGCTGAGATGCTTTTTGTTCCCTGATTTTATTCTGGCTCCTACTCTGGAGGAGTATTCTGATATGCTGGGAGTTCCTGTGTTAGATCAGATGCCTTTTATTCACGAGGATACTGAGCCTGAGTTGGCTAAGCTTGCTGAGATTGTCAGTTTAGATGCTTCTGAGTTCCCCGGAGGTTTGGTCAAGCTGAATGGAGCTTATGGTTTTCATATTTCTTGTTTGGTTGAGAAGGCTATGCAATGTGCGAAGGATGGATGTTGGATTGTCTTCAACGCTATTCTGGCTGTTTGCATTTATGGAATTGTATTGTTCCCTAACCTGCCTGATTTTGTTGATTCAGATGCTTTCTTTATTCTTGCCTCGAAGAATCCAGTGCCTACTCTCTTGGGTGACGTTTATCATTCTATTCACTATAAGAATGAAAAACGTCGGGGAAAGAATATTTCTTGCTGTGTGTCTCTTCTATATAGGTGGTTTCAGGGACATCTTCCTAAGACGGGACCTTTTGTTGATACTGCTGGTACTTTAGATTGGTCTTCCAGATTGATGGGATTGTGTGTTGAGAACATTGTTTGGTTTGATCGGAACCTGCTCGGAGTGGATATTATATATAGTTGCAGTGGCTTTCCGAACGTTCCTTTGATTGGACGGAAAGGTTGTATTAACTATAACCCTTCTTTGCTTGTGAGACGATTTGGCTATGCTTTGAGGGACTCTCTGGTTCAAGATGAGATACAGGAATCTCTGTATCTCACAGGTTTATTAGATGGAGATGTTTTGGTCAGATTGAGGCGTGCTTGGGGTAATATTCACACAAGAGGAAAGACATTGCTTAGTAAAAGTGACAGTCGAGCTTATAATCCTTATCAGCTCTGGATTCATGAGAGAGTTAGGACTTCTTTGATGCCATATCCTGCTGCAGAACCTTTGTATCTTCCGATGATTGAGGAACCTACTTCAGTAGAGGTTGAGAAATATAACAAGCTGATGGCTGAGAAGGAAGAGTTGCAAAGAGAAAATGAAGAGTTAGAGAAAGAGATTTTCCAGCTTCGGCATGAGAAGAGTGAGGCAACCTTCACTTTGAAGAAGCAGACTGAGATGATTAATAGGTTGGGTTCAGATTTGACCGAAGAAACCAGCAAAAGAGAGAAAGTAGGAGTAACCCTGAATGGTGTTAGTAGTGTACTTGCTACTAAGAAAGAACTTCTGAACAAGGCGTATTCTCGACTTTCCAAATGGGAACTTTTGTGGAATGCCAGGCTTACTAGCCGGAAGGAGCGTGAAGAAGAATTGAAGCTTCAGATTTCCCAGTTAGAGGAGCAGCTCAGTGTTAAGGATGCAAAGATTGCTGAAGAGGTATCTCTTAGACGTGACGCTGAGTCTAGAGTGAGCAACATGGTTCAAGAGACTAGGGGTGGTGAATTGAAGGTTGGCTCTAAGAGATGCAGGGTTGATGAGTGTTCTGGCAAGGGAGCCTGTGAAGAGGACGCCAAAAAGCTGAGATGCACTGTTGCGCGGCATGCATTACTGATACAGGAGCTAATCTCCAGACTAGGTTATTCGGAGACGTTGAGGATATTGGAAGATGTCAGGGCACGCCATTTGGCCTGATTTATCTTTGCTTTGCTCTTGTTATTTGTACTTGTATTTTGACCATCGCCAGGCTTGTTGGCCGAGGTTTTTTTTCAGTTGTATTCAGTTGTATCTTTGTACTCTGCCTCTTGGCATTTGTTTATGTATGAGGTTTCTGATCCTGCGTTTGCTTACTTGGGACTCCATTGTCGTTATGGCTTTTTCTCCGGAACTAGAATCGAGGGGGGAAATTAACCTGTTGCACATTTACACGTGTGCATTTGCATATTCATATTGCATGGTAGGTACATTTTGGAGCTCGAATCTTATCTCCTGCATCTTACAGGTTGTTTCAAGATTGACGAACAGAGAATTCACCGGTACGCTACAAGAAGCAACAGTAAGAAGATCATGGATCAAGTACAGTCTGAGATGCAGGAGATCCGGGATAGGTTGGCCCAATTCATGCAGACAATAGAGGTTGTGGCTAAAGGCCAGGAACATCTTCAAACTCTGGTGCAACCGCTGCTGGCACGAGCGGCTGGTAATACTGAATACAACTCTGCTCATGTTGAGACTCCTCGTAGGGAGGAGGTGATACCAAATGCTGGTGAGACTGGTACTGGCAACGGCAACGGCAACGCTGGTAACAGAAATGTTGATAATGTTAATGGGAACGTGGAGACTAACAGGAATGTTTGTATCAATACCGGTTTTGGTGAAAACAATCAGGGTCTTGGCTTTGGCAATCGGGATGGCAATGATGGTTTCAATAATCAGGGCCTTGGCAACGGAGGGTTTGGTGATAACAATCAAGGTTATGGTAATAATGGCTACGGTAATGTTGGGTTTGGCAATGTGAATACCACTGGTGCTGGGATGGGTCCTTTCAATACTGGTTTTGGGACAGTGGCTACTAATTAAGAGCTTGGCAATCTGAGATATGACCCCAGGTTCTTCCAAAGTGGTCATGGTCAAGGTCGTAATGCTGCTTATGACGGATATGGTAATGAGGGTCCGTACTGGAATAGAGATCGTCAGGAAGATGCCTTTTCTGGGCAAGGTATGGGTTTTGAAGGTCCCACTGATAGTGATCGGAGGATTAAAATGCTGGAGGAACATATGAGAGGTATAGCCAATCAAAATTCAGCAGGTTTGGACATGGCTACCATGGGGCTGGTTCCTGGGCTGAGAGTGCCATTGAAGTTCAAAGCTCCCACTTTCGATAAATATAAAGGGGATACATGCCCACGGGTTCATGTGCGTTAATATTACCGGAGGATGTCTGCGTACTCTGATGATGAGAAGATGCTTATGCATTTTTTCCAAGATAGTTTGTCAGGACCATCGCTGGAATGGTACATGGGACTAGAGCCTGCATAGGTCGGAAGTTGGAAAGAATTGGCGGGTGCTTTCAACAAACATTACCAATACAATAGTGACCTTGCACCAAATAGGGTCCAGCTTCAAATTCTTTCACAGAAGAATGGGGAAAGTTTCAAGGAGTATGCTCTGTGTTGGCGCGATCTGGCGGCAAGAGTCCACCCCCCTATGGTGGAAAGGGAATTGATTGATATTTTTGTGGGAACATTCTCTGGGATGTATTATGATAAATTGCTCAATTTCTCGATGGGTAGCTTCTCTGACATGATACTCATGGGGGAACGAATTGAAAATGGCATCACAATTGGTAAGATTCAAGCCGGTGAATCGACCTCAGCTGGAGGTGCAAAAAAGGTCTTTGGTGGTAAAAGACAAGGAGACGCCAGTGCAGTGTATGGTGGTCGAGGACGAGGTAGAGGTAGGAATCAGTATATTCAACAACAGGTTGCTAGTGTGACGATCCCTATACCTCAACAACGACAACAACCACAACAACAGCAGCAGAAACAACAAAGGTATAATCCTGCTCAGAGAAGGATCCAGAATGGGAAGCCGAAGAGGGTATTTGATACACCTCCGTCAACGTATGTAGAGCTGCTTCAGACACTATTAAGTTTGAATCTGGTTGAGAAGAGAACGTTGGACCCACCCACATGAGCGCTTCCTTACGGGTATGGTACTAGTAAGTAGTGTGAATTTCATTTCGGGGCACCCGGACATGATATCGAGAGTTGTCATGCTTTTAAGCACAAAGTCCAAGATTTGATTGATAGTAAAGTCATCAACTTCAGTAATGATGGTCCCAATATTGTACATAAACCAATGCCGAATCATGGAGCGAATGTTGTTTTGACAGAGGAGGATTTGGATTTGGTTATGGACGTAAATGACCTGAAGACGCCTTTAAGCTATGTTAAAAGTAGATTGTTGAAAGGAGGGGTCTTCCCTGGATGTAATGAGTACTGTTTGGATTATTGGACCCGACCAGAGGGCTGTATTGAGTTGAAGAAAGGTATTCAGGCCATGATTGATGAGGGAACTTTGCAGTTTGACCGCACTGCCGTTGAGAAACCTGATGAGGTAACATGTGAAAAGTAGAGTGAGGTCGTAACAATTACAATTCCACGAAAGACTATTACAATATCAGCGCCCGCCAAGCGGCCAACTATCACGATAACGAAAGCAGGACCCGTTCCTTATGAAAGTACGAAAGCCATTCCATGGAATTATGGATTGGAGGCTTTTTGCAACGGGGAAAAGATTAATGTGGATAGCCAGCCAGCAGGGGCAGTGGGCAGTCTTGTTGAAGCGGGATGCATGACCCGAAGTGGTAGAATCTTCACTTCACCTGAAATTGAGGCTGAAAGGATCGCTAGAGGCAAAGCCAAAGTGAATGAAGGAGGACCTTCCCAGTCAAAAGAGAAAGAAACATCGGTCAAGGATGTAGAAGAGTTTATGAGGTTGATTCGTAATAGTGACTATAAGATTGTGGAGCACTTGCAGCGGACGCCCTCCAAAATTTCAATACTATCTTTGTTGCTTTGTTCCGAGGCCCATCGAAATGCCTTGTTGAAAATCTTGGACACGTCTTTTGTACCTTAGGAAGTAACTGTCAATAAGCTTGAGGGGGTACTGACGCATGTGAATGCTGGCCACAACCTGGGATTTACTGACTTTGATTTGACGCCTAGAGGTCGGGACCATAATATTGCCTTGCACATTTCAGTGGAGTGTCGGGGCACTGTTATGTCGCACGTTCTTGTAGACACCGGATCATCTTTGAATGTGTTGCCGAAGAAGGCTATGATGAAGCTAGATGTCCGAGGAATCATATGCACGCCAAGTGACTTGGTCGTTAGGGCTTTTGATGGGACCAGAAGGTCGGTGTTTGGGTCCATAACATTGCCACTCCAGGTCGGGCCGGAAGTGTTTGACACAGTGTTCTACATCATGGACATACATCCAGCTTACAACTGTTTACTTGGGCGACCATGGATACATTCTGCAGGGGCTGTGACGTCCATGCTGCATCAGAAGCTTAAATACATGGTCGGGGACAGTGTTGTTACTATTTGCGGAGAGGAGGACATTCTGGTTAGTCACCTTTCGTCATTCAAGTACATCGAAGTGGATGGGGAGATCCATGAGATGCCATGCCAAGGCTTCGAGGGGTTGCAGATCAAAGACAAGTCTCCTGTTCCTAGCAAAGGACTAGAGGTGGCCATGTCATCGTACAAAGACGCTCAGGCAGTGGTTCAGGCTAGAGAAACCAAAGGATGGGGCCAAGTCTTGGAAATTCCTGTCAAGATGGACAAGTTTGGGTTGGGGTATCACCCGACATCGTCATCTTCTGCATCAGGTGTGCCAAAGTTCAAAGGACCAGTGGTGATCACTCCAGGTGGGGTCTGTTATGAAACGATTAATGCTGTTTCCGATGCTGAAGACAGAGACAGTGACTGCGATATGGACTCGTGGATCAAGCCCGGCGTGCCAGGACAGAATCTGTGCAACTGGTCTATCCAGGAACTTGTCTCAGTGACTACAAAACAGTAATGATTTGTTTTCTCAATTATTGTATAATCATGTGTCCTACCCGGGGCATGGTGATTTTGTTTTTAGGGATACCTGCTTATGTGTGTACTTTGTTTAATCATTAATAAAGGCGTTTTTCGCATGCAAATTTTGTGATCCTTGTTTTTCCTGTTTTTGTTTAAACAATAAAATGGTAACGTGGTTATGCGCTTTGTTTGCATTATTTGAAACATTTAACCATTCTCATCCCAGGATTCATATTTCAGATGACATCGATCACGACACCGATTACGAACTTCCTATGACTCGTTTCGACTTCGAGCACCCGATATTTCAAGCATAAGAAGAGATTGTTGAGGATAGTGACTTATCAGAAGAGCTGACTCGACTTTTGAAACAAGAAGAAAGAATCATTCTGCCCCATCAGGAGGAAATTGAAATTATCAACGTGGGGTCCGAAGAGGTTGTCAGGAATATCCGGATAGGGGCTGCACTGCAAAGTGATATCAAGCAAAGTTTGATCGAGATGCTTCGAGAGTATAGTGATATCTTTGCTTGGTCTTACGAAGACATGCCTGGTTTGGATACTGATATGGTGGTTCACCGTCTGCCATTGCGTGAGGAATGTCCGTCGATTAAGCAGAAACTCAGAAGAACTCGACCAGATATGGCTGTAAAAATTAAGGAGGAAGTTCAGAAACAGTGGGATGCCGGTTTTCTGGCTGTTACAACTTATCCCTCATGGGTCGCTAATATAGTACCTGTACCAAAGAAAGATGGTAAGGTGCGGATGTGCATAGACTATCGAGATTTGAATAAGGAGAGCCCAAAGGACAACTTTCCGCTTCCTCATATTGATGTGCTGGTCGACAACACCGCTCAATTCTCCGTGGTTTCCTTCATGGACGGCTTTTCGGGTTATAATATGATAAAGATGGCGCTGGAGGATATGGAGAAAACAAATTTTATTACCCCGTGGGGAATGTTCTGCTACAAAGTGATGCCCTTTGGTTTGAAGAATGCCGGGGCAACATATCAGCGAGCTATGACAACACTCTTTCATGACATGATGCATAAAGAGATCGAAGTCTATGTTGACGATATGATTTCCAAATCCCAGATGGAGGAAGAGCATCTGGTCAATCTTCTGAAATCATTCAAGAGGCTTAGGAAATTCAGGCTGAGACTGAATCCTAACAAGTGCACCTTCGGGGTGAGATCTGGTAAGCTACTGGGGTTCATTGTTAGCGAAAAAAGAATTGAGGTTGATCCTGCTAAAATAAAAGCCATACAAGAAATGCCAACGCCGAAAACAGAAAAAGAGGTTCGTGGCTTTTTAGGGAGATTGAACTACATTGCTCGGTTCATATCTCATCTAACGGCCACGTGCGAGCCATTATTCAAGTTGTTGAAAAAACATCAGGCTGTGACCTGGAATGAAGATTGTCAAAGGGCGTTTGAAAAAATAAAAGAATATTTGCAGGAACCTCCAATATTGATACCCCCAGTAGCCGGGAGACCATTGATTATGTATTTGACGGTTCTTGAGAAAAGTATGGGTTGTATTCTCGGTCAACATGACGAGACTGGACGTAAAGAGCATGCGATTTACTACTTGAGTAAAAAGTTCACAGACTGTGAGTCCCGTTACTCAATGCTCGAAAAGACGTGTTGTGCGCTAGCCTGGGCTGCCAAACGTTTGAAGCAATACTTGTTAAATCATACAACCATGCTAATTTCAAAGATGGATCCGATCAAATACGTGTTTGAAAAGCAAGCACTTTCCGGAAGGATTGCCCGATGGCAGATGGTATTGACAGAATACGATATTTAATATGTTTCTCAAAAGGCTATTAAAGGTAGTGTTCTGTCAGAGTACCTAGCTGAGCAGCCAGTTGATGATTACCAGCGATGAGTTTTGATTTTCCTGACGAGGATATCATGTACTTATAGATGAAGGACTGTGAGGAACCGTTGCCGGATGAAGGTCCAGAGTTGGGTTCCAAATGGCAATTGATATTTGACGGTGCCGTCAATTCATATGGAAGTGGAATAGGGGCAATCATTACTACTCCCCATGGGCCGCACATCCCATTCACTGCTAAATTGACCTTTCCAGTTTCCAACAATGAGGCCGAATATGAAGCATGCATTATGGGGCTCGAAGAAGCTATTGATCTGAGAATTAAAAATCTTGATGTGTACGGAGACTCTGCTCTAGTTGTTAACCAGATCAAGGGAGAGTGGGAGACTCGTCAGCCCAATCTGATACCTTATATGAATTATGCATGAAGGTTGTTACCTTTCTTTGGCAAGGTGGAACTGCACCATGTACCACGAGCAAAAAATCAGATGGCAGACGCTCTCGCGACTTTGTCTTCGATGTATAAGGTTAACTTCTAGAATGAGGCTCCTAGGATAGTTATCTCTCGCCTTGATAGGCCCGCTTTCATATTCGCCATTGAGGAAGCTTCCGATGGCAAACCATGGTATTATGATATCCAGAATTTCCTGAAGAACCAAGAGTATCCGGCTGGGGCATCCAGTCGTGATCAGAAGACTCTTAAGAGATTGGCTGGGAATTTCTATCTGAATCCAGATGGTGTTTTATACAAGAGAAACCATGACTTGGTGTTGTTGCAGTATGTGGATGAGAAAGAGGCTAAGTTGCTCATGGAAGAAATCCACGAGGGTACATTTGGCACGCATGCCGGCGGACATGCGATGACGAGAAAGCTATTAAGAGCAGGGTATTACTGGCTAACAATGGAAACAGATTGTTTCAAATTTGCAAAGAAGTGCCATAAATGCCAGATTTACACGGACAAAATTCATGTGCCTCCGAGCCCTCTGAACGTTATCTCATCACCTTGGCCTTTTTCCAAGTGGGGAATTGATGTGATCGGGAAAATTGAGCCCACGGCATCCAACGGACATCGTTTTATCTTGGTAGCTATTGATTACTTCACCAAATGGGTTGAAGCGGCATCGTATGCTAATGTTACCAAGCAGGTGGTAGCCAGATTTATCAAGAAAGATATTATCTGTAGATATGGGTTCCCGGAGCGGATTATCACTGACAACGGCTCGAATTTGAATAACAAGATGATGAAGGAATTGTGCCAGAATTTCAAAATTGAACATCACAACTCTTCTTCTTATCGGCCCAAGATGAATGGCGCTGTTGAAGCGGCCAATAAAAACATAAAGAGGATCGTTCAAAAGATGGTTGTGACCTACAAGGACTGGCATGTGATGTTGCCTTTTGCTTTGCACAGTTATCGTACGACGGTACACACATCAATCGGGGCAACTCCTTTTTCACTGGTATATGGTATGGAGGTTGTCCTACCATTGGAGGTTGAAATTCCTTCTCTGAGGGTTTTGCGTGATGTCCAACTTGATGAGGCAGAATGGGTGAGAGATAGACTGAATCAGCTCAGTTTAATGGACGAGAAGAGACTGGATTCTCTAGCATATGGTCGGATGTATCAGAGCCGGATGAAGAAAGCTTATGATAAAAAGGTGTGTCCTCGAAGTTTTCAGACGGGTGATCTTGTGCTGAAAAAGATTCTCCCACCACAGTCGGATCATAGGGGCAAATGGACTCCCAACTATGAAGGTCCATATGTCGTGAGAAAGGTTTTCTCTGGAGGAGCCTTACTGTTGTCCACCATGGATGGCGAGGACTTCACATCCCCTGTGAACTCGGACGCAGTTAAAAAATACTTTGCTTAAATAGACCCGCTGGACAAAAAAAGAGAGTCCAGGCAAAAATGGGGCATCCCGGCGAACCATAAAAAAGGAAATAAAAGGTTCGGGCAAAAGTTAGGGATAAAATTAAAAAATGTACACCCGCGAAGTTGAAAACCTGAAAAGGGCAACTTCGCCAAAAAAGGGTATCCCGGTGAATTGAAAACCCGCAAAGGGCGGTTCACGCAAAAGTTAGGGATTTGAAAAAGCAAATGACTACGGTCCGAGTTTGATACTGCATTGCTTAGTGGTTTGGGAGTACCTGAGGGTCGTATATCCGAAACAATCTCTTCCGAAGATCGAGTATCGGGAAAGTGTCAAAGTCAGGCGAGTCATAGGAGGATCAGCTCATGGTGTTCGTCTGTACCACGTTGCCGACGTGTATACAAATTTTCTTTGTGCTTCTGTAATATTTGTATTTTTGCTTGTGCGTAACTTCCTCTTTTCAGGAGTTACATCCAGTGTACAAAATTTTGCCTATTTACAGGCCCGTTATCAATAAAGCATGTTATTCAGTACTTGATGCTTGTTCTTTACTGTTTTGTTTGTGAAAAACGCCGATGTTTTTGATGAACTTGCATGCGCATAAACTTGATGGCCCTTTCCAATAATTGCTAAAACTTCGAATTGACTGAACGAACGACATGGATACTAACCGAAATAGATCTTATTGTATAGATTTGTTTTTGTCTCGTGTGTGTTTTGTAGGGTCCTCACCTTTGGAGCAAATAGGCAGGAAAGTTATGTTCCCCAGCCGGAGTCCTGTGCCAAAGTGATGGTATCACTCCTCAGCAGATGGAAGTCACATTTTATCTCAGAAGATTTGAGATGGCACTTATCCCTATTGGATATGGGTGGTTCTCCCTAGAAGAGTATTCCCCAGGAAAGCTGCCAAAAGAGTGTCCCCAGTGGACCCGAATGTCCTCAATAGAAGGTGCATTCCCCGCAGTGAGTATGTGCACACTCAACACCCAGCATGGGTAATTCCCGCAGAGTATAACCAAGTCGTCTTTGGTTCAGAAGGATCATCCCCGCGCGGGATTGTTTCTCCTTCTCCCCAGCAGGTTGTTTTTCCTCCGACAGGATGAACATCATCAGCAAAGTTCGTAATTTCAAGCTTGTGAGCCATTCCCCAACAGGACGGTTATCCTTAGCGGAGTTGGTTGCACCGTTCCAGCATTTATTTTGTTGGAATATGTCTATGATACATGGTTATCCCCAGCGGATTGGGTTTTGTCTTCGGCATTTATTTTGTTGAAGCGCCTCTTGGCATCTTTGCATTTTGCATATATCATCATATTTGCATCTACCTAAACGCGTAGCATTTCCATGTCGTATGGAACATTACGCCATTGTCAAACATACGCATTTGGAAACATAAGCCAGGTTGGTTACCTTTTTGTTTTCAGGTGTTATCCCTTGCAGAGGAGTGGGATTCTTGCTCAGAAGGATCTTTAGATATTCAAATTCTCGGCGTGAGATAGGTGATGATATGATCGTCCCCTAACAGAGTTGCTTAGTTAAGATTCTCTTTGTCCCCGGCACGATTCTTCTCAGGTTGCTGTTACGTCAGCAGTAGAAGATTTCTTGTCTTAAACTTTTGGAGTTGTCACTAATGATTTCCCCACAGAGAAGTTTGGTTAAGTCTCTCGTATTCCCCAACAAAGTATTCTTCAAATGTATCCGTGTTGACGGAATTCGTTCCTGTGTTGACAGAGATTGTTATCCGTGTTGACGGAATTGCGCCGGTGTTGACAGAGATCGTACCCGTGCTGATGGTGATTGTTATCCGTGTTGACGGAATCGTACCTGTATTGACAATGATTATTATCCGTGTTGACGGAGTTGTTACCCGTGATTGACGGAGTTGTTCCAGTGAAATCGCCGGAGATTGTTATCCATGTTGACGGATCATACCCCATGTTGACGGTGATTGTTATCTGTGTTGACAGAATCGTACCTGTGTTGACAGTGATTTTCGTCCGTATTGACGGAATTGTTACCTGTGTTGACAGCGATTGCTACCCGTGTGGACGAAGTTATTATCCGTAATCGACGGAATTGTTCCCAGTGGAGTTGTTACGTGTGACTGACAGAGATCATTATTCCAGTTATAGGCGGAATTGTACCCATGGTGATGGAGTTTCTCCTCGTGTTGACAAAGTTTAGTTCAGTTGTGGACGGAGTTGCTCCGGGCAAAGTTGATTTGATGCCTGTGGTGTTACACAGGGGGTTGATGTTGAAATCCCAAGTTTTATCAGATGATTGATCAGTTGTTGCCGTAACAACTAGGTTCAGCACAACGAACGTTGTTCCCCAAGCAGTTTTTTTCTGTGTATTTCTGCGGTTGGTAAATTTCCGGGTTTCTTGGTATTCAACCGTCTTCTACCTCGATTGTTTGAAGGTCGTTCGCTCTTCACCCAGTCGGGTCCAAGCCGTTTGAATAGGGGCAGCTGTTGCACCCCAAAATTTGCTCAACCTTTTCTTACCTGGTTTATGTTTCATTGCATTATCATCTACATAGTTATATCATTTTCATATCGTGATATCATTCATATAGCAGGGGATCAAGTGTGTTTTTTCTCAAGAGAAGGTGGTTTGAGTGCCTAGGGGTTTAGATGTTTGAGTGTGAATCTTCTCCTAACTTCAGGATCAACTGAAGACCATCAGAGGGTTGTGAAATGTTGAATGTGAGAAGAGGATGTGTATGGAGCTCATAGAATTCCTATAGGGCCATGGGAGAGCTCAATCAAGTCATTGTGTCAAATGCAAGAACCACAGTTGAGGTGCAAACAATTAGGGTTTCATCTAGATCAATCCTAAGTCAACTGGGCAATTGAAGAGTATCAAAGGCCTACTTTTAGGTCATGGAGTTCATGAAATGATATGATGATACATTTGTGGTGTTGTGCCAAGATCAAATCAAGAAGAGTCAAGAGTGTGGGAAGTTGCTAAATTAGGGTTTCAGTGCAAAATCCCTTGTTTAGTGCCTAACTTCAAGACCACATAAGTCACGATACAAGTTTCAAATGGATCTTTGGCCAACACGAAACTTGTAAAGCATCTCAATACCTTTAATTTGAGTACTAGAAGTCCTCAAGGGGATTTATAGAACTCAAGTTATGGTCCATACAATTTACAAGTCCTCAGATGTTTCTGAAATTTGTCTGTGGAAATCATCTGACTTCAAAGCTATTTTTGACCTAGAAGGAGTTTTCACCTGAACTTTTGGAAAACATGAAAGTTGTTCCTAGTGATCTTAGCTTTCTAAATTGTACTAGGAGTCTTCCATCGGATTTGTAGAACTCAAGTTATGAGATTCACAAGTCAGGGGTATTTTGGGAAAGTGAGATTATAGGTCATTTTCAATCATAGGCCAAAATCTCCAACTTGCGCTTGTCAAATGCAATTTTGTTCAACATGAAAGTTGTTCAAAATGGAGTTTTTAGGCAAGTTAAGAGGTCATGATGGATTGATTGAGTTCATAGCAAGACTTGGTTTGGAATGGTTTGAATAAGGGAGATTTTCAAATGAATTAAGGATGGAAAATTGATTTTTTAAGTTAAAGGACCAAAACATGTCAAGTAACCACATTTTTTGAATGGAGATTGAATTTTAGACACTTTGGCATTACCAGAATTTTGAGTTTAGGTCAAGTATTGTGAGTTGTCATTTGGTTTCTTCATTTGCAAGTCACACATCAAAATCCTTTATTAATGCAATTCAAGTGCTCCTTTTGGTCTGAATGCACTCACAAGGCAATTTGCAAGTGATTAGAAGATTCTATAGCAAGCTACATGGCTAGAATAAACGACTGTCACATGGCATTTGAAGGAAAAATCAGAATTTATGAACTACTGAATTAGGCCTCATTCAAGCTTCAAAAGCCCACAAACTCACTCTATATAAGCATATCATTGATTCCATACTCAGGTTAGAGCTCATTTCGTGGTGGAAGCTGAGATTGCATTTGAAATTTCAAGGGAGCAAGTGAGAATCGGGTTTTGATTTCCAAGCTGATTCAGAGCAAATTGAAGATTGGAAACTCTTCCTAGAGCATCATTGAACGTATCTGGAGAGTTTTGAAGGGAGAATCAAGCTCTAAGCATCTCTGTTACTAGATCTACAACAGGTTAGTAACTTTCAAATTTGCACATGAATTAGCATGATATAGTTAGAATTGAACTTGTGGTTAGGATCTAAACAAGATGTAGATCATTTTAGGATCAATTTGGAAGCAATTGGTGATGTTTGATCATGAGGTATCATTTCTGTTTGGACACGAGTTGATCTGATCTTAAGGCTATAACATGATTTGGATAGATCAGGATGAACTGGGAAGCATGAGGATGATTTCTATACTATTAGTTTTGCAAATTGTGCTGATCAAATTGGATGTGTTTTCTGAATATTGCTTCGAATTTTAAAATCCATGGAGATTTAGAACATATGGATAGGAGATTTGAATTCCTGTTGAAATTCTGGAGAGATTGTTGTAAGG
Source organism: Lathyrus sativus (assembly GCA_963859935.3). Classification (NCBI taxonomy): domain Eukaryota; kingdom Viridiplantae; phylum Streptophyta; class Magnoliopsida; order Fabales; family Fabaceae; genus Lathyrus; species Lathyrus sativus. Next base: position 324,759,334 of record OZ012736.1, read on the forward strand.
AGTGGTGATGTTTGACCACCTGCAACTACCTGCTCACCGGAGAAGACGACTGGAGTCTTCTCCGGCCACCGTCCCTGATCTCCACCTGGCCAGCCTGAATTTTGGAGAAGATGAGTCCATAGCCATCAGATCTTGCTTTTGACCTTGACTAGACCACAAATCCAATGGCCACGACTTAAAGTTTTTGTTGACTTCTGAGGATCAAAATGCAGGCGTTTCACTTAATGCGCTGGCAAGCTCTAGTGCATTGGATCAGCTGACTGGTCTCCTCATCTTGTGGCTCATGTTTTATTCTGAGTTTTGATTTTCTTTTATTCATTTTTATTATTTTAAATGCTTTATTGATTCAAAAAATCATAGTAAATTCATTTTTGATCCAGAAATTATTTTAAAAATATCTCCATGATCTTGAGAGAATTTGTGATTTTCTGAAATCAATAAAATGCATTTTCATGCATTTTTCAATTTAATTTGATTTTTCTTATTTTTGTTAATTCCTTTAATTTTGCATATTTGACCATCTGTTTTGTTGAATTTTGTTCTTCCAATTGGTGATGATTTTGGCTTTGATTTTTTTGTATGTTTTAGGGTAGATATTCATGTTCCCTTAGGAATTTTATTATAATTTTACAATTTTTTTTTTCTATTTTAGTTGTATTTTGCAAGTTGATTGTGCTTGTGTTGTTCTCTCTTGAGTGCCTTTGCTTGTTTGGCTTGGTTGGTGACTTTGGGGCTGGTTTTGTTTGGATTCCTTTTTGAGAGGTCTTCTGGACTTGGTATAGATGCTATGACTTGAAGAATGGAGCTTGGAGTTGAAGTTTCCTTTTCTTTTAGGAGTTGTTTTAGGAGCTTAGGAAATTAGGGTTTTAGGGAGAGCCATTAGAGCTAGTTTTGATTCCTTCATTAAACATAGAATGCATTGTGTGCTTCTATTTCATCCAATGACATGAAGTACTCCTAGGGAAACTCCATATCTCCTTTGGAGGGATGTGTGGTATGCCCATAGTTGAGTAGAACTTTGAGGATACCTTTCCATTTAAATGTTGGTGCTTGATGATTTCCTTTGGTTTTCATTGGGTTCTCAACATTGCAACCTTGATCTTGGTGATTGTTCCTCTGCTTGGAGTGTGCTTTCTAGAGCTTGAAGATGAAGTTTGATGAAGCTTGAAGATAGGAGCTAGCTTGAAGATGAAGTCTTGCTGCAACTTTGCTGTCTTTTCAACTGTGCTGTTTAGAGCTGGAAGTTGCTGTCTGCTGTAGGAGTTTGTTGCTGCTGCTTGAGCTGCCTCCTCTGTATCTTTTGTTTTTATCTGTATTGTCTGTTTGCTTGTGTTGATTACCTTTAGGTTTGAGGTGGAGCTTGTCTCCTCTTGCCTGTTGTTTTCTCCCTTGCCTCTCTTATACTGTTGCATAGCATACATTTTACTGTTTATTGTTTACTGCTTGCTTTCTTTTGTTGTTTTCCCTAGGATCTCTGATTTCCTCTGTGCAAAAGGGAATTATGACAGACATTAGGTTTTTGACCCATACATGATAATTATAGGTAGATTCCCCTTTCAACCATAATTTTAGGGTGTCTTTCTTTTCTCATCTCAAAACAATTCAAAAACACAGTAATAAGGTTAATTGAAGTCGTGCGTTACGAGCCTTGAGCTATTTGGGAAAAGGTTAGTGGAGGGTCTCTCTCCAGTAATCTGGATGTTAGTGTGACACCCTTTGGGTGGCATACGAAGCGTTCACTCCCGGGTCATAGTCTCTAGTGCAACTGAGATTGCGAACATCCTAAAAAACAGTTCTTTTCGTAAAAAACTCAAACAAACATTCAAACTTTGTTTTTGTCCTCTTGGACCCTTAATCAGGAAAACCCTTTTCAGAAGGAGATAAAAAACTGTCAGACAAACTTGTGTCTTCCGTAGCCCGAACTACATTTTCTCTGATCACTCATGCCGTATGAAAGTACGTAGGCACGAGATGCGATATCTCGGCGAGCAACCTTTTCCCCTTAACCCGTAGTTAGGCGAACTACGTTGACTCTGATTTCTCGTTCCAGACGGGAATACATAGGCATAAAGTGCGATACTTTGCCGAGTCATTTTCTTTTCTTTTTTAACCCAGACCTGTAGAGTAGATAGAATAACACACCCTTAGATAGAAAACAAGCGTGGATCCCGTCGAGTACGACGGACATGAGGGGTGCTAATACCTTCCCCTTGCGTAATCGACTCTCGAATCCAGGATTTGGTTGCGATGACCATTCCTTTCCTTCTTTGCGTTAGGTTTACTCTAAGCGTTTCCTTTCCCTCTTGTGGGATAAATAACGCATGGTGGCGACTCTTCTGTCATAGCCGGCGCCGATTTTCGTAGTAGCGACAACTGGCGACTCTGCTGGGGACTGCAGTGGTTCCCTATGCGAGTCAATTCTAGCGCCTGTTTTCCCGTCTGGGGTTTTGTGCGTATTTATCTTTCTGTCTTTACTTTCAGTACTGTATATTATTGTTATTGTGCTGTGGGTATAGGGTTAGTTTGAGAGATAAGCCGGACCTGGGCTTGAGTGCACATAGACTTAGAAGTAGAGAGTAGTGGTTAGCCTGCTTGCTTTGCTCGCACCAGCTAGCTACGAAATTTACGCTCAGACGAGATTCTCTTTGATGGCTTCTTGCCTGGCCCTTTGGGCTTGATAGGTTGTTGGATTTGAGGGATGTCGACTCTGGGGACCTATCATTTGGGATTCGGCTAAGTGAGACCTCTTCAAGGGTTGATGATGCCACACCTTCTGGGTATCGTATCATCGCTCTTGAAAGTCTGTGACGCTGATGACCGCATAGGATGTTGTACCTCGTCTGCGAGTTAAGTACATACCTGTGAGGGCTAGGTGGGTCTTTTTGCAGGAAAACTCTGGCCTCAGAATACCTGGTTTGTCTCTGTCAGTGAGATTTGGTTGTGAGGGTTCTTTTGTGGTCGGTTTGGTTTGAGGAGAAGATCTGATAGTTCTGAAGCTGCAGTAAAGCACAACACAGTTCTTCATCATTGCACTTGATCCCCTGTTGCATATGCATCTGCATTTTCATGTTTGCATTTCATTAACGTGTATTTATGTTGCAGGTGTGTTTTTCCCCTCAGGTTCTAGTGTTCTTCTTACAAGACGTGGAGTCCATGAAGAGAACAGTTGCTTATAGGTTGCCTTCTCCAGATATCAGTTCTTTATTGCAGTTGGTTGCTCTAGCATTTCAGAGAGTGAGGGCTGAGTTTAGAGGGTCTTATGGGAAGCTGCTCAGTTTGTTGTGCAGACCTTCTGTGTTTGAGATGACTGGATTGTATACCTTGATGCAGTTTTACGAGCCTCAGCTGAGATGCTTTTTGTTCCCTGATTTTATTCTGGCTCCTACTCTGGAGGAGTATTCTGATATGCTGGGAGTTCCTGTGTTAGATCAGATGCCTTTTATTCACGAGGATACTGAGCCTGAGTTGGCTAAGCTTGCTGAGATTGTCAGTTTAGATGCTTCTGAGTTCCCCGGAGGTTTGGTCAAGCTGAATGGAGCTTATGGTTTTCATATTTCTTGTTTGGTTGAGAAGGCTATGCAATGTGCGAAGGATGGATGTTGGATTGTCTTCAACGCTATTCTGGCTGTTTGCATTTATGGAATTGTATTGTTCCCTAACCTGCCTGATTTTGTTGATTCAGATGCTTTCTTTATTCTTGCCTCGAAGAATCCAGTGCCTACTCTCTTGGGTGACGTTTATCATTCTATTCACTATAAGAATGAAAAACGTCGGGGAAAGAATATTTCTTGCTGTGTGTCTCTTCTATATAGGTGGTTTCAGGGACATCTTCCTAAGACGGGACCTTTTGTTGATACTGCTGGTACTTTAGATTGGTCTTCCAGATTGATGGGATTGTGTGTTGAGAACATTGTTTGGTTTGATCGGAACCTGCTCGGAGTGGATATTATATATAGTTGCAGTGGCTTTCCGAACGTTCCTTTGATTGGACGGAAAGGTTGTATTAACTATAACCCTTCTTTGCTTGTGAGACAATTTGGCTATGCTTTGAGGGACTCTCTGGTTCAAGATGAGATACAGGAATCTCTGTATCTCACAGGTTTATTAGATGGAGATGTTTTGGTCAGATTGAGGCGTGCTTGGGGTAATATTCACACAAGAGGAAAGACATTGCTTAGTAAAAGTGACAGTCGAGCTTATAATCCTTATCGGCTCTGGATTCATGAGAGAGTTAGGACTTCTTTGATGCCATATCCTGCTGCAGAACCTTTGTATCTTCCGATGATTGAGGAACCTACTTCAGTAGAGGTTGAGAAATATAACAAGCTGATGGCTGAGAAGGAAGAGTTGCAAAGAGAAAATGAAGAGTTAGAGAAAGAGATTTTCCAGCTTCGGCATGAGAAGAGTGAGGCAACCTTCACTTTGAAGAAGCAGACTGAGATGATTAATAGGTTGGGTTCAGATTTGACCGAAGAAACCAGCAAAAGAGAGAAAGTAGGAGTAACCCTGAATGGTGTTAGTAGTGTACTTGCTACTAAGAAAGAACTTCTGAACAAGGCGTATTCTCGACTTTCCAAATGGGAACTTTTGTGGAATGCCAGGCTTACTAGCCGGAAGGAGCGTGAAGAAGAATTGAAGCTTCAGATTTCCCAGTTAGAGGAGCAGCTCAGTGTTAAGGATGCAAAGATTGCTGAAGAGGTATCTCTTAGACGTGACGCTGAGTCTAGAGTGAGCAACATGGTTCAAGAGACTAGGGGTGGTGAATTGAAGGTTGGCTCTAAGAGATGCAGGGTTGATGAGTGTTCTGGCAAGGGAGCCTGTGAAGAGGACGCCAAAAAGCTGAGATGCACTGTTGCGCGGCATGCATTACTGATACAGGAGCTAATCTCCAGACTAGGTTATTCGGAGACGTTGAGGATATTGGAAGATGTCAGGGCACGCCATTTGGCCTGATTTATCTTTGCTTTGCTCTTGTTATTTGTACTTGTATTTTGACCATCGCCAGGCTTGTTGGCCGAGGTTTTTTTTCAGTTGTATTCAGTTGTATCTTTGTACTCTGCCTCTTGGCATTTGTTTATGTATGAGGTTTCTGATCCTGCGTTTGCTTACTTGGGACTCCATTGTCGTTATGGCTTTTTCTCCGGAACTAGAATCGAGGGGGGAAATTAACCTGTTGCACATTTACACGTGTGCATTTGCATATTCATATTGCATGGTAGGTACATTTTGGAGCTCGAATCTTATCTCCTGCATCTTACAGGTTGTTTCAAGATTGACGAACAGAGAATTCACCGGTATGCTACAAGAAGCAACAGTAAGAAGATCATGGATCAAGTACAGTCTGAGATGCAGGAGATCCGGGATAGGTTGGCCCAATTCATGCAGACAATAGAGGTTGTGGCTAAAGGCCAGGAACATCTTCAAACTCTGGTGCAACCGCTGCTGGCACGAGCGGCTGGTAATACTGAATACAACTCTGCTCATGTTGAGACTCCTCGCAGGGAGGAGGTGATACCAAATGCTGGTGAGACTGGTACTGGCAACGGCAACGGCAACGCTGGTAACAGAAATGTTGATAATGTTAATGGGAACGTGGAGACTAACAGGAATGTTTGTATCAATACCGGTTTTGGTGAAAACAATCAGGGTCTTGGCTTTGGCAATCGGGATGGCAATGATGGTTTCAATAATCAGGGCCTTGGCAACGGAGGGTTTGGTGATAACAATCAAGGTTATGGTAATAATGGCTACGGTAATGTTGGGTTTGGCAATGTGAATACCACTGGTGCTGGGATGGGTCCTTTCAATACTGGTTTTGGGACAGTGGCTACTAATTAAGAGCTTGGCAATCTGAGATATGACCCCAGGTTCTTCCAAAGTGGTCATGGTCAGGGTCGTAATGCTGCTTATGACGGATATGGTAATGAGGGTCCGTACTGGAATAGAGATCGTCAGGAAGATGCCTTTTCTGGGCAAGGTATGGGTTTTGAAGGTCCCACTGATAGTGATCGGAGGATTAAAATGCTGGAGGAACATATGAGAGGTATAGCCAATCAAAATTCAGCAGGTTTGGACATGGCTACCATGGGGCTGGTTCCTGGGCTGAGAGTGCCATTGAAGTTCAAAGCTCCCACTTTCGATAAATATAAAGGGGATACATGCCCACGGGTTCATGTGCGTTAATATTACCGGAGGATGTCTGCGTACTCTGATGATGAGAAGATGCTTATGCATTTTTTCCAAGATAGTTTGTCAGGACCATCGCTGGAATGGTACATGGGACTAGAGCCTGCACAGGTCGGAAGTTGGAAAGAATTGGCGGGTGCTTTCAACAAACATTACCAATACAATAGTGACCTTGCACCAAATAGGGTCCAGCTTCAAAGTCTTTCACAGAAGAATGGGGAAAGTTTCAAGGAGTATGCTCTGTGTTGGCGCGATCTGGCGGCAAGAGTCCACCCCCCTATGGTGGAAAGGGAATTGATTGATATTTTTGTGGGAACATTCTCTGGGATGTATTATGATAAATTGCTCAATTTCTCGATGGGTAGCTTCTCTGACATGATACTCATGGGGGAACGAATTGAAAATGGCATCACAATTGGTAAGATTCAAGCCGGTGAATCGACCTCAGCTGGAGGTGCAAAAAAGGTCTTTGGTGGTAAAAGACAAGGAGACGCCAGTGCAGTGTATGGTGGTCGAGGACGAGGTAGAGGTAGGAATCAGTATATTCAACAACAGGTTGCTAGTGTGACGATCCCTATACCTCAACAACGACAACAACCACAACAACAGCAGCAGAAACAACAAAGGTATAATCCTGCTCAGAGAAGGATCCAGAATGGGAAGCCGAAGAGGGTATTTGATACACCTCCGTCAACGTATGTAGAGCTGCTTCAGACACTATTAAGTTTGAATCTGGTTGAGAAGAGAACGTTGGACCCACCCACATGAGCGCTTCCTTACGGGTATGGTACTAGTAAGTAGTGTGAATTTCATTTCGGGGCACCCGGACATGATATCGAGAGTTGTCATGCTTTTAAGCACAAAGTCCAAGATTTGATTGATAGTAAAGTCATCAACTTCAGTAATGATGGTCCCAATATTGTACATAAACCAATGCCGAATCATGGAGCGAATGTTGTTTTGACAGAGGAGGATTTGGATTTGGTTATGGACGTAAATGACCTGAAGACGCCTTTAAGCTATGTTAAAAGTAGATTGTTGAAAGGAGGGGTCTTCCCTGGATGTAATGAGTACTGTTTGGATTATTGGACCCGACCAGAGGGCTGTATTGAGTTGAAGAAAGGTATTCAGGCCATGATTGATGAGGGAACTTTGCAGTTTGACCGCACTGCCGTTGAGAAACCTGATGAGGTAACATGTGAAAAGTAGAGTGAGGTCGTAACAATTACAATTCCACGAAAGACTATTACAATATCAGCGCCCGCCAAGCGGCCAACTATCACGATAACGAAAGCAGGACCCGTTCCTTATGAAAGTACGAAAGCCATTCCATGGAATTATGGATTGGAGGCTTTTTGCAACGGGGAAAAGATTAATGTGGATAGCCAGCCAGCAGGGGCAGTGGGCAGTCTTGTTGAAGCGGGATGCATGACCCGAAGTGGTAGAATCTTCACTTCACCTGAAATTGAGGCTGAAAGGATCGCTAGAGGCAAAGCCAAAGTGAATGAAGGAGGACCTTCCCAGTCAAAAGAGAAAGAAACATCGGTCAAGGATGTAGAAGAGTTTATGAGGTTGATTCGTAATAGTGACTATAAGATTGTGGAGCACTTGCAGCGGACGCCCTCCAAAATTTCAATACTATCTTTGTTGCTTTGTTCCGAGGCCCATCGAAATGCCTTGTTGAAAATCTTGGACACGTCTTTTGTACCTTAGGAAGTAACTGTCAATAAGCTTGAGGGGGTACTGACGCATGTGAATGCTGGCCACAACCTGGGATTTACTGACTTTGATTTGACGCCTAGAGGTCGGGACCATAATATTGCCTTGCACATTTCAGTGGAGTGTCGGGGCACTGTTATGTCGCACGTTCTTGTAGACACCGGATCATCTTTGAATGTGTTGCCGAAGAAGGCTATGATGAAGCTAGATGTCCGAGGAATCATATGCACGCCAAGTGACTTGGTCGTTAGGGCTTTTGATGGGACCAGAAGGTCGGTGTTTGGGTCCATAACATTGCCACTCCAGGTCGGGCCGGAAGTGTTTGACACAGTGTTCTACATCATGGACATACATCCAGCTTACAACTGTTTACTTGGGCGACCATGGATACATTCTGCAGGGGCTGTGACGTCCATGCTGCATCAGAAGCTTAAATACATGGTCGGGGACAGTGTTGTTACTATTTGCGGAGAGGAGGACATTCTGGTTAGTCACCTTTCGTCATTCAAGTACATCGAAGTGGATGGGGAGATCCATGAGATGCCATGCCAAGGCTTCGAGGGGTTGCAGATCAAAGACAAGTCTCCTGTTCCTAGCAAAGGACTAGAGGTGGCCATGTCATCGTACAAAGACGCTCAGGCAGTGGTTCAGGCTAGAGAAACCAAAGGATGGGGCCAAGTCTTGGAAATTCCTGTCAAGATGGACAAGTTTGGGTTGGGGTATCACCCGACATCGTCATCTTCTGCATCAGGTGTGCCAAAGTTCAAAGGACCAGTGGTGATCACTCCAGGTGGGGTCTGTTATGAAACGATTAATGCTGTTTCCGATGCTGAAGACAGAGACAGTGACTGCGATATGGACTCGTGGATCAAGCCCGGCGTGCCAGGACAGAATCTGTGCAACTGGTCTATCCAGGAACTTGTCTCAGTGACTACAAAACAGTAATGATTTGTTTTCTCAATTATTGTATAATCATGTGTCCTACCCGGGGCATGGTGATTTTGTTTTTAGGGATACCTGCTTATGTGTGTACTTTGTTTAATCATTAATAAAGGCGTTTTTCGCATGCAAATTTTGTGATCCTTGTTTTTCCTGTTTTTGTTTAAACAATAAAATGGTAACGTGGTTATGCGCTTTGTTTGCATTATTTGAAACATTTAACCATTCTCATCCCAGGATTCATATTTCAGATGACATCGATCACGACACCGATTACGAACTTCCTATGACTCGTTTCGACTTCGAGCACCCGATATTTCAAGCATAAGAAGAGATTGTTGAGGATAGTGACTTATCAGAAGAGCTGACTCGACTTTTGAAACAAGAAGAAAGAATCATTCTGCCCCATCAGGAGGAAATTGAAATTATCAACGTGGGGTCCGAAGAGGTTGTCAGGAATATCCGGATAGGGGCTGCACTGCAAAGTGATATCAAGCAAAGTTTGATCGAGATGCTTCGAGAGTATAGTGATATCTTTGCTTGGTCTTACGAAGACATGCCTGGTTTGGATACTGATATGGTGGTTCACCGTCTGCCATTGCGTGAGGAATGTCCGTCGATTAAGCAGAAACTCAGAAGAACTCGACCAGATATGGCTGTAAAAATTAAGGAGGAAGTTCAGAAACAGTGGGATGCCGGTTTTCTGGCTGTTACAACTTATCCCTCATGGGTCGCTAATATAGTACCTGTACCAAAGAAAGATGGTAAGGTGCGGATGTGCATAGACTATCGAGATTTGAATAAGGAGAGCCCAAAGGACAACTTTCCGCTTCCTCATATTGATGTGCTGGTCGACAACACCGCTCAATTCTCCGTGGTTTCCTTCATGGACGGCTTTTCGGGTTATAATATGATAAAGATGGCGCTGGAGGATATGGAGAAAACAAATTTTATTACCCCGTGGGGAATGTTCTGCTACAAAGTGATGCCCTTTGGTTTGAAGAATGCTGGGGCAACATATCAGCGAGCTATGACAACACTCTTTCATGACATGATGCATAAAGAGATCGAAGTCTATGTTGACGATATGATTTCCAAATCCCAGATGGAGGAAGAGCATCTGGTCAATCTTCTGAAATCATTCAAGAGGCTTAGGAAATTCAGGCTGAGACTGAATCCTAACAAGTGCACCTTCGGGGTGAGATCTGGTAAGCTACTGGGGTTCATTGTTAGCGAAAAAAGAATTGAGGTTGATCCTGCTAAAATAAAAGCCATACAAGAAATGCCAACGCCGAAAACAGAAAAAGAGGTTCGTGGCTTTTTAGGGAGATTGAACTACATTGCTCGGTTCATATCTCATCTAACGGCCACGTGCGAGCCATTATTCAAGTTGTTGAAAAAACATCAGGCTGTGACCTGGAATGAAGATTGTCAAAGGGCGTTTGAAAAAATAAAAGAATATTTGCAGGAACCTCCAATATTGATACCCCCAGTAGCCGGGAGACCATTGATTATGTATTTGACGGTTCTTGAGAAAAGTATGGGTTGTATTCTCGGTCAACATGACGAGACTGGACGTAAAGAGCATGCGATTTACTACTTGAGTAAAAAGTTCACAGACTGTGAGTCCCGTTACTCAATGCTCGAAAAGACGTGTTGTGCGCTAGCCTGGGCTGCCAAACGTTTGAAGCAATACTTGTTAAATCATACAACCATGCTAATTTCAAAGATGGATCCGATCAAATACGTGTTTGAAAAGCAAGCACTTTCCGGAAGGATTGCCCGATGGCAGATGGTATTGACAGAATACGATATTTAATATGTTTCTCAAAAGGCTATTAAAGGTAGTGTTCTGTCAGAGTACCTAGCTGAGCAGCCAGTTGATGATTACCAGCGATGAGTTTTGATTTTCCTGACGAGGATATCATGTACTTATAGATGAAGGACTGTGAGGAACCGTTGCCGGATGAAGGTCCAGAGTTGGGTTCCAAATGGCAATTGATATTTGACGGTGCCGTCAATTCATATGGAAGTGGAATAGGGGCAATCATTACTACTCCCCATGGGCCGCACATCCCATTCACTGCTAAATTGACCTTTCCAGTTTCCAACAATGAGGCCGAATATGAAGCATGCATTATGGGGCTCGAAGAAGCTATTGATCTGAGAATTAAAAATCTTGATGTGTACGGAGACTCTGCTCTAGTTGTTAACCAGATCAAGGGAGAGTGGGAGACTCGTCAGCCCAATCTGATACCTTATATGAATTATGCATGAAGGTTGTTACCTTTCTTTGGCAAGGTGGAACTGCACCATGTACCACGAGCAGAAAATCAGATGGCAGACGCTCTCGCGACTTTGTCTTCGATGTATAAGGTTAACTTCTAGAATGAGGCTCCTAGGATAGTTATCTCTCGCCTTGATAGGCCCGCTTTCATATTCGCCATTGAGGAAGCTTCCGATGGCAAACCATGGTATTATGATATCCAGAATTTCCTGAAGAACCAAGAGTATCCGGCTGGGGCATCCAGTCGTGATCAGAAGACTCTTAAGAGATTGGCTGGGAATTTCTATCTGAATCCAGATAGTGTTTTATACAAGAGAAACCATGACTTGGTGTTGTTGCAGTGTGTGGATGAGAAAGAGGCTAAGTTGCTCATGGAAGAAATCCACGAGGGTACATTTGGCACGCATGCCGGCGGACATGCGATGACGAGAAAGCTATTAAGAGCAGGGTATTACTGGCTAACAATGGAAACATATTGTTTCAAATTTGCAAAGAAGTGCCATAAATGCCAGATTTACATGGACAAAATTCATGTGCCTCCGAGCCCTCTGAACGTTATCTCATCACCTTGGCCTTTTTCCATGTGGGGAATTGATGTGATCGGGAAAATTGAGCCCACGGCATCCAACGGACATCGTTTTATCTTGGTAGCTATTGATTACTTCACCAAATGGGTTGAAGCGGCATCGTATGCTAATGTTACCAAGCAGGTGGTAGCCAGATTTATCAAGAAAGATATTATCTGTAGATATGGGTTCCCGGAGCGGATTATCACTGACAACGGCTCGAATTTGAATAACAAGATGATGAAGGAATTGTGCCAGAATTTCAAAATTGAACATCACAACTCTTCTTCTTATCGGCCCAAGATGAATGGCGCTGTTGAAGCGGCCAATAAAAACATAAAGAGGATCGTTCAAAAGATGGTTGTGACCTACAAGGACTGGCATGCGATGTTGCCTTTTGCTTTGCACAGTTATCGTACGACGGTACGCACATCAATCGGGGCAACTCCTTTTTCACTGGTATATGGTATGGAGGTTGTCCTACCATTGGAGGTTGAAATTCCTTTTCTGAGGGTTTTGCGTGATGTCCAACTTGATGAGGCAGAATGGGTGAGAGATAGACTGAATCAGCTCAGTTTAATGGACGAGAAGAGACTAGATTCTCTAGCATATGGTCGGCTGTATCAGAGCCGGATGAAGAAAGCTTATGATAAAAAGGTGTGTCCTCGAAGTTTTCAGACGGGTGATCTTGTGCTGAAAAAGATTCTCCCACCACAGTCAGATCATAGGGGCAAATGGACTCCCAACTATGAAGGTCCATATGTCGTGAGAAAGGTTTTCTCTGGAGGAGCCTTACTGTTGTCCACCATGGACGGCGAGGACTTCACATCCCCTGTGAACTCGGACGCAGTTAAAAAATACTTTGCTTAAATAGACCCGCTGGACAAAAAAAGAGAGTCCAGGCAAAAATGGGGCATCCCGGCGAACCATAAAAAAGGAAATAAAAGGTTCGGGCAAAAGTTAGGGATAAAATTAAAAAATGTACACCCGCGAAGTTGAAAACCTGAAAAGGGCAACTTCGCCAAAAAAGGGTATCCCGGTGAATTGAAAACCCGCAAAGGGCGGTTCACGCAAAAGTTAGGGATTTGAAAAAGCAAATGACTACGGTCCGAGTTTGATACTGCATTGCTTAGTGGTTTGGGAGTACCTGAGGGTCGTATATCCGAAACAATCTCTTCCGAAGATCGAGTATCGGGAAAGTGTCAAAGTCAGGCGAGTCATAGGAGGATCAGCTCATGGTGTTCGTCTGTACCACGTTGCCGACGTGTATACAAATTTTCTTTGTGCTTCTGTAATATTTGTATTTTTGCTTGTGCGTAACTTCCTCTTTTCAGGAGTTACATCCAGTGTACAAAATTTTGCCTATTTACAGGCCCGTTATCAATAAAGCATGTTATTCAGTACTTGATGCTTGTTCTTTACTGTTTTGTTTGTGAAAAACGCCGATGTTTTTGATGAACTTGCATGCGCATAAACTTGATGGCCCTTTCCAATAATTGCTAAAACTTCGAATTGACTGAACGAACGTCATGGATACTAACCGAAATAGATCTTATTGTATAGATTTGTTTTTGTCTCGTGTGTGTTTTGTAGGGTTCTCACCTTTGGAGCAAATAGGCAGGAAAGTTATGTTCCCCAGCCGGAGTCCTGTGCCAAAGTGATGGTATCACTCCTCAGCAGATGGAAGTCACATTTTATCTCAGAAGATTTGAGATGGCACTTATCCCTATTGGATATGGGTGGTTCTCCCTAGAAGAGTATTCCCCAGGAAAGCTGCCAAAAGAGTGTCCCCAGTGGACCCGAATGTCCTCAATAGAAGGTGCATTCCCCGCAGTGAGTATGTGCACACTCAACACCCAGCATGGGTAATTCCCGCAGAGTATAACCAAGTCGTCTTTGGTTCAGAAGGATCATCCCCGCGCGGGATTGTTTCTCCTTCTCCCCAGCAGGTTGTTTTTCCTCCGACAGGATGAACATCATCAGCAAAGTTCGTAATTTCAAGCTTGTGAGCCATTCCCCAACAGGACGGTTATCCTTAGCGGAGTTGGTTGCACCGTTCCAGCATTTATTTTGTTGGAATATGTCTATGATACCTGGTTATCCCCAGCGGATTGGGTTTTGTCTTCGGCATTTATTTTGTTGAAGCGCCTCTTGGCATCTTTGCATTTTGCATATATCATCATATTTGCATCTACCTAAACGCGTAGCATTTCCATGTCGTATGGAACATTACACCATTGTCAAACATACGCATTTGGAAACATAAGCCTGGTTGGTTACCTTTTTGTTTTCAGGTGTTATCCCTTGCAGAGGAGTGGGATTCTTGCTCAGAAGGATCTTTAGATATTCAAATTCTCGGCGTGAGATAGGTGATGATATGATCGTCCCCTAACAGAGTTGCTTAGTTAAGATTCTCTTTGTCCCCGGCACGATTCTTCTCAGGTTGCTGTTACGTCAGCAGTAGAAGATTTCTTGTCTTAAACTTTTGGAGTTGTCACTAATGATTTCCCCACAGAGAAGTTTGGTTAAGTCTCTCGTATTCCCCAACAAAGTATTCTTCAAATGTATCCGTGTTGACGGAATTCGTTCCTGTGTTGACAGAGATTGTTATCCGTGTTGACGGAATTGCGCCGGTGTTGACAGAGATCGTACCCGTGCTGATGGTGATTGTTATCCGTGTTGACGGAATCGTACCTGTATTGACAATGATTATTATCCGTGTTGACGGAGTTGTTACCCGTGATTGACGGAGTTGTTCCAGTGAAATCGCCGGAGATTGTTATCCATGTTGACGGATCATACCCCATGTTGACGGTGATTGTTATCTGTGTTGACAGAATCGTACCTGTGTTGACAGTGATTGTCGTCCGTATTGACGGAATTGTTACCTGTGTTGACAGCGATTGCTACCCGTGTGGACGAAGTTATTATCCGTAATCGACGGAATTGTTCCCAGTGGAGTTGTTACGTGTGACTGACAGAGATCATTATTCCAGTTATAGGCGGAATTGTACCCATGGTGATGGAGTTTCTCCTCGTGTTGACAAAGTTTAGTTCAGTTGTGGACGGAGTTGCTCCGGGCAAAGTTGATTTGATGCCTGTGGTGTTACACAGGGGGTTGATGTTGAAATCCCAAGTTTTATCAGATGATTGATCAGTTGTTGCCGTAACAACTAGGTTCAGCACAACGAACGTTGTTCCCCAAGCAGTTTTTTTCTGTGTATTTCTGCGGTTGGTAAATTTCCGGGTTTCTTGGTATTCAACCGTCTTCTACCTCGATTGTTTGAAGGTCGTTCGCTCTTCACCCAGTCGGGTCCAAGCCGTTTGAATAGGGGCAGCTGTTGCACCCCAAAATTTGCTCAACCTTTTCTTACCTGGTTTATGTTTCATTGCATTATCATCTACATAGTTATATCATTTTCATATCGTGATATCATTCATATAGCAGGGGATCAAGTGTGTTTTTTCTCAAGAGAAGGTGGTTTGAGTGCCTAGGGGTTTAGATGTTTGAGTGTGAATCTTCTCCTAACTTCAGGATCAACTGAAGACCATCAGAGGGTTGTGAAATGTTGAATGTGAGAAGAGGATGTGTATGGAGCTCATAGAATTCCTATAGGGCCATGGGAGAGCTCAATCAAGTCATTGTGTCAAATGCAAGAACCACAGTTGAGGTGCAAACAATTAGGGTTTCATCTAGATCAATCCTAAGTCAACTGGGCAATTGAAGAGTATCAAAGGCCTACTTTTAGGTCATGGAGTTCATGAAATGATATGATGATACATTTGTGGTGTTGTGCCAAGATCAAATCAAGAAGAGTCAAGAGTGTGGGAAGTTGCTAAATTAGGGTTTCAGTGCAAAATCCCTTGTTTAGTGCCTAACTTCAAGACCACATAAGTCACGATACAAGTTTCAAATGGATCTTTGGCCAACACGAAACTTGTAAAGCATCTCAATACCTTTAATTTGAGTACTAGAAGTCCTCAAGGGGATTTATAGAACTCAAGTTATGGTCCATACAATTTACAAGTCCTCAGATGTTTCTGAAATTTGTCTGTGGAAATCATCTGACTTCAAAGCTATTTTTGACCTAGAAGGAGTTTTCACCTGAACTTTTGGAAAACATGAAAGTTGTTCCTAGTGATCTTAGCTTTCTAAATTGTACTAGGAGTCTTCCATCGGATTTGTAGAACTCAAGTTATGAGATTCACAAGTCAGGGGTATTTTGGGAAAGTGAGATTATAGGTCATTTTCAATCATAGGCCAAAATCTCCAACTTGCGCTTGTCAAATGCAATTTTGTTCAACATGAAAGTTGTTCAAAATGGAGTTTTTAGGCTAGTCAAGAGGTCATGATGGATTGATTGAGTTCATAGCAAGACTTGGTTTGAAATGGTTTGAATAAGGGAGATTTTCAAATGAATTAAGGATGGAAAATTGATTTTTTAAGTTAAAGGACCAAAACATGTCAAGTAACCACATTTTTTGAATGGAGATTGAATTTTAGACACTTTGGCATTACCAGAATTTTGAGTTTAGGTCAAGTATTGTGAGTTGTCATTTGGTTTCTTCATTTGCAAGTCACACATCAAAATCCTTTACCAATGCAATTCAAGTGCTCCTTTTGGTCTGAATGCACTCACAAGGCAATTTGCAAGTGATTAGAAGATTCTATAGCAAGCTACATGGCTAGAATAAACGACTGTCACATGGCATTTGAAGGAAAAATCAGAATTTATGAACTACTGAATTAGGCCTCATTCAAGCTTCAAAAGCCCACAAACTCACTCTATATAAGCATATCATTGATTCCATACTCAGGTTAGAGCTCATTTCGTGGTGGAAGCTGAGATTGCATTTGAAATTTCAAGGGAGCAAGTGAGAATCGGGTTTTGATTTCCAAGCTGATTCAGAGCAAATTGAAGATTGGAAACTCTTCCTAGAGCATCATTGAACGTATCTGGAGAGTTTTGAAGGGAGAATCAAGCTCTAAGCATCTCTGTTACTAGATCTACAACAGGTTAGTAACTTTCAAATTTGCACATGAATTAGCATGATATAGTTAGAATTGAACTTGTGGTTAGGATCTAAACAAGATGTAGATCATTTTAGGATCAATTTGGAAGCAATTGGTGATGTTTGATCATGAGGTATCATTTCTGTTTGGACACGAGTTGATCTGATCTTAAGGCTATAACATGATTTGGATAGATCAGGATGAACTGGGAAGCATGAGGATGATTTCTATACTATTAGTTTTGCAAATTGTGCTGATCAAATTGGATGTGTTTTCTGAATATTGCTTCGAATTTTAAAATCCATGGAGATTTAGAACATATGGATAGGAGATTTGAATTCCTGTTGAAATTCTGGAGAGATTGTTGTAAGGAGTGGTGATGTTTGACCACCTGCAACTACCTGCTCACCGGAGAAGACGACTGGAGTCTTCTCCGGCCACCGTCCCTGATCTCCACCTGGCCAGCCTGAATTTTGGAGAAGATGAGTCCATAGCCATCAGATCTTGCTTTTGACCTTGACTAGACCACAAATCCAATGGCCACGACTTAAAGTTTTTGTTGACTTCTGAGGATCAAAATGCAGGCGTTTCACTTAATGCGCTGGCAAGCTCTAGTGCATTGGATCAGCTGACTGGTCTCCTCATCTTGTGGCTCATGTTTTATTCTGAGTTTTGATTTTCTTTTATTCATTTTTATTATTTTAAATGCTTTATTGATTCAAAAAATCATAGTAAATTCATTTTTGATCCAGAAATTATTTTAAAAATATCTCCATGATCTTGAGAGAATTTGTGATTTTCTGAAATCAATAAAATGCATTTTCATGCATTTTTCAATTTAATTTGATTTTTCTTATTTTTGTTAATTCCTTTAATTTTGCATATTTGACCATCTGTTTTGTTGAATTTTGTTCTTCCAATTGGTGATGATTTTGGCTTTGATTTTTTTGTATGTTTTAGGGAAGATATTCATGTTCCCTTAGGAATTTTATTATAATTTTACAATTTTTTTTTCTATTTTAGTTGTATTTTGCAAGTTGATTGTGCTTGTGTTGTTCTCTCTTGAGTGCCTTTGCTTGTTTGGCTTGGTTGGTGACTTTGGGGCTGGTTTTGTTTGGATTCCTTTTTGAGAGGTCTTCTGGACTTGGTATAGATGCTATGACTTGAAGAATGGAGCTTGGAGTTGAAGTTTCCTTTTCTTTTAGGAGTTGTTTTAGGAGCTTAGGAAATTAGGGTTTTAGGGAGAGCCATTAGAGCTAGTTTTGATTCCTTCATTAAACATAGAATGCATTGTGTGCTTCTATTTCATCCAATGACATGAAGTACTCCTAGGGAAACTCCATATCTCCTTTGGAGGGATGTGTGGTATGCCCATAGTTGAGTAGAACTTTGAGGATACCTTTCCATTTAAATGTTGGTGCTTGATGATTTCCTTTGGTTTTCATTGGGTTCTCAACATTGCAACCTTGATCTTGGTGATTGTTCCTCTGCTTGGAGTGTGCTTTCTAGAGCTTGAAGATGAAGTTTGATGAAGCTTGAAGATAGGAGCTAGCTTGAAGATGAAGTCTTGCTGCAACTTTGCTGTCTTTTCAACTGTGCTGTTTAGAGCTGGAAGTTGCTGTCTGCTGTAGGAGTTTGTTGCTGCTGCTTGAGCTGCCTCCTCTGTATCTTTTGTTTTTATCTGTATTGTCTGTTTGCTTGTGTTGATTACCTTTAGGTTTGAGGTGGAGCTTGTCTCCTCTTGCCTGTTGTTTTCTCCCTTGCCTCTCTTATACTGTTGCATAGCATACATTTTACTGTTTATTGTTTACTGCTTGCTTTCTTTTGTTGTTTCCCCTAGGATCTCTGATTTCCTCTGTGCAAAAGGGAATTATGACAGACATTAGGTTTTTGACCCATACATGATAACTATAGGTAGATTCCCCTTTCAACCATAATTTTAGGGTGTCTTTCTTTTCTCATCTCAAAACAATTCAAAAACACAGTAATAAGGTTAATTGAAGTCGTGTGTTACGAGCCTTGAGCTATTTGGGAAAAGGTTAGTGGAGGGTCTCTCTCCAGTAATCTGGATGTTAGTGTGACACCCTTTGGGTGGCATACGAAGCGTTCACTCCCGGGTCATAGTCTCTAGTGCGACTGAGATTGCGAACATCCTAAAAAACAGTTCTTTTCGTAAAAAACTCAAACAAACATTCAAACTTTGTTTTTGTCCTCTTGGACCCTTAATCAGGAAAACCCTTTTCAGAAGGAGATAAAAAACTGTCAGACAAACTTGTGTCTTCCGTAGCCCGAACTACATTTTCTCTGATCACTCATGCCGTATGAAAGTACGTAGGCACGAGATGCGATATCTCGGCGAGCAACCTTTTCCCCTTAACCCGTAGTTAGGCGAACTACGTTGACTCTGATTTCTCGTTCCAGACGGGAATACATAGGCATAAAGTGCGATACTTTGCCGAGTCATTTTCTTTTCTTTTTTAACCCAGACCTGTAGAGTAGATAGAATAACACACCCTTAGATAGAAAACAAGCGTGGATCCCGTCGAGTACGACGGACATGAGGGGTGCTAATACCTTCCCCTTGCGTAATCGACTCTCGAATCCAAGATTTGGTTGCGATGACCATTCCTTTCCCTCTTTGCGTTAGGTTTACTCTGAGCGTTTCCTTTCCCTCTTGTGGGATAAATAACGCACGGTGGCGACTCTTCTGTCATAGCTGGTGCCGATTTTCGCAATAGCGACAGCTGGCGACTCTGCTGGGGACTGCAGTGGTTCCCTATGCGAGTCAATTCTAGCACTTGTTTTCACGTCTGGGGTTTTGTGCGTATTTATCTTTCTGTCTTTACTTTCAGTACTGTATATTATTGTTATTATGCTGTGGGTAGAGGGTTAGTTTCAGAGATAAGCCGGACCTGGGCTTGAGTGCACATAGAGTTAGAAGTAGAGAGTAGTGGTTAGCCTGCTTGCTTTGCTCGCACCAGCTAGCTACGAAATTTACGCTCAGACGAGATTCTCTTTGATGGCATCTTGCCTGGCCCTTTGGGCTCGACAGGTTGTTGGATTTGAGGGTTGTCGACTCTGGGGACCTATCATTTGGGATTCGGCTAAGTGAGGCCTATTCAAGGGTTGATGATGCCACACCTTCTGGGTATCGTGTCATCGCTCTTGAAAGTTTGTGACGCTGATGACCGCATAGGATGTCGTACCTCGTCTGCGAGTTAAGTACATACCTGTGAGGGGTAGGTGGGTCTTTTTGCAGGAAAACTCTGGCCTCAGAATACCTGGTTTGTCTCTGTCAGTGAGATTTGGTTGTGAGGGTTCTTTTGTGGTCGGTTTGGTTTGAGGAGAAGATTTGATGGTTTTGAAGCTGCAGTACATCACACCACAGTTCTTCATCATTGCACTTGATCCCCTGTTGCATATGCATCTGCATTTTCATGTTTTCATTTCATTAACGTGTATTTATGTTGCAGGTGTGTTTTTCCCCTCAGGTTCTAGTGTTCTTCTTTTCCCCTCACTCGACCTGATTACCCCAAGACAAAAGAGTTGCTAGAAGAGTTTCGTGCCTGCTGTCGCACTTGATTATCTATGTAACCCTTTGTATTTTTTCTGAGCTTTGTTGTATGCTGACCATCACCAGGCTTGTTGGTAGAGGTCATGCTATTGATTCCCCATGTATTCATTGACTTTGTACTTCTGCCTTGTTGGCTCATATATATATGAGATGTTATTTTAGTGACTAGATCCAGACTTCTTGTTATCAGCACTAACACTCTGGCACTCGAATCGGGGGAAAAATCTCCCTAACATACAAACACACGTTTGCATTTGCATAAATCATTTGCATATCAGGTACCTTTAGCTGTCTCCTAACCCTCTGTTGATGCAGGTTCCAAGATTGTCGATCCGCGAATTCATCGCTACTCTACCAGAAGCAACTGCAGGAAAGCCATGGATCAGATGTAAACTGAGATGCAAGAGATGCGCGATAGGATGGTGCAGTTCATGCAGGTGATGGAAACTGTGGCCATGGGCGAGGAGCAGCTGCAGACTCTGGTGCAGCCTCTGATTGCCAAGGTTGACAGTCAGGGTGTGCTACATGGCGGAGTGGCTACTGATCCTCCTCATGGCGAGACTCTCCAAGCTGGTGATGCTGTACTAGTAGTTGTCCTCAATGCGACTGAGAATGGTAACAGAGCTGGGAACAGAAATGTGACTAGTAACGGTAATGGGCATGTGGAAACCAATAGCAATATCGGTGCTGGAAATGCTGGGTTCAATGTTGGAACCGGGAATGCCGGGTTTGGTGATGGGTGTTGGGAACACTGGTATGGGTATTGGTGTTGGCAACGCTGGTTTCGGTGGCAATCAGGGTTACGAAAATCAGGGTTACAGAAATCATGGTTACGGCAATCAGGGCTTCGGTAACACAGGTTTTGGTAATGCCAGCAATAATGGTGTTGGAATGGGTGCTCACAACGCTGGTTTCGGGCCAGGTGCTGGCAATCAGGGTTTTGGTAATATGGGGTATGGTCCCAGGATCAATAAGGTTGTTTTTGGTCCTAATACTGCTTATGCTGGGTATGACAACGGGGATTCTCACTGGGGCGAAGATCGCCAAGAAGATGCTTTCCCTCCTCCAGGCAGGGATCTTGAGATGCCCGCTGACAATGATAGAATGTTCAGGTTGTTGGAAGAACAAATGAGGAATCTTGCTAATCAAAACTCCACGGGGTTGGATGTGGCCAACATGGGATTGGTTCCTGGTTTGAGGGTGCCACTCAAGTTCAAAGCGCCCACCTTTGACAAGTATAAGGGGGATACCTGCCCACGAGTTCACGTGCGGTCTAACTATCGGAGAATGTCTGCCTACTCTGATGACGAAAAGATGCTGATGCATTTCTTCCAGGATAGCCTATCTGGACCATCATTGGAATGGTATATGGGGTTAGAGCCTACTTAGATTGGTAGCTGGAAAGAGTTGGCAAAAGCTTTTGTCAAGCATTACCAATATAACAGCAACCTTGCGCCGAACATGGCCCAACTCCAAAATCTTTCTCAGAAGAATGGCGAGAGTTTCAAAGAATACGCCCAGAGGTGGAGTGAGCTTGCAGCTAGGGTGCACCAACCCATGGTGGAGCGTGAGTTGGTGGATATGTTTGTGGGAACTTTCTCTGGGCTGTATTATGACAGGCTTATCAATTGCACGACGGGTAACTTTTCAGATTTGATACTCTTGGGAGAACGTATTGAGAATGGTGTTAAGATTGGTAAGATTCAAGCGGGAGAGTCAACCTCAGCTGGAGGTGGTAAAAAGGTTTTTGGGAACAAGAGACAGGGGGATACCAATTCAGTATACAGCTCCCGAGGAAGAGGTAGAGGGTGAAACCAATACCGTCAGCAGCAGATTGCTAGTGTGACAATTCTTGTACCTCAACATTAACATTAACAGCCACAGCAGCAACAGGGACGACATAATGCTTCTCCTCAAAGATATCAAGGTCGGGATAGGGCTGTAAAAAGGGTATTTGATGCACCTCCATTTCCGTATGCTCAGCTTCTTCCAACTTTGTTACAGCTGCAGCTTGTTGAGAAAAGGACGTTGGCTCCCTTAAAGGGCACGCCTCCTTTTGGTTATGACGTTAATGCACATTGTGAATTCCACTCCGGGGCTCCTGGTCATACCATCGAGAACTGTCATGCTTTCAAGCACAAGGTGCAAGATTTGTTAGATAGCAAAGCTATAAATTTCGGTAATGAGGCACCCAATATTGATAAGAATCTGATGCCAGCTCACGGATCTACGCAGGTGGGTGCAGTTTTGGAAGATGCCAATCTGAATCTGGTTCTGAATGTGGATGAATTGAAGACACCTCTGGGTTATGTCAAGTCAACAACAGATTGCTGAAAGGAGGAGTGTTCCCTGGTTGTGATACAAAGTGCGTTGATTGTTTGGCCCGGCCTGAGGGTTGTGATAGCCTGAGAAGAGGTATTCAAGGGCTGATTGATGAGGGTACACTGCAATTCGACCGTACTGCTGAAGAGAAGCCTGTTGAGGCAATAGCTGAAAAGCAGGGTGAGGTTGCAACAATTACGATCCCGTTTAAAACAGTCACGATATTGGCGCCTCCCAAGAGGCCGACTATCACAATAACCAAAGCTGGACCCATTCCGTATGAAAGAACTAAAGCCATCCCTTGGAATTATGGGGCGGACGTTTACTGCAATGGGGAGAAGATTAACATGGCAAGCCAGCCGGTAGGGTCAGTTGATAACCTTGCGGGGGCAGGGGGCATAACCCGCAGTGGTAGAATTTTTGCGTCGCCAGAAGTAGAAGCTGAGAGAACTTCCCGAGGGAAAGGTAAATTCAATGAAGAGGGACCTTCTCAAGAGAAGGAAAAAGAGGCTTTGACCAAAGATGTGGAAGAATTCATGAGATTAATTCGGAAGAGCGATTATAAAATTGTTGATCATTGGCAGCAGACACCTTCCAAAATCTCGATTCTGTCATTGTTACTTTGTTCTGAGGCTCACCGAAACGCTTTGCTGAAAGCTCTTGATGCTGCTTATGTACACCAGGAGATATCCGTGAATCAGCTCGAAGGAGTGATTGCGCACGTGAATGCGGGGCATGGCCTTGGCTTTACAGATTTTGATTTAACACCCAGGGGCCGCAACCATAACAGTGCGTTGCATAATTCTGTTGAGTGTAGGGGCACTGTTATGTCTCATGTCCTCGTCGACACTGGTTCATCCCTGAATGTTTTGCCCAAGAAGGCGCTATTGAAGCTAGACACCCGCGGTATAATCTGCATGCCCAGTGACTTGGTAGTGAGGGCTTTTGATGGGACTAGAAGGTCCGTGTTTGGAGAATTGACTTTGCCAATCCAGGTTGGTCTGGAAGTGTTTGACACAATGTTTTATATTATGGACATACAGCCAGCTTATAGTTGCTTGCTCATACGACCTTGGATTCACGCCGCAGGGGCTGTGACGTCTACGTTGCACCAAAAGCTTAAGTATATGGTCGATGGTAGCATTGTTACCATATGTGGTGAGGAAGACATCCTGGTTAGTCACCTGTCATCGTTCAAATATGTCGAAGTGGATGGTGAGATCCATGAGACATTGTGCCAAGCCTTTGAAGGGTTGCAGATCAGAGACAAGTCTCCTGTCATAAGCAGTGGGCCATAGGTGGCTATGTCGTCGTATAAAGAAGCCCAAGCGATAGTTCAGGCTGGGGAAACTAAAGGTTGGGGTCAAGTTCTGGAGATTCCTGTTAAGCAGGACAAGTTCGGCTTAGGGTATCGCCCGTCGTCGTCATCTTCTTCACAGAGCACTCCAAGGTTCAAAGGGCCGATTGTGTTCACTCCGGGAGGAGTCAGTTTTGAGCAGATCAATGTTGTGTCTGACAGTGAAGATGGAGATAGCGACTGTGACATGGATTCATGGATCAAGCCCAGCGAGCCAGGACAAAGCCTATGCAACTGGTCTATCCAGGACTTTATTCAAGTGACGCCTGATCAGTGCATTTTAATGTACCTTCCTCTATGTTTAGACTTAGGCATTTCTACCATTTAGTTTATTTAATTTCCTATTTTATAATGTTTTTACAATTTATTTTATTTTAAGCTTTATTTAATTTTCGTTTGTTATCTTTCAGCATTAATAGCTTTTAGTGAAAAATTTATAACTGGAGCTACAGGAATCGGATTGAGGCATTCTACCAGTCGTTGGAAAGCTAAGAAAGAGATCTACAACTTTCATGTTGCACAAAGGAGCTGATTCGGATTTCTTGAGTCTCGAATAATTCGTTGAAGTTTCTGACTTGTGACAATGTAGTTTTCCTTGCGGGCCTAGTTTAGGTTTCTGGCCCAGTTATTTTCTATTTAAAGTTGTTGTTGTGATGCAAAACAGGGACCTAGTTTATTTTTCCGAATTTTTTCCTTTGTTTTATAGTTTTCATGGAGAACTAATACCTCCGGGCAAATCCTGCTGTGTACGGTTTCAACACTTTGAGGTTATTATTATGTCAATTTACTCTGATTCCTTTCAATCCTTTTCTATGAAGTCATCTGCTTAATTTGATTACAATTGTTTGCTTAATTCAATTGTTGTTCATAGGATAGAATTGGTTAAATTCGATTGTATGCATGTTCCTAAATTTAATTGCGTATTATCGTTTGCTTAATTCGTTAATTCGTCATATTCTTAACCGTTTGCTTAATTCGGTAAACAGGAACATAATTCATTTGATGTTGATAAGCGCTTGTCTGATTAATATCATAATCGAATAGGATTGGTACCGCTTAGGGATTGATGTTATAATAACCGATGATAAGTCGGAACCCGAATCAGTAGGATTAACCGTTTTAGTTTATCTGATAATCACTTTTTTTAATCACTTTTTTTTCTTCTTATTTTATAAATCAAAACTTAAAACCCCCATAAACATTTTCTTTAGTTGGTTGAAATAATACAAGAATCCTTGTGAGAACGATATTTCGAGTCATTTGTCGCTATATTACATTTTTACAAAAATAACTCGTTTTTGATCCACGAGCGACCGCGGATCAAATTGGCGCCGTTGCCGGGAATTCTTATTAATTTTAGCCAAATGTAAAATTTTAATTTTAGAGTTTTTGTTTTTTTTGTTTTTTGTTTTTTGTTTTTGTGTGTAAATTTTCAGGGTTGCAGTACAGTGGTAAGCGTTTCAGTCTATCAGGTGAGTTTGTAAGCTATTGTTCCGATTTGCTCCAAAATTTTTCCAGAAAATCAGAAATAAATCGTTTAACAATACTCATTTAGAATAGAATTCTAAAAGATTTTGACCCTGAAAATCGCAAATTAGTTATTTTTCTATTTTATTTTATTTTTTTTCTATTTTCATATTTTCAAAAAAATCCGAAATTTTTTTTATTGACTCATTCTGATTTTATTTGATTTTTAGTTATATTTTTATAATTTTTAGATTTAATTTTATTCGGTTTTCTATTTTTCCATTCTTTTTCTTAACGGGGACATTGTTGGTATTTTTCTAATTGTTGCTGCATTGCCGAATTTGTTCTTTGTTTTATTTTCTTTGTTGATTTTCCTATTAATTTAATATGACAAATCAAATAACTCTTAAAGAACTTGTTGCCTATGATACGAACTATAATGCTTTATGTATGGAATATCCTGTTGTTAGTGTACCTTTCGAATTGGAATCTGATTTAATACACTTGTTGCCAAGGCTTAATGGACTTGCAGGTGAGGATCCGAATAAGCATATGAATGAATTCCAAATTGTATGCTCTACACCTTCTGAACCTTCATTAGAGGACCTTGTCAAGCAAATGGCTATAAATGATCTTCAGTTTCAGCAACAAACAGATTCAAGTCTTCAGGCTCTGCAGACACAGATTGAACAGTTTGCCACTATACTGAATGCCATGCAACAAGCTCAAGAATCAAACCAACTATCTGCCCAAACAGTAGTGAATCCAAAAGAGTTACCATCTGATTTAGTTGATGATATTCATCCTGAGTTGTTATCTGATTTTCCATCTTTATTAGATTATGATGATACTTACTCTTGTGATTCATGTACCGACACTAACATTTGTTCTGTTTGTGCTGAGATTAATGCTGCCGTACAGGGTGATGTTTTTCATGCAGATGAAGTTGTTTATGTAGCTAAAACTCTTAACATCACGGCTGCCCCAACCTCACCATCCATTGAACAACCTTCCCCCTTGGAGCTTAAACCACTTCATAACAATCTGAATTATGCTTATTTAGATACGGATAAAAATCTTTCAGTTATAATTTCTTGTAACCTTGATTCTTATAAAGAAAATAAGCTTTTTCAGGTTTTGAAGAAACATAAGAAGAGACTTGGATGGAGCTCGATTAAAGAGAGAAGAAAAGCAGTGAGACAACTCTTTAATCCTTTGTTATCTGATGTTGATGTTGTGGAAAAGGATATCACATTTACGTGCCCATTCGACACTTTTATTTATCGAAGATTCTTATTTGATCCTGGAATAAAAGGCGAAGGCACTAATACAAATTTCAAGGGCGATGGATGTTATCCAAAGTTATTCCCCACTTTGGAAGAGGAGACTGCAGAAAATCTCTCTTTGGGAAAGGATGCATATGTGATCACTTATCCACCTTGACTCCTCGGGTGTGTTCCTTCCTTTCTCTCACTCTTATTTTATATTTATGTTCTTTCGTTGAGGACAATGTATGCTTTAAGTGTGGGGGAGGGAACCATTTACTTTGTTTTATTTTTTTTCAATTTTATTTGTTTTGTTTTCATTTAATAAAAACATTGTTTACTCAGAAAAACACAATGCATTTTTTGAAATTTTTGGGTTGTAGATCGATTGGAGGTCAGATTGTAGAGACTTGAGAAAAATTCATAATATCGGTATCGTTTTAACACCTTGAGTCTCCAAAATATGGAAATCGATTTAGATACTTGTTATGGCTTAGTCTTGAGTTCTCGTTCTTTAATAGCTCTTAAGTAGTTTATCTAGCAGTCAGCACCATCTAAAAATCACATGCTAAGTAATTGAGCTGATGCAAATAAGTGAATGATCCCGTGCTTAATAAGAAAAAAAAAGAGAAAAAGAAAAGGACAAAAAGTGAAAAAAAAAAGAAAAGAAAAGACAAAGAAAAATGTCTAATTATGAATTGTTGAAAAAAATATGGATCACAGTCACTAACAAGCTTAGTTACCATGCGTGTGAATAGATAAAGGGCTTAATGTGATTGCACTAGAATGAAAGAGAGCAAAAAGGAGGATGAGTAAGTTAGACTTAGGCATAACGACATGATTTGGATTGGTTTGTATAGGAGGGAGTCTTATGATCGCAAAATTGCGGATTTGTGTTCTTACGATATCCTTAGTATGCAAAAGTAGTACCTATCAATGCAATCTTGACCAAAGAGGAGTTCACAGCCTAGATTGAATAGCTGAATGTTTTTGTGTTTCATGAGTTTTGACAATACTTTGCTCGGAGTGCAAAAGTTCAAGTGTGGGGGAATTTGATCAGTGCATTTTAATGTACCTTCCTCTATGTTTAGACTTAGGCATTTCTACCATTTAGTTTATTTAATTTCCTATTTTATAATGTTTTTACAATTTATTTTATTTTAAGCTTTATTTAATTTTCGTTTGTTATCTTTCAGCATTAATAGCTTTTAGTGAAAAATTCATAACTGGAGCTACAGGAATCGGATTGAGGCATTCTACCAGTCGTTGGAAAGCTAAGAAAGAGATCTACAACTTTCATGTTGCACAAAGGAGCTGATTCGGATTTCTTGAGTCTCGAATAATTCGTTGAAGTTTCTGACTTGTGACAATGTAGTTTTCCTTGCGGGCCTAGTTTAGGTTTCTGGCCCAGTTATTTTCTATTTAAAGTTGTTGTTGTGATGCAAAACAGGGACCTAGTTTATTTTTCCGAATTTTTTCCTTTGTTTTATAGTTTTCATGGAGAACTAATACCTCCGGGCAAATCCTGCTGTGTACGGTTTCAACACTTTGAGGTTATTATTATGTCAATTTACTCTGATTCCTTTCAATCCTTTTCTATGAAGTCATCTGCTTAATTTGATTACAATTGTTTGCTTAATTCAATTGTTGTTCATAGGATAGAATTGGTTAAATTCGATTGTATGCATGTTCCTAAATTTAATTGCGTATTATCGTTTGCTTAATTCGTTAATTCGTCATATTCTTAACCGTTTGCTTAATTCGGTAAACAGGAACATAATTCATTTGATGTTGATAAGCGCTTGTCTGATTAATATCATAATCGAATAGGATTGGTACCGCTTAGGGATTGATGTTATAATAACCGATGATAAGTCGGAACCCGAATCAGTAGGATTAACCGTTTTAGTTTATCTGATAATCACTTTTTTTAATCACTTTTTTTTCTTCTTATTTTATAAATCAAAACTTAAAACCCCCATAAACATTTTCTTTAGTTGGTTGAAATAATACAAGAATCCTTGTGAGAACGATATTTCGAGTCATTTGTCGCTATATTACATTTTTACAAAAATAACTCGTTTTTGATCCACGAGCGACCGCGGATCAACGCCGAAACAGAAATGCCTTGTTTTTTCGATTATTGTATAATCCTGTGTCCTACCCGGGGCATAGTGATTTTATTTCAGGGCCTACTTGTTTATGTGTATGTTTTGTTTTAATCAACACATAAAGTGGCAAAGTGGTTGTGCGCTTCGTTTGCATATCATTTGAAGCATTTAACCCTTTCTCTTGCAGGATCCATATTTCAGATGACACCGATCAAGATCTCCCTATGACTCGCTTTGACTTTGAGCACCCGATATTTCAAGCCGAAGAAGAGATTGTTGAGGACGACGACTTACCAGAAGAGCTGACTCGTCTTTTGAAACAAGAAGAGAGAATCATCTTGCCTCATCAGGAGGATATTGAGATCATTAATTTGGGTTCGGAAGAGGTTGTTAGGAATGTCCGGATAGGGGCTGCGCTGCAAAGTTATATCAAGTAGAGACTTGTCGAGATGCTTCGAGAGTATAGTGACATCTTTGCTTGGTCTTATGAAGATATGCCTGGGTTAGACACTAATATTGTGGTCCACCGCTTGCCATTGCGTGAAGACTGTCCCCCGGTCAAGCAGAAACTCAGAAAAACGAAACCAGATATGGCCGTAAAGATTAAAAAGGAAGTACAGAAACAGTGGGACGCTGGTTTCCTGGATGTTACAACTTACCCTCCTTGGGTCGCCAATATAGTACCTGTAACAAAGAAATATGGTAAGGTGCGGATGTGCATTGACTATCAGGATCTGAACAAGGTGAGCCCTAAGGACGATTTCCCGCTTCCTCATATTGACGTGTTGGTCGACAACACTGCTCAATTCTCTGTGTTTTACTTCATGGACGGCTTTTCGGGCTATAACCAAATTAAGATGGCGCCGGAGGATATTGAGAAAACAACTTTTATTACCCCGTGGGGAATGTTCTGCTACAAAGTGATGCCCTTTGGTTAGAAGAACGCTAGGGCAACATATCAGCATGCTATGACGACACTCTTTCATGACATGATGCATAAAGAGATTGAGGTCTATATTGACGATATGATTGCCAAATCCCAGGCGGAGGAAGAGCATCTGGTGAATCTTCTGAAATTGTTTGAGAGGCTTAGGAAATTCAGGCTGAGGCTGAATCCTAATAAGTGCACCTTCGGGGTGAGATCTGGTAAGCTACTGGGGTTCATTGTTAGCGAAAAAGGAATTGAGGTTGATCCTGCTAAAATAAAAGCAACACAAGAAATGCCAGCGCCAAAAACAGAGAAAGTGGTTCGTGGCTTTTTGGGGAGGTTGAACTACATTGTCCGGTTCATATCTCACCTTACTGCTACGTGTGAGCCAATGTTTAAACTGTTGAAAAAAGATCAGACAATTGTCTGGAATGAAAATTGTCAAAAAGCGTTTGAAAGGATAAAAGAATACTTGCAGGAACCTCCGGTATTGATGCCACCAGTAGCCGGAAGACCACTGATCATGTACTTGACGGTTCTTGAGAATAGTATGGGTTGTGTTCTCGGTCAACCTGACGAGACTGGACGAAAAGAGCATGTGATCTATTACCTGAGTAAAAAGTTCACAGATTGTGAATCCCGTTACTCAATGCTCGAAAAGACGTGTTGTGCACTTGCTTGGGCTGCCAAACGTCTGAGACAATCCATGCTCAATCATACAACCATGCTGATTTCGAAGATGGATCCGATCAAATACGTCTTTGAGAAGCAGGCGCTTTCAGGAAGGATTGCCCGATGGCAGATGGTACTTATAGAGTACGATATACAATATGTTTCGCAAAAGGCTATCAAGGGTAGCACGCTGTCAGAGTACCTGGCTGAGCAGCCAATTGATGATTACCAGCCGATGAAGTTTGATTTTCCTGACGAGGATATCATTTACTTAAAGATGAAAGACTGCGAGGAGTCGTTGCATGGTGAAGGTCCCGAGCCGGGTTCCCAATGGCAATTGATTTTTGACGGTGCTGTAAATTCATATGGAAGTGGAATTGGGGCAATCATCACGACTCCCCATGGGATGCACATCCCGTTCACTGCCAGACTGACATTTCCAGTTACCAATAATGAGGCTGAATATGAGGCGTGTATCATGGGTCTCGAGGAGGCTATTGATTTGAGAATTAAAAATCTTGATGTGTATGGAGACTCCGCGCTGGTCGTGAACCAGATCAAGGGAGAATGGAAGACTCGTCTGCCCAATCTGATACTGTATATGAATTATGCGAGAAGGTTGTTGCCTTTCTTTGGCAGAGTAGAGTTTCACCATGT
The DNA here is from genome assembly GCA_963859935.3 of Lathyrus sativus. Classification (NCBI taxonomy): domain Eukaryota; kingdom Viridiplantae; phylum Streptophyta; class Magnoliopsida; order Fabales; family Fabaceae; genus Lathyrus; species Lathyrus sativus. The sequence continues at coordinate 324,790,398 of OZ012736.1, forward strand.
GCCACGGGCAGAAAATCAGATGGCTGACGCTCTTGCGACATTTTCTTTGATGTACAAAGTTAACTTCTGGAATGATGCTCCCAGAATAGTTATCTCTCGCCTTGATAGGCCCGCCTTCATATTCGCCCTTGAGGAAGCTTCCGATGGCAAGCCGTGGTATTTTGATATCCAGAATTTCCTAAAGAACCAAGAGTATCCGACTGGGGCATCTAGTCGCAATAAGAAGATCTTAGGAGATTGGCTGACAACTTCTACTTGAATCCAGATGGTGTTCTATACAGGAGAAACCACAATTTGGTGCTTTTGCGATGTGTAGATGAGAAAGATGCCAATCTGCTCATGGAAGAGGTCCACGAAGGAACCTTTGGCACGCATGCCGACGGACATGCTATGTCTCGAAAGTTATTACAGGCACGGTATTATTGGTTGACGATTGAAAAAGACTGTTTCAAATTTGCAAAGAAATGCCATAAATGCCAGATTTATACATGATTCAGGTGCCGCCGAGCCCTTTGAACGTTATGGCGTCCCCGTGGCCTTTCTCCATGTGGGGCATTGATATGATTGGCAAAATTGAGCCCACCGCATCCAACAGACATCGGTTCATCTTGGTAGCTATTGATTACTTCACCAAATGGGTTGAAGCAGCGACTTACGCTAATGTTACCAAGCAAGTAGTAGCCCGATTTATCAAAAAGGACATCATTTGTCGCTACGACATTCCTGAAAGAATCATTACTGACAATGGTTTGAACCTGAATAACAAGATGATGAAGGAATTATGTCATAATTTCAAGATTGAGCATCATAATTCATCTCCCTATCGGCCCAAGATGAATGGCGTTGTCGAAGCGGCCAATAAGAACATCAAGAAGATAGTTCAGAAGATGGTTGTAACATACAAAGACTGGCACGAGATGTTGCCCTTCGCATTGCACGGTTATCGTACGACGGTACGCACATCGAACGGGGAAACACCTTTCTCACTGGTGTATGGTATGGAGGTTGTCCTACCATTAGAAGTTGAGATTCCTTCCTTGAGAGTTTTGCTCGATGTCCAACTAGATGAGGCAGAGTGGGTAAGGAATAGGCTGAATTAGCTCAGTTTGATGGATGAGAAGAGACTTGCATCTATCGCATATGGTCGGTTATACCGGAGCCGGACGAAGAAAGCTTACGACAAGAAGGTGCGCCCTCGAAGCTTTCAGACGGGCGATCTTGTGCTGAAGAAGATTCTCCCACCATAATCAGATCACAAGGACAAGTGGACTCCCAACTATGAAGGTCCATATATCGTTCGAAAGGTCTTCTCCGGAGGAGCTTTACTGTTGTCCACCATGGATGGTGAGGATTTTTCATCCCCTATGAACTCGGACGCAGTTAAAAAATACTTTGCTTAAATAGACCTGCTGGACAGAAAAAGAAAGTTCAGGCAAAAATGGGGCATCCCGGCAAACCAAAAAGAAAAAAGAAATGGTTCGGGCAAAAATTAGGGATAAAATTGAAAAGATGTACACCCGCGAAGTCGAAAACCTGAGAAGGCGACTTCGGAAAAAAAAGGGTACCCCGGTGAATCGAAAACCCGCAAAGGGAGATTCAGGCAAAAGTTATGGATTGAGAAAGCAAATGATTGCAGTTCGAGTTTGATACTGCATTGCTTAGTGGTTTGGGAGTACCTGAGGGTCGATTATCCAAGTCAATCTCTTTCAAAGACGGAGTATCGGGAAAGCGTCAGAGTCAGGCGAGTCATAGGAGGATCAGCTCATGGTGTTCGATTGTACCACGTTGCCGACATGTATACAAATTCCTTTGTACCTCTATACATATTTATATTTATTTTGTAGCTTCCTCATTTCAGGAGTTGCATCCATTGTACAAAGCTTTGCCTATTTACAGGCCCATTATCAATAAACGCATACCATTCAGTACTTGATGTTTGTTTTTTGTTTTAACTTTTACTGTTTTGTTTGTGGAAAACGCCGATGTTTTTGATAAACTTGCATGTGCATAAACTTGCAGGCCTCGGCCAATAATTGTTAAAACTTTGAATTGACTGAGCAATTGTCACGGCTATTGACCTGGATATTTTCTTTTGTATAGGGTATCTTGTCGTTGCTCATGTTTTGCAGGGTCGTTACCTTCGCAGCAAACAGCTAAGGGATCGTGTTTCCCCAGCCAGAGTCCCTTAACATAGGAGCATGCTCTAGTTGATTTTATTCCTCTCCAGCAGATGGATGTCGCATTTTTATCCCTACAAGAGTCGTATGCGAGTTAGCAAGCGGTCAGGCAGTAATGTGCATCCCCAGCGATGATCATGTGTACATGTAATCCCTAGTGAAGTCCTCACAAGGCACAACCATTTTGCCAAAGGGTTTGAAAAGTTCATCCCCGCGCAGGATGGCTTTTTCTGTTTCTCCAGCAGGTTGTCTTTCCTCCAATAGGTTGATTATCCTCTGCAGAGTTCGTAACTCCGGATTGTTAAATTATCCCCAGCAGGATTGCTTCTTCCCCCCGCGGAGTCAGTTCACCCTTTCGGCATTTATTTTGCTGGAATAATTCTGTGATACCCAGTTATCCCCAGCGGAGTTGGCTTTGTCTTCAGTATTTATTTTGCTGAAGCGGTTCTGTATCCAGCTTTTCTCTTGCGGCCTGAGCCTGCATTTGCATCATATTTACATTGGATAACAATTTACCCAAATGCGTAGCATTCCATCTTATATGGAGCATTACGCCATTTTCAAACATATGCATTTTGAAACATAAGCCAGGTTGGTTACCTCTTTGTTTTCTGGTGTTCTTCCCTGCAGGTAATTGGAATTCTTGTTCAGGGTGGTTTTCAGATATTCAAAATTCTTGGCATGAGATATGTGATGATAACGTTAGTCCTGTCATGTGTTCCCTCATCAGAGGTGCTTGATTAAGTTTCTCTTCTTCCCTGGTGGAGTTTTCTTTAAACAACTTCATAATTAGACTTTGGAGTTGTTTTCAGAAATTCCCTAGCGGAGTTTTCCTCGGGTTGCTGTCATGTCAGCATTTCAAAAGAAAGACTTCAGGAATTAGACGGTTGAGGTCAGTACTCGTCGTCAAGGTTAATGTCTGGCAGTTGACGTCAGAGTGTCCCCGGCAGAGTTCTCCTCAAGTGGCTGTTACGTCAGCATTACAATGGCTTCATAATTAGACTTTGAAGTTTTTGTCAATTCTAAACAGCTTCATAATTAGACTTTGAAGTTGTTGTCGGAAATTCATCGATAGAGTTTCCTCGAAGGCATTCAATGGCTTCATAATTAGACTATGGAGTTGTTGTCAGTTCTAAGCGGCTTCATAATTAGACCTTGAAGTTGTTGTCCGAATTTCCTCGGAAGAGTTCTGGAGGGCTTCATGATTAGACTTTGGAGTTCGAAAGAGTTTTCTTTGAATTTCCTCAGAAGAGTTCTAGAGGGCTTCATAATTAGACTTTGAAGTTGTTGCCAGATTTTCCCCCGCAGAGTTGCTTGTTCAAGTCTTCAGAGGAGTACCGCACTTTTATTTAGTGTGATGCCCATTTCTTCGGAAATGGAAGGTCAAAAGATAGTACCTTGACAATACCGCACTTTTATTTAGTGCGATGCTCGTTTCTTCGGAAATGGAAGATCTCGGATAGTACAGGGATAACTCGCTTTACGTAGCGTATGCCCGTTTCTTCGAAAATGGAAGGTCAAAAGATAGTACCTTGACAGCTCCACGCTTTTATTTAGTGCGATGCCCGTTCTTCGGAAATGGAAGACCCGGATAGTACAGGGATAACTCACTTTACGTAGCGTATGCCCGTTTCTTCGGAAATGGAAGGTCAAAAGATAGTACCTTGACAGCTCCGCGCTTTTATTTAGTGTGATGCCCATTCTTCGGAAATGGAAGATCCCAGATAGTACAGGGATAACTCGCTTTACGTAGCGTATGCCCGTTTCTTCGAAAATAGAAGGTCAAAAGATAGTACCTTGACAGCTCCGCGCTTTTATTTAGTGTGATGTCCGTTCTTCGGAAATGGAAGATCCCGGATAGTACAGGGATGACTCGCTTTATGTAGCGTATTCCCGTTTCATCGGAAATGGAAAGTCAAAAGATAGTACATTGACAGTTCCGCGCTTTTATTTAGCGCGATGCTCGTTTCTTCGGAAATGGAAGATCACGGATAGTACAGGGATGGCGCACTTGACGTAGTGCCCGCTTATTGTAGCACGTATTTGAAGATTGATTATGGATTCGACACCTGTGGCGTCACACAGGTGGTTGATGTTGAAATCAGTTTATGTACCAAATGATTGATCAGATGTTGTCGTGACAACCAGATTCAATTTTCTGGATCTTTTTCCCCAAGCGGTTTTGCAGTTTTTTCCTTCGGTTAGCAAATTTCTGGGTTCTCTGGTATTCAACTGTCTTTTACCTCGATTTTTTGAAAGTCGTTCGCTTTTCACCCAGTTGAGTCCAAGCCGATTGAATAGGGGCAGCTGTTGCACCCCAAAATTTGCCTAACCTTTTCTTACTTGGTTTATGTTTCATTGCATTAGCATATCATTGATCTAACATTTGCATTGCATAGCATTGTTCATTTGTGCAGGGGATCAAGTGTGGTTTATATCCAGAGGAGCCTATCTAGAGGTCTTATTCAAGCTTGAGAAGTCACCAAAGTCATCAGGAAGAGGGTTGTGTTCTTGAAAAGTTTAGTTGTTTGTATGGGGTAAATCTCCTAAGCTGAGGACCAATTGAAGACCATCAGTGGGTTGTGGAGCCTTGATCAAGGAGAGAGTGTATGGGTAGAGCTCATAGAGTGCCTTGGGGGTCATGGTGGAGCTCAGACAAGTCTTTATGCCAAGTGTGAAGAGCCACCGTTGAGGGTGATGCAATTAGGGTTTTCATCTGAGTAACCCTAAGTCAACTGTGCAATTTAAGAGGATCAAAGCCCAATTCTAAGTCTTTTTAATCATTAAGAGTTGTGTTGAGATACATGAGGTGATATTCCAAGATCAATCCAAGAAGAATTCAAAGTGTGAGGAGTTGCTAAATTAGGGTTCTCAGGGTAAAATCCCCTATTTAGTGCCTAACTTCAAGACCACTTATCTCAAGATACAAGTTTCATCTCCACTTTTGGCCAACATTAAACTTGTAGAGCATGTTCGTAGCTTTAATTTGAGTACTAGAAGTCCTCCATTGGATTTATAGAACTCAAGTTATGGTCCAGACAAGTTATAAGTCATCTGAGGAATGTGAAATTTGTCTGTGAAAGTTCACCAGCTTCCATGAAACGTTTGATCTAGAAGGGTGTTTCTCCTAAACTTTTGGCCAACATGAAAGTTGTAGGTCTTGATCTTAGATTTCCAAATTGTATTAGAAGTCTTCCATCTGATTTGTAGAACTCAAGTTATGAGGTTTACAAGTTAGGGGTATTTTGGGAAAGTAAGATTATAGGTCATTTGGCATTATAGGTCATTTTCACCATCTTGCAAGTTTCAAATGAAGTTTTGTTCAACACAAAACTTGCTAAAAATGATGTTTTTAGGTCAACCATGTACTCATGATGAATTGATTTTGCCTAGGGTGAGACTTGGTTTGAGAAATTTGGCAAAAGGGAGTATTTAAAGGCATTTAAGTGAAAAAATCAAGATTAATTCATTTTGTGCTCAAACAAGGCAAGTGGGTACTCATTTTAATCAGAAAAATCATTCTAAACACTTTGGAATTATTGGATGTTTCATTTTAGGTCTAATTCATGGTGGTTTGACTTGTAACTTCACAAATAAGCAACACATCCAAATTTGTTCATATGACAAGTTCAAGCTCTCTAATCACTCTATACACTTTCCACATACCACAAGCAATTGAATTGAAGCTTCCAAGGGAAGATTTGAGCAAGAATTCGTGGATACCATTGTTGAAGTTTTGGAGGAAATTTGAAAATTGGATATTCTGGTTTGGGCCTCCATTGGACCTTTAAAGCCCACAAAACACTTCTATATAAGTTCCATGTTTGATTCAGAGCAATTTTGGAGATCATTTCGTGCTAGAACCAGAGTTTGCAAGTTGAGTTTCAAGAGAGAAAGTGGAAATCGTGATTTCAATTTTAGACCAATTCAAAGCAAATTGAGGCTACAAACACCTTCAGCATACTTCCTTGAGTAGATCTGCACAGTTTGAAGCTGAGAATCGTGTTCTAGATACCTCAATTTCAATCTCTAACACAGGTATGTAGTTTTCAAAATTACTGAAGTTTCATCATGATCTAGCATATGTTAGCATGCGGTTAGGCTTTAGGAGGTTGCTTAGTTGGATTTTGGATCATTATTTGAAGAATTAGAGACAAATTATGTTGACATGTGATTTCTGTTTGGAGTTGGTTTAACTTGATTATGAGGATTCAACACGATCTAGAGGGTTTAGGATAATCAGTGAAGTGTGAGGAACAGATCTATGATTTTAGATTGAGGATTTGTGAGATTTTCAGAATGAGGTGAATTTTAAGATCTCCATCGTGTTTTGATTTCTGTTGAGAATTAGGAGATTTGAAGGTCATATTTGAGATCAGCTTGAGATTTGGAGTGGATCTGTGTAAGGTTTGTTGAGTTTTGGTGACCTGTAAATGGTTGCTCGCTAGAGAAGACGGTGGCGTGGTCACCGGACCACCGTCTGGTTCACCTCTGCAAACTTCCCCCCATTTCAATTTCAAACGAGGAAGATGATTCCTCCACCCTTGGATTTGCTGAGAAACTTGACTTTGTAATCAGATCGTATGGCCATGACTTGTTCTGAGAATTTGAGTTTTGGATTGAAACGCATCATTTCATTAAATGTGCTGGCAGCGTGTCATCCCTTGGATCAGCTTACTTGGTCTCCTCATCCAACGCCCCTCCTTTTATTTCAGCATTTTTATTTTGTTTAATTCATTTCCTTTTATTTTAATTGCTAATTTCTTCTAAAATTCATTTTAATTTCAATATTCATCAGAAAAATAAAATAAAAATATGTTTATGCTCCTGATTTTATTCTTGATTTTATGATACTTTAACATTTGATTTTTTTGCTTATTTTTCCATTTATTGAGTATTTTTCCATTTTTTGTTATTTCTTTAATTTTGCATATTTGATACATGATTTTGCTGATTTTTGTTCTTGCAATTGGTTTTGAGTTTGGGGCTGATTTTTCGCTAGCTGGTAGATTAGAGATGCATGATCCCCTATGATTTAGTTTAGATTTTTTTAGACAACAATAAGTTCTGTTTTGGATTAGGATCATTTGACCTTCCTTTTTAGGGTTTTAGTTTGGTACCTTGTGGTTTAGGATTTGTTAGGTGGCCTTCCCTTTAGATTAAGGCTCTGGTCCTTTTCCTTTAGGTCCATAACATGTTTAGGTTCCCTTAGAAAATTTCCTAGGATTTTAGAAGTAGTTTTAGTATTTTAATTGGATTTAATACTTAGGCTAGTTTTAAGTTGCTTTCAACATAGTACTTGCTTTAGAATGACCCCAATGGTTACCTTTAGTGCATAATAGGTTTGCTAATCTTCTTTGTTGGTGCTTTAGACATGCTTAAGCTTCTGTTTGCTTGTTGGTGGTGCTTGATTTGGTGTTTAGACCTTCCTTTAGTAGCTTCCTTTGAGCTTGTTCAATTAGGGTTTAGGAAGAGCTTAGTTTGCTTTCTCTTTCTTCAAATAAACATGGATTGCTTTGATTGCTTTCCATTCTCATCCTATGATTCAAGGTCCCTATGTGAAAGCCTCATCTTTCCTTTGGAAGGATGTGTGGCATTTTACAAGAGGTAGAACCTTTGAGGACACCTTTCTCTGATGACTGGTTGAGTGTTAGGAGGGATTCCCTTGGTTTCCTTCCTACTTCCCATCATCAATTCATAATCTTGGTGTTATTTTCTTCCCTTGTGTTGGAGCTTGTTGAAGCATGAAAATGAAGACTTCTCTTGAAGATGGATTGAGTTGTTTGTTTGCAGGTTGTTTGATTGTTTGCTGTTTATCTGCTTTGCTGTTGAGCTGTTTGTCTGTTGTTTCTATGACTGCTCTACTTTGCTTGTGTGACTGATTAACTGTGTGTTGCATTAAACTAGGTTTCTCATATAGTGATCTAGGCTTAAGAGCATCCTAAAGGTTGAGATTAGCTCCCTTTGCTTGTCTGCATCTAGAGGTTGAGTCTGTCTCCCTCTGCTTGACTGTTATTATCTCGCTTTGCTTGCTAGCTTAAGGTTGAGTCTGGCTCCCTTGCCTATGCTTTATGTGTTGCCTTTGGGCTTGCTTGCTCTAGAAGTTGAGCTTGGCTCCTTCTGCTTTTTTGTTGCATTGCATGCATTTTATTTACAGTTGTTTCTTTACAGTTATTTTCTTTTGCTGTTGTTTTCCTTTGCCATGTTCCCTTAGGAACTCTGACTTCTCTTGTTCAAGAGAAGTTATGACAAACATTAGGGTTCTAACCATGCATGATAACATTAGTTAGATTCCCTCCTAACCTCAACCATATGATCAATTTTGCATGATAAATTTAGGTTTGGATTAGTTCCCCTTTAGTGCGTCTTTTCTCTTATCATCTCCAAACAAATCAAAATACAGTAATAAAGGTTCATTGACGTCATACGCAACGAGCCTTAAGCTACTTGAGAAAGGATTGTTGGAGAGTTTCTTTTCAACAATCTGGATGTTTAGTATGGTACCCTTTGGGTGACATGTGACGCATTCACTCTCAGGTCATAGTCTCTAGTGCGATATCAGTTGCAAACACCCATAAAAGATAATTCTCTAAAAAACAGAAAACGAAGATCAAACTCTTTTTGTCCTCTTGGACCTTTAATCCCTTGGAAACCCTTTTCAGAAGGAGAGTTCTGTTAACTCCCGGTTCTACCGCAAACAGTAAACGCCTAAGTCTCTGTCGAGCGAGCTGCATACTCCAAACTGCTGGAACCGTCCGTTAACATTACTCGGTTTAAAAAGACAAACATGTGTTCTCGTTGTCCCGAAATACGTTTGCTCTGATCTTTCACGTTGTGTGAAAGTACGTAGGCACGAGATGCGATATCTCGGCGAGCAACCTTCCCCCGTAGTTAGGCGAACTACGTTGACTCTGATTTCTCGTTCCAGACGGGAATACGTAGGCATAAAGTGCGACGCTTTGCCGAGTCATTTTCTTTTCTTTTCAGACCAGACCTTTAGCGTAGATAGATTAACAAACCCGTCAGATAAATACAACAAGCATGGATCCCATCGAGTACGATGGACGTGAGGGGTGCTAATACCTTCCCCTTGCGTACCCGACTCCTGAATCCAGACAATGGTTGCGATGACCTTGTCTTATACCTTTTTGTCAGGTTTTTCCGATCGTTTCCTTTCCCATTCTGAGGGATAAATAACGAAAGGTGGCGACTCTTCTGTTTTGCCGGCCTCGTTTTTCGCAGTAGCGACACTGATTAAGACTCATGGTAGTCTTCATTTGACTTGATGTATGCAATAATGTTTGAATATTTCATTAATGTGATGGCGTGCTGTGAGCCACGTGATTGCTAACTTTTTTATCATGCGCGTGTAGTTGAGTTCCATGGTGATCCTTGGTTGACTCTCGCACCCCCTGATGGGCCCAGTCTCTTGTTTGCACTTGATTTTCTCGCTATTTGAACCACATATTTGTCATTTTCTTTTATTTTCTTTTTGATTTTTGTTTTATTTTCTGTTGACAATTTAAATCAAATAAAATAGCTACAATACTTTAAAAATTCACAAAAAATATTTTTTATAAACTTTGAGATGTCTAATTTTTTTTGGACATTTTTATTTTATTTTTCAGGTTTATTTTCAATTTAAAAAAGAATTAAATATTGGAGTTGTTTTAATTGAATTGAATTGTGATATTGTTTGCTCTTGCATTTATTTCTCTTCCTCCTTTTTGATCCAATGATTGAAAATTGATCCTCATCTCAATGATGAGTTGATCAATTTTTGAGGACCATTTTGCCCCTGGTTGTTGACTTTTGGGTTGACTTTTGTGGCTTTTCTTTTTGCCTTTGTTTCTCCCATTTCAAAGTGGTACATCTAAATTAATCTTTTCTTTTGATGGTGCATTGAGGGAATATTTGTCTTGATCTTTTGGCCTCTGGTTGCCAACATGTTTGGCTTCCTTGTGTATTTTATTTGGTATTTTTTGAGTTTTTTTCTTTTTTTGGGGTGACTTGCAAGTTAGGTTATTTCATAGGACAGCTCACACAAGTGCATGACCTAGTTTGAATTGGAAATAACCTTTGTGGATCCAATAAGCTCTCAACTCTTCTTGTTTTATATTTTAGACATGTTGAGCTTGTTGTATGTTCATTTTTAGGTCAAAATTATGTTCATTGCTTGTTTCTTGATGCATTTCTTTTTGAGCTTTCAACTTGAACTCCTAAGTGGTGTGTGTTTGCTTCCTTTGTGCTCTTGCTTGCATTTCTTCTTGTTTTGTTTTGATATTGCTTTTGAGCTCTCTTCTCTTCATCTCCCTTCTATCCAATGACCTTGGAGTGTCATTCAAGGTAGCTTGGTCCCTCCTTAGGAGGAACTTGAAGCTTACCTAAAGTGATGAATCCATGAGGACTTTTTCTTTATGTTCTTGTCATTTGTTTGTTTGCTTTTGATGCATCTTTCTTCTGTTCTTTTCTTGCATTTCCATATACATGCTTGGTTGAGATGAGCTTGTGGTGGATACTGCCCCACACTATTTTCCTCCCACTATCATTTTACTTGTGCATTCTATGTGTGCATCCTTTCATTTGCATATGCATTCTTCTTCTTCTTCTTCTTCTTTTGCTTTTCTTTGTCATGCTCCCCATAAGTTCTCTAACCTCTTGAGGTTATGATAGACCTTAAGGTTCTACACATGCATGATAATATTAGGTAGTTCCCCTTTTCAAACTCAACTTTAGGTTCACTTTGCATGATAACGTTTAGGATTGATTAGTCTTCCCATTAGTGTGCCTTCTTCTCTTCTCATCTTCAAACAATCTTAACATACTTAATAAGGATGATGAATGTTGTGCCATGAGCCTTATACTTGGGAAATGGTGATTGAGGGGCCATCTCTCAATTGCCTAGACTGTTTAGTATACGTCCTTAGGACGATATGCGACGCATTCGATCCTAGGTTTTAGACTTTGGTACAACATACATTATGAACACTCTAATTCAAAACACTTCTTCTCTAAAAAACACAAAAACACTTCAAACCTTTTTCATCCTTCGGGATTCTTAACAGGAAAATCTTTTCACAAAAAGAGTGTCGTTAAATCTTAGTTCTACCGCAAACAGTAACGCCTAAGTCTCCAATGGTAGAGCTGCATACACCAACTGCTAGAACTACTTGTTAAACCTACGTGGGCCTAAATACTTTTGAACCAAACCTGTGTTCCTTTTAGCTCGAACTATGCTTGCTCTGATCTTTCATACCAGATGAAAGTACATAGGCACAAAACGCGATGTCTTGGCGAGCAACCTTCCCCCCTTCTCTCCCGTAGTTAGTCGAACTACGTTGACTCTGACTTTCCCATTGCACGAGGGAGTACGTAGGCACAGAGCGGCGATGCTCTGCCGAGTCATTTCTCTTTTCTTCTTCTTTTGTTCTTAAGCCTTTAGCTAGATAGCTTCGACACACCCTTTTAGATAGACAACAATGCATGGATCCTGTCGAGTACGACGGACGTGAGGGGTGCTAATACCTTCCCCTTGCATAACCGACTCCCGAATCCAGACATGGTTGCGATGACCTTGTCTTTCCCTTTTTCTTTAGGTTTTTCCGATCGTTTCCTTTCCCTCTCTTTGGGATAAATAACGAAAGTGGTGACTCTTCTGTTTTTCCGCTGGTGGTTTTTCACAGTTGCGATAATGGGTCTCGAAGAAGCTATTGATTTGAGGATCAAGATTCTCAATGTATATGGCGATTCCGCCCTAGTTGTGAATCAAATCAAGGGAGAATGGGAAACTCGTCAACCTAATTTGATTCCTTACATGAATTATGTAAGGAGGTTGTTACCTTTCTTCAACAGGGTAGAGTTTCACCATGTGACGCGAGCGGAGAATTAGATGGTAGACGCTCTGGCAACGCTATTTTCGATGTACAAGGTTAATTTTTGGAATGAAGCTCCCAGAATAGTTATTTCCCGCATTGATAGACCCGCTTTCATATTCGCCATTAAGGAGGCCTCCGATGGCAAGTCGTGGTATTTTGACATCCAGAATTTCCTTAAGAACCAGGAGTATCCGACTGGGGCATCCAGTCGAGATAAGAAGACTCTGAGGAGATTGTCTGGAAATTTTTATCTGAATCATGATGGTGTGCTTTAAAGGAGAAACCATGATTTGGTGCTGTTGAGATGCGTGGATGAAAAAGAATCAAATCTGCTTATGGAGGAAGTCCACGAGGGGACTTTTGGTACGCATGCAGGCGGACATGCCATGTCTCGAAAGTTGTTGCGAGCTGGGTATTATTGGCTTACGATGGAGTTGAATTGTTTCAAATTCGCGAAGAAATGTCGTAAATGTCAGATCTATGCCGATAAAATTCATGTGTCGCCGTGTCCTTTGAATGTCATGTCATCTCCATGGCCCTTTTCCATGTGGGGTATTGATATAATCAGAAAGATTGAGCCTACTGCATCCAATGGACACCGTTTCATCCTAGTAGCCATCGACTATTTCACTAAATGGGTCGAAGCAGCTTCTTATGCCAATGTCACCAAACAAGTTGTAGCCCGGTTCATCAAAAGGGACATCATCTGCCGATATGGAATACCTAAAAGGATCATTAATGATAATGGATCTAACCTGAATAACAAGATGATTAAAGAGTTGTGTCAGAACTTCGAGATTGAGCATCACAATTCGTCTCCCTATCGTCCGAAGATGAATGGCACGGTCAAAGCATCTAATAAAAATATCAAGAAGATTGTGCAGAAGATGGTTGTGACCTACAAAGATTGGCACGAGATGTTGCCTTTGGCTTTACATGGATATCGCACCTCAGTGCGTACTTCAATTGGGGCAACTCCCTTTTCGTTGGTATATGGTATGGAAGTTGTCCTGCCGCTAGAAGTCGAGATACCTTCCTTGAGAGTTCTGGCTGACGCCAAACTAGGTGAAGCAGAATGGGTGAAGAACAGGTTGAATCAACTCAGCTTGATGGATGAGAAAAAGTTGGCGTCCATCGCATATGGTGGTCTATACCAAAGCAGAATGAAGAAAGCCTTCGATAAGAAGATACGTCCTCGAAGCTTTCAGGAAGGTGATCTAGTGTTGAAACTGATTCTCCCACCACAGAACGACCACAGGGGCAAATGGACTCCCAATTACGAAGGTCTGTATGTTGTAAGGAAAGTTTTCTCTAGAGGAGTCTTACTACTTTCGACTATGGATGGTGAAGATTTCACGTCCCCTGTGAATGCAAACGCAGTCAAAAAATACTATGCTTAAAGAGACCCGCTGGAAAGAGAAAAAAAAGAAATTCCAGGCAAAAATGGGGCATCCCGACGAACCATAAAAGGATAGGTTCGGGCAAAAGTTAGGGATAAAAAAAATAAAAAAGATGTAAACCCGCAAAGCTGAAAACCTGAAAAGGCGACTTTGGCAAAAATGGGTATCCTGGTGAATCGAAAACCCGCGAGGGCGATTCAGGAAAAAGTTAGGGATTTGAAAAGCAAACAACTGCGATCTGCGTATTGGTCTTCAAGACATAGTGGATTATGGGAGGATCCGCAGGAAATCGTTCAAGTCAATCTCTTCTGAAGACGAAGCATTGTGAAAGCATCGAAGTCATGTGAGTCATATATGAGTCATCCCATGGTGGTTGTCTGTACCACATTGCCAACATTTTGTATATCTTTGTGCATTTCTTATTTGTCTTTGGCGCAACTTTCTCATTTCAGGAGTTGCATCCTTTGTAAATCTGCTTACTTTCAGGCCCTTTATCAATAAAACTTGCTATCCAGAAAATCTTTGTGTGCTTGGTTTTAGCTTTTACTGTTTTGTTTATGAAAAACGCCCGATGTTTTTGATGAATTTGCACATACATAAACTTGCAGGCCTTGGCCAATAACTGTTAAAACTTTGACTTAACTAAACAACGTCACGGATGATGACCAAGATAGCCTATGTTGTGTAGTCTCTTGTCTGTTGTTTTTGCAGGGGCATCTCTCTAAGAAGGTATGGATGGAGCTATTTTCCCCAGCCAGAATTTGTTCCCTGGCAATTAAAAGTGGTTTCTTCATCCCAGCATGATGGTGTGCGCGTAGGCGTGTGGTTATCCCCAGTAGTTGGTAGATACATGTTTCTAATTCCCAGCGGAGTGGAGTTGTGCTTAGCAGAGCAGTTTTACGTAGAAGTTTTCTCGGAGGCCATCCAAGGCTTATATTCCCCAGCATGAGTCCGTTTGCACTAGGCGAGCCTAGTCTTCCTCCAGCGAAGTTTGTTTTCCTCTTTAGCATTTATTTTGCTAGAGTGGTTCTGTTGCATCTGCATGCGTGCATAGCATCTACCCAAACGCGTAGCATTTCCATTTCGTATGGAGCATTACGCCATTTTCAAACATTTGCATTATCAAACATAAACTGGGTCGTTACCTTTCTGTTTTCAGGTGGTGGTTATCCCCTACAGCGACAATCTTCAAGCTTCGGTTTTTACGTCGAGCATTCAGACTTCGGCTCCTCCGTTGAACATCTAGGTTCCGACATTTTCTATTTGCAACATTTTGCTTCGCCCGTGAAGTGCCCAGACTCCGTGTGGTTATATTAATCCTGATAAGTTTTGTGATGGTACCTCTTGCTCTATTGAATATCCAAGTTCCGATGAAGGCTCAGTACGTGACATGTTCCCTTTGTTTATCAGATACTCCAGTTTCCAGGTTTGCTTCGTTGAGTGTTTAGGCTTCGGTTCGTTTTCTTCGTTGAGTGTTTAGGCTCCGGTTCGTTTGCTTCGTTGAGTGTTTAGGCTCCGGTTCGTTTGCTTCGTCGAGTGTTTAGGCTCCAATGAGTTTGCTTCATTGAGTGTTTAGGCTCCAGTTCATTTGCTTCGTCGAGTGTTTAGGCTCCGGTGAGTTTGCTTCGTTGAGTGTTTAGGCTCCGGTAGGTTTGGATTTGTTGAGTAGTTAGGCTCTGGTTCGTTTGCTTCGTTGAATGTTTAGGCTCCGATAGGTTTGGCTTCGTTGAGTGTTTAGGCTCCGGTTGTTTTGGTTTCTTTGAGTGTTTAGGCTCCGATAGGTTTGGCTTCGTTGAGTGTTTAGGCTCCGGTTGGTTTGCTTCTTTGAGTGTTTAGGCTCCGGTTGGTTTGCTTCGTTGAGTGTTTAGGCTCCGGTTGGTTTGCTTCGTTGAGTGTTTAGGCTCCGGTTGGTTTACTTCGTTGAGTGTTTAGGCTCCAGTTGGTTTGCTTTGTTGAGTGTTTAGGCTCCGGTTGGTTTGCTTCGTTGAGTGTTTGGGCTCTGGTTCGTTTGCTTCGTTGAGTGTTTAGGCTCCGGTTGGTTTGTTTCGTTGAGTGTTTAGGCTCCGGTTGGTTTGTTTCGTCGAGTGTTCGGACTCCGGCCAGTTTTCATTTGTTGATGTGCTCCTCATCTCGTTCAGTATCTGGGCTCCGACAGATTTCATTGATTTCGTTTGGTTCGTTAAATATCCAGATTCTGGCAATTTGAAGTTTTCCCCAAGCAGAGTTACTCGTTAAGTTCTCTTTCCCCCGGCAGGGCATGTTTGTAATCAAAGCAGTTATCTTCGGAGATTCTCGTTTGCAGTTTATTTCTGCGGTTGGCAAATTTCCGGGTTCTTTTGTATTCAACCGTCTTTTACCTTAACTGTTTGATAGTCGTTCGCTTTTCATCCATTCAGGTCTAAGCCGTTTGAATAGGGGCAGCTATTGTACCCCAAAATTTGCCCAACCTTTGCTTTACTTGGTTTATGTTTCATTTCATTGCTCTAGCATATTGCATTGCATAGCATTTTGCATTTTGTAAGGGATCAAGATTTGTGTGTATGACAAGAGGAATTTGCCAAGGGTTCTAAGCCTAATCAAGAGGTTGTATTCAAGTCAACAGGGGGGTTATCATCACCAGAGACAAGTCAAAGCCCTTTGGATAAGCAGATAACTGTGTGTGGTTCACCTCCTGTCTAAGAGGCCATTTGAAGGTCATCTGAGGATCACAAGCCCATGGTTACAGAGGGAGATGATCATTTAAGGTCATTGGAGGTCTTGAGGGTCATTGTGGAGTTCATTCAAGTTTTTATTCCAAGTGTGAAGAACTACAGTTAAAGATGGTGCAATTAGGGTTTTCATCTGGTCATCCCTAAGTCAACTATGAAATTGAAGGAGATTAAGACTCAATTCCAAGTCTTTATGGTCATGGAATGTAGCGTTAAGATACATGGGATATCATTTCAAGATCAATTCATCAAGAATCAAGAGTGTGAGGAGTATCTGAATTAGGGTTCTCAGAGTAAAATCCCTTACATGAAACTTGTAGATCATGTTCTTAGCTTTCTTTTGAGTACTAGAAGTCCTTTATTGGAATTATAGAACTCAAGTTATGAAACAGACAAGTTACAGGTCCTCAAATGAATGTGATTTTGGTCAACAAAAGTCAACCAACGTCCAAGCCATTTTTGACCTAGAAGTATGTTTCTCCTCAACTTTTGGTGAACATGAAAGTTGTTCCTCATGATCTCAGCTTTGCAAGGTAGGGGTATTTTGGGAAAGCAGGATTACAGGTCATTTTCATTATAGGTCCATTTCACCACTTTGCACACTTCAAATGAAAATCTTTCCAACTTCAAACTTGCTCCAAATGGGGTCAGTTGCTCAACCAAACATCAAGGAATCAAAGGTTTGTAGAAGCACATCTCAATCTTAAGGTTTTGATGATGTCAACAAAAACTCAAGCTCATTCCATGATTGCAAGCAAAAAGTCAAAGCTTTCAAAATTGATCAAGATCAAGACTTGGACTCAAGCTTCGGAATATTATCAAGCAATTCAAGAATCATGTGCAAATGTTCATTCAAGTTTCAAGATTTGGACTCAAGCTTCGGTATATCAATTTTCACTCCTTTAATTGAAATACAAGTGTTCAAATATTTTAACATGATAACATATTGCATTTGCATGGTTTTAAAATCAGTTGAATTGGTATAACACTTTTTAACTCAAGCATTTTTCTGAGTTTTAATAGTGTTAACCGATTAACCATATGGGTTAATCGGTTAACAACCTTAATTTTTGAATTCTTTGGGCCAACGTTCAAGTGTTAATCGATTAACCTATATGGTTAACCGATTAACACTGAACGAATTTTGAAAAATTGTTGCTGTTAAAATTCAAATGTTATTTGAATATTATACCTTTTCATGTTTTGAATCATACTCAATTATACCTTTTCGAAATGGTGTTTTGCTCATATAAATTCTGAAAATTTCAAATTGAAAAACAACCTCCAATAATTTTTCAAAATATTCATTGAATCAATTCCCTACTTTTCAAATATTTTTAAATATTTTCAAAAAGCATTCATATTGTTCATACATTTCATATCCTGAATTTTGAACACTTGTTTTGATATTGAAGAAGTGGATTTTGATCAAAAGGAGAAGATCAATCATTAGATTGATATTATCATTGTATCACTTTCAAATTACAAAAATACAAAGTTATTTCTATTGTGACTTGTGATCCAGGATTGTTGGACACAAGGGTTAGTGTTTGCAAGAGGATTGTTTTTGCACACTAAGTTGTTGATTAGTTGTTAGATTGTAGGCCTCACCAGTTGATTGTGTGATAGGTTGTACTTTTTAAACTATAGTGAAAACTCTCTTTCATGTGGAAAGGGGAGTGGAGTACCTTCAGATTGTGAAGGGAACCACTATAAATCTCTGTGTTCATTTTTTTATTTCTGCCTTTACTGCCTTCATCACCAAGAACTTAAAGAAGAAAAATTCAAGAGTTTCGAAAAACCGGAAAAAGTATCTTAAGCCTAATTCACCCCCCCTCCCCTTTTAGGCATACTCTGAACTTACAAGGTTTGGCTTGGATTGAAGAATCCCTAATGAAATTTCCATGAAAAAGGCTTTAAAAAGGAAAAATCAAATTAAATTCATTTGGAATTATTTTGTACCAACCTTGTGCATTTTTTGAGTGCCAAACACATTCCCAACATAATGCCATCTTTGGATTTGAGATTTGAGTGCATTTTGGTGGCTATTTTCAAGCTTTCTTCAAGATTAAGTAACATATTCAAACCTTGCCATAAGACCAAATCAAGGAGCCATTCTCAGCCCTTTGATCAACCTACCTCAGATGCAAGCTAAAGGAGCCATTTTTACAGCTGAGCAAGGTGAATTTCGTGCACTATTCAAATGGCCATGAAGTCAAAAATTGAAAATCCAATTGGGCCCAAGGAGAACAGAATTGGGCTTTCTTTCCATCTGAATCCATCATACATAAACTCAGGATGATTCACAAGTCCTCAAAAGTGGTTTTGGTGAGAGATTAAGCAAGAACATATTGAGAGAAAAAGAGAAACAAGTCAAAATCGTTTTCCAAGTTTCACTGAGTTTCAATCAAAACAAAACATTTCAAAACACTCCTTGAGGTCCATTGAGCGTTTCTGGGTGATTTTTATTAAGCTTCACTAACAAACTGAGCACTGTGGAAGCTTGTTTTTTAGGTTTCTTTTCTTTCAAATATCTCTCTGTTTAAGCATTCTTATCACGCCATTTTCATATATTTGCAAACCTCTTGATATGTAGTTGGATTCTGGATTGATTTCATGGCTGTTTGTGAATTTTTTTCATTTGAGCTGATTTTTATTTCTTTTTGTTTTGTTTTATTTAAGCCTGATCAATGAAAATGGGGGTTGGATTCATGATCCACGTAACCTAGAGATCAATTTTGGCTATTCATTTGTCCATTTTGGTTATGTTTTGAAGAATCTGGGTTTTTGGCCGTGAATGGTGTGTGGAGCTTCGCCGGAGAAGACGACCGGAACAGTGGTTCCGGCCGTCTGGTTCTCCCTCCACTTTTCAAACTCATCAGAGCCACATGTTTCATTTCTGTCTCTTGGATGCGTTTACTTTTTGCTTGCACGGTCAGAATTAAAACCCCCGGCACACTTGCATTGACTACACTTACCAAATTCAGCTGGAAACTTCATTAAATGACATGGCGTGTTGTGAGCCCCTTGATCTGATTACTTTCTGATCAGACGGTCTGAAGCTTGGTGTACCATGTTCCTCTGTTGACCATACCACATTGAATCCCCACGTTTTTGTTTCCTTGTTTTTTACTGATGGGCTAGGCGCGCTATTCACACCCCCCTTTGCTGGCACATTGCATTTTCAACGTTACTGGGCTGCTATTTGCACCCAACTTTTATTTTATTTTTATTTATTTTTATTTTTGTTTTTATTTTATTTCTATTTAGATTTAAATTATTTTAAAATACTTCCAAGTGTGATAAAATCCCAAAAAAATATGTGTTGGACTTCTTGAGTTGTCCTCTTATTTTTAGAAATTTTTATTTTATTTTATGAATTATTTTCCAATTAAAAATGGGATTTAACATTGGAAGTGTTTTATTTGACTTAAATCTTGACATGTTTTGGTTTTTTATTTTATTTCTCTCATTTCCTTTTGATCCAATGAATAAAATTCAATCCTCATATCAATGATGAGTTGATGAATTTTTGAGGACCTTTTTGCCCCTGATTGGTTGACTTTTGAGTTGACTTTTGATGCCCTTCATTTGACCCTAAATAATCCACCTTCGCAATGGAGCACCCTTATGAATCAATTTCTATGGTGATGTTGTGAAGTGATTTTGATTACAATCTTTTGGCCTCTGGTTGCCAACATATTTGTGAGCCTCTTGCATTTTATTTGATAATTTTTGAATCATTTTCCTAATTTTAGAGTAACTTACAAGTCAAGTTACCCAAAGGGAGGTTCATACATACATCTTAACCTAGTTTGACTTGGATATGACATTTTTGGATCCTTTGAGCTCTCAATGCCTATTGACTCATGTTGCTAACATGTTAAGGATGATGCTTGCTCATTTTTAGGTCATTATATTGTATTTTGCTTGTTCATTTGATTGCTTGCTTTTGAGTTTCCAATTAGGGTTTCATTGTGAAACATGCTTGCTTCCCTTTGGGAATTTGCTTGCATTTCCTTGTGGTTTACTTGCTTTTTCTTTTGAGCACTTTTATTTCATGTCCCTTGTTGTCCAATGATTTTGGAATCTCAATTGAGGTAGCTTGGTCCCTCCTTTGGAGGTACTTGAAGCATGCTTAAAAATGATGAATCCATGAGGACTTCTTTGTGCTCTCTTGTGCACCTTTCTTGTGATGCTTATGGTTGAGTGCCATTATGGGTTCCTTGTTGTCCTAATATTGCCTCCCATCCTCACTTTGATTTAGGTTTTCTTTGTCTTTCATTTGTGTTTGTGTTTTGGCATTATGGTTGATGTTGTTTGGTTTAGGTCATTTCATCCCATTTTTGATGCTCTTATGTGTTTCTCTTGATACATTTCTTGTTCCTTTTATCTCTTGCATTTGTCATATTATTGCTTGAGGTTGAGATGAGCTTGTGGAGGCTACTTCCCCACACCAATTTACTCCCTCACTTGCATTTCATGTTTGCATTCTTGCATGTTTATGTTTGTTTCTTGTTGTTTCTTTCCCTTAGGACCTCTAATCTCTCTTGTTCAAGGGATATTATGATAGACGTTAGGATCTTAACCATGTATGATAACATTAGGTAGCATTCATTTATCTCAATCTTAGGACCACAATTGCATGATAACTTTAGGTTTGGATTTAGTCCCCCTTTAGTGTCTTTTCTTTTCTCATCTCAAAACAATCATAAAACACTTAATAACGGTTAACGATTATTGTGCGTTAAGAGCCTTAAGCACTTGGGAAAGGGTTGTTGAGGATTTTCTCTTCAATGGCTTGAATGTTTAGTATAGAACCCTTTGGGTGATATGCGACGCATTCACTCCTAAGTCATGGTCTCTAGTGCGATATGAATTGCAAACAATCCAAAAACACTTCTTCTCTAAAAAAACACAAAAACAAATCCTTCAAACTTATTTTTTCCCTTTGGGGCCCTTAATCCTTAGAAACCAATTTCATAAGCAAGAGTTTTGTTAACTCTTGGTTCTATCGCAAATGGTAACGCCTAAGTCTCCAATGGTCGAGCTGCATACACCAAACTGCTAGAACCGATTGTTAACCTTACTCGGGTAAAACAGTTGAACAAACCTGTGTTCCCTTTTGGCCCAAACTACGTTTACTCTGATCTTTCATACCAGATGAAAGTACGTAGGCACAAGACGCGATGTCTTGGCGAGCAACCTTCCCCCTTTTCACCCGTAGTTAGCCGAACTACGTTGACTCTGACTTCTCACTTCAGATGAGATACGTAGGCACAAAGGTGTTGCACCCTAAAATTTGACCAACTGGTTCCCACATCTGGTTTATGTTTCGACGCATTTTGCATTCGCATTCGCATACTGCATACATGGCATTTTCATCAGTCAGATTGATTTTATCGGGATTATAGCCCCTGGCGTTTCAGGCAGTTCAGGCCGGTTGGAATAAAAGTCTGTTGAGAATTAGTGCTCGTTTCCTGTGTTTTCAGGCCATCTCGGTGCTCGGGTTCTGCTACGGTTGCGCAATTGGGTTTTAATCGATTTAATCGGCCTCCTGGCATTTTTAGGATTTTTCTGTCATTTTTCTGGATTTTTAATGCATTTAATGGATTTTTCTGGATTCAATAGAGTTTTTTATAATTTTTAGAGTTTTAAATAAATTTTCTTTTCTTTTTAGAGATTTACTTGATTTAAAAGAATTTTTAGATATTATAGTTTTTAATAAATTTTAGATATTACTTTTCTTTTAATAGTTTTTAATAGATATTATCCTTTTCTTTAATAGAATAGATTTAAAAAAATAGATAGTATTGTTTTTTTAGATTTTTATTAGAGTGTTATTGTTTTTTAAAAAAATTACTAGAATAGATTTAAAAAAAATAGATATTAGTTTGTTTTAGATTTTATTAGATTTAATTGTTCTTAAAAAAATGTTAATAGAATAGAGTTAAAAAAATAATAATAGATTAATTGTTTTTAGTTTTTTATTGATTTTTTTCAAATTTAAAATAGTTTATATAGTTTTTAAATGTTTTTCAGATTAATTAGGAGTTTACTTTTTAATTTTCGTTTTAACAAATTAATTAGGATTAATAATAGGTTTTAATTAGGTTTATTAGATTTTCGAACTGCTGAGATACAGGAACTGCTTCAGCAAAATAAATGCTGAAAACAATGCCAACTCCGCTGGGGATAGCCATGTGCTACAGAGTCATGCCAACAAAATAAATGCTGGGCCGATGAAGTCGATTCAGCTGGGAAATTGGGAACTTAACCCAGCACCTTGTCGAAGGACCACCCTGCTGGGGAATATAACTCTGCTGGGGAACAACAGATGCGCCTAGTATGATTGAACTTCTGCGGGAAAGTGAACGGGTATCACACGGTGTTCCGGCAAAGTAATCGCCATGATCCACACCAACTCTGCTAGGGAGAGTCTTAATCTTCGAGTTCCACTGGAAGGAGTACTTGCTGAGAAGAGAATTCCGCTGGGGATGGGATGATTCTCTTGGGAAAATCAATTAACTCCGCTGGGGGAGAGTAAATGACCCTGCGAGGAAAGGTAAACTGCCTGAATACAGCTCACAAATATCAATCTTCTGCGGCTAAACCACTCGGCTCGAGACAAGGGAATCCTCTGGAGGACACCACACTGTCTGAACAAAGCCTTACGATCTTGGAATCGCCAAAATCTGCTGAGAATAAATGGCTTTGCTGGAGCATGTCCTCTTGGATAGGCTACGACTAGCTGGGGAGCTCTGTCCTTCTTCGGGAAGAACATGCATGACCTGCGTGGGGATCAAGTCTTTCGTTAATGTAATCTTTTGATCGTCTTCCTCGCACGGCTATGAAACCTGCAACAACACAAACAAGACACGACAAGTCTATGCAACTAAACCGATTCAGGTCAGTGACGTTATTTTCAGTTAATTCAAAGCTTTAACAATTATTGGCAAGGGCCAGTGATGTTATACTCATGCTAGCTTCAGTAAACTTAGGCGTTTTATCATGCACAAAACAGTAAAGAACCAGCATCAAGTACTGAATAACATATTTTATTGATCGGGCCCCTGAATGGGCGGAGTTTTATACATGGGATGTAACTCCTGAAATGAGGAAGCTACGCAAAGCAAATACATAAGTATGCACAAGAAGCATAAATATTTTGACAAATTAAATTTTTCTATACATGCCGGCAACGGGATACAGAAGAACACCACGAACTGATCCTCCTATGACTCATCCGACTCTAATGCTTTCCCGGTATCCATACCTCCGAAACGGTTGTACCTGATAATTGACCCCTCAGGTATTCTCCCGCACTGATGCTCACTGCAATATCAAATTCGGACCGCAGTCATTTGCTTTTCAAATCCCTAACTTTTGCGTGAACCGCCCTTTACGGGTTTTCAGTTCACCGGGATACCCTTTTTTGCCGAAGCCGCCCAGTGTAGGTTTTCAACTTCGCGGGTGTACATTTTTCAATTTTATCCCTAACTTTTGCCCGAACCTTTCATTCTGTTTTTTGGTTCGCCAGGATGCCCCATTTTTGCCTGGACCCTCTTTTTTCTGTCCAGCGGGTCTATTTTAAGCAAAGTATTTTTTAACTGCGTCCGAATTCACAGGTGACGTGAAGTCTTCTCCGTCCATGGTGGATAATAATAAAGCCCCTCCTGAGAAGACTTTCCTGACAACGTATGGCCCTTCGTAGTTGGGGGTCCACTTGCCCCTGTGATCTGCTTGCGGCGGGAGAATCCTTTTCAGCACAAGGTCGCCCGTCTGAAAGCTTCGCGGATGTATTTTCTTATCATACGCTTTCTTCATTCGGCTCTGGTACAAACGACCGTATGCTAGAGAAGCTAGCCTCTTCTCATCCATCAAACTCAGTTGATTCAACCTGTCTTTTACCCATTCTGCCTCATCCAGCTGAACGTCTCGCAATACCCTCAGAGAAGGGATCTCCACTTCCAATGGTAGCACCGCTTCCATTCCGTATACTAACGAGAACGGGGTTGCCCCGGTTGATGTGCGTATCGTCGTACGATAACCGTGCAAAGCGAAAGGTAGCATCCCATGCCAATCCTTATAGGTCACCACCATTTTCTGAACGATCTTCTTGATATTCTTATTGGTCGCCTCAACAGCGCCATTCATCTTGGGTCGGTACGGGGAGGAGTTGTGATGTTCGATCTTGAAATTCTGACAGAGCTCCTTCATCATTTTGTTGTTCAGGTTCGAACCGTTGTCCGTGATTATCCGCTCGGGGATCCCATATCGGCAAATGATATCTCTCTTGATGAATCTGGCCACCACTTGCTTAGTTACATTTGCATAAGACGCCGCTTCCACCCATTTGGTGAAATAATCGATTGCTACTAGAATGAACAGGTGCCCGTTAGAAGCTGTCGGCTCGATTTTTCCAATCATATCGATTCCCCACATCGAAAATGGCCAAGGCGATGACATTACATTCAGAGGACTTGGAGGCACATGGATCTTGTCAGCATAGATTTGGCACTTGTGGCACTTCCTCGCAAACTTGAAACAGTCAGTCTCCATAGTCAGCCAAAAATAACCTGCCCGCAGCAGCTTTCTCGTCATAGCATGCCCACCAGCATGCGTACCAAAGGTACCTTCGTGTATTTCCTCCATGAGCAGCTTTGCCTCTCTTTCGTCTACACAACGCAACAGCACCAAGTCGTGGTTTCTTCTGTATAAGACGCCATCCAGATTCAAATAGAAATTACCCGCTAATCTCCTGAGAGTCTTCTGATCCTGACTGGATGCCCCAGCCGGATACTCTTTATTCTTCAGGAAATTAAGGATATCAAAATACCACGGTTTGTCTTCGGATGCTTCGTCAATGGCAAATACATAGGCTGGCCTGTCAAGCCGAGATATAATGATTCGGGGAGCCTCGTTCCAGAAGTTGACTTTGTACATGGAAGACAAGGTGGCCAGGGCGTCAGCCATTTGATTCTCTGCCCGCGGTACATGATGCAATTCAACCTTGTCGAAGAAAGGCAACAATCTCCTTGCATAATTCATGTAATGTATCAAATTGGGCTGACGTGTCTCCCATTCCCCTTTTATCTGATTCACCACCAGAGCTGAGTCTCCGTATACGTCTAAATTCTTGATTCGCAAATCAATGGCTTCTTCAAGCCCCATTATACAAGCTTCGTATTCGGCCTCATTATTAGTAACGGCAAAGGTTAATCGGGCAGTAAACGGGATGTGCGACCCATGTGGCGTGGTGATGATTGCCCCTATTCCGCTACCGTAAGCATTCACAGCTCCGTCAAATATCATCTTCCATTTGGAACCCAATTCTGGCCCTTCGTCTGGAAACGGCTCTTCACAATCTTTCATCTTTAGGTACATGATATCCTCGTCAGGAAAATCAAACCTCATCGATTGGTACTCTTCAATAGGCTGCTCCGCCAGATACTCAGACAGCACACTCCCCTTTATAGCCTTTTGCGAGACGTATTGGATGTCATATTCAGTCAAGACCATTTGCCAACGGGCAATTCTTCCTGACAACGCCTGCTTTTCAAATACATATTTGATAGGATCCATCTTCGAGATGAGCATGGTTGTATGATTCAGCATGTATTGCCTCAAACGCTTGGCGGCCCAAGCTAGTGCGCAACAAGTTTTCTCAAGCATTGAGTATCGAGATTCACAGTCTGTAAATTTCTTACTCAAGTAGTAGATCGCATGCTCTTTTCTTCCTGTCTCGTCGTGTTGACCGAGAACGCAACCCATGCTTCCCTCAAGAACCGTCAAATACATGATCAAGGGTCTACCTGCCACTGGGGGTATCAAAA
Organism: Lathyrus sativus; assembly: GCA_963859935.3. Lineage (NCBI taxonomy): Eukaryota > Viridiplantae > Streptophyta > Magnoliopsida > Fabales > Fabaceae > Lathyrus > Lathyrus sativus. The sequence goes on from OZ012736.1 coordinate 324,816,394, forward strand.
TAGGAGGCTCCTGCAGATACTTCTTTATTTTATCGAACGCCTTTTGACAATTTTCGTTCCACGTTACAGCTTGATCTTTCTTCAACAACTTGAATAATGGTTCACACGTGGCCGTTAGGTGAGATATGAACCGAGCGATGTAGTTCAACCTCCCTAAAAACCCGCGCACCTCTTTTTCTGTTTTAGGCGTCAGAATTTCTTGGATTGCTTTTATTTTAGCAGGATCGACCTCTATTCCTCTTTCGCTTACGATAAACCCCAGCAGTTTACCCGATCTCACCCCGAAGGTGCATTTGTTAGGGTTCAGTCTCAGCCTGAACTTCCTAAGCCTTTTAAATAACTTCGGCAGATTCACCAGATGCTCTTCCTCCGTCTGGGATTTGGCAATCATATCGTCCACATAAACTTCGACCTCTTTATGCATCATATCATGAAAAAGAGTCGTCATCGCACGCTGATATGTTGCCCCAGCATTTTTCAAACCAAAGGGCATCACTTTGTAGCAAAATGTTCCCCAAGGCGTTATGAAAGTAGTTTTCTCCATATCCTCTGGCGCCATTTTAATCTGGTTATAGCCTGAAAAGCCATCCATGAAGGAGAATACGGAGTATTGAGCAGTATTGTCAACTAGCACGTCAATATGAGGAAGTGGAAAATCGTCTTTTGGGCTTGCTTTATTCCAATCTCGATAATCCACGCATATCCGAACCTTGCCATCTTTCTTTGGCACCGGTACGATGTTAGCAACCCATGAGGGATATTTTTTCACAGCCAGGAAACCAGCGTCCCACTGTTTTTGAACTTCCTCTTTGATCTTCACTGCCATATCTGGTCGAGTTCTGCGAAGTTTTTGCTTTACTGGCGGGCAGTCTTCTTTTAGTGGCAGGCGATGCACAACCATATCTATATCGAGCCCTGCCATATCTTCATACGACCAAGCGAATACATCACTATACTCTCGGAGCATTTCAACCAGTCTTCGCTTGATATCACTCTGCAACGCGGCTCCAATACGAATATTCTTCTCAACCCCTTCCGACCCCAAGTTGATAATTTCGATGACCTCGTCGTGAGGCAGAATGGCTCTTTCCTCTTGCTTCACCAACCAAGACAGTTCTTCAGGAACGTCGCTATCTTCGACAACCTCTTCTTCGGCCTGAAATACCGGGTGTTCAAAGTCGGGACGAGTCATAGGTGGTTCAAGGATGTCATCTGAAAATGCTATCCTGCAAAAGGAATGGTTAAGTGCTTCAAAATGCGTACAAAGCGAATAACCACGTTGCCATTTTATTGAAAATTATAAAACGAGAAAGACAGAGATTACATTATTTGCACATGAAAAACGCCATTTATTCAATGATTAACACGCAATGTTCATAACAACACAGCCCTAAGCAAATCATGATGCCCCGGGCAAGACATCAGATTATTCAACAATTAATAAAGCAAAGCATTACTGTTTAAGAGTCACAGGAACAAGCTCCTGAATAGACCAGTTGCACAGTCCCTGTCCTGGCGTGCTTGGCTGAATCCAGGCATCCATATCACAGTCGTTGTCTCCTTCGTCAAACTCCGAAGCAGCGTTGATGGTCTCATGACATACTCCACTGGCAGAGATGGTGATTGGCCCTTTGAAACGGGGTGCCCCCACGGAAGGAGTTGATGACGACGGTTGGTATCCCAGCCCGAACCGATCCATCTTCACAGGAATGTCCAGCACTTTGCCCCAACCCTTTGCTTCTCCTGCTTCTACTAGAGCTTGAGCTTCTCTATACGATGAGACGGCTATCTCTGGCATTTTGCTTGGCCCGGGACCTTTGTCCTTGATGCGCAAACCTTCAAATGCCTGGCAGGGTGTCTCGTGGATCTCTCCGTCGACCTCCACATATTTAAATGACGATAGATGGCTGACCAGGATGTCCTCTTCTCCGCATACAGTGACTACGCTATCTCCGACCATATATTTCAACTTCTGATGTAGGGTAGACGTGACTGCCCCCGCCCCATGAATCCAGGGTCTTCCAAGCAAGCAGTTGTACGCAGGCTGTATATCCATGATATAAAACTCAGTTGCAAACACCTCCGGCCCCACCTGTAGAGGCAATGTGATCGATCCAAAGACTGTTCTCCGCATGCCGTCAAACGCTCTGACTACCAAGTCGCTGGGCGTGCACAAGATTCCTCTGACATCTAACTTCATCATCGCCTTCTTGGGTAGCACATTCAAAGACGATCCGGTGTCGACCAATACATGCGACATTACTGATCCTCTACACTCGACAGATACGTGCAGCGCCATATTATGATCTCTCCCTTTCGGGGTCAAATCAAAGTCGGTAAAGCCCAAGCTGTGGCCTGCATTCACATGTGCCAACACTCCTTCCAGCTGATTTACAGAGACGTCTTGGGGTACGAAGGAAGTATCCAGGACTTTCAACAAAGCATTTCTGTGAGCTTCCGAACACAAGAGCAATGACAAGATGGATATTTTGGACGGCGTCTGCTGCAGATGCTCCACAATCTTATAATCACTTTTTCGAATCAAGCGCATGAACTCTTCTACATCTTTCGATGCCGATTCTTTTTCGCTTGCTTGCACTGGGACATTATCAACCGCTTTCCCTTTTCCTTTCGCTAGTCTTTCGGCCTCCACTTCAGGGGATATAAAGATCCTACCACTCCTTGTCATACCTCCTGAACCAACGACATTATCCACAGTCTCGGCTGGCTGCTTATTAACATCAATCTTTTTCCCGTCACAATACACCTCCAACCCATATGACCATGGGACTGCTTTCGTGTTCTCGTACGGGATCGGCCCGACCTTAGTTATGGTGATCGGTGGTCGCTGAGCTGGTGCTGCAATAGTGATTGTCTTTCGAGGAATCGTTACAGTGGCCACATCAGTCTGATCATATGCTACTGCCCCTGCGGGCTCTTCAGTTGCTGCTTGGTCAAACTGCAATATGCCTTCATCAATTAAAGCTTGAATGCTTTTCTTCAACTCATCACACCCCCCAGCTAGGGTCCAACATTCTAAGCAATACTCGTCACATCCTGGATAAACACCCCCTTGTAACAGTCGACTCTTTATCTCGCTCAGCGGCGTCTTTAAATCTTCGACATTCATAATCAGATTCAACCCTTCCTCAGTTAGAATGGCGTTTGCCCCATGATTAGGCATGGGTTTCTGCACTATATTCGGACCTGCCGTTCCGAAATTGATAGTCTTATTGTCCAAAAGATCCTGCACAACGTGCTTAAAAGCATGGCAACCCTCTATATCGTGGCCCGGCGCCCCAGAATGAAACTCACAGTGCCTGCTTGCATCGTAACCGAATGGGGGAGCTCCCGTTATCGGTGCCAGAGTTCTCTTCTCTACCAGGTTCAATCCCAACAATGTCTGCAACAAATCTGCATAGGTTGAGGGAGGCTTCTCAAACACTCTTCTCGGTTTGCCACCCTGGAATCTTCGCTGAGCCTGCTGTGCCCCCTGCTGAGGCTGCTGCTGCTGCATTGGCTGCTGCTGAGACGGTTGTTGTTGCTGAAGTGGTTGTTGCTGGTACGGGATAGTAACACTCGCCACCTACTGCGGCTGATGATATTGGTTTCGTCCCCTGCCTCGGCCTCGGCCTCGGCCTCCGAACACTGCGCTTGCCTCACCCTGACGGCGCCCACCAAAAGCCTTCCTATTACTGCCGGATGCAGTTGATTCCTCAACCTGGAATTTTCCTTGCTTAATGTTACGCTCAATCTTTTCTCCCATCAGAATTAGGTCTAAAAAACTAGCCAAAGATGTGTGAAACAGCATGTCATGAAACAAGCCTGTGAATGTGCCGACAAACATGTCATTCATTTCCTTGTCTTCTACAGGAGGACGGACCCTGGCAGCCATATCGCGCCATCTTTGCGCGTACTCTTTAAAGCTCTCCCCCTTCTTTTGCGACAGCCCCGCCAATTGGACCCGATTGGGTGCCAAATCGCTGTTATACTTGTAGTGAGCTACAAATGCCTCTGCCAATTGCTTCCATGTCTTGATATTGGTTGGCTCCAACCCCATATACCACTCTAGGGAGGGACCCGACAGACTATCTTGAAAGAAATGCATTAGCATTCTTTCATCAGTTGAGTATGCAGACATCTTTCTGTAATAGGCTCGCACATGCACTTTCGGACATGTGTCCCCTTTATACTTATCAAACGCAGGAGCTTTGAATTTGATTGGCACCCTCAAGCCAGGTACCAAACCCATTGTTGCCATGTCCAAGCCTACAACACTTTGGTTCAGGACCCCCCTCATTTGTTCTTCTAGCATTCTGATCTTCTGGGAGTCATCCATCGGCCCTTCGAAACCTCCACCGGAGAAGGCGTCCTCCTGCTGATCTTCTTGCCACACACCATTCCCAGCTCCATACCCGTCATATCCATTATTACGTCCAGCCCTAATCTGATTCATCCCCGGACCTCGGCCTCTGTTGCCATATCCCTGAACACCTCCAGCGGGCCCAAAAGCCATAAACCCAGCGCCGTTTCCATTTCCAAAACCTTCGTAGCCCTGATTGGCCACGCCATAACCATCTTGCCCAAAGCCTTGAGCATTGAAACCATATTTCCCAGCATTATCGAATCCCTGATCATTGAACCCGAATCCAGTATTTGACAAAGCCGTTGCCTCCCATATTATCACCCAAGTTGACGTCACCAAGCCCAACGTTATGGACAGCAGCCTCGTTCCCAACTCCGACGTTACCGTTCACAGCAGCGGTAGCGTTGTTGACATTAGCAACGGGTATATTGACTACAGGCGGAGCCACTGGCGTGGGAGTGCCGTCTCCATGAGCAGTATCGACTCGTACAGACTAATGATCCTCGTTACCGTGACCAGCATTTCGGGCCAACAGAGGCTGGACCATGGCCTGCAAATTCTCTTGACCCTTTGCAATAGCTTCCATGGTCTGCATAAAGAGAGCGAGTTTCTCGCGCAGATCTTGCATCTCGTTCTGCATTTGATCCATGATTCTTCGACAGTTGGTGCGGGTAGAATAGCGGTGCGGGTGCTGATCTGCAATCCTGAAAAGTACCTGGTACAGGGCAGGAAATAAGATAACATCCAATGATTACCTATAATGCAGTATGAGTATGAATGCAATGCAATGTGTCTGTGCATTAGGGAAGTTCATTCCCCGATTCTAGTGTGAAGGTGCCGGTGCAGTGACAGTGCTAATGATATAAAGATCGGAGCTGAATCACAGAAAGCCTCATATATTGCTGAGAAACCCAAAAACCCAGAATACAATGTCGCTGAGAGTACAACAAGAAGGCATGACCTCAACCAACAAACCTGGTGATGGTCAGCACTATGCAAATAAAGCATACAAGTTACTACATGAAATGATCAAATCCTCCCAAAAGTCTGGTATTCTTCTAGCAGCTTCCTGGTCTCCGGATGACTTGGTCGATCAAGCAGCCCTTCGACGAGTTGGTTTCTCTTCTTAAGAACGCGGCGCACGTCTTCAGTAGTTTCTTCCCATGCCCCCTCTCCGAAGCGATCTTCTAGTTTACGCTTCTGAGACACAGCTTCATCTCTGCCCTTGATGGCCTTGTTTAGTGCGTTCTGGAGACTATACCGGGTCATCACTTCTTCCTCACACTTCTTGATGCTAGACTTCAACTTTTCTTCGAGGTCGGAGATTTGCTGCTTCAACTTATCCTCCCTCTTCTTGTTGTTAGTGAGCGTGGCATTCCAGGTCTTATTGCAAGAAGAGATCTCTCGGTGAGCGATGTCAAGCGCTTTCTTCTTGGATTCAAGCATGTCATGGGAACTTCTGAACTCTTGCCCCATACGTTCGCGCTTCTTCCCCTCCTCAGTCAACTCAGCCCCTAACCTGTTCATTAGCTCAATCTGCTGTTGGAAAGCATGGACGACCTTGTTTTTCTCACTGCGTATCTGGGCTAGCTCCTGCTCTAACCCTTCATTGATCTTCATCAAGGCTTCTTTTTCTTTCACAACTTGCTCGTAGGCTTCCCTAGAAACAGTAGTTGGCTCCACTACCGGAATAGGAACAAGAATTGGTGCGTCTGGAAATGGCATCTTCAACTGACTGGCTCTCCCCTGAATCCACTCTCTGTAAGGTGCATAGGCCTGACAGTCATTCTTTCCTAACAACGGCTTCCCTCTTCGGTTAATGCGCGTCCAGGCATGCTGCAGCTTGGCTAATAACTCCCCCTTCAAATCACCTGTGAAGTACAGAGATTCCTATACTTCTTCCTCCTGAGGTGGATTCTTCAGTGCATATCCGAACTGGCGAATGAATAGAGAAGGGTTGTAATTGATACACCCTTTTCTTCCTATCAGCGGCACATTAGGGTACCCAGAACAACTAAAGATGAGCTCGGATCCCAACAGGTCTCGATCAAACCACTCCATATCTTCCGACGATAGCCTCATCAGGCGCTCTGGCCAACCAACTGGGACTGTAGTCTCTGCAACAGATCTTCTCTTAGGAAGGTGGCTCTCAAGCCACATACTCAGCAAGGGTACACAAAGATGAACATTCTTTCCTCTCCCTTTCTCATTCTTGTAATGCAGTGAGTGATAGAGATCTCCGAGTAAGGTAGGTACAGGATTACCAGCGGCAAACAAGTAGAAGGCGTCGAAGTCCACAAAATTCGGTACATTGGGAAACAATATTATGCCGTAAATGCACAGAGCCAGCACAGCATTGAAGGCAATCCAACATCCGCTCTTAGCGTACTCTTGAGCTTTACCGATCAAGAACTGGAGTGAGAAGCCTGGAACTCCACGGGAAACAGTAGTCAACAGTTCAGAAGCATCCACATGCAAGGCTTTTGCCAAGTCTTCCGGCTTGGGCTTAATGCCCGAATGAATGAATGGAACCTGGTTCTGCACGGGTAACTCAGTAAACTCCACATACTCCTCAATGGTAGGCCTCATAAGGAAATCAGCGAACGTAAAACATCTCAATGCGGGATCATAGAATTGCATCAAAGCGTACAGCCTATCTAGCTCTATCTCCGTGGGTTTGCGCACCAATCTCAATAGTCTTCCATAGCTCATTCTGAAGCTCCTACGAACCTCCTCATCAGCCAGAGAGATCAACCCAAGCAGGGGAACAACATCAGGAGTAGGCAATTTGTAAGCAACTGTCCTTCTTAAGCTGGCCATGACCAATCACTCAGGAATCCGGACACTAGAACTAGGGAAATGCAAATGCACCTGCAGCACAGACACACGTTAGTGGGATGCAATGATGATGAGTATGCAAACAGAATGCAATGCAAGTAACATGCATCGGGGGCCAACTGCCGTAGCTGCATAGCCTGGACCATATCAAGAAGTCTCAGATAGATTCTCTAGAAGTCCTCAAACCCTGGCCTCAGATAGACCTAAAATCAAGCTCCAATAATGGTATCTGACAGATCTCAAACCATAACTCCAACTGGTCTCTGGCAGACCTCAAATCACATCTCCAACTGGTCTCTGACAGACCTCATAACCCTCCATAAATACCCAGGATCTCTGATCAAGAAATAACCGGTATCTGAAGGTCTAGTTACCTGCATAACCCCGAATCCCCTCACAGGTGGGTGGCCCTAGTAACTGACAAAGGTATGGCATCCTATGCGGTCGTCGGCGTCACAGACTTTCAGGGTTGATGATACGATTCCCAGAAGGAGTGGCATCATCAAATCCTGAAGAGGCCTCACATAGCCAACTTCCAAATGATCGGTCCCCAGAGTCGACAATTCAACTAACCAGCAACCCACGCCAACCAAAGGAAGGGGCAGGAGGCCAACCAGAGGAACCTCGTCTAAGTGTAGATTTCGCGGGACACCAAAGCAAGCAAAGCAAGCGGGCGCCAACTAATCTCTACTCTAATTCTAGGTGCACTCAAGCCCAGGTCCGGCTTCTCACTCAATATCAGAACACCCGTCACACCCCAAGATACAGCAATAATAATCCACATATACAAAGCTGAAAATAAAGGTCAGAAATATAAATCCATACAAAATCCTCGACGGGAAAACAAGCGTTAGGATTGACTCTCTTAAGGGACGTTGGATCCCAAATGTATAAGAACTATCGCAGTCCTTAGCAGCCAGGGGACGTTGGATCCCCAGCAGAGTCGCCAGCTGTCGCTACTGCAAAAATCGGCGCCGGCTGAACAGAAGAGTCGCCACCGTGCGTTATTTATCCCACGGGAGGGAAAGGAAACGCTCAGAGTAAACCTCGCACAACATGGGAAAGGTACGGTCATCGCAACCAAAACCTGGGTTCGGGAGTCGGTTACGCAAGGGGAAGGTATTAGCACCCCTCACGTCCGTCGTACTCGACGGGATCCACGCTTGTTTTCGGGTAGGGATTGTTATTCTATCTAAACTATAGGTCAAGGGTTAAAAATAAAATGAAAATAAGAATGACTCGGCAAAGTATCGCACTTTATGCCTACGTATTCCCGCCTGGAACGAGAAATCAGAGTCAACGTAGTTCGTCTACCTACGGGAAAGGAGGGGAAGGTTGCTCGCTAGGATATCGCATCCTATGCCTACGTACTTCCACACAGCATGGAAGATCAGAGCAAACGTAGTTCGGGCCACGTACGACACAAGTCTGTCTTGGTTGATTTTATTCCTTCTGAAAAAGGTTTTTCTGATTAACAGTCCCGGCGGACAAAAATGACGTCTTGATGAGTTCACATTCTTTTACGGAAGAAGTGTCTTTTATTGTGTTTGAAATCTTTATGATGTTTTTCTGTTTGTTTTGAGAAAGAAGAGACAAAACTCTAACCTACGGTTGCGAAGGGAAACAAACTAACCTAATGTTATCATGCATGGGTTAAGACCTAGTGTCTATCATGCTCCTCTCTTGCACAGAGAGAAACAGAGACCCTACGGGAATAGACGGAAACAGAAACAATAGCAGATATATACACTAAAGCAGTAAAATGCATGAATGCAGCAATACAAGCGAGGCAAGGGAGTCCCACTCAACCTCGAACCTAGAAAACAATAGGCAAAAGTGAACAGACTTCACTTTCAACCCAACAGGGTAAACAACAAACAATACAGTCATGAAAACCAATCAATACATCAGAAATGAAATACAGCAATAAAAGAAACAGCTTCAGCAACTTTGAATCAACATCTGGCTTCAAATAATCTCCAATCAGCTACAGGCTTCAACAAGCATTAATCTCCATCTTCAGGACCTTCAAGCAAGGGCTTTTCTTCAAGTTCAAACCTCCAGGATGAGGGATCAATCACAAGAGTGAATTAGGTGTTGAGCAATCAGTTGACTACCAAGGGTGGTGAACAGACTGCTCCTAACACATATGATATTTTCTCTCAAGAGTTCTATCTCTTAGACATTATCACCAAGGCTTCCAAAGGAAGGGGGTGAGTGTCTCAGAGAGACTCTGTATCACAGAGAAGAGTGGATGCAGACAAGGCAATCCATGTTTGAGAAACAAGCTTTCTAATCTAGAGCTCTGCCTAGCTCCTAAACCCTAATCTCCTCAACAGCTGCTAGCAAGAAACAACCCATCAACTCTGGCAGTTGGACTGCATTCTGGATCTCCAATGGCTTCATCATCACAAGTCTTCAGCTCTCCCAGGTCCCCAAACAAATCCCAATACCCAAACAAGCAAGCAATAATCCCCAGGGGGCACACCACACTAGTCAATCAGATATATACAGTAGATTAATAGCAGTAGAGGAATCCTGACTTTTTCTAAGGGGATCTAATAACTACCCATAGCCCCTATAGTCCCATAGCTAACCTATTCAATCTCTAAGTCCTAAGGGAAGTGAATTAATTCTCCTAAGTCATCACCTAAAACCCTAGTTTGTTCATGTTATTCTCACCTAAACTAAACACCTAAAATTAATTTCTAAAAATGTGAATTAAATTGCATCTACAAGTTAAATGTCTAAACTAAACAACCTAAAAAGAATGAACAAAAAATATTAAAAGCATCTAATAGAACAAAAATTAACAAAATCATGTATGAAATGAAACTATTTAAAATGCTATTTATTTGGAAAATATGAAAAAAATATCAAATAAAAAATAAAATGCAATTTTTATTTTTTATAATTTTCTAGACTCTTTGAAGAAAATAATGCAAAAAGAATGAATTAAAAATAATGTTTTTTCCATTTTATATGATTTTTAGAAAATGCATGAAAAATGTAAAGAAAATAAAAAGAAAATATAAAGAAGTAAAGGGAGGGGGTGAGAATAGTAGCTCGCTGCAGTTGTTTTTTTCAGGTGGGCTGAGAAGTGGGGGGTGCGTATAGCTATCTGAGTCCAAGCCGAACGTTTCAATTAAATGAAACGCGGCGTTTCGTACCAAGTCACTCCCTCCGTTTTCCATTTGAACATGATCTGTTGGATGAGTCCTTCAGTCAAGGGTCAAAATGTGATCGTGTGGCTCATGGATCGTCTCCTACCTCCAGCAACCCTAGGGTTTCAGAAATGGCTTTCCATGCAAGCATTTTCGAGCTCCTCTTTCTCCCTCCACAATCCATGAAACTTCAAGGTATAAAAAGCAAAAACAGTCCAATTCTTCCCTTCTACAAGTCTATGTCCTTAGCTTGCACTGAAACTCATTCAATCAACCAATTCGATAGGTAGAACAGATGGAAACCACCATTAATAACTGATATCAATCCTCTCAATTATCTCTAATTATTGCCCTAACATGTTCTATACCTTACACTGATCATTTCAAGCCATTAATCCATGCTTATCGTGCCTTAATCCAAGAGTTAAAAGTCTCAACAGAATTGACACATCATGCTCAAACCTCATGAAACTTCTCCAAAATCATCCCAATCAATCCTCTATCCTATCTTAACCATTCTACTCTATCAAAACCCTAAGATTCTAACTAATTCATGCCATACGAAGAGAAAACAAACCTGGTGCAATTTCTTGATACAGGTGCTAAGATCTCCAAATCAGATGCTTGTGATGAAAGGAAAGTGATCAATAAGCTTGGTGATTACTTCTGTATGCAACAAGTATGGTTCTAAGGCCTTGAATCACTCACTTCCAAGATTGGTGCTCCTTGGATGATGATGATGAATAGCACGATCCTTGCTTCAATTTACCACATCTTTGATGGAATTCTGATCTAGGGATGATGATGAGGAAGATTCAATCCAGAAATGTGAGATTTGAGGGAGATTTGGGGGAGTTTGTGAAGCTTATGCAAAAATGAGAAAGTGTGAAAACTTGAGGTTTTTGAACAAATGGAATCACCAACCATGGCATGAACCATCTTGTATGAATATATAGATGAGGTTAGAACCTCCTAGAAACTTGGAGAAGTTTCCCTTGCACAAATTCCCTTGGATTTTGATTATGTTTCTTACATTGCAAGCAACCATGGATAACTCACAAATTATGAACTAAGCTCAAAATTCCACTTTAGCCAATGTATTTAAAATGATCTTTCCATTCAAAATGACCTATAATTTTGCTTCATTTGGCCAAAATATGAAAAATCTCATTTTTAAGTCCATTTTTATTCATTAAATCCAACAATTTTGAAACCTTGTGCTATGAATCTTTCCAATCTCTCATGGTCACTTTTATAGACTCAAAATGTCATTTGGAGAAAGTTTGATGTTGTAAGTTTTTTCATTTGAAGCCTCCTTGTATGAGTTTTGGGCATAGGTTAAAATGACCTGTAATTCACAAATGACCAAAATACCCTTTGCTTGCCAAGACCATAAGTAGAGTTCCACAAATCATATGAAGGCATACTATACCATTCTAGAAATCTAAGACAATAAGGAACAACTCTTATGTTGGCCAGAAATCCATTTGAAATCTCCTTGAGGGGTGAAAATTGCTTGGAAGTCAAGTCACTTTCACAGACAAAATTTCAGATACCTCAGATGACCTGTAACTTGCAAGGACCATAACTTGAGTTCTATAAATCTCCTTAATGTCTTCCACCACTCAAATTAAAGGTCTTGAGATCCTATACAAGTTTCATGTTGTCCAAGGATCCATTTGAAGCTTGTATTTTGACTTATCTTGCTTGGAAATTTGACCTAAACTAGGGGATTTTACATAGAAACCCTAATTTAGACCCTCCTCTTCTCCTTGATTTCTCTTGATTTCTTCTTAGCATAACAACATATCCTTATTCTCCATGTCAACTGATGAACCCCACATCCCTTCAATAGCCCTTAATGCCTCTCCAACAATCCTTTGACCTAGGGTTGACCCAGGGTTGACCCAGATGAAACCCTAGTTGACTGTCTTCAACTGCAATTCTTGTGATCACATCAACAAATTGTTTTCTTCTCCAAATGACTTTCTAAGTCCTCCAAGATATCTAGATACTCCCCATGCTCTCAATTCACAACTCATAATTCCCTTGTTGACCCTCAGACACCCTCAGTTAGGAGATATACTCAATGCTTGATCCACTGAACCCCCTGCTTTCAAATTCTTTTCTGATGACTTGAATGAGATTGAATTAGGATAATAACCTCCTGATAGGCCTCTAGAGATGATAATAATGATTGGCCCCTGCTGGATGACTTGCTATGCTTATGCTATGCAGATGGTTAGGCTATGTACATGACTCTATATGCAAATGCTAATGATATTGAAACATAGACCCAGTGAATAAGGTTGGGCAAATTTTAGGGTGCAACAAATAGATTTTAAAAAAAATAGATATTAGTTTGTTTTAGATTTTATTAGATTTAATTGTTCTTAAAAAAAATGTTAATAGAATAGAGTTAAAAAAAATAATAATAGATTAATTGTTTTTAGTTTTTTATTGATTTTTTTCAGATTTAAAATAGTTTAGATAGTTTTTAAATGTTTTTCAGATTAATTAGGAGTTTACTTTTTAATTTTCGTTTTAACAAATTAATTAGGATTAATAATAGGTTTTAATTAGGTTTATTAGATTTTAATTTTTTTTATTTTCGTTTAGATTAATTAGGTTAATTGTAAGTTTTAATTTTGTTTTAGAGCTAATCAGAGTTTAATTGGATTTTTAAGTCATCTAATCAGGTTTAGTCTATTGGGCCAGTATCCATTTCAGCAAAGCCCAGTCAGAGAGTCCAAGTCCCAGCGCCACGTGTCTTATATATACGCTGCCACGCGTGTATCTGAGGGTTGGCCACCTCATTCGCTCAACCTCTGTATGCGTTACACCTCACACTCACCTCACTCTCTGCACCCGCCACTTGGCACCCATGCAGTGACCCTCCACACGTGTCCTCCTACCACTCTTCCCTCTTGCCACCACATCCCTCGCCGGTAACTCTCATCGGCCGGCATGCATTAGACTTCCGGCCACCCTAACCGCCTCCCCTCCGCCGCAACTGTCGTCGGAGATTGTTGATCTCGCCGGAATCTGGATTTTTCCAGAAAATCCATTCAAACACCTTGGATCTTCATCCTTCACCTTCATCCATCTTCACCGGAAACACCAGATTCTCACCGGAAACTTCATGTTCTTCGTCAATATTCCCAGAATCATCAAGATCTCCCACGATCTTCATCCAACTCTTCAGAAATTCCAAGAACCTCATAGATTTACCTTTTCCAGAAACGCATCATTGATGAGATCCTTCTTGTTCTTCAAGCAGTTTTTCCAGAAGCTTGATCAAAGCATATGGTCACTATCCTCGTAGATCCTTCGGATTCGTTTCATCATCAAGAAACTTCAATCATTTTCTAGAAGATCCTCATCTATCTTCATGGAACACTCAGCAACATTCTTCGTCATCTCCAGATTTTCGCCTGAAGATCCTCCGTCCAAGAACCTTCGGTGTTCATCATCAACATGCGTCATCGCTCGTCTCCAGGTTCTTCCAAGTCTTTCAGACGCCTCCATCTTCAAGAAATTCCTCCAAGAGCCTCCGTCTTCATCCGATTATCCAGGTTTTATTATTCTTCTTTCTCTAACTCGTAAGCGTTCGTAGCCGGCTTAGTTAGCTGATTGTTAGGTGTTGGAACGGATTTAGGTGAGAGTTTGAATGATGGTTTTGTGAGGCGAGTTCAGAATCAAGATTAAGTTGAACTGAAGGGTTGAGGTTTGGGGTGTTGGATGGATGAGCGAAGTTTGGGTGAAGAACTCTGTGGGTTTGAGAGGTTTCAGAGGGCGCCGCTAGGGTTCTGTTGGGGAAGGAGATGAACAGTGGTAGGGGATTGGAGTGTTAGAAGATTTTTAGGGTTTTAATGAAGGTGAGGATTGGATCTCGGGCATTAAGCCAATTGTTGCACCCTAAAATTTGCCCAACCTTTTCTAGCCTAGGTTTTATGTTTCAGTTGCATTAGCATTTGCATATAGAGTCATGTACATAGTCTAATCATCTGCATAGCATAGCATAGCAAGTCATCCAACAGGGGACCAAGCACTATTCTTATCTCTATGAGCCTATCAAGAGGTTATTATTCTAATTCAATCTCATTCAAGTCATCATAAAGAATTTGAAAGCTAAGAAGTCAATGGATCAAGCAGTGCATCTATCTCCTATCTGAGGGTATCTGAAGATCATGTGAGCTGTGAATTGAGAGCATGGAGAGTATCTAGACATCATGGGAGACTTAGAAAGTCATTTGGAGAAGGAGACAAGTCATTGATATGATCACAAGAGCTGCAGTTGAAGACAGTCAGCTAGGGTTTCATCTGGGTCAACCCTGGGTCAACCCTGGGTCAATCGATTGATTGAAAGGCATTGAGGTCTATTGGAGAGATGTGGGGTTCATCATTTGACATGTGGAGAAGGATATGGTGATATTCTAAGAAGAAATCAAGAGAAATCAAAGAGAAGAGGAGTTTCTAAATTAGGGTTTCTGTGTAAAATCCCCTAGTTTAGGTCAAATTTCCAAGCAAGATAAGTCAAAATGCAAGCTTCAAATGGATCCTTGGCCAACATGAAACTTGTAGAGGATCTCAAGACCTTTAATTTTAGTGGTGGAAGACATCAAGTAGATTTATATAACTCAAGTTATGGTCCTTGCAAGTTACAGGTCATCTGAGGTATCTGAAATTTTGTCTGTGAAAGTGACTTGACTTCCAAGCTAATTTTACCCCTCAAGGAGATTTCAAATGAATTTCTGGTCAACATAAGAATTGTTCCTAATTGTCCTAGCTTTCTAGAATGGTATGGTATGCCTTCATATGATTTGTGGAACTCTACTTATGGTCTTGGAAAGCAAAGGGTATTTTGGTCATCTGAGAATTACAGGTCATTTCAAGCCTATGCCCAAAACTTATACAAGGAAGCTTCAAATGAAACACTTCACAACATCAAAGTTGCTCAAAATGCCATTTTAAGTCTAGAAAAGAAGTCATGAAAGTTTGGAAATGCATGGAATGATACTTGACCAAAGTTGGTGGAAAATGACCTAAAAAAGGCATATAAGTTGAAAAAGTTGAAATGAAAAATTGGTTTGAGAGATCTACCAATCCAAAATGGGTCATCCAATATACCAAATTGATTCCAAACATCATTTTAGATACATTGGTTCAGCCACCTTTTTGAGTTAGGGGTTTATTTTTGGACTTGCTTTGTAGTTTTGTTACTTGCATAATAAGGCAAGCAAGGAAAACTTGGTATAAGTGACTTTTCAAGGCAAGGAACTTGGCTTTTTCACTCACACCATGTCAATAACTCATGAGAGGAGATTTTGCCCCAAATATGAAAGGAAATGCATGAGATATGAGATTATTCAAAGTATCATGGCATGAGAACTTCCATAACTTTCCACCACATTCCATATTCTCCTAGATCAATCTAGAAGCTTCTAGGACTTTCCAAGCTCATCTATATATTGATATGAGTAACTCCATGCCATGGTTGGTGCTTCATATTGTTCATAAACACAAGTTTCATACACTTTCTCCCACTTGCAAAATCAATTCAAACTCTCTCAAATTCTCATCAATCTTCACATTTTCTGATTGGATCTTCATCATCATCATCCAAGGATCATAATTCACATCAAGATTGGTGAAATTGAAGGAGGATTCGAGCTGTGCAAGTTTATCATCCAAGAAGCAATAATTTTGGAATTGGGAGATTCAAAGCCTTGGAGCACGATTCATTGCATACAGAACTCATCACCAAGTTCCTTGATCATTTTCCACTCATTTCCAGCCTTGGATCAAGAAGATTTAGCACCTGTTTTCATCAATTGCACCAGGTATGTTTTGCATGTTTTAGGTAGAATTACTAGGTTTTGTTAGCATAGAAATGGTAAGATAGGATAGATGACTGAGTTTGGTGAGTTTGGAGAGTTTCCATGGAGTTTGATCATGGAGTGCAAGAACTGTTAGGGTTTGTATCTCTTGGATTAAAGCACGAAAATCTTCATTGAATGGCTTGTTATGATCAGCATAAGATGTAGATAAGTTTAGGACAAGAATTGGTGAGAAATAAGAGGTTTGATATCAGGTGTTAATGGTGGATCAGAACTGGTATTCCCATCGGGTTCCATTGTTGCTTGAGTTTTAGGAGAAGTTATGGTCATGGCTGCGTAGAGGGAAGTTTATAGAACAACTTTGCTTTTGGAATGGTGTGATTTCATGGTGAATGGAGAGAGAACAGAGGAGGAGAAGTTCGTGCATGGCTATGGTTTTTCAGGGTTAGGGTTTGCCCAAGGTTGAAGATGACTTGCAAGCCGTTTGATCTAGCTTTGACATTTGACTGGGAACTCAATCCAACGTACGCAATCGAATTGACAAAACGGAGGGAAACTTCAAATGCTAAAACACCCCGTTTCATTTATTCTGGCTGACTGGGCTTTGCATTCGCTTGCTTTTGACACCCCCGTTCCCAAGCCCAATTCCATTTACATTGAAATAATTACTTTTCACACCGTTTTGGTTTTTTTTTTAATTTTTGTTGGCTTTCTGATTGATTCCTGGGCCTCACATTCGCTTACTATTCACACCCCACTGCCTGGCCCAGTTCTCTCTTTTAACTGACTTTACTTGCTTTCTGCACCCTTTGCATATTAATTCATTTTATTTTATTTCAAAAAAAAACATTAAATCTTTCAAAAATCATAACAAATTGTAAAATGCATATTTTTCATTGGTTGTTTTTGCATTCTTTTCTTAATTTTGTCAAGAAAATTGTCATACAAAAAAATTAATAGTTCATTTCATTTTTATATTTTTAGCATATTTTTCTTTTAATTAGGTGTAAATATATTTTGTTTAGTACATGATTTTGCTAATTTTAGTTTGATCAAATGCTTTAATATTTTTAACCCATTCTTTTAGGGTGATTAGTAGATAAGGTTAGCTTGTATATACAATTTAGTTCCCATTTTTAGGACTTAATTTTAGGTGTTTAGTTTAGGTGTGAATAACATGAACAAAACTAGGGTTTAAGTGATGACTTAGGAGAATTGAATCATTTCCCTTAGGAGTTAGAGATTGGATTTTTGATATGGGACTATAGGGACTATGGGTAGTTATTAGATCCCTTAGAAATCATTAGGATTCCCCTACTGCTATTAATATACTCTCTATATTTGTTTGACTGGTGTGGTGTGCCCTCTCTGGGGATTATAATTTGTCTGTGTGGGTATTGGGATTGCTTGGGGATTGGGAGAGCTGAAGAATTATGATGATGAAGCCATTGGAGATCAAGAGTTTGAAGACCAACTTCCAGAGTTGAGGAGGAGAGTTTTTCTAGCAGCTGTTGAGGAGACTAGGGTTTAGGAGCTAGGCAGAGCTCTAGATTAGAAAGCTTGTTTCCCAAACATGGAATGCCTTGTCTGCATCCATCCTTTCTCTATGATTTAAAGTCTCTTTCAAGTATCCACCTCCTTCCTTTGGAAGGATCAGTGAATGTATTTGAAAGATAGAACTTTTGAGGGAAAATTATCTGTATAATGTTAACAGTTGATGAACCATCCTTGGTAGGTAATTGACTGGCTAACATTCATTCACTTTATCTTGTTGATTGATGTTCATCCTGGAGATTGAGACTTGAAGAAAAGCCATTGCAGATGGAAGACTAATAATCAGAGACCTTGCTTGAAGGTTGTGGAGATGGAGATTGATGCTTGCTGAAGCTTGTAGCTGTGTGATGAAGACTTGAAGACTGATGTGATGCAGAGCTGCTGTGGCTGTTTATTTTTGCTGTTCATTTCTGATGTATTGATTGGTTTTCCGGACTGTATTGTTTGCTGTTAACCTGTTGGGTTGAAAGTGAATCCTGTTCACTTTTGCCTATTGTTTTCTAGGTTCGAGGTTGAGTGGGACTCCCTTGCCTCGCTTGTATTGCTGCATCCATGCATTTTACTGCTTTACTGTATATATCTGCCATTGTTTCTGTTTCCGTCAATTCCCTTAGGATCTCTGTTTCTCTCTGCGCAGGAGAGGAGCATGATAGACATTAGGTCTTAACCCATGCATGATAACATTAGGTTAGTTTGATTCCCTTCGCAATCGTAGGTTAGAGTTCTGTCTCTCCTTCCTCAAAACAAACAGAAAAACACAATAAATATTTCAAACACAATAAAAGACACTTCTTCCGTAAAAGAATGTGAACTCATCAAAACGTCATTTTTGTCCGCTTGGACCAGTAATCAGAAAAACCTTTTTCAAAAGGAATAAAATCAATCAAAACAAGCTTGTGTCGTGCGTGGCCCGAAATACGTTTGCTCTGATCTTTCATGCTGTATGAAAGTACGTAGGCATAGGATGCGATATCCTAGCGAGCAACCTCCCCCTCCTTTCCCGTAGGTAGGCGAACTACGTTGACTCTGATTTCTCGTTACAGACGGGAATACGTAGGCATAAAGTGCGATACTTTGCCGAGTCATTTTCTTTTCTTTTTAACCCTTAACCCTTAGAGTAGATAGAATAACAATCCATACCCGAAAACAAGCGTGGATCCCGTCGAGTACGACGGACGTGAGGGGTGCTAATACCTTCCCCTTGCGTAACCGACTCCCGAACCCCGGTTTTGGTTGCGATGACCATACCTTTTCCCGTTTTTTGCGAGGTTTACTTCGAGCGTTTCCTTTCCCTCCGTTGGGATAAATAACGCACGGTGGCGACTCTTCTGTTCATCCGGCGCCGATTTTCGCAGTAGCGACAGCTGGCGACTCTGCTGGGGACCTGCGATAGTTCCCTATACGAGTCGGCTGGGGATCCAACGTCCCCTGGCTGCTAAGGACTGCGATAGTTCTTATGCATTTGGGATCCAACGTCCCTTGAGAGAGTCAACCCTAACGCTTGTTTTCCCGTCGAGGATTTTGTATGGATTTAAATTTCTGACCTTTATTTTCAGCATTGTATATATTGTTATTATTGTTATTATTGTTGTATTGGGGTGTGACGGGTGGTTCTATGATTGAGAGATAAGCCGGACCTGGGCTTGAGTGCACCCTAGACTTAGAGTAGAAAGTAGTGGGCGCGTGCCGGCTTTGCTTGCATTAGTGTCTCATGAAATCTACACTCGGACGAGGTTCTTCTGGTTGGCTTCTTTTTCTACCCTTTGGGTCGAAGGGGTTGTTGGTCAGCTGAATTGTCGACTCCGGGAACCGATCATTTGGAAGTTGGCTAAGTGAGGCCTCTTCAGGATTTGATGATGCCACTCCTTCTGGGAATCGTATCATCAACCCTGAAAGTCTGTGACGCCGACGACCGCATAGGATGCCATACCTTTGTCAGTTACTAGGACATCCACCTGTGAGAGGGTTTGGGGTTATGAAGGTAACTAGACCTTCAGACTACCGGTTTGTTTCTTGATCTGAGATCCTGGGTATTTATGGAGAGTTCTGAGGTCTGTCAGAGACCAGTTGGAGAGTTCTGAGGTCTGTCAGAGACCAGTTGGAGAGTTCTGAGGTCTGTCAGAGACCAGTTGGAGATGTGATTTGAGGTCTACCAGAGACCAGTTGGAGTTATGGTTGGAGGTCTGTCAGAGACCATTGTTGGAGCATTGTTTTAGGTCTATTTGAGACCAGGGTTTGAGGACTTCTAAAAGAGTCTATTTGAGGCTTCTTGATATGGTTCAGGCTTCTCAGCCGGGGCACTTGATCCCTGTTGACTGTGTGCATACGCATTCACATTTTCATTCATATGTTGGTAGCATATTGCATATCCATTTTGCATTGCAGGTACTGGTTCGAAATTGTATCTCATCTCCTGCATCTCAGCAGGTATTTCCAGGATTGCAGATCAGCACCCGCACCGCTATTCCACTCGCACCAACTGCCGAAGAATCATGGATCAAATGCAGAACGAGATGTAAGATGTGCGCGAGAAGCTAGCTCTCTTTATGCAGACCATGGAAGCTATTGCAAAAGGTCAGGAGAATTTGCAAGCCATGGTGCAGCCTCTGTTGGTCAGAAATGCTGGTCACGGCAATGAGGATCATCAGTCTGTGCGAGTCGACACTGTTCATGGGGATGGCACTCCCACACCAGTGGCTCCACCTGTAGTCAATATACCTGCTGCTAATGTCAATAACGCTACCGCTGCTGGGAACGGTAACGTCGGAGTTGGGAACGAGACTGCTGTCCATAACGTTGGGCTTGGTGATATAAACTTGGGTGATAATATGGGAGGCAACGGCTTCGGTAATGCTGGATTCGGATTCAATGATCAGGGTTTCGATAATGCTGGGAAATATGGTTTCAATGCTCAAGGCTTTGGGCAAGATGGTTATGGTATGATCAATCAGGGTTACGGAGGATTCGGAAATGGCAATGGCGCTGGGTTGATGACTGTTGGACCTGCTGGAGTTGTTCCGGGATACGGTAACAGAGGACGAGGCCCGGTGATGAATCAGATTAGAGCTGACCGCAACAACGGATACGATGGGTATGGAGCTGGTAATGGTATGTGGCAAGAAGATCAGCAAGAGGACGCCTTCTCCGGTGGAGGTTTCGAAGGGCCGATGGATGACTCCCAGAAGATCAGAATGCTAGAAGAGCAGATGAGGGGAGTCCTGAACCAAAGTGTTGTGGGCTTAGACATGTCAACAATGGGCCTGGTACCTGGCTTGAGGGTGCCAATCAAATTCAAAGCTCCTACATTTGATAAGTATAAAGGGGACATCTGTCCGAAAGTGCACGTGCGGGCTTACTACAGAAAGATGTCTGCATATTCAACTGATGAGAGAATGCTAATGCATTTCTTTCAAGATAGTCTGTCAGGCCCTTCCCTAGAGTGGTATATGGGATTGGAGCCAACTAATATCAAGACATGGAAACAGCTAGCAGAGGCATTTGTAGCTCACTATAAGTATAACAGCGACTTGGCGCCCAATCGGGTCCAATTGCAAGGGCTGTCTCAGAAGAAGGGTGAGAGCTTTAAAGAGTATGCGCAAAGATGGCGCAACATGGCTGCTAGGGTCCGTCCTCCTTTAGAAGACAAGGAAATGAATGACATGTTCATCGGAACATTCACCGGCATGTTTTATGACAAGTTGTTTCACACATCTTTGGCCAGTTTCTCAGACTTAATTCTGATGGGGGAGAAGATTGAAAATAACATTAAGGTAGGAAGGTTCCAAGCAGGTGATCCTACTTCAGCTGGAAGCAATAAGAAAGCTTTCGGGGGTAGAAAACAGGAAGATGCCAATTCGGTATGTAGCTCTCGGGGAAGAAATAGAGGGTGGAGGCAATACCAACCGCAACAAGTTGCAAGTATGACGATCCCCGCGCAACATCAGCAACAGCCGCAGCAGCAGGGGCAACAACATCCGGCTCAGCGAAGAATTCAGAATGGGAAGCCGAAAAGGGTATTTGGTCCGCCGCCAATGTCGTACGCTGAGCTTCTTCAGACTTTGTTACGGTTACAGTTGGTCGAGAAAAGAACGATGGCTCCTCCGACAGGGATCCCCCCACCCAGTTATAACGCTAATGAGCATTGTGAATTCCACTCTGGGGCACCCGGCCATAATATCGAAAACTGCCACGCTTTCAAGCATAAAGTGCAAGATTTGCTTGATAGCACTGCTATTAATTTTGGTATGGAAGGGCCCAATATTACACAACAACCAATGCCAAACCATGAATAGGCTGGAGTATGGTGGACAAAGAGGAGTTCTATAGCTCGGGTGGGCCGTTAAAAGTAGATCAGGACAGTGGCAGGCTGCCTCTAATAACTGATTATGAAGATAGTTGGTTCAGCAGCAGGACAGATGTGAAAGCCCGGTTCTCGGAAGCTGGCATTTTTCTTTGTTTTATCTTGTCATTTCTTTACGTTTGTAGTTTCTTTCCTGTTTAAATTGCAATCTTGTTCGTAAAATTGGTTGTTTTCATTCAATTGATGATAATGAAATAAATATGCATGTTTTGATTAAATCCATTCGTGTTCACTAATTGTTTTTATAAATGTCCAACACCTGGTTAAGAGGAATCTGGGGGGATGACAAAAATGAACGACATGCAAGCTTCTGATTGTATGCTTTTGAAATAAAACCTGTTGATGATGTACAGGCATTGTTTCAAATCCCTAAACACCGGATATATAAGGAAGATAATACCTTGTCTACCCTTTTGAGCCTTGTAGTAGGAGTTTCTTTCTGCAAATGAAAAACCCTCAATCTTAACCTGGGGCAGGGTAGGTGTTAGCTAATTTGACCGAGCGTTCAAGTTGCAAAAGGAGTGTCCGTTCGAGGATAAATCACACTTGTATAGGTCGTGCCTAAAGAACCACAATGGTTAAACCTTGCCGACAAAGAGTGAAACAGTCACATTATTCCGCAAAAAGTCAGACAAACCAGCGTCACACGACTTATTCGAAAAAAAAACGAAAAGCGAAAAGAATCAAAAGCCCGCTAAGTCAAAGCTTGAAAACAAATGACTTAGGCAAAAATTGGGGCATCCCGCTGGACTGGAAAATCAAAAGAAACTCAAAAGAGTAAGTCCAGGCAAAAGTTAGGGAATGGAAAAAACGAAAGACGGAAAGGATTGTCAAAGAAAAGAAAAATCCTCAAAAAGGACAAAGTCGTGTGACTCTAGGCACTCAAAGACAAAAAGCAAATGACTGTCACTCAAAAACATGTGTGGTATCCTGAACCATCACTCCTATCTTTCAGCCTCTGAGAGGTGAGCGCTAAGGTCGAATTAGCTGAACGTAGGATGGGAGAACATCAAGGAGAATGGGTGGGTTAAAATAAACTTTGAGCCTTTATCCTTTCCTTCAAAACCGTGAACCTGACCACGTTATAACCTTCAAAAGTCCTAATTGAAGCAGGTTATTTCGAGAGCATACTTCGGTAAAGGTCGCGTCGGTTCTGACTCCTAGAAGGGTTCTTCTTACCGTGTTGGTACTAATGTTGATATTCTTGATAAATGTTTTGCGCATTATATGCCATAAACTGTTTTTTCTTTTTCCCAGTGAACAGATTGGATGTCAAAGCTGTCATATGTGTTGCATTAGTATGTCTTTTACGCAGAACAACTTGTTTTACTTGCGAGTAAGCGCTTGACAGCAGGAAAGTTTCCTACAGTGGAAAGTATGGTCAGGATAGAATGCAGAGCGCCCGAATGCTCCGCAAGCCGGGGCAAGCCATTAAGTGCTCCCCAGTCAGGTCAGCCATTCAAAGTCAGTTACTCTGGGGCAGTCAGGTCGAGATTCGGTAAATCTCTCGTAGTTGGAGGTACTGCTCTGGATCAGCTAGTCAGGGGCAAAGTCATTGCAATCAGGGGCAGGCCATCTTAAGAGCGCAGAAGTTACTCTTTATTCGAGAAGCATTTGGTGTGAAGTATTTCTCCGAAGTTCAGAATGCTGGGGCAGTTCATATCAGACCAACGGGGTACAAATGTTTAGATTCCCTTTTGAGGACTATCCCCACAGAGGTCCCATAGACCAGGGCATATCAGAAGCGAAGGAATTGTTCTTCTCCGTATCATCAGAGCTACTCAGAGTTATTCGAGCAGATTCAGTCAATCTTAAAGTGTGAGACGAATGTCGGGAAGTCATGTTACGGTCTTCCGATTCTTCACCCAAATCCATGTTGGCGATCACTGTGAGGCCCATCCGTGTTGGCGCATCAGTTTCCAAATCCAATCGTCATCAGTACGCAGGAAGACTCTGTCTATTTTCTCCAACAAAAGTCCAGTTTTTCAGTGGCACGGGTGAGCTATCCCCAGAGAAGTCCAATCATACTTGGCACATCTGCTATTCCCCAGCAGAGTTATATTCCCCAGCAGGGTGTTACTTCAACGAGGTGTTTGGTTAAGTTCCCAAATTCCCCAGCGGAGTTGATGCTACTCTTCCAGCATTTATTTTGCTGGAATAATTCTGTGATATCCGGTTTATCCCCAGCGGAGTTGGCTTCGTCTTCAGCATTTGTTTGGCTGAAGTGGTTTTCTGTACCCGACTTTCTCCAGCAGCCCGAGCCTGCATTAGCATATTGCATACAGCATCATATTTGCATCATACTTGCATTTCATTTTCAAAATGCGTAGCATTTCCATCCTGAATGGAGCATTACGCCATAGAAAGATTCAAACATATGCATATGCATACGAAACATAAACCAGGTTGGTTACCTCGTTGGTTTCAGATGTTTGTTTTCCCCTGCAGATAATTGAGATTATGATTCAGGGAGATGTTCAGATAGTCGGATCTGTGGTGCAAGGCGAGCAGTGATCGTGTTCGTCCTATCATGTGGGCCCCATCAGAGTTGCTTGGGAGTTTCTCTTCTTCTCCAGCGAAGTTTTCTTCAGACTGTTGTCACGTCAGTATTGAAAATCTTGAAATTACTGCCTGCCGTCGAAGTACGTGTTTGACGGCTGTCGTCAGATATACCCTGGTTGAGGGAGTTATATCCTGGTTGAAGGAGTTATACCCTGGTTGAAGGAGTTATACCCTGGTTGAGGGAGTTATATCCTGGTTGAAGGAGTTATACCCTGGTTGAAGGGGTTATACCCTGGTTGAAGGAGTTATACCCTGGTTGAAGGAGTTATACCCTGGTTGAAGGAGTTATACCCTGGTTGAGGGAGTTATACCCTGGTTGAGGGAGTTATATCCTGGTTGAAGGAGTTATACCCTGGTTGAAGGAGTTATACTCTGGTTGAAGGAGTTATACCCTGGTTGAGGGAGTTATACCCTGGTTGAGGGAGTTATACCCTGGTTGAAGGGGTTATACCCTGGTTGAAGGAGTTATACCCTGGTTGAAGGAGTTATACCCTGGTTGAAGGAGTTATACCCTGGTTGAGGGAGTTATACCCTGGTTGAGGGAGTTATATCCTGGTTGAAGGAGTTATACCCTGGTTGAAGGAGTTATACTCTGGTTGAGGGAGTTATATCCTGGTTGAAGGAATTATTACCCTGGTTGATGGAGTTACACCCTGGTTTGAGGAGTCATTATGCCTTGTTTGAGGCAGTTATACCCTGGTTGAAGGAGTTATATCCTGGTTGAAGGAGTTATACCCCGGTTGAAGGAGTTATATCCTGGTTGAAGGAGTTATACCCCGGTTGAAGGAGTTATACCCTGGTTGAAGGAGTTATATCCTGGTTGAAGGAGTTATTACCTTGGTTGAAGGAATTATATCCTGGTTGAAGGAGTTATACCCTGGTTGAAGGAGTCATATCCTGGTTGAAGGAGTTATACCCCGGTTGAAGGAGTTATATCCTGGTTGAAGGAGTTATACCCCGGTTGAAGGAGTTATACCCTGGTTGAAGGAGTTATATCCTGGTTGAAGGAGTTATTACCTTGGTTGAAGGAATTATATCCTGGTTGAAGGAGTTACATCCTAGTTTGAGGATTTATTATGCCTTGTTTGAGGCAGTTTGTTATCCTGGTCGATGGAGTTGTTACCTTTTGTCAAAGGAATTATTATCGGTATTGGCAGAATCATTACCCGTGCTAACGGAGTGGCTCCCTGCGGAATTATTGGTTCAAGTATCTGTGTCGTCGGAGATGTGTCCCACAGAGTAACTTGTTCAAGTCACCGGATGCCTGATTCGCGCTTTACGTAGCATTTTGTTTGTTTCTCTACAAACGAAGGTCAAGACTTTTGGTATTTCGACGTGGTCCTTTGGCTCGATGCATGCTTATTGTAGTAAAATTTGGAATTAATTGTGGATTCAAGGCCTGTGGCGTCACGCAGGTGGTTGAGGATGAAATCAAGTCAGTTCTTATCAGATAATTGATCAGTTGTTGCCGTGACAACCGGATTCGGTTTTCTGAATGATATTTTCCCGTGGTGGTGGCGGAGTTATGTCCCGTAGTGGTGACGGAGTTATTTCCCGTAGTGGTGACGGAGTTACTTTCCCGCAGTGGTGGCGGAGTTATGTCCCGTAGTGGTGACGGAGTTATTTTCCCGCAGTGGTGGCGGAGTTATTTTCTGTAACAGTGAAGGAGTTATTACCCGTAGCGATGGAGGAGTTATTTCCTGTAGTAATGATAAAGTAGTACCCGTAGCGATGGCGGTGTTGTTTTTTAGATTATCTTCCCGCAGTGGTGGCGGAGTGATGACGGTGTTATTTTTCTGTAATAGTGACAGGGTGATTTTCCTGTATCGTTGGCAGGGTCATGTTGTGTTGACAGAAGTACTTCCCCAGTGAAGTCGTCCAGTTCATTCCAGTGTTGACAAGATAATATTGAAATCAGACTTATTCCCCAAACAGTGGTGCAGTTATTTATGCGGTTGGCAAATTTCCAGGTTCTTAGTATTCAACCGTCTCGTACCTCGAATGTTTGAAGGCCGTTCGCGCTTCACCCTGTCGGGTCCAAGTCGCTTGAATAGGGGCAGCTGTTGCACCCTAAAATTTGCCCAACCTTTTCTAGCCTAGGTTTTATGTTTCAGTTGCATTAGCATTTGCATATAGAGTCATGTACATAGTCTAATCATCTGCATAGCATAGCATAGCAAGTCATCCAACAGGGGACCAAGCACTATTCTTATCTCTATGAGCCTATCAAGAGGTTATTATTCTAATTCAATCTCATTCAAGTCATCAGAAAGAATTTGAAAGCTAAGAAGTCAATGGATCAAGCAGTGCATCTATCTCCTATCTGAGGGTATCTGAAGATCATGTGAGCTGTGAATTGAGAGCATGGAGAGTATCTAGACATCATGGGAGACTTAGAAAGTCATTTGGAGAAGGAGACAAGTCATTGATATGATCACAAGAGCTGCAGTTGAAGACAGTCAGCTAGGGTTTCATCTGGGTCAACCCTGGGTCAACCCTGGGTCAATCGATTGATTGAAAGGCATTGAGGTCTATTGGAGAGATGTGGGGTTCATAATTTGACATGTGGAGAAGGATATGGTGATATTCTAAGAAGAAATCAAGAGAAATCAAGGAGAAGAGGAGTTTCTAAATTAGGGTTTCTGTGTAAAATCCCCTAGTTTAGGTCAAATTTCCAAGCAAGATAAGTCAAAATGCAAGCTTCAAATGGATCCTTGGCCAACATGAAACTTGTAGAGGATCTCAAGACATTTAATTTGAGTGGTGGAATACATCAAGGATATTTGTATAACTCAAGTTATGGTCCTTGCAAGTTACAGGTCATCTGAGGTATCTGAAATTTTGTCTGTGAAAGTGACTTGACTTCCAAGCTATTTTTACCCCTCAAGGTGATTTCAAATGAATTTCTGGTCAACATAAGAATTGTTCCTCATTGTCTTAGATTTCTAGAATGGTATGGTATGCCTTCATATGATTTGTGGAACTCTACTTATGGTCTTGGCAAGCAAAGGGTATTTTGGTCATCTGAGAATTACAGGTCATTTCAAGCCTATGCCCAAAACTCATACAAGGAAGCTTCAAATGAAAAACTTCACGACATCAAAGTTGGTCAAAATGCCATTTTAAGTCTAGAAAAGAAGTCATGAAAGTTTGGAAATGCATGGAATGAGACTTGACCAAAGTTGGTGGAAAATGACCTAAAAAAGGCATATAAGTTGAAAAAGTTGAAATGAAAAATTGGTTTGAGAGATCTACCAATCCAAAATGGGTCATCCAATATACCAAATTGATTCCAAACATCATTTTAGAGACATTGGTTCAGCCACTTTTTTGAGTTAGGGTTAATTTTTGGACTTGCTTTGTAGTTTTGTTACTTGCATAATAAGGCAAGCAAGGAAAACTTGGCATAAGTGACTTTTCAAGGCAAGGAACTTGGCTTTTTCACTCACACCATGTCAATAACTCATGAGAGGAGATTTTGCCCCAAATATGAAAGGAAATGCACGAGATATGAGATGATTCAAAGTATCATGGCATGAGAACTTCCATAACTTTCCACCACATTCCATATTCTCCTAGATCAATCTAGAAACTTCTAGGACTTTTCAAGCTCATCTATATATTGATATGAGTAACTCCATGCCATGGTTGGTGCTTCATATTGTTCATAAACACAAGTTTCATACACTTTCTCCCACTTGCAAAATCAATTCAAACTCTCTCAAATTCTCATCAATCTTCACATTTTCTGATTGGATCTTCATCATCATCATCCAAGGATCATAATTCACATCAAGATTGGTGAAATTGAAGGAGGATTCGAGCTGTGCAAGTTGATCATCCAAGAAGCAAGAATTTTGGAATTGGGAGATTCAAAGCCTTGGAGCACGATTCATTGCATACAAAACTCATCACCAAGTTCCTTGATCATTTTCCACTCATTTCCAGCCTTGGATCAAGAAGATTTAGCACCTGTTTTCATCAATTGCACCAGGTATGTTGCTCATTCGATTTGCATGTTTTAGGTAGAATTACTAGGTTTAGTTAGCATAGAAATGGTAAGATAGGATAGATGACTGAGTTTGGTGAGTTTGGAGAGTTTCCATGGAGTTTGATCATGGAGTGCAAGAACTGTTAGGGTTTGTATCTCTTGGATTAAAGCATGAAAATCTTCATTGAATGGCTTGTTATGATCAGCATAAGATGTAGATGAGTTTAGGACAAGAATTGGCGAGAAATAAGAGGTTTGATATCAGGTGTTAATGGTGGATCAGAACTGTTATTCCCATCGGGTTCCATTGTTGCTTGAGTTTTAGGAGAAGTTATGGTCATGGCTGCGTAGAGGGAAGTTTATAGAACAACTTTGCTTTTGGAATGGTGTGATTTCCTGGTGAATGGAGAGAGAACAGAGGAGGAGAAGTTCGTGCATGGCTATGGTTTTTCAGGGTTAGGGTTTGCCCAAGGTTGAAGATGACTTGCAAGCCGTTTGAGCTAGCTTTGACATTTGACTGGGAACTCAATCCAACGGACGCAATCGAATTGACAAAACGGAGGGAAACTTCAAATGCTAAAACGCCCTGTTTCATTTATTCTGGCTGACTGGGCTTTGCATTCGCTTGCTTTTGACACCCCCGTTCCCAAGCCCAATTCCATTTACACTGAAATAATTACTTTTCACACCGTTTTGTTTTTTTTTTTAATTTTTGTTGGCTTTCTGATTGATTCCTGGGCCTCACATTCGCTTACTATTCGCACCCCACTGCCTGGCCCAGTTCTCTCTTTTAACTGACTTTACTTGCTTTCTGCACCCTTTGCATATTAATTCATTTTATTTTATTTCAAAAAAAAAACATTAAATCTTTCAAAAATCATAACAAATTGTAAAATGCATATTTTTCATTGGTTGTTTTTGCATTCTTTTCTTAATTTTGTCAAGAAAATTGTCATACAAAAAAATTAATAGTTCATTTCATTTTTATATTTTTAGCATATTTTTCTTTTAATTAGGTGTAAATATATTTTGTTTAGTACATGATTTTGCTAATTTTAGTTTGATCAAATGCTTTAATATTTTTAACCCATTCTTTTAGGGTGATTAGTAGATAAGGTTAGCTTGTATATACAATTTAGTTCCCATATTTAGGACTTAATTTTAGGTGTTTAGTTTAGGTGTGAATAACATGAACAAAACTAGGGTTTAAGTGATGACTTAGGAGAATTGAATCATTTCCCTTAGGAGTTAGATATTGGATTTTTGATATGGGACTATAGGGACTATGGGTAGTTATTAGATCCCTTAGAAATCATTAGGATTCCCCTACTGCTATTAATATACTGTCTATATTTGTTTGACTGGTGTGGTGTGCCCTCTCTGGGGATTATAATTTGTCTGTGTGGGTATTGGGATTGCTTGGGGATTGGGAGAGCTGAAGAATTATGATGATGAAGCCATTGGAGATCAAGAGTTTGAAGACCAACTTCTAGAGTTGAGGAGGAGAGTTTTGCTAGCAGCTGTTGAGGAGACTAGGGTTTAGGAGCTAGGCAGAGCTCTAGATTAGAAAGCTTGTTTCCCAAACATGGAATGCCTTGTCTGCATCCATCCTTTCTCTATGATTCAAAGTCTCTTTCAAGTATCCACCTCCTTCCTTTGGAAGGATCAGTGAATGTATTTGAAAGATAGAACTTTTGAGGGAAAATTATCTGTATAATGTTAACAGTTGATGAACCACCCTTGGTAGGTAATTGACTGGCTAACATTCATTCACTTCATCTTGTTGATTGATGTTCATCCTGGAGATTGAGACTTGAAGAAAAGCCATTGCAGATGGAAGACTGATAATCAGAGACCTTGCTTGAAGGTTGTGGAGATGGAGATTGATGCTTGCTGAAGCTTGTAGCTGTGTGATGAAGACTTGAAGACTGATGTGATGCAGAGCTGCTGTGGCTGTTTATTTTTGCTGTTCATTTCTGATGTATTGATTGGTTTTCCGGACTGTATTGTTTGCTGTTAACCTGTTGGGTTGAAAGTGAATCCTGTTCACTTTTGCCTATTGTTTTCTAGGTTCGAGGTTGAGTGGGACTCCCTTGCCTCGCTTGTATTGCTGCATCCATGCATTTTACTGCTTTACTGTATATATCTGCCATTGTTTCTGTTTCCGTCAATTCCCTTAGGATCTCTGTTTCTCTCTGCGCAGGAGAGGAGCATGATAGACATTAGGTCTTAACCCATGCATGATAACATTAGGTTAGTTTGATTCCCTTCGCAACCGTAGGTTAGAGTTCTATCTCTCCTTCCTCAAAACAAACAGAAAAACACAATAAATATTTCAAACACAATAAAAGACACTTCTTCCGTAAAAGAATGTGAACTCATCAAAACGTCATTTTTGTCCGCTTGGACCAGTAATCAGAAAAACCTTTTTCAGAAGGAATAAAATCAATCAAAACAAGCTTGTGTCGTGCGTGGCCCGAACTACGTTTGCTCTGATCTTTCATGCTGTATGAAAGTACGTAGGCATAGGATGCGATATCCTAGCGAGCAACCTCCCCCTCCTTTCCCGTAGGTAGGCGAACTACGTTGACTCTGATTTCTCGTTACAGACGGGAATACGTAGGCATAAAGTGCGATACTTTGCCGAGTCATTTTCTTTTCTTTTTAACCCTTAACCCTTAGAGTAGATAGAATAACAATCCATACCCGAAAACAAGCGTGGATCCCGTCGAGTACGACGGACGTGAGGGGTGCTAATACCTTCCCCTTGCGTAACCGACTCCCGAACCCCGGTTTTGGTTGCGATGACCATACCTTTTTCCCGTTTTTTGCGAGGTTTACTTCGAGCGTTTCCTTTCCCTCCGTTGGGATAAATAACGCACGGTGGCGACTCTTCTGTTCAGCCGGCGCCGATTTTCGCAGTAGCGACACCAATTACCAGTTGTTGAATCATAATCCCATGTTTCCATTAGCACCCCCTCCCCCTGGTTTGAATTGGTTTGGGCCTTAGACCCAGCTTGCTACCAACACCCCCCATTGAGGGCCCAAACGAGAATTGCAAGTGAATTTTTCGCTGGCTGCACCCCCCGTTCGTTTTTGCTGATTTTTCTTTTGTGTGTGTTTTTTCTGAAACAAACCTGGGCCCAGCGCATTGCTGAGCGCACCCCCCTTTTCTGGGCCCAGTGTGTCCTGAAGTGTGAATAGCTGCTTCTAGCACCCCCCCTGTTTTCCAATTGTTAATTGAATTTTCTTTTTCCTTTATCATTTGCATAGTTTACCAAATAATTCTTAAAAAATCCAAAATTGATCAATTTTGCATGGGATTTTTTCCCTCATTTTAATAATGATGTCAAAAAAATTGTGGGAAAAAGAAAATAATATTTTAATCATCTTTTCCATCTATGGTGAATTTGCACATTTTTATTGCTTTTATTTTCATATTGTTTGTACATATTATTTGGTGAATTTCGTTTAGTCGTTTAAATTCATATTTTGATTCCATTATTTTTGTGGTAGTTAGATTAGAACATTAAGTTCCCCCTGGATTTACGTCACATTTTTGTGATTAAATCTTGATTAGTTTTGATTAGAGAACATTAGGATAGTATAATTAGGGTTCAAACTCAACATAGGTGCACTATAACATTTTATTTTGGGGTTTTTAGCATGAATTAGGTTATGGGATATATAGGGTATGTTAGGTAGATATAGAAATACCCTTAGAATAAATATTAGAATTTTAAACACTATTTTACTATTTTTAGTATATTTTGCAAATTGTGTGATTGTTTGGTGTTCCCATTTGGGGTTTATGTTGCTTGCTTGGGCTTTTGGGTTTTTTATTTGGGGTGTGGGTTTGGTTTGAGCTTGTGGAAGCATGAAGAATCAATGGAGAAGATTGAATACAAAGATCAAGGTTGATGCATGAAGATTGCTTGGATTGAAGATGTTGATTGAAGACTTAGGAGAAATAGGAGAAAATAGGCAGAGCTTAGAATAGACAAATTCTTTGTACAAACATGGAAAGCTTCATGTGCTTCCATTCCTCTCTATGACATAAAGTCCCTCTATGGTATTCACCTCCCTCCTTTGGAGGGATAAGTGGCCTTACCTTAGAGGTAGAACTTTGAGGGAAATAGTCTGTTACAATGTCAACTGTTTATAGACTTCCTTTGGTTGTCAATGAACTGTTTGACATTCAATTTATTCTGATAAATCAATTCTCATCTAGGAGTGCTTATCTTGAAGAGAGAAGCCATTAAAGATAGAGGTGAAGATCAAAGATTGACAAAGATGAAGATTGTTCATGTCAAAGCTATGCAACTGTTAAAGCTAGGGTTTACTGCTGTCTAGAGCTATCTGCTGTCTGATGCTGTCAACTGGTTAAGATTCTGTGCTTGCTTGAGATTGGTGATTTCTTGGAAATGGAAGCTTGTTGTAGCTTGGATATCATTGGAGCTTGACTTTGGGGATCATTGGGAGATTGTTGTTTATCAATTGTCAGAGCTTGGTGTTTTCAGAGTTGCTGCTGTAGGAGCTGGGGTGCTGTCAGAGCTGGTTTTGGGGCTTTATTTTCTTTGTTGTATTGTTTGTTAATTTTTTCCCTTAGGTTGAGGTGAAGCTGTTTCACTTTGCCTATTGTTTTCTAGGTTCGAGGTTGAGTGGGACTCCCTTGCCTCGCTTGTACTGCTGCATTCATGCATTTTACTGCTTTACTGTATATATGTTGTTGCTTTCCCGTTTATTCCCTTAGGATCTCTGTTTCTCTCTGCGCAAGAGAGAAATATGACAAACATTAGGTGTTAACCCATGCATGACAACATTAGGGTAGATTTTGATTCCCTTTTCAACCATAGGTTTTAGAGTTGTTGTTTCTCTTCTATCTCAAAAACAATCAAAAAATACAATAAGAGGTCAAACATCAATAAAAAAACAGTTCTTGC
This sequence comes from Lathyrus sativus, assembly GCA_963859935.3. NCBI lineage: Eukaryota > Viridiplantae > Streptophyta > Magnoliopsida > Fabales > Fabaceae > Lathyrus > Lathyrus sativus. The sequence continues at coordinate 324,850,012 of OZ012736.1, forward strand.
GTAAAAGACTGTAAACCAATCAAAGAGTCATTTTTGTCCGCTTGGACCCGTAAACAGGAGAAAACCTTTTTTAGAAGGATAAAAAACAGTCAAACAAATTTGTGTCGTACGTGGCCCGAACTACGTTTGCTCTGATCTTTCATGCTGTATGAAAGTACGTAGGCATAGGATGCGATATCCTAGCGAGCAACCTTCCCCTCCTTTCCCGTAGGTAGGAGAACTACGTTGACTCTGATTTCTCGTTCCAGACGGGAATACGTAGGCATAAAGTGTGATACTTTGCCGAGTCACCTTTTTCTTTCTTTTAACCCCAGACCTGTAGAGTAGATAGAATAACAATCCGTACTAGAAAACAAGCGTGGATCCCGTCGAGTACGACGGACGTGAGGGGTGCTAATACCTTCCCCTTGCGTAACCGACTCCCGAATCCAGGATTTGGTTGCGATGACCATTCCTTTCCCGTCTTTGCGTTAGGTTTACTTCGAGTGTTCCCTTTCCCTATGTTGGGATAAATAACGCACGGTGGCGACTCTTCTGTTCAGCCGGCGCCGATTTTCGCATTAGCGATAGCTGGCGACTCTGCTGGCGACTCCAACGGTTCCCTACGCAAGTCAATCCTAGCGCTTGTTTTCCCGTCGAGGATTTTGTATGGATTTACTTTTTCTGTATTTTACATTCAGCATTATATTACTGTTATTATTGTTGTGGGTATGAGGGGGTTCTATGATTGAGAGATAAGTCGGACCTGGGCTTGAGTGCACCTAGAATTAGAGTGGAAATTAGTGGGCGCGTGTATGCTTTGCATGCACTAGTGTCTCATGAAATCCATGCTCAGACGAGGTTCTTCTGGTTGGCTTCTTTTTCAACCCTTTGGGTTGAAGGGGTTGTTGGTTAGTTGGATTGTCGACTCTGGAGACCGATCATTTGGAAGTTGGCTAAGTGAGGCCTCTTCAGGACATGATGATGCCACACCTTCTGGGTATCGTATCATCCTTCTTGAAAGTCTGTGACGCCAACGACCGCATAGGATGCCATACCTTGTGTCAGTTATTAGGACACCTACCTGTGAGAGGGGTTGGGGCATGCAGGTAACTTGACCTCCAGATTACCGGTTTTCTTGATTGAGATTCAGTGGCGCTGATATCTGAGGACGGTGTTATTGGGTCTGTCAGAGACCAGGTTGGAGCATCGTGGATGGTCTTGAGCAGTTTGTGGGTCTATTTGAGGCCGATATTGTGGATTGAGCTTCTCAGCCAGGGGCTGTGATCCCGTATTTGCTGCATATTGCATTGCATTTGCATAACCATGTTTGCATCATATTGCATATCATTCTCCGGCTAGCCAGAGCTCTTATCCAGCCGTTGCTTTGATTCTGAGGGTAATTACCCGGTGTTTGGTCTGAGCAAGTGTTGATTGGTAGAAGACGACCAAAGGGTTGAAATAGATTGGGGCAGAATTGAGCAGTGAAGTCAGCTGAAGGTTGTTGGTAGCTATGTCAGAGAGCCACTTCCGGTTTGTTGATACCTTGTCAGGGTTCACTGCGATGTCCAATCCTTTGTATGGTTCCCTACATGACGAAGACTTCCCGCAAGTGAACCACCTTACTGCAGACCAGTTTGTGCAACCTCCCGTCAGGGACCGAGATCGACATGAGCAGTTTGTTGTCCGCAATGAACGAGTTCCTCTTATTAACAGTCAAGGTGTTGTTTTCCCTGTGCCGAGTGTCCGAAGAGAGATCCCAGTAGCCAGGACGGTAGACCCAAGAACTCTTGAGTATGATAGACGGCTCCGAGTGTTGGAAGAAGGGGTGAAAGCCTTGAAGGTCAAAGATGTTGTTAACTTGAATGCTGCAAACATGTGTTTGGTTCCTGGCCTGGTGTTACCTCCGAAGTTCAAAGCACCGAGATTTGAGAAGTACAGAGGGGATTGCTGTCCGAAGCAACATTGGGTGATGTTCTGCCGAAGAATGACTTCGTTTGTGCAAGACGACAGGTTGATGATTCACTGCTTTCAAGATAGTCTGACTGGGGCATCTTTGCGTTGGTATATGCAGTTAGAGGGTAATCAGATTCGATCATGGGTGGGTTTAGCCAGAGCTTTGCTGAAGCAGTACGATTATAATCTAGACATGGCTCCTAGTCGCATGCAGTTGCAAGAATTGTCTCAAAGGAACGATGAACCTTTCAGGAAGTATGTTCAGAGATGGAGAGAATTTGCTGCCAGAGTGAAGTCGCCGCTCCTAGATCGAGAGTTAATGAGCATGTTTGTAAACTCCCTGGAGAGCCTGTACCTCGAAAGAATGCTTGGAGTTACGTCAATTTTTTCTGACTTGATTTGGGAAACGCATTGAGCATGCCATAAAAATAGGGAAAATTCAGATTATTTCAAACAGTCAGGCTAGTGAAGCTGAATCTCTCTATGATTATCAGAACTGAAGAAGGTGTTGTGATCAATGCAATCATGCCAGATGTTGAGTATCCTCGAGATGGGTCATTGAAACCTGTTAGTTCTTCATCTTCTCAGAGATCAGTACCTCCTGTGTCTTGTTATGCTGGACAGACAACTGGGTCTGGGGCACCCTATTAGGAACGTTACGTCACTCCTCTTGCAAATCAGCCGACTCGTGGCCGAGGTTATCAGAATCAGCGCCAGAATCAGAACAGACCTCGTAGCGACTTGGAACGGAGGAATGCTCCTTCCCATCTAGTGCCTATGCCGTGTAGCCAGATACTGCCATCTTTAATACAGAGTTCTTTAGTGGAACCGAAAGCTCTTAAGCCTGTGCCAGAGTCTTACCCTCCAGGGTACAATCCCCACGTTCAGTGTGGTTACCATGGGCGTTCAACTGAAGATTGCAAAGCTTTTCAGGCAAAACTACAACAGTTGATCGACCAAGACTGCATTTCCTTTCGAGAAGGAGTTTTGTCTGTTCACGCCTACCTCTCAGCTGTCTGAGCTTGCAGATTCAGAGGGTTTATTTTCGAGAAGCCAGTGGTCCAGACAGGCCGACACCCTCAGCATTGGCAGTCCTCAGGCTGTTATCATTTGCATTTGTAGTTTCTTTTCTGTTAGTTACTACTTGCTGTTAAATATTGTTTGTTTCGAATGGTAATATTGATAAAGTGACTATGCATTTTTCTGAATTAATCATGTCGTTGTCGCTCATTTATTACATTGCACTGACACTTGCATTTTATTTACTCCACTTTGTCACTATGATTAGCAAAGATTGGAGGGAGGATGACGAAACTGAATACTCATAACCGATGATCGTATGCTTTCAGATAAAACATTGCCGATGACGTACAAGGTATTGTTTCAAATTCCCTAAACACTGGAGATATAAGGAGTTAGTCCCTTGTTAACCACTTCGAGCCAGGAAGTAGAAGTTTTTTGGACTTTTAAAACCCTAACATCTTAACCCGGGGCAGAGTAGTTGTTAGTTAGCTTGACCGAGCGTTCAAGTCTTACAGAGGAATGTTGTCTTTCAAGGACCAATGACATCGCATTTTTTCCCAGAGGTCGTACCTCTTCAACCACGATGGTTAAACCTCACCAATCAGGAGTAAGACAGTTGCAATCCTTTCGGAGCAATCAAAACAACCAGTGTCACACGACTTTGTTCCAAGGAAAAAGAAAGAATAAGAGAGCCCGCTAAGTAAAAAGAAAAAGAAAAAGCTGGAAAGCTAATACTTAGGCAAAAATTCGGGCATCCCGCTGGACTTCAAAAGAAAAATCGAAAAGAACTCAAAAGGAGTCAGTCCAGGCAAAAATTAGGGAATCAAAAGAACGAAAAGAAAGGATATAAAAAGAAAAATCCTCGAACAAGGACAAAGTCGTGTGGATACAGACACCGAAAACGGGAAAGGAGTAACTGTCATTCCGAGAAAAAACCTTGTGAGTTCCCTAACTATGGTTCTTACCATTCAACATACCTCTCGAAGAGGCGAGCGCTCGAGCCAAGTTAACTGAACTTTAGGATCGGAGATCATCACGTAGAAGGGGTGGGTACAAATCATAATTTAAGCCAAATATACCGACCACGATACAACCCTTAAAAGACCTAATTGAGGCAAGGTTTATTCTGAAGGCGTATTACGGTAAGGTTGAGTAACCTGACTCCCTCTTGATTTGCTAGTCATATCCTTGTTGTATTTTTCACGATCACGTAAGCACTACGTTTGAACTTTGGTTCATTCGTCACTCACAATCATGACACGTAAACGAGTGACAACACATTTTTTTCAAAATTTGCATGAACACTGCATTAAAATTACCATTCGGGACTGAACAATTTTACTTGCAGGTCGGTAGTTGACAGGAAGGAAATTCCACCAGGGAATAATCAAGCAGGACTGAATAATTCAGCAGTCTGGACCAGAATGGTGCATGTTGTGAAATCCCGCGAATCCGGAGCATTGAATTTCAGTGAGTTCAGAATCAGTCGGTCTGAGGACCAGTCCCGAAGCATCGATTGATTACGGGGCAATTTACTTGAGAAGCAGTTGATCAGAAGCGAATCTTCTCGAAAGCCAATCAAGGGCAGTTATCTAGAATGATATGTTTGATCAGGGCAGGTTAAGTCGTTCAACGCTCGTTCAAGGGCAAGTCACTATGTTGATAGTTGTTGAATTGAGGGAATCCTTTTGTCGTGCAAACACCGGGGCATGCCATCCCAAGAGCGCAGGGATTCTTCTTTATTCGAGAGGCATTCGATTCGAAGTATCTCGCCGAAGTTCAGAATACTGGGGCAGTTCATATCAAACCGTCAGGGTACAGATTTTCAGACTATCCCACAGAGGTTCCTGTAGGCCGGGGCATAACAGAGGCGAAAGAATTGTTCTTCTCAGGGTCATCAGAGTTACTCAGAGCTACTTGAGCAGATTCAGCCAATCTTCAAGTTTGAGACAAATATCGGGAAATCGTGCTTCCATTCATTGACCCTTCTACTATAAGCCGTGAATTCAGACAGGGTATTGTCCAGCATCAGGCGTGTATGACCCACCACAGATGTACAGAAGTCCAACCATACTGGGCACGTTAGGTTATCCCCAGTAAAGTCATACATTCGAGAATCAGTTAATCTGGGGCAATTAGGTCGAGATTTGGCAAATCTCTCGTAGCTATGGGCACTGCTCCACGAGTCAGTCGATCAGGGGCAAAAGATTGTTGCAAGACCGGGGCAGATCACCCTAAAAACAAAAGATGTTGTTGGGACATTCTTTTGGGTTTAACATGCAGAAACAATTCAGATCTAACCGTCAGGGTACAGAGATCGAAGAGTCCTTATTAGAAGGTTGGTGCTGATTCAGGGGCAAAGTATTGTGAGTAGCACTATGGCTAGCCTTTCCTTTCCAGACGAAATGCTCAGACTGGGGCATGTTGGTATTTTGGGGCAAATTTCCGAGAAGGAGTAGAGTTCATGTTTCCCTAACCAGAGGCTTTTGATGAAAGACCTGATCATTATGCGAGGTGAATCCTCGCGCAGGTCGTACTTCATTTCCCGAAGCTGAGATAACAATGTTCCTTACTCAAGGAATGTCAATTTCCCCCAGCTAGTCGCAACTTATTCCAAAGGATATTATCCAGCAGGTCAAGGTTAATGCTCGCCACAAGATATCTATCCTTCGCACAGTGATAGTCCCGAGTTCGTGAACTATAGTCGGATGGTTTACTTTTCCCAGCAGGGTCATTTGTCTTCAACAGAATTGATGATTCCAAGATTGTAGGCTGTATTCAGACGGTGTGGTGTCCCCAAAAAGGGTTCCCTGACCCGAGCAGAGTTGTTTAGCCTCAGAAGACTAATATTTCCAAACTTGTGAGCTGTACCCAGACAGTCTACTCTCCCCAACAGAGATTCCCTTCCCAGTACGGTCATTTATTCTCCCCAACGGAGTCAGTTGTTTTCCCCAAGAGAGTCGTTTCGTCCCCAACGGAGTTCTCTCTTTTCAGCAAGTGTTTTCTTTCCTCCCAGTGGAAATCGAAGGTTAAAACTCTCCCCGACAGAGTTAGTGGTGTGTCCTGGCATTTATTTTGCCGGAATACTTTGTGATACCCGTTCACTCCCCAGCAGGGTGATATTTGTCCTCGACGGCCAAGATTGATGAAGCACGCTTGTTAGAGCTATCCCAGCAGTTCGAGCCTGCATTTGCATCGGCATATAGTGTCATATTTGCATCCACCAAACAAAAAAAAAAAACACGCGTAGCATTTCCATGTTGTATGGAGCATTACGCCATTATCAAACATACGCATTTGGAAACATATATCAGGTTGGTTGACTTTTTGCTTTCAGGTGTGGTCCTCAATAGGAGTATGGAGTTCTAAAAGCTCAGATATTACTAGACAATCGAGGTCTCGCCGGGAGACGTGTGATGACATAGTTCAGTTTATTATTTTCCCCACAGAGTTGCCAATTGAGGCGGTATTGTATCCGGCCAGCGGAATATTTTCTTCAAGATTTGTTGCTGCGGCAGCGTTTCAGGTTTTCATAAAATCAAAGTTCAGAAGTAGCCACTTGTTATCAAGACGAGTGTTTGACAGTTGTTTTCGGAATATCCCCAGCGGAGTTAGTTACTGCAGCGAATAGGCAAAGAAGCTATGTCCGAGAAGATTTCCTGTAATATAGGCAGAAGTGTATTCCCGTATTGATAGGCGGATGAAGATTTTCCTGTGTTGTAGGCAGAAGTATGTTCCCGTATTGGATAGGCGGAAGAAGATTTCCTGTGATGTAGGCAGAAGTATGTTCCCGTATTGATAGGCGGATGAAGATTTTCCTGTGTTGTAGGCAGAAGTATGTTCCCGTATTGATAGGCGGATGAAGATTTCCTGTGTTGTAGGCAGAAGTATATTCCCGTATTGGATAGGCGGAAGAAGATTTCCTGTGATGTAGGCAGAAGTATGTTCCCGTATTGATAGGCGGATGAAGATTTTCCTGTGTTGTAGGCAGAAGTATGTTCCCGTATTGATAGGCGGAAGAAGATTTTCCTGTGTTGTAGGCAGGAGTGTATTCCCGTATTGGATAGGCGGATGAAGATTTTCCTATGATGTAGGCAGAAGTGTATTCCCGTATTGGATAGGCGGATGAAGATTTTCTTGTGATGTAGACAAAAGTGTATTCCCGTATTGGATAGGCGGATGAAGATTTCCTGTGTTGTAGGCAGAAGTGTATTCCCGTGTTGGATAGGCGGATGAAGATTTTCCGGTGTTGTAGGCAGAAGTGTATTCCCATGTTGGATAGGCGGATGAAGATTTTCCTGTGATGTAGACAGAAGTATGTTCCCGTATTGGATAGGCGGATGAAGGTTTCATGAAATTTATACAGATGTATTTTCCCATATTAGATAGCCCGAAGTGTATTCTCGATGATTTGGCAGAAGTGTATTCCCGCATTAGATAGGCGGATGAAGAGTTTGTGTGATATAAACAAAAGGATATTTCCGTGTTGGATAGGCGGACGAAGTGTTACTAGACCGACGCATGTGTCCCGTGAGAGATAGGCAGATGAACTTTCCTGTATCTAGACGGATGATTTCCCCGTAGGGAACATAGTATGTGTCCCATGACAAGACAGAATCACGTTCTTATATTCGACAAAAGTATTCTCCTAGTGAAGTCATTAAGTTTATGCCAATATTGACAAAATAGTGTTGAAATCAGATCTGTGGATATTGTTCCCCAAGTAGTGGTGCAGTTATTTTGCAGTTTATTTTTTGCAGTTGGCAAATTTCTGGGTTTCATTGGTATTCAACCGTCTCGTACCTCGAATGTTTAAAGGTCGTTCGCTCTTCAACCCTTCAGGTTCAAGCCGCTTGAATAGGGGCAGCTGTTGCACCCTAAAATTTGACCAACCGGTTCCCACATCTGGTTTATGTTTCGACGCATTTTGCATTCGCATTCGCATACTGCATACATGGCATTTTCATCAGTCAGATTGATTTTATCGGGATTATAGCCCCTGGCGTTTCAGGCAGTTCAGGCCGATTGGAATAAAAGTCTGTTGAGAATTGGTGCTCGTTTCCTGTGTTTTCAAGCCATCTCGGTGTCCGGGTTCCGCTACGGTTGCGCAATTGGGTTTTAATCGATTTAATCGGCCTCCTGGCATTTTTAGGATTTTTCTGTCATTTTTCTGGATTTTTAATGCATTTAATGGATTTTTCTGGATTCAATAGAGTTTTTTATAATTTTTAGAGTTTTAAATAAATTTTCTTTTCTTTTTAGAGATTTACTAGATTTAAAAGAATTTTTAGATATTATAGTTTTTAATAAATTTTAGATATTACTTTTCTTTTAATAGTTTTTAATAGATATTATCCTTTTCTTTAATAGAATAGATTTAAAAAAATAGATAGTATTGTTTTTTTAGATTTTTATTAGAGTGTTATTGTTTTTTAAAAAAATTACTAGAATAGATTTTAAAAAAAAAAAAAAGATATTATTTTGTTTTAGATTTTATTAGATTTAATTGTTCTTAAAAAAAATGTTAATAGAATAGAGTTAAAAAAATAATAATAGATTAATTGTTTTTAGTTTTTTATTGATTTTTTTTCAGAGTTAAAATAGTTTAGATAGTTTTTAAATGTTTTTCAGATTAATTAGGAGTTTACTTTTTAATTTTCGTTTTAACAAATTAATTAGGATTAATAATAGGTTTTAATTAGGTTTATTAGATTTTAATTTTTTTAATTTTTGTTTAGATTAATTAGGTTAATTGTCAGTTTTAATTTTGTTTTAGAGCTAATCAGAGTTTAATTGGATTTTTAAGTCATCTAATCAGGTTTAGTCTATTGGGCCAGTATCCATTTCAGCAAAGCCCAGTCAGAGAGTCCAAGTCCCAGCGCCACGTGTCTTATATATACGCTGCCACGCGTGTATCTGAGGGTTGGCCACCTCATTCGCTCAACCTCTGCATGCGTTACACCTCACATTCACCTCACTCTCTGCACCCGCCACTTGGCACCCATGCAGTGACCCTCCACACGTGTCCTCCTACCACTCTTCCCTCTTTCCACCACATCCCTCACCGGTAACTCTCACCGGCCGGCATGCATTAGACCTCCGGCCACCCTAACCGCCTCCCCTCCGCCGCAAATGTCGTCGGAGATTGTTGATCTCGCCGGAATCTGGATTTTTCCAGAAAATCCATTCAAACACCTTGGATCTTCATCCTCCACCTTCATCCATCTTCACCGGAAACACCAGATTCTCACCAGAAACTTCATGTTCTTCATCAATATTCCCAGAATCATCAAGATCTCCCACGATCTTCATCCAACTCTTCAGAAATTCCAAGAACCTCATAGATCTACCTTTTCCAGAAACGCATCCTTGATGAGATCCTTCTTGTTCTTCAAGCAGTTTTTCCAGAAGCTTGATCAAAGCATATGGTCACTATCCTCGTAGATCCTTCGGATTCGTTTCATCATCAAGAAACTTCAATCATTTTCCAGAAGATCCTCATCTATCTTCATGGAACACTCAGCAACATTCTTCGTCATCTCCAGATTTTCGCCTGAAGATCCTCCGTCCAAGAACCTTCGGTGTTCATCATCAACATGCGTCATCGCTCGTCTCCAGGTTCTTCCAAGTCTTTCAGACGCCTCCATCTTCAAGAAATTCCTCCAAGAGCCTCCGTCTTCATCCGATTATCCAGGTTTTATTATTCTTCTTTCTCTAACTCGTAAGCGTTCGTAGCCGGCTTAGTTAGCTGATTGTTAGGTGTTGGAACGGATTTAGGTGAGAGTTTGAATGATGGTTTTGTAAGGCGAGTTTAGAATCAAGATTAAGTTGAACTGAAGGGTTGAGGTTTGGGGTGTTGGATGGATGAGCGAAGTTTGGGTGAAGAACTCTGTGGGTTTGAGAGGTTTCAGAGGGCGCCGCTAGGGTTCCGTTGGGGAAGGAGATGAACAGTGGTAGGGGATTGGAGTGTTAGAAGATTTTTAGGGTTTTACTGAAGGTGAGGATTGGATCTCGGGCATTAGGCCCAATTACCAGTTGCTGAATCATAATCCCATGTTTCCATTAGCACCCCCTCCCCCTGGTTTGAATTGGTTTGGGCCTTAGACCCAGCTTGCTACCAACACCCCCCATTGAGGGCCCAAACGAGAATTGCAAGTGAATTTTTCGCTGGCTGCACCCCCCGTTCGTTTTTGCTGATTTTTCTTTTGTGTGTGTTTTTCCTGAAACAAACCTGGGCCCAGTGCATTGCTGAGTGCACCCCCCCTTTTCTGGGCCCAGTGTGTCCTGAAGTGTGAATAGCTGCTTCTAGCACCCCCCCTGTTTTCCAATTGTTAATTGAATTTTCTTTTTCCTTTATCATTTGCATAGTTTACCAAATAATTCATAAAAAATCCAAAATTGATCAATTTTGCATGGGATTTTTACCTCATTTTAATAATGATGTCAAGAAAATTGTGGGAAAATGAAAATAGTATTTTAATCATCTTTTCCATTTATGGTGAATTTGCACATTTTTATTGCTTTTATTTTCATATTGTTTGTACATATTAATTGGTGAATTTCGTTTAGTCGTTTAAATTCATATTTTGATTCCATTCTTTTTGTGGTAGTTAGATTAGAACATTAAGTTCCCCCTGTATTTATGTCACATTTTTGTGATTAAATCTTGATTAGTTTTGATTAGAGAACATTAGGATAGTATAATTAGGGTTCAAACTCAACATAGGTGCACTATAACATTTTATTTTGGGGTTTTTAGCATGAATTAGGTTATGGGATATATAGGGTATGTAGGGTAGATATAGAAATACCCTTAGAATAAATCATAGAATGTTAAACACTATTTTACTATTTTTAGTATATTTTGCAAATTGTGTGATTGTTTGGTGTTCCCATTTGGGGTTTATGTTGCTTGCTTGGGCTTTTGGGTTTTTTATTTGGGGTGTGGGTTTGGTTTGAGCTTGTGGAAGCATGAAGAATCAATGGAGAAGATTGAATACAAAGATCAAGGTTGATGCATGAAGATTGCTTGGATTGAAGATGTTGATTGAAGACTTAGGAGAAATAGGAGAAAATAGGCAGAGCTTAGAATAGACAAATTCTTTGTACAAACATGGAAAGCTTCATGTGCTTCCATTCCTCTCTATGACATAAAGTCCCTCTATGGTATTCATCTCCCTTGCTTGAGATTGGTGATTTCTTGGAAATGGAAGCTTGTTGTAGCTTGGATATCATTGGAGCTTGACTTTGGGGATCATTGGGAGATTGTTGTTTATCAATTGTCAGAGTTTGGTGTTTTCAGAGTTGCTGCTGTAGGAGCTGGGGTGCTGTCAGAGCTGGTTTTGGGGCTTTATTTTCTTTGCTGTATTGTTTGTTAATTTTTCCCCTTAGGTTCAGGTGAAGCTGTTACACTTTGCCTATTGTTTTCTAGGTTCGAGGTTGAGTGGGACTCCCTTGCCTCGCTTGTACTGCTGCATTCATGCATTTTACTGCTTTACTGTATATATGTTGTTGCTTTCCCGTTTATTTCCTTAGGATCTCTGTTTCTCTCTGCGCAAGAGAGAAATATGACAGACATTAGGTGTTAACCCATGCATGACAACATTAGGGTAGATTTTGATTCCCTTTTCAACCATAGGTTTTAGAGTTGCTATTTCTCTTCTATCTCAAAAATAATCAAAAAATACAATAAGAGGTCAAACATCAATAAAAAAACAGTTCTTGCATAAAAGACTGTAAACCAATCAAAGAGTCATTTTTGTCCGCTTGTACCCGTAATCAGGAGAAAACCTTTTCAGAAGGATAAAAAACAGTCAAACAAATTTGTGTCGTACGTGTCCCGAACTACGTTTGCTCTGATCTTTCATGCTGTATGAAAGTACGTAGGCATAGGATGCGATATCCTAGCGAGCAACCTTCCCCTCCTTTCCCGTAGGTAGGCGAACTACGTTGACTCTGATTTCTCGTTCCAGATGGGAATACGTAGGCATAAAGTGCGATACTTTGCCGAGTCACCTTTTTCTTTCTTTTAACCCCAGACCTGTAGAGTAGATAGAATAACAATCCATACTAGAAAACAAGCGTGGATCCCTTCGAGTACGACGGACGTGAGGGGTGCTAATACCTTCCCCTTGCGTAACCGACTCCCGAATCCAGGATTTGGTTGCGATGACCATTCTTTTCCCGTCTTTGCGGTAGGTTTACTTCGAGCGTTCCCTTTCCCTCTGTTGGGATAAATAACGCATGGTGGTGACTCTTTTGTTCAGCCGGCGCCGATTTTCGCAGTAGGGACAGAAGGCCATTGCTTTGCCGAGTCACTTCTTTTTCTTTTGTCCTCAAGCCAGTAGTTAGACAGTTTCAATCACCCTTTTTAATATACAACAAGCGTGGATCCCGTCGAGTACGACGGACGTGAGGGGTGCTAACACCTTCTCCTTGCGTAATTGACTCCCGAACCCGAGATTTGGTTGCGATGACTGATCTTATCCCTCTTTTTGTTAGGTTTTCTCTTAGCGTTTCCTTTCCCTCTCTTGAGATAAATAACACACGGTGGCGACTCTTCTGTCATTGTCGGCCTCGATTTTCGCAGTAGCGACACTATGGATATCTGCAACATATATTATCTTATCCTTAGGTACCCACTTTCTGGGTCCTCTTTTGTTAGTTTTCCCAGAGTTTTTCACAACTTTGGGTTTCTGTGCAATAGGATAATCAAGTGGAATTTATGCATGATATTTTGGTTTAAGACCAAATTTATGTGTTTGTGAAGGTGCTTTCACAAGCTTTGAACAATCAAGCTTAGTACCAGAAAGCACAAAATGATCAGATAGAGGTTTTGGTTTTACAGGTTGTCCTTCATCATTTTCAAACGTTTCTGTACACCCCAAACCTTTCTTGCCATTTTTTCTAACTCCATAGATCATGGAAGCTATTTTGCTTCTATCTATTCTTTTAGCCAGAAAGTACTGGAATGCTCTATCATACTTGTTGACATAACAAGTATCAAAGACATTGGAGACTAACTCTTCTTCTAGTTTAGAAAATTTTCTTTTCAAAGCATAATTACTATTTTTTAAAGAAAAAATATTTTCATATAGAGAAGAATTATTCTACTCAAGCTTATCTCTAGTTTCAAAAATTATTACATGGGATTTTTTAAGATCCTTGTATTTACTTTGAAGAGTTTGATATCTTTTCAGCATTTCTAAAAGATGCGACTCTAATTCACACCGAGAGAGTTTAGGTAGTACCTCTGAGTCTGAGTCTGATTCTGATTCTGATAGCTTTTTTTCTTTTGGTTCTCCAAAAACTTCAGCATCAAATGTTGTTTCCACTAGCGCAAGACTTTCTTGTTCTTCATCAGAGTCTTCTTCTTCAGAATCAAAGTCGTCCCAAGTTGCCATGAGTCCCTTCTTGACTTTGGTGAAGTTCTTCTTAGGCATCTTGTCTTTCTTAAGCTTTGGACACTTGTTCTTGCAATGACCTATCTCATTACACTCATAGCATATGACTTCTTTTCTAGAACTCTACTTCTTATGTCTAGATGATGAGTCAGAATAACCATTATGTCTTCTTGACCCTTTGAACTTCCCTTGCCTATGTTTCCAGAGTTTGTTGATCCTTCTGGAGATAAGTGATAGCTCATCTTTTGAGTCTTCATCAGAATCTTTTGATTCTTCCTCAGCTTGATAAGCCTTTGTCTTTTCAGGTTTAGACTTAAGAGCAATAGCTTTATTCTTCTTCTGAGGTTCATCTTCCTCCAGCTCTATCGCATGACTTCTTAAAGAACTAAACAGTTCTTCAAGACTTATACTATTCAGATCATTGGATAGTTTAAGAGCAGTTATTATAGGTCTCCATTTCTTGGGAAGGCTTTTGATGATATTTTGACATGATCAGCAGTTGAGTATCCTTTGTTCAGAACTTTAAGTCCTGCGACTAGCATTTGAAACCTTGAAAACATATTCTCAACTATTTCATCATCCTCCATTCTAAATGCCTCATATTTCTGGATTCAGGAAAATGCCTTTGTCTCCTTAACTTGAGCATTTCCTTCATGAGTCATTCTTAGAGAATAAAAAATGGACTTGACAATATCTCTGTTTTTTATCTTCTCATACTCAGTATAAGAGATATCATTTAGCAATATAGTTCTTGCCTTGTGATGATTCTTGTAATCTTTCTTTTGTTGGTTGGTTATAGCACTTCTAGACACTTTTACTCATGTATCATCAACTGGGTGAGTGTAGACATCTACATCATAACCAAGAAAGAATTTTACAATTCTATCTTTCCAGTAGTCAAACTTTTCACCACCAAAGACTGGTGGTTTGGCACTATAATGATCTTTCTCTTATTGAATAGGATTAACATTATCTGCAGCCATGATATCTCACACAAATATTGGATCAATACTAAATACGGTGAAATGTTGATAAAACTTTTATCACAATCAGAACCGGAGCTCTGATGCCAATTAAAGGTGTGAGAAGACACAAGAAAAGGGGGTTTGAATTGGGTTTTCAAAAATGAAAGCTTTTTGTGAAACTCAAACAAAGATCACGAATAAACTAATAAGACAGAAAGACACATGATATATCCTAGTTCACTTGAAAACTATCAAGCTAATCCAGTCCACCCGCCAAGGTGATTTTTCCTTATACACAAGGACTTAATCCGCTATAATCAACTGATTACACTGCACTAGCAACCGCTGTTCACTAACAACATAGACTAATTGTCTCTTCTTAAGGATTCTGACCTAAATGGTCCCTTAAGGAATTACAATTTTCACTAGTAACTGCTGGTGACTAACAACAAAGACTAATTGTCTCTTCTTAAGGATTCTGACCTAACTGGTCCCTTAAGGAATCACAAACAACTGTTTGATCAAAAATGTTTACAATGAATTGCTTCTACACAAGCAGATATAAACACTATTAATAACTTAAATGACTTAAAGAAAACTTGTACAGTATTGTCACATCTTAATTTTTTACTTTAAGATCCCACCTCCTTTGTGCGTTTCTTGCGTTATTTGACTTTATATTTCATATTTATTTTTATTGAGACTAACGAGTTTATGCAGGAATATCAAGCAGATAATATTGTTTCTCCCGACTTAAGCCCCTCAGGCTATCTCTGAGTCTTTTCCAGAGTGTGTAGTGTCTTTATCAAGAGTCCCACCAAGTCATGGAACACCGTTTCTAAAAAGTGTTGAATTGACTATACTTTGGATTTTATGATCCTCCAAGACTTTACAGTGATATTGTGGCTCATACTTTACAGTGACTGAAGCATCCCGACTATCATCTGCGAACCATTTTAAATCGCAAACAAAGATCAAGGAAAAGTGATGATATTTTAAGCGTATCGTAGGATATTTCTCAAGATTCGACCAGACATTTTCAGTTTATTAAATGTTCAAAGGCGAGAAGTAAAAGTTCGTAATCGAAACTTTTGGATCATAAACATTTTATTCATTAATCAAAGTGGGTCACATTTTATTACAAGATTTGAACTACAAGTTAATTTTTTTTCGGATACAAGATTGTTCCTGACTACATCAGAATCCTAAGACTTCTAAATTCATGGATCTTCAAGCTTTGGTTTTCATCTTCGTCACATGTCGAACCTGCACAGAAAGAAACGGTTAATACAAGCTTTAAGAGTAAAGTTTTTTATTTTGTTTGTATTTTCCTCAGCCCTCAGAAAAATGTCATCAACGGGCCAGGATGGAAGGGCAACAACCGGAGTCGCCGCCAGCTTCTGAAAAATCAGGGACAATTTTTTTTACGGCTCAGCAGCATCAAGGCAGTATCTGTTCTTAAAAAAGTTTTTTTTTGCAACTAGAAGAAGTAAAATGGAAAAGTCAAGCCTTTAAAGTACATGTTTCTAAATCCATCACCATCAAGTCAACGAAAGTCCAATTGGAATATTGACAAAAATGGACAAATCCAACAGCAAGTCCATGGTGGCACCATCATGGTAAACGAGTCCTCAACAGTAAACAAAGTAACAAAAATCTAATATCGAAATATCTGGTCATCATCACCATTAAGAAAACAACATCAAATATTGAAATTCCAAATCAAACAAACCCATGATCTCCCAAACAAAACTGTGGATCAGGATGGAAAAGATTTAAGGTCCATCAAAATAAATAAAACTTTCCAAATCCGTTTCCAACAATAACGGCACATCAGGGATGAAAAGAGAAGGATTTTAAGTTTTAAAATCTCTCTAACCTGTATCATACAAATCAACACGAATAAAGAAAGATTTAAGATCCACGAAAATCCTTCCAAAACAATTCCGGATAAGATCACCGTAAAAGGAAAGCTCTTAAAGAAATGTTGTTGTATGTTTCAGAATTGAGTATATAAGAAGGAGAGGGTAAACCGCAAAGGCTCTGAACACTTCATCATTGCCGTGGAAAAAAATCAAAAATCATAAGCCCTCAAACCTGACGAATAGAACATCAAATACCACAACCGAAAAGCTCAGATTTCTTACGAAATCATCATTACGAAAAAACTCAAACGGTCATCGTCGTCAGTCCCAACTGTCTGTAAAAAACACTATTTCAAAAAACGGATCGCGAACAGCAAACTACAAGCGCATCGCCCAAACCGTCAAAACAAGTTCACCGCAAATTCATTTCCAAACCCAGATCGCGAACGACAATCACAAGCTTGCGAATCGTCAACCAAATCTGGCTCAGGACCGAAGGACTTCATCGTCGGATACTGGAAATCGTAAGCAGCCACCATTAACGTGTTTTTTTGTGCTATATATGTTCTTTTCAGGTTTCCCAAGAAGAAGAAGAAAGGAGTGAAGGCACATTCAATATGAAGAGAAGAGGCAACCGCGAGAGAGAAGACGGAGGAAGATGAGAGAAGGGAGAAGAGAGAAAAGAAGATGAAGAGTGAGGGGCAGAGAGAAAGAGAACGACGGATAGAAGAAATGGGGGGGGGGGGGGGTTCTAGGTTTTTTTATTTTATTTTTATCTGTTGTAATCAAGTGTTGTACACCCACAGGTATCACCGTGCACCCTCACATCACATCCATATATCTCATCGTTTACACGATCACACGGCTCCACATTGCACCTCGCGATGCACCCTCACAACCTACTGCGCACTAGATCGTCCGCCCCACTATCTCATTAACCCTTTAATCTGCCCACTTAATTACCATTTAATTAATTTAACCATTTAAATAATCCTTTAATTAACCTAATCCTCACTTAATGACTAATTTAATTAATTATCCGGTTAATTAACTTTTCTTAAATCAACTTTTTATTATTATTAAAATAAGTAATAACCTTTTATTATAATTAATTTACCTTTCTCCCTTTTTTATTTATTTAAATAACTTATACTTATTAATAATAAAACCATTCAACTTCTTAGTAAAACCCATTTATCTAATATCTAATAAATAAAACCTATTCTATTTTAATCTTAATATAACTTTTTTTTTTTAAATTTCCTTATAATAATTAATAAAGCTTCTTTTTTATAATAACCAAAACCTTTGTATTTAAGAAAACCCATTTTATTTATAATATAATTAATTCAACTTTTTTCTTAAAATCAATCTCGCCTAAAACTTAATCAATACTCGATCTCTTTCCATATCTCAGCACCGACTTAATTTTCGCCCCGCGTTTGTCTATTTTTAGCATTTTATATCTGTTTGTATGGATTTTATTTTACCGTTATTTATTTTTATTGCATTATCCATGTCCAAAGGAAGAACCTACGCATGACTTAACATTTATGTGTATTGCATCTTCATATGCATCATTCTCGCCGCTTGATCCTTGATTTTTTTCAAGTCGATCATTTTAAGTTTAGATCCTACCCCTTAAGGAGGACCTTTTTCTTTTACAACATAGATAAAGCCATATTCATTCAAACTATTCTCCCATACAAAAGAATAAGACGTTAGTCATCTTGACAGTCGAGAAATAAATCTCCTGCCCCATAACAATACAATCGAGACATAAGATATTTTCTGCTTGAGAGAGATAATGGCATACTTGTCGATACATCCGAGGGTTTGAGCCCTTCTCTCAAGACGATGCAAAGACCACCTCTTATAAGTTGTGGTGGTTAAGTCGAGTGTTCTCCCTTAAGATGGCGACTCGTCTTTTCTCCTAGAATCAATCAATCAACAAACCCTTTCCCTTAGGAACTTTGACCAACAGTCAATGATTCCTCAAACCCTTTAGGGGAACTACAAATACTCTGATTCCATTCCCGTCAGGATATGTAGGCACAAGATGTGACGTCTTGGCGAGTATACTTAGAAATAAACCATTAGGTCTTTCACCCTTAAGAAGATACCCATATCAATGAACACAATAAAACAAGAAGTTTCTGTAGAGTACTGCAGAAACTTAGGATGCTAGTACCTTCCCTAAGTTTAACCAATCCTCGAACCTAAACTCTCTAGCTTTTGCATTTGCATTGCACTGTGGGTAATTCGATATTTTTCCCATCCTTTTGACAAATAAAAGATCGGTGGTGAACCAATGAATTAAGATTCAAATTAATTAATAATTTGATATCCAATTCTCACCGTGACAAGTATGAACAATGTTCTTTCTTTGTATTGTGGTGTTTCAATAATGTTGCTTCAGTTCTTCTTAGTTTGTTTAATTATTGTCATTCATTCTTCTTGTTTTCTTGAAGTAATCAAGTCCTTATATAGCCAGAAAAAGATCTTTTGAAGGGCAGATCAGGAATATCCTTTAGATAGCTGACGATTTGAAATAATTTCGTTACGCAGGGATGAAAATCGTACACAAAAGTTGTCCTTTGTAACGCCAAATCAGGGTAGTGGAATGGAATGTTGAAATGTACTATGTACTATTTCCCTCGTAAATTTTTGATCTTATCTTCTGTACATCAGAGGCTTCTGAACAGATATGATTGAAGCATGACTAGAAGAGTTGACCACTGGGTCTTCAGGGTCTTGAGTCTTCAGAGCTTGTTCACCAGAACCTTGTCTTCATATTCTTCAACACTCAATCTTTAGAACCCTTGGTATTTAGTAACTTAAATCTTCAGAGTCTTTAGAACTTTGTCTTCAGAGTCTTCAGCACTTAATCTTCAGAAACTCAAGTCTTTAGAGTCTTCAGAACTTTGTTCAGCAGAACCTTGTCTTCAGAGTCTTCAACACTTAATATTCAAAAGATTATGACTTCAAAAGGTAGACAGCCTTCAGAAGTAAGACATCAGAGTCACACTTAGAGGCAGAAACCAAGAGAGCATTGCAGCAGCAATATATTGTCTTCTTAGAATCTTTCTGAATGTAAATAGATCATAAGCATACTTGCTTCTGTGGTGCAGAAGCGACTTTGGTCAGATCAGAGTGACGTTGCACATGGTCTCTATCAGAGTCAGAGCTTTCTCTATCGTAGTTAGAGCTTTCTCTATCAGAGTTAGAACCTATTTTCTAATTCTTCATAAAAACAAATGTTAGAGTACCAAAATTATTCTCACACAAATACTACTTTGTTATTATCAAAACTTAGAGATATCTTGTAGAACAAAATCTTTTTGTAACATAATGCTCATCAAGTAAGGCATCCTTAGCATTTTTAGGTTCAACTTATGAAACAAAAGCATGGTGACAACATAAATTACTTATCTTAGAGTGCGTTGTTACCCCTTTTGTGATGTCACCAATAATGTTGTCAATAGAATGATCCTTAGAGGTTCTCCACTCCAATGGAAGACGATCATCTTCTTGTTGACATTCATCAACATTCTTTTCTTGGGTATCATCTTCCTCCTTCTCAACATCCACTGCTTTAGGTTGATCAGTACCTTTTTTGGTGTCTTTGAGCATGTCTTTCATAGATGCACCTACATCAAGAAAAGAAATACCTTTCCCAATACTATTGGGCAAGTCTCATCAAAGGTAACATGAACAGACTCTTCAAAACTAATTAATCTCTTATTATAGACTCAATATGCTTTACTTGATTGCTAAGGGGAAATAGGTGGTTTTAGATTAGGGTGCTCATTAAGGATTACGGCCCTTGTGCCTACGTGCCTTCACTTGAAAGAAGTGAAAAATCAGAGCGTCTGTAGTTCATGGGACTACGGGAGAAAAGAGGAGAAGGTTGCTCGCTAGGATCTCGCAATCCTATGCCTATGTGTTCTCATTGACAAATGAGAAATCAGAGCATCTGTAGTTCGAACTACGAATGTTGGTTTGATTTTAACAAATGTTTAGAGGGGACTAAATATTGTTCTTTTTAGAAAAAAGAATTTTAATTGCACGGCGGTGAGAAGTTATATAAATGTGTTGATGTTTTGTTTGGATGATGATTACTTAAAGCTTAAGAAAGGCTCCTCGGGCCCAAGTAATCGAGAGAATGAGTCAAAGGCATGGATCTCTCTCTCTCTTTTTATCTTGAAATGAGGTTGTGTTTGGAAAGTGTTTTGATGAAAGATAGTTAAAGTATTTTAAACAGATGAGGATTATTCGAAGCTTAAGAAAGGCTTCTCAGACTCAAGTAATCAGAAGAGTGAGTCAAAGACTTGACTCTCTCTCTTTTTCATCTTATATTATGAAAGAGTTTTGATATATTTAGAGTATGTTAAACGGATAATGATTATTTAAAGCTTAAGAAAGACACCTCAGGCACAAATAATCGGGAGAGTAAATTGAAGACTCGGCTATCTCTTTTTTCAAATTTAGTTGTGAAAAGATTTTAATATAGTTAAAGTAAGTTACAAATGACAATTACTCGAAGCTTAAGAAAGGCTCCTCAGGCCCAAGTAATCGAGAGAATGATTCAAAGACTTGACTATCTCTCTCTCTCTCTCTCTCTCTCTCTCTCTCTCTCTCTCTCTCTCTCTCTCTCTCTCTCTCTCTCTCTCTCTCTCTCTCTCTCTCTCTCTCTCTCTTTCATCTAAGTATTGAGAAAAATAGATTTAATGAGTTATAAATCTTTTAAAGAAGACAATTGTTCGAACTTAAGAAAGGCTCCTCGGGCTCAAACAATTGAGGAGAGAAATCAAATATTCCATTCCAACCCCATTTTCATCTTTTATTGAAATATAGTTTAAGTATAATTAATTTAATTGATTTGACTTTGAGAAAGTGCTCGATGTTGATTGTGGTTTAAATTTTACGTTCGAAACAGTAAAGGGTTTGAACTAAATGGGATAAAGAACCTAATGGACTAGGATAAGGTCGATTGCGATGCACGAGGCAATCGACTTACAAGAGTTGGGGGTAGGGCTTGATATGTGGATCAAGTATGTGTTGCACCCCAAAATTTGCCCAACCTTTTCTTAACTGGTTTATGTTTCATTTCATTTCTTTCTAGCATTTTCATTGCATAGCATTTTTCATTGAATAGGGGATCAAGAGTTTGTGCATATCAAGAGGAGTCTATTCAGAGGTTTGAGCCTAAGAAATGGGTTTTACTCAAGTTTGGATGGTCATCAAGTCATCTAGAAGTGGGCATTAGTCTTATGATAGAAAGGATGGATGGATGTGGGTCAGCTCCTAACTTGGAGGCCAGTTCAAGATCATCAGAGGATTGTGAATTCATGGTTATGGATACAAGATGTTGAGAGATCTCATTGGTTGCCTTGAGGGTTATTGTGGAGCTCATCCAAGTGTTTGTGCTAAGTGTGAAAGGTTACAGTTGAAGGTGTTGCACCTAGGGTTTCCATCTGGCTAATCCTCAGTCAATTGTGAAATTGAAGGAGATTAAAACTCAATTCAAGGTTTCTATGGTCATGGAATGTTGTGTTAAGATGTATGAGATGTCATTTCAAGTTCAATTCATCAAGGATCAAGTGTGCGAGAAGTTACTAAATTAGGGTTCTCAAGGTAAAATCCCCTATTTAGTGCCTAACTTCAAGACCACCTATCTCAAGATACAAGTCTCATCTCAACTTTTTACAAATATGGAACTTGTAGATCATGTTCTTAGCTTTCATTTGAGTACTAGAAGTCCTTGATTGGATTTATAGAACTCAAGTTATGATGCAGACAAGTTACAGGTCATCAGATGAATGTGATTTTGGTCAACAAAAGTCAACCAACTTCCAAGCCATTTTTGACCTAGAAGATGTTTCTCCTCAACTTTTGGCCAACATGAAAATTGTAGGTCTTGGTCTTAGCTTTCCAAAAAGTATTAGAAGTCTTTCATCTGATTTGTAGAACTCAAGTTATGAGGATTACAAGTCAGGGGTATTTTGGGAAAGTGAGATTATAGGTCATAAAATTATAGGTCCATTTCACCAACTTGCACACTTCAAATGAAGATCTCTCCAATATCAAACTTGCTCCAAATGGTGTTATTTATTTAGCCAAGCATTGAGAAGTCATGGTTTAAGCTTGGAATGAGAAATTGATGTGTGAATTTTCATGAAAGGAAACTTAAAAGGGAAAAATTGGAATTAATTCATTATTGACCATTTTTGTGCAAATGAATGCATTTTTTTAGTGCAAATCATGTTTTGAATACATTGGCATCAATAGAATTTGAATTTAAGGTGCTTAAGTGAGCCATTTTCAAGGTTTCTTCATTATGAAGTTACACAACAAACATGAGCCATTGAGATCAATTAAGGCTCTAATCCTAGCCATTCACATCCCATGTGGTACCAGCAAGCATTTTCAAGCATTTTGGAGCCAATTTGATGGGATTTTCGTGTACATGAAAAAGCTTCAAAACTCAATTCCTTGGATTTTCATTTGGGCTGTTAGAGGCTGAGATTGGGCTCATTCTGATCAAGATCCATCATATATAAGATTTTCAACCTTCATAAATCATCAGAAGTGAGAATTGGAGCCAGATTGATCAGAAACAACTTTCAAAAAGTGGTGGAAATTCAAATTTCGAATTTGGAGATAGGGGACATTTCAAGCCAAATTGTGAATTGCAAAAGCTCTATTGAAGATCATTTGAACGATTCTAGACAAATTTCTTCAAGCTGAAGCTCCATTTGAAGGCTCAGTGGAAGTTCTCCACTAGGTAATTACATTTCAAGATTACACTCTGATTAAGCATTGATTCACTGCCATTTTTACATATTTGAGATGTAGAAACAATGTAGATCATTAATATGTAAAATGAATTGGCATTGGTGTTGAGTTTTGGATGATGCTAAAAAATGTTTGGATCTGTTTTGGCTTGTTCATGCATGTTCTTGCTTGTTTGATGCTTGATCTATAATCTACACAACTTCTAGATGATTTTTAAACAAAATTTGAGAGGTTTTGATGAACTTTGGATTTTGGTGCATAATCTTGTTGGCTTCGTGTTACTTTTATTACGCATGATTTGTGAATTTGGATGGTGAATTTGAGATCCTCGTGATCTCTAGATGAATTTTGACATAAAATTCATGCAAAACGATTGAGTTTTGATGCATGTGGTTGTTGTTGTGCTGTTCACGGTTGAGGACCGGCCGGAAAAGATGATGAATAGTACTTCCGGCCGGTGACTGGTTTTCCCCTTGTTTTTGTGAAGAAGATGATTACGTGGCCTTGTATGGTTTGCATGATCTAATTACTTTTGAGTCCAATGATGGAGATTAAGAAACAGGGTGGGTGTGAGTTGACTGAATCCACATGATCTCATTTAAATTTTCATTTATTTGCTGGCACGCTGTCCACCACTCGATTGCTTACCAATGGATCAAATGTTTCTGATTGAGTGTCCATGATACACTTTATTTGACTCATCACATGCAACTGCCAGGTTTTTATTTTCTTTTGAGATTTGATGTTGGGCCTTGAGCGCACTTGCTAAGCGCACCCCCTGTTGGGCCCAATCCTCTTTCTGAACTTGTTTGGATTGCTATTTGCCACAATTATTTTCTTATTTTCTTTTTATTTCTTTTGTTTTCTATTTTATATTCTGTTTAGAATTTAAATCATTAAAAATAACTCCAATACTTTAAAAATTCACCAAAAATATTTTTTATCAACTTTGAGATGTCTACTTTTTTTTGGATATTTTTATTTTATTTTTCGGTTTTATTTTCAATTAAAAAATGAATTAAATATCGGAGTGGTTTTAGATGGTTTAAATTGTAACCTTGTTTACTCTTGCATTTATTTCTCTCATTCTTTTTTGATCAAATGATTGAAAACTGATCCTCATCTCAATGATGAGTTGATCAATTTTTGAGGACCATTTTGCCCCTGGTTGTTGACTTTTGGGTTGACCATTTTGTGGCTTTTCTTTTGCCTTTGTTTCTCCCATTTCAAAGTGGTATATCTAAATGAATCCTTTCTTTTGATGGTTCTTTGAGGGAATATTTGTCTTGATCAGTTGGCCTCTAGTTTCCAACTTGTTTATCTTTTTTGTGAATTTTATTTGGTATTTTTTTAGCCTTTTCCTATTTTTGAAGTGACTTACAAGTTAGGTTATTCCATAAGACAGCTCACACAAGTGCATAACCTAGTTTGGATTGGAAATGACCTTTGTGGATCCAATAAGCTCTCAATTCTTCTTGTTTCACATTCTAGACATGTTGAGCTTGTTGTATGTTCATTTTGAGGTCAAAATTATGTTCATTGCTTGTTGATTGATGCTTTTCTTTTTGTGTTTTCAACTTGAACTCCTATGTGATACATGCTTGTTTCCTTTGTGCTCTTGCTTGCATTTCTTCTTGTTTTGTTTTGATATTGATTGTGAACTTTCTTCTCTTCATCTCCCTTCTATACGATGACCTTGGAATGTCATTTAAGGTGGCTTGGTGCCTCCTTTGGAGGTATTTGAAGCATACCTAGAATGATGAATCCTTGAGGACACTTTTGGTGTTTCTTTGCTTTTGATAAGTGATGCTTATGGTTGAGTACCTATTATGGGGTCCTTTCTTCCCTCATTTGGTCTCCCACCATCACTTGGCTTTGGGTTTTGTTTTACCTTTCATTTTGGTTTGATTTTATTGGTGTGGTTGATGTTGTTTGACTTAGGTCATTTCATCCCACTTTTTGATGCATCTTTGTGTGGTTTGCATTTGTTGGATTGATTTCTTCTTGTGTACTTCTATTTATTCTCTTTTCTTGCATTTCCATATGCATGCTTGGTTAAGATGAGCTTGTGGAGGATACTTCCCCACACTATTTTCCTCCCACTTTCATTCTATTTGTGCATCTTATGTTTGCATTTTCATTTGCACATGCATTCTTCTTCTTCTTCTTCTTATTCTTCTTATTCTTCTTCTTTAGCTTTTCTTTGCCATGCTCCCCATAAGTTCTCTAACCTCTTGAGGTTATGATAGACATTAGATGCCTAACCATGCATGATAACATTAGTTAGTTCCATTTTGAATCCCAACTCTAAGTCCACTTTGCATGACAACTTTTAGGATTGACTAGTCTCCCATTAGTGTTCCTTCTTCTCTTCTCATATTCAAACATTCATAAAACACTTAATAAAGAATGACAAGTGTAGCACGCTATGAGCCTTAAGCTACTTAAGAAATGGTAATTGAGGGGCCTCCTCTCAAGGATCTAGAGTGTTTAGTGTACACCTTTTGGGTGATATACGATGCATTCGCTCTTAGGTCATAGTCTCTAGTGCGACATGAGTTGCGAATCAAATTCAAAACACTTCTTCTCTAAAAAACACAAAAACATTTCAAACCTTTTTCACCCTTTGGGGTTCTTAATCAGGAAATCATTTTCATAAACAAGAGTGTCGTTAACTCTTAGTTCTACCGCAAACGGTAACGCCTAAGTCTCCAATGGTCGAGCTGCATACACCAACTGTTAGAACTATTTGTTAACCCTACTCGAGCCTAAAAAACTTTTGAACCAAACCTGTGGTCCTTTTAGCCCGAACTACGTTTGCTCTGATCTTTTGTACCAGACGAAAGTACGTAGGCACGAGACGCGATGTCTCGGCGAGCAACCTTCCCCCCTTCTTTACCCGTAGTTAGTCGAACTACGTTGACTCTGACTTTCCCATTGCACGAGGGAGTATGTAGGCACAGAGCGGCGATGCTTGTTGCACCCCAAAATTTGCCCAACATTTCTTTACCTAGCTTATGTTTCATTTCATTCACATTAGCATTATCATTTGCATTTCGTTGACATGTATGCAGGAGATCAAGAGGTATGATTACCAATTAAGAGCTACACAAGACTAGGAAGCTAGCTAAGAAGTTTATTCAGGTGTTTAAGGGTCGATATCCTTACCAGAGAAGTTTAAGATCCTTAGAGAGAGTGGTTGAAGCCAAGTGTGTAGGTCTCCTAACTTGAGAGTTGTGGGAAGCCATCAGATGATTATGAAGCCATGAAGTTGGACTTGAGGTCTTGAGAGAGCTCCTGAGAAATGTTGAAGTCCATTTGGAAGCCTAGACAGGTCATTATGTGGAAGATTAAGAAGCCTCGACCATGATTAGTGCAGCTAGAGTTTGACTGGGTCAACCATAAGTCAACTGATGATTTGAAGAAGGTTGAGACCTAATTCAAGAGCCATGTGATCATGGATTGATACATTGAGATGTTCTATGGATGATTCCAATGTTAACTCATCATGATTGAAGAGTTTGAGAAGTTTTAGGCTAGGGTTTCTAAGGCTTGACAGTGTAAAATCCCCTAGCTTGACCCCTCACTTCAAGACTGTTTAACTCAAGATGTGATCTTCATCTCATCTCGACCCCAACATGATTGTTGTAGGGCATGACCTTAGATTTAATTTGAGTACTAGAAGTCCTTGATATGGTTTATAGAACTCAAGTTATGAGCCAGACAAGTTACAGGTCATCTGAGGTATGTGAATTTGGAGCTTGAACGTTACCCAACTTGCATGACACTTTTACCCTATAAGGATGATTCCTATGAACTTTTGGTTAACTTGAATGTTGTTACTTATCCTCTTAGCTTTCTAAAGAGTACTAGAAGTCCATTATTGGATTTGTAGAACTCAAGTTATGGCTTTTACAAGTCAAGGGTATTTTGGGTATTTGGACATTACAGGTCATTTTGAATTATGTGTCCATTTCACTATCTTGCAAGCCTCAAATGGAGTTTTGTTCAAATGGAAAGTTGCTCAAAATGATATTTTTAGTCCAACCATGACCCAAGCAGCCATTGATATGGATTAGAGCAAGCATTGGTTGAAGGAATTTCTCAAAAAAGGCCATTTTAATGAATTAAAATGGAAAAATTCAAAACAATTGATAATTGAATGATTTCAAACCAAATTGGTGGTCATTTTGATTGAAAATGATATTCTAAACACTTTGGCATTATTACATTTTTGAGTTGAGACTCATTTCATGGCATTTTGGTGGATTACTTCATGATGAAGTTACAAATCAAACACACCTCTTTGGTTGAAATCAAAGGAGAAAAATCATCCAATTACATTCCATAACCCTCATGTAAGTGTTCTGAAGCAAGTGTGAAGCAAGAACAAGGCAAATTCATTCATACCATAAGTGAATTTTTGGAAGAAACTTGAAAGTTGGAAATCACAAATTGGGCCATGAATGAGCCTCCAAAGGTTTCAAACAGATTATAAATTGATTGTGGATCATTTTCAGAAGCTTCTAGTGCCATTTTCTGTTGAGAATCAATTAGAGCAAGTGTTGGAAGAAGCTTGGAGTTTGATTTTCGAATTTGGAGATTGGAGGAATTTCAGAAGAAATTGAACCTCAAGACTTGTTCATCATCATCCATTGAAGAAATCTGCACCTTTTGGAGGAAGAATTCACCCTCAAGAACACCAAATTCGAAGCTTCCGATAAGGTTCTTGTTTCTCAAATTTTCTCTTAGTTTAAGCATAATTAAGTTAGTTTGAACATGCGGTTAAGTTAGTATTGAACTCTAGATGGATTTAGAATTGGTTTGGTGAAGTTTTATGACAATTTTTACCATGGCATCCCAAGTTGTAGTTCGAATATATCTTTGGATAATGGATAAAAATGAAAAAGAATAGGATATTATTGATGTAGGAAGTGAGAGGAAGAGATTAGTGGCTTCGTTTTAAGTTTTCGTGAGAGTTGAAATTTCTTGATGATTCTTGATGTCCATGGCTTCTTGAGTTTTAATGGAGGAAAGTTAAAATAGATGGTAGATTCGGATTCCTTGCGAAAAATCCCATGAAATCGGTTAAATAAACGTAAGAAACGGTGAAAAAACGAACGAACCATGGTGTTAGGGGAGCCGCGCGGCCGCCGGCTGTAGGGGGACGGTGGCAGGAAATCTCGCCGTCGAGTTGGGGAAGACGAAGTGGAGAAGATGAGTCGTGGTCGTCCGATGCGATTACCATTATCATTTGCGGTCATGATTAGATATTCCCATGGTCCATCTTTGACTAAATGCATGAGATTACTTGGACTTCATTAATGTGTTGTCACTCTCCTACCCCTTGGATGGCTTGACTTGGTCCTTAGATCCTCTGGCTACAGTTTTTTCTGCATTTCTTTATTTCCTTTAATTGTTTTTATTTCTTCTTTAATTTCTTTGTTCATTTTAATTCATAAAAAAATAGTAAAAATGCTTAGAAAATTATAAAAAAATTCGTGGATGATCCTCATCATGTCTATGATTTTTGTATGCAATAGTTTCAATTTTATTTTCACTTAATTTTCAATTTAATTTCGTTTTTCTCCTTTAATTGGATAATAAAAATGCCAAAAACTGCATAGTTTCTTGCTAATTTTTGTTCTAGAGTTTGGTATAGAATTAGGACTTGAAATTTTGTGTGTTGGTTATATACATGTTGATGATGTTCTGTGATTTTTGTCATGATTTTTAGATGATTCTAAATAGGATTTTAGGTTAGTTTTTTAGGAGTGTTCATTGTCGGATCCCTTTAGTGTACCCTTGAGGTTTTAGATTTAGTTTGAACCTTTTGATTTAGGTTTAGTCCCTGATTTTTGGACCATAGCATGTTAATAAATGTAGGATAGTGTAGTATTTTCCTTGGAATTTTAGGAATGATGTTCTACTAAGTTCCCATTTTACAAATTGGCCTTAGGTTAGGTGATCCTAACTAGGTTAAGTTCATAGATTAGTCTTGTAAATGACCACTAGATGATTCTAAGTCCCATTTCCTCTCTTGATAGATTGGTATTTAGATAGATGTCTCTTTTAGAACCCTTGAATCTTTAGGATAGATGTCTTTAGAAGGTATCATTTGTGGTCTCTTTAGAAGCTTAAATAGGTGGATGATTCTTCCTATAGGGGTAGTTTCCTCTTCAATTTTTCCTTGCTTGATTGGAATCCCCCTTGTGAGCATGTTTCCTCCACAGGAGGAATACATTGCACTATCATAAAGGGGTTGAGTCCATGAAATCTCTCTCTAAGGAAGTGGAGTTGGTTGAGTGTCTGTGGTAAGTTCCTGTGGAACATACCTTGCTTCTCATCTCCATTCACCTAAATTTCTCTCATTCGTTTCTTTTTAGGGAACTTCTTGGGGTAGCATAGTCCCTCCTGTGGGGGGAATGTTGCACATCTCTTGAAGGAGCCAAATCCCTAGGATTCCCCAAAATCTCTTTTTGTTGGTTGAGTGCCTGGGATAAGTTCCTGTGGATCTTACCCTTGCCTCCCAACACCCAATTTCTTTCCTTAGGTTAGAAGCCTTGTATGATTACTTGTGGAATGAATCCATAATTTGCCATAGGTCCTTCTCCTCATTCATGATTGAGTGGTGTGTCGCATTAGGATAGTGCATGTTTAGGATAGTTTAAGCATAGATGCATGACTGCATTAAGAGGTTGAGTGAGTCTCTCTCTGCTTGTTTGCATTAAGGGTTGAGGTGATCCTCCCCTTGTTTGTGTGTTGTTTTTCTTTTTCTAATTGACATATTTTCATAATAGAGGTTGAGTGAGCTCCCTCTGCTTGTCTGTTTTGACTGTTTTTCTTTGCTTGATTGCTAAGAGGTTGAGTGAGTCTCCCTCTGCTTGTATTGCTGCATAGCATGTGCATCTTTACTGTTTACTGTTTATTTATTTAAGCTGATGCTTTATCTGTTTCTGTATACCATTGACATGATCCCCTAGGAATCTCACTCCCTTTGATAAGGAAGTGATGATTAGAACTTTAGGTTGAAACCTATGCATGATAACTTCTAGGAGATCCCTGCTTTAAACCTCAACCGTAGGATGAATCCTTGGCATGACAACATTAGGACTTGACAGTCTCCCCATAGAGTTCGTTCTCTTCTCATCTCAAAACAACAGTAAAAAAACGTAATAAAGGCAAGTTAGTATAAGCACGTTACGAGCCTTAAGCTACTTCGGAAGTGATGATTGAGCGGTCTCCTCTCAATCATCTAGGATGTTTGGTATATGTCCTTTGGACGCTATACGACGCATTCGCTCCTAGGTCATAGTCTCTAGTGATGTACAAACTAGAGACAACCGTAAAAAACAGTTCTTCCGTAAAAGACCGAAAACAAACTTCAAACCTTTTCGCCCCGTGGGCCCATAATTCAAAGGAAGCTTTTTCTGAAGAAAAGAGTGTCGTTAACTCCCATTTCTACCGCAAACGTTAACGCCTAAGTCTCCGTGGGTCGAGCTGCGTACGCCAAACTGTTGGAACTGTTTGTTAACCCTACTCGAAAAACAGATGAATCTGAATTGCCGTAATCCGTATTTTCCCGAACTACGTAAGCTCTGATCTCTCATATTTGTTGAGAGTACGTAGGCACAATACTGATGTATTAGCGAGCCACCTTCTCCCATCCGTTTACCCGTAGTTAGTCAAACTACGTTGACTCTGATTTCTCGTTCTCCGATGAGAATACGTAGGCATAAAGTGCAACGCTTTGCCGAGTCATTTCCTTTTCTTTTCAGACCAGCCTTGATAGGTAGATAGTAATCAACCCGTCAGATAAACACAACAAGCATGGATCCTATCGAGTACGATGGACGTGAGGGGTGCTAATACCTTCCTCTTGCGTAACCGACTCCCGAACCCAGATAATGGTTGCGATGACCTTGTCTTATACCTTTTCGTCATGTTTTTCCGATTGTTTCCTTTCCCATGCTGAGGGATAAATAACGAAAGGTGGCGACTCTTCTGTTTTGCCGGCACCTTATTTTTGTAGTAGCGACAACTGGAGACTCTGTTGGGGATCCAACGTCCCCTGTGCGAGTCAATCCTAGCGCTTGCGTGTTTAGTTGTTGGGTTGTGTTTATTTGTCGCATTTTACTTCCCGCATTTTATTTTCAGTATGATATGATTATCTGTCTTGTTGTGGGAGGGGCTCTGATGAGTGATAAGCCAAACCCAGGCTTGAGTATGTACATAGTTTTAGAAGCAAATTGGTGGTGAACCTGCATGTTAGGCATGCACTAGTTCCCACACAATCTGCACTCAAACGAGATTCTCTGAGATGATTTCCATTTCCAACCCAGTGGGCCGTCGAAAGGATTTCAGATCTAAGGATTGTCGACTCTGGGAACCGATCACTTGTGATTCAGCTGAGTGAGGCCACTTCAAGAGATGATGATGCCACACCTTCCAGGTATTGTATCATCGTTTCTTGAAAGTCTGTGACGCTGATGAACGCATAGGATGTCGAACCTTTTACGTGAATAGGTCCATACCTGTGAGCAGGGTCGGGTTATTGCAGGAAACCGTAACCTTCAGACAACCTGGTTTTCTTGATAGTGAATCAGTATTGTGGGTTTCAGTAGGCCTTTATTGTCAGAGTGTGGTATTTTCTTGCTGAAGCAAAATTATGACCTGCCACTTCACAGCACAGCACCCTTGATCTCCTGCTGCATTTTGCATTTGCATTTACATTTTCATATTGCATTGCATCTAACACGTATTTGTGTTGCAGGTGTGCAGTTCCCTCTCGATTCTAGCAATCTTGTCCTTTCTGTGTCCATCATGGAGCCCAATGTGAGAAGAACTTTGGCCTATAAGTTCCCTACTCCAGAAATTACTACTCTGAGGAGTTTGACTTCTTTGCCTGGTAAGGAAGCGATGAGAGACTTCAGAGGAACCTATGGGAAGCTGCTCAGTGTTGTGTGCAAGCCATCTGTGTATGAATTGAACGGACTCCAAACTCTGCTTCAGTTTTATGATCCACCGTTGCGTTGCTTCACATTTCCGAGCTATGTGTTGGCCCCCACATTGGAAGAGTTTTCTGTCATATTGGAGATACCCATTCTTGCTCAGGTACCCTTTTGGCCTATTGATCAGGAGCCAGATCTGGCTAGTATTGCTACAGCTCTACATATTGAGGTTTCTGAGCTGAAAGGAAAGACAGTCAGGAGAAATGAAGCCTAGGGGTTTCCATTACCTTTTCTAGCTGAGAGAGCCCGACACTTTGCCAAGAAGGAATGATGGGTGGCATTCAAAGCTATTTTGGCGCTGTGTATGTATGGTATCATGCTATTCCCCAATATTTCGGATTTTGTGGATGTGGATTCTCTTCGTATCTTCGTCTCAAAGAACCTCATCCCTACCTTACTCGGAGACGTGTATCATTCGGTGCACTACAAGAACGAGAAATGAAGAGGTAAAAGTGTATCCTGCTGTGCTTCACTGTTTTACAGATGGCTTGTCACTCATCTACCTAAGGATGGTCCTTTTATAAAGACTGCAGAGACGAAGGAATGGTCTGAGCGACTGATGAGTTTGTCTGCCGAAAGACATTGATTGGTTTGATAGAGATCGCCTGGGGAGCGAAATCATCTACAGTTGTGGGAACTTTCCTAATGTCCCTCTGGTGGGTAGGAAAGGCTGCATTAACTACAATCTGTCTATCGCTATCAGGCAATTCGGGTATGCCTTGAGGGGCCTTCCTAAGGACGAAGAGGTACAGGAATCTCTGTACCTCACTGGTGCATTTGAAGGAGATGATCTGGTTAGATTTGAACATGCCTGGAATAATGTTCACCGAAAGGGAAACACCTCGTTGGGGAAGAGCAATAATCAGGCTTACCCTCCTTACATGGATTGGATTCATAGCAGAGCAGAAAAAGTGATGATGCCTTTTCTTCCTCCCAAGCATGACTGTCCTCCAGAGCCTACCATGATTGAAATCCAAAAGTATGAGCATCTTAAAGCTAAGAATGAAGAGCTAATCAAAGCTAATGAAGAGCTGGAAAACGAGATCGCTCAACTGCGAAGAGAAAAGAACGAAGCCGTACACACCTGCAAGAAGCAGACATAGTTGATCAACCACCTGGGCGCTAATCTGACCAAGGAGACTGATTCTAGGGAGCGTCTTGAGTTGGACCTGAAGGCAGTGCACGGGGTATTGACCACCAAAAAGCAGGAGCTGGATAAGGCATACCGGAAGTTGACCTTGTACGAGAAGTTGTGGAACAACACTTTGACTAGCCATAAAGAGCGGGAAGAAAAGCTGAAGCAACAAATAGCCTAGTTGGAAGCTCAGATCGAAGTCAAAGACAAGAAGATAGAGGCTGAAGCCTCACTATGACAAGATGTCCAGTATAGGTTGGTTGAGACCAAGGCAAACCTGATGGATTGTCAACTCCGGGCTGATGCTAAGAGGAGTAAGGAGGAGAACCGTTCTGAATAAGGTATTTCTAGGAGCGTTGCCGAGAACCTCCCAGAGTCCATTAGGCTGAGGGACCTGCTGATCCAGGGCCTGCTCACCCAGCCTGATCATCCCGATACGAAGAAGTTACTTGAGGATTTCCGTGCCCGTAGTCACACCTGATTTCTTTATATTTCTTTTGTACATTTTATGCATTGATATGCTGATCACCACCAGGCCTGTTGGTTGGGGTCACGATTGTTGCTTCAATGGTATTCAGTTACTGTTGTACGCCACCCCTGTGTGTTTTCTCTGATATATATGAGGGTTTTCTTTCCATGATTGGACGATAGACTTTATTTGTCTCGGAAGCTAGAATCGAGGGGGACTTCCTCCTAATACATGGATACATGTTTGCATTTGCATGACAGGTGCCTTGCCGTTTCTAACCCTCTGTTGATACAGGTTGTTTCAGGTTTGTCTCAGGTTGATCCAAGCAATGGAACGGGTTCAAGCAGAGCTGAGAGAGGTCTGAGGCCAACTGAGGCAGGTTATGAGGGACCAGCAGGCGCTCAAAGAGGAGAACGACCAGCTGAAGAATCAGGTGGGCCTGATGGCAGAGGTACTAAAGAACATACTCCGAAGAGAATGTGAGCAGAAGCCCGAGGCTGCAGCCGGCATACTTGCTCCACGGGTATCTGAAGAACCCGCACCTAGGCATGATAAGCCTAAAAAACCCTCTGCTCAGCTTGAAGCTCAGAACGTTTCCCGTCAACGGCCACGTCCGGTTCCACAGGACAACCCCAGAAGACAGCGTCAAAAGAGGAGACTATCTGACAGAACCCTCGATCCAATCTCGATGGATTATGACCAGTTGTTGCAACTCCTGCTCTAACTTCAGTTGGTTAAACATCGAACGCTGGCTCCAATGATTGGGCAGCCACCACCCGACTGGGACGTGAACGCCCGATACGAATTCCACTCTGGAGCACCGGGGCACGATATATTGAACTGTAGAGCTTTTAAGCATAAGGTTCAAGACATGATTGAGTTAAGAGCAATTGAATTCATGTCGGGCAACATGAAAGCATCAGGCATATTCATCCCTTATCATGAAAAAGAGATGGGTGTTCCCATGATCTCATCTGAAGATGAGAAAGATCAGGAGTATATTCCACGGTCTTTGAAGTCTGAATCGCCTGACCCATAACTTTTCCATGTTCCTGGGTCGAGCTCCAGGATGAAAGCCCCTGAACAGAGAGGATCCTCACTAGGTCAACCCTCGTCTCCGGATTGTTTCTGCCATGCAGAATCGGCAACCTCTCACTTCGTTGTAGCAAAACTATCGGAGCCCGAATCAGAGTCGACCTCACATCAGTCGTTCTTCTGAGTGAGTCGGAAGACTTCAAAGGGTCGCTCCCCTCAGCAACAAATAAGTGTGAAAGCCCAGTTCCCTGAAAGTTGGTGATCTGCATGTTATCATGTCATTTCTTTACATTTGTAGTTTCTTTCCTGTAGAATTGCAAATTTCGTTTGTAAAGCACGTTGTTTTTCAATTGATATTGATAATGAAATAAATATGCATGTTTTGAACTAATACATTCATGTTCACTCTATTGCTTTCTCTTATTTTCAAACGCTTGTTTAAGTGGAATCCAGGGAGGATGAAGAAATCTAATGATGCGTAAGCTTCCGATGCTATGCTTTTGAACAAAAATAACCTGTTGATGATGTACAAGCATTGTTTCAATTCTCAAACACCGGAGATATAAGGAAGATAATCCCTTGTGAACCCCTGTTAGCCTAGTTGTAGGAGCTTCTTTATGAAGATAGACAAACCCTCAATATTAACCCGGTGCAGGGTAGGTGTCAGTTAATTTGACCAGGCATTCAAATTACAAAAGGAGTGTCCGTCCGAGGATCAATCACACCGCTATAGGTCGTACCTAAGAAATCATGATGGTTAAACCTGGCCGATCAGAAGTGAAACAGTCACAATCTCTTTAACAAGTCATACGAGCCGATGCCATACGATTTGTTCCAAAACAAAGAAGAGAGAAAGAAAAGAATAGAAAGAAAAAGCCCGCTAAGTCGAATCTTGAAAGCAAGCGACTTAGGCAAAAATTAGGGTACCCCGCTGGACTTCAAAATTGAAGAAACTCAAGAGAGTTAGTCCAGGCAAAAGATAGGGGAAAACAAAAAAACAAAAAAACAAAAAGCGAAAAAGGATTACGAAAGAAAATCCTCGAAAAGAACGAAATCGTATGGCTACCGGTGCCCAAACAAAGACGAAAAGCGAATGACTGTCACTCCAAAAACTTGTGGTTTCCTGAACCGTCACTCCAGTCATATAACCTTTGAAAGGTGAACGCTAAGGCCGAATTAGCTGAACGTAGGATCGGAGAACATCAAGGAGAATGGGTGGGTTAAAAATGAATTTTGAGCCTTTATCCTTTCTTTCTTAAACCGTGAACCAGACCACGTTACAACCTTTAAAAGACCTAATTGAAATAGGTTTGTTTCGAGAGCATACTTCGGTAAAGATCGCATCGGAACTGACTCATTGAAAGGATTCTCATTAAAGCGTTGCGTTAATATTGACATGCTGATGAATGATTTCATAATTTTTATGTCATAAAATTTTTTCCAGTGAACAAGAATGGATTTTTTGAAAACTGTCATATGCATTGCATTTGATATGTCTTTTATGCAGAACAACTTGTTTTACTAGCGAGTAAGCGCTTGACAGCAGGAAAGTTTCCACAATGGAAGGATCTGATCAGGATAGAATGCAGAATGCCAGAATATTCCGGTGAACCGGGGAAAGCGATGGAAAATGATCGCAGCATGGGAGTCAGCCATCTAGAAATAGTTAATCTGGGGCAATCAGGTTGAGATTTGATGAATCTCTCGTAGCCAAGGGTACTACTCCCACAGATCAGCCCATGAGGGGAAAAGTCATGACAAGACTGGGGCAGGTCACCCCGAGGGCGCCGAAGCTATCCTTATCCTAAAGGTTATTAACTTGAAGCGCCTCTTCGAGGGTTAATATGTTGGCCAGATCCGGGTGCAGAGATTGCAGATTTCCTTTCAAGGAACATCCCCACAGAGATCCCACTGGCTGGGGCA
Organism: Lathyrus sativus; assembly: GCA_963859935.3. Classification (NCBI taxonomy): domain Eukaryota; kingdom Viridiplantae; phylum Streptophyta; class Magnoliopsida; order Fabales; family Fabaceae; genus Lathyrus; species Lathyrus sativus. Next base: position 324,886,574 of record OZ012736.1, read on the forward strand.
AAAGCTGAAAATGAAAGAATCGTTCCTCCCCGTGTTGGCATAGATTGTCAGAGTTTGTTAGAAGTTGTCAGAAGATTCTGGGGCAAGACATCTCGAGTTCGCTTCAAGGCATGCTTCACCAAGCAGGATGATTCCTTCTTCCTCGGTGAGTTCAGCGGTGTTTCCCCAAGGAGTCTGAACATGGGACCGTGAGCATTGATATGTCTCCCCAAGCAGAGATAGATTCTCCCAGATGAGATATATCCTAGGCAGGATCATCATTTCCCCAACTGAGCCATACGCTGAGGCGTATGTTCATTCCCAGCACTGAGTCAATGTGCAGTTCTCTCGTAGAAGACTATTCGCAAGTGTTCAGCTTCTGATAGTTCAAGACTGAAGTCTCCAGTGGAATTGAGATTCCCCACAGAGTTGTACTCTCCCCGGCAGGTAGGATTGATTCCAGCGTCTAGTTACCCTCCCCAGCTGAGTTTGCAGTTCTCCAAGAGAGTCGAGTCCTTGGAAGCCGTTGAAGCCATGATTGGTGCTCCCTAGTAGAGTGTTGAATAGCTAATGTTGTATTTCCCCATCGGAGCCCGGTTCTCCAGGAAGTTTTAGCTGTGAAGGCCATGCAGTTTATTTATGCGATTGACATCAGTTCCCTCAGCAGTTTGTGGTTCGTACACCTAGTTGAGCGAGTTCAGGTTCTCGTAGAGCTTCATTCCCCTGCAGCAGTCAGCTGGAGTTCGTATCCCCAGGTTTAGTCCAATTGAGATTGATGTGACTTCTTCTCCTCGGTAGGATGATTACTCCTCTCTACCAGAGTGGCTTTTTCTCCTTGACAGGAGGATTTTCCCTTCAGCATTTATTTTGTTGATGGGGTTGTAGCAATTTGCATGATTGGATAGCATCTACCCTAAACGCGTAGCATTTCCACCGTGTGGAGAATTGCGCCATTGTCAAACATATGCAAATGAAGCATGAGCTAGGTCGTTACCGTTCTTGTTTTGTAGGTGTTCCTCCGCAGAATGGTTTGCTCAAGATGATTCTTGAATTCCCCAGCGAAGTTGTTTGCTCAAGATGATTCTTGAATTCCCCAGCGAAGTTGTTTGCTTAAGATGATTCTTAAAATCCCTAGTGAAGTCGCCAGAGTTGGTTGCTCAAGTTGATGCTTAGAATCTCCAGCAGAGTGTTTGCTCAAGATGATTCCTGAAATCTCCAGCAGAGTTACTGGTTCAGGGTGATTCTTGAAGTCCCCGGCGGATTTATTTGTCCAAGATGATTCTTGAAGTCCTCAGCAGAGTTGATTCACCCGGAATGATTTCTGGATCCCTGAAGCAGAGTTACTTCATAGTTCTCCAGAATCCCCAGCGAAGATGTGTCATCCCCAGCAGGTTTTAAATAGATAAGTTGAAATTTCCTTGGAGACTTGATGTATGAAGTCCGGCAGCGGTGCCAAAACCCCTGACTTACTGATGTAGTCCAACTGCGAAGTCGAAGAAGTTATCTCAGTTGACGCGGAGTTCCTGATGCCAAAAGAATGTAGATCCTTATTGGTCCGTGATTGATTAAGGATTCCATTTGAAGACTTACTGATGAAGTCCAGCTGTGATGTCGAAGCAGTTTGCCTAGCTGACGCGGAGTGCCTGACAGTAAAAGATTGTATATCCTTATTTTGTCCGTGATCGATAAAGGATTATATTTCCTGACATACTAATGAAGTCCGAATGTGATGTTGAAGTAGTTCTCCCAACTGATGCGGAGTGCCTGATGGCAATAGTTTAGATATCCCTATTGGTTCATGATTGATTGAGGAGTCTGTTTCCGACTTTCTGATGAAGTTCGGCTAACGCCCGAGAATTTCTTTGAATGCCCGACGGCATAATTAACTTGATTGTTAAAAAGTTCCTAATGACCTGATGAGTCCCGAGGAATCCTTCTGCCTCAGTGTCGCAGAATGCCTGACGGCAATATCAGCTATGTATCGCCGGTTACCGAGTGACCAGTGATCCCTTGATGACTTGAGGAAGAAGCTGCAGCGAAATCTGATAATCATCCCGACAGAGATTTGAGAGTAGACCTTCACCAGTTACCGAGTAACCGGTGATCCCTTATTGACTTGTTGATGAAGTCCGACAAAGATGTTGTCGACGTTCCTAGCGACATGATGAGTACATAGGCAACGATAAGGAATTGGTTCTGCAGTTGTGCAGAATGCCCGACGATAAAATCAACCATCATTCACCAGTTGCCGAGTAACCGGTGATCCCTTATTGACTTACTGATGAAGTATGACAAAGATGTTGCCGACGTTCCTAGTGACATGATGAGTCCATAGGCGATGATAAGGAATTCTTCTGCTATGACGCAGAATGCCTGACGGCATAATCGACCATCCATTACCAGTTACCGTGTAACTGGTGATCCCGTGATGACTTGAGGACGAAGATCTACAGCAAAATCAGATGATCATCCTGACGGAGATTTGAGATTAGACCCTTCACCAATTACCGTGTGACCAATTCCCCAGCAAAGTTGCCGTGAAACTGTCATGCTTAATTTTTGAAGATGTTCCTACCAATCAAAGTATCGTTTACCTGTGCGGTTGGCAGATCGCCTGTTACTGTGTAACCGGTGATCCCTTGATGATTTGAGGACATAGATGATCATCTTGACAGAGATTTGAGATTAATCCATCACCAGTTACCGTGTAACCGGTGATCCCTTGATGATTTGAGGATGCAATGATATCAGATAAATCAGAGAATCATCCTGACGGAGATTCAGATCAGTAATTCTCCAGCTAGTTGCCGTGCAACTATTATTTCAGTTTCTGAAGATTTGTCCCTATCAGAGTACCGTGTACTTGTGCAATTGGCAAATTTCCGGGTTTATTGGTATTCAACCGTCTTTTACCTTGAGTGTGAAGCAAGAACAAGGAAAATTCATTCATACTATAAGTGAATTTTTGGAAGAAGCTTGAAAGTTGGAAATCACAAATTGGGCCATGAATGGGCCTCCAAAGGTTTCAAACAGATTATAAATTGATTGTGGATCATTTTCAGAAGCTTCTAGTGCCATTTTCTGTTGAGAATCAGTTAGAGCAAGTATTGGAAGAAGCTTGGAGTTTGATTTTTGAATTTGGAGATTGGAGGAGTTTCAGAAGAAATTGAACCTCAAGACTTGTTCATCATCATCCATTGAAGAAATCTGCACCTTTTGGAAGAAGAATTCACCCTCAAGAACACCAAATTCGAAGCTTCGATAAGGTTCTTGTTTCTCAAATTTTCTCTTAGTTTAAGCATAATTAAGTTAGTTTGAACATGTGTTGCACCCCAAAATTTACCCTCTTTCAAGGCTTGACTCATTTCTTCATTTCTTTCAAATTCAATGACATAAGGGAGGCCCATCATTCCAAATTCAAGGTTCATGAATTCAAGGCTAGATTCAAGAATATTACAAAGAGAAATTTCATGACATTTGCAAGAATGTCACATTGGTTACAAAATTCAAACTCTTGACAATGCTTAGGAAATTAAGCTATTTCTAGTCTTAATTCAAGCTTCTAAATAACTTCATGCCATGGTATCCCCCATGCTCCATCAAGTCCACATGGTCCTCTTTATGCTTACAAACATGCAAGGAAATTACTTAAGAGTTAATTCAACATTGGAATATCTCAAGATCAAGGCTATGCGTGCATTCATGGGCAATTTGAATATGGTCCAAAACAACCCCATGCAAGAAGTGGCAATGTGTATCATATTACAAAATCATTTTATGTCACAAAACCAAGGCTATAAGCTAATGTTGATACATCTACACATCAAAAATCAGAATTTGAAAATGATGTCCAAAAGGTAGTGTTATTGGTTACATGTGTGTGTCCAAGCATAAGCCAACCAATGGATACAAGGATTAAGGGCAAGGTAGAGTGCTGCAGAAAAAATACAGCAAAACAGGCCTAGAAATGGAAAGATGTGGGGCTGCACCAAGAAAGAGGTGATAAGTACTCCCAAAAATGGAAACTTTGAAGATTGAAAGTTGTGCAAAAGCTATGATTTTGGTACAGCAGAAAATGCAGCAGAAAAGTTGAAATGGGAGGGGATAGGAGGCTGCAAAAAAGGATATACATCATTCACTATCATTCACAACACATAGAGATAGAGATTGAGAGCAAAGAGAAGAAAAAACCAGAAAAATAGAGAGAGCAAAAACCATCCAAAGATTAAGAGAGTAAAAGAGAAATACAAGGGAGCCATTGAAAAGGAGAGCCATCAAAGCATAGAGTGAAGAGAAGTGAACACATAGCCAAAATCAGTGGAGGCTTTGCAAGGAGGGAAACAACTCTTGGGTATCCATTTCTTAAAACTCTTTTCTTCTTTCATATTGTGCATTTGTCATTTATTCTCTTTGTTTGAGTGTTGTTGTATTGAGTATAACATGTAAGATCCTAAGGGGATCCAAGAAACCTTTTGAAAAAAACCCAAGAAGGAAGGAAAAATAAAGAAAAAAGTCAGATTTTACACAGCAGGGCTGACACGGGCCGTGTCATGCAACACGGGCGACCGTGTCACGCCGCTGCTTAACGTTTTTTGCCCAGACCTTGTGACACGGGCCGTGTCACACCGCTGTTTTGGTTTTTCTTGCTTTTTTTCCCCAGACTTTGTGACACGGGTCGTGTCATGCAACACGGGCGGCCGTGTCACACAACACGGCCGCCCGTGTCAGACCCTTGTTTTTCACGTTTTTTCGACTTTCTTACCTCAAAAAAAATTTTCTCAAGGAGTTCGCCGTGCGAACTCCTTGATGGCACTTTGTGCCGTTTTTTTTGTGTTTTGTTTTTTTTTAAGCCGATTAACCCGTTGTGTCGGTATGGTTTTTATGCATGTTTATTGTTGGTCATTTTTTTTTACCTTTGGTTCTAAAAACTATTTTCAAGAAAACAAACTCTCGATTCTCATCGAGCCATTTTTGACCTTGTAAGCCGATTGTCTTGTGCGTCGCCATCGACCTTGCTCGCTTCACCTCAAATCTTTTTAAGCAACTAAAACCCTTGACCCGACGTCAAGCGGATTTTCTCAAATAATGGTTAAACCAACTCACCATATTTAACAAAAGGATAAAGTTCACTTTGTATTGAACTAAAGAGAGGGGATTGAGTGTAGACTTCTTCCTCTCCGAGTGTCAAGATGCTCACTGTAGTGTGGGTGGTTTTGATACTCGTCTTTCAATACGAAGACGTTTTCATCCACACCTTTTTCTCCTAAAAAATCTCGGCTCCGTACCGTGTGCATTTTCAAAACACTTACAATAAATAAATTGATTCTCTTTGTATTGAACTAAAGAGAGAGGATTGATTGTAGACTTCTTCCTCTCCGAGTGTTGGGATATTCACTGTAGTGTGGGTGGTCTCGATACTCGTCTTTCAATACAAAGACGTGACTCTATCCGCCACCTATCTCCTTCTACAACTTCCTTCCGCAACTTTCCCCACCTAAAATCTCGGTCCCGCACCGAGCGCATTTTTAAACTTATTTTCGTAACAAAACTTGAACGGTCGTGGAGTGGTTAGGCGTAGGCCTTCTCCTATCCCGAGTGATGATGTCTACCGTAGGATTAAGTTCTCTTTGTACTCAAAACCAAAAACACTTTAATAAGAGAATGAAGTTCTCTTTGTATTGAACTAAAGAGAGAGGATTAAGTGTAGACTTCTTCCTCTCCGAGTGTCGAGATGCTCACTGTAATGTGTGTGGTTTTGATACTCGTCTTTCAATACGAAGACGCTATGTTTGTAACACCCGTTCATTTTAATTAAATTATTTATGAATTGTTGGTGTGCCTTTATGTGGGAGTGTGTCTGAGAGCGTTGGTGGGTGTCCTTAAAGTATAGGAAACCATTTAATAAATCATTGAGTTTGATAATAATATAATATAATTAATAATGATGATAATTTAATAACTAGTAGTAATATTATTATTATTATTATTATTATTATTATTATTATTATTACTATTATTATTATTATTATTATTATTATTAATGGATGGAATAAAGGGAATTAGGGAGTTATTAGAGAAGTTGTGGGAGAAAGAGCAAACGAACAATAAACTGCTCAGAAAACCAAATTGGAGGAAAAAGGCTGAGAAAAGAGGAAAAAGGACACGTGGCTGTGGAGAAAGGAAGAACAGAAGAATTAACCGCTAGAGAGAATTGAGGTTGTTGCAGAAGAGTCACCGGGAGAGAAAACCGGAACCGGAAGTTTAGAGTTGTCCTCAATCCAAAGGTAAGGGTGGGGTTCAATTCTATAACTGTGGGTATGATAGATTTCATGAAGGGTATGGAATCATGGGGTTAATGTTCCCGTAGTAACGTTACCGTAGTAATGTTCCTGTAGTGATGTTCCCGTAGTAAAGTTACCGTAGTGATGTTACCATAGTAATGTTCCTGTAGTGATGTTCCCGTAGTAACGTTACTGTAGTGATGTTACCGTAGTAAATGTTCCTGTAGATCGATAAATATTAAGGATTAATGTTCCTTTAGATCGATAAATATTAAGGATTAATGTTCCTGTAGATCGATAAATATTAAGGATTAATGTTCCTGTAGGTCGATAAATATTAAGGATTAATGTTCCCGTAAGTTGAAGAAATATTAAAGATTAATGTTCCTGTAGATAGATAAATATTAAGGATTAATGTTCCTGTAGTAACGTTACCGTAGTAATGTTCCCGTAAGTTGAAGAAATATTAAGGGTTAATGTTTACCTGTGCATTTCTAAGGATTAATGCCTGTCTGTGTATGAATGAGTGTGTTATGTTATTAGTTTTGGGGGAAATTGGAAAACGGTGCCGACACGTGCTACTTTCCCATTTATTAAGAAGGTGTTGTTATTATGTCCCTATTTAATTAAATTAGAAGTTGTAGTTATATTACCTGTATGAAAGTATATGAAAATGTGTTGAGTTCTTATTTGTAGTAATGATGTTGTCAGTTGTTCTCTGACATGAAAATGCTGTTGAGTTCTCAATTTAGAGACGAGGTTGTTTTTAATTGTTCTCTGCGAAAATGTGTTAGAGTCTCATTTGTGGGAACGATACTGTTGGTAGTTCTCTGACACGAATAGGTTAAAGTGGTGAGTACATGATGTATGCGAAATGTGATGTTTCTGTTATGGATAATTGGTTGTAGGTTTGATGCCTTGTTGCACGGTTGTTGCACAGTTATTGTTGTTGTGTTAGAGTCCATAATAGTTGCGTCCCATAGCATATCATAATTGTTGGCCTGTATTGGTGGCCCTTAGTGGCAAATTGTTGGCCTGTATTGGCGGCCCTTAGTGGCAAATTGTTGTCTTGTATTGGCGGCCGTAATGGCAATTTGGTACCACATGCATATACACAGTTGAGTCGCATTGTTGAGTCGCATTGTTGAGTTGTGTTGTTGAGTTGTTTTGATGAGTTGCTGAGTTATGATGATAATTGGTGTGGTTATGAATAAAGAGTTGTTGTAGTTTATTATTACTAATATTTATGCGAACTGCTGGAATTATAATGCTGTGATAATATTCTGACATGACTTTTATCATGCCTTATGTTATGTTGTTGATATCTCACCCTTTACGTTGTATGTTACCTCCGTTGGTGGTAACTTGCAGGTTATCCGGAATAAAGTGTAGCTTTTCGTTTAAGGTTGTTGGTCACTCTGATACGTAGCACTCTTGGGGGGATGAACAATTGATGTTATTGCTTTCATTTAATTTCCTTGTTGCTGAATTTTATCAAGTATTTTTCATTAAATTGGTGGCTGCCGTTAAGGGCCAAATGTTGGTTGGATGCACTATACCGATGAATTAGTAGTGCTGACTTTTATGGTTGAAATTCGTTGTTTATGTTGAATTGATGCAAGATAATTACTTGCTGAATTTTAATGGAGTTTTGTTGCAAGTTTCATGGTCTTGCTTTAATCATGCTAAGTGTTGGAAATGTTTTATATTCCGCTGCAAATTAATAAGATGCCTTGTAATTAAAATGTTAATCAAGTTATTGTTGTATGTTCATCCAAGCTTTTGTGCTATATATCATTACTAAATGCATGTTGTCCAATTGAATTGTGAAATGTATGTTTCTATAAGTTGAAATTGTAACGCCCATAATTTGCTGATGTGATGTTCGTCACAACTTCCTTACAATCGTCATGACCGTCATGGTCGTGGCAGCCCCTTACGACCGTCATGTTTACAAAATTTGTTGCACTCTGATTCTGTTTTCCTTAATTATTCATCGGGTTAGATTGGGGTGTTACATTAGTGGTATCAGAGTCTGGTTGGTCCGTCCGACCAAGTTATTTAATGTTGTGTATTCCCTGGTATGCGACATGTGTGTGAAAACACTGTCGGTACATGTTTTGTTGTGGAACCTTTGTCTGCAGGAGTGAGAATGATTCAAGTGGGGGAGAAGCTTGTACATCTCCAGGATGCTGCAAGTGTGGAATTGTAGCTCGGTGTGTGGTTGAACGCTCTTATAGTTTGTGGACAGAGTCATGTTAGATGGGATATGCGTGTCTTGCAAGCTTGGATGACGTTAGCAGTGAATTGTCTTGAGTTAAGTTAAGTGCTTGAGAATGGTTTTGATGAGTCGGTGCAGGAGGGTGCTGAGGTGTTTAATTTTGATGGAAATTTTTGAATTATAATGAAAGCGGGAAGTTGGCGATTGCCGATTAATTGTGGTTGGCTGGAAGTTTTCTAAGGAGATAAGTGATGTACAACCAGGACGTAAAGTGGAGTTGTGACCGACTTAGATACGAAAACTAGTCCGAGAGTGAGAGCTCCATATTTTATGTCTGTTTGGACGGTCAATGGATTAAATTGATTAAGTAGCTTTGAGACTCTGGTCTGGCGTGTGTGTTAAGGCAACAGAGTGTGAGGTTGAGTATATAAAAGGTGGATAGTGACTCCGGATGATTAGTAAAGAAAGTAAGATGTGGAATGCAATATTAGTATAATTAAACCTCTAGATATTCCAAGAGTTGAAGATGTGTGGAATGACCTTTTGAGTGTGAAATTGTTGTCGTACGTCGAATTCCGAGATCACAGCTTTTACGGAATCAATGTTTTTATGGATGAAAGTTGGAATAGATTATGTCGTGGTGTCGGGTAATGTTAGGCCGTGATCGAGTATGCTTATTTTATCGAATTTGATGGATTTTTGTAAGTTTTTGCATTTTTGGAGATTTGAGGATTTAAGATTCGGATTGAAATCGAAAGTCATAGATTCCACGTTTGATGGTTCTAAATCACTAATATATGTTTGGTATGAATGAGTATGTGGTTGTTTTGAAGAAAATAATTGAATCGGTCAGATTTTCGGGCGAAAATGCTCAAACCCGTAGCAGCCTTCATGCAGAAAAATTTTGTTTTGGAGAAATTTCGAAAATTCATATCTCTTGATCCGTAAGTCGGTTTTAGTCCCCGTTCGAAGCATTGGAAAGCTAACGAGATGCTCTTTCTAGGAAAATTGTTTTGAGGCCTGTACCTGGTTCATTTGTAGCAGAAAATTGAAAACGTATCGTGTGCTGATTTTTGCCGAACCCAACGGGACCATTTGTTGTGTTTTGTGATGCCTTGTTGATATGATTGGGAGATATGCTAAGTAAAACTTCAGCGAGTTTTGGTTATGCTTTAAGGTAACTTGAAGTACATAAGAGGAATCATCTGATAAGTGATTCAGAGTTGGTTGTTGTTGTGGTTGTGCCGGAGTTGGAAGCTTCAATTAGTTAGTTTGAAATTTGATATGTTCGGTGACCTCAAAAGCTTAAGGTATTTATTTGATTTGGAAGAGTTGAATATGAGGCAGAGAAGATAATTGAGACTCCAGAATGGATTATGGTTTCGGATTGAATTACCACTCGGGGAAATCAAAACGTGGTAGCTTATGCATTGACTTGGAAATCCTTGCATATGCCGATGATGGTGGTGAAAAGAGTTAGGACTGATTGAGCAATTTTGTGATATGAGTTTGGTGTGTGAAAGGACTTCTTATGGAGTTAAGCTTAGTATGTTGGACCTTACTAGTGGTATTCTTGACGAGGTCCAAGAAGGTCATAAATTTGAATTGAGTTGGCAGATTGGTTGAAGTTGAGGAGTTAAAGTCGAAGGGCTGATTTTCGAAGTAATGGAAATGGTATAATGAGATGTCGTGATGGAGTTTGTATTCTAGATATTATTAAGTAGAATAAGAGTATTGAGGTAGATGAAGTATCCATCCCGGTGCTATGAAGATGTAACCGGATTTGAGGAAATTATTTTGAGGGCCATAGTTGAAGAGATGAGTGGTTGAGTTTGTATATGTTGGTTAGACTTGTTGGATGTCGAAGAATAAACGTCAGAGACCGTTAGGTCCAATGAAACCGTTGAATATTCCAGAGTGGAGATAGGATAGTATTCCCTTGGATTTTGTGTTGGGTTTTTTGGAGAATTTGAGGGATATGACTTTACTTGGGTGATTTTGGATAGAATGACTAAATTGACTCTTTTCCTAACAAGAAAGATTAATCATTCAATGTTGAAGCTAGCTGAAATTGTACAAGAGACGACTGAAAAGATGCAAAGGATCCAAGAAAGACGTGTTTTGAGAGTTACGTTAGTAACTGGTGTTGGTCAAGCTTGAGGTCTCGGAAGCATACTGTGTTTTGTGATCTGTACCAGAGTGGCGCAGCGGAAGCGTGGGAAAAGTAGCAGGTTAGACTGTTTTACCGCTGTCACTCGTAGGAATTTACATGATGTGGTATGTGCCTAAGTTGAAGAATTACATTGATTCGGATGGATGGTGTACAAGTGAAAGGTAGTTTGACTATTGAGGCGTTGCTAGTTCAGGTGGATGAACGAGAAGCAACTTCGAGGTGAAGAGATTGCTTTGGTGAAAGTGGTCTGGTTGGGAGCTGTTTGATTAAGGTAATTTCGAGGACGAAATTCTTTTAAGTGGGGGAGAGTTGTAACGCCCGTTCATTTTAATTAAATTATTTATGAATTGTTGGTGTGCCTTTATGTGGGAGTGTGTCTGAGAGCGTTGGTGGGTGTCCTTAAAGTATAGGAAACCATTTAATAAATAATTGAGTTTGATAATAATATAATATAATTAATAATGATGATAATTTAATAACTAGTAGTAATATTATTATTATTATTATTATTATTATTATTATTATTATTATTATTATTATTATTACTATTATTATTATTATTAGTGGATGGAATAAAGGGAATTAGGGAGTTATTAGAGAAGTTGTGGGAGAAAGAGCAAAAGAACGATAAACTGCTCAAAAAAACAAATTGGAGGAAAAAGGACACGTGGCTGTGGAGAAAGGAAGAACAGAAGAATTAACCGCCGGAGAGAATTGAGGTTGTTGCAGAAGAGTCACCGGGAGAGAAAACCGGAACCGAAAGTTTAGAGTTGTCCTCAATCCAAAGGTAAGGGTGGGGTTCAATTCTATAACTGTGGGTATGATAGATTTCATGAAGGGTATGGAATCATGGGGCTAATGTTCCCGTAGTAACGTTACCGTAGTAATGTTCCTGTAGTGATGTTCCCGTAGTAAAGTTACCGTAGTGATGTTACCGTAGTAATGTTCCTGTAGTGATGTTCCCGTAGTAATGTTACCGTAGTGATGTTACCGTAGTAAATGTTCCTGTAGATTGATAAATATTAAGTATTAATGTTCCTTTAGATCGATAAATATTAAGGATTAATGTTTCTGTAGATCGATAAATATTAAGGATTAATGTTCCTGTAGGTCGATAAATATTAAGGATTAATGTTCCCGTAAGTTGAAGAAATATTAAGGATTAATGTTCCTGTAGATAGATAAATATTAAGGATTAATGTTCCCGTAGTAACGTTACCGTAGTAATGTTCCCGTAAGTTGAAGAAATATTAAGGGTTAATGTTTACCTGTGCATTTCTAAGGATTAATGCCTGTCTGTGTATGAATGAGTGTGTTATGTCATTAGTTTTGGGGGAAATTGGAAAACGGTGCCGACACGCGCTATTTTCCCATTTATTAAGAAGGTGTTGTTATTATGTCCCTATTTAATTAAATTAGAAGTTATAGTTATATTACCCGTATGAAAGTATATGAAAATGTGTTGAGTTCTTATTTGTAGTAATGATGTTGTCAGTTGTTCTCTGACATGAAAATGCTGTTGAGTTCTCAATTGTAGAGACGAGATTATTTTTAATTGTTCTCTGCGGAAATGTGTTAGAGTCTCATTCGTGGGAACAATACTGTTGGTAGTTCTCTGACATGAACAGGTTGAAGTGGTGAGTACATGATGTATGCGAAATGTGATGTTTCTGTTATGGATAATTATTTGTAGGCTTGATGCCTTGTTGCACGGTTGTTGCACAGTTGTTGTTGTTGTGTTATAGTCCATAATAGTTGCGTCCCATAACATATCATAATTGTTGGCCTGTATTGGCGGCCCTTAGTGGCAAATTGTTGGCCTGTATTGGCGGCCCTTAGTGGCAAATTGTTGTCCTGTATTGGCGGCCGTAATGGAAATCTGGTACCACATGCATATGCACAGTTGAGTCGCATTGTTGAGTCGCATTGTTGAGTTGTGTTGTTGAGTTGTTTTGATGAGTTGCTGAGTTATGATGATAATTGTTGTGGTTATGAATAAAGAGTTGTTGTAGTTTATTATTACTAATATTTATGCGAACTGCTGGAATTATAATGCTGTGATAATATTCTGACATGACTTTTATCATGCCTTATGTTATGTTGTTGATATCTTACCCTTTACGTTGTATGTTACCTCCGTTGGTGGTAACTTGCAGGTAATCCGGAATAAAGTGTAGCTTTTCGTTTAAGGTTGTTGGTCGCTCTGATACGTAGCACTCTTGGGGGGATGAACGATTGATGTTATTGCTTTCATTTAATTTCCTTTTTGTTGAATTTTATCAAGTATTTTTCATTAAATTGGTGGCTACCGTTAAGGGCCAAATGTTGGTTGGATGCACTATACCGATGAATTAGTAGTGCTGACTTTTATGGTTGAAACTCGTTGTTTATGTTGAATTGATGCAAGATAATTACTTGCTGAATTTTAATGGAGTTTTGTTGCAAGTTTCATGGTCTTACTTTAATCATGCTAAATGTTGGAAATGTTTTATATTCCGCTGCAAATTAATAAGATGCCTTGTAATCAAAATGTTAATCAAGTTATTGTTGTATGTTCATCCAAGCTTCTGTGCTATGTATCATTACTAAATGCATGTTGTCCAATTGAATTGTGAAATGTATGTTTCTATGAGTTGAAATTGTAACGCCCATAATTTGCTGATGTGACGTTCGTCACAACTTCCTTACAATCGTCATGACCGTCACGGTCGTGACAGCCCCTTACGACCGTCATGTTTACAAAATTTGTTGCACTCTGATTCTGTTTTCCTTAATTATCCATCGGGTTAGAATGGGGTGTTACAATGTTCGCCACACCCTTTCATAACAAAAACTTTGAGATAAAGAATTGGGTACTACCTGTAGGGGTTACTATCCGAGGACCTATCTCGCCCCTAAAAAACAATTCAACAAATCAAATGTGACATCTTGCCTCGCATGGCGAAAACTAATCTTTCAAAAAGGATATGATACGTTCGTTCTACCGCAAACAGGTAATGCCTAAGTCTCCAATGAGCGAGCAGCAATACACCTTACTGCTAGAATGCGAATGATAGCATCATCCATAAAGTCATCAACAAATCGTAGGCCGAACTACGGCTGCTCTGATTTCTCATACCAGATGAGGATACGTAGGCACAAGACGGCGACGTCTTGGCGAGCACAATCCCTCATATCAGTAGTTTCCCGAACTACGTCGACTCTGATTTTCTCATATCCATTGAGAATACGTAGGCCTAGGACCGCGAAGTCCTACCGAGTCTGTTCTTTCTCTTCTTCCCCCAGTTACCTCTCTTTCCATGTTTCTAACCCTTTTCTTTACTCTTCGAAACACTCTTCATAGGAAAATCTTTAAGCAAATATAATCACACACGACAAACAAATGGTTCCCATCGAGTACGATGGATGCGAGGGGTGCTAATGCCTTCCCTTCGCATAACCGGCTTCCGAACCGGTTCATGGTTGCGAGACCATCTTATCCGTTCTTTTCTTAAGGTTTTCTCGATATTTTCCTTTCCCCTCATGGGATAAATAAAGTTCGGTGACGACTCTTCTGTCCTTTTCCTTTTCGCCTTCCCCGTCGTTTCACGTATTTTTCGAGTAGCGACAACATGCGGTTAAGTTAGTATTGAACTCTACATGGATTTAGAATTGGTTTGGTGAAGTTTTATGACAATTTTTACCATTGCATCCCAAGTTGTAGTTCGAAAATATCTTTGGATAATGGATAAAAATGAAAAAGAATAGGATATTATTGATGTAGGAAGTGAGTGGAAGAGATTAGTGGCTTTGTTTTAAGTTTTCGTGAGAGTTGAAACTTCTTGATGATTCTTGATGTCCATGGCTTCTTGAGTTTTAATGGAGGAAAGTTAAAATAAATGGTAGATTCGGATTCCTTGTGAAAAATCCCATGAAATAGATTAAATAAACGTAAGAAACGGTGAAAAAACGAGCGAACCATGGTGTTGGGGGAGCCGCGCGGCCGCCGGCGGTAGGGGGACGGTGGCCGGAAATCTCGCCGGCGAGTTGGGGAAGACGAAGTGGAGATGATGAGTCGTGGCCGTCCGATGCGATTACCATTATCATTTGCGGTCATGATTAGATCTTCCCATGGTCCATCTTTGACTAAATGCATGAGATTACTTGGACTTCATTAATGTGTTGTCACTCTCCTACCCCTTGGATGGCTTGACTTGGTCCTTAGATCCTCTGGCTACAGTTTTTTCTGCATTTCTTTATTTCCTTTAATTGTTTTTATTTCTTCTTTAATTGCTTTGTTCATTTTAATTCATAAAAAAATAGTAAATATGCTTAGAAAATTATAAAAAAAAAATCGTGGATGATCCTCATTATGTCTATGATTTTTGTGTGCAATTAGATTTTATTTTCGCTTAATTTTCAATTTAATTTCGTTTTTCTCCTTTAATTGGATAATAAAAATGCCAAAAACTACATAGTTTCTTGCTAATTTTTGTTTTGGAGTTTGGTATAGAATTAGGACTTGAAATTTTGTGTGCTAGTTATATACACGTTGATGATGTTCTATGATTTTTGTCATGATTTTTAGATGATTCTAAATAGGATTTTAGGGTAGTTGTTTAGGAGTGTTCATTGTCGGATCCCTTTAGTGTACCCTTGAGGTTTTAGATTTACTTTGAACCTTTTGATTTAGGTTTAGTCCTTGATTTTTGGACCATAGCATGTTGATAGATGTAGGATAGTGTAGTATTTTCCTTGGAATTTTAGGAATGATTTTCTACTAAGTTCCCATTTTACAAATTGGCCTTAGGTTAGGTGATCCTAACTAGGTTAAGTTCATAGGTTAGTCTTGTAAATGACCACTAGATGATTCTAAGCCCCATTTCCTCTCTTGATAGATTGGTATTTAGATAGATGTCTCTTTTAGAACCCTTGAATCTTTAGGATATATGTCTTTAGAAGGTATCATTTGTGGTCTCTTTAGAAGCTTAAATAGGTGGATGATTCTTCCTATAGGGGTAGTTTCCTCTTCAATTTTTTCTTGCTTGATTGGAATCCCCCTTGTGAGCATGTTTCCTCCACAGGAGGAATACATTGCACTATCATAAAGGGGTTGAGTCCATGAAAGCTCTCTCTAAGGAAGTGGAGTTGGTTGAGTGTCTGTGGTAAGTTCTTGTGGAACTTACCTTGCTTCTCATCTCCATTCTCCTAAATTTCTCTCATTCATTTCTTTTTAGGAAACTTCTTGGGGTAGCATAGTCCCTCCTGTGAGGGGAATGTTGCACATCTCTTGAAGGAGCCAAACCCCTAGGATTCCCCAAAATCTCTTTTTGTTGGTTGAGTGCCTGGGATAAGTTCCTGTGGACCTTACCCTTGCCTCCCAACACCAAATTTCTTTCCTTAGGTTAGAAGCCTTGTATGATTACTTGTGGAATGAATCCATTATTTGCCATAGGTCCTTCTCCTCATTCATGATTGAGTGGTGTGTCGCATTAGGATAATGCATGTTTAGGATAGTTTAAGCATAGATGCATGACTGCATTAAGAGGTTGAGTGAGTCTCCCTCTGCTTGTTTACATTAAGGGTTGAGGTGATCCTCCCCTTGCTTGTGTGTTGTTTTTCTTTTTCTAATTGACGTATTTGCATAATAGAGGTTGAGTGAGCTCCCTCTGCTTGTCTGTTTTGACTGTTTTTCTTTGCTTGATTGCTAAGAGGTTGAGTGAGTCTCCCTCTGCTTGTATTGCTGCATAGCATGTGCATCTTTACTGTTTACTGTTTATCTATTTAAGCTGATGCTTTATCTGTTTCTATATACCATTGACATGATCGCCTAAGAATCTCACTCCCTTTGATAAGGAAGTGATGATTAGAACTTTAGGTTGAAACCTATGCATGATAACTTCTAGGAGATCCCTGCTTTAAACTTCAACCGTAGGATGAATCCTTGGCATGACAACATTAGGACTTGACAGTCTCCCCATAGAGTTCGTTCTCTTCTCATCTCAAAACAACAGTAAAAAACGTAATAAAGGCAAGTTAGTATAAGCACGTTACGAGCCTTAAGCTACTTGGGAAGTGATGGTTGAGCGGTCTCCTCTCAATCATCTAGGATGTTTGGTATATGTCCTTTGGACGCTATACGATGCATTCGCTCCTAGGTCATAGCCTCTAGTGTTGTACAAACTACAGACAACCGTAAAAAACAGTTCTTCCGTAAAAGACAGAAAACAAACTTCAAACCTTTTCGCCCCGTGGGCCCATAATTCAAAGGAAGCTTTTTCTGAAGAAAAGAGTGTCGTTAACTCCTAGTTCTACCGCAAACGGTAACACCTAAGTCTCCGAGGGTCGAGCTGCATATGCAAAACTGCTAGAACTGTTTGTTAACCCTACTCGAAAAATAGATGAATCTAAATTGCCGTAACCCGTATTTTCCCGAACTACGTAAGTTCTGATCTCTCATATCTATTGAGAGTACCTAGGCACAATACTGATATATTGGCGAGCCACCTTCCCCCATCCGTTTACCCGTAGTTAGTCGAACTACATTGACTCTGATTTCTCATTCTCCGATGAGAATACGTAGGCATAAAGTGCGGCGCTTTTCCGAGTCATTTCCTTTTCTTTTCAGACCAGCCTTGATAGGTAGATAGTAATTAACCCGTCAGATAAACACAACAAGCGTGGATCCCATCGAGTACGATGGATGTGAGGGGTGCTAATACCCCTTGCGTAACCGACTCCCGAACCCAGACAATGGTTGCGATGACCTTGTCTTATACCTTTTTGTCAGGTTTTTCCGATCGTTTCCTTTCCTGTGCTGAGGGATAAATAACGAAAGGTGGCGACTCTTCTGTTTTGCCGGCACCTTATTTTCGCAGTAGCTGTAACACCCCAATTTTTAGTAATTATTTATTAATTAAATTAATTGATTAATTATGTGATTTTAGGCCTAATTGAATTAACTAATTTATGTGATTTATTTGATATAATTGAATTAGTTGATTTATTGAATTTATATAAATTATTTGGTTTATTTGAGTTGTTTGGATTAATTGAATTATTGGACATATTCGAAATAATTGATTTAATTTTATTATTTAACTTATATGATATATTCTAATTTGTAGAATAATATAGAATTGTTAGATTAATTGATTGGGCCTATTTGGGGGTGTGAATAGACATGAGTTATTAAGCCCATTGGAATTACTAGGTTAATTAAAATTGTGAGAATTATATAAAATAAGAGAATGGGATAAAAGAGAATAGAAAGAAAGAAAAGATAGAAAGGAGAAAAGAGGCCAAGAGAGGAGTGGAGAAGAAGAGGAGGAAACTCAAGAGAAAGAGCAAAAGTTCAACAAATTCAAGGTAAGGGTGGGTTTTTACTCATTTATTGGGATTATTTGATAATGATTAGTGGGTAGAAAAATGTTTAGGATAAAACCCCAAATTTTCTATGAGATTAGAAATTATTAGATTTTAATATTAATCTTTGACATGTGTTAATTTTAGTGTTTTTGAAATTAATATTTGGTATAGTATCGAGAGTAATTCAATATTTGGAGTAACCAATTGAAACTGGAATTGAGATATATATTTCATATACTGTAGCGGAAATAAGAGGAATGAAAAGCTGTTGTTTTTATTCATGTGCCTTTTATATTTAATACTAGACAATGATCTTTCCCTTTTAGAAGTCCTGTAGCGCATCATTGAATTTGAGTGAGGAGTAATACTTCTTTTAAATCTTACGCGTAGCCGATCTTTGTTTTTGTCATAGGTTGTGGTGGTAGATTTAAGAAATAAAAATGATACTTCTCTATCTACCTGTAGCAACAATTTTATGGATTCATGAAAAATGGTTCTTCTTTCAATTCCCATGTTACTGTAGGTAAAGAAAACACTAGTTACTACTTCTCACAATTGTAGCACTTTCTTTCATTTGATTCAATCATTAATGTAAGCATAAAAATTATTAGGCAATGAAAGATTTTATATATATATATATATATATATATATATATATATATATATATATATATATATATATATATATATATATATATATATATATATATATATATATATATATATATATATTATGATGAATTGTAGTGATAGAACTATAATATAAAAAAAATGAAGTCCACTACCTCATCATACTGTACCAATAACCAAAAATTATGAAATGTGAGTACCACATTTTTCTTCTAATATATGTTGTAGCTGTAATAATAAAATTAAGAATTGTAATAGTTACTAATTGTTCTTATAGTAATTAATATAGGGATTCTTCTTTTTATGTCTTACTGTAGCGAGACACTAGAAAAAAAATAGGAAGTGGAAAATGATACCTATAATAATCATGTCGTAGCAAAATATATTTAATAAGGAAATTGGTAGAAACAAGAATATTAGAAAATGAATGTAATACTTTTATTTCTCTTTCCCTTGCCACTGTAGCTAGATCAAATTAGTAGAAATGGAACTTTATTAAATAAAGGGAAACTCATTAAATATTAATTAGTTATTCAAATATTAATTGTCTACAGATGTTGATTATTTAATAAAATAATTATGGTTTGTTAAAATATTAATTATTCTATATTAATTAGTGATGTGTGTTTTATGAATTGAGGTTGGATCGTGTTGATACTTGTGTATTACTTGTTAATTGTGGTGATGATGTTTGAAGTAAGAATGCCATGATTTTGATAATGTGATTGTGTGTGCAATTGTGTGGTAATTCAAGTGTGATGAATTATTGAAGATATGCATGGATGTTAAGATTAGGGAATGGTCTTAATTGCATATGGTTGTTGAATTTGCATACGCATCATTTGTGTCAAGAGGCAATGCTTGGTAGTTCCGTGGGAGCTAGTGACTTGTCCCAAACCTAGAGCGGGGTTTGAAAGCTTAGGGAATGGGCTTTTTGTGTGTTATTGGTCTTGGGAACGGACCCGGTTTAAGTGTAAAAACCGAAAAATAATAACGAGTGTTGGTACCACATGGCATGAGTTGCATTGAGTCTTGCATTGAGTTTTACATTGAGTCTCATTATGTATATTTATGTGCTATGAGATTACGTGTGATATGTGGAACTGATAAATTGGTGAATTATGGAGTTGTGTGCATATACTTATGAATAGTATGCTTACTTGAATAATATTGTGCTGATAAAACTTTTGAAGTGTGAGAATAATAGTGATTATGTTTGTATGCCTTAAATTATATATTATCTTATAATTTCAATAATTATGTGAATTCTCACCCTTCTGTTGGAATGATGTTTTATACGACATCGCTCAGGTACTGAGGAGTAGAGTTGCTTCTAGCACGAGGTAGCCGTTGGAGTAGCTTGAGTTGTGTCTTTATTTATTTTGGGTCGAGTCATGCTCTGATTATGTAACACCTGTGAATATTTTGATTTCATATTTGGAGAGATATTTTATGTACTCTACTTTATTCTGTTGTTGTTATTTTGAATTATATGAAGAATTGGCTTTTAAAGCCTAAGTATTAAAAATGAGATGAGCATGTGACTTTTATTATGTCTATCATGATTAAAGCAAATCCGCTGCTACATGTTAATGTGAAGGTGAATGAAAAGCAGGAAGTTATTTTTATATTATTGAGCATGACAGGTGTTGTGTGATGTTTTGAAAAGTTATGTGACACCCTTTTGTGGAATGCATGATAATTAATCTGATATATTTATATTTATTCTGCGGGGTTAGAAGGGTGTTACATTAGTGGTATCAGAGCAAAGTCGGTCAGTTGACCAAGTTGTTAGTGTGTTTAATTCCTTTTGTATTTGATATGTGTGTGTATCACTATCGATATTGTTTGTTCTAACGAAGATTGTTGTTGGAATCTAGAACAATGGTTGTAGGCAGGAATGATGAAGCGATTGCTGAAGCTTTGGCGATGTTGGCTGGAGCGATTGGGCAGAATTCGCAAGTTAATGTGAATGCTGGAAACAACAATGATGATGAGTTTCGTGCCTTGGGGAAGTTTCAGAGGAACAATCCACCAATCTTCAAGGGAACACATGACCCTGACAAAGCACAAGTATGGCTGAAAGCAATTGAGAAGATATTTCGAGTCATGAATTGTTCAAATGCGCAGAGGGTGCAGTTTGGCACTCATATGCTTGAAGAGGAAGCTGAGGACTGGTGGGGTAACACTCGTCAAAGGTTTGAAGAAGATGAGGTTGAGGTTACTTGGGATGTTTTCAGAGAGGCGTTTCTAGAGAAGTATTTTCCAGAAGATGTGCGTGGGAAGAAAGAAATTGAATTCCTTGAGCTGAAGCAGGATAACTCAACTGTGGTTGAGTATGCAGTAAGATTTGATGAGTTAATTAAGTTTTGTCCTCATTACAACACTACTAATGCTGAGAGATCCAAGTGTCTTAAGTTTGTGAATGGTTTGAGGCCTGAAATCAAACAAGCTATTGGTTATCAGGAGATTAGGTGATTTTCTGAGTTGGTGAACAAAAGTAGAATCTATGATGAAGATAGCAGGGCTCGGTCTAGTCACTACAAGAGTTTAAATGATAAGAGGGGAAAAGGTCAATTCAGAGGGAAGCCGTATGTGACTCCTGCTGATAAAGGGAAACAGAAAGCTGGTAATGGAAGGAAGCCGAGTGGGGGAGGAGCTCCTACTCCAGTGAAGTGTTTTAGATGTGGTGTTGAAGGACATCGTGCTCCTGAGTGCACAAGTGTCGAGCAAAAGTGTTTCAAGTGTGGCAAGCCAGGCCACAAGGCTTTGGAGTGCAGAAGCGGTGCGAATGTGACTTGCTACAATTGTGGTGAGCAAGGGCACATTAGTACCAAGTGTGACAAACCAAAGAAGGCTCAAGCAAAAGGGAAAGTATTTGCTCTATCAGGATCTGAGACTACTAGTGAAGATCGGTTGATTCGAGGTACGTGCTTCATTAATGGTATACCTTTGGTTGCTATAATTGACACTGGAGCTACACATTCTTTTATTTCATTGGATTGTGTTAAGAGATTAAATCTCGAGTTGTCTGTTATGAGTGGAGGTATGGTTATTGATACTCCTGCTATGGGTTCAATAACTACCCCATATGTGTGTTTGAATTGTCCGTTGAGTATTTTTGGTAAAGACTTTGGAGTTGATTTAGTGTGTCTTCACTTAGATCAACTTAATGTTATTCTTGGGATGAATTGGTTGGAATTCAACCATGTTTATATTAACTGTTTTGATAAAACAATTATTTTTCTTGAACCTGAGAATGAAGGAGACTTGTTTATGTCTGCTAAGCAAGTGAATGAGTCGGTGCAAGATGGCACCGTTTGAGGCATTGTATGGTAGGCGGTGTAGGACGCCATTGTGTTGGTATGAGTCGGGAGAGAGTGTCGTGGTTGGACTCGAGATAGTCCAGCAGACTACCGATAAGATTAAGATGATTCAAGAGAAGATGAAGATTTCTCAGAGTCGTCAAAAGAGTTATCATGACAAGAGGAGGAAAGCACTTGAATTTCGAGAGGGAGATCATGTGTTTCTTCGAGTTACTCTGATAACTGGTGTTGGTAGAGCGTTGAAGTCACGTAAGTTGACGCCGCGTTTTATTGGTCCTTATCAGATTTTCCAGAGGATAGGAGAGGTAGCCTATCGTGTCGCTTTGCCGCCGTCGCTTGCTAATCTCCATGACG
Source organism: Lathyrus sativus (assembly GCA_963859935.3). Lineage (NCBI taxonomy): Eukaryota > Viridiplantae > Streptophyta > Magnoliopsida > Fabales > Fabaceae > Lathyrus > Lathyrus sativus. The sequence continues at coordinate 324,908,885 of OZ012736.1, forward strand.
TGTTTCATATATCTCAGTTGAGGAAATACATTGCGGATCCGTCTCATGTAGTCCAAGTAGATGATGTGCAGGTAAGAGATAATCTGACTGTGGAGACATTACCTATGCGGATAGAGGATCGGGAGTTGAAGCAACTTCGAGGTAAAAAGATTGCTTTGGTGAAGGTCGCTTGGGGAGGACCAGCTGGTGGAAACGTGACTTGGGAGCTTGAGAGTCAGATGCGTGAGTCTTACCCCGAGTTATTCGTTTGAGGTAATTTTCGAGGGCGAAAATCTTTTAAGTGGGGGAGGGTTGTAACACCCCAATTTTTAGTAATTATTAATTAATTAAATTAATTGATTAATTATGTGATTTTAGGCCTAATTGAATTAACTAATTTATGTGATTTATTTGATAGAATTGAATTAGTTGATTTATTGAATTTATATAAATTATTTGGTTTATTTTAGTTGTTTGGATTAATTGAATTATTGGACATATTCGAAATAATTGATTTAATTTTATTATTTAAATTATATGATATATTCTAATTTGTAGAATAATAAAGAATTGTTAGATTAATTGATTGGGCCTATTTGGGGGTGTGAATAGACATGAGTTATTAAGCCCATTGGAATTACTAGGTTAATTAAAATTGTGAGAATTATATAAAATAAGAGAATGGGATAAAAGAGAATAGAAAAAAAGAAAAGATAGAAAGGAGAAAAGAGGCCAAGAGAGGAGTGGAGAAGAAGAGGAGGAAACTCAAGAGAAAGAGCAAAAGTTCAACAAATTCAAGGTAAGGGTGGGTTTTTACTCATTTATTGGGATTATTTGATAATAATTAGTGGGTAGAAAAATGTTTAGGATAAAACCCCAAATTTTCTATAAGATTAGAAATTATTAGATTTTAATATTAATCTTTGACATGTGTTAATTTTAGTGTTTTTGAAATTAATATTTGGTATAGTATCGAGAGTAATTCAATATTTGGAGTAACCAATTGGAACTGGAATTGAGATATATATTTCATATATTGTAGCGGAAATAAGAGGAATGAAAAGCTGTTGTTTTTATTCATGTGCCTTTTATATTTAATACTAGACAATGATCTTTCCCTTTTAGAAGTCCTGTAGCGCATCATTGAATTGGAGTGAGGAGTAATACTTCTTTTAAATCTTATGCGTAGCCGATCTTTGTTTTTATCATAGGTTGTGGTGGTAGATTTAAGAAATAAAAATGATACTTCTCTATCTACCTGTAGCAACAATTTTATGGATTCATGAAAAATGGTTTTTCTTTCAATTCCCATGTTACTGTAGGTAAAGAAAACACTAGTTACTACTTCTCACAATTGTAGCACTTTTTTTCATTTGATTCAATCATTAATGTAAGCATAAAAATTATTAGGCAATGAAAGATTATATATATATATATATATATATATATATATATATATATATATATATATATATATATATATATATATATATATATATATATATATATATATATATATATATATATATATATATATATATATATATATATATATATATATATATATATATATATATATATATATATATATATATATATATATATATTATGATGAATTGTAGTGATAGAACTATAATATAAAAAAAAATGAAGTCCACTACCTCATCATACTGTACCAGTAACCAAAAATTATGAAATGTGAGTACCATATTTTTCTTCTAATATATGTTGTAGCTGTAACAATAAAATTAAGAATTGTAATAGTTACTAATTGTTCTTATAGTAATTAATATAGGGATTCTTCTTTTTATGCCTTACTGTAACGAGACACTAGAAAAAAAATAGGAAGTGGAAAATGATACCTATAATAATCATGTCGTAGCAAAATATATTTAATAAGGAAATTGGTAGAAACAAGAATATTAGAAAATGAATGTAATACTTTTATTTCTCTTTCCCTTGCCACTGTAGCTAGATCAAATTAGTAGAAATGGAACTTTATTAAATAAAGGGAAACTCATTAAATATTAATTAGTTATTCAAATATTAATTGTCTACAGATGTTGATTATTTAATAAAATAATTATGGTTTGTTAAAATATTAATTATTCTATATTAATTAGTGATGTGTGTTTTATGAATTGAGGTTGGATCGTGTTAATACTTGTGTATTACTTGTTAATTGTGGTGATGATGTTTGAAGTAAGAATGCCATGATTTTGATAATGTGATTGTGTGTGCAATTGTGTGGTAATTCAAGTGTGATGAATTATTGAAGATATGCATGGATGTTAAGATTAGGGAATGGTCTTAATTGCATATGGTTGTTGAATTTGCATACGCATCATTTGTGTCAAGAGGCAATGCTTGTTAGTTCCGTGGGAGCTAGTGACTTGTCCCAAACCTAGAGCGGGGTTTGAAAGCTTAGGGAATGGGCTTTTTGTGTGTTATTGGTCTAGGGAACGGACCCGGTTTAAGTGTAAAAACCGAAAAATAATAACGAGTGTTGGTACCACATGGCATGAGTTGCATTGAGTCTTGCATTGAGTTTTGCATTGAGTCTCATTATGTATATTTATGTGCTATGAGATTACATGTGATATGTGGAACTAATAAATTGGTGAATTATGGAGTTGTGTGCATATACTTATGAATAACATGGTTACTTGAATAATATTGTGCTGATAAAACTTTTGAAGTGTGAGAATAATAGTGATTATGTTTGTATGCCTTAAATTATATATTATCTTATAATTTCAATAATTATGTGAATTCTCACCCTTCTGTTGGAATGATGTTTTATACGACATCGCTCAGGTACTGAGGAGTAGAGTTGCTTCTAGCACGAGGTAGCCGTTGGAGTAGCTTGAGTTGTGTCTTTATTTATTTTGGGTCGAGTCATGCTCTGATTATGTAACATCGGGGAATATTTTGATTTCATATTTGGAGAGATATTTTATGTACTCTACTTTATTTTGTTGCTGTTATTTTGAATTATATGAAGAATTGGCTTTTAAAGCCTAAGTATTAAAAATGAGATGAGCATGAGACTTTTATTATGTCTATCATGATTAAAGCAAATCTGCTGCTACATGTTAATGTGAAGGTGAATGAAAAGCAGGAAGTTATTTTTATATTATTGAGCATGACATGTGTTGTGTGATGTTTTGAAAAGTTATGTGACACCCTTTTGTGGAATGCATGATAATTACTCTGATCTATTTATATTTATTCTGCGGGGTTAGAAGGGTGTTACAGTAGCGACAGCTGGCGACTCTGCTGGGGATCCAACGTCCCCTGTGCAAGTCAATCCTAGCCCTTGCGTGTTTAGTTGTTGGGTTGTGTTTATTTATCGCATTTTACTTCCCGCATTTTATTTTCAGTATGATATGATTATCTGTGCTGTTGTGGGAGGGGCTCTGATGAGTGATAAGCCAAACCCAGACTTGAGTATGTATATAGTTTTAGAAGCAGATTGGTGGTGAACCTACATTATAGACATGCACTAGTTCCCACACAATCTGCACTCGGACAAGATTCTCTGAGATGATTTCCATTTCCAGCCCAGTGGGCCGTCGAAAGGATTTCAGATCTAAGGATTTTCGACTCTGGGAACCGATCACTTGTGATTCAGCTAAGTGAGGCCACTTCAAGAGATGATGATGCCACACCTTCCGGGTATCGTATCATCGTTTCTTGAAAGTCTGTGACGCTGATGAACGCATAGGATGCCGAACCTTTTCTGTGATTAGGTCCATACCTGTGAGCAGGGTCGAGTTATTGCAGGAAACCGTAACCTTCAGACAACCTGGTTTTCTTGATAGTGAATAAATATTGTGGGTTTCAGTAGGACTTTATTGTCAGAGTGAGGTACTTTCTTGCTGAAGCAAAATTATAACCTGCCACTTTACAGCACAGCACAGCACAGCACCCTTGATCTCCTGCTGCATTTTGCGTTTGCATTTACATTTTCATATTGCATTGCATCTAACACGTATCTGTGTTGCAGGTGTGCAGTTCCCTCTCGATTCTAGCAATCTTGTCCTTTCTGTGTCCATCATGGAGCCCAATGTGAGAAGAACTTTGGCCTATAAGTTCCCTACTTTATACATTACTACTCTAAGGAGTTTGATTTCTTTGCCTGGTAAGGAAGTGATGAGAGACTTCAGAGGAACCTATGGGAAGCTGCTTAGTGTTGTGTGCAAGCCATCTGTGTATGAATTGAACGGATTCCAGACTCTACTTCAGTTTTATGATCCACCGTTGCGTTGCTTCACATTTCCAAGCTATGCGCTGGCCCCCACTTTGGAAGAGTTTTCTGTCATATTGGAGATACCCATTCTTGCTTAGGTACCCTTTTGGCCTATTGATCAGGAGCCAGATCTGGCTAGTATTGCTACAGCTCTACATATTGAGGTTTTAAAGCTGAAAGAAAAGACAGTCAGGAGAAATGGAGCATGGGGGTTCTCCGATGAGAATACGTAGGCATAAAGTGCGAAGCTTTGCCGAGTCATTTCCTTTTCTTTTCAGACCAGCCTTGATAGGTAGATAGTAATAAAACCGTCAGATAAACACAACAACCATGGATCCCATCGAGTACGATGGACGTGAGGGGTGCTAATACCTTCCCCTTGCGTAACCGACTCTTGAACCCAGACAATGGTTGCGATGACCTTGTCTTATACCTTTTCGTCAGGTTTTTCCGATCGTTTCCTTTCCCGTGCTGAGGGATAAATAATGAAAGGTGGCGACTCTTCTATTTTGCCGGCACCTTATTTTCGCGGTAGCGACAATGCTCTGCCGAGTCATTTCTCTTGTCTTTTTCTTTTGTCCTTAAGCCTTTAGCTAGATAGTTTAAACACACCTTTTTAGATAGACAACAATGCGTGGATCCCGTCAAGTACGATGGACGTGAGGAGTGCTAATACCTTCCCCTTGCGTAACCGACTCTCGAATCCAGACATGGTTGCGATGACCTTGTCTTTCCCTTTTCTTTAGGTTTTTGAGATCGTTTCCTTTCCCTCTCTTTGGGATAAATAACGAAAGTGGCGACTCTTCTGTTTTTTCCACCGGTGGTTTTTCGTAGTTGTGACAGCTGGCAACTCTGCTGGGGACTCTGGTTCCCTATGCGAGTCAATCCTAGCGCTTGTCTGTTTATCTTTGGGTGTTGTATATATGTGCTTTATTTATCTTTCCCGCATTTATTTTCCGCATCATATATCATTACTGTTGTGCTGTGGGGAGGGAAGTTCCAATGAGTGATAAGCCGGACCTGGGCTTGAGTATACACCTAGCTTTAGTAGTGGAGATTAGTGGTGGGTGTGCTTGCTTTGCTCGTACTAGCTCACCATGAAATTCACGCTCGGACGAGATTCTCTTAGACAACATTCTTTATGGCCCTTTGGGCTCGAGGGAATTTTGGATTTAAGGATTGTCGACTATGGGGACCGATCATTTGTGAGTCAGTTAAGTGAGGCCTCTTCAGGAGACGATGATACCAAACTAGAAATGGTGAATGTATCATCATTTCTAAAAAAGTTTGTGACGCTGACAAACGCATTGGATGCCAAACCTTTGTCTAAGGATAGGTCCATACCTGTCCTGTGAGGGGGATTGGGTTATACAGGAAACCTTGGCTTTCAGAATACCTGGTTCTTTGCAGTGTGAATCTGTTTATCAGTGGTGTTGCACCCTAAAATTTGCTCAACCTTATTCACTTGGTTTATGTTTCAATATCATTAGCATTTGCATATAGAGTCATGTACATAGACTAATCATCTGCATAGCATAGCATAGCAAGTCATCCAACAGGGGATCAAGCATTATTCTCATCTCTATAGGCCTATCCAGAGGTTATTATCCTAATTCAATCTCATTCAAGTCACCAGAAAAGAATTTGAAAGCAGAGAGTTCAGTGGATCAAGCTTTGAGTCTATCTTCTATCTGAGGGCATCTGAGGATCAACAAGGGAATTATGAGCTGTGAGTTGAGCATGGAGAGTATCTAGACATCTTGTAGGACTTAGAAAGTCATTTGGAAAAGAAAACAAGTTGTTGATATGATCACAAGAATTGCAGTTGAAGACAGTCAACTAGGGTTTCATCTGGGTCAACCCTGGGTCAACCCTAAGTCAAAGGATTGTTGGAGAGGCATTAAGGGCTATTGAAGAGATGTGGAGTTCATCATTTGACATGGAGAATAAGGATATGTTGTTATGCTAAGAAGAAATCAAGAGAAATCAAGGAGAAGAGGAGGGTCTAAATTAGGGTTTCTATGTAAAATCCCCTAATTTAGGTCAAATTTCCAAACAAGATAAGTCAAAATGCAAGCTTCAAATGGATCCTTGGCCAACATGAAACTTGTAGAGGATCTCAAGACCTCTAATTTGAGTGGTGGAAGACATTAAGGAGATTTATAGAACTCAAGTTATGGTCCTTGCAAGTTACAGGTCATCTGAGGTATCTGAAATTTTGTCTGTGAAAGTGACTTGACTTCCAAGCTATTTTTACCCCTCAAGGAGATTTCAAATGGATTTTTGGTCAACATAAGAATTGTTCCTTATTGTCTTAGCTTTCTATAATGGTATACTATGCCTTCATATGATATGGGGAACTCTACTTATGGTCTTGGCAAGCAAAGGGTATTTTGGTCATTTGTGAATTACAGGTCATTTTAACCTATGCCCAAAACTCATACAAAGAAGCCTCAAATGGAAAACTTTACAACATCAAACTTGTTCCAAATGACATTTTGAGTCTAGAAAAGTGACCATGAGAGATTGGAAAGATCCATAGCACAAGGTTTCAAAATTGTTGAATTTAATGAAGGAAAATGGACTTAAAAATGAGATTTTTCATATTTTTGCCAAATGAAGCAAAATTATAGGTCATTTTGAATGGAAAGACCATTTTAAAGACATTGGCTAAAGTTGAATTTTGAGTTTAGTTCATAATTTGAGAGTTATCCATGGTTGCTTGCAATGAAAGAAACATAAACCAATTTTAAGAAAAAAAAATGCAAGGGAAACTTCTCCAAGTTTCTAGGAGGTTCTAATGCCACCTATATATTCATACAAGTTGGTTCATGCCATGGTTGGTGATTCCATTTGTTCAAAACCCCAAATTTTCCACACTTTCTTCAACTTGCATAAGCTTCACAAACTCTCCATAATCTCCCTCAATTCTTACATTTGTTGATTGAATCTTCATCATCATCATTCAAACACTATGATTCACATCAAGAATTGGCTGAATTGATCAAGAATTGTACCATTCATCTTTTTCACTCCAAGTGGCATTTTCATCCAAACTCCATTAAAACTTCATCTACCATTCCAATTGTTGTTATCATCATCATCCACCATCATCCTAGAGTGTTTGGCAAAGGAAAGTGGAAGGAATTCGTGGCTGGAAAAGGAGATCCAAGTTCAAACTCCAACTTGCATGAAGAGTGGAATAGAGTGATTCACAAAGATTGAACAAGAACCAGTGCAAACAGAAGCATATACACTCATTGAAGATCACTTTCAGCAAGTATCAAGGCTTGAGTTGGAGTCTAACCACCATTGCCATCATCACTTGCAAGGTAAGCATAATCTTTCGAATCTCCTCATTTATGCTGTTGTAGATCATGTGGTTAGGATAGGAGTGTTTAGAGACCATAGGGGAATGATTCTTGAGATTTAGGGATAGTTTTGTGAAGATCCATGGCAGGTCACCATTTCTGCTAGCTTCAAGAACAAGCTGTGTAGTGGATTATAATTGATATGATCAAGCCTAGAATGATGAGGATAGCATGTAGAGTAACTGTGGATCATCAGGTTTGAGTTCTGGAAAAGTGGACATCAGACAAGTATGGTAAACCCTGGTTTTCGTGCCCTCTGTTTGGGGTCCACAAGGAGAGTTAGCCAAAACTAGGACCAGGCATGGATTCCTTGTGTTTAGTAGATTATTTTAGGGCTTGGAATTTTTCATTTTCATCGAGGGAGCATGGAGAAAGATCGAGTGGAAGTTTCATGCATGAGGTATGTTTCTGAAACCCTAAGTGGCTGGAGGAAGAAGAAGGTACAATGGCCGTTGGATTGGAGGGAAGACTTTGACCTGACCAAGAATCGGACGCTCCATATTTAACCTGAGATTTGGGGGGAAATTTTGGACATTGAAACGCGTCGTTTCATTTAATGGGGGGACTTGGGCTCAGACAGCTGTTCGCACCCCCCAATTTGATGGGCCCAACGCGCTGAACCTGATCTGCTTGCTATTCTTACCCCCTCCCTTTATTTCTTTCTATTTTCATTTTTTAATTTCCTTTTATTTTCATTCATTTTTGAAAATTCATAATAAATCAGAAATTGCATATTTTTAATTCATTCTTTTTGCATTATTTTCTTTAAAGAGTCAAGAAAATTATAAAAAATAAAAATTGCATTTTATTTTTTATCTGATATTTTTCCCATATTTTCCAAATAAATAGCATTTTAATGAGTTTCATTTCATACATGATTTTGTTATTTTTTGTTCTATTAGATGCTTCAATATTTTTCACCCATTCTTTTTAGGTTGTTTAGTTTAGACATTAAACTTGTAGATAAAATTTAGTTCCCATTTTTAGAAATTAATTTTTGGTGCTTAGTGTAGGTGTGAATAACATGGACAAACTAGGGTTTTAGGTGATGACTTAGGAGAATTAACTCACTTCCCTTAGGACTTAGAGATTGAATAGGTTAGCTATGGGACTATAGGGGCTATGGGTAGTTATTAGATCCCCTTAGAAAAAAGTCAGGATTCCCCTACTGCTATTAATGTATGTATATCTGATTGACTGGTGTGGTGTGCCCTCTGGGGATTATTGCTTGTTGGTGTGGGTATTGGGATTGTCTGGGGATTTGGGAGAGCTGAAGACTTGAGAAGGTGAAGCCATTGGAGATCCAGATGATGAAGTCCAACTGCCAGAGTTGATGAGTTGTTTCTTGCTAGCAGCTGTCAAGGAGATTAGGGTTTAGGAGCTAGGCAGAGCTCTAGGTTAGAAAACTTGTTTCTCAAACATGGATTGCCTTGTCTGCATCCATTCTTTTCTGTGATTCAGAGTCTCTCTAAGACACTCACCCCTTCCTTTGGAAGGCTTGGTGATAGTGTCTAAGAGATAGAACTCTTGAGAGAAAATGTCTTTTGTGTTAGAAGCAGTCTGTTCACCACCTTTGGTAGTCAACTGATTGCTTAACACCCAATTCATTCTTGTGACTGATCCCTCATCCTGGAGGTTTGAATTTGAGGAAAAGCCCTTGCAGATAGCAGACTGATGATCAAAGCCCTTACCTGAAGGCCATGAAGATGGAGATTGATGCTTGTTGAAGCCTGTAGCTGATTGGAGATTACTTGGAGCCAGATGTTGATTCAGAGCTGTTGATGTTGTGTTTATTTTTGCTGTATTTCATTTCTTGATGTATTGATTAGTTTTCCTGACTGTATTGTTCGCTGTTTACCCTGTTGGGTTGAAAGTGAATCCTGTTCATTTTCGCCTATTGTTTCCTAGGTTCGAGGTTGAGTGGGACTCCCTTGCCTCGCTTGTATTGTTGCATCCATGCATTTTACTGCTTTACTGTATATATCTGATATTGTTTCTGTTTCTGCCTATCCCGTAGGATCTCTGTTTCTCTCTGCGCAAGAGAGGAGCATGATAGACACTAGGTCTTAACCCATGCATGATAACCTTAGGATAGTTTGATTCCCTTCGCAACCGTAGGTTAGAGTTCTGTCTCTTCTTTCTCAAAACAAACAGAAAAATACCATAAAGATTTCAAACACAATAAAAGACACTTCTTTCGTAAAAGAACGGGAACTCATCAAGCCGTCATTTTTGTCCGCCGGGACTGCTAATCAAGAAAACCTTTTTCAGAAGGAATAAAATCAATCAAGACAAACTTGTGTCGTACGTGGCCCGAACTACGTTTGCTCTGATCTTTCATGCTGTATGAAAGTACGTAGGCATAGGATACGATATCCTAGCGAGCAACCTTCCCCTCCTTTCCCGTAGGTAGGCGAACTACGTTGACTCTGATTTCTCGTTCCAGGCGGGAATACGTAGGCATAAAGTGCGATACTTTGCCGAGTCATTTCATTTTCATTTTCTTTTCTTTTAACCCTGACCTGTAGAGTAGATAGAATAACAATCCATACCCGAAAACAAGCGTGGATCCCGTCGAGTACGACGGACGTGAGGGGTGCTAATACCTTCCCCTTGCGTAACCGACTCCCGAACCCAGGTGTTGGTTGCGATGACCATACCTTTCCCGTGTTGTGCGAGGTTTACTCTGAGCATTTCCTTTCCCTCCCGTGGGATAAATAACGCACGGTGGCGACTCTTCTGTTCAGCCGGCGCCGATTTTCGCAGTAGCGACAGCTGGCGACTCTGCTGGGGATCCAACGTCCCCTGGCTGCTAAGGACTGTGATAGTTCTTATGCATTTGGGATCCAACGTCCCTTAAGAGAGTCAATCCTAGCGCTTGTTTTCCCGTCGAGGATTTTGTATGGAGTTATTTTATATTTCTAACCCTGTATTTTCAGCTTTATATATTGATTATTGTTGCTGTATGTTGGGGGGTGACGGGTGTTCTGATATTGAGAGATAAGCCGGACCTGGGCTTGAGTGCACCTAGAATTAGAGTAGAAATTAGTGGGCGCCCGCTTGCTTTGCTTGCTTTGGTGTCCCATGAAATCTACACTCAGACGAGGTTCCTCTGGTTGGCCTCCTGCCCCTTCCTTTGGTTGGCGTGGGTTGCTGGTTAGTTGGATTGTCGACTCTGGGGACCGATCATTTGGAAGTTGGCTAAGTGAGGCCTCTTCAGGGATTGATGATGCCACTCCTTCTGGGAATCGTATCATCAACCCTGAAAGTCTGTGACGCCGACGACCGCATAGGATGTCGTACCTTGTGCCAGTTATAGGGCCACCCACCTGTGAGGGGATTCAGGGTTATGCAGGTAACTAGACCTTCAGACCACCGGTTTGTTTCTTGATCAGGATCTTGGATATTTATGGAGGGTTCTAAGGTCTGTCAGAGACCAGGTGGAGATGTGTTCTAAGGTCTGTCAGAGACCAGTTGGTGTGTTCCGAGGTCTGTCAGAGACTATTGGGAGATGTGTTCTGAGGTCTGTCAGAGACCAGTGGGAGATATGATTTGAGGTCTGCCAGAGACCATTCAGGTTATGATTATGGGGTCTATCAGAGACCAGTATTGGAGTTTTGTTTGAGGTCTATCCGAGACCAGGATTGGATGACTTCTGGAGGGTCTGGCACTTTCTTGATAGGGTTCAGGCTATTCAGCTACAACTTTGGTCCCTGTTGCATGTTGCTTGCATTGCATTACTGCATATCCAGTACCATTTGCATTTCACTAACGTGTGTCTGTGCTGCAGGTGCATTTGCATTTCCCGAGTTCTAGTGTCCGGACTTCTGAGTGTTTGATCATGACTAGCTTAAGGAGAACAGTTGCTTACAAATTGCCTACTCCTGATATTGTTCCACTACTGGGGTTGATCTCTCTTGCTGATGAGGGTGTTCGTAGGAGCTTCCGGATGAGCTATGGTAGACTACTGAGATTGGTGTGCAAACCTACAGAGGTAGAGTTAGATGGGTTGTATGCTCTGATGCAATTCTACGACCCTGCTTTGAGGTGCTTTACGTTCTCCGACTTTATTATGGGACCAACCCTGGAGGAATACGCTGAGTATGTTGAGCTGCCCGTGCAGAACCAGGTTCCATTCATCCATTCTGGCGCCAAGCCCAAGCCGGAGGACTTGGCAAAAGCTTTGCATATTGACGCTTCTGAACTATTAACTACTGTTTCCCGTGGAGTTCCAGGCTTCTCACTCCAGTTCTTAGTTGGTAAAGCCCAGGAGTATGCCAAGAGCGGGTGCTGGGTTGCTTTCAATGCTGTGTTGGCCTTGTGCATTTATGGCATAGTCTTGTTTCCCAATATACCGGATTTTGTGGACTTCGACGCCTTCTACTTGTTTGCCGCTGGTAATCCTATACCTACCTTACTCGGAGATCTCTACCACTCACTGCACTACATGAATGAGAAAGGGAGAGGAAAGAATGTTCATCTTTGTGTACCCTTGTTGAGTATGTGGTTTGAGAGTCACCTTCCTAAGAGAAGATCTGTTGCAGAGACTACAGTTCCAGTTGGTTGGCCAGAGCGCCTGATGAGGCTATCGTCGGAAGATATGGAGTGGTTTGGTCGAGACCTGTTGGGATCTGAGCTCATCTTCAGTTGTTCTGGGTACCCTAATGTGCCGCTGATAGGAAGAAAAGGGTGTATCAATTACAACCCTTCTCTATTCATTCGCCAGTTCGGATATGCACTGAAGAATCCACCTCAGGAGGAGGAAGTACAGGAATCTCTGTACTTCACAGGTGATTTGAAGGGAGAATTGCTGGCTGAGCTGCAGCATGCCTGGACACGTATTAACCGCAAGGGGAAGCCACTGTTAGGTAAGAACGATTGCCAGGCTTATGCGCCATACCAAGTCTGGATCCAGGAAAGGGCAAGTCAGTTATTAATGCCCTTTCCAGCTGCACCCGTCCTTGTTCCTATTCCGGCAGAAGAGCCAACTACTGTTTCTAGGGGAGCCTATGAGCAAGTTGTGAGAGAAAAAGAAGCCTTGATGAAGATCAACGAAGGGTTAGAGCAAGAGCTAGCTCGGGTACGCAGTGAGAGAAACAAGGCCGTATATGCTTTCCAACAACAAATCGAGCTGTTAAACAGGTTAGGGGCAGAGTTGACTGAGGAAAAGAAAAAGCGCGAACGTCTGGGGCAAGAGTTCAGAAGCTCCCATGACATGCTGGAATCCAAAAAGAAGGCGCTCGACGCAGCACACCGAGAGATCTCTTCTTGCAATAAGACTTGGAATGGTACACTCACCAACAATAAGAAGAGGGAAGATAAGCTGAAGCAGCAAATCTCCGACCTCGAAGAGAAGTTGAAGTCTAGCATCAAGAAGAGTGAGGAAGAAGTGATGACCCGGTATAGTGTCCAGAATGCACTGAACAAGGCAATCAAATGCAGAGATGAAGCTGTGTCTCAAAAGCGAAAACTAGAAGATTGCTTCGGAGAAGCGACATGGGAAGAAACTGCTGAAGATGTGCGCCGTGTTCTTAAGAAGAGAAACCAACTTGTTGAAGGGCTGCTTGATCGACCAAGTCATCCAGAGACCAAGAAGTTGATAGAAGAGTACCAGACCTATGGGAGGATCTGATCACTTCATGTAGTAACTTGTATGCTTTATTTGCACAGTGCTGACCATCACCAGGACTGTTGGTTGAGGTCATGCCCTCTTGTTGTACTCTCAGCGACATTGTATTCTGGTTTTTCTCAGCAATATATGAGGCTTTCTGTGATTCAGTTCCGATCTTTATATTGATAAGCACTGTCACTGCACTGGCACCTTCACACTAGAACTGGGGGAATGAACTTCCCTAAGGCACAGACACATTGCATCGCATTCATATTCATATTGCATTACAGGTAATCTTTGAATAGTGTCTTATTTCCTGCTCTGTACCAGGTACTTTCCAGGATTGCAGATCAACACCCGCACCGTTATTCTACCCGCACCAACTGTCGACGAATCATGGATCAAATGCAGAACGAGATGCAAGATGTGCGCGAGAAGCTCGCTCTCTTCATGCAGACCATGGAAGCTATTGCAAAAGGTCAGGAGAATTTGCAAGCCATGGTCCAGCCTCTGTTGGCCCGAAATGCTGGTCACGGTAACGAGGATCATCAGTCTGTACGGGTCGATACAGTTCATGGGGATGGCACCCCCACGCCAGTGGCTCCGCCTGTAGTCAATATACCTGCTACTAATGTCAACAACGCTACCGCTGCTGTGAATGGTAACGTCGGAGTTGGAAACGAGACTGCTGTCCATAACGTTGGGCTTGGTGACGTCAACTTGGGTGATAATATGGGAGGCAACGGCTTCGTCAATGCTGGATTCGGGTTCAATGATCAGGGATTCGATAATGCTGGGAAATATGGCTTTAATGCTCAAGGCTTTGGGCAAGATGGTTATGGTGTGGCCAATCAGGGTTACGGAGGTTTCGGAAATGGAAACGGCACGGGGTTTATGGCTTTTGGGCTTGCTGGAGGTGTTCAAGGGTACGGCAACAGAGGCCGAGGTCCGGGGATGAATCAGATTAGAGCTGGACGAAATAATGGATATGATGGGTATGGAGCTGGAAATGGTATGTGGCAAGAAGATCAGCAGGAGGACGCTTTCTCCGGCAGAGGTTTCGAAGGACCGATGGATGACTCCCAGAAGATCAGAATGCTAGAAGAGCAGATGAGGGGAGTCCTGAACCAAAGTGCTGTGGGTTTGGACATGGCAACAATGGGATTGGTACCTGGCTTGAGGGCGCCAATCAAATTCAAAGCTCCTGCGTTTGATAAGTATAAAGGGGACACATGTCCGAAAGTGCATGTACGAGCTTATTACAGAAAGATGTCTGCATACTCAACTGATGAAAGAATGCTAATGCATTTCTTTCAAGATAGTCTGTCGGGTCCTTCCCTAGAGTGGTATATGGGGTTGGCGCCAACCAATATCAAGACATGGAAGCAATTGGCAGAGGCGTTCGTAGCTCACTACAAGTATAACAGCGATTTGGCGCCCAATCGGGTCCAATTGGTCGGGCTGTCTCAGAAGAAGGGGGAGAGCTTTAAAGAATACGCGCAAAGGTGGCGCGATATGGCTGCCAGGGTCCGTCCTCCTGTAGAAGATAAGGAAATGAATGACATGTTCGTCGGCACATTCACAGGCTTGTTTCATGACATGCTGTTTCACACGTCGCTGGCCAGGTTTTCAGACCTAATTCTGATGGGAGAAAAGATTGAGCGTAACATTAAGCAAGGAAAATTCCAGGTTGAGGAATCGACTGCATCTGGCAGTAATAGGAAGGCTTTTGGTGGGCGCCGTCAGGGCGAGGCAAGCGCAGTATTTGGAGGCCGAGGCCGAGGCCGAGGCAGGGGATGAAACCAATATCATCAGCCGCAGCAGGTGGCGAGTGTTACTATCCCGTACCAGCAACAACCACTTCAGCAACAACAACCGTCTCAGCAGCAGCCAATGCAGCAGCAGCAGCCTCAGCAGGGGGCACAGCAGGCTCAGCGAAGATTCCAGGGTGGCAAACCGAGAAGAGTGTTTGAGAAGCCTCCCTCAACCTATGCAGATTTGTTGCAGACATTGTTGGGATTGAACCTGGTAGAGAAAAGAACTCTGGCACCGATAACGGGAGCTCCCCCATTTGGTTACGATGCAAGCAGGCACTGTGAGTTTCATTCTGGGGCTCCAGGCCACGATATAGAGGGTTGCCATGCTTTTAAGCATGTTGTGCAGGATCTTTTGGACAATAAGACTATCAATTTCGGAACGGCAGGTCCGAATATAGTGCAGAAGCCCATGCCTAATCACGGGGCAAACGCCATTCTGACTGAGGAAGGGTTGAATCTGATTATGAATGTTGAAGATTTAAAGACGCCGCTGAGCGAGGTAAAAAGCAGACTGTTACAAGGGGGTGTCTACCCGGGGTGTGACGAGTATTGCTTAGAATGTTGGACCCTAGCTGGGGGGTGTGATGATTTGAAGAAAGGCATTCAGGCTTTAATTGATGAAGGCATATTACAGTTTGACCGTGCAGCAATCGAAGAGCCCGCAGGGGCAATAGCAGATGATCAGAGTGATGTGGCCACTGTGACGATTCCTCGAAAGACAATCACTATTGCAGCACCAGCTCAGCGACCACCGATCACCATAACTAAGGCCGGGCCGATCCCGTACGAGAACACGAAAGCAGTCCCATGGTCATATGGGTTAGAGGTGTATTGTGACGGGATAAAGATTGATGTTAATAAGCAGCCAGCCGAGACTGTGGATAATGTTGTTGGTTCGGGAGGTATGGCAAGGAGTGGTAGGATCTTTATATCCCCTGAAGTGGAGGCCGAAAGACTAGCGAAAGGAAAAGGGAAAGCGGTTGAGAATGTCCCAGTGCAAGCAAGCGAAAAAGAATCGGCGTCGAAAGATGTAGAAGAGTTCATGCGCTTGATTCGAAAAAGTGATTATAAGATTGTGGAGCATCTGCAGCAGACGTCGTCCAAAATATCTATCTTGTCATTGCTGTTGTGTTCGGAAGCTCACAGAAATGCTTTGCTGAAAGTCCTGGATACTTCTTTTGTACCTCAAGACGTCTCTGTAAATCAGCTGGAAGGAGTGTTGGCACATGTGAATGCAGGCCACAGCTTGGGCTTTACCGACTTTGATTTGACCCCGAAAGGGAGAGATCATAATATGGCGCTGCACGTATCTGTCGAGTGTAGAGGATCAGTAATGTCGCACGTATTGGTTGACACCGGATCGTCTTTGAATGTGATGCCTAAGAAGGTGATGATGAAGTTGGACGTTAGAGGAATCTTGTGTACGCCCAGCGACTTGGTAGTCAGGGCCTTTGACGGCACGCGGAGAACAGTCTTTGGATCGATCACATTGCCTCTACAGGTGGGGCCGGAGGTGTTTGCAACTGAGTTTTATATCATGGATATACAGCCTGCGTACAGCTGCTTGCTTGGAAGACCCTGGATTCACGGGGCGGGGGCAGTCACGTCTACCCTACATCAGAAGTTGAAATATATGGTCGGAGACAGCGTAGTCACCGTATGCGGAGAAGAGGACATCCTGGTCAGCCATCTATCGTCATTTAAATACGTGGAGGTCGACGGAGAGATCCACGAAACACCCTGCCAGGCACTTGAAGGGTTGCGCATCAAGGACAAAGGTCCCGGGCCGAGCAAAGTGCCAGAGATAGCCGTCTCATCGTATAAAGAAGCTCAAGCTCTAGTGGAAGCAGGAGAAGCCAAGGGCTGGGGCAAAGTGCTGGACATTCCTGTAAAGACGGACTGGTTCGGGCTGGGATACCAACCATCATCGTCAGTACCTGCTGTGGGAGCGCCCCGTTTCAAAGGGCCAATTACCATCTCTGCCAGTGGAGTGTGTCATGAAACCATCAATGCTGCTTCGGAATCGGACGAAGGAGACAGCGACTATGATATGGATGCCTGGATTCAGCCAAGCACGCTAGGACAAGGATTGTGCAACTGGTCTATTCAGGAGCTTGTTCCTGTGACTCTTAAACAGTAATGCTTTGCTTTATTAATTGTTGAATAATCTGATGTCTTGCCCGGGGCATCGTGACTTGCTTAGGGCTGTGTTGTTATAAACATTGCGTGTTAATCATTAAATAAATGGCGTTTTTCATGTGCAAATACTGTAATCCCTGTCTTTCTTGTTTTATATTTTTCAATAAAAAGGCAACGTGGTTATTCGCTTTATACGCATTTTGAAGCACTTAACCATTCCTTTTGCAGGATAGCATTTTCAGATGACATCCTTGAACCACCTATGACTCGTCCCGACTTTGAGCACCCGGTATTTCAGGCCGAAGAAGAGGTTGTCGAAGATAGTGACGTTTCTGAAGAACTGTCTTGGTTGGTGAAGCAAGAGGAAAGAGCCATTCTGCCTCACGACGAGGTCATCGAAATTATCAACTTGGGGTCAGAAGGGGTTGAGAAGAATATTCGTATCGGAGCCGCGCTGCAGGGCGATATCAAGCGAAGACTGGTTGAAATGCTTCGAGAGTATAATGATGTATTCGCTTGGTCGTATGAAGATATGCCAGGGCTCGATACAGATATGGTTGTGCATCGCCTGCCACTGAAAGAAGATTGCCCGCCAGTCAAGCAAAAACTTCGCAGAACTCGACCAGATATGGCAGTGAAGATCAAAGAGGAAGTTCAGAAACAGTGGGACGCTGGTTTCCTGGCTATGACTAAGTATCCCTCATGGGTTGCTAACATCGTACCAGTGCCAAAGAAAGATGGCAAGGTTCGAATGTGCGTGGATTATAGAGATTTGAATAAAGCAAGCCCAAAAGACGATTTTCCACTTCCTCACATTGACGTGTTAGTTGATAATACTGCCCAATACTCTGTATTCTCCTTCATGGATGGCTTTTCAGGCTATAACCAGATTAAAATGGCGCCAGAGGATACGGAGAAGACTACTTTCATAACGCCTTGGGGAACATTTTGCTATAAAGTGATGCCCTTTGGTCTGAAAAATGCTGGGGCAACATATCAGCGTGCGATGACGACTCTTTTCCATGACATGATGCATAAAGAGATCGAAGTTTATGTTGACGATATGATTGCCAAATCCCAGACGGAAGAAGAGCATCTGGTGAATCTGCTGAAGTTATTTAAAAGGCTTAGGAAGTTCAGGCTGAGGCTGAACCCTAACAAATGCACCTTCGGGGTGAGATCAGGTAAATTGCTGGGGTTTATCGTAAGTGAAAGAGGAATAGAGGTCGATCCTGCTAAAATAAAAGCGATTCAAGAAATGCCGACACCTAAAACAGAGAAAGAGGTGCGCGGGTTTTTAGGGAGGTTGAACTACATTGCTCGGTTCATATCTCACCTAACGGCCACGTGTGAACCATTATTCAAGCTGTTGAAGAAAGATCAAGCTGTTACGTGGAACGAAAATTGTCAAAAGGCGTTCGATAAAATAAAGCAGTATTTGCAGGAGCCTCCTATTTTGATACCCCCGGTGGCAGGTAGACCCTTGATCATGTATTTGACGGTTCTTGAGGGAAGCATGGGTTGTGTTCTCGGTCAACATGACGAGACAGGGAGAAAAGAGCATGCGATTTATTACTTGAGTAAGAAATTTACAGACTGCGAGTCTCGGTATTCAATGCTAGAGAAAACTTGTTGCGCGCTAGCCTGGGCCGCCAAGCGTTTGAGGCAGTACATGCTGAATCAGACAACCATGCTCATCTCAAAGATGGATCCTATCAAATATGTATTTGAAAAGCAGGCGTTGTCAGGGAGAATTGCCCGTTGGCAGATGGTCTTGACTGAATATGACATCCAATACGTCTCGCAAAAGGCTATAAAGGGGAGTGTGTTGTCTGAGTATCTGGCGGAGCAGCCTATTGAAGAGTATCAATCGATGAGGTTTGATTTTCCTGAAGAGGATATCATGTACCTTAAGATGAAAGATTGTGAAGAGCCGTTGCCAGACGAAGGACCAGAGTTGGGTTCCAAATGGAAGATGATATTTGATGGAGCTGTGAATGCTTACGGCAGTGAAATAGGGGCAATCATCACCACGCCACACGGGTCGCACATCCCGTTTATTGCCCGATTGACCTTTGCCGTTACCAATAATAAAGCCGAATACGAAGCTTGTATAATGGGGCTTGAAGAAGCCATCGATTTGCGAATCAAAAATCTAGACGTATACGGAGACTCAGCTCTGGTGGTGAATCAGATCAAAGGGGAATGGGAGACGCGTCAGCCCAACTTGATACATTACATGAACTATGCAAGGAGATTGTTGCCTTTCTTCGACAAGGTTGAGTTGCATCATGTGCCGCGGGCCGAGAATCAAATGGCTGACGCTCTCGCCACGTTGTCTTCCATGTACAAAGTCAACTTCTGGAACGAGGCTCCCCGAATCATTATCTCTCGGCTTGACAGACCAGCTTATGTATTTGCTATTGATGAAGCATCCGACGACAAACCGTGGTATTTTGACATCCTTAATTTCCTGAAGAATAAAGAGTATCCGGCTGGGGAATCCAGTCAAGATCAGAAGACTCTCAGGAGGTTAGCGAGCAATTTCTATTTGAACCCGGATGGCGTCTTATACAGAAGAAATCACGACTTGGTGCTGTTGCGTTGTGTAGACGAAAGAGAGGCAAAGCTGCTCATGGAGGAAATACACGAGGGTACCTTTGACACGCATGCTGGTGGGCATGCTATGACGAGAAAGCTGCTGCGGGCAGGCTATTTTTGGCTGACTATGGAAACTGATTGTTTCAAGTTCGCAAGGAAGTGCCACAAGTGCCAAATCTATGCTGACAAGATCCATGTGCCTCCAAGTCCTCTGAATGTGATGTCATCTCCTTGGCCATTTTCGATGTGGGGAATCGATATGATTGGAAAGATAGAGCCGACAGCGTCCAATGGGCACCGGTTCATTCTAGTAGCAATTGATTATTTCACCAAGTGGGTGGAAGCGGCGTCATACGCAAACGTAACTAAGCAAGTGGTGGCCAGATTCATCAAGAGAGATATCATTTGTCGATACGGGATTCCCGAGCGGATAATCACGGACAACGGTTCGAACCTGAACAACAAAATGATGAAGGAGCTCTGTCAGAATTTCAAGATCGAACATCACAACTCCTTCCCTTACCGACCCAAGATGAATGGCGCTGTTGAGGCGGCCAATAAGAATATCAAGAAGATCGTTCAGAAAATGGTGGTGACCTATAAGGATTGGCATGAGATGCTACCTTTTGCTCTGCACGGTTATCGTACGACGGTACGCACATCAACCGGGGCAACCCCGTTCTCATTAGTGTATAGAATGGAAGCGGTATTACCATTGGAAGTTGAGATCCCTTCTCTGAGGGTATTGCGAGACGTTCAGCTGGACGAGGCAGAATGGGTGAAAGACAGGTTGAACCAACTGAGTTTGATGGATGAGAAGAGGCTAGCTTCTCTAGCATACGGTCGTTTATACCAGAGCCGAATGAAGAAAGCGTATGATAAGAAAATACATCCGCGAAGCTTTCAGACGGGCGACCTTGTGCTAAAAAGGATTCTCCCGCCGCAAGCAGATCACAGGGGCAAGTGGACCCCCAACTACGAAGGGCCATACGTTGTCAGGAAAGTCTTCTCAGGAGGAGCATTGTTGTTGTCCACCATGGACGGAGAAGACTTTACGTCGCCTGTGAATTCGGACGCAGTTAAAAAATACTTTGCTTAAAATAGACCCGCTGGACAGAAAAAAAGAGAGTCCAGGCAAAAATGGGGGCATCCTGGCGAACCAAAAACAGAATGAAAGGTTCGGGCAAAAGTTAGGGATAAAATTGAAAAAATGTACACCCGCGAAGTTGAAAACCTACACTGGGCGGCTTCGGCAAAAAAGGGTATCCCGGTGAACTGAAAACCCCTAAAGGGCGGTTCACGCAAAAGTTAGGGATTTGAAAAGCAAATGACTGCGGTCCGAATTTGAGATTGCATTGAGCATCAGTGCGGGAGAATGCCTAAGGGATCGGTTGTCTGATACAATCTCCACAAAAGTGTGAGTACCGGGAAAGCATTAGAGTCGGATGAGTCATAGGAGGATCAGTTCGTGGTGTTCGTCTGCATCCCGTTGCCGACATGTGTACAAATTTGATTTGTCAATATATTTATGCTTCTTGTGCATACCTGTATATTTGCTTTGCGTGGCTTCCTCTTTTCAGGAGTTACATCCCGTGTACAAAACTCCGCCCATTCAAGGGCCCAATCAATAAAATATGTTATTCAGTACTTGATGCTGGTTCTTTACGGTGTTGTGCATGATTAACGCCTAAGTTTGATGAAACTAGCACGTACATAACGTCACTGGCCCTTGCCAACAATTGCTAAAGCTTCGAATTAACTGAAAATAACGTCGCTAACCTGAATCGATTTGGTTGCATAGGCTTGTCTTGTCTAGTTTGTGTTGTTGCAGGTTTCATAGCCGTACGAGGAAGAGGATCAAAAGATTGCGTTAACGAAAGACTCAACCCTCACGCAGGTCATGCATGTTCTTCCTGAAGAAGGATAGGGTTCCCCAGCTAGTCGTAGCCTATCCAAGAGGACATGCTCCAGCAAAGCCATTTATTCTCAGCAGAGTTTGGCGGTTCCAAGATTATAAGGCTGTATCCAGATAGTGTATCTCAAGCAGAGTGGGTTTAGCCGCAGAAGATTAATGTCCGTGAGCTGAATTCAGACGGTTCACCTTTCCCCGCAGGGTCATTTACTCTGCCCAGCGGATTCATTTGATTTTTCCCAAGAGAATCATCCCATCCCCAGCGGAATTCTCTTCTCAGCAAGTATTCCTCCCAGTGGAACTCAAAGATTAAGGCTCTCCCCGGCAGAGTTGGTGTGGGTCATGGCATTTATTTTGTCAGAATACCGTGATACCCGTTCACTTTCCCGCAGAAGTTCAATCATACTGGGCGCATCTGTTGTTCCCTAGCAGTTATATCCCCCAGCAGGGCGGTACTTCAATGAGGTGTTTGGTTTAAGTTCCCAATTTCCCAGATGAGTCGACTTTACTCTTCCAGCATTTATTTTGCTGGAATGATTCTGTAGCACCTGGCTATCCCCAGCGGAGTTGGCACTTATTTTCAGCATTCATTTTGCTGAAACAGCTCCTGTGCCCAATAGTTCGAGTCTGCATTCGCATCAGTATATAGTGTCATACTTGTATTAACCAAAGAAAAGCGCAGCATTTCCATGTCGACGGGAGCATTGCATCGCCGTCAAACATACGCATTTTTGAAACATAAACTAGGTTGGCTAACCGTTTGTTTCAAGTATTGTTTCTTTTGCTGGAAGAGAGAGCCCTTGCTCAGGGGAATCAATAAACGTTCAAAGTCTCGGCGTGAGACGTTCGACAAGGTGTCAGTTGTGGCACTACTCCCCACAGAGTCAGCAGGATGAGTTTCTCTTTGTCCCCAAGCAGAGTTACTTATTTCCCCTCCAGGATTTCCTGTTGAAGTTACTCTAGTCCGACCAGCGGACTGTTTCCTTCAAAGTTGTTGTTACGTCAGCATTCAAAGGATGCATGAATCAGAATCTCAGAGGCTACCGCCGGTTATCAGAACAGGCGTCCGGAGGTTTGGTTTCCAAATGTCCCCAATAGAGTCAGCCTCAAAGTTGCTGTAACGTCGGTGATAAGAAATTTGCGGATCAATGGAAGGATGAGTCCTAACGTGGACAATTTTATTGACGGGTTTTCTTTGTGCTAGAGAAGATTGTTGGAATGTGGAGTCCTAACGTGGACATTTCCTCAAGTTGACGATGTATGTTAGTCCTAACGTGGACAGGTTTGAGTTCTCGGTATTGATTGAGTGTGGAGTCCTGGCGTGGACAAGATTGATTACTCTTCGTGTTGGTGTCCTGACGTGGACAATTTATTTCCAGCAGATAGCTTTATTCGTAATGGTGAAGTGTGCGTCCCGACATGGACGTTTATAGTTCTTTAAGATGACAAGATGCGAGAGTCCTGACGTGGACAAGTTTATCCTTCTTTGTGTTGTGGGCAAAGTGTGAGTCCTGACGGGGACAATTCTTATTTCCCCAGCAAGTCAAAGACGCGCAGGTCCTGACGTGGACAAGTTCTATTACTTCAGCGGGTCAAGAGGTGAGTCCTGACGTGGACAAATCAAGACGAAATGTGAGTCCTGACGTGGACCAGGTCATTCCTTACGAGGAAAGAGAAGTTTCAGTTCCTTACGTGGAAAAGCAAGTCCAGCCTTGACGTGGACAGACGCAGAAAAGACGAGTTGTATTCCTAACGGGGAAAGATGAAGATTCCTTACGTGGAAAGTTTGAAGATGATGATCCCTTACGTGGAAAGATTGAGTCCTTACGTGGACATATCAAGAGCGTTCCTTACGTGGAAGAAAAATGGTTTCCTTACGGGGAAAGACGAGTTATTCCTTACGTGGAAGAAAGAGATGGATTCCTTACGCGGAAAGGTGAGTCCTAACGTGGATGATGTTATTCCTAACATGGACGATGTTATTCCTAACGTGGACGATGCTATTCCTAACGTGGACGATGTTATTCCTAACGTGGAAGAGTTTATTCCCAACGTGGACGATTTATTTCTGACGAGAAAGCAGACGAGCCATCCCCAGCAAAGTTGTTGAAGTTTTTCCAAATCGACGAAGCAGGCGTCCTGACGTGGACAGTGTTCTGTCTCTGCGATGATAGAATCCTTTTCAGAACGATGAAAATAATCCCCAGCACGGTCGCGCGAGATCAGTGGGTTGTCATAACAGTCAGATTCAGCTGATGAATGTCGTTCCCCAAGCGGGAGCACAGTTTATTTCTGCGGTTGGCAAATTTCTGGTTTCATTGGTATTCAACCGTCTCGTACCGCGAATGTCTGAAGGCTCCGGGCTCTTCACCCAATCGGGTCCAAGTCGCTTGAATAGGGGCAGCTGTTGCACCCTAAAATTTTCTCAACCTTATTCACTTGGTTTATGTTTCAATATCATTAGCATTTGCATATAGAGTCATGTACATAGACTAATCATCTGCATAACATAGCATAGCAAGTCATCCAACAGGGGATCAAGCATTATTCTCATCTCTATAGGCCTATCCAGATGTTATTATCCTAATTCAATCTCATTCAAGTCACCAGAAAAGAATTTGAAAGCAGAGAGTTCAGTGGATCAAGCTTTGAGTCTATCTTCTATCTGAGGGCATCTGAGGATCAACAAGGGAATTATGAGCTGTGAGTTGAGCATGGAGAGTATCTAGACATCTTGGAGGACTTAGAAAGTCATTTGGAAAAGAAAACAAGTTGTTGATATGATCACAAGAATTGCAGTTGAAGACAGTCAACTAGGGTTTCATCTGGGTCAACCCTGGGTCAACCCTAAGTCAAAGGATTGTTGGAGAGGCATTAAGGGCTATTGAAGAGATGTGGAGTTCATCATTTGACATGGAGAATAAGGATATGTTGTTATGCTAAGAAGAAATCAAGAGAAATCAAGGAGAAGAGGAGGGTCTAAATTAGGGTTTCTATGTAAAATCCCCTAATTTAGGTCAAATTTCCAAACAAGATAAGTCAAAATGCAAGCTTCAAATGGATCCTTGGCCAACATGAAACTTGTAGAGGATCTCAAGACATTTAATTTGAGTGGTGGAAGACATTAAGGAGATTTATAGAACTCAAGTTATGGTCCTTGCAAGTTACAGGTCATCTGAGGTATCTGAAATTTTGTCTGTGAAAGTGACTTGACTTCCAAGCTATTTTTACCCCTCAAGGAGATTTCAAATGGATTTTTGGTCAACATAAGAATTGTTCCTTATTGTCTTAGCTTTCTATAATGGTATACTATGCCTTCATATGATTTGGGGAACTCTACTTATGGTCTTGGCAAGCAAAGGGTATTTTGGTCATTTGTGAATTACAGGTCATTTTAACCTATGCCCAAAACTCATACAAAGAAGCCTCAAATGGAAAACTTTACAACATCAAACTTGTTCCAAATGAAATTTTGAGTCTAGAAAAGTGACCATGAGAGATTGGAAAGATCCATAGCACAAGGTTTCAAAATTGTTGAATTTAATGAAGGAAAATGGACTTAAAAATGAGATTTTTCATATTTTTGCCAAATGAAGCAAAATTATAGGTCATTTTGAATGGAAAGACCATTTTAAAGACATTGGCTAAAGTTGAATTTTGAGTTTAGTTCATAATTTGAGAGTTATCCATGGTTGCTTGCAATGAAAGAAACATAAACCAATTTCAAGAAAAAAAAATGCAAGGGAAACTTCTCCAAGTTTCTAGGAGGTTCTAATGCCACCTATATATTCATACAAGTTGGTTCATGCCATGGTTGGTGATTCCATTTGTTCAAAACCCCAAATTTTCCACACTTTCTTCAACTTGCATAAGCTTCACAAACTCTCCATAATCTCCCTCAATTCTTACATTTGTTGATTGAATCTTCATCATCATCATTCAAACACTATGATTCACATCAAGAATTGGCTGAATTGATCAAGAATTGTACCATTCATCTTTTTCACTCCAAGTGGCATTTTCATCCAAACTCCATTAAAACTTCATCTACCATTCCAATTGTTGTTATCATCATCATCCACCATCATCCTAGAGTGTTTGGCAAAGGAAAGTGGAAGGAATTCGTGGCTGGAAAAGGAGATCCAAGTTAAAACTCCAACTTGCATGAAGAGTGGGATAGAGTGATTCACAAAGATTGAACAAGAACCAGTGCAAACAGAAGCATATACACTCATTGAAGATCACTTTCAGCAAGTATCAAGGCTTGAGTTGGAGTCTAACCACCATTGCCATCATCACTTGCAAGGTAAGCATAATCTTTCGAATCTCCTCATTTATGCTGTTGTAGATCATGTGGTTAGGATAGGAGTGTTTAGAGACCATAGGGGAATGATTCTTGAGATTTAGGGATAGTTTTGTGAAGATCCATGGCAGGTCACCATTTCTGCTAGCTTCAAGAACAAGCTGTGTAGTGGATTATAATTGATATGATCAAGCCTAGAATGATGAGGATAGCATGTAGAGTAACTGTGGATCATCAGGTTTGAGTTCTGGAAAAGTGGACATCAGACAAGTATGGTAAACCCTAGTTTTCGTGCCCTCTGTTTGGGGTCCACAAGGAGAGTTAGCCAAAACTAGGACCAGGCATGGATTCCTTGTGTTTAGTAGATTATTTTAGGGCTTGGAATTTTTCATTTTCATCGAGGGAGCATGGAGAAAGATCGAGTGGAAGTTTCGTGCATGAGGTATGTTTCTGAAACCCTAAGTGGCTGGAGGAAGAAGAAGGTACAATGGCCGTTGGATTGGAGGGAAGACTTTGACCTGACCAAGAATCGGACGCTCCATATTTAACCTGAGATTTGGGGGGAAATTTTGAACATTGAAACGCGTTGTTTCATTTAATGGGGGGACTTGGGCTCAGACAGCTGTTCGCACCCCCCAATTTGATGGGCCCAACGCGCTGAACCTGATCTGCTTGCTATTCTTACCCCCTCCCTTTATTTCTTTCTATTTTCATTTTTTAATTTCCTTTTATTTTCATTCATTTTTGAAAATTCATAATAAGTCAGAAATTGCATATTTTTAATTCATTCTTTTTGCATTATTTTCTTTAAAGAGTCAAGAAAATTATAAAAAATAAAAATTGCATTTTATTTTTTATCTGATATTTTTCCCATATTTTCCAAATAAATAGCATTTTAATGAGTTTCATTTCATACATGATTTTGTTATTTTTTGTTCTATTAGATGCTTCAATATTTTTCACCCATTCTTTTTAGGTTGTTTAGTTTAGACATTAAACTTGTAGATAAAATTTAGTTCCCATTTTTAGAAATTAATTTTTGGTGCTTAGTGTAGGTGTGAATAACATGGACAAACTAGGGTTTTAGGTGATGACTTAGGAGAATTAACTCACTTCCCTTAGGACTTAGAGATTGAATAGGTTAGCTATGGGACTATAGGGGCTATGGGTAGTTATTAGATCCCCTTAGAAAAAAGTCAGGATTCCCCTACTGCTATTAATGTATGTATATCTGATTGACTGGTGTGGTGTGCCCTCTGGGGATTATTGCTTGTTGGTGTGGGTATTGGGATTGTCTGGGGATTTGGGAGAGCTGAAGACTTGAGAAGGTGAAGCCATTGGAGATCCAGATGATGAAGTCCAACTGCCAGAGTTGATGAGTTGTTTCTTGCTAGCAGCTGTCAAGGAGATTAGGGTTTAGGAGCTAGGCAGAGCTCTAGGTTAGAAAACTTGTTTCTCAAACATGGATTGCCTTGTCTGCATCCATTCTTTTCTGTGATTCAGAGTCTCTCTAAGACACTCACCCCCTTCCTTTGGAAGGCTTGGTGATAGTGTCTAAGAGATAGAACTCTTGAGAGAAAATGTCTTTTGTGTTAAGAGCAGTCTGTTCACCACCTTTGGTAGTCAACTGATTGCTTAACACCCAATTCATTCTTGTGACTGATCCCTCATCCTGGAGGTTTGAATTTGAGGAAAAGCCCTTGCAGATAGCAGACTGATGATCAAAGCCCTTACCTGAAGGCCATGAAGATGGAGATTGATGCTTGTTGAAGCCTGTAGCTGATTGGAGATTACTTGGAGCCAGATGTTGATTCAGAGCTGCTGATGCTGTGTTTATTTTTGCTGTATTTCATTTCTTGATGTATTGATTGGTTTTCCTGACTGTATTGTTCGCTGTTTACCCTGTTGGGTTGAAAGTGAATCCTGTTCATTTTCGCCTATTGTTTCCTAGGTTCGAGGTTGAGTGGGACTCCCTTGCCTCGCTTGTATTGTTGCATCCATGCATTTTACTGCTTTACTGTATATATCTGATATTGTTTCTGTTTCTGCCTATCCCGTAGGATCTCTGTTTCTCTCTGCGCAAGAGAGGAGCATGATAGACACTAGGTCTTAACCCATGCATGATAACCTTAGGATAGTTTGATTCCCTTCGCAACCGTAGGTTAGAGTTCTGTCTCTTCTTTCTCAAAACAAACAGAAAAATACCATAAAGATTTCAAACACAATAAAAGACACTTCTTTCGTAAAAGAACGGGAACTCATCAAGCCGTCATTTTTGTCCGCCGGGACTGCTAATCAAGAAAACCTTTTTCAGAAGGAATAAAATCAATCAAGACAAACTTGTGTCGTACGTGGCCCGAACTATGTTTGCTCTGATCTTTCATGCTGTATGAAAGTACGTAGGCATAGGATACGATATCCTAGCGAGCAACCTTCCCCTCCTTTCCTGTAGGTAGGCGAACTACGTTGACTCTGATTTCTCGTTCCAGGCGGGAATACATAGGCATAAAGTGCGATACTTTGCCGAGTCATTTCATTTTCATTTTCTTTTCTTTTAACCCTGACCTGTAGAGTAGATAGAATAACAATCCATACCCGAAAACAAGCGTGGATCCCGTCGAGTACGACGGACGTGAGGGGTGCTAATACCTTCCCCTTGCGTAACCGACTCTCGAACCCAGGTGTTGGTTGCGATGACCATACCTTTCCCGTGTTGTGCGAGGTTTACTCTGAGCGTTTCCTTTCCCTCCCGTGGGATAAATAACACACGGTGGCGACTCTTCTGTTCAGCCGGCGCCGATTTTCGCAGTAGCGACAAGTGGGGTCCTGTTATCGGTACTTTGTTCTTGCTAAGGCGAAGCTCTGGTTGTTCTCGACCAACAACACATCAGTCTTGATCCCTTGTTTGCATTTGCATTTGCATTTTCATTTGCATTTCATTAACATGTATTTATTTTGCAGGTGCATATTTCTCCTTCGATTCCAGTGATCTTATTCCCTCCTTGCTGATATGGATTCTCTGAAGAGAACTGTGGCTTACAAGCTTCCGACTCCAGATGTTAGATCTTTGCTGAGTTTGATTTCTCTGGCTGGTGGGAAGATGATGGAGGATTTTAGGCAGTCTTATGGGAGATTATTGAGATGGGTCTGCAAGCCTTCAACATATGAGGTGGATGGTCTTTATGCCTTTCTGCAGTTTTATGACCCGCAGTTGAGATGCTTTGTTTTTCCTGGTTACATTCTGGCGCCTACCTTGGAGGAGTACTCAGTATTGTTGGATGTGCCTGTTCTTAGTCAGATGCCTTTTGTTCATATTGATGCTAAGCCTGATCTGGCTAAGCTAGCTGCCATAGTACATGTGGATGCTTCAGAGTTATAGGGGGTTTGACAGAATGGAATGGGGTGCATGGTTTTCCTTTGGCTTTCCTAGTTGATAAAGCTATACAGTTTGCTAAGGATGGTTGATGGATTGCATTTAGTGTTGTTCTTGCTCTATGTATATACGACATTGTTTTGTTTCCTAATCTTCCAGACTTTGTGGATTTGGATGCATTTCATAATTGGCCTCGAGAAACCCAGTGCCTACTCTTCTTGGAGACGTTTCTCATTTTGTGCATTACAAGAATGAGAAACGAAGGGGTAAGAATGTGGCTTGTTGTGTTCCTCTATTGTATGCTTGGTTTGCTAGTCATATGCCTAAGACGAATCCATTTGTGGCTACTGCTAATACTTCCAAATGGTCGGAGAGATTGATGGGATTATCTGCAGAGAATATTGTTTGGTTTGATCGAGACATGCTGGGTACAAATATTATTTATAGTTGTGGTGGCTTTCCTAATGTTCCTTTGATCGGAAGGAAAGGTTGCATCAACTATAACCCTTCTTTATTGGTGAGACAGTTCGGGTATGCATTGAGAGAGCCTCCTAGAGAAGAGGAGATACATGAATCTCTGTATCTTACTGGCTTATTAGAGGGCAAGGCTCTGGGCAGACTTGAGTATGCATGGAATAACATTCATCGGAAAGGGAAGTTAGCTTTGGGGAAGAGTAACAGCCGAGCGTATGACCCTTACTTGACTTGGATTCATGATAGAGCTACGAAGTTCTTGATGCCATTCCCTGCAGTTGCACCACTGTATCCTCTCATGATCGAGGAACCCACTACTATAGATATCCAGAAATATAATCAGGTATTGGCAGAGAAAGAAGAGCTAAGGAAAGCGAATGAAGAATTGGAGAAAGAGATTATCCAGCTTCACAGTGAAAAGATAGATGCAGTTCATTCTTTCAAGAGACAGACCGAGCTTGTCAACAAACTGGGTACGGACCTGACTAAGGAGACTAAGGACAGAGAGCGCACAGGACAAGATTAGAATGCCTTTTATCATGTCCTTTCCACTAAGAAGGAGGAGTTGGATAAGGCTTACTCGAGGATCTCCAAGTTTGAGTCAATATGGAATGCCACGCTTACCAATAACAAGGAGCGTGAAGATAAGTTAAAACTTCAGATCAGCAAGCTGAAGGCTCAGCTTAATGCCAAAGATGGAGAGATTGCAGCAGAAGCATCATGTAGACGAGATAGCGAGTGCAGGTTGAATGAAGCGATCGCAAACTTGAAGGATCTCAAGTTGAGAGTTGGCTCCAAGAGACGCAGACTTGAGGCATGTTTCGGAGAGAAAGCTTTGGAGGATCACGTTGATAGCCTATAGCACACTGTTAGCCAGCAGGATTTGCTTATTCAGGGATTACTTGCCAGGCCGAATCATCCTAAGACACTAAGGCTGTTAGAGAAATTCCGATCACGTCACCCTGCTTGACTTGTTTTGTTTATTTCTATTGTAGCTTTTGTTGCTTATTCTGTTGTATTGACCATCGCCAGGCTTGTTGATCGAGGTCTTTTCCTTATTTGTACTCAATTGTGGTTTGTACTTTTCCTGATGGCTTTTGATCTATATACAAGGTATTGGTATTCTATGCTGGTCTGCAGGGTTCTCCATTGTTATATTTTTTCCTGGAAACTGGAATCAAGGGGGAAATATCCTTGTTGCATAAATACATGTCTGCATTTTAGCATTTTTCTCGCATTCGCAGGTGCACCGGAACGGTTAACCTTATTTTCTCCTGTGGTTTACTAGTATTTCAGGATTGCTGACGTGATAACTCACCGGTACGGTACCAGAGGAAACTAGAAAAGGTTGATGGATCAGATGTAGGTAGAGATGCAAGAGATGAGAGATCGTATGGCACAACTGATGGAGGTCATGCAAGGGGTTGCTAGTGGTCAGGCGCAACTTCAGACTTTGGTGCAACCTCTGATTGTGCGGGTTGATAGTGATGGTGTGCTACACGGTGGGATTGCTTCTAACCCTCCTCACATTGAAACTGTAACACCCCACTTTACCCCGTACGCGTAATATAATAAATATATAGAAACAATTCATGAAATTCATCAAAGTTCTCCAACATAGTGGGATATCACACTAAGTCACTTCATTTCATTAAAATAATCAATATTATTTAGTTTTCAATTAAGCAGCGGAATACAAATCAATTCTCCAATATAATTCTCCTCAACACGAGGTCATACAACATAAGTCCAACAAATGAAGATACATAACAATAAACAAATAAAGTAGTCAAATAACAACGTAATCCCGTCATCCCATGTTACGTATCAGAGCGACTCCTAAGACTCGATCAAATAGAAACACACTCTAAGCACTACTCAGGTACCTGGTCACCTGTACTCCCAAGAGAGCACATACACAACAATAAAAAGGAGTGAGAACTACATTCAATAAATAAACGGTGAAATACACATGCTAAGGAGTAGTTACACACCACACATAAAATAAGCACAAATAACGCACATACACGTGCAACCTCAATCATTCGGCACTAATAGCCCACATTCAATTACAATAATGCAATGCGACTCACTGACTCGACACAATGCATGTGGTACCAACATAATCTCATACGGTTCACACTAGAACCCGATTCCCGTCGAAATCCGGATAAGTCGTATATACGTTCCTCTGAACTACAACTTATCTCCACAACGACTTCCACATTGAAGTCCGGATGAAACTAGGCACCCATCATGGATTCCCACCTAGACATCTCCACAAGACACATGATATGAAATGTATGTCAACACGACTATGCAATATAATACATCATACATAATCCACGATCAATCTTGATCCACGTGAGTCATCCGCTCACCGTAATCCTCTCGGGAATTACCATAATTAGATATAAAAATATTGGGAAAATAAATCCATTATCTATCCTATGTTATATCTCTGTTCATTAGCTTTCCAACGCTTTGAACGGGGATCAAAACGGACTTACGGATCCAAAGTTACGTCCAAAACAATTTTGACCGAAAACATGAACAGTCGTGACGGACAGAAAGACGTTGTTACGCTCTGGAACTAATATTCACCCAATTATTCTTGCGAATCACTTACTCAAAGCACCCAAAACATCACTAAAACATTCCTAAGGTTATACGGCAATAACGACACAACTTCTATGGTTTATTATGCTCATCTGGCAACATTTGCAACACATAAAACACTATTTCCTGAAATTGCTCTGAGTACTTCAGAGTCACCCACATTTGAATATTCCTATTCCTATAGGGACAACATATTACAATTTTTCCTTCAATTACACCCTACAACATTAAAATTACTCACTATCTAATATTTAACCCCTTCAGGGTCAGACTTATAACAATGTCAAGGTTCTGGTCACGAAGGTTCAATTTTCCATAAGTTTTTCCCACAAGGACATATTAATATTCAACGATACATATCATTTGGCCATTTGGTCATAACCTCATATTCTTACGGTTACCTCCCTATTTCCCACAATTAACCCAAATCTCTAAACCTTAGGGAAACCTTAAAGCATCATACTAATAATAATATAACACATTCATTTCTACATATTTGCCCAAATCCCTAAAAGTTCAGATTTCCAGATCTACTACTCACTAGTATTCTATGACAGCATCGAGGATTTCTCACACGAATTCCGTATTAATTCTGGTTTCGGATACACAAAACATCATACAAACAGTATTCAACAATAACAGAAAATTTGAGAACAAATCAAGTTACGAAAATTGGATTCAAGGATCCTCAAGAACACATAATTCCTATGAGAGAAAGAACCTCTCACTACCCTCTCATGTTAATTCACCCATATTGAAATCCATTCTCCCCCCTTACCTTAGAATTGAGCTTTTCCTTGATCAATAATGGAGAATTTGGTTCCTCTGCCCTAGCTCTCCTTGTTCGTCAGTTTCTCTTTTTCACGTACTAACTGGTTAACCCTCCATTAACTCTCTATTAACCCCTTAATTATATTTTAATTCAGTTAATTTAAATTATTACTAGTAATAATAATATCAATAATAATAATAATAATAATAATATCAATAATATTACTAATAATAATAATATTGATATTACTAATAATAATAATAATAGTCTCATTAACGTTATTATTAATAATAATTGGAATAATATTAATCACTATAATGCTCTCAATATCATAATTAACTTACTTCTTTATCTAGGTCCATAGTACCCCAACTAAGGTCACCTCTCTCCCTTACTCCTAACCTCATACCCTTAATTAAGGACACCACACAACTACACCTCACAGAAAATACCAAAGCGACTGAATAATTTAAATGAGGTGTTACAGAAACTCCTCGAGCAAACAATTCTATGCCAACTTTAGTCATCCCTACTGCTGGAGGGGGTGGTCACGCTGCTGGTGCTGGGAAATGCGGCAGGTTTTAATCATGCTAGTTTTGCCAATGGTGGTAATGGTAACGGAAATGGCTATGGTTATGGTCTCGACACTACAGGTGCCATACATGGTAGTCTATACCACACTTGGAATGAGGATAGGCAGGAAGATGTGTTTTCTCCAAGGATTGTAGTTCCTGAAATACCTTCTGAGGCTGACAGAAGGATTAAGATGATCGAAGAGAAGATGAGGTCGCTTGAATGCCAAAACTCTATGGGGCTGGATATGTCTAATCTAGGGTTGATTCCAAGCTTGAGGGTGCCTCCAAAGTTTAAGGTCCCAGATTTTGATAAGTACAAGGGTACCACTTGCCCTAAGGTTCATATGAGGTCTTATTATCGCAAGATGTCTGCGCATTCTGAGAATGAGAAACTACTTATGCACTTCTTCCAGGATAGTCTATCCGGACCATCGCTGGAATGGTATATGAGCTTAGAGCCCGCTAATGTTCGTAGCTGGAAAGACCTAGCTGAAGCTTTTGTAAGGCACTATCAGTACAACAGTGATCTTGCTCCAAATAGAGTCCAGTTGCAGAATCTCTCCCAGAAGAGCAGTGAATGCTTTAAAGAATATGCCCAGAGGTGGCGAGAGCTTGCTGCTAGGGTACAACCACCAATGGTAGAAAGGGAACTTGTGGATATGTTTGTTGCTACCTTACCAGGAGTGTATTATGAGAAACTCATCGGCAATATGTCTGGAAGCTTTTCTGATCTGATTATCACCGGGGAGAGGGTTGAAAATGGAATTAAGATAGGAAAGATCAACGCTGGTGAAGGGGCATCGGCAGGAGGAGGGAACAAGAAAGTGTTTGGAAACAAAAAGGCGAGAGGGAGATGCTAACGCTGTATCCAGTTCATGGGGAAGAAATAAAGGTCGGAATCGATAGAATCAGCAGATTGCCAGCATCAGTATTCCAGCAGTTCAGCAACCGCAACAACAGCTCAACAACAATAGCAACCTCAGCAGAATCAGTAGGGGAACAAAAGATACCAAGATAGAGGCCGGGCAGCAGGGAACAGACATTTTGATGCCCTTCCTATGCCTTACTCCCAGTTATTGCAAGCCTTGCTATAACTTCAATTGATTCAAAAAAGGACTATGGATCCTTTGACCGGACAACCTCCACCTGGGTACGATGCAAATGCCCACTGTGAATTTCATTCGGGTGCTCCAGGACATAATATAGACAATTGTAAAGCCTTCAAACATAAAGTGCAAGATATGATTGATAGTAAGGCGATCAATTTTTCTAATGATGTTCCTAATACGGTGCAGAATCTCATGCTGAATCACGGGCAGGCTGGGGTTAATGCAATTGTCGAGGACGAGGTGTTGAATCTAGTGATGCACGTTGATGAACTGAAAACACCCTTAAGCTTTGTGAAGGACAGATTGCTAAAGGGAGGTGTTTTCCCGGGCTGTGCTAAGGACTAAATTGAATGTTCTGTTGATCCTGAGAGAGGATGTGGGTTGTTGAGAAGCTGTATTCAGGAGATGATGAACGACGGAGTTTTACAATTTGACCGTTCTGTTGGGAGAGAATATGAGGATTTAGTGGCTGAAGAAAAGGATGAGATTGCGACAATCTCCATCCCATATAATATTGTTACTATCTATGCTCCAAAGCCGCCAACGATAACTATCACCAAAGCAGGTCCTATGCCGTTTGAGAGCACTAAGGCCATTCCTTGGAACTACGGAGCCAAAGTGTATTATAATGGGCAGAAGATAAACTTGAATGATCCCCCTGCAAGTTCAGTTGACAATCTCGTGGGTGCAGGAGGTATTACATGCAAAGGCCGAGTCTTTTCGTTGCCTGAGGTGATTGCTGATAAGGTGGACAAGGGGAAAAGATCGGTAGTGGATGAGACTTCTCAATCTGGGGAAAGAGAATCTTTGTTGAAATATGCGGAGGAATTCATGAGGCTGATCCGGAAAAGCGACTACAAGATAGTCGATCACTTGCAGCAAACTCCTTCCAAAATATCCATCCTGTCGTTGCTCCTTTGCTCTGAGGCGCATAGGAATGCATTGCTGAAGATACTAAACACTGCTTACGTGCCACAGGAAATTTCATTTAATCAACTTGAGGGTGTGGTGGCGCACGTAAACGCAGGAAATGGCTTAGGCTTTACGGACCTGGATTTGACACCCAGAGGCAGAAATCATAATTGTGTGCTGCACATATCTTTAGAATGTCGCGGGGCTGTCATGTCTCACGTGCTTGTGGATACGGGATCTTCTTTAAACGTGCTTCCGAAGAAAGCCCTGATGAAGTTAGATATGAAGGGGTTGATTTGCACGCCAAGCGATTTGGTGGTGCGTGCGTTTGACGGAACCCGAAGATCCGTGTTTGGGGAGGTAACTTTTCCTATTCAGGTTGGACCTGAAGTCTTTGATGTTGTGTTTTACATCATGGATATCCAGCCGACCTACAGTTGCTTACTAGGTCGCCCTTGGATTCATTTAGCGGGGGCTGTTACATCAACGCTGCATCAGAAGCTGAAATACATGGTTGGCGGTAGCATTGTTGCAGTATGTGGGGAGGAGGATATCATGGTGAGCCATTTATCATCCTTTAAGTATGTTGAAG
The DNA here is from genome assembly GCA_963859935.3 of Lathyrus sativus. Classification (NCBI taxonomy): domain Eukaryota; kingdom Viridiplantae; phylum Streptophyta; class Magnoliopsida; order Fabales; family Fabaceae; genus Lathyrus; species Lathyrus sativus. The sequence goes on from OZ012736.1 coordinate 324,945,296, forward strand.
TGGATGGAGAGATCCATGAAACCCTTTGACAAGCCTTCGAAGCAGTCAAGATTAAAGACAAGTCTCCAGTTGTGAGTAAAGAGTCTGAGGTGGCTATGTCTTCCTTTAAAGAAGCTCAAGCTGTGGTGCAAGATGGTTCAGCCCAAGGCTGGGGGCAGGTGATTGATATACCGCAGAAGCAAGACAAATTCGGTCTGGGATACCGCCCATCGTCTTCACAAAGCACGCCGAAGTTCAAGGGGCCGATCACGTTTACTAGCGGGGGTGTCTTCTTTGAGCAGATCAGTGCCATTTCTGATGATGAAGCTGGAGACAGTGACTGCGACATAGATGCCTGGATCAAGCCATGTATTCCGAGACAGAGCCTACACAACTGGTCAATTGAGGAATTCATTCAAGTGACGATAGAACAGTAATGCTTTTTTTTTCCAATTATTGTACTATCTTATGTCCTACCCGGGGCATAGCGGTATTTTATTTCAGGGCCTTACTTGTTTATATCTGAACATTGTTTATCAATTAAAGGGCGTTTTCTCATTCAAATTTTGTGATCTCTGTTTTTCTTATTTTCACTTTTCACAATAAAATGGCAACGTGGTTTATATTTGTTTGCAAATTGTTTGAAACATTTAACCATTTCCATTGCAGGATTCCTATTGCAGATGACACCGATCTAGAACCTTCTATGACTCGCTTCGACTTTGATCAACCGATATATCAAACTGAAGAAGAGATTGATGAGGATGAAGACCTGCCTGAAGAATTAGCCAGAATTTTGAAACAAGAAGAGAAAATCATCCTGCCTCATCAGGAGGAGATTGAGGTCATTAATCTGGGTTCTGAAGAAGTGGTCAGAAATGTTCGGATAGGGGCTGCGCTACAGAGCGACGTCAAGCAAAGACTGATCGAGATGCTTCGAGAGTATAGTGACATCTTTTCTTGGTCGTATGAAGATATGCCTGGACTTGATACCAACATAGTGGCTCATCGCTTACCGTTGCGCGAAGAATGTCCGCCAGTCAAGCAGAAGCTTAGAAGAACAAGACCAGATATGGCAGTAAAAATTAAAGAAGAGGTCCAAAAGCAGTGGGACGCTAGATTTTTAGTTGTGACCACCTACCCTCCGTGGGTCGCCAACATAGTGCCTGTACCGAAGAAAGATGGTAAGGTGCGGATGTGTGTTTATTATCGGGATTTGAACAAGGCGAGCCCTAAGGATGACTTCCCGCTCCCTCACATTGACGTATTGGTCGACAATACTGCTCAATTTTCGGTGTTTTCCTTCATGAATGGTTTCTCGGGTTATAATCAGATAAAGATGGCACCGGAGGACATGGAAAAAACAACATTCATTATACCGTGGGGAACGTTTTGCTACAAAGTGATGCCTTTTGGATTGAAGAACGCCGGAGCAACATATCAGCGTGCTATGACAACACTCTTTCATGACATGATGCATAAAGATATTGAGGTTTATGTTGACGATATGATTGCTAAATCCCAAGCAAAGGAGGAACATCTAGTTAACTTGTTGAAGCTGTTTGAGAGGCTTAGAAAGTTCAGATTGAGGTTGAATCCAAATAAGTGTACTTTCGGAGTTCGGTCCAGAAAGTTATTGGGGTTCATTGTCAGCAAAAAAGGAATCGAGGTCGATTCTGCAAAGATAAAAGCCATACAAGACATGCCAGCGCCGAAAACAGAGAAAGAAGTCTGTGGTTTTCTGGGGAGATTGAACTACATTGCTCGGCTCATATCTCATATCATAGTCACGTGTGAGCCAATGTTTAAGTTGTTAAAGAAAGATCAGGCGGTTGTCTGGAATGAAAATTGTCAAAAAGCATTTGATAAAATAAAAGAGTATTTGCAGGAGCCTCCAATATTGATACCCCCAGTAGCTGGAAGGCCTTTAATCATGTACCTAACGATTCTTGAGAACAGCATGGGTTGTGTTCTCGGTCAACACGACGAGACTGGAAGAAAGGAGCATGCAATTTATTATTTGAGTAAAAAGTTCACAGATTGTGAGTCCCGTTACTCAATGCTCGAAAAAACATGTTGCGCTCTTGCTTGGGCTGCCAAACGTTTGAGACAGTATATGCTCAATCACACAACCATGCTGATTTCGAAGATGGATCCGATTAAGTATGTCTTCAAGAAGCAGGAGCTTTCAGGTAGAATTGTCAGGTGGCAGATGGTACTGACAGAATACGATATACAATATGTTTCTCAGAAAGCCATCAAAGGAAGTGTTCTGTCAGAATACCTTGCTGAGCAGCCTATCGAAGATTACCAACCGACGAAGTTTGAATTTCCTGACGAGGATATCATGTTCCTCAAAGCGAAAGATTGTGAAGAACCATTATACGGTGAAGGTCCAGAGAAGGATTCAAAGTGGCAAATGATATTCGATGGTGCTGTCAACTCCTATGGTAGTGGAATTGGGGCAATTATTACTACTCCTCATGGTACTCACATCACGTTCACTGCCAGATTGACATTTCCAGTCACCAACAATAAAGCTGAGTATGAAGCATGTATCATGGGTCTGAAAGAAGCTATTGATTTGAGAATCAAGAACTTGGATGTATATGGTGATTCAGCACTAGTGGTTAATTAAATCATGGGAGAATGGGAAATGCGTCAACCGAATCTAATTCCTTATAGAGATTATGCAAGGAGGTTGCTACCTTTCTTCGACAGGGTAGAGTTTCACCATGTGCCGCGAGCATAATATCAAATGACTAATGCTCTAGCAACACTATCTTCGATGTACAAAGTGAATTTCTGGAATGAGGCTCCCAGAATAGTCATTTCTCGCTTGGATAGACCCGCTTTCATATTCGCCATTGAAGAGGCTGCTGATGGTAAGCCATGGTTTTACGATATACAGAACTTCCTCAAAAAGCAAGAGTATCCACCAGGGGCTTCGACTCAAGATAAGAAGACGCTGAGGAGGTTGTCTGGAAACTTTTATCTAAACCCAGATGGTATGCTATACAGAAGGAACCATGATTTGGTGTTGTTGAGATGTGTGGACGAAAAAGAAGCAACGCTGCTTATGGAAGAGGTCCACGAGGGTACTTTTGGTACGCATGCCGGCGGACATGCCATGTCTCGGAAACTCTTGCAAGCTGGGTATTATTGGCTAACTGTGGAGTCAGATTGTTTCAAATTTGTGAAGAAATGCCATAAATGCCAGATTTATGCAGATAAGATACATGTACCTCCGTGCCCATTGAATGTTATGGCGTCCCCGTGGCCTTTCTCCATGTGGGGCATTGATATGATTGGTAAGATCGAGCCCACCGCATCCAACGGTCACCGTTTCATCTTGGTAGCTATCGACTATTTCACCAAGTGGGTTGAAGCAGCCTCGTACGCCAATGTGACCAAACAAGTGGTAGCAAGATTCATAAAGAAGGACATCATTTGCAGATATGGAATTCCCGAGCGAATCATTACTGACAATGGTTCGAATCTTAACAACAAAATGATGAAGGAGTTATGCCAGAACTTCAAGATTGAACATCATAACTCATCGCCCTATCGGCCGAAGATGAATGACGCTGTCGAAGCGGCCAATAAGAATATCAAAAAAATAGTGCAAAAGATGGTTGTCACTTACAAAGATTGGCATGAGATGTTTCCTTTTGCTCTTCACGGTTATCGTACGATGGTGGGCACATCAACTGGGGCAACTCCTTTCTCGCTAGTGTATGGTATGGAAGTTGTCTTACCGCTAGAAGTCGAGATTCCTTCTTTAAGAGTTCTGGTCGACGTGAAACTTGATGAGGCAGAATGGATAAAGAATCGTTTGAATCAGCTTAGCCTGATGGACGAAAGGAGGTTAGCATCCATCGCATATGGTCGTTTGTACCAGAGCCGGATAAAGAAAGCTTATGATAAGAAGGTGTGCCCTCAAAACTTTCAGACGGGCGATCTTGTGCTGAAAAAGATTCTCCCACCACAGTCAGATCATAGGGGCAAATGGAATCCCAATTATGAAGGTCAGTATGGTGTACGAAAGGTTTTCTCTGGAGGAGCCTTGTTGTTAGCCACCATGGATGGTAAAGACTTCACATCCCCTGTGAACGCAGACGCAGTTAAAAAATACTTTGCTTAAAAGAGACCCGCTGGACACAAAAAGAAAAGTTCAGGCAAAAATGGGGAATCCCGGCGAACCATAAAAAAGGAAAATAGGTTCAGGCAAAAATTAGGAATAAAAATGAAAAGATGTAAACTCGCAAAGTCGAAAACCTAAAAAGGCGACTTTGGCAAAAAAGGGTATCCCGGTGAATCGAAAACTCGAAAAGGGCAGTTCAGGCAAAAGTTAGGGATTGAAAAAGCAAATGACTATGGTCTGCGTGTGAGCTTCGTTGCTTAGTGGATTGGGAGAACCTGAGGTCCGTGTTTATCCGAATTAATCTCTTCTGAAGACGAAGCGTCGGGAAAGCGTCGAAGTCAGGCGAGTCATAGAGGGATCAGCTCATGGTGTTTGTTTGTGCCACGTTGCCGACATTTTTGTACACTTCTGTATATTTCTGTGCATATCTGTATTTTGTTTTGCGCAGCTTCCTCTTTTCAGGAGTTGCATCTGTTGTAAAACTTTGCCTATTTACAGGGCCTTCGTCAATAAACACATACTATTCAGTACTTGATCTGTGTGCTTTGTTTTAACTCTTAGTATTTTGTTTGTGAAAACGCCCAATGTTTTGATGAACTTGTGCTAACATAAACTTGCAGGCTTGGCCAATAATTGTTAAAACTTTGAATTAATTGAACAACGTCACGAATGATGACTAAGATGATTCCGTTACATATGATATCTTGTTTGTTTGTTCGGTATTGCAGGGTCGTTACCCTTGGGGCAAAGAGGTATGGATGAGGTTTGTTCTATATCCATCAAGATTTTTACCTCCCTAAGCAGTGAAGTTTGTATCTCTATTCCCAGTAGAGTTGTATGCAGTTGGAGTGAGCAGGTAGCGTGTACGCTTTCGGCAGTTGTTGCAGTTAATCCCCGCAAGGTGCATGCTTTTAGGCACTCCCCAGCGAGTCATGATTGGATTTTCTCCCCACAGAGTAGTTTACATCCTAGTTAGATTCGTTCCCTGAAATAGCAATCCCCAATGATTTGAAAGGACTGGTTTCCCCAACAGTGTTGTTCTCTCTTCCCCAGCAGGATAGAAGAATGTTGTCACGTCAGTAGTTCCCTCGCAGGAAGCCAGCAAGGGCATGTTTCTCTGCATAAGCCCGCTTCTTGGCTTAAGTCCAGTTGTTATTGGCATGAGCAAGTTTGCGCTCTATCCCCTGGCAGAATTATTAATTCCCCTGACAGGATTGTTTTCTTTATCCCAGCAGGATGGTTTCTGTATCTCTAGCATTTGTTTTGCTGGTTCAATTCCGATGCATCTGCATGCGTGCATGGAATCTACCCAAACGCGTAGCATTTCCATTTCGTATGAAGCATTACGCCATTTTCAAACATAAGCATATGAAACATAAGCCAGGTTGTTATCTCTTTGTTTCAGGTGTATCTCGCAGGTAATGGGTCTTTGCCCGCGTGGTGGCTAAAACCCCAACTTATGATTATTTCCCCAGTGAAGTTCCTCCGTGATTATTATTAGTGGATGATCTTAAATTCATATGGATTTTGATGCCCGCTTTTTTTTAGCGAAGGTCTGGCGGCGATGTCAGAAGTTTCCCAGAGATATGGTTATCTAACGGCGATGTGGGATGCTTATCAAATTTATGTTTTCCTGGCGGCAATGTCAGAAGTTTATTAGCACCGTGGTTATCTGACGGCGATGTTGGATGCTTATCAGTTTGTCTGGCGGCGATGTCAGATGTTTATTATCACCGTGGTTGGCTGGCGGCGATGTCAGAGTTCTTTATCCCCACAGGTACTTGACGACAATGTCAGGTGTTTCTCAGAACTATGGTTAGCTGGCAGCGAGGTCAGGCTTCTTATCAGGTGTAAAGTTAGCTGGCGGCGATGTCAGGTGTTTATTATTTATGGTGGATGACGGCGACGTCAGAATTCTCTTATCAGGTTTGTGTTTTTCTGGCGGCGATGTCAGATATCTTTGGTGTTCCAGCGGCGATGTTGGAGGTTTATTTCTTACGACGATGTCAGGTGATTCTTTGGGTTTCCCAGCGGCGATGTTGGAGGTGTATTTTTGACGGTGATGTCAGGTGCTCTATTAGTTTACCAGCGGCAATGTTGGATGTTTGTTTCTGGCGGCGATGTCAGGCGTTCTTTGTTCTACCAGCGGCGATGTTGGATGTTTGTTTCTGGCGGCGATGTCAGATGTTTTGGTTATTGACGACGATGTCAATGGTTTAATCAACTTTGTGATGGTCCGACGGCGATGTCTGACGCTTTATTTTGACTGACGGTGATGTCAGGTGTGATTTACCGGTTGGATTTCTTTGAATGACTGGCGGCAATGTCAGATAATTGTATCTTGGGATTCTATACCTGTTTTATCTAACAGATGTCTAACGGTGATGTTAGCTATTCTACTGGCTTGAAGTAGAAATTTGACGGCGATGTCAAATGTTATTATAGACTTAATGTCTATGACTGGCAGCGAGGTCAGGTGTCTGACGGCGATGTCAGAGGAATTTAAGGCAGATATGTGACGGCAAGGTCATGTGCTCTTCACACTGTGTGTCATTATTATTTTCTCAGATTGGTTTTCCCCAAGCAGAGTTACTCGTTAAGTTTCTCTTTTCCCCGGTGGAATGTGTTTGTAATCAGAGCAGTTACCCCAAGAGGGTTGCAGTTTTATTTCTGCGGTTGGAAAATTTCTGGGTTCTTTGGTATTCAACCGTCTTTTACCTTTATTGCGTGAAAGTCGTTCGCTTTTCACTCGTTCAGGTCCGAGTCGTTTGAATAGGGGCAGCTGTTGCACCCCAAAATTTTCCTAACCTTTTCTTAACTGGTTTATGTTTCATTTCATTTCTTTCTAGCATTTGCATTGCATAGCATTTTTCATTGAACAGGGGATCAAGAGTTTGTGCATATCAAGAGGAGTCTATTCAGAGGGTTGAGCCTAAGCAAGGGGTTTTACTCAAGTTTGGATGGTCATCAAGTCATCTAGAAGTGGGCATTAGTCTTATGAAAGAAAGGATGGATGTATGTGGGTCAGCTCCTAACTTTGAGGCCAGTTCAAGATCATCAGAGGATTGTGAATTCATGGTTATGGATACAAGATGTTGAGAGAGCTCATTGGGTGCCTTGAGGGTTATTGTGGAGCTCATCCAAGTGTTTGTGCTAAGTGTGAAAGGTTACAGTTGAAGGTGTTGCACCTAGGGTTTCCATCTGGCTAATCCTCAATAAATTGTGAAATTGAAGGAGATTAAAACTCAATTCAAGGTTTCTATGGTCATGGGATGTTGTTTTAAGATGTATGAGATGTCATTTCAAGTTCAATTCATCAAGGATCAAGTGTGTGAGAAGTTACTAAATTAGGGTTCTCAAGGTAAAATCCCCTATTTAGTGCCTAACTTCAAGACCACCTATCTAAATATAAAAGTCTCATCTAAACTTTTGACCAACATGGAACTTGTAGAGCATGTTCTTAGCTTTCTTTTGAGTACTAGAAGTCCTTGATTGGATTTATAGAACTCAAGTTATGATCCAGACAAGTTACAGGTCATCAGATGAATGTGATTTTGGTCAACAAAAGTCAACCAACTTCCAAGCCATTTTTTACCTAGAAGGATGTTTCTCCTCCATTTTTGGCCAATATTAAAATTGTAGGTATTGGTCTTAGATTTCCAAAAAGTACTAGAAGTCTTTCATCTGATTTGTAGAACTCAAGTTATGAGGGTTACAAGTCAGGGGTATTTTGGGAAAGTGAGATTATAGGTCATAAAATTATAGGTCCATTTCACCAACTTGCACACTTCAAATGAAGATCTCTCCAATACCAAACTTGCTCCAGATGGTGTTATTTGTTTAGCCAAGCATTGAGAAGTCATGGTTTAAGCTTGGAATGAGAAATTGATGTGTGAATTTTCATGAAAGGAAGCTTAAAAGGGCAAAATTGGAATTAATTCATTATTGACCATTTTTGTGCAAATGAATGCATTTTTTAAGTGCAAATCATGTTTTGAATACATTGGCATTAATAGAATTTGAATTTGAGGTGCTTAAGTGAGCCATTTTCAAGGTTTCTTCATTATGAAGTTACACAACAAACATGAGCCATTGAGATCAATTAAGGCTCTAATTCTAGCCATTCACATCCCATGTGGTACCAGCAAGCATTTTCAAGCATTTTGGAGCCAATTTGATGGGATTTTCGTGTACATGAAAAAGCTTCAAAACTCAATTCCTTGGATTTTCATTTGGGCTATTAGAGGCTGAGATTGGGCTCAATTATGATCAAGATCCATCATATATAGGATTTTCAACCTTCATAAATCATCAGAAGTGAGAATTGGAGCCAGATTGATTAGAAACAACTTTCAAAAAGTGGTGGAAATTCAAATTTCGAATTTGGAGATAGGGGACATTTCAAGCCAAATTATGAATTGCAAAAGCTCTATTGAAGATCATTGAACGATTCTAGACAATTTTCTTCAAGCTTAAGCTCCATTTGAAGGCTCAGTGGAAGTTCTCCACTAGGTAATTACATTTCAACATTACACTCTGATTAAGCATTGATTCACTGCCATTTTTGCATATTTGAGACGTAGAAACAATGTAGATCATTAATAAGTAAAACGAACTGGCATTGGTGTTGATTTTTGGATGATGCTCAAAAATGTTTGGATCTGTTTTGGCTTGTTCATGCGTGTTCTTGCTTGTTTGATGCTTGATCTGTAATCTACATAACTTCTAGATGATTTTTAAACAAAATTGGAGAGGTTTTGATGAACTTTGGATTTTGGTGCATAATCTTGTTGGCTTCGGGTTACTTTTATTACGCATGATTTGTGAATTTAGATCGTGGATTTGAGATCCTCGTGATCTCTAGATGAATTTTGACATAAAATTCATGCAAAATGGTTGAGTTTTGATGCGTGTGGTTGTTGTTGTGCTGTTCACGGTTGAGGACCGGTCGGAGAAGATGATGAATAGTACTTCCGGCCAGTGACTGGTTTTCCCCTTGTTTTTATGAAGAAGATGATTACGTGGCCTCGTATGGTTCGCATGATCTAATTACTTTTGAGTCCAACGATGGAGATTAAGAAACACGGTGGGTGTGAGTTGACTGAATCCACATGATCTCATTTAAATTTTCATTTATTTGCTGGCACGCTGTCCACCACTTGATTGCTTACCAATGGATCAAACGTTTCTGATTGAGTGTCTATGATACACTTTATTTGACTCATCACATGCAACTGCCAGGTTTTTATTTTATTTTGAGATTTATTGTTGGGCCTTGAGCGCGCTTGCTAAGCGCACCCCCTGTTGGGCCCAATCCTCTTTCTGAACTTGTTTCAATTGCTATTTGCCACAACTATTTTCTTATTTTCTTTTTATTTCTTTTGTTTTCTATTTTATTTTCTGTTTAGAATTTAAATCATTAAAAAAACTCCAATACTTTAAAAATTCACCAAAAATATTTTTTATCAACTTTGAGATGTCTACTTTTTTTTTGGATATTTTTATTTTATTTTTCAGTTTTATTTTCAATTAAAAAATGAATTAAATATTGGAGTGGTTTTAGATGGTTTAAATTGTAACCTTGTTTACTCTTGCATTTATTTCTCTCATTCTTTTTTGATCCAATGATTGAAAATTGATCCTCATCTCAATGATGAGTTGATCAATTTTTGAGGACCATTTTTCCCCTGGTTGTTGACTTTTGGGTTGACCTTTTTGTGGCTTTTCTTTAGCCTTTGTTTCACCCATTTCAAAGTGGTACATCTATATGAATCCTTTCTTTTGATGGTGCTTTGAGGGAATATTTGTCTTGATCTTTTGGCCTCAGGTTGCCAACTTGTTTAGCTTTTTTGTGTATTTTATCTGGTATTTTTTTATCCTTTTTCCTATTTTTGAAGTGACTTACAAGTTAGTTATTCCATAGGACAGCTCACACAAGTGCATGACCTAGTTTGGATTGGAAATGACCTTTGTGGATCTAATAAGCTCTCAACTCTTCTTGTTTCACATTCTAGACATGTTGAGCTTGTTGTATGTTCATTTTGAGGTCAAAATTATGTTCATTGCTTGTTGATTGATGCTTTTCTTTTTGTGTTTTCAACTTGAACTCCTATGTGATACATGCTTGTTTCCTTTGTGTTCTTGCTTGCATTTCTTCTTGTTTTGTTTTGATATTGATTGTGAGCTTTCTTCTGTTCATCTCCCTTCTGTCCAATGACCTTGGAGTGTCATTTAAGGTGGCTTGGTCCCTCCTTTGGAGGTATTTGAAGCATACCTAGAATGATGAATCCTTGAGGACACTTTTGGTGTTTCTTTGCTTTTGATAAGTGATGCTTATGGTTGAGTACCTATTATGGGGTCCTTGCTGCCCTCATTTGGTCTCCCATCCTCACTTGGCTTTAGGTTTTGTCTTACCTTTCATTTTGGTTTGATTTTATTGGTGTGGTTGATGTTGTTTGACTTAGATCATTTCATCCCACTTTTTGATGCATCTTTGTGTGGTTTGCTTTTGTTGGATTGATTTCTTCTTGTGTACTTCTCTTTCTTCTCTTTTCTTGCATTTCCATATGCATGCTTGGTTGAGATGAGCTTGTGGAGGCTACTGCCCCCACACTATTTTCCTCCCACTTTCATTCTATTTGTGCATCTTATGTTTGCATTTTCATTTGCACATGCATTCTTCTTCTTCTTCTTCTTCTTTAGCTTTTCTTTGCCATGCTCCCCATAAGTTATCTAACCTCTTGAGGTTATGATAGACATTATATGCCTAACCATGCATGATAACATTAGTTAGTTCCCTTTTGAATCCCAACTCTAAGTCCACTTTGCATGACAACTTTTAGGATTGACTAGTCTCTCATTAGTGTTCCTTCTTCTCTTCTCATCTTCAAACATTCATAAAACACTTAATAAAGAATGACAAGTGTAGCACGCTATGAGCCTTAAGCTACTTGAGAAATGGTAATTGAGGGGCCTCCTCTCAAGGACCTAGAGTGTTTAGTGTACACCCTTTGGGTGATATACGACGCATTCGCTCTTAGGTCATAGTCTCTAGTGCGACATGAGTTGCGAATCAAATTCAAAACACTTCTTCTCTAAAAAACACAAAAACATTTCAAACCTTTTTCACCCTTTGGGGTTCTTAATCAGGAAATCATTTTCATAAACAAGAGTGTTGTTAACTCTTAGTTTTACCGCAAACGGTAACGCCTAAGTCTCCAATGGTCGAGCTGCATACATCAACTGCTAGAACTATTTGTTAACCCTACTCGGGCCTAAAAAACTTTTTAACCAAACCTGTGCTCCTTTTAGCCTGAACTACGTTTGCTCTGATCTTTCGTACCAGACGAAAGCACGTAGGCACGAGACGCGATGTCTCTGCGAGAAACCTTCCCCCCTTCTTTACCCGTAGTTAGTCGAACTACGTTGACTCTGACTTTCCCATTGCACGAGGGAGTACGTAGGTACAGAGCGTCGATGCTCTGCCAAGTCAGTTCTCTTGTTACACAATTAAATCATATGAGAAAAATGACGCAACCAAAATAAATAATCGAGAATTACACAATTAAACCAAACTAAACAACACGCAAAATTATTAACTAAATTAAATATGAATATTTAATAAAAATTAATTAATAATTTAATTAATTATATATTGAATAAATATATTTAAGGTAATTGTCATACTCTAAATTTGTCTTACCTCTTTTCAAATATTTTCTCATTTTTTTATTTTTGCATTGCCCGCATAATTTCTTGTTATTTAGACACGTATCCGCTCGCCATTAGAGGATTTTCCAATTTTTATCATTTCTGGCCAATGAGAATGCGACACGTGGACTAAAGTTGTTTTTGTGTTTTCTTAATTATTTAGAAAATATTTTAAATAGGATTTTAATATTGTTTTTTAAAATGGATAGAAATAGTTTTTAATAGATATAGAATTTTAGAATCTAGGTTTTATTGAATTTTTAAATTGGTTTATTTTTTAGTAGTTTTTAAATTTAGTTTTTTATTAATATAATTCTAGAATTTTATTTGATTTTTAATTAGATTATTCAATAGACTTTTATTAGTTTCATTTAAAAATAGAAATTAGAATAGAGTTTTTTTTCGGAATATAGGGTTTTATTATTTTATCTTAAATAGAAAATAGAAATTAGGTTTTTTGAATAGGTTTTATTTTTATTATCAGTTTTTTAGCATAGAATTTTTTTTTATTAAATAGTTTTTTTTTAGTATTTGTAGTTTAGAAATAGGTTTATTAGTTAAAATTAATCATTTTCAACATTATTAGGATTAATCATTATTAGCTTTATTTGTTAGTTAATTAGAGTGTTTTTAAATTTTATTTAAGTCAATTAATCAGTTAATCAGGATTAGTAAGTCTTCAACTGCGCCACGTGTCGAACAGTGGGTATATAACCCACTGTTCATTTTCTTCTTTCGCAGAAACCTAGGTCAGTCACCATCCTTGCCTCCATTCATCATCATCATCAGTATTTCTAAAACCCATAAATTTTTTCCTTCAATCATAATCCTTCAAACCTCCTTCAACTCATCATCAACAAATTTAGACAATCTGATTTAACCTTCAACCCATTCTTCTTTCATCATCGACCCATCAAACCCTCCCACTATCTTCATCATCATCAGTTTTTCATCATTTCAAACTCACCAAACCTTCAATCGACACAACCCGTTAAACCGCAAGTCTCTACAAACCCATTAATATCTTCATTAACCTCAAGCCAAACCCTCCGTTTTTTCAACCTCCACTCGTCGGAAAACCCATCTCCAAAACTTCCACCACAAAGCTCCAAACGTCCCCAATCGGAACCCAACCTTCATTTTCTCACCAATCACCTTCAAACTGTTCCGAAACCCATTTTTAGAAACCCATTTCCACCACCATTTTCGGATAAAACTCACACCATCAAACACCGCTCGAACCATCCACTCATCTTCAAACCCAGACGAAACCCTCAGCCATCTTTAAAACGACTCTCCTTCCATACAATGACCTTCACAAGCCTCTCCCTCAACCCATTTCAGAAACAACCAAACAAACATCATCTTCACGATTCAACCTCCATTAACAACCCATCCACTCCAAACTCCTCTTTCAGAAATTTTTAGAAAGTAGAGATAAGACGAAGGAGAATGAAAACGAAATGGAGAGAGGGCCATGATTTGTTTTCGATTGAAATTTTGGAAGGATGTTGGTATTAAAGATGAAGAACCGTGTGGTTCTGATGTGGTTTATGTTCTCTTTATTTTTGTTATTTTCATTTTCTATGCTTGGGCCAAACCTGCGAAGCCCAACCTCATGAACCATATTCCCCCTGTTTCTTTGTTTTGTTTAAGGAAAAATGTAATATATTGTATTTTATAAACTAATTTTAGATTTGTTATTATTTTTTAGTAAATTAGTTAAGATTGTTAATATTTATAATATATTTTTCTAATTTTAATTTTTTAGATTTTAACCTTTTTTTAAAATTAGTTCTAAAAAGTTGTAAATTTCTTTTCTAATTTTTTTTTTAAGAAATTGTAAATATGCTTTATAAACTAATTAGAGTTTTACAATACTTTTTTTTAGATTAGTTTTTTAGGATTTTGAACATATTTTCCTAAAAGTTAGATTTTTGGCCTTTTTATTTGTCGTTGAGTTTATTTTCCTATTTTTCCGTTTTGGGTCGATGACGAGACCCCCGTAAACCATCATCGATCAAATTATTGATAGATGGAGGTTTACCCGAGACCACCTTCTTTCTTCCTTCATTTCTACTCCATTTTCAATTTTATCATTTTTCAGCGATCTATGAAGTCTTTTATTCGTAAGCGTCGTGTACCGAAGTCGATAACCTTCTCGATTTCAAATCTATGGAAAATGACCATTGGGTCATTTTCTTTACTTTGGGATCATGATAGGCTACCTTTGATTAATCTACATAATGTTTGCGCTTAAGATGAGATCCACCTTCTTTTTGTCTGTGCGACACGATTAAACTAGAGAATGGTTCTCAATACCATTTCTCTATCTTGTTCATAGCACGGATATCAACTCACGCGACCTCCTATAAACCGACTTTCATTATAAGTCCATCTATGATGGTTTAGCGTTACATTTGTCCCGATTTAATTTCTAACTACACTAACTACTAACTTTAATTTTCGTCAAATATTATTGTGGATATTATTATTATATTATCTTGCTATACTATTCATATTGTCATATACTATTCATTCTCATTCACCCATATTTGAAAACACATAATAAAATATCGAAACACTAAAAGCCAAATTGGTGGACTATTGGATCATTGGTCATTTATAGGAACCCTAATATCGAGTTTGTGCCTGACTTTGCTCAAGGTGTAGTTTAGGACACAATGCACACACACGACTTTCTCTTGGGCTACCTGACAATGAGACCTCTTTATTTCATGCAATTCCGTGTAACTTACATGTACCCCTCTCCCATTCCGATGTATGTTTCGCAGTTCTTTGATTATTCGTTTATCTCCTAGGAGCACCCATAGGGACTAGCGTAGATCAAACTATTTTCAAACTAATTCTCGATTCGTCATCGAGCCATTTTTTAAACACCCTGTAAGTCGAGTGCTCATACGCATTCGCCATCAACCTATTGCACACCCTTCACCATGGTTTCGATATTAGGGGCACCCTCAGGGACTAGTATCTTTTCTCACAACTCGATCCTTGATGCGTAAGTCAAGTTGGTTCTGTTTCTCAAACCATTTCCATTCCCACACGTTTTGCACGCGATAATAAGTCAAACCCTTGATCCAACGTCAAGCCGATTTTCATAACAAACTATCAATAAATTAACGACTATTTAATTCTTTTGAAGGTGTAAAGATTAGGTTCAAGTCTTTGATCTTGATTTCAGTTGTTTGGATGCGAGTTATCTTATTCGTGTGTGAGCAATTGACGCATTTTAATAACATTAACAACTCGACAACGTTCAACCATCATCCAACCTCTCACCCGTTTAGATACCACTCAAATAACCTTCTTTCGCGATGAAAAAGGGAAAGTTCCAAGTCTTTGGTTTGCTCTCCCGACTACTTGGGTCTGACAAGTCTTTCTTAAGCTTTAAGTAGTCTTCGTCCGATCAACCTCACCCTTTCAAACACAACCTTTTTCGTGATGAAAAAGAGAGAGCTCTAAGTCTTTGGTTCACTCTCCCGATTGTTTGAGTCTGAGAAGTCTTTCTTAAGCTTTAAGTAATCGTCATCAGTTTAAACTCGCCCTTTCAAGTACAACCTTATCTTCAAGATTAAAAAGAGAGAGCTCCAAGTCTTTGGTTCACTCTCCCGATTACTTGGGTCGGAGAAGTCTTTCTTAAGCTTCGAGTAATCGCCATCCCTACCTTCTATCCGTCCTACCTTTTCAATCTCGTTTCGTTTCGTGGTTGTTACCACTAACTACGATCGCTCTGATTCTTCATTCACTCTTGAATGTAAGATACGTAGGCACAAGATTGCGATGATCTTGGCGAGCACAATCCCCTTCATCTTCCGTTTCCCCATCCTTTCCCGTAGTCGAACTACGACTGCTCTGATTCTTCATTCTCGTCTGAATGTAAGATACGTAGGCATAAGATTGCGATGATCTTGGCGAGCTATTGTCTATCCATCCTCCTGTATCCGGTTTCTATTCGTGGTCGTTACCACGAACTACGGACGCTCTGATTCTTCATTCACTCTTTAATGTAAGATACATAAGCACAAGATTGCAATGATCTTAGCGAGCACACTTCTATCTTCATCCATATTTCCCTCCATCTTCTATTTTCCCCATTATTTCCCGTAGTCGAACTACGACACTCTGATTTCTCATTCTCGTCTGAATGAGCATACGTAGGCACAAGGGCCCCAATCCTTGGCGAGCACCCTATCCTCTAACCATCCTCTTTCCCCTTAGCGTCTTTATCCCTTTATAGTACCGTTTAGTATTTAGTATTGAGAAGAGAAGAATAAAGCTTAGCTAACTTTCATCATAATTTGAACTAAGAGGTTTCCGTTGAGTACAACGGACGTGAGGGGTGCTAATACCTTCCCCTTGCGACGGTCGTGTTCCTTTCGTTTTAAGAGTTTTTCTCGATATTTTCCTCTACCGTTGACGCGGGAAAAATAAAGTTCGGTGGCTACTTTGTCGAACTGCATTTCCGCGCCTTTCGCGCGAGGGTCGTTTTTTCGAATGAATTTTCGAGGTGCGACAATAATTAATTATAAACACATTCTTATATATTTTTTATGAATTAAACAAAAATAAAAAGAACTAATAAAAAAAGAAAACAGATTAATAAGCAAAAATATATAAAAAAAATCATGGGCTGTTAAAAAAAAAAGGGGGTGCAATCTGAAAAACACAAGGCCCATGAGAGTTGTCCTAGGCATCGGATCCAGTGCCGTTTCGGTCAACAAGTGTTGACCTTGGGAAAGAATCAGGAGCATAAGATCCATCAGAGTCAAATCAAAGACTCGATCAAGGGGTGTAGACACGAGGGTACACGGTAAGGCTTCAACACGCAGATACACAAGATGGAGCTTGAAGATTCAGCACATGACGGTGACACATGTCACCGTCTTGAACAGCTGCCCATCCTATAGTTAGACACGCAGGCTAGGAAAAAAAGTTTTCTCTCTTTTTTTATTTCTTTTTTTTAACATCTAAAAAAAACGTTGAAACCACTCAAACCGTCTTAGAGCACCTCCAATGGTGCAACCCATTTTTAGGTTCTTTGTGGGACCCACTCTTCTAAAATAACTTATTCAATTTTCACTTCAATGGTGCAACTTCAAAGAACCCATATTGGGTCCCACTACTTTACTTAAATATATTATTTATATTAAATTTATTTTATTTAAAATTATAATTTAAATATTTAAATTTTAATTACTATAAATATAAACTAAACATAAAATTAAAATTAAACATAAAATTGAAAATAATAATTTATGAATAAAATGATGAAATTGTGAGAGAGAAATTTAAAATTAAAGAGTAAATAAAAGTGAGAGAAAATAGGATTGTTATAAATTTTTGCAACAAACTTATATTTATAATAAATAAAAAAAGTTAAAAAAAAAATAAAACCAACAAGTTAAATAATTATTTTAATAATAAAAAAAATGAAGAACCGTTGCTTATGCAAGGAACGTTCACCAGCTGGAACAACTTTTTGTTGACAATTTCAATGCCAAGTTGGCAAACCAATTTGAAGAACCACCGTTGGAGATGGTCTTATGAGTTTCCTTCTGGATACCATCACCCTTCCCCGGAGAGGGTCATCGGCCAATGGCAGCGTCAGCGTCCCCTCCTACGACCAAACACCACCATTCTCAAAACTTAAAGCAACACCCCCCCTACTTTTGTCTCTTAAACCGAATCTAACATCCATTTTCTTAAATCCCTCACCAAAAGAAAGCAAAATGGCTCCCCCCAAAGTAAAACCTAAACTAAAGAACAAATCAAAAAGTACAGATTCACAAAGTTTTCTAAAGCAGAAGATAGGGAACTCAACTAAAAAGCGAAATCAACACTAGAAAGATTTGAAGCATGAAGGAGACTAACCCTTGAAGATTACAAGTTCAGGTAATGGTCATTCCACACCTTTCTTGTTGTTTCTTTAAGAACTACATCTTAGTTTGTTGAGAGTTAAACTAGGTTCAAGTCTCATATGTGGCCGTTTAGAGTTTGAGTATGAATATTTTTCTTAGGGTTTTCTCTGAAACCCACCTATATTTATATCCATAAAATTAGGGTTAGCAGACCACTTTGTAGGATTTCAGAAATTCCCTGCGTTGCTTGCTTAGGTCTGGCCTGCTATAAATTTGACTTGTTCAAATTTAGTGTTAGGATTGATGTATCGTGAGTTCCTGGTGCTGCTCTTATTTTTTTCCATATTTGTTAATCTGAGCATGTGGTCCTCATTTCTCTTGTCTTGCTATTTTTATTCTGATAGGTTTTAAAGGATATGTGTATGTTTATGATTTTCACATAAAAATGAACGTGCTATGCAGAGTGGATTGAATGATGAAATTATTTTTTGTTTATGTTCTGCACTTGGTTTGAATTTGATTACAAATGAGTGTGTGCAAATTTGTTAGATTTGAATCTTGAAAAACGAATTGAATGATGATGATATGTATGTGAATGAGTTGCGATGAGTGTTTAAAGGTATTGAATTAGAAGTGAGACTCGAATTGAAATTGGATGAGGTTTAAGTGAGTTTTATTTTCTTTTCAATAAATCTTGAGATGACTTGAATTTTGGTGTATGGCTTGATTTGGAATATTATGTGATGAATCTTAATTTAGTTTGGCATTTTCCTTGGTGAACGAAACTATTGGAATCGACATGACATGTATGCTTGAATGCTTGTGACTATATGAATGAAATAAGTTGGACAATATTGAGACTTGGTTATGAACTTTTGGACTTTGAACTCATATGGCCACTTGATTGAATTGAAATTGTATGGGATGGTGATGAATTGAAATTTGCTTAGGAAAAACGAATTGAATTAGATGGAGTGAATTTGAGTGAAATGAAAATTATTGAATTGAACATTTGAACTTTGATTAGAAATGAAATGAAATTGGGCTTGAATTTTGGTTAGAGTTGAAACTTGAAACTTGATTGAAATTGAAACTTGAACCATGATTGGAATTGAAATTGCAATTGAACTTGAACATGACATTTGAATTGGATTAAAATTGAACTGGAACATGAAACTTGAGTGGGTTTTGAACTCGAAACTTGAATTGGATTTAATGCTCACATTTTTCTTTTGTAACTTATTTTTCCATTTTGATTAACATTGATGCATTCTTGTTTTGGTAGGTGGGAACAGGATCCATGATAGGCACGGTTGAGATTGTATGAGGCTAAATCTTGGAATTCTCTAACAAAGGAGCAAGAGGCTAAAGTTGGATGCACCTTTCATGGATTGATGTAGGGAAAAACATGTATAGAACTTTGTAGCTTCAAATCTTTATAACCTTGTGATGAATTTGTAATCATTGAAGTGAGTTCATTTGACTTTGCACCATAGATATGTGTTTGGGCTTCGAATTCTTTTTGAAATGAAATGAACATTGGACTTGAAATCTATACTTGACTTGTATTTGGAATTTGAACTTTTAAAATGGAAATGAATTAGACACTTGAAGTAAATTTGAATTTGTATGAAATTGACAACTTGTATGAAATTGAAAAAAGAAATTGAATATTGGAAAATTGCCATGGAATTTAGATCTTAAAAATTGATTTTTTGAATGAATTTGAAATGGATTTTGAAATTTAAACATTTGGTATGGAAACTGAATTTGGATTATGAACTTGAAATTTAAATCTCGAAATGGACTTGTAAAATGGAAATGAGATTAGACCTTGAAAGAGAAGTGGTAATTTGAAACTTGAATTAATCATTGAAATGAATTTGGATGTTGGAAAGAGTTATGAAATTAAAACTTAGAAATTAGCAAATGGATTTGAGTCATTGTGACTTGGACATGAAGATGGAATTAAATCAAATTTAAATTGGTTTTGAATATGAATTGAAATTTGAATTAGATTAGTCTTGAATTGAGTAAAAACTTGAATGGCCTTGAATATAAATTGACAATTAAAATGGAATCGAACTTGGACCTCGTAACCTTGAATCTCAATTAAGTTAAATTGGAAGGCAATACTCCAATATTTAACATTCTCATCTTGATCAACAAAGGTCTTGAATCAAGCATAGACACAAAAATCTTCGAAACTCATATTCCTTCAAGTGATCATCAGTAGTAAGCCAAAATCGCCCTAGGTTTCCCGATTCTCAAGTCTTGTAGTAGCTCAAACCCTAACCTCCTTAGGACCATCCATTTCTTTGAAAAGTAGGACCATCTGTTGCTTTGAAAAGAACAGACTTACCCTAATGAAATAATTTGTTTCAAATATCCAAGGATGATGCTACTAATGACCTCATGATAGAGTTGGGGGAAAAATAAGGGTATGATAGTTGCCCTTATTTAAATAGCTTTGTTAGATGACATGAGCGACTGTAATCCTCATGTAATTCTGATGGAAGTTATTTAAATACAAGAATGCCCGAATTGCTCCCAAATGCAGATAACATGCCATGATGCAATATGCCAATGCTTATGATGTGATGAACTCTAGCATGACGAAAATGATGGGATGATACATGCAAAATACAGACAAAGAAAGAAAACACAAGGGGTAAAGTTAACATAGTGAGTATCAAACTCACTGGGGATGACCAAACATAGGGGAAAAGAAACAGCTGAGGAAATCTAAAGTGATTGATCAACGGGTTCAGTAATGGCCGGCTGACACTCTAGGACAAAAGGTAAAGCAGGATCCTTATACCAATAGGATCATGCAAGCAAATGCTGGAGTTTTCAAACAAGAAAGAACATCAAAACTTTCGAAAATTCCTTAAATGAAGAGATCAAACAGGATCTTCAGGAAACATCAAGAAAGATACAGGGTAATTAAACTCTTCTATATGCCAAAATAATTTGGACTTCATGGGGAAACACCCTTTGGATAAGCTTTTCAAAAAAGACTACCACTTATCCCTGTGAAAGGACTCACGTATCACCAATAATAGATAAGCTTCTCAAAGAGACTGCCACTTATCATAATAGCAAAATAAGTTTCTCAAGGGAGATTGTCACTTGTTGACAAAAAAGACAAGCTTCTCAAGGGAGATTGCCACTTGTTGACAAAAAAAAAGACAAGCTTCTCAAAGAGATTGCCACTTATCCTTGAAAAAGGATAAGCTCCTCGAGAGAGATTGCCATTTATCGTAATAGCGAAACAAGCTTCTCAAAGATACTACCACTTGTTGAAAAAAGAAGGTAAAAGGAAATAAGCTTCTCAAGGGAGATTGCCATTTGTTGACAAAAATGGATAAGCTTCTCGAAAGAGAGACTGCCACTTATCCGCAACAGGGGTTTATAAAAGATTCTTCCTGCAATATACAGTGCAAAATAAATGCACGTTCAAACTAAGTTTGGTGACCTAACCAAAGCAACACTTTCCTGGGACCAAAGTTCAATCTAGGAATAGACTAGAAAGAAGCGGTCAAAAGTGACTCCAACCATTGAGGAATGAACTCAAATGGGGATTCATCTTAAGATAACAGAAGCAATCATCATCCACGAGGATCAAACTCTGTGGGGAATTTATAAATGATGCGCACTTTATGCTTAAAGCTGACGACTCTACTTGGAGATGACAAACCCGACCACTTGGGGAATAAAGCCAAAGTGAACAAGATAAGTAACACCAGAATGGTAGCAAAAAATGCTCGGATGCCATGTATATGTATGGATACATGTATGCAGGACTCTATGTTATAGGTGAAATGTGAGACAGACTCTGTGGGGATTATTAAGAAGACTATCAATGAGGTTTGCTGGGGATTAATAGAAGTAAGGTAGACTGACTCACTAGGGATACTTGAGGAAAAATGGTTAGTTTTGGCTTCTCATGGAACAAACCAAATATTAATTGACAATTTGTAATGAAAAGTATGCTCTGGATTCGCATAGAGCGAAAATATAAATGACTGTAATAAAAGGAAAGACTCTGGATTCACACAAAGTAAGAAAAGCAAAGACTCTGAATCTGCACAGAGTAAGAAAAGCAAAGACTCCGGATCCGCACAGAGTGATGTAAAATCAAATGGGATATGGTTCTACTTAGAACAACGTAGATGATAGGTATGGTTCCTCTCATAACCATGAAAAAGAGTTCTGGATTCGCACAGAACAAGAAAAGGACCCCGGATTCGCACAGAGTACAAAAGAAAGATGGGTTAATGCTTCTCGCATAACCATAAAAATGAAAGTTTCGGATGCGCACAGAACAAACAAAGGATTCCATATTTGCATAGAGTATAAAATAAAAGGTTCCGGATGCGCACATAACCAAGTTGATAGTAAAACTTGACAATAAAACATGTGGAAGGATATCTGGGAATTTGTCACACAAGACGGTAATATAACTATGCGTATGATCTGGAAGAACCTCATATCGACAAAAGAGATAAACTTTGACAAGTATTCATTTGAGTAAGTATACCGGATTTTGTGGACTTCGACGCCTTCTACTTGTTTGCCGCTGGTAATCCTATACCTACCTTACTCGGAGATCTCTACCACTCACTGCACTACATGAATGAGAAAGGGAGAGGAAAGAATGTTCATCTTTGTGTACCCTTGTTGAGTATGTGGTTTGAGAGTCACCTTCCTAAGAGAAGATCTGTTGCAGAGACTACAGTTCCAGTTGGTTGGCCAGAGCGCCTGATGAGGCTATCGTCGGAAGATATGGAGTGGTTTGGTCGAGACCTGTTGGGATCTGAGCTCATCTTCAGTTGTTCTGGGTACCCTAATGTGCCGCTGATAGGAAGAAAAGGGTGTATCAATTACAACCCTTCTCTATTCATTCGCCAGTTCGGATATGCACTGAAGAATCCACCTCAGGAGGAGGAAGTACAGGAATCTCTGTACTTCACAGGTGATTTGAAGGGAGAATTGCTGGCTGAGCTGCAGCATGCCTGGACACGTATTAACCGCAAGGGGAAGCCACTGTTAGGTAAGAACGATTGCCAGGCTTATGCGCCATACCAAGTCTGGATCCAGGAAAGGGCAAGTCAGTTATTAATGCCCTTTCCAGCTGCACCCGTCCTTGTTCCTATTCCGGCAGAAGAGCCAACTACTGTTTCTAGGGGAGCCTATGAGCAAGTTGTGAGAGAAAAAGAAGCCTTGATGAAGATCAACGAAGGGTTAGAGCAAGAGCTAGCTCGGGTACGCAGTGAGAGAAACAAGGCCGTATATGCTTTCCAACAACAAATCGAGCTGTTAAACAGGTTAGGGGCAGAGTTGACTGAGGAAAAGAAAAAGCGCGAACGTCTGGGGCAAGAGTTCAGAAGCTCCCATGACATGCTGGAATCCAAAAAGAAGGCGCTCGACGCAGCACACCGAGAGATCTCTTCTTGCAATAAGACTTGGAATGGTACACTCACCAACAATAAGAAGAGGGAAGATAAGCTGAAGCAGCAAATCTCCGACCTCGAAGAGAAGTTGAAGTCTAGCATCAAGAAGAGTGAGGAAGAAGTGATGACCCGGTATAGTGTCCAGAATGCACTGAACAAGGCAATCAAATGCAGAGATGAAGCTGTGTCTCAAAAGCGAAAACTAGAAGATTGCTTCGGAGAAGCGACATGGGAAGAAACTGCTGAAGACGTGCGCCGTGTTCTTAAGAAGAGAAACCAACTTGTTGAAGGGCTGCTTGATCGACCAAGTCATCCAGAGACCAAGAAGTTGATAGAAGAGTACCAGACCTATGGGAGGATCTGATCACTTCATGTAGTAACTTGTATGCTTTATTTGCACAGTGCTGACCATCACCAGGACTGTTGGTTGAGGTCATGCCCTCTTGTTGTACTCTCAGCGACATTGTATTCTGGTTTTTCTCAGCAATATATGAGGCTTTCTGTGATTCAGTTCCGATCTTTATATTGATAAGCACTGTCACTGCACTGGCACCTTCACACTAGAACTGGGGGAATGAACTTCCCTAAGGCACAGACACATTGCATCGCATTCATATTCATATTGCATTACAGGTAATCTTTGAATAGTGTCTTATTTCCTGCTCTGTACCAGGTACTTTCCAGGATTGCAGATCAACACCCGCACCGTTATTCTACCCGCACCAACTGTCGACGAATCATGGATCAAATGCAGAACGAGATGCAAGATGTGCGCGAGAAGCTCGCTCTCTTCATGCAGACCATGGAAGCTATTGCAAAAGGTCAGGAGAATTTGCAGGCCATGGTCCAGCCTCTGTTGGCCCGAAATGCTGGTCACGGTAACGAGGATCATTAGTCTGTACGGGTCGATACAGTTCATGGGGATGGCACCCCCACGCCAGTGGCTCCGCCTGTAGTCAATATACCTGCTACTAATGTCAACAACGCTACCGCTGCTGTGAATGGTAACGTCGGAGTTGGAAACGAGACTGCTGTCCATAACGTTGGGCTTGATGACGTCAACTTGGGTGATAATATGGGAGGCAACGGCTTCGTCAATGCTGGATTCGGGTTCAATGATCAGGGATTCGATAATGCTGGGAAATATGGCTTTAATGCTCAAGGCTTTGGGCAAGATGGTTATGGTGTGGCCAATCAGGGTTACGGAGGTTTCGGAAATGGAAACGGCACGGGGTTTATGGCTTTTGGGCCTGCTGGAGGTGTTCAAGGGTACGGCAACAGAGGCCGAGGTCCGGGGATGAATCAGATTAGAGCTGGACGAAATAATGGATATGATGGGTATGGAGCTGGAAATGGTATGTGGCAAGAAGATCAGCAGGAGGACGCTTTCTCCGGCAGAGGTTTCGAAGGACCGATGGATGACTCCCAGAAGATCAGAATGCTAGAAGAGCAGATGAGGGGAGTCCTGAACCAAAGTGCTGTGGGTTTGGACATGGCAACAATGGGATTGGTACCTGGCTTGAGGGCGCCAATCAAATTCAAAGCTCCTGCGTTTGATAAGTATAAAGGGGACACATGTCCGAAAGTGCATGTACGAGCTTATTACAGAAAGATGTCTGCATACTCAACTGATGAAAGAATGCTAATGCATTTCTTTCAAGATAGTCTGTCGGGTCCTTCCCTAGAGTGGTATATGGGGTTGGCGCCAACCAATATCAAGACATGGAAGCAATTGGCAGAGGCGTTCGTAGCTCACTACAAGTATAACAGCGATTTGGCGCCCAATCGGGTCCAATTGGTCGGGCTGTCTCAGAAGAAGGGGGAGAGCTTTAAAGAATACGCGCAAAGGTGGCGCGATATGGCTGCCAGGGTCCGTCCTCCTGTAGAAGATAAGGAAATGAATGACATGTTCGTCGGCACATTCACAGGCTTGTTTCATGACATGCTGTTTCACACGTCGCTGGCCAGGTTTTCAGACCTAATTCTGATGGGAGAAAAGATTGAGCGTAACATTAAGCAAGGAAAATTCCAGGTTGAGGAATCGACTGCATCTGGCAGTAATAGGAAGGCTTTTGGTGGGCGCCGTCAGGGCGAGGCAAGCGCAGTATTTGGAGGCCGAGGCCGAGGCCGAGGCAGGGGATGAAACCAATATCATCAGCCGCAGCAGGTGGCGAGTGTTACTATCCCGTACCAGCAACAACCACTTCAGCAACAACAACCGTCTCAGCAGCAGCCAATGCAGCAGCAGCAGCCTCAGCAGGGGGCACAGCAGGCTCAGCGAAGATTCCAGGGTGGCAAACCGAGAAGAGTGTTTGAGAAGCCTCCCTCAACCTATGCAGATTTGTTGCAGACATTGTTGGGATTGAACCTGGTAGAGAAAAGAACTCTGGCACCGATAACGGGAGCTCCCCCATTTGGTTACGATGCAAGCAGGCACTGTGAGTTTCATTCTGGGGCTCCAGGCCACGATATAGAGGGTTGCCATGCTTTTAAGCATGTTGTGCAGGATCTTTTGGACAATAAGACTATCAATTTCGGAACGGCAGGTCCGAATATAGTGCAGAAGCCCATGCCTAATCACGGGGCAAACGCCATTCTGACTGAGGAAGGGTTGAATCTGATTATGAATGTTGAAGATTTAAAGACGCCGCTGAGCGAGGTAAAAAGCAGACTGTTACAAGGGGGTGTCTACCCGGGGTGTGACGAGTATTGCTTAGAATGTTGGACCCTAGCTGGGGGGTGTGATGATTTGAAGAAAGGCATTCAGGCTTTAATTGATGAAGGCATATTACAGTTTGACCGTGCAGCAATCGAAGAGCCCGCAGGGGCAATAGCAGATGATCAGAGTGATGTGGCCACTGTGACGATTCCTCGAAAGACAATCACTATTGCAGCACCAGCTCAGCGACCACCGATCACCATAACTAAGGCCGGGCCGATCCCGTACGAGAACACGAAAGCAGTCCCATGGTCATATGGGTTAGAGGTGTATTGTGACGGGATAAAGATTGATGTTAATAAGCAGCCAGCCGAGACTGTGGATAATGTTGTTGGTTCGGGAGGTATGACAAGGAGTGGTAGGATCTTTATATCCCCTGAAGTGGAGGCCGAAAGACTAGCGAAAGGAAAAGGGAAAGCGGTTGAGAATGTCCCAGTGCAAGCAAGCGAAAAAGAATCGGCGTCGAAAGATGTAGAAGAGTTCATGCGCTTGATTCGAAAAAGTGATTATAAGATTGTGGAGCATCTGCAGCAGACGTCGTCCAAAATATCTATCTTGTCATTGCTGTTGTGTTCGGAAGCTCACAGAAATGCTTTGCTGAAAGTCCTGGATACTTCTTTTGTACCTCAAGACGTCTCTGTAAATCAGCTGGAAGGAGTGTTGGCACATGTGAATGCAGGCCACAGCTTGGGCTTTACCGACTTTGATTTGACCCCGAAAGGGAGAGATCATAATATGGCGCTGCACGTATCTGTCGAGTGTAGAGGATCAGTAATGTCGCACGTATTGGTTGACACCGGATCGTCTTTGAATGTGATGCCTAAGAAGGCGATGATGAAGTTGGACGTTAGAGGAATCTTGTGTACGCCCAGCGACTTGGTAGTCAGGGCCTTTGACGGCACGCGGAGAACAGTCTTTGGATCGATCACATTGCCTCTACAGGTGGGGCCGGAGGTGTTTGCAACTGAGTTTTATATCATGGATATACAGCCTGCGTACAGCTGCTTGCTTGGAAGACCCTGGATTCACGGGGCGGGGGCAGTCACGTCTACCCTACATCAGAAGTTGAAATATATGGTCGGAGACAGCGTAGTCACCGTATGCGGAGAAGAGGACATCCTGGTCAGCCATCTATCGTCATTTAAATACGTGGAGGTCGACGGAGAGATCCACGAAACACCCTGCCAGGCACTTGAAGGGTTGCGCATCAAGGACAAAGGTCCCGGGCCGAGCAAAATGCCAGAGATAGCCGTCTCATCGTATAAAGAAGCTCAAGCTCTAGTGGAAGCAGGAGAAGCCAAGGGCTGGGGCAAAGTGCTGGACATTCCTGTAAAGACGGACCGGTTCGGGCTGGGATACCAACCATCATCGTCAGTACCTGCTGTGGGAGCGCCCCGTTTCAAAGGGCCAATTACCATCTCTGCCAGTGGAGTGTGTCATGAAACCATCAATGCTGCTTCGGAATCGGACGAAGGAGACAGCGACTATGATATGGATGCCTGGATTCAGCCAAGCACGCCAGGACAAGGATTGTGCAACTGGTCTATTCAGGAGCTTGTTCCTGTGACTCTTAAACAGTAATGCTTTGCTTTATTAATTGTTGAATAATCTGATGTCTTGCCCGGGGCATCGTGACTTGCTTAGGGCTGTGTTGTTATAAACATTGCGTGTTAATCATTAAATAAATGGCGTTTTTCATGTGCAAATACTGTAATCCCTGTCTTTCTTGTTTTATATTTTTCAATAAAAAGGCAACGTGGTTATTCGCTTTATACGCATTTTGAAGCACTTAACCATTCCTTTTGCAGGATAGCATTTTCAGATGACATCCTTGAACCACCTATGACTCGTCCCGACTTTGAGCACCCGGTATTTCAGGCCGAAGAAGAGGTTGTCGAAGATAGTGACGTTTCTGAAGAACTGTCTTGGTTGGTGAAGCAAGAGGAAAGAGCCATTCTGCCTCACGACGAGGTCATCGAAATTATCAACTTGGGGTCAGAAGGGGTTGAGAAGAATATTCGTATCGGAGCCGCGCTGCAGGGCGATATCAAGCGAAGACTGGTTGAAATGCTTCGAGAGTATAATGATGTATTCGCTTGGTCGTATGAAGATATGCCAGGGCTCGATACAGATATGGTTGTGCATCGCCTGCCACTGAAAGAAGATTGCCCGCCAGTCAAGCAAAAACTTCGCAGAACTCGACCAGATATGGCAGTGAAGATCAAAGAGGAAGTTCAGAAACAGTGGGACGCTGGTTTCTTGGCTATGACTAAGTATCCCTCATGGGTTGCTAACATCGTACCAGTGCCAAAGAAAGATGGCAAGGTTCGAATGTGCGTGGATTATAGAGATTTGAATAAAGCAAGCCCAAAAGACGATTTTCCACTTCCTCACATTGACGTGTTAGTTGATAATACTGCCCAATACTCTGTATTCTCCTTCATGGATGGCTTTTCAGGCTATAACCAGATTAAAATGGCGCCAGAGGATACGGAGAAGACTACTTTCATAACGCCTTGGGGAACATTTTGCTATAAAGTGATGCCCTTTGGTCTGAAAAATGCTGGGGCAACATATCAGCGTGCGATGACGACTCTTTTCCATGACATGATGCATAAAGAGATCGAAGTTTATGTTGACGATATGATTGCCAAATCCCAGACGGAAGAAGAGCATCTGGTGAATCTGCTGAAGTTATTTAAAAGGCTTAGGAAGTTCAGGCTGAGGCTGAACCCTAACAAATGCACCTTCGGGGTGAGATCAGGTAAATTGCTGGGGTTTATCGTAAGTGAAAGAGGAATAGAGGTCGATCCTGCTAAAATAAAAGCGATTCAAGAAATGCCGACACCTAAAACAGAGAAAGAGGTGCGCGGGTTTTTAGGGAGGTTGAACTACATTGCTCGGTTCATATCTCACCTAACGGCCACGTGTGAACCATTATTCAAGCTGTTGAAGAAAGATCAAGCTGTTACGTGGAACGAAAATTGTCAAAAGGCGTTCGATAAAATAAAGCAGTATTTGCAGGAGCCTCCTATTTTGATACCCCCGGTGGCAGGTAGACCCTTGATCATGTATTTGACGGTTCTTGAGGGAAGCATGGGTTGTGTTCTCGGTCAACATGACGAGACAGGGAGAAAAGAGCATGCGATTTATTACTTGAGTAAGAAATTTACAGACTGCGAGTCTCGGTATTCAATGCTAGAGAAAACTTGTTGCGCGCTAGCCTGGGCCGCCAAGCGTTTGAGGCAGTACATGCTGAATCAGACAACCATGCTCATCTCAAAGATGGATCCTATCAAATATGTATTTGAAAAGCAGGCGTTGTCAGGGAGAATTGCCCGTTGGCAGATGGTCTTGACTGAATATGACATCCAATACATCTCGCAAAAGGCTATAAAGGGGAGTGTGTTGTCTGAGTATCTGGCGGAGCAGCCTATTGAAGAGTATCAATCGATGAGGTTTGATTTTCCTGACGAGGATATCATGTACCTTAAGATGAAAGATTGTGAAGAGCCGTTGCCAGACGAAGGACCAGAGTTGGGTTCCAAATGGAAGATGATATTTGATGGAGCTGTGAATGCTTACGGCAGTGAAATAGGGGCAATCATCACCACGCCACACGGGTCGCACATCCCGTTTATTGCCCGATTGACCTTTGCCGTTACCAATAATGAAGCCGAATACGAAGCTTGTATAATGGGGCTTGAAGAAGCCATCGATTTGCGAATCAAAAATCTAGACGTATACGGAGACTCAGCTCTGGTGGTGAATCAGATCAAAGGGGAATGGGAGACGCGTCAGCCCAACTTGATACATTACATGAACTATGCAAGGAGATTGTTGCCTTTCTTCGACAAGGTTGAGTTGCATCATGTGCCGCGGGCCGAGAATCAAATGGCTGACGCTCTCGCCACGTTGTCTTCCATGTACAAAGTCAACTTCTGGAACGAGGCTCCCCGAATCATTATCTCTCGGCTTGACAGACCAGCTTATGTATTTGCTATTGATGAAGCATCCGACGACAAACCGTGGTATTTTGACATCCTTAATTTCCTGAAGAATAAAGAGTATCCGGCTGGGGAATCCAGTCAAGATCAGAAGACTCTCAGGAGGTTAGCGAGCAATTTCTATTTGAACCCGGATGGCGTCTTATACAGAAGAAATCACGACTTGGTGCTGTTGCGTTGTGTAGACGAAAGAGAGGCAAAGCTGCTCATGGAGGAAATACACGAGGGTACCTTTGACACGCATGCTGGTGGGCATGCTATGACGAGAAAGCTGCTGCGGGCAGGCTATTTTTGGCTGACTATGGAAACTGATTGTTTCAAGTTCGCAAGGAAGTGCCACAAGTGCCAAATCTATGCTGACAAGATCCATGTGCCTCCAAGTCCTCTGAATGTGATGTCATCTCCTTGGCCATTTTCGATGTGGGGAATCGATATGATTGGAAAGATAGAGCCGACAGCGTCCAATGGGCACCGGTTCATTCTAGTAGCAATTGATTATTTCACCAAGTGGGTGGAAGCGGCGTCATACGCAAACGTAACTAAGCAAGTGGTGGCCAGATTCATCAAGAGAGATATCATTTGTCGATACGGGATTCCCGAGCGGATAATCACGGACAACGGTTCGAACCTGAACAACAAAATGATGAAGGAGCTCTGTCAGAATTTCAAGATCGAACATCACAACTCCTTCCCTTACCGACCCAAGATGAATGGCGCTGTTGAGGCGGCCAATAAGAATATCAAGAAGATCGTTCAGAAAATGGTGGTGACCTATAAGGATTGGCATGAGATGCTACCTTTTGCTCTGCACGGTTATCGTACGACGGTACGCACATCAACCGGGGCAACCCCGTTCTCATTAGTGTATAGAATGGAAGCGGTATTACCATTGGAAGTTGAGATCCCTTCTCTGAGGGTATTGCGAGACGTTCAGCTGGACGAGGCAGAATGGGTGAAAGACAGGTTGAACCAACTGAGTTTGATGGATGAGAAGAGGCTAGCTTCTCTAGCATACGGTCGTTTATACCAGAGCCGAATGAAGAAAGCGTATGATAAGAAAATACATCCGCGAAGCTTTCAGACGGGCGACCTTGTGCTAAAAAGGATTCTCCCGCCGCAAGCAGATCACAGGGGCAAGTGGACCCCCAACTACGAAGGGCCATACGTTGTCAGGAAAGTCTTCTCAGGAGGAGCATTGTTGTTGTCCACCATGGACGGAGAAGACTTTACGTCGCCTGTGAATTCGGACGCAGTTAAAAAATACTTTGCTTAAAATAGACCCGCTGGACAGAAAAAAAGAGAGTCCAGGCAAAAATGGGGGCATCCTGGCGAACCAAAAACAGAATGAAAGGTTCGGGCAAAAGTTAGGGATAAAATTGAAAAAATGTACACCCGCGAAGTTGAAAACCTACACTGGGCGGCTTCGGCAAAAAAGGGTATCCCGGTGAACTGAAAACCCCTAAAGGGCGGTTCACGCAAAAGTTAGGGATTTGAAAAGCAAATGACTGCGGTCCGAATTTGAGATTGCATTGAGCATCAGTGCGGGAGAATGCCTAAGGGATCGGTTGTCTGATACAATCTCCACAAAAGTGTGAGTACCGGGAAAGCATTAGAGTCGGATGAGTCATAGGAGGATCAGTTCGTGGTGTTCGTCTGCATCCCGTTGCCGACATGTGTACAAATTTGATTTGTCAATATATTTATGCTTCTTGTGCATACCTGTATATTTGCTTTGCGTGGCTTCCTCTTTTCAGGAGTTACATCCCGTGTACAAAACTCCGCCCATTCAAGGGCCCAATCAATAAAATATGTTATTCAGTACTTGATGCTGGTTCTTTACGGTGTTGTGCATGATTAACGCCTAAGTTTGATGAAACTAGCACGTACATAACGTCACTGGCCCTTGCCAACAATTGCTAAAGCTTCGAATTAACTGAAAATAACGTCGCTAACCTGAATCGATTTGGTTGCATAGGCTTGTCTTGTCTAGTTTGTGTTGTTGCAGGTTTCATAGCCGTACGAGGAAGAGGATCAAAAGATTGCGTTAACGAAAGACTCAACCCTCACGCAGGTCATGCATGTTCTTCCTGAAGAAGGATAGGGTTCCCCAGCTAGTCGTAGCCTATCCAAGAGGACATGCTCCAGCAAAGCCATTTATTCTCAGCAGAGTTTGGCGGTTCCAAGATTATAAGGCTGTATCCAGATAGTGTATCTCAAGCAGAGTGGGTTTAGCCGCAGAAGATTAATGTCCGTGAGCTGAATTCAGACGGTTCACCTTTCCCCGCAGGGTCATTTACTCTGCCCAGCGGATTCATTTGATTTTTCCCAAGAGAATCATCCCATCCCCAGCGGAATTCTCTTCTCAGCAAGTATTCCTCCCAGTGGAACTCAAAGATTAAGGCTCTCCCCGGCAGAGTTGGTGTGGGTCATGGCATTTATTTTGTCAGAATACCGTGATACCCGTTCACTTTCCCGCAGAAGTTCAATCATACTGGGCGCATCTGTTGTTCCCTAGCAGAGTTATATCCCCCAGCAGGGCGGTACTTCAATGAGGTGTTTGGTTTAAGTTCCCAATTTCCCAGATGAGTCGACTTTACTCTTCCAGCATTTATTTTGCTGGAATGATTCTGTAGCACCTGGCTATCCCCAGCGGAGTTGGCACTTATTTTCAGCATTCATTTTGCTGAAACAGCTCCTGTGCCCAGTAGTTCGAGTCTGCATTCGCATCAGTATATAGTGTCATACTTGTATTAACCAAAGAAAAGCGCAGCATTTCCATGTCGACGGGAGCATTGCATCGCCGTCAAACATACGCATTTTTGAAACATAAACTAGGTTGGCTAACCGTTTGTTTCAAGTATTGTTTCTTTTGCTGGAAGAGAGAGCCCTTGCTCAGGGGAATCAATAAACGTTCAAAGTCTCGGCGTGAGACGTTCGACAAGGTGTCAGTTGTGGCACTACTCCCCACAGAGTCAGCAGGATGAGTTTCTCTTTGTCCCCAAGCAGAGTTACTTATTTCCCCTCCAGGATTTCCTGTTGAAGTTACTCTAGTCCGACCAGCGGACTGTTTCCTTCAAAGTTGTTGTTACGTCAGCATTCAAAGGATGCATGAATCAGAATCTCAGAGGCTACCGCCGGTTATCAGAACAGGCGTCCGGAGGTTTGGTTTCCAAATGTCCCCAGTAGAGTCAGCCTCAAAGTTGCTGTAACGTCGGTGATAAGAAATTTGCGGATCAATGGAAGGATGAGTCCTAACGTGGACAATTTTATTGACGGGTTTTCTTTGTGCTAGAGAAGATTGTTGGAATGTGGAGTCCTAACGTGGACATTTCCTCAAGTTGACGATGTATGTTAGTCCTAACGTGGACAGGTTTGAGTTCTCGGTATTGATTGAGTGTGGAGTCCTGGCGTGGACAAGATTGATTACTCTTCGTGTTGGTGTCCTGACGTGGACAATTTATTTCCAGCAGATAGCTTTATTCGTAATGGTGAAGTGTGCGTCCCGACATGGACGTTTATAGTTCTTTAAGATGACAAGATGCGAGAGTCCTGACGTGGACAAGTTTATCCTTCTTTGTGTTGTGGGCAAAGTGTGAGTCCTGACGGGGACAATTCTTATTTCCCCAGCAAGTCAAAGACGCGCAGGTCCTGACGTGGACAAGTTCTATTACTTCAGCGGGTCAAGAGGTGAGTCCTGACGTGGACAAATCAAGACGAAATGTGAGTCCTGACGTGGACCAGGTCATTCCTTACGAGGAAAGAGAAGTTTCAGTTCCTTACGTGGAAAAGCAAGTCCAGCCTTGACGTGGACAGACGCAGAAAAGACGAGTTGTATTCCTAACGGGGAAAGATGAAGATTCCTTACGTGGAAAGTTTGAAGATGATGATCCCTTACGTGGAAAGATTGAGTCCTTACGTGGACATATCAAGAGCGTTCCTTACGTGGAAGAAAAATGGTTTCCTTACGGGGAAAGACGAGTTATTCCTTACGTGGAAGAAAGAGATGGATTCCTTACGCGGAAAGGTGAGTCCTAACGTGGATGATGTTATTCCTAACATGGACGATGTTATTCCTAACGTGGACGATGCTATTCCTAACGTGGACGATGTTATTCCTAACGTGGAAGAGTTTATTCCCAACGTGGACGATTTATTTCTGACGAGAAAGCAGACGAGCCATCCCCAGCAAAGTTGTTGAAGTTTTTCCAAATCGACGAAGCAGGCGTCCTGACGTGGACAGTGTTCTGTCTCTGCGATGATAGAATCCTTTTCAGAACGATGAAAATAATCCCCAGCACGGTCGCGCGAGATCAGTGGGTTGTCATAACAGTCAGATTCAGCTGATGAATGTCGTTCCCCAAGCGGGAGCACAGTTTATTTCTGCGGTTGGCAAATTTCTGGTTTCATTGGTATTCAACCGTCTCGT
The DNA here is from genome assembly GCA_963859935.3 of Lathyrus sativus. Lineage (NCBI taxonomy): Eukaryota > Viridiplantae > Streptophyta > Magnoliopsida > Fabales > Fabaceae > Lathyrus > Lathyrus sativus. The sequence continues at coordinate 324,979,619 of OZ012736.1, forward strand.
ACCGCGAATGTCTGAAGGCTCCGGGCTCTTCACCCAATCGGGTCCAAGTCGCTTGAATAGGGGCAGCTGTTGCACCCTAAAATTTGCTCAACCTTATTCACTTGGTTTATGTTTCAATATCATTAGCATTTGCATATAGAGTCATGTACATAGACTAATCATCTGCATAACATAGCATAGCAAGTCATCCAACAGGGGATCAAGCATTATTCTCATCTCTATAGGCCTATCCAGATGTTATTATCCTAATTCAATCTCATTCAAGTCACCAGAAAAGAATTTGAAAGCAGAGAGTTCAGTGGATCAAGCTTTGAGTCTATCTTCTATCTGAGGGCATCTGAGGATCAACAAGGGAATTATGAGCTGTGAGTTGAGCATGGAGAGTATCTAGACATCTTGGAGGACTTAGAAAGTCATTTGGAAAAGAAAACAAGTTGTTGATATGATCACAAGAATTGCAGTTGAAGACAGTCAACTAGGGTTTCATCTGGGTCAACCCTGGGTCAACCCTAAGTCAAAGGATTGTTGGAGAGGCATTAAGGGCTATTGAAGAGATGTGGAGTTCATCATTTGACATGGAGAATAAGGATATGTTGTTATGCTAAGAAGAAATCAAGAGAAATCAAGGAGAAGAGGAGGGTCTAAATTAGGGTTTCTATGTAAAATCCCCTAATTTAGGTCAAATTTCCAAACAAGATAAGTCAAAATGCAAGCTTCAAATGGATCCTTGGCCAACATGAAACTTGTAGAGGATCTCAAGACCTTTAATTTGAGTGGTGGAAGACATTAAGGAGATTTATAGAACTCAAGTTATGGTCCTTGCAAGTTACAGGTCATCTGAGGTATCTGAAATTTTGTCTGTGAAAGTGACTTGACTTCCAAGCTATTTTTACCCCTCAAGTAGATTTCAAATGGATTTTTGGTCAACATAAGAATTGTTCCTTATTGTCTTAGCTTTCTATAATGGTATACTATGCCTTCATATGATTTGGGGAACTCTACTTATGGTCTTGGCAAGCAAAGGGTATTTTGGTCATTTGTGAATTACAGGTCATTTTAACCTATGCCTAAAACTCATACAAAGAAGCCTCAAATGGAAAACTTTACAACATCAAACTTGTTCCAAATGAAATTTTGAGTCTAGAAAAGTGACCATGAGAGATTGGAAAGATCCATAGCACAAGGTTTCAAAATTGTTGAATTTAATGAAGGAAAATGGACTTAAAAATGAGATTTTTCATATTTTTGCCAAATGAAGCAAAATTATAGGTCATTTTGAATGGAAAGACCATTTTAAAGACATTGGCTAAAGTTGAATTTTGAGTTTAGTTCATAATTTGAGAGTTATCCATGGTTGCTTGCAATGAAAGAAACATAAACCAATTTCAAGAAAAAAAAATGCAAGGGAAACTTCTCCAAGTTTCTAGGAGGTTCTAATGCCACCTATATATTCATACAAGTTGGTTCATGCCATGGTTGGTGATTCCATTTGTTCAAAACCCCAAATTTTCCACACTTTCTTCAACTTGCATAAGCTTCACAAACTCTCCATAATCTCCCTCAATTCTTACATTTGTTGATTGAATCTTCATCATCATCATTCAAACACTATGATTCACATCAAGAATTGGCTGAATTGATCAAGAATTGTACCATTCATCTTTTTCACTCCAAGTGGCATTTTCATCCAAACTCCATTAAAACTTCATCTACCATTCCAATTGTTGTTATCATCATCATCCACCATCATCCTAGAGTGTTTGGCAAAGGAAAGTGGAAGGAATTCGTGGCTGGAAAAGGAGATCCAAGTTAAAACTCCAACTTGCATGAAGAGTGGGATAGAGTGATTCACAAAGATTGAACAAGAACCAGTGCAAACAGAAGCATATACACTCATTGAAGATCACTTTCAGCAAGTATCAAGGCTTGAGTTGGAGTCTAACCACCATTGCCATCATCACTTGCAAGGTAAGCATAATCTTTCGAATCTCCTCATTTATGCTGTTGTAGATCATGTGGTTAGGATAGGAGTGTTTAGAGACCATAGGGGAATGATTCTTGAGATTTAGGGATAGTTTTGTGAAGATCCATGGCAGGTCACCATTTCTGCTAGCTTCAAGAACAAGCTGTGTAGTGGATTATAATTGATATGATCAAGCCTAGAATGATGAGGATAGCATGTAGAGTAACTGTGGATCATCAGGTTTGAGTTCTGGAAAAGTGGACATCAGACAAGTATGGTAAACCCTAGTTTTCGTGCCCTCTGTTTGGGGTCCACAAGGAGAGTTAGCCAAAACTAGGACCAGGCATGGATTCCTTGTGTTTAGTAGATTATTTTAGGGCTTGGAATTTTTCATTTTCATCGAGGGAGCATGGAGAAAGATCGAGTGGAAGTTTCGTGCATGAGGTATGTTTCTGAAACCCTAAGTGGCTGGAGGAAGAAGAAGGTACAATGGCCGTTGGATTGGAGGGAAGACTTTGACCTGACCAAGAATCGGACGCTCCATATTTAACCTGAGATTTGGGGGGAAATTTTGAACATTGAAACGCGTTGTTTCATTTAATGGGGGGACTTGGGCTCAGACAGCTGTTCGCACCCCCCAATTTGATGGGCCCAACGCGCTGAACCTGATCTGCTTGCTATTCTTACCCCCTCCCTTTATTTCTTTCTATTTTCATTTTTTAATTTCCTTTTATTTTCATTCATTTTTGAAAATTCATAATAAGTCAGAAATTGCATATTTTTAATTCATTCTTTTTGCATTATTTTCTTTAAAGAGTCAAGAAAATTATAAAAAATAAAAATTTCATTTTATTTTTTATCTGATATTTTTCCCATATTTTCCAAATAAATAGCATTTTAATGAGTTTCATTTCATACATGATTTTGTTATTTTTTGTTCTATTAGATGCTTCAATATTTTTCACCCATTCTTTTTAGGTTGTTTAGTTTAGACATTAAACTTGTAGATAAAATTTAGTTCCCATTTTTAGAAATTAATTTTTGGTGCTTAGTGTAGGTGTGAATAACATGGACAAACTAGGGTTTTAGGTGATGACTTAGGAGAATTAACTCACTTCCCTTAGGACTTAGAGATTGAATAGGTTAGCTATGGGACTATAGGGGCTATGGGTAGTTATTAGATCCCCTTAGAAAAAAGTCAGGATTCCCCTACTGCTATTAATGTATGTATATCTGATTGACTGGTGTGGTGTGCCCTCTGGGGATTATTGCTTGTTGGTGTGGGTATTGGGATTGTCTGGGGATTTGGGAGAGCTGAAGACTTGAGAAGGTGAAGCCATTGGAGATCCAGATGATGAAGTCCAACTGCCAGAGTTGATGAGTTGTTTCTTGCTAGCAGCTGTCAAGGAGATTAGGGTTTAGGAGCTAGGCAGAGCTCTAGGTTAGAAAACTTATTTCTCAAACATGGATTGCCTTGTCTGCATCCATTCTTTTCTGTGATTCAGAGTCTCTCTAAGACACTCACCCCCTTCCTTTGGAAGGCTTGGTGATAGTGTCTAAGAGATAGAACTCTTGAGAGAAAATGTCTTTTGTGTTAGAAGCAGTCTGTTCACCACCTTTGGTAGTCAACTGATTGCTTAACACCCAATTCATTCTTGTGACTGATCCCTCATCCTGGAGGTTTGAATTTGAGGAAAAGCCCTTGCAGATAGCAGACTGATGATCAAAGCCCTTACCTGAAGGCCATGAAGATGGAGATTGATGCTTGTTGAAGCCTGTAGCTGATTGGAGATTACTTGGAGCCAGATGTTGATTCAGAGCTGCTGATGCTGTGTTTATTTTTGCTGTATTTCATTTCTTGATGTATTGATTGGTTTTCCTGACTGTATTGTTCGCTGTTTACCCTGTTGGGTTGAAAGTGAATCCTGTTCATTTTCGCCTATTGTTTCCTAGGTTCGAGGTTGAGTGGGACTCCCTTGCCTCGCTTGTATTGTTGCATCCATGCATTTTACTGCTTTACTGTATATATCTGATATTGTTTCTGTTTCTGCCTATCCCGTAGGATCTCTGTTTCTCTCTGCGCAAGAGAGGAGCATGATAGACACTAGGTCTTAACCCATGCATGATAACCTTAGGATAGTTTGATTCCCTTCGCAACCGTAGGTTAGAGTTCTGTCTCTTCTTTCTCAAAACAAACAGAAAAATACCATAAAGATTTCAAACACAATAAAAGACACTTCTTTCGTAAAAGAACGGGAACTCATCAAGCCGTCATTTTTGTCCGCCGGGACTGCTAATCAAGAAAACCTTTTTCAGAAGGAATAAAATCAATCAAGACAAACTTGTGTCGTACGTGGCCCGAACTATGTTTGCTCTGATCTTTCATGCTGTATGAAAGTACGTAGGCATAGGATACGATATCCTAGCGAGCAACCTTCCCCTCCTTTCCTGTAGGTAGGCGAACTACGTTGACTCTGATTTCTCGTTCCAGGCGGGAATACATAGGCATAAAGTGCGATACTTTGCCGAGTCATTTCATTTTCATTTTCTTTTCTTTTAACCCTGACCTGTAGAGTAGATAGAATAACAATCCATACCCGAAAACAAGCGTGGATCCCGTCGAGTACGACGGACGTGAGGGGTGCTAATACCTTCCCCTTGCGTAACCGACTCCCGAACCCAGGTGTTGGTTGCGATGACCATACCTTTCCCGTGTTGTGCGAGGTTTACTCTGAGCGTTTCCTTTCCCTCCCGTGGGATAAATAACGCACGGTGGCGACTCTTCTGTTCAGCCGGCGCCGATTTTCGCAGTAGCGACAAGTGGGGTCCTGTTATCGGTACTTTGTTCTTGCTAAGGCGAAGCTCTGGTTGTTCTCGACCAACAACACATCAGTCTTGATCCCTTGTTTGCATTTGCATTTGCATTTTCATTTGCATTTCATTAACATGTATTTATTTTGCAGGTGCATATTTCTCCTTCGATTCCGATGATCTTATTCCCTCCTTGCTGATATGGATTCTCTGAAGAGAACTGTGGCTTACAAGCTTCCGACTCCAGATGTTAGATCTTTGCTGAGTTTGATTTCTCTGGCTGGTGGGAAGATGATGGAGGATTTTAGGCAGTCTTATGGGAGATTATTGAGATGGGTCTGCAAGCCTTCAACATATGAGGTGGATGGTCTTTATGCCTTTCTGCAGTTTTATGACCCGCAGTTGAGATGCTTTGTTTTTCCTGGTTACATTCTGGCGCCTACCTTGGAGGAGTACTCAGTATTGTTGGATGTGCCTGTTCTTAGTCAGATGCCTTTTGTTCATATTGATGCTAAGCCTGATCTGGCTAAGCTAGCTGCCATAGTACATGTGGATGCTTCAGAGTTATAGGGGGTTTGACAGAATGGAATGGGGTGCATGGTTTTCCTTTGGCTTTCCTAGTTGATAAAGCTATACAGTTTGCTAAGGATGGTTGATGGATTGCATTTAGTGTTGTTCTTGCTCTATGTATATACGACATTGTTTTGTTTCCTAATCTTCCAGACTTTGTGGATTTGGATGCATTTCATAATTGGCCTCGAGAAACCCAGTGCCTACTCTTCTTGGAGACGTTTCTCATTTTGTGCATTACAAGAATGAGAAACGAAGGGGTAAGAATGTGGCTTGTTGTGTTCCTCTATTGTATGCTTGGTTTTCTAGTCATATGCCTAAGACGAATCCATTTGTGGCTACTGCTAATACTTCCAAATGGTCGGAGAGATTGATGGGATTATCTGCAGAGAATATTGTTTGGTTTGATCGAGACATGCTGGGTACAAATATTATTTATAGTTGTGGTGGCTTTCCTAATGTTCCTTTGATCGGAAGGAAAGGTTGCATCAACTATAACCCTTCTTTATTGGTGAGACAGTTCGGGTATGCATTGAGAGAGCCTCCTAGAGAAGAGGAGATACATGAATCTCTGTATCTTACTGGCTTATTAGAGGGCAAGGCTCTGGGCAGACTTGAGTATGCATGGAATAACATTCATCGGAAAGGGAAGTTAGCTTTGGGGAAGAGTAACAGCCGAGCGTATGACCCTTACTTGACTTGGATTCATGATAGAGCTACGAAGTTCTTGATGCCATTCCCTGCAGTTGCACCACTGTATCCTCTCATGATCGAGGAACCCACTACTATAGATATCCAGAAATATAATCAGGTATTGGCAGAGAAAGAAGAGCTAAGGAAAGCGAATGAAGAATTGGAGAAAGAGATTATCCAGCTTCACAGTGAAAAGATAGATGCAGTTCATTCTTTCAAGAGACAGACCGAGCTTGTCAACAAACTGGGTACGGACCTGACTAAGGAGACTAAGGAAAGAGAGCGCACAGGACAAGATTAGAATGCCTTTTATCATGTCCTTTCCACTAAGAAGGAGGAGTTGGATAAGGCTTACTCGAGGATCTCCAAGTTTGAGTCAATATGGAATGCCACGCTTACCAATAACAAGGAGCGTGAAGATAAGTTAAAACTTCAGATCAGCAAGCTGAAGGCTCAGCTTAATGCCAAAGATGGAGAGATTGCAGCAGAAGCATCATGTAGACGAGATAGCGAGTGCAGGTTGAATGAAGCGATCGCAAACTTGAAGGATCTCAAGTTGAGAGTTGGCTCCAAGAGACGCAGACTTGAGGCATGTTTCGGAGAGAAAGCTTTGGAGGATCACGTTGATAGCCTATAGCACACTGTTAGCCAGCAGGATTTGCTTATTCAGGGATTACTTGCCAGGCCGAATCATCCTAAGACACTAAGGCTGTTAGAGAAATTCCGATCACGTCACCCTGCTTGACTTGTTTTGTTTATTTCTATTGTAGCTTTTGTTGCTTATTCTGTTGTATTGACCATCGCCAGGCTTGTTGGTCGAGGTCTTTTCCTTATTTGTACTCAATTGTGGTTTGTACTTTTCCTGATGGCTTTTGATCTATATACAAGGTATTGGTATTCTATGCTGGTCTGCAGGGTTCTCCATTGTTATATTTTTTCCTGGAAACTGGAATCAAGGGGGAAATATCCTTGTTGCATAAATACATGTCTGCATTTTAGCATTTTTCTCGCATTCGCAGGTGCACCGGAACGGTTAACCTTATTTTCTCCTGTGGTTTACTAGTATTTCAGGATTGCTGACGTGATAACTCACCGGTACGGTACCAGAGGAAACTAGAAAAGGTTGATGGATCAGATGTAGGTATAGATGCAAGAGATGAGAGATCGTATGGCACAACTGATGGAGGTCATGCAAGGGGTTGCTAGTGGTCAGGCGCAACTTCAGACTTTGGTGCAACCTCTGATTGCGCGGGTTGATAGTGATGGTGTGCTACACGGTGGGATTGCTTCTAACCCTCCTCACATTGAAACTGTAACACCCCACTTTACCCCGTACGCGTAATATAATAAATATATAGAAACAATTCATGAAATTCATCAAAGTTCTCCAACATAGTGGGATATCACACTAAGTCACTTCATTTCATTAAAATAATCAATATTATTTAGTTTTCAATTAAGCAGCGGAATACAAATCAATTCTCCAATATAATTCTCCTCAACACGAGGTCATACAACATAAGTCCAACAAATGAAGATACATAACAATAAACAAATAAAGTAGTCAAATAACAACGTAATCCCGTCATCCCATGTTACGTATCAGAGCGACTCCTAAGACTCGATCAAATAGAAACACACTCTAAGCACTACTCAGGTACCTGGTCACCTGTACTCCCAAGAGAGCACATACACAACAATAAAAAGGAGTGAGAACTACATTCAATAAATAAACGGTGAAATACACATGCTAAGGAGTAGTTACACACCACACATAAAATAAGCACAAATAACGCACATACACGTGCAACCTCAATCATTCGGCACTAATAGCCCACATTTAATTACAATAATGCAATGCGACTCACTGACTCGACACAATGCATGTGGTACCAACATAATCTCATACGGTTCACACTAGAACCCGATTCCCGTCGAAATCCGGATAAGTCGTATATACGTTCCTCTGAACTACAACTTATCTCCACAACGACTTCCACATTGAAGTCCGGATGAAACTAGGCACCCATCATGGATTCCCACCTAGACATCTCCACAAGACACATGATATGAAATGTATGTCAACACGACTATGCAATATAATACATCATACATAATCCACGATCAATCTTGATCCACGTGAGCCATCCGCTCACCGTAATCCTCTCGGGAATTACCATAATTAGATATAAAAATATTGGGAAAATAAATCCATTATCTATCCTATGTTATATCTCTGTTCATTAGCTTTCCAACGCTTTGAACGGGGATCAAAACGGACTTACGGATCCAAAGTTACGTCCAAAACAATTTTGACCGAAAACATGAACAGTCGTGACGGACAGAAAGACGTTGTTACGCTCTGGAACTAATATTCACCCAATTATTCTTGCGAATCACTTACTCAAAGCACCCAAAACATCACTAAAACATTCCTAAGGTTATACGGCAATAACGACACAACTTCTATGGTTTATTATGCTCATCTGGCAACATTTGCAACACATAAAACACTATTTCCTGAAATTGCTCTGAGTACTTCAGAGTTACCCACATTTGAATATTCCTATTCCTATAGGGACAACATATTACAATTTTTCCTTCAATTACACCCTACAACATTAAAATTACTCACTATCTAATATTTAACCCCTTCAGGGTCAGACTTATAACAATGTCAAGGTTCTGGTCACGAAGGTTCAATTTTCCATAAGTTTTTCCCACAAGGACATATTAATATTCAACAATACATATCATTTGGCCATTTGGTCATAACCTCATATTCTTACGGTTACCTCCCTATTTCCCACAATTAACCCAAATCTCTAAACCTTAGGGAAACCTTAAAGCATCATACTAATAATAATATAACACATTCATTTCTACATATTTGCCCAAATCCCTAAAAGTTCAGATTTCCAGATCTACTACTCACTAGTATTCTATGACAGCATCGAGGATTTCTCACACGAATTCCGTATTAATTCTGGTTTCGGATACACAAAACATCATACAAACAGTATTCAACAATAACAGAAAATTTGAGAACAAATCAAGTTACGAAAATTGGATTCAAGGATCCTCAAGAACACATAATTCCTATGAGAGAAAGAACCTCTCACTACCCTCTCATGTTAATTCACCCATATTGAAATCCATTCTCCCCCCTTACCTTAGAATTGAGCTTTTCCTTGATCAATAATGGAGAATTTGGTTCCTCTGCCCTAGCTCTCCTTGTTCGTCAGTTTCTCTTTTTCACGTACTAACTGGTTAACCCTCCATTAACTCTCTATTAACCCCTTAATTATATTTTAATTCAGTTAATTTAAATTATTACTAGTAATAATAATATCAATAATAATAATAATAATAATAATAATATCAATAATATTACTAATAATAATAATATTGATATTACTAATAATAATAATAATAGTCTCATTAATGTTATTATTAATAATAATTGGAATAATATTAATCACTATAATGCTCTCAATATCATAATTAACTTACTTCTTTATCTAGGTCCATAGTACCCCAACTAAGGTCACCTCTCTCCCTTACTCCTAACCTCATACCCTTAATTAAGGACACCACACAACTACACCTCACAGAAAATACCAAAGCGACTGAATAATTTAAATGAGGTGTTACAGAAACTCCTCGAGCAAACAATTCTATGCCAACTTTAGTCATCCCTACTGCTGGAGGGGGTGGTCACGCTGCTGGTGCTGGGAAATGCGGCAGGTTTTAATCATGCTAGTTTTGCCAATGGTGGTAATGGTAACGGAAATGGCTATGGTTATGGTCTCGACACTACAGGTGCCATACATGGTAGTCTATACCACACTTGGAATGAGGATAGGCAGGAAGATGTGTTTTCTCCAAGGATTGTAGTTCCTGAAATACCTTCTGAGGCTGACAGAAGGATTAAGATGATCGAAGAGAAGATGAGGTCGCTTGAATGCCAAAACTCTATGGGGCTGGATATGTCTAATCTAGGGTTGATTCCAAGCTTGAGGGTGCCTCCAAAGTTTAAGGTCCCAGATTTTGATAAGTACAAGGGTACCACTTGCCCTAAGGTTCATATGAGGTCTTATTATCGCAAGATGTCTGCGCATTCTGAGAATGAGAAACTACTTATGCACTTCTTCCAGGATAGTCTATCCGGACCATCGCTGGAATGGTATATGAGCTTAGAGCCCGCTAATGTTCGTAGCTGGAAAGACCTAGCTGAAGCTTTTGTAAGGCACTATCAGTACAACAGTGATCTTGCTCCAAATAGAGTCCAGTTGCAGAATCTCTCCCAGAAGAGCAGTGAATGCTTTAAAGAATATGCCCAGAGGTGGCGAGAGCTTGCTGCTAGGGTACAACCACCAATGGTAGAAAGGGAACTTGTGGATATGTTTGTTGCTACCTTACCAGGAGTGTATTATGAGAAACTCATCGGCAATATGTCTGGAAGCTTTTCTGATCTGATTATCACCGGGGAGAGGGTTGAAAATGGAATTAAGATAGGAAAGATCAACGCTGGTGAAGGGGCATCGGCAGGAGGAGGGAACAAGAAAGTGTTTGGAAACAAAAAGGCGAGAGGGAGATGCTAACGCTGTATCCAGTTCATGGGGAAGAAATAAAGGTCGGAATCGATAGAATCAGCAGATTGCCAGCATCAGTATTCCAGCAGTTCAGCAACCGCAACAACAGCTCAACAACAATAGCAACCTCAGCAGAATCAGTAGGGGAACAAAAGATACCAAGATAGAGGCCGGGCAGCAGGGAACAGACATTTTGATGCCCTTCCTATGCCTTACTCCCAGTTATTGCAAGCCTTGCTATAACTTCAATTGATTCAAAAAAGGACTATGGATCCTTTGACCGGACAACCTCCACCTGGGTACGATGCAAATGCCCACTGTGAATTTCATTCGGGTGCTCCAGGACATAATATAGACAATTGTAAAGCCTTCAAACATAAAGTGCAAGATATGATTGATAGTAAGGCGATCAATTTTTCTAATGATGTTCCTAATACGGTGCAGAATCTCATGCTGAATCACGGGCAGGCTGGGGTTAATGCAATTGTCGAGGACGAGGTGTTGAATCTAGTGATGCACGTTGATGAACTGAAAACACCCTTAAGCTTTGTGAAGGACAGATTGCTAAAGGGAGGTGTTTTCCCGGGCTGTGCTAAGGACTAAATTGAATGTTCTGTTGATCCTGAGAGAGGATGTGGGTTGTTGAGAAGCTGTATTCAGGAGATGATGAACGACGGAGTTTTACAATTTGACCGTTCTGTTGGGAGAGAATATGAGGATTTAGTGGCTGAAGAAAAGGATGAGATTGCGACAATCTCCATCCCATATAATATTGTTACTATCTATGCTCCAAAGCCGCCAACGATAACTATCACCAAAGCAGGTCCTATGCCGTTTGAGAGCACTAAGGCCATTCCTTGGAACTACGGAGCCAAAGTGTATTATAATGGGCAGAAGATAAACTTGAATGATCCCCCTGCAAGTTCAGTTGACAATCTCGTGGGTGCAGGAGGTATTACATGCAAAGGCCGAGTCTTTTCGTTGCCTGAGGTGATTGCTGATAAGGTGGACAAGGGGAAAAGATCGGTAGTGGATGAGACTTCTCAATCTGGGGAAAGAGAATCTTTGTTGAAATATGCGGAGGAATTCATGAGGCTGATCCGGAAAAGCGACTACAAGATAGTCGATCACTTGCAGCAAACTCCTTCCAAAATATCCATCCTGTCGTTGCTCCTTTGCTCTGAGGCGCATAGGAATGCATTGCTGAAGATACTAAACACTGCTTACGTGCCACAGGAAATTTCATTTAATCAACTTGAGGGTGTGGTGGCGCACGTAAACGCAGGAAATGGCTTAGGCTTTACGGACCTGGATTTGACACCCAGAGGCAGAAATCATAATTGTGTGCTGCACATATCTTTAGAATGTCGCGGGGCTGTCATGTCTCACGTGCTTGTGGATACGGGATCTTCTTTAAACGTGCTTCCGAAGAAAGCCCTGATGAAGTTAGATATGAAGGGGTTGATTTGCACGCCAAGCGATTTGGTGGTGCGTGCGTTTGACGGAACCCGAAGATCCGTGTTTGGGGAGGTAACTTTTCCTATTCAGGTTGGACCTGAAGTCTTTGATGTTGTGTTTTACATCATGGATATCCAGCCGGCCTACAGTTGCTTACTAGGTCGCCCTTGGATTCATTTAGCGGGGGCTGTTACATCAACGCTGCATCAGAAGCTGAAATACATGGTTGGCGGTAGCATTGTTGCAGTATGTGGGGAGGAGGATATCATGGTGAGCCATTTATCATCCTTTAAGTATGTTGAAGTGGATGGAGAGATCCATGAAACCCTTTGACAAGCCTTCGAAGCAGTCAAGATTAAAGACAAGTCTCCAGTTGTGAGTAAAGAGTCTGAGGTGGCTATGTCTTCCTTTAAAGAAGCTCAAGCTGTGGTGCAAGATGGTTCAGCCCAAGGCTGGGGGCAGGTGATTGATATACCGCAGAAGCAAGACAAATTCGGTCTGGGATACCGCCCATCGTCTTCACAAAGCACGCCGAAGTTCAAGGGGCCGATCACGTTTACTAGCGGGGGTGTCTTCTTTGAGCAGATCAGTGCCATTTCTGATGATGAAGCTGGAGACAGTGACTGCGACATAGATGCCTGGATCAAGCCATGTATTCCGAGACAGAGCCTACACAACTGGTCAATTGAGGAATTCATTCAAGTGACGATAGAACAGTAATGCTTTGTTTTTCCAATTATTGTACTATCTTATGTCCTACCCGGGGCATAGCGGTATTTTATTTCAGGGCCTTACTTGTTTATATCTGAACATTGTTTATCAATTAAAGGGCGTTTTCTCATTCAAATTTTGTGATCTCTGTTTTTCTTATTTTCACTTTTCACAATAAAATGGCAACGTGGTTTATATTTGTTTGCAAATTGTTTGAAACATTTAACCATTTCCATTGCAGGATTCCTATTGCAGATGACACCGATCTAGAACCTTCTATGACTCGCTTCGACTTTGATCAACCGATATATCAAACTGAAGAAGAGATTGATGAGGATGAAGACCTGCCTGAAGAATTAGCCAGAATTTTGAAACAAGAAGAGAAAATCATCCTGCCTCATCAGGAGGAGATTGAGGTCATTAATCTGGGTTCTGAAGAAGTGGTCAGAAATGTTCGGATAGGGGCTGCGCTACAGAGCGACGTCAAGCAAAGACTGATCGAGATGCTTCGAGAGTATAGTGACATCTTTTCTTGGTCGTATGAAGATATGCCTGGACTTGATACCAACATAGTGGCTCATCGCTTACCGTTGCGCGAAGAATGTCCGCCAGTCAAGCAGAAGCTTAGAAGAACAAGACCAGATATGGCAGTAAAAATTAAAGAAGAGGTCCAAAAGCAGTGGGACGCTAGATTTTTAGTTGTGACCACCTACCCTCCGTGGGTCGCCAACATAGTGCCTGTACCGAAGAAAGATGGTAAGGTGCGGATGTGTGTTTATTATCGGGATTTGAACAAGGCGAGCCCTAAGGATGACTTCCCGCTCCCTCACATTGACGTATTGGTCGACAATACTGCTCAATTTTTGGTGTTTTCCTTCATGAATGGTTTCTCGGGTTATAATCAGATAAAGATGGCACCGGAGGACATGGAAAAAACAACATTCATTATACCGTGGGGAACGTTTTGCTACAAAGTGATGCCTTTTGGATTGAAGAACGCCGGAGCAACATATCAGCGTGCTATGACAACACTCTTTCATGACATGATGCATAAAGATATTGAGGTTTATGTTGACGATATGATTGCTAAATCCCAAGCAAAGGAGGAACATCTAGTTAACTTGTTGAAGCTGTTTGAGAGGCTTAGAAAGTTCAGATTGAGGTTGAATCCAAATAAGTGTACTTTCGGAGTTCGGTCCAGAAAGTTATTGGGGTTCATTGTCAGCAAAAAAGGAATCGAGGTCGATTCTGCAAAGATAAAAGCCATACAAGACATGCCAGCGCCGAAAACAGAGAAAGAAGTCTGTGGTTTTCTGGGGAGATTGAACTACATTGCTCGGCTCATATCTCATATCATAGTCACGTGTGAGCCAATGTTTAAGTTGTTAAAGAAAGATCAGGCGGTTGTCTGGAATGAAAATTGTCAAAAAGCATTTGATAAAATAAAAGAGTATTTGCAGGAGCCTCCAATATTGATACCCCCAGTAGCTGGAAGGCCTTTAATCATGTACCTAACGGTTCTTGAGAACAGCATGGGTTGTGTTCTCGGTCAACACGACGAGACTGGAAGAAAGGAGCATGCAATTTATTATTTGAGTAAAAAGTTCACAGATTGTGAGTCCCGTTACTCAATGCTCGAAAAAACATGTTGCGCTCTTGCTTGGGCTGCCAAACGTTTGAGACAGTATATGCTCAATCACACAACCATGCTGATTTCGAAGATGGATCCGATTAAGTATGTCTTCAAGAAGCAGGAGCTTTCAGGTAGAATTGTCAGGTGGCAGATGGTACTGAAAGAATACGATATACAATATGTTTCTCAGAAAGCCATCAAAGGAAGTGTTCTGTCAGAATACCTTGCTGAGCAGCCTATCGAAGATTACCAACCGACGAAGTTTGAATTTCCTGACGAGGATATCATGTTCCTCAAAGCGAAAGATTGTGAAGAACCATTATACGGTGAAGGTCCAGAGAAGGATTCAAAGTGGCAAATGATATTCGATGGTGCTGTCAACTCCTATGGTAGTGGAATTGGGGCAATTATTACTACTCCTCATGGTACTCACATCACGTTCACTGCCAGATTGACATTTCCAGTCACCAACAATAAAGCTGAGTATGAAGCATGTATCATGGGTCTGAAAGAAGCTATTGATTTGAGAATCAAGAACTTGGATGTATATGGTGATTCAGCACTAGTGGTTAATTAAATCATGGGAGAATGGGAAATGCGTCAACCGAATCTAATTCCTTATAGAGATTATGCAAGGAGGTTGCTACCTTTCTTCGACAGGGTAGAGTTTCACCATGTGCCGCGAGCATAATATCAAATGACTAATGCTCTAGCAACACTATCTTCGATGTACAAAGTGAATTTCTGGAATGAGGCTCCCAGAATAGTCATTTCTCGCTTGGATAGACCCGCTTTCATATTCGCCATTGAAGAGGCTGCTGATGGTAAGCCATGGTTTTACGATATACAGAACTTCCTCAAAAAGCAAGAGTATCCACCAGGGGCTTCGACTCAAGATAAGAAGACGCTGAGGAGGTTGTCTGGAAACTTTTATCTAAACCCAGATGGTATGCTATACAGAAGGAACCATGATTTGGTGTTGTTGAGATGTGTGGACGAAAAAGAAGCAACGCTGCTTATGGAAGAGGTCCACGAGGGTACTTTTGGTACGCATGCCGGCGGACATGCCATGTCTCGGAAACTCTTGCAAGCTGGGTATTATTGGCTAACTGTGGAGTCAGATTGTTTCAAATTTGTGAAGAAATGCCATAAATGCCAGATTTATGCAGATAAGATACATGTACCTCCGTGCCCATTGAATGTTATGGCGTCCCCGTGGCCTTTCTCCATGTGGGGCATTGATATGATTGGTAAGATCGAGCCCACCGCATCCAACGGTCACCGTTTCATCTTGGTAGCTATCGACTATTTCACCAAGTGGGTTGAAGCAGCCTCGTACGCCAATGTGACCAAACAAGTGGTAGCAAGATTCATAAAGAAGGACATCATTTGCAGATATGGAATTCCCGAGCGAATCATTACTGACAATGGTTCGAATCTTAACAACAAAATGATGAAGGAGTTATGCCAGAACTTCAAGATTGAACATCATAACTCATCGCCCTATCGGCCGAAGATGAATGACGCTGTCGAAGCGGCCAATAAGAATATCAAAAAAATAGTGCAAAAGATGGTTGTCACTTACAAAGATTGGCATGAGATGTTTCCTTTTGCTCTTCACGGTTATCGTACGATGGTGGGCACATCAACTGGGGCAACTCCTTTCTCGCTAGTGTATGGTATGGAAGTTGTCTTACCGCTAGAAGTCGAGATTCCTTCTTTAAGAGTTCTGGTCGACGTGAAACTTGATGAGGCAGAATGGATAAAGAATCGTTTGAATCAGCTTAGCCTGATGGACGAAAGGAGGTTAGCATCCATCGCATATGGTCGTTTGTACCAGAGCCGGATAAAGAAAGCTTATGATAAGAAGGTGTGCCCTCAAAACTTTCAGACGGGCGATCTTGTGCTGAAAAAGATTCTCCCACCACAGTCAGATCATAGGGGCAAATGGAATCCCAATTATGAAGGTCAGTATGGTGTACGAAAGGTTTTCTCTGGAGGAGCCTTGTTGTTAGCCACCATGGATGGTAAAGACTTCACATCCCCTGTGAACGCAGACGCAGTTAAAAAATACTTTGCTTAAAAGAGACCCGCTGGACACAAAAAGAAAAGTTCAGGCAAAAATGGGGAATCCCGGCGAACCATAAAAAAGGAAAATAGGTTCAGGCAAAAATTAGGAATAAAAATGAAAAGATGTAAACTCGCAAAGTCGAAAACCTAAAAAGGCGACTTTGGCAAAAAAGGGTATCCCGGTGAATCGAAAACTCGAAAAGGGCAGTTCAGGCAAAAGTTAGGGATTGAAAAAGCAAATGACTATGGTCTGCGTGTGAGCTTCGTTGCTTAGTGGATTGGGAGAACCTGAGGTCCGTGTTTATCCGAATTAATCTCTTCTGAAGACGAAGCGTCGGGAAAGCGTCGAAGTCAGGCGAGTCATAGAGGGATCAGCTCATGGTGTTTGTTTGTGCCACGTTGCCGACATTTTTGTACACTTCTGTATATTTCTGTGCATATCTGTATTTTGTTTTGCGCAGCTTCCTCTTTTCAGGAGTTGCATCTGTTGTAAAACTTTGCCTATTTACAGGGCCTTCGTCAATAAACACATACTATTCAGTACTTGATCTGTGTGCTTTGTTTTAACTCTTAGTATTTTGTTTGTGAAAACGCCCAATGTTTTGATGAACTTGTGCTAACATAAACTTGCAGGCTTGGCCAATAATTGTTAAAACTTTGAATTAATTGAACAACGTCACGAATGATGACTAAGATGATTCCGTTACATATGATATCTTGTTTGTTTGTTCGGTATTGCAGGGTCGTTACCCTTGGGGCAAAGAGGTATGGATGAGGTTTGTTCTATATCCATCAAGATTTTTACCTCCCTAAGCAGTGAAGTTTGTATCTCTATTCCCAGTAGAGTTGTATGCAGTTGGAGTGAGCAGGTAGCGTGTACGCTTTCGGCAGTTGTTGCAGTTAATCCCCGCAAGGTGCATGCTTTTAGGCACTCCCCAGCGAGTCATGATTGGATTTTCTCCCCACAGAGTAGTTTACATCCTAGTTAGATTCGTTCCCTGAAATAGCAATCCCCAATGATTTGAAAGGACTGGTTTCCCCAACAGTGTTGTTCTCTCTTCCCCAGCAGGATAGAAGAATGTTGTCACGTCAGTAGTTCCCTCGCAGGAAGCCAGCAAGGGCATGTTTCTCTGCATAAGCCCGCTTCTTGGCTTAAGTCCAGTTGTTATTGGCATGAGCAAGTTTGCGCTCTATCCCCTGGCAGAATTATTAATTCCCCTGACAGGATTGTTTTCTTTATCCCAGCAGGATGGTTTCTGTATCTCTAGCATTTGTTTTGCTGGTTCAATTCCGATGCATCTGCATGCGTGCATGGAATCTACCCAAACGCGTAGCATTTCCATTTCGTATGAAGCATTACGCCATTTTCAAACATAAGCATATGAAACATAAGCCAGGTTGTTATCTCTTTGTTTCAGGTGTATCTCGCAGGTAATGGGTCTTTGCCCGCGTGGTGGCTAAAACCCCAACTTATGATTATTTCCCCAGTGAAGTTCCTCCGTGATTATTATTAGTGGATGATCTTAAATTCATATGGATTTTGATGCCCGCTTTTTTTTAGCGAAGGTCTGGCGGCGATGTCAGAAGTTTCCCAGAGATATGGTTATCTAACGGCGATGTGGGATGCTTATCAAATTTATGTTTTCCTGGCGGCAATGTCAGAAGTTTATTAGCACCGTGGTTATCTGACGGCGATGTTGGATGCTTATCAGTTTGTCTGGCGGCGATGTCAGATGTTTATTATCACCGTGGTTGGCTGGCGGCGATGTCAGAGTTCTTTATCCCCACAGGTACTTGACGACAATGTCAGGTGTTTCTCAGAACTATGGTTAGCTGGCGGCGAGGTCAGGCTTCTTATCAGGTGTAAAGTTAGCTGGCGGCGATGTCAGGTGTTTATTATTTATGGTGGATGACGGCGACGTCAGAATTCTCTTATCAGGTTTGTGTTTTTCTGGCGGCGATGTCAGATATCTTTGGTGTTCCAGCGGCGATGTTGGAGGTTTATTTCTTACGACGATGTCAGGTGATTCTTTGGGTTTCCCAGCGGCGATGTTGGAGGTGTATTTTTGACGGTGATGTCAGGTGCTCTATTAGTTTACCAGCGGCAATGTTGGATGTTTGTTTCTGGCGGCGATGTCAGGCGTTCTTTGTTCTACCAGCGGCGATGTTGGATGTTTGTTTCTGGCGGCGATGTCAGATGTTTTGGTTATTGACGACGATGTCAATGGTTTAATCAACTTTGTGATGGTCCGACGGCGATGTCTGACGCTTTATTTTGACTGACGGTGATGTCAGGTGTGATTTACCGGTTGGATTTCTTTGAATGACTGGCGGCAATGTCAGATAATTGTATCTTGGGATTCTATACCTGTTTTATCTAACAGATGTCTAACGGTGATGTTAGCTATTCTACTGGCTTGAAGTAGAAATTTGACGGCGATGTCAAATGTTATTATAGACTTAATGTCTATGACTGGCAGCGAGGTCAGGTGTCTGACGGCGATGTCAGAGGAATTTAAGGCAGATATGTGACGGCAAGGTCATGTGCTCTTCACACTGTGTGTCATTATTATTTTCTCAGATTGGTTTTCCCCAAGCAGAGTTACTCGTTAAGTTTCTCTTTTCCCCGGTGGAATGTGTTTGTAATCAGAGCAGTTACCCCAAGAGGGTTGCAGTTTTATTTCTGCGGTTGGAAAATTTCTGGGTTCTTTGGTATTCAACCGTCTTTTACCTTTATTGCGTGAAAGTCGTTCGCTTTTCACTCGTTCAGGTCCGAGTCGTTTGAATAGGGGCAGCTGTTGCACCCCAAAATTTTCCTAACCTTTTCTTAACTGGTTTATGTTTCATTTCATTTCTTTCTAGCATTTGCATTGCATAGCATTTTTCATTGAACAGGGGATCAAGAGTTTGTGCATATCAAGAGGAGTCTATTCAGAGGGTTGAGCCTAAGCAAGGGGTTTTACTCAAGTTTGGATGGTCATCAAGTCATCTAGAAGTGGGCATTAGTCTTATGAAAGAAAGGATGGATGTATGTGGGTCAGCTCCTAACTTTGAGGCCAGTTCAAGATCATCAGAGGATTGTGAATTCATGGTTATGGATACAAGATGTTGAGAGAGCTCATTGGGTGCCTTGAGGGTTATTGTGGAGCTCATCCAAGTGTTTGTGCTAAGTGTGAAAGGTTACAGTTGAAGGTGTTGCACCTAGGGTTTCCATCTGGCTAATCCTCAATAAATTGTGAAATTGAAGGAGATTAAAACTCAATTCAAGGTTTCTATTGTCATGGGATGTTGTTTTAAGATGTATGAGATGTCATTTCAAGTTCAATTCATCAAGGATCAAGTGTGTGAGAAGTTACTAAATTAGGGTTCTCAAGGTAAAATCCCCTATTTAGTGCCTAACTTCAAGACCACCTATCTAAATATAAAAGTCTCATCTAAACTTTTGACCAACATGGAACTTGTAGAGCATGTTCTTAGCTTTCTTTTGAGTACTAGAAGTCCTTGATTGGATTTATAGAACTCAAGTTATGATCCAGACAAGTTACAGGTCATCAGATGAATGTGATTTTGGTCAACAAAAGTCAACCAACTTCCAAGCCATTTTTTACCTAGAAGGATGTTTCTCCTCCATTTTTGGCCAATATTAAAATTGTAGGTATTGGTCTTAGATTTCCAAAAAGTACTAGAAGTCTTTCATCTGATTTGTAGAACTCAAGTTATGAGGGTTACAAGTCAGGGGTATTTTGGGAAAGTGAGATTATAGGTCATAAAATTATAGGTCCATTTCACCAACTTGCACACTTCAAATGAAGATCTCTCCAATACCAAACTTGCTCAAGATGGTGTTATTTGTTTAGCCAAGCATTGAGAAGTCATGGTTTAAGCTTGGAATGAGAAATTGATGTGTGAATTTTCATGAAAGGAAGCTTAAAAGGGCAAAATTGGAATTAATTCATTATTGACCATTTTTGTGCAAATGAATGCATTTTTTAAGTGCAAATCATGTTTTGAATACATTGGCATTAATAGAATTTGAATTTGAGGTGCTTAAGTGAGCCATTTTCAAGGTTTCTTCATTATGAAGTTACACAACAAACATGAGCCATTGAGATCAATTAAGGCTCTAATTCTAGCCATTCACATCCCATGTGGTACCAGCAAGCATTTTCAAGCATTTTGGAGCCAATTTGATGGGATTTTCGTGTACATGAAAAAGCTTCAAAACTCAATTCCTTGGATTTTCATTTGGGCTATTAGAGGCTGAGATTGGGCTCAATTATGATCAAGATCCATCATATATAGGATTTTCAACCTTCATAAATCATCAGAAGTGAGAATTGGAGCCAGATTGATTAGAAACAACTTTCAAAAAGTGGTGGAAATTCAAATTTCGAATTTGGAGATAGGGGACATTTCAAGCCAAATTATGAATTGCAAAAGCTCTATTGAAGATCATTGAACGATTCTAGACAATTTTCTTCAAGCTTAAGCTCCATTTGAAGGCTCAGTGGAAGTTCTCCACTAGGTAATTACATTTCAACATTACACTCTGATTAAGCATTGATTCACTGCCATTTTTGCATATTTGAGACGTAGAAACAATGTAGATCATTAATAAGTAAAACGAACTGGCATTGGTGTTGATTTTTGGATGATGCTCAAAAATGTTTGGATCTGTTTTGGCTTGTTCATGCGTGTTCTTGCTTGTTTGATGCTTGATCTGTAATCTACATAACTTCTAGATGATTTTTAAACAAAATTGGAGAGGTTTTGATGAACTTTGGATTTTGGTGCATAATCTTGTTGGCTTCGGGTTACTTTTATTACGCATGATTTGTGAATTTAGATCGTGGATTTGAGATCCTCGTGATCTCTAGATGAATTTTGACATAAAATTCATGCAAAATGGTTGAGTTTTGATGCGTGTTGTTGTTGTTGTGCTGTTCACGGTTGAGGACCGGTCGGAGAAGATGATGAATAGTACTTCCGGCCAGTGACTGGTTTTCCCCTTGTTTTTATGAAGAAGATGATTACGTGGCCTCGTATGGTTCGCATGATCTAATTACTTTTGAGTCCAACGATGGAGATTAAGAAACACGGTGGGTGTGAGTTGACTGAATCCACATGATGTCATTTAAATTTTCATTTATTTGCTGGCACGCTGTCCACCACTTGATTGCTTACCAATGGATCAAACGTTTCTGATTGAGTGTCTATGATACACTTTATTTGACTCATCACATGCAACTGCCAGGTTTTTATTTTCTTTTGAGATTTATTGTTGGACCTTGAGCGCGCTTGCTAAGCGCACCCCCTGTTGGGCCCAATCCTCTTTCTGAACTTGTTTCGATTGCTATTTGCCACAACTATTTTCTTATTTTCTTTTTATTTCTTTTGTTTTCTATTTTATTTTCTGTTTAGAATTTAAATCATTAAAAAAACTCCAATACTTTAAAAATTCACCAAAAATATTTTTTATCAACTTTGAGATGTCTACTTTTTTTTTGGATATTTTTATTTTATTTTTCAGTTTTATTTTCAATTAAAAAATGAATTAAATATTGGAGTGGTTTTAGATGGTTTAAATTGTAACCTTGTTTACTCTTGCATTTATTTCTCTCATTCTTTTTTGATCCAATGATTGAAAATTGATCCTCATCTCAATGATGAGTTGATCAATTTTTGAGGACCATTTTTCCCCTGGTTGTTGACTTTTGGGTTGACCTTTTTGTGGCTTTTCTTTTGCCTTTGTTTCACCCATTTCAAAGTGGTACATCTATATGAATCCTTTCTTTTGATGGTGCTTTGAGGGAATATTTGTCTTGATCTTTTGGCCTCAGGTTGCCAACTTGTTTAGCTTTTTTGTGTATTTTATCTGGTATTTTTTTATCCTTTTTCCTATTTTTGAAGTGACTTACAAGTTAGTTATTCCATAGGACAGCTCACACAAGTGCATGACCTAGTTTGGATTGGAAATGACCTTTGTGGATCTAATAAGCTCTCAACTCTTCTTGTTTCACATTCTAGACATGTTGAGCTTGTTGTATGTTCATTTTGAGGTCAAAATTATGTTCATTGCTTGTTGATTGATGCTTTTCTTTTTGTGTTTTCAACTTGAACTCCTATGTGATACATGCTTGTTTCCTTTGTGTTCTTGCTTGCATTTCTTCTTGTTTTGTTTTGATATTGATTGTGAGCTTTCTTCTGTTCATCTCCCTTCTGTCCAATGACCTTGGAGTGTCATTTAAGGTGGCTTGGTCCCTCCTTTGGAGGTATTTGAAGCATACCTAGAATGATGAATCCTTGAGGACACTTTTGGTGTTTCTTTGCTTTTGATAAGTGATGCTTATGGTTGAGTACCTATTATGGGGTCCTTGCTGCCCTCATTTGGTCTCCCATCCTCACTTGGCTTTAGGTTTTGTCTTACCTTTCATTTTGGTTTGATTTTATTGGTGTGGTTGATGTTGTTTGACTTAGATCATTTCATCCCACTTTTTGATGCATCTTTGTGTGGTTTGCTTTTGTTGGATTGATTTCTTCTTGTGTACTTCTCTTTCTTCTCTTTTCTTGCATTTCCATATGCATGCTTGGTTGAGATGAGCTTGTGGAGGCTACTGCCCCCACACTATTTTCCTCCCACTTTCATTCTATTTGTGCATCTTATGTTTGCATTTTCATTTGCACATGCATTCTTCTTCTTCTTCTTCTTCTTTAGCTTTTCTTTGCCATGCTCCCCATAAGTTATCTAACCTCTTGAGGTTATGATAGACATTATATGCCTAACCATGCATGATAACATTAGTTAGTTCCCTTTTGAATCCCAACTCTAAGTCCACTTTGCATGACAACTTTTAGGATTGACTAGTCTCTCATTAGTGTTCCTTCTTCTCTTCTCATCTTCAAACATTCATAAAACACTTAATAAAGAATGACAAGTGTAGCACGCTATGAGCCTTAAGCTACTTGAGAAATGGTAATTGAGGGGCCTCCTCTCAAGGACCTAGAGTGTTTAGTGTACACCCTTTGGGTGATATACGACGCATTCGCTCTTAGGTCATAGTCTCTAGTGCGACATGAGTTGCGAATCAAATTCAAAACACTTCTTCTCTAAAAAACACAAAAACATTTCAAACCTTTTTCACCCTTTGGGGTTCTTAATCAGGAAATCATTTTCATAAACAAGAGTGTTGTTAACTCTTAGTTTTACCGCAAACGGTAACGCCTAAGTCTCCAATGGTCGAGCTGCATACATCAACTGCTAGAACTATTTGTTAACCCTACTCGGGCCTAAAAAACTTTTTAACCAAACCTGTGCTCCTTTTAGCCTGAACTACGTTTGCTCTGATCTTTCGTACCAGACGAAAGCACGTAGGCACGAGACGCGATGTCTCTGCGAGAAACCTTCCCCCCTTCTTTACCCGTAGTTAGTCGAACTACGTTGACTCTGACTTTCCCATTGCACGAGGGAGTACGTAGGTACAGAGCGTCGATGCTCTGCCAAGTCAGTTCTCTTGTTACACAATTAAATCATATGAGAAAAATGACGCAACCAAAATAAATAATCGAGAATTACACAATTAAACCAAACTAAACAACACGCAAAATTATTAACTAAATTAAATATGAATATTTAATAAAAATTAATTAATAATTTAATTAATTATATATTGAATAAATATATTTAAGGTAATTGTCATACTCTAAATTTGTCTTACCTCTTTTCAAATATTTTCTCATTTTTTTATTTTTGCATTGCCCGCATAATTTCTTGTTATTTAGACACGTATCCGCTCGCCATTAGAGGATTTTCCAATTTTTATCATTTCTGGCCAATGAGAATGCGACACGTGGACTAAAGTTGTTTTTGTGTTTTCTTAATTATTTAGAAAATATTTTAAATAGGATTTTAATATTGTTTTTTAAAATGGATAGAAATAGTTTTTAATAGATATAGAATTTTAGAATCTAGGTTTTATTGAATTTTTAAATTGGTTTATTTTTTAGTAGTTTTTAAATTTAGTTTTTTATTAATATAATTCTAGAATTTTATTTGATTTTTAATTAGATTATTCAATAGACTTTTATTAGTTTCATTTAAAAATAGAAATTAGAATAGAGTTTTTTTCGGAATATAGGGTTTTATTATTTTATCTTAAATAGAAAATAGAAATTAGGTTTTTTGAATAGGTTTTATTTTTATTATCAGTTTTTTAGCATAGAATTTTTTTTTATTAAATAGTTTTTTTTTAGTATTTGTAGTTTAGAAATAGGTTTATTAGTTAAAATTAATCATTTTCAACATTATTAGGATTAATCATTATTAGCTTTATTTGTTAGTTAATTAGAGTGTTTTTAAATTTTATTTAAGTCAATTAATCAGTTAATCAGGATTAGTAAGTCTTCAACTGCGCCACGTGTCGAACAGTGGGTATATAACCCACTGTTCATTTTCTTCTTTCGCAGAAACCTAGGTCAGTCACCATCCTTGCCTCCATTCATCATCATCATCAGTATTTCTAAAACCCATAAATTTTTTCCTTCAATCATAATCCTTCAAACCTCCTTCAACTCATCATCAACAAATTTAGACAATCTGATTTAACCTTCAACCCATTCTTCTTTCATCATCGACCCATCAAACCCTCCCACTATCTTCATCATCATCAGTTTTTCATCATTTCAAACTCACCAAACCTTCAATCGACACAACCCGTTAAACCGCAAGTCTCTACAAACCCATTAATATCTTCATTAACCTCAAGCCAAACCCTCCGTTTTTTCAACCTCCACTCGTCGGAAAACCCATCTCCAAAACTTCCACCACAAAGCTCCAAACGTCCCCAATCGGAACCCAACCTTCATTTTCTCACCAATCACCTTCAAACTGTTCCGAAACCCATTTTTAGAAACCCATTTCCACCACCATTTTCGGATAAAACTCACACCATCAAACACCGCTCGAACCATCCACTCATCTTCAAACCCAGACGAAACCCTCAGCCATCTTTAAAACGACTCTCCTTCCATACAATGACCTTCACAAGCCTCTCCCTCAACCCATTTCAGAAACAACCAAACAAACATCATCTTCACGATTCAACCTCCATTAACAACCCATCCACTCCAAACTCCTCTTTCAGAAATTTTTAGAAAGTAGAGATAAGAAGAAGGAGAATGAAAACGAAATGGAGAGAGGGCCATGATTTGTTTTCGATTGAAATTTTGGAAGGATGTTGGTATTAAAGATGAAGAACCGTGTGGTTCTGATGTGGTTTATGTTCTCTTTATTTTTGTTATTTTCATTTTCTATGCTTGGGCCAAACCTGCGAAGCCCAACCTCATGAACCATATTCCCCCTGTTTCTTTGTTTTGTTTAAGGAAAAATGTAATATATTGTATTTTATAAACTAATTTTAGATTTGTTATTATTTTTTAGTAAATTAGTTAAGATTGTTAATATTTATAATATATTTTTCTAATTTTAATTTTTTAGATTTTAACCTTTTTTTAAAATTAGTTCTAAAAAGTTGTAAATTTCTTTTCTAATTTTTTTTTTTTAAGAAATTGTAAATATGCTTTATAAACTAATTAGAGTTTTACAATACTTTTTTTTAGATTAGTTTTTTAGGATTTTGAACATATTTTCCTAAAAGTTAGATTTTTGGCCTTTTTATTTGTCGTTGAGTTTATTTTCCTATTTTTCCGTTTTGGGTCGATGACGAGACCCCCGTAAACCATCATCGATCAAATTATTGATAGATGGAGGTTTACCCGAGACCACCTTCTTTCTTCCTTCATTTCTACTCCATTTTCAATTTTATCATTTTTCAGCGATCTATGAAGTCTTTTATTCGTAAGCGTCGTGTACCGAAGTCGATAACCTTCTCGATTTCAAATCTATGGAAAATGACCATTGGGTCATTTTCTTTACTTTGGGATCATGATAGGCTACCTTTGATTAATCTACATAATGTTTGCGCTTAAGATGAGATCCACCTTCTTTTTGTCTGTGCGACACGATTAAACTAGAGAATGGTTCTCAATACCATTTCTCTATCTTGTTCATAGCACGGATATCAACTCACGCGACCTCCTATAAACCGACTTTCATTATAAGTCCATCTATGATGGTTTAGCGTTACATTTGTCCCGATTTAATTTCTAACTACACTAACTACTAACTTTAATTTTCGTCAAATATTATTGTGGATATTATTATTATATTATCTTGCTATACTATTCATATTGTCATATACTATTCATTCTCATTCACCCATATTTGAAAACACATAATAAAATATCGAAACACTAAAAGCCAAATTGGTGGACTATTGGATCATTGGTCATTTATAGGAACCCTAATATCGAGTTTGTGCCTGACTTTGCTCAAGGTGTAGTTTAGGACACAATGCACACACACGACTTTCTCTTGGGCTACCTGACAATGAGACCTCTTTATTTCATGCAATTCCGTGTAACTTACATGTACCCCTCTCCCATTCCGATGTATGTTTCGCAGTTCTTTGATTATTCGTTTATCTCCTAGGAGCACCCATAGGGACTAGCGTAGATCAAACTATTTTCAAACTAATTCTCGATTCGTCATCGAGCCATTTTTTAAACACCCTGTAAGTCGAGTGCTCATACGCATTCGCCATCAACCTATTGCACACCCTTCACCATGGTTTCGATATTAGGGGCACCCTCAGGGACTAGTATCTTTTCTCACAACTCGATCCTTGATGCGTAAGTCAAGTTGGTTCTGTTTCTCAAACCATTTCCATTCCCACACGTTTTGCACGCGATAATAAGTCAAACCCTTGATCCAACGTCAAGCCGATTTTCATAACAAACTATCAATAAATTAACGACTATTTAATTCTTTTGAAGGTGTAAAGATTAGGTTCAAGTCTTTGATCTTGATTTCAGTTGTTTGGATGCGAGTTATCTTATTCGTGTGTGAGCAATTGACGCATTTTAATAACATTAACAACTCGACAACGTTCAACCATCATCCAACCTCTCACCCGTTTAGATACCACTCAAATAACCTTCTTTCGCGATGAAAAAGGGAAAGTTCCAAGTCTTTGGTTTGCTCTCCCGACTACTTGGGTCTGACAAGTCTTTCTTAAGCTTTAAGTAGTCTTCGTCCGATCAACCTCACCCTTTCAAACACAACCTTTTTCGTGATGAAAAAGAGAGAGCTCTAAGTCTTTGGTTCACTCTCCCGATTGTTTGAGTCCGAGAAGTCTTTCTTAAGCTTTAAGTAATCGTCATCAGTTTAAACTCGCCCTTTCAAGTACAACCTTATCTTCAAGATTAAAAAGAGAGAGCTCCAAGTCTTTGGTTCACTCTCCCGATTACTTGGGTCGGAGAAGTCTTTCTTAAGCTTCGAGTAATCGCCATCCCTACCTTCTATCCGTCCTACCTTTTCAATCTCGTTTCGTTTCGTGGTTGTTACCACTAACTACGATCGCTCTGATTCTTCATTCACTCTTGAATGTAAGATACGTAGGCACAAGATTGCGATGATCTTGGCGAGCACAATCCCCTTCATCTTCCGTTTCCCCATCCTTTCCCGTAGTCGAACTACGACTGCTCTGATTCTTCATTCTCGTCTGAATGTAAGATACGTAGGCATAAGATTGCGATGATCTTGGCGAGCTATTGTCTATCCATCCTCCTGTATCCGGTTTCTATTCGTGGTCGTTACCACGAACTACGGACGCTCTGATTCTTCATTCACTCTTTAATGTAAGATACATAAGCACAAGATTGCAATGATCTTAGCGAGCACACTTCTATCTTCATCCACATTTCCCTCCATCTTCTATTTTCCCCATTATTTCCCGTAGTCGAACTACGACACTCTGATTTCTCATTCTCGTCTGAATGAGCATACGTAGGCACAAGGGCCCCAATCCTTGGCGAGCACCCTATCCTCTAACCATCCTCTTTCCCCTTAGCGTCTTTATCCCTTTATAGTACCGTTTAGTATTTAGTATTGAGAAGAGAAGAATAAAGCTTAGCTAACTTTCATCATAATTTGAACTAAGAGGTTTCCGTTGAGTACAACGGACGTGAGGGGTGCTAATACCTTCCCCTTGCGACGGTCGTGTTCCTTTCGTTTTAAGAGTTTTTCTCGATATTTTCCTCTACCGTTGACGCGGGAAAAATAAAGTTCGGTGGCTACTTTGTCGAACTGCATTTCCGCGCCTTTCGCGCGAGGGTCGTTTTTTCGAATGAATTTTCGAGGTGCGACAATAATTAATTATAAACACATTCTTATATATTTTTTATGAATTAAACAAAAATAAAAAGAACTAATAAAAAAAGAAAACAGATTAATAAGCAAAAATATATAAAAAAAATCATGGGCTGTTAAAAAAAAAAGGGGGTGCAATCTGAAAAACACAAGGCCCATGAGAGTTGTCCTAGGCATCGGATCCAGTGCCGTTTCGGTCAACAAGTGTTGACCTTGGGAAAGAATCAGGAGCATAAGATCCATCAGAGTCAAATCAAAGACTCGATCAAGGGGTGTAGACACGAGGGTACACGGTAAGGCTTCAACACGCAGATACACAAGATGGAGCTTGAAGATTCAGCACATGACGGTGACACATGTCACCGTCTTGAACAGCTGCCCATCCTATAGTTAGACACGCAGGCTAGGAAAAAAAGTTTTCTCTCTTTTTTTATTTCTTTTTTTTAACATCTAAAAAAAACGTTGAAACCACTCAAACCGTCTTAGAGCACCTCCAATGGTGCAACCCATTTTTAGGTTCTTTGTGGGACCCACTCTTCTAAAATAACTTATTCAATTTTCACTTCAATGGTGCAACTTCAAAGAACCCATATTGGGTCCCACTACTTTACTTAAATATATTATTTATATTAAATTTATTTTATTTAAAATTATAATTTAAATATTTAAATTTTAATTACTATAAATATAAACTAAACATAAAATTAAAATTAAACATAAAATTGAAAATAATAATTTATGAATAAAATGATGAAATTGTGAGAGAGAAATTTAAAATTAAAGAGTAAATAAAAGTGAGAGAAAATAGGATTGTTATAAATTTTTGCAACAAACTTATATTTATAATAAATAAAAAAAGTTAAAAAAAAAATAAAACCAACAAGTTAAATAATTATTTTAATAATAAAAAAAATGAAGAACCGTTGCTTATGCAAGGAACGTTCACCAGCTGGAACAACTTTTTGTTGACAATTTCAATGCCAAGTTGGCAAACCAATTTGAAGAACCACCGTTGGAGATGGTCTTATGAGTTTCCTTCTGGATACCATCACCCTTCCCCGGAGAGGGTCATCGGCCAATGGCAGCGTCAGCGTCCCCTCCTACGACCAAACACCACCATTCTCAAAACTTAAAGCAACACCCCCCTACTTTTGTCTCTTAAACCGAATCTAACATCCATTTTCTTAAATCCCTCACCAAAAGAAAGCAAAATGGCTCCCCCCAAAGTAAAACCTAAACTAAAGAACAAATCAAAAAGTACAGATTCACAAAGTTTTCTAAAGCAGAAGATAGGGAACTCAACTAAAAAGCGAAATCAACACTAGAAAGATTTGAAGCATGAAGGAGACTAACCCTTGAAGATTACAAGTTCAGGTAATGGTCATTCCACACCTTTCTTGTTGTTTCTTTAAGAACTACATCTTAGTTTGTTGAGAGTTAAACTAGGTTCAAGTCTCATATGTGGCCGTTTAGAGTTTGAGTATGAATATTTTTCTTAGGGTTTTCTCTGAAACCCACCTATATTTATATCCATAAAATTAGGGTTAGCAGACCACTTTGTAGGATTTCAGAAATTCCCTGCGTTGCTTGCTTAGGTCTGGCCTGCTATAAATTTGACTTGTTCAAATTTAGTGTTAGGATTGATGTATCGTGAGTTCCTGGTGCTGCTCTTATTTTTTTCCATATTTGTTAATCTGAGCATGTGGTCCTCATTTCTCTTGTCTTGCTATTTTTATTCTGATAGGTTTTAAAGGATATGTGTATGTTTATGATTTTCACATAAAAATGAACGTGCTATGCAGAGTGGATTGAATGATGAAATTATTTTTTGTTTATGTTCTGCACTTGGTTTGAATTTGATTACAAATGAGTGTGTGCAAATTTGTTAGATTTGAATCTTGAAAAACGAATTGAATGATGATGATATGTATGTGAATGAGTTGCGATGAGTGTTTAAAGGTATTGAATTAGAAGTGAGACTCGAATTGAAATTGGATGAGGTTTAAGTGAGTTTTATTTTCTTTTCAATAAATCTTGAGATGACTTGAATTTTGGTGTATGGCTTGATTTGGAATATTATGTGATGAATCTTAATTTAGTTTGGCATTTTCCTTGGTGAACGAAACTATTGGAATCGACATGACATGTATGCTTGAATGCTTGTGACTATATGAATGAAATAAGTTGGACAATATTGAGACTTGGTTATGAACTTTTGGACTTTGAACTCATATGGCCACTTGATTGAATTGAAATTGTATGGGATGGTGATGAATTGAAATTTGCTTAGGAAAAACGAATTGAATTAGATGGAGTGAATTTGAGTGAAATGAAAATTATTGAATTGAACATTTGAACTTTGATTAGAAATGAAATGAAATTGGGCTTGAATTTTGGTTAGAGTTGAAACTTGAAACTTGATTGAAATTGAAACTTGAACCATGATTGGAATTGAAATTGCAATTGAACTTGAACATGACATTTGAATTGGATTAAAATTGAACTGGAACATGAAACTTGAGTGGGTTTTGAACTCGAAACTTGAATTGGATTTAATGCTCACATTTTTCTTTTGTAACTTATTTTTCCATTTTGATTAACATTGATGCATTCTTGTTTTGGTAGGTGGGAACAGGATCCATGATAGGCACGGTTGAGATTGTATGAGGCTAAATCTTGGAATTCTCTAACAAAGGAGCAAGAGGCTAAAGTTGGATGCACCTTTCATGGATTGATGTAGGGAAAAACATGTATAGAACTTTGTAGCTTCAAATCTTTATAACCTTGTGATGAATTTGTAATCATTGAAGTGAGTTCATTTGACTTTGCACCATAGATATGTGTTTGGGCTTCGAATTCTTTTTGAAATGAAATGAACATTGGACTTGAAATCTATACTTGACTTGTATTTGGAATTTGAACTTTTAAAATGGAAATGAATTAGACACTTGAAGTAAATTTGAATTTGTATGAAATTGACAACTTGTATGAAATTGAAAAAAGAAATTGAATATTGGAAAATTGCCATGGAATTTAGATCTTAAAAATTGATTTTTTGAATGAATTTGAAATGGATTTTGAAATTTAAACATTTGGTATGGAAACTGAATTTGGATTATGAACTTGAAATTTAAATCTCGAAATGGACTTGTAAAATGGAAATGAGATTAGACCTTGAAAGAGAAGTGGTAATTTGAAACTTGAATTAATCATTGAAATGAATTTGGATGTTGGAAAGAGTTATGAAATTAAAACTTAGAAATTAGCAAATGGATTTGAGTCATTGTGACTTGGACATGAAGATGGAATTAAATCAAATTTAAATTGGTTTTGAATATGAATTGAAATTTGAATTAGATTAGTCTTGAATTGAGTAAAAACTTGAATGGCCTTGAATATAAATTGACAATTAAAATGGAATCGAACTTGGACCTCGTAACCTTGAATCTCAATTAAGTTAAATTGGAAGGCAATACTCCAATATTTAACATTCTCATCTTGATCAACAAAGGTCTTGAATCAAGCATAGACACAAAAATCTTCGAAACTCATATTCCTTCAAGTGATCATCAGTAGTAAGCCAAAATCGCCCTAGGTTTCCCGATTCTCAAGTCTTGTAGTAGCTCAAACCCTAACCTCCTTAGGACCATCCATTTCTTTGAAAAGTAGGACCATCTGTTGCTTTGAAAAGAACAGACTTACCCTAATGAAATAATTTGTTTCAAATATCCAAGGATGATGCTACTAATGACCTCATGATAGAGTTGGGGGAAAAATAAGGGTATGATAGTTGCCCTTATTTAAATAGCTTTGTTAGATGACATGAGCGACTGTAATCCTCATGTAATTCTGATGGAAGTTATTTAAATACAAGAATGCCCGAATTGCTCCCAAATGCAGATAACATGCCATGATGCAATATGCCAATGCTTATGATGTGATGAACTCTAGCATGACGAAAATGATGGGATGATACATGCAAAATACAGACAAAGAAAGAAAACACAAGGGGTAAAGTTAACATAGTGAGTATCAAACTCACTGGGGATGACCAAACATAGGGGAAAAGAAACAGCTGAGGAAATCTAAAGTGATTGATCAACGGGTTCAGTAATGGCCGGCTGACACTCTAGGACAAAAGGTAAAGCAGGATCCTTATACCAATAGGATCATGCAAGCAAATGCTGGAGTTTTCAAACAAGAAAGAACATCAAAACTTTCGAAAATTCCTTAAATGAAGAGATCAAACAGGATCTTCAGGAAACATCAAGAAAGATACAGGGTAATTAAACTCTTCTATATGCCAAAATAATTTGGACTTCATGGGGAAACACCCTTTGGATAAGCTTTTCAAAAAAGACTACCACTTATCCCTGTGAAAGGACTCACGTATCACCAATAATAGATAAGCTTCTCAAAGAGACTGCCACTTATCATAATAGCAAAATAAGTTTCTCAAGGGAGATTGTCACTTGTTGACAAAAAAGACAAGCTTCTCAAGGGAGATTGCCACTTGTTGACAAAAAAAAAGACAAGCTTCTCAAAGAGATTGCCACTTATCCTTGAAAAAGGATAAGCTCCTCGAGAGAGATTGCCATTTATCGTAATAGCGAAACAAGCTTCTCAAAGATACTACCACTTGTTGAAAAAAGAAGGTAAAAGGAAATAAGCTTCTCAAGGGAGATTGCCATTTGTTGACAAAAATGGATAAGCTTCTCGAAAGAGAGACTGCCACTTATCCGCAACAGGGGTTTATAAAAGATTCTTCCTGCAATATACAGTGCAAAATAAATGCACGTTCAAACTAAGTTTGGTGACCTAACCAAAGCAACACTTTCCTGGGACCAAAGTTCAATCTAGGAATAGACTAGAAAGAAGCGGTCAAAAGTGACTCCAACCATTGAGGAATGAACTCAAATGGGGATTCATCTTAAGATAACAGAAGCAATCATCATCCACGAGGATCAAACTCTGTGGGGAATTTATAAATGATGCGCACTTTATGCTTAAAGCTGACGACTCTACTTGGAGATGACAAACCCGACCACTTGGGGAATAAAGCCAAAGTGAACAAGATAAGTAACACCAGAATGGTAGCAAAAAATGCTCGGATGCCATGTATATGTATGGATACATGTATGCAGGACTCTATGTTATAGGTGAAATGTGAGACAGACTCTGTGGGGATTATTAAGAAGACTATCAATGAGGTTTGCTGGGGATTAATAGAAGTAAGGTAGACTGACTCACTAGGGATACTTGAGGAAAAATGGTTAGTTTTGGCTTCTCATGGAACAAACCAAATATTAATTGACAATTTGTAATGAAAAGTATGCTCTGGATTCGCATAGAGCGAAAATATAAATGACTGTAATAAAAGGAAAGACTCTGGATTCACACAAAGTAAGAAAAGCAAAGACTCTGAATCTGCACAGAGTAAGAAAAGCAAAGACTCCGGATCCGCACAGAGTGATGTAAAATCAAATGGGATATGGTTCTACTTAGAACAACGTAGATGATAGGTATGGTTCCTCTCATAACCATGAAAAAGAGTTCTGGATTCGCACAGAACAAGAAAAGGACCCCGGATTCGCACAGAGTACAAAAGAAAGATGGGTTAATGCTTCTCGCATAACCATAAAAATGAAAGTTTCGGATGCGCACAGAACAAACAAAGGACTCCATATTTGCATAGAGTATAAAATAAAAGGTTCCGGATGCGCACATAACCAAGTTGATAGTAAAACTTGACAATAAAACATGTGGAAGGATATCTGGGAATTTGTCACACAAGACGGTAATATAACTATGCGTATGATCTGGAAGAACCTCATATCGACAAAAGAGATAAACTTTGACAAGTATTCGTTTGAGTAAGTGTCTGCAAGATAACTAAACAAAGAAGATATGACACGGTGCGCTTGGCATACAATGACCTGAACGACATGCATGCAAGACAAAGACTGGATTATTGTGATAGACACAAAGGATTTTTTTTGTAAAGATGACCATCCTATTTTCCTCAACACTCGGAGAAGCATCTTATTTATAAATGAATGGATGTTCTGAACATGTTCTTCAGGTATGTCAAACTTCGTCAAACTATTATTGTGAAATGACGGGACCAAGTCCTCCTTAGGAATTACTTTAGAAGTGTTCCATAAATATCTTGTAATTTTGTGGTCCCTGGGGAAAAGATCAACTTCCGTTTTAGTTATTCTAATTGTCAAAGAATTTATGTATCTCAACATGTCATTATACCTTAGCTTCAAAATTATATCATCAGAAATAAATGACATTTGTAAAAGAAAGATAAATAACACAATGCATAGAAAAGGAAAATGCAAATGTTATTTAAAATATGGTAGCGCATGAAAACATGGCTCCACATGGGATATTACAAAGGAAACAAAAAATAAAAATGGCAATGGGAAAGGTTTACATTGAATCTCAAAAATTCTAATTTCCCTAGAGCTAAAAAAATCCCTAGAACTTTGCTTCTGAAGAGAACAATTAGGTTGGTCTTCATGCCTCTGTTCCTTCTACGCTGATCAGATTTGCTCAACATTGTATTAGCCTTTTATTTATCCCTAACTTTGCCTAGATCGCCCTCTCGGATTTTCAATCCACCGGGATGCTCTTTTTTACCTAAGTTACCCTTTCAGGTTTTCAATCCACCGGGATGCTCTTTTTTACCTAAGTTGCCCTTTCGGGTTTTCAATCCACCGGGATGCTCTTTTTTACCTAAGTTGCCCTTTCGGGTTTTCAACTTACCGGGCTGACAATTTTTTTATATCCCTAATTATTGCCTGGGCCGCCGTTTCGGGTTTTCAGTCCACCAGGATGCCCTTTTTTTGCCTAAGCTGCTCGTTCGGGTTTTCAACTTAGCGGTTGTATTTTTTTTAGACATAATACAATCAAACTACATCAGAATTTACTATCTTATGAAAATCCTCGCTATCCATCGTTGTAAGAATTAAAGCTCCACCGAAAAAGACTTTCTTAACAATGAATGGGCCTTCATAATTTGGAGCCCATTTTCCGGGTAGATCCTTGTGAATAGGGAAAGTCTTCTTGAGCATGAGATATCCTTCCTTATACACTAGAAGAAGAACCTTTTTGTCAAATGCCTTCTTGAGTCGCTTCTGATATAGTTGTTCATGAAATAAAGCAGTCGTTCATTTCTCTTTAATGAGATTCAACTTGTTAAAATGGTTTTAAATCCACTCAGCCTCTTCAAGTTTAGTCTCCATCAAGACTCTCATCGATGGGATTTCTACCTCAACTGAGAGAACTGTTTTCATTCCGTATACCAAGGAAAACAGGGTTGCCCTTGTTGAAGTGCGGACAGACGTCTGATATCCATGTAATGCAAAAGGTAGCATCTCATGCCAATCTTTATAGGTTACCATCATTTTTTGCAAGATCTTCTTAATATTTTTATTCGCAACTGCAACAGCTTCATTCATATTTGGGCGATATGGAGAAGAGTTGTGGTGTTCAATCTTAAAGCTTTCATATGACTCCTTCGTAACTTTGTTGTTCAAATTTGACCCATTATCTGTGATGATTTTGCTTGGAATTCTATATCGGCAGATAATATTCTTCTTGAGAAAACGAGCGACCATTTGTCTGGTCATGTTGGCATACGAAGCAGCCTCTACCCATTTTGTAAAGTAATCAATGGCGACTAGGATGAAGTGATGACCATTAGATTCTTTTGGTTCAATAGCGCCAATCATATCGATGCCCCACATCGAAAATAGCCATGGAAAAGTCAAAACATTCAGAGGAGTGGGAATCACATGAACTTTATCAGAGTAAATTTGGCATTTATGGAAAGTTTTGGCATAACGAAAACAATCAGCTTCCATTGTCATCCAGTAGTAGCCAACCCTTAGGATCTTCTTAGTCATGGCGTTCCCATTAGCACATGTTCCAAAATACCATTCAAGTATCTCCTTGATCAACATGTCAGCTTCATTTCTATCTACACACCTGAGTAGCACCATGTCATGGTTTCTTTTGTATAGAACATTGTTGCTTAAGAAGAAATTGGATGTTAACTTCCTCAGAGTCTTTTTATCGATGGTCGAAGCATTCTCTAGATACTCCTGGTGTTCTAAAAAGCACTTGATGTCATGAAACCATGGCTTGCCATCAGCTTCTGCTTTGACTGTTTGGAAGTAAGCTAGTTCAGTCTGTCGCCTTATAACAATAAGTGAGGCTTCATTATGGAATCTGACCTGGTACATGGAAGCTAATGTAGCCAAAGCATCTACTACTCAGTTTTCTATTCTTGAGGTGTGATTAAATGTTTTGGTATCGAAGAACTTTATCAATTCTTTGACATAAGCATGATAAGAAACCAACTTAGTGTCACGAGTGTTGATTAGATCATCAAGGCGGAGTCTCCGCACACCTCAAGGTTCTTGATGCGAAGATCGATTCCAGCTTCAAGACCAAGGATACAAGCTTCATACTCTACAATGTTGTTCGTACAACCAAAGCATAACCTTGTGGTAAAAGATGTGAAATTACCATAAGGAGAGACCAAAATAGCTCCAATGCCATAGAAGCACCATTAAATTTAAGTTGCCAAATTTCTCCAGGTTCACGTCCCTCGTCAGGGTCTGGGATCTCACAATCCTTTATAGCCATGATATCTTCATCAGGGAAGTCAAACTTTATGGATTGGTAATCCTCCAATGGCTGATGCGCCAAATATTCTGCCAATATGATTCCTTTAATTGCATTTTGGGTGACATACTGTATATCATACTCAGACAACAACATCTGCCAACGAGCCAGTCTTCCATTTATAGCAGGTTTCTTAAAGATGAACTTTATGAGATCTATTTTGGAAATCAATAAAGTGGTATGACATATCATGTACTTTCTCAAATGAAGGGCAGCCCATGCCAAAGCATAACAGATCTTTTTTGCAGATGAATATCTTGATTTGCAATCAATAACCTCTTGCTTAGGTAATAAATCGTGTGCTCTTTTCAACCAGATTCATCTTGTTGCCCAAGTACACAACCCATCAAATCTTCTAACACAGTTAGGTACATGATGAGCAGTTTCCCAGGCACGGGTGGGACCAATATGGGAGGCTCCTATAGATAACACTTGATCTTTTCAAAAGCCTTTTGACAATTGACATCCCATTGGACAACTTGATTCTTTCTCAGCAGCTTGAACATAGGCTCACACATAGTAGTCATATGAGAGATAAACTTAGAGATATATTTAATTTCCCTAGGAATCCTCTGACTTCTTTCTCTGTTAGTGGAGCAGGCATTTCTTGAATAGCCCTGACTTTATCGAGGTCTACTTTAATTCCACGTTGGCTGACAATAAAGCCAAGCAACTTCCCTGACCGGACACCGAATGTACACGTAGCAGGATTTATGTACAATCTGAACTTCCTTAGTCGTTCAAACAGTTACCGCATGTGTATATATGGTCCTCTTCACTTTGTGATTTAGCGATCATATCATCGACATATACTTCGATTTCCTTGTGCATCATGTCGTGGAAGAGGGTGACCATTTCTCGTTGATAGGTTGCCCCAACATTTTTCAACCCAAAAGGCATTACTTTGTAGCAATACGTTCCCCATGGCGTAATAAACATAGTTTTCTCCATGTCTTCAGGCACCGTTTTGATTTCATTATAGCCTGAAAAACCATCCATGAAGGAGAAAATAGAGAATTTAGCAATGTTGTCCACTAGTGTATCAATATGTGGAAGAGGAAAATCAGTCTTTGGACTGGCTCTATTTAAATCTTTGTAATCCACACACATTCTCACTTTACCATCCTTTTTGGGGACGGGCACGATATTAGTAACCCATTGAGGGTAGTTGGACACTGCTAGAAACCCTGCGTCAAACTACTTCTTAACTTCTTCTTGGATCTTGATGGACATATCGGGCCTTGCTCTTCTTAGCTTCTGTTTCACTGGTGGGCATTCTGGCCAAAGCGGTAGTCGGTACTCAATAATATATGTGTCCAAACCCGACATATCTTAGTATGACCAGGAAAACACGTCTACGTATTCATGCAAAAGCTTGACCAAACTCTCCCTGATGCCATCTTTGAGAACATTATCAATCTTCACCTCTTTCTTTGCCTCTTCTGTTCCCAAGTTGATGACCTATACAGGCTCCTGATGAAACTGAATAGCTTTATCCTCGTGCTCTAGGAACCTTGCTAGCTCCTCAGGGAGATCACATCCTTCCCCGCACTCTTTCTCCGCTTGGTTTACAGGAGTCTCAAAGTCAGGAGGGATTGTAGAATTATCAAGTTCAACAGGTTCATTGATTATTCTGCATGATTTTAATGTTGATTTTAGATAAAAATGAAAAGTAAATGCAAGAATGTAAAATGCTTTTGTGGCTTCGAAAACGTTGCCATTTTCTTTAAAAACAAAAACAAAAAGGGAAGAATGAAAAACAAAATGCTTTTTATTAATGATGATAACCATTTGAAATAAAGGGGGGCGTACATATGATCATTAAGCCTTGGGTAGAGCAAAAGGATTTTGAGAAAATGGAAATAAATTACTTTGACAATGAAAAAAATTCAGGTAGATCAATCGATTCCCAATTATTCAAGTCAGTTGTCCAGTGATACACCAGGCATGATGTGGTTGAATAAATTACATCGTCTTCTACAACAGCCACCTCTTTGTCATAGATGATACCTACACTATGGAACACTTCTTAGAAATTTCTTGCTTTAGCTCTGGATGAACTTTGGACACCTTCCTTCACCTGAGACTCGTATCCCAGCCCAAAACAGTTATTCTTCTCGGGAATGTGAATCACTTGACCCCAACCTTCAGTACTACCTCTCTCGTGCATTGCCCTTGCACCTTTCAAAGAAGCAAATGATGGATCTACCGCCATATCTTGTTCTTTTACCTCCAATAAAACAAAATTATCAACTTCAAGAGCTTGAAAAGAAGTTTCAAATGCTCTTTCATCCGCTTCAACATATCTGAACAAAAAAAGGTGACTGATTAACAAATCTTCTTCGCCAGACACTGTGATTAGCTTTCCATTTACCAAAAATTTCATCTTTTGGTGAAGTGTGGACGTTACTGCATCAACAGTGTGGATCCATGGCCTTCCTAACAAACAACTGTATGCTGGGTTGATATCCATGATCTGTAAAGTTATCTTAAAAATATATGGACATACTAGTATGGGCAAGTCCACTTCTCCAATCACAGCCCTACAAGATCCATCAAAAGTTGTTACGATCATCATACTGGGTCTCATCACAGTCTCTGTATAAGAGAGTTTGGCCAAAATAGACTTTGGCATTACATTTAATGATGACCCTGTATCCACTAACACTCGGGCTAAAACATCATCCAGACATTTCAAAGAAATATGCAGAGCTCGATTATGGTTTCTTCCCTCCTCGGGAAGTTCTCCATCATGAAAGCTCAAAGTATGGCAGGCAGTAATGTTGGATACAATTCCATTGAACTGGTCTATGGTGATTCCTTATGACATATGCGCTTGCATGAGCACCTTCAACAAAGCCTTCCTATGAGCTTTTGAATGAAACAATAATGAGAGCACATAAATTCTCAGAGTTTGGTGGATCTGACCCACCACCTTATAGTCACTTATTTTGATCAATCTTAAAAAATTCTCAGCTTCTTGTGGTGATATTGTTTCATCAATAATTTCCATCCTTTTGTGGGATTGTGGAATTTCAGTAATCGTTTTGCTTACTATCTCTTTAATAGCTTTTGGAGGTGATGTAGGCCCAAAGACACAACTGTTACGGGTCATTCTACTTGTTTAAGCAATATTGGGTATGTCAGGTCTAGAGATCTTTTCAAACTGATCCCCTAAGGGCACTTCTTGACCATTTATGAAGACAACAACATTGTAACGCCATGGCACTAAGTTATTGTTAGAGAAAGGAAGAGGATCAAGTTGAATCACTATTTCTGGACATACATATCCTATATTTGGCGTAACACTTGGCGTACCATGATACTCAATCTCCCATGTTGGTGGTATTTCAAAATTAGGTTCAATCACCGCTATGTTCTTATCTACTATGGTGCGAATGACTTGATGTATCCCTTGATCCATTAATTGTTGTATATCATTGTTAACCACAGGACATCCCTTCACAAGAATGGAGCATTCATTACAACCATCGTGCTTCTTTGAAATCAAACCATACTCCACCAAATGAGCATGGAGTTCTTTCAGTGGGGAATTCAATTATTTGACATCTTCGACAACCTGTTCATCAGACACTTCTTCAATAGCATTGGCAACATGTCTATTATGAGTGGGAAAAAGGTTTTTGGCAATATTTGGACCTTTATCTTTGAAAGACGGGATCTTGCAATTGATTAGCTCTTGAACCCTTGCCTTTAAAGTAAAACATTCATCCAGATCGTGCCCTACGACACCTTGATGGTATTCACAGTGTAGGTTTGGGTTGAACTAATGAGGAGGTTTCCCAATGAAAGGAGGTAACGACCTAGTGGTCACTAATCCCTTGTACACCAGAGATAGGTATAAATATTTATACTTTCATAGGGATAGGTTCAAAATTTGAACTTCTTCTGGCACGGTTTTGATTGGCAGGCGCGGCAGGAGGAACCTGTGGTCTTTGTTGCGGATGATTCTGAACTGGGGGAGTTGGTGGACGTGGAGGAGCCATTTATGGTGGATATCCTGGTACGAATGGTTAAGGGTATAGTGGATAATTGATAGGAGGTGGTGGCGGT
The DNA here is from genome assembly GCA_963859935.3 of Lathyrus sativus. NCBI lineage: Eukaryota > Viridiplantae > Streptophyta > Magnoliopsida > Fabales > Fabaceae > Lathyrus > Lathyrus sativus. The sequence goes on from OZ012736.1 coordinate 325,021,162, forward strand.
GGATAAGCTGGCATTATAGATGCCACATAAGGTTATTGAAAGTATGGTACTGATGCAGAAGGTTGTTGATAAGCAGTAGGTTGTGGAGGTCTTCTCCTTAGTTGACTTCCTCTCTGACCACTAGACAAGGCATTGGTCTCTCCTTCTTGTCTTTGTTGGAAACCTCCCTGATTCCTTCTTACATTACTGGAAGTAGTAGCAGTAGACGCGATTTTACCACTATTTAAGCCATGCTCGATTCGGGCTCCTATGGCCACAAGCTCGGAGAATCCCAATGATGTGGTTCCTACCATTTTCTCATAATAGGCAGGTGATTCAGTATCCATGAATAATTCCGTAAGCTTTTTTTTCAGCTAGTGGAGGCCCAACCTAAGAGGATAACTCCCTCCATCTTTGTGCATATTCTTTGAATAATTCTTTGTCTCTCTGCAACATGTTCTGTAACTGTTTCCTATCGGGCACCATATCCATGTTATATCTATAGTGCTTGATAAAGGCGTCAGATAGATCTTGGAAAATTTTAATCTTTCCTTGATCGAGACTCAAATACCATTTGGATGGTGCTCCTCTCAAACTGTCTTAAAAATAATGTATCATCAGCTTGTCATCGTCCACATGCGCAGCCATTTTGTGATAGTACATGATAAGATGCCTCTTTGGACAAGTATGCCCCTTGTATTTGTCAAATCCTGGTGTCTTAAACTTGGTTGGGATAACCAAACCAAGAACCAAGCACATCTCTTTAGCAGCAGTCCCAAAAATATCATCACCCTCCATTGCTTGGAGTCACTTCACGAGGGTTTGATAATTTTCTTTCACCTCCCTAAGATCCTCGTCTCTTGCCTCATCGCCTATAATGACTGACTCAGGAGCATGATACGCTTGGTTATAGTCCTCATATTATGTAGCGATTCCTGTTGGAACGACCGTGTGTGGAACGGTTTGCCCAAGAGTTTGTGGAGTAGTGTGCATTACATATCGTGTTTCAATATAGAATGGCAAAGGGATCGTTTGTGGCACAGATTTCCCCATTGTTTCAAATCGTGGCACAAAAACACAATGTAAACCATATGGGGGCCATGCGGAAGGCACAGACGTCATAGGTTGAGTTTCTCCGGAAGATCCTGTGATCTCTAAGACGACAGCAATTTGAGGAGGCTCACTTCTGGCAGTCAAGGTTTGGATCATTTCCATGAGTTGATTCACATTCCCTCGAAGATCCTCAAGTTCATATCAGAGTCTTGCATTCTCTTTTTCTACTTCAGACATCCTTTGGTGAGCACGGGCTCTGGTATTATATTTGTGCTGAGGATTTAAGATGGAAACTGGAATGAGAGAGACGGAATGAGAAACTAGTTGAAAACATATACTATGCATATGTGGGTGTGTATGCAATATGAAATGTAATGCAAGGTATGCATCCTTTGGCATTTCGAGGAATCATTCGAATTAGTTGTTAGTTTATACAGAAACATCAAGGAATAAACAAATATGAAGCAAATGAAACCACATTCATTCATTAAATTGTAGCAATCAAATGATACATAAATCATTCAAAATCAAGTACAACCCATAATGTCTAAAAACAGGAAAGAGTATAGAAATGAAAAATCAAAACTCAGAATTTTGGCCTACAAGCCTCACGCTCCTCTAATTCCTCCTTAAACCTCTTCAGCATGGTCTTGCAAAGGAAAATGAAATCACAAATAGCAGGAGGAGTAGAGTCATCCATCGCTTCCATGGCATCCCTATACTTCCACACCAAGTCTTGAGCCAGCCAGTTACAGAAATCTGCCAACCCATTGAGCTTATTGCGATACATATCTCGATCAGCTATCAAAATATGTTTGGATTTCTCATAGCCGTCACAATCTGAAAGCACATTCATTCTTTCAGCAGCCCAAATATCTTTATCTGCAAGGATAACCTCTATCTGGTTCTTCTGATCCTCGGCAAGCTTTCCAACCTTATTCAACTCTCTACATAATTTGTCTCAATCTTCTAGCTCAACCCAAGAGACTCTCATGACATCTTCTTTGAGTCTACGCTGCTCTGCTTCAGAAGCTCTTGAGTGGCGTAGGGAGGTGCTTAGCCTTTGAATTTCTGCTCCCATTTCCTCTCTGATTGTCTTGTTATTCTTGGTAGCCAAAAGTCAACAATTCTCATTCTCAACGCATTTCCTTCGGGCTTTATCCAACTCTTCTTTGAGTCCACTCACCTTGTTATTGGATTGATTAAGACACACCTTAACCTTCTTTCTTCGGTGTTCTTCTTCATCGACCTTCTTTTCCACTACCTCTAGCTGGGTATTCTTACGTAGAAGTTCCCATTTCATGTCGTTCTTATCCTTATTGACACTTTGAAGCTTCATCTCAAGTTGCTCCTTTTCCTTCACCAATCTTGCTATGGTGGCTTTAAGATCCTCGGCTTCCTCAATTGGGATGCGAGTAGGCTTTGGTTCAGGTAAAGGTTCAGACAACTTGACCTCAAAAGGCATTTTAATCTCCTTTGCTTTCTCCTTGACCCAAATAAAGTAGGGCTCCTTGGTAATATTGTTCCTTCGTCCCAAGTCACTCTTCCCTTTCTTCCTAATACTTCTCCAAGCTCTTACAATCTTCTTGAACAATTCAGGGTTCTCAGTTCCCAAATCATGTATCATGAAGGCTTCCCAATTCTTTTCTTCGGAAGGAGCAACCATCGAATACCCGAGTTGCCTTACTGATAGCATAGGATTGGAATTAACACAACCTCGAGTTCCAATAAGCAGGATATTGGGGAACTCACCATAGTTGGAAATAACTTCATCATAGTCTAGCAAGTACCAGGAAAGGTCAGCAGATCAGAGGTACACCATCCTTTGAGCCTAACTGTCACTAGCTCAATCAACAAATGGTCCTTTTGTCAATAGATGCATATTTAGCCACTGATATAAAAGGGGTGCACAACAAACAATTGATCCTCCTTTCTTTTCACTTCTCCAACTCAAATAATAAAGGACTTCTGCCAGAAGAGTTGCTACAGAATTCTTAGTCAAGAAGATATGAATGGCAGTCACATCCACAAAATCACCTATGTTGGGAAATAAGACAATCCCATAGATAGCCAAAGCTACAGCAGCGTAACAGGCGTCCCAACTCTGAGCCTCTATAAGGGTGTCATCTCTCTCTATAAGAAACTTAAGAGGAAGCGCCTTAACGCCCCTTTAGTTTTCCAATTATCAGTGATGTTTTTCTTGGACATATGAAGAGAATCAACTATAACCTTATCATACACAGATAGATCCACACCTACAAATGGTTACTTGTTCTTCATAGGGATACCCACCTGTTTCCCATGAAAATTGGAAAACAACCGCTGATCTTCCAAATCTAACTTTGGTGAATTACAGGATTGATCAGATTGATCGTAGGACATGTGCTAAATATTAATTCAAAGAAAAACTCTAAAGATTGAACACTTCGACAATGTTCATAAAGAAAAGTTTATTTTAAACTATGGTTCGACAGAAACAAAAGAGCATTAAATCGAAAGAAGGGCTGAAGACATTAAAGAATGGCTTGAAAGAAACAGAGGATAATGCTGAAATATAACTTGCATGAAAGTAAAAGATAAACTCTTTCGGTGAAAAGTTAAAGTAATATTCATTAAAGAAGAAAATAGTGTTTTACATCATGTTCATTCTCCCAAGACTCTTTTCTATACACACGGATACTTTGAGTAAATTTGGAGTAACTTGTACAAAGTGAACACAACACCTCTAATCATATTGCTAGGACTCCTATTTATAATAATAAAACTAACTGCTATTAACTTCCTAAGACAATTAACATATGACAAGTGTTACGCTGCATGCTTTTGTCTCTTGGATGTGCACCACTTGTCTTGTTCAGGAGTGGACAAGAATAACTACTCTCTCCTTTATTTGAATTTCAAATTCCTTTAGCATTGGACAACATTCTCGGTCGAAGGTAGCTTCTCAACTCTTAGAAATACTTTCTAAGTCCTAAAAAGTATCCCCTTGTTATGTGAGCGCCTTCGACTTAAGCTCACCATGAAGATGCAATTGAAGACTCCTTTACACCTTCAAGAATTAAACATTCAAGCAATACTTCCAATTTCATATGGGCGTCGAATTTTTGAGCTAACAAATTACCCCCAAAAAATTTCGTTTTCGACAGTGCTGAAGAAAAAGGTCATTTTTTTATAGTGTCCTATTTGACGCCATCTTTCGACCCACATAGGTGTCAACGTAATTGACCAACCCATGACTCACGAAACTTTCAGTTTCTTTTTAAACACATTCATGACGTCATGGCAAATTATGAAAACAATTTCTTGGAAATCACAACAAATCCCAGACCATCATCACCTCTCCTAGGATCTATGAGATTGTGGGCATAGGTAATAACTTCTACCGCCCCCACTTTCGCTCCTGGTAGGCCACGTGTCCCACTATCTTTTAGCCCTTAATGATGATTAGTGACCTTTTATTACCTCCAACAATTTATAAATAGTTCCTTCAGAAACTATTTTTACTTTTCCCACTCCAAGGTAATCACTGAACGTTTTCTACTTTTTTCAAACACTCTCAACTCCTCACTTTCAGTAAACCCATTTCCTTCAAACCCTTAACAATGGCGTCTTCAAGCGCTTCTACTCAAGATCAAAAGAAAAACCCGAATGCAAAAGGGCCAAAGAGCGTGTCATTACTTCCTCCTTTTGCTACACAGAACGGACCCAAGGTAGTGAAGAATCAACAGTTCATCCCTGAACCTCTTAAATAAGAAAAGAGACACATTTGCAAATCTCAGGTACTGATCCCTGTGACCGTTTCTGGAGAACCACTAGATCTGTCTGGTCCTTTATTCACTTTAGGTGTAGATTATGCCACCATTAGTGACTTCTTCCCTTCCTACCGTAAAACTAAACTTTTAGGGCAAAAAAATCAAACCAAGGTAACCACTGAACCTCAGGATAGTGTAACCCTAAAGAACATAGACCTAAAGTACTTGAATAATGGGTCTAGGTTGTTTAGAGCAACCCCATACTTCAAGGATTCTGACCTCTGCTTGAGCTGGCTAACCAAGGTAGAAAATGTTAAGGCATAAAAATGGAAGAAAACCGGGATCTATGACTTGATTATGATGTCAAAGGCAGGTCCCGTTTACTGTCCAACTCTGCTGGCTTCTTCTTTGTATTTTTAGGATAGTACCCATTATACATTCCACCTCCCTTGTGGGATGATGACACCCACCCTTTTCGACATAGCCGCTATTACAGGGCTGAAACCACATGGATTGGTTTATGACCCTGAGGTAGATGCTCATGATACCATATGATTCTCCACCACCAAACACACTTATACCCACTTCATCAACCACTACCATAACAAACAAATTGACACAGTCGAAGACCAGGAACATATAGCATTTCTGGCTATGTTGCTTGATAACGCGAAATCATATCGTTTATTTGGCTTGATTTACATGCATTTATTTGTGACTTTTATTAATTTATCTTGATTTATGTTCTATTATATGATTAATTTACTTCGTTTTGCAGATTGGGGAGAATTTGGACTAAAGAAAGAAAAGGAGAAGAAACAGATGAAAAACGGATGAAAAATAGATGAAAAACAGTAGATACGGATTCTGCTGCTGTGACGACCGTCACAGGTTCATGACGACCGGCATGCGTGTGACGACCGTCACGCAGACAAAAAACGCAGAATCAGAATTCACGATCAATCTCAACTTAAATCCTTCCTACACTTTCTCCACTCACTGCCCACTACTGGAAGTTACTACACTTTCTCCACTCACTGCCCACTACTGGAAGTTACTACCACTTTCTCCATATCTCACGCATGATCTCAGGTAGTTGAGATAAGAAACATCTCCTATAAATAGACAAGAGATTCACAGAGAAAGGGGTGGATTCTTCATCCCGAAGTTCTGCCAAAGTTCCATCAAAGTTGTTTATCGTTACTTTTATTTTCCTTTCCATTTTCCTTCAGTTCAGAATATTGTATTTTCTTCCTGTACCTTTTATTTCTCGCCAAAGTAGAATCCTGCCGACATTGTGGGGGACTACCCAAGGATTTGAGATCAGTACAATTTACAGGTTTTTATTAATTGAATTACTACTTTATTTCTGTTATGATGCATGCTTTATTATTCCGTTGTTTATGTCTATTTCCGTTCGCATTAATTATCATGTCTGGCTAAGTTAGTTTTATCGGTATGTAACTGAATTAGTAGGATAGGATTCGATAGTAACCGGCATCTTCCCTTTTTACAAACAACCTTTCTGGCCGTAGTGTTTAAATTTAATTACTGAATAAACTTTGTCGCAAAAGCGAGAACTTATTTAAAAGTAGTTTTGCCACGAAAGTGGGAAATTAATTAAGGTACGAACCAACAAGCGAAAGTTGCGGCAAGACCAGATAGTAAACACTAGGCATTTGTTTTAATAACAGCGAAAGCACTTTAAAATGGATTAGAACCTAGAGATTTCCAAAAAGTAGTTTTAACCCCGAATGGGACAGCGAAAGCGTACATTCGGCCCTTAGAATTATGACTAGCGTCAACAACCATCGTGAGACGAAAGTCTTCAGATCACTATTTTCTTCTGAAAAATGTTTGCAAAGAGTAAGAAGCATCGGTGACCTGTCGAATCCCAGATAACTAAGTCTTTGCATACCGATATCCTGTACCGCATTTCTCTAAACCAATTTTCTTTATTTCTTTTGCATTTAATTTCATTCGCATTCAATTTTCCTAATTCCAATAGCCTTAGCTTTACGCCGTAATAATAGATAACGGTAGATTGACATTGGTCTCTGTGGGTTCGACAATCTTTTATATTACTTCGATATTTCCGTGCACTTGCGGAGCGATCAAGTTTTTGGCGCCATTGCCGGGGACCAACAGTCAATATTGTGATTCCGTTGTTGCATAGTATAGACTAAGGCACTCTTATCTAAATCATTATGTATAACCCATATTTCCCTTATAATTACCACCCTCCATATTATAACTACCACCCCCAATATTTCGAGGAACCACAAATTCCGCTTTAAATCCGACCTCGAAATATTATTAGAAGATTTCAATACTACGCACTCTCACCCAAATTCCCTCTATGATGACGAACCCCAATGTTTTGAGGAAACGCAAGATTTTGATACATCCAACCTCGAACTACTACTAGAAGAATTCAATGAGACGTCTACTCACTCTAGGATAGAATCTATGATGGAGCACTTTGTGGAAACACAAACTCTCCAAAACGAAGATTTTAGAAAACAACATCTCCAAATTAATGAAGACCTTAGGCAGATGAACGTTATTGTCGATTCCCTTGCAACTCACAGCGAGACTTTGGAGACTCAAACCTCCCTACTTAGACAAACACCTCTAGGACCCTTCCCAGAAGGACATGTGAATGTTGTAACAACCGTTAATGAAGAACAAATAGAAGATCCTAGGGAGATTGATGGTGAGCCTGAGGAGAGTTTTGGTGAGAAAAGCATACATATTGAGAAAAATCCACCGACACCAACCGAAAGGGAGGTTGTCGAAGAGGTAGAGAAGGAAGCACGTATTGTTGCTCCTCCTCCCTATACCTCACCTATTTCTTTCCCACAGAGGTTTGCAGAAGTTAAGGTAGACTCCCAATCCAAAACATATGCGGAGGTATTGAAAAATATACACACCAATGCACCTTTGTCTAAGGCCCTTCATAGAAAAAGAAAATTCGAGGACCGTGAAACTAGGGTCATTATTACTGTTAAAAGGGTATGATTAACTTTTGAGGTGGTGGATGAAATAACAAAGCCCAAATTTGAAAAGCTGATACGCAGAATAGATCCAGAACCACCACCACGCGTTCAAAACAAGGAACCACCCTACAGAAGAAAGAAACAAAAAGGTGAGGGATATGAGCGATGGCTTGATAAGTGGCCATGGAAACCAAAGACTATTCAAAGTTCGATCGAGGAACCATTCTCGAAAGAACCACCATGAGTACTTGTACTCCTTAGCCGTCGAGCTATCGACGTTAAACAAAGCGTTGTGTGGGAGGCAACCCACAAGGTCTTTATTTTAATTTGTTTGTTTAATTTTGAAGAAAATAAATAACTGTATCGCTTGTTACTCTTTAGCTATATCCAAGCGAAAACTCTCTAGATGACGATCTGAGAAGATGAGCTATGCCCACGGACATTCCTACGAGTGTCGCTGCTAGTGGGAACACTGATGATGAGTACTTCCTCTTGACGCGAGCAACATGATGAGCTGGTTCTAGAATTACACAAACAAAGTATCTCAAAATGCCCGCCACCGAAGTAGAAGTGATCAACAAAGACAAGGATACAAAGAGCAGTAGCATTCATACAGGTTCTATCTTTCCTTTTCCACCTTTTACTGAAACATTGAGGACAATGTTTGGTTTAAGTGTGGCAGAGGAACTCTATCGCTTTCATTTTATTGCCTTTTAGTTTGATTTATTGTTTTTATGCTATGTCAAAATCTTTGCATGTGCTGTCGAGTCTTTATGAGTGGTTTTCGCCTGTTATTCAAACTTCCCGAAAATTTCAAAATTTCAAAATTTTAACCTCCAACAAAAACTTTTTGATTCATGACATGGTACTCCGAAAGTATATAGGCTGTTTAGGCTATGTTAGAAAAACTTGGGAAAGTTTTGATAAAATTGATATCGTCCTGACAACCTTAACCCCCTAAATATGCAAAATAAATTTGAGTACCCATTATTCCGAGACCTTAAAACTCCAGGTTCTTGTAGTAATCCCTAAGTAGTTTATTTAAGCAGTCAGCACCATCCTAAACACACTAAGTAATAAACCGATGCAAATAAGTGTATGATCTCTAGGTTAAAATGAGAAACTAAGAAAGAAAAGAAAAAAAAATATTAAGAAAAAGACATGTTCCTTCTAAGTTAGGTGCTCCTCACCCGAGCACTTAGCCTAACGGTACAAACTCTTTAAGTTCAATTGATGCTTAAGCATATTTGCAGAAAAAAATGAAATAATAATGAGATCGTAGTCACTAACAGGTCTACTTGCCATGAATGTGTATGGATAACGGGCTTAATGTGATTGCACTATAATGAAATGGGGTGAAAGAGAGCATGAGTTATAGGTTGTGTTATAATGGCATGACTCCGATTGGTTTGCATAAGTAGGGAGTTTTTGAAATTGTGTCGTTATGATATCCTTGGTATTAATATTTAGTACCTATCGATCTAACATTAGCCTAGCAGCCACGTATGATTAGAGTTTCGTCGTGACTTTGTTTCGAACTATGCTTATTTCTTTTTACTGTGTTGGTCGATTGCTTGAGGACAAGCAATGGTTTAAATGTGGGGATGTTTGATAACGCGAAATCATATCGTTTATTTGGCTTGATTTACATGCATTTATTTGTGACTTTTATTAATTTATCTTGATTTATGTTCTATTATATGATTAATTTACTTCGTTTTGCAGATTGGGGAGAATTTGGACTAAAGAAAGAAAAGGAGAAGAAATAGATGAAAAACTGATGAAAAATACATGAAAAACAGCAGATACGGATTTTGCTGCTGTGACGACCGTCACAGGTTCATGACGACCGTCATGCGTGTGACGACCGTCACATTTCATGACGACCGTCACGCAGACAAAAAACGCAGAATCAGAATTCACGATCAATCTCAACTTAAATCCTTCCTACACTTTCTCCACTCACTGCCCACTACTGGAAGTTACTACACTTTCTCCACTCACTGCCCACTACTGGAAGTTACTACCACTTTCTCCATATCTCACGCATGATCTCAGGTAGTTGAGATAAGAAACATCTCCTATAAATAGACAAGAGATTCACAGAGAAAGGGGTGGATTCTTCATCCCGAAGTTTTGCCAAAGTTCCATCAAAGTTGTTTATCGTTACTTTTATTTTCCTTTCCATTTTCCTTCAGTTCAGAATATTGTATTTTCTTCCTGTACCTTTTATTTCTCGCCAAAGTAGAATCCTGCCAACATTGTGGGGGACTACCCAAGGATTTGAGATCAGTACAATTTACAGGTTTTTATTAATTGAATTACTACTTTATTTCTGTTATGATGCACACTTTATTATTCCGTTGTTTATGTCTATTTCCGTTCGCATTAATTATCATGTCTGGCTAAGTTAGTTTTATCGGTATGTAACTGAATTAGTAGGATAGGATTCGATAGTAACCGGCATCTTCCCTTTTTACAAACAACCTTTCTGGCCGTAGTGTTTAAATTTAATTACTGAATAAACTTCGTCGCAAAAGCGAGAACTTATTTAAAAGTAGTTTTGCCACGAAAGTGGGAAATTAATTAAGGTACGAACCAACAAGCAAAAGCTGCAGCAAGACCAGATAGTAAACACTAGGCATTTGTTTTAATAACAGCGAAAGCACTTTAAAATGGATTAGAACCTAGAGATTTCCAAAAAGTAGTTTTAACCCCGAATGGGACAGCGAAAGCGTACATTCGGCCCTTAGTATTATGACTAGCGTCAACAACCATCGTGAGACGAAAGTCTTCAGATCACTATTTTCTTCTGAAAAATGTTTGCAAAGAGTAAGAAGCATCGATGACCTGTCGAATCCCAGATAACTAAGTCTTTGCATACCGATATCCTTTACCGCATTTCTCTAAACCAATTTTCTTTATTTCTTTTGCATTTAATTTCATTCGCATTCAATTTTCCTAATTCCAATAGCCTTAGCTTTACACCGTAATAATAGATAACGGTAGATTGACATTGGTCTCTGTGGGTTCGACAATCTTTTATATTACTTCGATATTTCCGTGCACTTGCGGAGCGATCATGGCTTTCTCGCTATGTGTTCTGCACCAAATCTCTGCAGGTGGCAAGGAAATACCTCACTCTAGCCAACCAACTACATCTTAATTGAGGCGTTTTCCTAAGTGAAATGATATTGGCCAGCCTGTATGAGTCTTTAAGTGAAGGTGCTGGTCAATTGAAAGACCAAGAGAGCAATGGAATCTCTTGCTATCAGGACCTTTCTGGTTTCTCCAACTTTTGCTTAATGCCATATTCGAGACTAGCCTTCCTAACAAAGGGACGAAGAAGATTCATAAATCAAGGAGAGGCGAGTCGAATGGACTCGACAGGTGAAGATAACCCCCAGTGAAGAAGGGAAGACACTTAGAGCATCTTTCTCTGGCTTCATCAAGATGTTTGCCAAACGATATGAGTTTACACCAAGGATGGCCCCATTTGTAGAAAGGATATGTGGTCCTGAATGGTTCACTAAGGCCTTCCCTCCTACATCCAAGAAACATGAGGCAAAGTCAAAGCTCGGCTGAGAGGGTTTTCTGATCCCTCGACTCATTGTTCACTGACTCAACCTCCTAAGGGGCCACACAGCTTTGATGGCCTACCAACCAAATCTTGTCTCTCGACAATTTGGTCTGGTCCAAACCTTGCCCAAGTGTCTATATGACAAAAAGGTACATGTGATCCTTCCCCATACTATTTACAATGGCATAGAGAGTTTGACAAACCTTGCTCGACATGCCCACAAATCCCTCCTTACTCCTGTGTACTTTGAGCTTTCTCACCTCTGCACCAAGGAGTTCTACAACTAGTGGTTGAGGCATTACACTGCAGAGTTCCTCGACATTTTTAGCTTTACTCGATTGATTGACCAAGCTTTTGTTGGTGTGCAGGAGAAGGTCAAGAAAGGTATATCCACTCATATCAAAGTGATTTAAGCCTTCCAGAAATACTTTGAAACTGTTTATCGACCAGGCGATGTTAGTTGAACCGTCTATGAAGCCGCAGTTACGCTGAAAGAATTTTTTTAAAAGAAAATTGAGAATTTGAAACTCCCTTCACACGTTCCTCCTAAGAAACGCTATGAAGTGGATTTCGCCCTATTTCCTCCGAAGACTCCTCGACTGCCATCTGCTGATTTTGGAGTGGCTCTTGCCCTTCCATTTCCGGATTGGTTCATCTGCGAGGATTCTATAAAGATCCTTCATCAGTAGTTGAAACCCAAGGCTCAACGGGTGGTTCTGACTAAGCATACGCTAGACAATTTCAAAGGGCACCTTTATATCGGTATCGAAGATGTTCGCATCAAATCCGAAATACGTAAAGGTCGTCATCCTTTGATTTTATGTTCTTTTTATTTGAACTTTATCATTACTAACTTGTGGTAACTCTATTTGTTTTGCAGTTGTGCCTAAGAAAAGCACACCTCAACAACTGGTTGAGACAAAGGTTAAAGGCAGCAAGGTACTTCACATACCCCTTCCTTTCATTGATTAGTCTTGATTTCCTCTAATGCTTCTTATTAACTCAGGCTTCCCGCAAACTACCTCCAACACCTCTGAGGAAGTTGAAAAGGGCCACTGCCCAAATTATTATTGACTTAGAGGATGATGACCAATCTCCTCCTGAAGACTTAAAGTTGAAGAAGAGGAAGAGAGCTAGCCAAGGGACAGATGCTGCTAGTAGCCAATCTGATCCAAAAAGGGAACCCTCCACCAGTGATGTTGCGGAAGCCTCTTCTAAAACAGCCATGGGTCATGCTGAGAGTAATAATTATAGCCTTGGTGCTAAGGGTGTCAAGGTAACTCATCACTTCATTTTTGAAATGCCCACTTACTTACCTTGTTTCCTTTTACCATAATTCGCTTCCTCTTTGATTCAGGCTGATGCAAGTGGCTTGAAGCAACCATGGATAATCCTCCTTCTCCAACCACCATTATGAATAGCCAAGGTGAGCCCACATACCATCCCACTTCTGATTTGGGCTCTAGAATGAATTCACTTGTTGAAATTAACAAACCTGGCTTTGAAACAGCTCCCCATTCACCTACAAAGACCGCTACTCAGTAGTCTCAAATAGACGGCTCTGACCACGAGGAAGATGATGATCAACAGAATCTTGAGATACAAGATCCAAGAGACATCAATATGGAGGAGATTGCAACCTTGGCTGATGAAGATGATTCCCTAGTGGATGATACTCTTGGTGACAAAAATGGTGATCCAGAAGGGAGTGGGGAGATGGAGGAAGATGATGAGACCATGCATCAGTCTGAAATGGATGGCCATAGTGATGAAAACGCTGGTGATGAAATGGATGAAGACAAAGAAGATGAGGGCAAAAGTGAGGAGGAAAAAAATGGGAAAGGACCTGATAATGAGTCGACCCATGCCGAGACCATTGCTACTCCAACCACTACTATTGCTACTGAAGGCAAGGTAACATCCACTCTGTATGGAGCAGGCCTTTCAGAAAAGGAACTCGATGCCTTGAAGGTCAGCAAACCTCGACAATACATCAAGATCCTTCTTGGTAGTCGAGGAAGTTCCTTTGGAAAAACTCTCAGTGCTTCAACTACCTCTGAAGACTAACCTTCGAGCAAGCCTGAGGATAACATCCTTTTGAAGATCAAAGAAAAAAATCTTAAAGGGTGACCTTTTCACACTCTTGCAGATGGATCATGTTATCCACATCTCTCTAAAAAATCTCCTTCAACAAGTCGACATCCATATTGTTTCTCCTAAATCTTCCACCATAATTCTAGATCTTGGCACTATGATTGACCAAGTTTATGGTGATCTCAAGCGCCTGCCTCAGATTGAAAAAGCCATTTTGACCAAATCTGGAAGTGAGGCTGTCGCTTGGGATTCTGCCACTGACTCTGAGAATAGGGCAGCAGAATTGGAGGAAACCAAAGAAAAGAACAAGTAGGAGATTGCCTCTAATGAACAAAATATTGCTTCCTGGGAGCAAAATATCAAGAAGCTTCGAGTCAAGATCTCGAAGGCCAAAAAATGCAATGCTGAGTTGTCTACCTTTGATGATTCTGGCCTATCAAAAGAGCTTGACAGTGCTATAACTTTTGCTGAGGAGGCTCGACAACTGGAGAAAGAAGTTGCACGCCCGAGGTCTGACAAAACCTTGTGTGAAAGGCGTCTCGAACTCCAGAAGTCGAAGTATTTGAAGATGAAGGCGAATCTCCCTTTTTAGCTTGTTACTTTCTTTGTAATGTTTACTTTTGAATGCCATGTTCCATAGTCTTTAAGAATTTATTTTGTAATGAATTTAAGCAATTTTGGCATCTATGAATACCATTATTGGCTCTGCCTTTTTACATCAAATTATTCTTTAGAGATTTTAATTTCTTGAAGCGTTGGTTTATAATTTTTCAAATACTTGCCATTTACTTTCAGGATTCTTTTATCCTGGTTTAATTCTTCAACTTCATAGGCTCCATTAGAAAATACTTATGTAATTTGAAATGGGCCTTCCCATTTCGGGGACCATTTGCCCATGGCTCTTATCTTTTGATCCATAGGCAGGATTACCTTCCAAACTAAATCTCCGAGAAAAAACGTCTTAACCTTAACCTTTTTATTGTAAGACTTCTCTACTCTTTTCTTTTGTCTCCTCAAAAGTTCTAGAGCTTTAAGTCTTTCTTCGTACAAATCTACCAACTCATCCAACATCATATTCCAATAAGACTCAAGAGGAATTTCATGATGTCTCTGAATCCTAGTCTATTGTAGGTAGATCTCAACGGGTAACACTACATCGTGACCAAAATTCAATCAAAATGGAGTAGTGTTAGTTGCTTCTTTGGGAGAGATTCGACATGCCCAGAGGATCTGGTCCAATGTCTTATGCCAATTTCTAGGCTTCTTTCCCACATGTTTTTTGATTAAACCAATCACCACTTTATTAGCTGCTTCGACTTGACCATTAGCCTGAGCATAATAAGGTGTAGAGGTTAAGAGTTTGAAATCCATCTCCTTAGAAAACTCCTATATATTTCGACCAGTAAAGATTGATCCTTGATCTGTTGCGGTTGCTTCTGGGATTCGAAACCTGTAAATGATGTATTTCTGAATAAACTAGATCACGTCCTCTTGATCCACACTTGGTAAAGGTATCGCTTCGATCCACTTCGTAAAGTAATCAATTCCTACCAAAATGTATCTCTGATTCTTGGAGGATGCTGGTCGAATCTCTCCTATCAAATCCAAATCCCAACCTCTGAAAGGTCATGGTTTGACTATGGAATGAAACTCACTTGCAGGAACATGTTGTATGCCAGTGTGAACTTGACATTCCTAGCAGCCTTTGGCGAATTCAATATAATCCTTTAGCATAGTAGGCCAACATATGCCTTGTCGAAATAATAGCCATTTCATCTTATGGCCTACTTGATGTTCCCCACACTCCCCACTATGGACTGTCGAAAGGGCCAGATATGCCTCTGATTCACTAAGGCATTTAAGTAAGACTCCCTCAGGGGTCTTTTTAAATAACTCATTTTCTAGAAGAACATAACTTAGAGCTTGATACTTGACCTTTCGCTCTGTGGACATTGTCGGATTCTGTAAGTACTCGACTAAAGGCTTCCTCCAGTCTTTGTCCGTCAGGCTGTCTACTACAAAGATCTCAAAATTTTCTTCATCAGCATATCCAAACTTCGTCACTTCTAGATTTGATGGGCATAATCCAACTGACACGAGTTTACCTCCAGCTTCATTGCCTCTTGTAAATTTTCCTTCGAAACCCTATACCGAGAAGCAATTTGAGCTAAGCCATTAGCCACTTAGTTCTCTAGTCGAGGTATGTGTTGAATGCTTGCCACTTCGAATTTTTTTAGTAGTCTGTTGGCTATTACAAAGTACATGATGAGATTTTCCTTAACACATTTGTACTCCTTTGTAATTTGTTTTATAACCAACTCTGAGTCTCCCATTATTTCGACTCAAGTTGCCCCTAATTCTAACAAAATCTCAAGTCCTGCTATTAAGGCTTCATACTCAGCCTCGTCATTGGAACAAAGTCCTTCGACCTTGTACTTGAATTTTTTTGGAATTTTTTCAAGAGAAATAATTAGCACGCCTATGCATGTTCCATCTTTGTGGCTAGAGCCATCGAAGTATAACTTCCAAGGTTTCAGTTCAACGTGATTCAAAGTGCTTTCATTTATGGAGTGGTCGACTACAAAGTCTGCTACCACTTGTCCTTTAACTGCCTTTAAAGGCTTATATGTTAAAGAATACTCAGTTAATGCTAGTGCCCACTTATCAACTTGACTATGAAAGATAAGTTTAAACAACATATGTTTTATAACATCAAAATGAGATGAAACATAAACATCAACTGGTTTTATATATTGCTTCAGTTTTATACAAGAGAAATACAAGCATAAGCATAATTTTTCTATCATGTTATACCTAGTTTCTGCATCATTCAAAACTCTACTAAGGTATTAGATGGCCCTTTTGATTCTATCCTCATCCTCTTGAGCTAACATGATCCCTAAGGTTTTGTTTGATGCAGCTATGTACAACCTTATACTCCTATTCCTACAAGGCGGTGAAAGAACTGGGGGATGGATCAAGTAGTCCTTGATCTTGTTGAAGGCTTCCTGCTGATCTTGCCCCCATTCGAACCCCTCTTTGTTGAATCGAAGTAATGGTGAAAAGGCCTGTGTTTTTCCGCTTAAGTTCGATATGAACCTTCTCAAGAAATTTATCTTGCCTAGCAGTGATTGCAACTCCTTTTTTGTCAATGGCGCTTTCGCTTCCATGATGGCTTTGTTTTTGTTCTGGTTGATCTCGATCCCCTTTTTGTGGACCACAAAGCCTAGAAAATCCCCCGCCGACACACAAAACGCACATTTAAGAGGATTCATCTTAAGACCATATCTTCTCATCCTCTCGAAGGATTGTCGAAGATGGCTCAAGTGACTCTTCCCTGAAACAGACTTAACCATAAGATCATCAATATATATTTACATAAAAGTCTCTATATGATCATTGAAGATTGAGTTCATTGCTCGTTGATATGTTTCCCCAGCATTTTTTAGGCTAAAAAGCATCACTACCCATTCGTAGGTGCCTAAGGCTCCAGAACATTGAAAAGCTGTTTTGGGTACATCATCTTCAGCAATGAATATTTGGTTATAACCCGAGTAACCATCCAACATACTAAGATACTCATGTCCTGCGGCGGAATCAACTAGCATTTCTGCCACAAGCATATATTCATCCTTTGGAGTTGAAGAATTTAAATCTCTAAAGTCTATGCAAACTCTTAAAGAACCATTCTTTTTAATGACAGGTACAATGTTAGCCAACCACTCGACATACCTGGCCGTGCGGATGAACTTGCATCAGAGGAGTCTTTCGACTTCCTCCTTTATCTTTGAGAGAATTTTTGGGGCAAACTGTCTTGGATTTTGTTTGAATGGCTTCTTTCCAGGCTTGATTGACAACTTATGTTCGACCAATTCTCTACTCAAACCAGGCATCTCATCATAGTCCTAGGCGAAACAATCCTTAAACTCATGTAGCAACTTGATGAATTCGACCTTAAGTTGTGGGTCAAGATTGGCGCTGACATATATTGGCCTTTTGGTTACCCCCTCTCCTAGGTCGATTTCTTCTGATGGGTCTTATGCTAGCATCTTAATGTCATTCACTAGCGAATCCTTTTCAAACCCCAAAGGCTCATCATCATAGATGGCATCAAGGCTCTGGCCCTGCTTTACACCCTGAACCTTATCAGGTGGCTCTGGGTCGAAGTCCTTACTAGGACCTTCTTAGTGGAAATCAGAATTGGCCTTGACGGCCATGTATTCGTTAGCAACCTCCAAAGCCGCCTGTAATTTGGTTTCATCCACATAGGCCAAAATTCTTCTCAACGCTTCAAACTCAGTCATTGTCATTGAATTCGCTTCCCCGCCCTGTGGGGTCTACTACATGCTTGCTAAGGTATGGGAGACTTTCTCCTGGCACCTCCTTATCCCACTGGAAACCATCGACGGGGTGTAAGTATAATGAGCAGAATGTTTTATCATCTGTGACAAACTCAAAATATGGTGGGCCACAAGGGGCAATATGAGCCAGGTGCTTGTCGAATTGTATTTTGTCGACATGATTTATGGGTGCCTTAAAATACCCCTGATCAGCTTCAATGTTCTCTACTATGCCATCTAGCCTCCAAGTGGTGATTCGTTGATGCATCGAAGATGGCACTACACCTATGCCATGTATCCACTTACGTCCTAAGAGCAGATTATAGTTGGCTTTTGTTTTCACCACCATGAAGATAGTAGGCCTAGTGATCATCCCATTTGTTAAGTCAACCTATATCACACCCATTGTAGAGCCAACTTTTCCTTCGTAATTCGAAAGAACCATATTATATGGCTTAGTATTAGTGTCATACTTGCCAATCTTGTTCAATAAGAAATGTGGCATCAGATTTACTGTTGCGCTACAATCCACCAATATCTTGTTCACTGGTACATTCTCCACCTTCCTAGTGTGTAAAGAGGCTTTAGGTGACCTTTCATTGCCTCTGTAGGTCGCTCGAAGAAAGTGTTATGCTCTTCAACCACCCATTATTCATGATGTAGTAGCACACAGGCTTGTGTGCTGCCATCTCCGCTTCAGTGTAAGCGTCCAAATTTTCGACCTCTGTAATTTCGTCGAAGTCCCTAGGCATTACAGATACCATATTGGCTAGGATGTCTAAAGAAGCATAAGACTCAGAGTCGAAGTTGTCCGTTATCTCTTCATCATCCTCGATAGTCTTTTCATGTTTATCCTCTTGAGAGGAAAACAATTTTCACCCTACAGGCGCTTTTTCAACAATCCTCGTTTGATTCCCTCTATTATTATCAGTAGGGACATTGATACTGGACTCTCCTTGGTCCTTCAGATGAGCCTCCCTGAGAGCCTTCCTTCTACGTTGTTCTCTCCTCCATTAAGATCGTGACATCGGGTTCTTCCCTTTGTAATTCTCAAAAACGTGAGCAGTTTTGGAGGATTGAAACTCCTTGCAATAGGTGATCTAAGAGCCCCTGTTGACGCTGAAGTTTTTCCATTTCTGCTGACCTTTCTGCCTGTCCCCATTTGGTTTGAACCATCTGCTGTTAGAAAGTTCAGCAAACGGCTTGAAGGTAGCAAGCCTCGCTCCTGGTGCTCTAGCCTTCAACTTAGACCTTCTTGGATTGAAACTTCGAGGGCCATGGTTGGCCTTCTCCCACTTCTGCTTAGCCCTTCCTACCCCTTCAAGCTTCTGAGCAGCCTTCTGATCGAAGATTGCGCTGCATCTGGGGTATAACATGACACATGATCCCTTCTTTTAACAGCGGTGAAGGATTTCACCAATGGTCTCTTCCTATTTTGGATATGCCACTTTGTTGCGCTCTTCCTGGAAGCTTGATTCATCGACCTCCATGGTCTTATGTAGTGTAATCTCGAGCATATTTATGTTCATGTCGATACCATCATTAAGGTTCAGATTGCAGAAGTCCAGACCAAGGCCTTCAGCAGCGCTGTCCATCTGAACAAAACCATGTGCGACCTCTTTGATAACCAGCATCATGTTGGAATCTTTAGTGATCCCATCATCCAATCCATCAATAACTTTGTCGAAGCCTTCAGTGGCCTCACTCGTGAGTTTCTCCATGGCATTGAATTCAAGTCCTACAGTAACCTTGGCTAGAACAACATCATTGGCGAAATCTTCAGTAATTTCTACCATATTAATTGAACAGTCAAAGTCATCAGCAACTTCAACCATATGTACTTCTGTGGGCTCATCATAATGGGCATCCACTGTTTGCAATGGGTCAGAGTCAATTTCCATTTGATTGTTACTTTTTTCTCAAAACTTTAGCCTGCCTTCCTGGATAGCATTTTGGACCAAGTCCATGAAAAGAAAATATTGAGAAGTTTTATGACCCAAAAAATTATGGTATTTACAAAATCCTTCCTTTTTTCTTTGTTCTAAAAGAGGAATTTTAGCGCCAGCGGGCACTATCATTTATCCATCTTTAACTAACAAATCAAAGATTTTGTCACATTTAGTGATATCGAAAGTATATGTTTTCTTTGGAAACATGTCATTTTTTTCAGATTTGAAAAAAAAAATTTCCATTCGAACGAGTTAACATTAAAAGCATATGGAGGATCCTGCTTTAATTCAGCAACGTCTATCTCGTCTTCGTCGAAATACAGTGGTTCATTGTGTAAACCTTTGACATTCTCATTATATTCGACATAGGCTACCTTTTTACTCTTATTAAACTTAGCATTTTCGTCTTTTAGAGTAATCAAGGCCACCAGCGGCCATTTCGACCAGCTCATGTTCAGGCACTTGAGTAAAACACCTAGCCTTAAGTAATCGAAACCTATTTAGATAATCCTCTATTGGCTCAAAATACTTTCATTTTATGCTATCCAATTCCTTCAAACTAATCTTGGTTTGTCCCATGTAGAATTGTTCATGGAACAAACGTTCCAACTGGGTCCAATTACAGATTGAGTTAGGAGGTAGAGTTGTAAACCAGGTAAAAGAATTTTTGGTGAGAGAACTTGGAAAATATTTTATCCTAAGACTTTCATCATTTGAAATCTCTCCAGCCTCGATCATATACCAGGCCACATGTTCGACAGTAGATTCAGTAGTATCTCCTGAGAATTTGGTAAACGTTGGTACCTTCGTCCTAGGAGGTAATTCTGACTGGAGAATGTAATCTACTATTGGTGATGTATAATTTGGCCTAGTAAAACTAGAATTTACCCTATTTCGGGCCATTATCCTTTCGACCATGGCTGCTAAGTTATTATCGACAGCTAAGTTGTTACGTCAAACCTATTGTATAATATAGTCAGTATCTTGGTTTCAATTTACCATAATTACCTTTGGTTCCCCCTCTACCGGAATTGGCACTTGGTTCCTAGGTAGTTCGACTTTGAGAGGTTCGAGTCTAAGGGGTTCGACTATCCCTTGGTTTTCTAGATTCGCCTCAGGTACATTCCCTAGGTTCCATTGTGGAATGTTTTCCACAACAGTTGTGCCTTGACCAGAGTCTGGTACACCCATAAATTCTGCCAAGCATGTCAATTGCACTACTAATTGCTGGTTAGTCTGGGTAGTGTTCTGGATCAAGGGCTGGAAAATTTCCCCCATAGTTTGGGACAAAGTTTGTACCATTTGCAGGTTACTCTCATCCATTTGCTGTCTTAAACATGCTATAGAAGTATTTTTCAGATTAGGGTCTTGAGTGGAATACCCTATACCTACACTTTGACTTTTTTGACCCACATTTATCCCAGATCCTGGCCCTTGTAACGGCGAAGCCATTACATTCTCAGAGAATACTGGGGGAGCATTTTGGAGGCCTTGCATTACTGATGTTGGCATCCCATATGGTGGATTCCTTGGTAATGGTTATGAAAATCCTGGAGGGGGAAAATGCCTAAACGTCGAAGTTCCTCCTGGTGGAGTTTGGGGAATAGATGCTTGTAGCCCAACGTACTCCAAAATAGGTTGAGTGTAAGCCTTTATATCTGTCGACCCTGAACCCACCATTGACGGCATTGGTTCAGACATAACAGGAGGTGGTATTGGCTCTCCTGTCGAAAGGACTGAGGGTGGCACTATATCATTCCTAGACACGTCTCGAGGATTAGCGTTACTAGGATGATTACTTGGATTAGAACCACTCCCTCAAGGGTTTGGATTGTTTGGCTGATTATTATTTGTGGCCATTTTCCTAGTATAGCTTCTCCTTGGTCTCTCTTTGTTTGTAGTGGCTACTTTTCCACTTCTCAATAACATGCAACGAAGTTTTCTCAAAGAAAAGGCTAATAAATACAGATTTTCAAAATCTTAGAAAGAAAAAACTTTACAAAATTTAGCACTGTCCCACCAGGTGTGCCAATTTGTTTCCCATGAAAATTAGAAAACAACTACTGATCTTCCAAATCTAACTTTGGTGACTCACAGGATCGATCAGATTGATCCTAGGACACGTGCTAAATATTAATTCAAAGAAAAACTCTAAACACTAAACACTTTGAGAGCATTCATAAAGAAAAGTTTATTTTAGAAGTATGGTTCGACAGAAACATAAGAGCATTAAATCGAAAGAAGGGCTGAAGACATTAAAGAACGGCTTGAAAGAAACATAGCATAATGCTGAAATATAACTTGCAAGAAAGTAAAAGATAAACTCTTTTAATGAAAAGTTAAAGTAAATTTCATTAAAGAAGAAAATGGTGTTTTACATCACGTACATCCTCCCAAGACTCTTTTCTCTACACATGGATACTTTGAGTGAATTTGGAGTAACTTGTACAAAGTGAACACAACACCTCTAATCATATTGCTAGGACGCATATTTATAATAATAAAACTAATTATTGTTAACTTCCTAAAACAATTAACATATTACAAGTGTTACGCTGCATGCTTCTGTCTCTTGGATGTGCGCCACTTGTCTTGTTCAGGAGTGGACAAGAATAACTACTCCCTCCTTTATTTAAATTTCAAATTCCCTTAGCATTGGATAGCATTATCGGTCGAAGGTAGCTTCTCAACTCTTAGAAATATTTTCTATGTCCCAAAAAGTATCCCCTTGTTATGTGAGCGTCTTCGACTTAAGCTCACCATGAAGATGCAGTCGAAGACTCCTTCAGTCGAAGACTCCTTTACACCTTCAAGAATTCAACATTCCAACCAATACTTCCAATTTAATATGGGCGTGGAATTTCTGAGCTAACACCGCCAGTTTCTCGTACTCCTCAAGTGTTAGTGCTAGTTAGAAGTCTTGAAATGTGAAACATCTCAAAGAAGACTCATAAAACTGGGCCAAAGTAACGAGTGCTCGTTGATCCACCTCTTGGGTCAAGATATGAATTAGCTTGCCAAAATCCTTTCCAAAATCAATTCTGAAAACAGCGGGAATACGCGAAACCAAACCACACAAGTCTTCCAACTTAGGCTTCCTGAAATTGTACAAATATGTGCTTCTAAAGCAAAAAATATATCTTTGATTATAGAAACCCCATGGGTAGGCTTTTAATGGGTAGGTGCCTAGAGTCATGGATTTCTTTCAAATACATTATAACCATGGCAAAGGGATACCACAATAATAATATATTTGAAAGGATCTCCTCTAGGTGAGGTTTTCGCGTCGTCCCACGAGAAAGGCTCCTCGTGAGTCTCTACTACACAACCATCGAGTCCAAGGTTTCTAAAAGGTATCTCAGAGTCATAGATCAAGGTTGAAAATATCATTGTCAGAATAACGATACGTTCAAGGGATCTCATCTAATTGGGGATTTCGTGTCAACCCTTACGAGTTAACACTACCAACCACCATGGAAGAAGGGTTAAAGGGTCCTTAAAGTTATCAATTCAGGCTTGAAAACATTATTGCCATGGCAAAGGCTCACCACGACAATAGCATTTCCAAGGGAATCAACTCTAAGCATGGATTTCGTATCCTTCCAACGAGAAAGGCTCCTCGAGGGATTCCACTACACAACCACCATTCTAATCCTAGGTTTTTATTAGACTCGGGTATAGAGCCATCTCACAGAGTGCCCATAATCAGAGAAACCCAATAATATCACAATAGGTAATAATAGGATGTATAATAAAGATAAACAAGAAAATAAGTAACAATTAAATAAGCATGCAATCAATAAGATAACAAACAAGAAGAAAACAAACAAGTGAACCTAACGCTCATGAATCGAGTCAAGTTAGGCTTGACTCTCTCATGCATAGGGTAATGCATTAATCCCCAGCAGAGTCACCAGTTGTCGTACCTCGAAAAAAGCACGATCCTTCGCGAATGGTTGCGGAAAATAGAGTCGCCACCAAACTTTATTTATCCCAAAGAGGGAAAGGAAAATATCGATAAAACCTTTAGGGAAAGAACATGGTCATCGCAACCAAGTTCTAGGTTTGGGAGTCGGTTACACGAGGGGAAAGTATTAGCATTCCTCACATTCGTTGTACTCAACGAGAACCTCTTGATTTGATTCGTGAGAAATGTTAGCTATGTTTGTTTGTTTTCTTCTAAGATAAAAGGTAAGGTAAAAGAATATTTTGATTGCTAAGGGAAAATGGGTGGTTTTAGATTTGGGTGTTCGCCAAGGATTGGGTCCATTGTGCCTATGTACCTTAAGTGAAGAATCAGAGTGTCCATAGTTCATGGGACTACGGGAGAAAAGAAGAGAAGGTTGCTCGCTATGATCTCGCATTCCTATGCCTACGTATTCTCATTGACAAATGTGAAATCAGAGCGTCCGTAGTTTGGACTATGGATGTTGGTTTGATTTTAAAAAATGTTTAGAGGGGACTAAATATTGTTCTTTTTAGAAAAAAGAGTTTGAATTGCACGGAGGCGAGAAGTTATATAAATGTGTTGATGTTTTGTTTGGATGACGATTACTTGAAGCTTAAGAAAGGCTCCTCAGGCCCAAGTAATCGGGAGGATGAGTCAAAGGCATGACTCTCTCTCTTTTTATCTTGAAAAGAGGTTGTCTTTGGAAAGTGTATTGATGGAAGATAGTTAAAGTATTTTAAACGAATGAGGATTACTCAAAGCTTAAGAAAGGCTTCTCGGACTCAAGTAATCGGGAGAGTGAGTCAAAGACTTGACTCTCTCTCTTTTTCATCTTATATTATTAAAGAGTTTTGATATAGTTAGAGTATGTTACGGATGACGATTATTTGAAGCTTAAGAAAGACTTCTCGGGCATAAATAATCGGGAGAGAAAATCGAAGACTCGACTCTCTCTTTTTTCAACCTTAGTTGTGAAAGGATTTTAATATAGTTAAAGTAAGTTACAAATGATAATTACTCAAAGCTTAAGAAAGGCTCATCAGGCCCAAGTAATCGGGAGAATGAGTCAAAGACTTGACTCTCTCTCTTTTTCATCTAAGTATTGAGAAAAATAAATTTAATAAGTTATAAATCTTTTAAAGAAGACAATTGTTCGAACTTAAGAAAGGCTACTCGGGCTCAAACAATTGAGGAGAGAAATCAAGGATTTCATTCCAACCTTTTTTTTTCATCTTTTATTGAAATATAGTTTAAGTATAATTAAGTTGATTAATTTGACTTTGAGAAAATACTTGATGTTGATCGAGGTTTAAATTTTACGTTCGAAACGGTAAAGAGTTTGAACTAAATGGGATGAAGAACCTAATGGACTAGGATAAGGTCGATGGTGACGCAGGAGACAAACGACTTACAAGAGTTGGGGTAGGGCTTGATATGTGGATCAAGTATGCTTTAGGGTTTTGAAATTAATCAATACGTAAAGAGGACGTATAAATAAACAAGTAGAAAAAAGTAATCGGTTTTTAAATCGTGTGTACTAGCAAAGTGGACTAGTCTTCTAAACGACCAACTAGAAATAATTGATTGAATAGGTCTCACTGTAAGGGAGTCCAGGAGTAACCTTTTAATGTTGTGTATGGTGATCGAAAGGTTGATGGCGATGCTTAAAAGCAATCGACTTACAGGGTGAAAAAAAATGACTCGACGTTGGATCGAGAAATTGTGCAAACTAGATATTAATCAAATATTATCATGGTAAAAGCACATCATATGAGAAAATTACACAACCAAAATAAACAATCGGGAATTACACAGTTAAACCAAACTAAACAACACAAAAAATTATTAACTAAATTAAATATGAATATTTAATAAAAATTAATTAATTTAATTAATTAAATATTAAATAAATATATTTAAGGTAGTTAATGATAAACACATTCTTATATATTATTTATGAATTAAAAAAATAAAAAGAACTAATAAAAAAAGAAAATAGATTAATAAGCAAATATATATATATATATATATATATATATATATATATATATATATATATATATATATATATATATATATATATATATATATATATATATATATATATATATATATATATATATATATATATATATATATATATATATATATATATATATATATATATATATATATATATATATATATATATATATATATATATATATATATATATATATATATATATATATATATATATATATATATATATATATATATATATATATATATATATATATATATATATATATATATATATATATATATATATATATATATATATATATATATATATATATATATATATATATATATATATATATATATATATTAATCAATATGCTTTAGGCTTTTGAAATTAATCAATACGTAAAGAGGGCATATAAATAAACAAGTAGAAGAAAGTAATCGGTTTTTAAATCGTGTGTACTAGCAAAGTGGATCTAGTGTAATCTAAAAAACACAAGATCCATGAGAGCTGGCCTAGGCATTGGATCTAGTGTAGTTTCGGTCAATAAGTGTTGACCTTGGGAAAGAATCTGGAGCGCAAGATCCATTAGAGTCAAATCAAAGACTCGATCAAAGGGTGTAGACATGAGGGTACACGGTAAAGCTTCAACACGCACATACACGTGACGGAGCTTGAAGATTCAGCACATGACGGTGACACATGTCACCGTCTTGAACAACCGCCCACCCTATAGTTAGACACATAGGCTAGGAAAAAACAAGTTTTCTCTTTTTTTTTTCTTTCTTTTTTTTAACATCTGGAGAAAAAAACGTTGAAACCACTTAAACCCTCTCATGAGTTTCCTTCTGGATACCATCACCCTTCACCAGAGAGGGTCGTCAGCCAATGGCGGCGTCTGCGTCCTCTCCTACGACCAAACACCACCATTCTAAAAACTTAAATCACCATCCCCCCTCTACTTTTGGCTCTCAAACTGAATCTAGCATCCATTTTCTTAAAGCCCTCGCTAAAATAAAGCAAAACAGCTCCCCCCCAAGTAAAACCTAAACTAAAGAATAAATCAAAAAGCACGGATTCACAAAGTTTTCTAAAGCAGAAGATAGGGAACTCGACTAAAAAGCGAAATCAACACTAGAAAGATTCGAAGCATGAAGGAGACTAACCCTTGAAGATTACAGGTTCAGGTAATGGTCATTCCACACTTCTCTTGTTGTTTCTTTAAGAACTACTTAGTTTGTTGAGAGTTAAACTAGTTTCAGGTCTCAACTATGGTCGTTTAGAGTTCGAGTATGAAGATTTTTCTTAGGGTTTTCGCTGAAACCAACCTATATTTATATCCACAAAATTAGGGTTAGCAGACCACTCTGTAAGATTTCAGAAATTCCCTGCGCTGCTTGCTTAGGTCTGGCCTGCTATAAATTTGTCTTGTTCCAATTTAGTGTTAGGATTGATGTACCGTGAATTCCTGTTGTTGCTCTTATTTTTTCCATATTTGTTAATATGACCATGTGGTCCCCATTTCCCTTGTCTTGTTATTTTCATTCTGATAGGTTTTGAAGGATATGTGTATGTTTGTGATTTTCACATGAAAATGAATGTGCTATGCAAAGTGGATTGAATGATGAAATTGTTTTTGGTTTATGTTCTACACTTGGTTTGAATTTGATTAGAAATGAGTCTGTGAAAATTTGTTAGCTTTGAATCTTGAAAAACGAATTGAATGATGATGATATGTATGTGAATGAGCTGTGATGAGTGTTTAAAGGTATTGAATTAGAAGTGAGACTCGAATTGAAATTGGATGAGGTTTGAATGAGTTTTTTTTTCTTTGCAATAAATCTTTAGATGACTTGAATTTTGGTGTATGGCTTGATTTGGAATATTATGTGATGAATCTTAATTGAGTTTGGCATTTTCCTTGGTGAATGAAACTATTGGAATCGACATGACATGTATGCTTGAATGCTTGTGATTATATGAATGAAATGAGTTGGATAATATTGAAACTTGGTTATGAACTTTAGGACTTTGAACTCATATGGCCACTTGATTGAATTGAAATTGTATGGGATGGTGATGAATTGAAACTTGCTTAGGAAAAATGAATTGAATTAGATGTAGTGAATTTGAATGAAATGAAAATTATTGAATTGAACATTTGAACTTTGATTAGAAATGAAATAAAATTGGGCTTGAATTTTGGTTAGAATTGAAACTTGAAACTTGAACCTTGATTGGAATTGAAATTGCAATTGAACTTGAACATGGCATTTGAATTGGAACATGAAACTTGAGTGGGTTTTGAACTCGAAACTTGAATTGGATTGTATGCTCGCATTTTGAACTCGAAACTTGATTAACTTATTTAAATTGGTTTTGAATATGAATTGAAATTTGAATTGGATTAAACTTGAATTGACTAAAAACTTGAATGGCCTTCGATATAAATTGACAATTGAAATGGAATTGAACTTGGACCTCATAACCTTG
The DNA here is from genome assembly GCA_963859935.3 of Lathyrus sativus. NCBI lineage: Eukaryota > Viridiplantae > Streptophyta > Magnoliopsida > Fabales > Fabaceae > Lathyrus > Lathyrus sativus. The sequence goes on from OZ012736.1 coordinate 325,049,358, forward strand.
AATCTCAATTAAGTTAAATGGGAAGACAATACTCCAATTTTCAAATTTCTCATCTTGATCAAGAAAGGTCTTGAATCAGGCATAGATATAAAACTCTTTGAAACTCATATTCTTTCAAGTGATCATCAGTAGTAAGCCAAAACCGCCCTAGGTTTCTCGATTCTTAAGTCTTGTAGTAGCTCAAACCCTAACCTCTTTAGGACCATTTGTTGCTTTGAAAAGTAGGACCATCTGTTGCTTTGAAAAGAACAGACTTACGATAATCAAATCATTTGTTTCAAATATCCAAGGATGATGCTACTGATGTCCTTATGACAGAGTTGGGTCGAAAATGCGGGTATGAAAACTTCGGATGGTAACTATTTAGAATTAAATCTATTTTGAGATAACTTGGTAAAACATAAAAAACCCGAGAACGTTTCATCTTTGCTACGTAAGAAAAAAGTCCCATAAAATCTTGAGTAATCGTCTACAATTACCAAACTGTAATAATTACCACCTAGGCTTTTGGTCCGTGAAGGTCCAAGTAAATCCATGTGAAGGAGCTCAAGGGGTCTCGATGTTGAAATAATGTTTTTAGAGTTAAACGAGATCCTTAATTGTTTGCCCTTTTGACATGGATCACATAGGTGGTATTTTGAAAACTTTATTTATGGTAGACCAACTACTAAATCCTTTGTGATTATTTTATTAAGTAGATTAAAGTTAACGTGTGCTAAACGTCGATGCCATAACCATGAAGTTTCACTCACGGTAATAATACATTTGGCAGTATTTATGAATACACTTCCTAAGTCTAGCATATAGATATTGTCTATCCTTACACCATTAAACACACAATCCTTCTTTTCATTATATGCAATTATACAACAACCTTTGGTAAAAGTTACCTTGTACCCATTGTCACATAATTGACTAATGTTAAGAAGGCTATGTTTAAGGTTTTCTGCTAACATAACATTTGGATAGTAATAGTTGAGAGATTACCTATACTACCTCTTTCATGTATGGCACCTTTGTTGTTATCACCGTAAGACACATGTTTGTGGCGGGGAAATTTGTGAGTGTAATCTATTAATTAACTTAACTCAAAAATGCAAGAGTTGCCACCGCACTTTTATTTTATCCAAAAGGAAAGGAAAAAGAGTGAAAAAAATCTAATCAAGTTCTAAAATAAGAACAGATGAACAAAGACTGGGTAAGGGGGTTTGTTATGCTAAGGGAAGATGTTAGCACCCAAAACGTCTATAGTACTCTATAGGAATCCTTTGAAATATCTACGCTTTTTGGTTTGAAAAGGTTTGCTTGAAAGGAGATTGGGGAGATGAGAAGAGAAGTATTTTTTAAGATTTTTGTGTTTGGAGAGACTTATCGCCTCATGCCTACGTACCAACAAAGTGTAATATATGATCAAAATCCCCTAGTTTATGGTAAAAATAACAAAAAAAAAGGTTTGTTATCATTGATTTTAAATGTAAAGACAAGTCATCATTTCCAAGTGAGTAATTCCACTTAATGAGATGAGTCATATCTACACTTATGAAAAAGTGTTAAAAGAAAAAGTGCACAAAGGCACAAAAAGAGTTGGTGAATTTTTATATTTTTTATGTCTTTTTGAAATTGGCAAAATATGATTAACATTAATTGACATTTATTAAAGAAAACAAAGTTTGAAAAGAAAATCATTTGACCAAAGTCAAGGTTTTATTATGAAAGCGGTTTGATTTTGAAAACAAGAAGGTTTTGAAAAAGGGAGAAGATTTTGAAAATTAAAGAAAGGGTGGAGAAGAAGTGACTATCCTAAAGCATAAAGTAAAAAGTTAGAGATGAGAAAGATTTAACCAAATTGTAGCACTCTTCATAGCAAGTTGTTGCACCCCAAAATTTGCCCAACCTATTTTCTTTATCTAGCTTATGTTTCATTGCATTTCATGGCATCCGCATTTTGCATAGCATTGGTTCTCGAGGCAGGGGATCAAGGTTCCCGTGACTCAGATTTCATTCCTAGGTAAGCAACTGAGCAGCGAGCATCAAGAGACGACATTTATTTTGCCCAGCGGTCGAGCGGCCGATTTTTATTTTGCAGGTTATGCTCAGATCAGGAGACAACATTCAGTATGTATCCAGCACTATCGCAGCCACGGTATTCAAGAGCAAGTGTCAAAAGCTTAGCAGAGCTCAAAACGGCGAGAAACAGGCAAACGAGCAGGTTTCCCTCCAAAAGGCGCCAAATTCAAATTTTTGAAGGTGTTAACCGGTTAACCATATCAGATTTTGCCCTGTACGTGATTTTGCAAGCCATTTGCACTTGGGGTCCAATTTTTATCACCTTGGAATTCAAATTTTCATTTGGGAAGGATCTAGAACACCTTTAAATTTCAGATTTCCCTCCAAAATCCCATTCCACATTCCAAGCCTTGATTTCCAACCCAAATTCCAACCCTTGCTTTGCGATCCAAACCTAAGTCATATTTAAGTGATCCACTCCAAACCAACACATTCTAACCTTCATTTTTCACTTTCACTTCAGATTTGATTTCAATTCTCTCTCAATTCTCCAAATTCCTTCCATAACCAAAACTCACTCAAAGCTCTTTTTCATTAGGACTCATTGATTTTTCATTAAAATCAATGGATTCTTGAGCATAAACCTTCATCCATCCTCATCCTTGGATCAATTTTCATCATCAATTTTCGTGCAAATAGAGATTTGATTTTGGAGCTTGAGTTAGAAGTGATTATTCGAAGCGTTTCGACTCGAATTTGGTGGATCTTCGTTCGTATAACCACAATTGGCTTGGATCTTGAAGTTTTCCGGGTTTCTATTGTTTGAACTACTCAAATTCAGTTGATCAACACTAACTGGAGAAAATCTCCGCTTCGAAGGTTGGAGATTCTAGATCCCTAGCATTTTTGAGCTTATTTGCATTTACATGATGATTTTCATATTCGATTGAATTTTGTGGATTCTGATTCGTGTGAATTGCGATTGTGCTGTGTAGACATGTTTGCATGTCTATTAGTTTTCTGTTTGTAGGTGTAATTTCGTGCTTATTTGATAATTTGATCTGTTGGATCACTTGATTAAGTGATTTTGTGCATTAAGTGCTTTTTCTGCTGCTGTTTTTCACTTCTTGTACAGTGTTAACCGGTTAACCTATTCAAAATTTTCAAAGATTTCAGGGTGTTAACCGGTTAACGCCTGGTGTTAACCGATTAACACCTATGAATTTCCATATTTTCACTTGTTTTACACAGGTTAACCGATTAACAGTATGTGTTAACCGATTAACATTGTACCAGAATGTCATATTTGCTGTTTTGTTTGCATGTTCGCATACCGGTTCGATCCGAATCATCATAGATCAATGTGATGCATTAGAATTGAATTGCTTTGGCTGATTGCCACTGTTTGTGATTGATTAATCATGATGTTGTCGACTTGTATGATCATTCTTCCATTTGCTTACATGCTCGTGTATGTGGTTCGAATCAAGTTTCATTTGCATGTTTAGTTGCTTGCATTTATCGCTTTTCTCCACATGTTTGCATCATTCTTGCATCGCTGTTGAGGTCGAGACGCACTTGTGGCGGCTGCTTCCCCACACACTTTTCCTCCTTCCCACCATTCTAATTGTGCATTTTCGTGTTTGCATTTTTCTACTTGTGATAGATTATTCCTTTGTTCTTCTTGTGCTTCCTTGCCATGACCCCCATAGGATTCCTAGTCCCTCCGTTTAGGATGGGAGTAGGAGAGACATTACGCGTTCAATCCAAGTATGCTAACATTAGGGTAGATGTTTCCCCTTTTCAATCCAAACATTAGGATCACTTTGCATGACAATGTTAGGGTTGAGTTTCCCTTAGACCTTCTGTGCGTCTTCTCTTTTTATCTTCATACAATGTTAACGCACTTAATAAAGATAATGGATATTATGCCATGAGCCTTATACTTGGGAAATGGTGATTGAGGGGCTTCTCCTCAATTACCTAGAGTGTTTAGTATACGTCCTTAGGACGATATGCGACGCATTCGATCCTAGGTTCTATACTTTAGTGCAACATACATTATAAACACTCAAATTCAAAACACTTCTTTCGATAAAAAACACAAAACAAATTCAAACATTTTTCCTTCGGGATTAATCAAACTTCTCTTTTCAGAAAAGAATGTTGTTAAACTTCGGTTCTACCGCAAACAGGCTCAGTCCCTAACTGCTGGAACAGATGTTTAACCCTACTCGGATAAAACACTTAATCAGCCTGTGGTTTCGTGTCCGCCCGGACTACGTCTACTCTGATCTTTCATACCAGATGAAAGTACGTAGGCATAAGATGCGATATCTTGGCGAGCAATCCCCCTTCTCTCCCGTAGTTAGCCGAACTATGTTGACTCTGACTTTCCCATTGCACGAGGGAATACGTAGGCACAAAGCGGTGATGCTCTACCGAGTCTCTTTCTTTTCTTTTCGTCCTGAAGCCTATAGCTTAGATAGATAAACAACCCTTTTAGATAGCAAACAAGCGTGGATCCCGTCGAGTACGACGGACGTGAGGGGTGTTAATACCTTCCCCTTGGGTAACCGACTCCCGAACCCAGGACTTGGTTGCGATGACCTTGTCTTTCCCTTTTTCGCTAGGTTTTTCCGATCGTTTCCTTTCCCTCTCTTTGGGATAAATAACGAAAGGCAGCAACTCTTCTGTTTTTCCACCGATTATTTTTCGCAGTTGCGATAGCTAGCGACTGTGCTGGGGACTCTGGTTCCCTATGCGAGTCAATCTTAACATTTGTTTGTCTATCTTTTTGGGTTTTGTACATGTGTGTTGTACTTTATTTACTTCCGCACTTTATTTTCCCGCATTTTATTTTCAGCATATATTATCATTATTGTGCTGTTGTAGGGAGGGGAGTTCTGATGAGTGAAAAGTCAGACCCAGGCTTGAGAGCAAAAATAGCATTAGAGTGGAGATTAGTGGAGGACTTGTTTGCTTAGCAAACACCAGTTCCCATGAAATTCACACTCAGACGAGATTCTCTTTGATGATTTCTTTTCTGGTCCTTAGGATTGGAATTGATTTTAGATCTGAGGATTGTCGACTCTGGGGACCGATCATCTGTGACTCAGCTAAGTGAGGCCTCTTCAGGGAGTGATGATGCCAAACCAGAAATGATGAATGTATCATCCTTTCTTGAAAGTCTGTAACGTTGAGAAACACATAGGATGTCATACCTTTATCAGTGGATTAGGTCCATACTTGTGAGTGGGACTGGGGTTGTGTAGGAAACCTTTACCTTCAGACTACCCGGTTTTCTCTACAGTTTGAATCCGATGTGTTGGTATCAATTGATTCCTATCAGAGCAGTGCTATGTTCTCGTTGAAGCAGAATCTTGGTCCTTCTCACTCAACAGCACATCAGTCTTGATCTTCTGTTGGCATCCTTAGCATTTGCATCCTTGCATTTTCATGTTGCATTTCATTAACGTGTGTCTGTGTTGCAGGTGCGTATCTCTTCTCGATTCTAGTGGTCTTATTCTGTATTTCTGATATGGAGACTTTGAAGAGGACAATAGCATACAGATTTCCCACTCCAGACATTGGTCCCATACTGAAGTTGATTGCCCTGGCTGATGGTTTAGTAACAGAAGACTTTAGGAAATCATATGGGAGGTTGTCGAAATTTGTTTGCAAGCCTACCGCACACGAGATCAGTGGCTTGTATACTCTGTTGCAGTTCTATGATGCTCCGTTGAGATGCTTTATGTTTCCAGATTATGTTCTAGCATCCACTCTAGAAGAATACTCAGACTTGCTAGGCATTCCCATCAATGATCAAATGCCTTACCATCATGTTGACACTAAGCCTAATCTGGCCAATCTTGCCGCTGCTTTACACTTCGAGGAGTCCGAGTTCAAAGGAGGATTGACCCAAAGGAATGGGATGTATGGTTTTCCTCTCTCTTTCCTAGTAGAGAAGGCTCAGAAGTTTGCAAAGGAGGGTTGTTGGATCGTGTTCAACGCCATTTTAGCTCTTTGCATATATGGTACCATCCTATTTCCTAACTTGCCAGACTTCGTGGATGTAGACGCTTTCCACATTCTCGCCTCAGGGAATCCAGTACCTACTCTTCTTGGAGATGTTTACCACTCTATCCATTATAAGAACGAGAACCGGAGAGGGAATATTGTGTCTTGTTGTGTTCCCTTGCTATACAAATGGTTTGCCAACCACATGCCCAAAGCGGGTCCCTTTTTCTCTTCTGTGGGCACTTTAGATTGGTCCGAGCGTCTAATGGGTTTAACTGTAGAGAATATCACTTGGTTCGACAGGGATATGTTGGGTACAGAACTCGTCTACAGTTGCAGTGGTTTTCCCAATGTTCCTCTGATCGGGAGAAAGGGGTGTGTCAATTATAACCCGTCATTGTTGATCAGGCTGTTCGGTTATGCATTGAAAGAGTCCCCGAAAAAAGACGAGATACAGGAATCTCTGTATCTCACCGCGCTGTTGGATGGTGATGCATTGGTTAAGCTTGAGCATGCTTGGAAAAATATTCATAGGAAAGGTAAATCAATGTTGGGGAAGAGCAACAACAAAGCCTTTGAGCCATACCTGGTTTGGATCCGTGAGCGAGCCACAAAGTTTCTAATGCCATATCCTGCTGCTAGACCATTATATCCTCCTGAGGTTGAGAAGCCCACTACGGTTGATATTCAGAAATACAACCAGGTGCTGCAAGAAAAGGAAGAGTTGAGGAAAGCCAACGAAGAGCTAGAGAAAGAAATTGCTCAACTCCGAAGCGAGAAGAGTGGAGTTGTGTATTCTTGCAAGAAGCAGACCGAGTTGATAAACCATCAAGGTACCAGCTTAACCAAAGAGAACGATGCTCGAGAGCGTTTGGGGTTAGACTTCAAGGCTGTTAATAGTGTCCTCGCCACCAAGAAGCAAGACTTGGACAGGGCATATCTGAAGATCTCCAAATTCGAGGTATCGTGGAACACTACTTTGACCAATCACAAAGAATGAGAAGAGAAGCTAAAGCAGCAGATTACCAAATTGTCGATTCAGCTTGAGGCCAAGAATGAGAAGATTGAAGCTGAAGCATCTCTCAGGCGTAACGCTGAGTGCAAGTTGAAAGAAGCTATGGCAAACCTGAAAGAGTGCAAACCGAGGGTTAATTCTAAGAGGTGCAGATTGGAAGATTGCTTCGGAGAGGGATCCTGGGAAGACTTTGTTGAAGATATCCAGAGCACCGCCAGACAGAGAAAGCTGCTCATTCGAGGATTTCTCACCAGGCCTGATCACCCCGAAACAAAGGAACTATTAGAAGATTTTCGTGTCCGCTGCCGCACTTGATTTCTTTTGTATTTCTTTGTAGCTTTCATTCACTGCTATATTGTTGACCATCACCAGGCTTGTTGGATGAGGTCACTTTATTATTGATTTAGTTGTATTCAGTCACTCCTATATGCTGCCTATGTGGGCTCTTTATATATCAGATATTGATTCATCCCTGTGATTGGCGCCTTATTTGTCTCGCTGTTATTCTGGAACTAGAATCGGGGGGAATCTCTCCTAAAGAACAGGCACATGTTTGCATTTGCATATCATATTGCATAATAGGTACCTTGGACGTGTTTATATGACCCTTGTGTTTTCTTTCGAAGGTGTGTTTCAGGATTGACTGTTGACCAATTCACCGCTACTCCACCCGAGCCAATCAACTCAGAGCTATGCAGCAAGTTCAAGCTGAAATGCAAGAGTTTAGGGAGAGGATGTTCCAGTTCATGGACATCATGCAGGTGGTTGCCAGTGGGCAAGAGCAACTCAGAACTCTCGTGCAGCCCTTGATTGCACGCGTCGACACCAATGGGGTTTTGCACGGAGGTGAAACTACCAACCCTCCTCATGTGGAGACTCCCCGGGCTGACAATTCTGGACCGACTGTGATCATTCCCAATGCTGGAGGCAATGGGAACGCTGTACTAGGTACTGGCCATGCTGAGGCTGGTAATGGCAACATCAGAGCTGCTATTGGTAACATCGGTACAAGTGGTAATAACGCTGGAGTTAATGCTGGTAACACTGGAAATGGAAACTTCCATGGACCCGAAGCCGTGGGAATTATCCATGGAAATGTTCATCAACCCTAGAACAAGGATCGCCAAGCTGACGTATTCTCTATGAGAGGTGACAAGGCTGAGCTACCTTCTGAGGCCATCCGGAGATTCAAAATGCTTGAGGATTAGATGAAAATCTTTGAGAATCTGAATTCCATGGGGCTCGACATGGCCAACTTAGGGCTGATCCCTGACCTCAAGATACCACAGAAATTCAAAGTGCCAGACTTTGAAAAGTACAAGGGCACCACCTGTCCTCGTGTCCACTTGAGGTCTTATTACCGGAAGATGTCGGCGTACTCCGACAACGAGAAGTTGCTGATGCACTTCTTTCAAGATAGTCTGTCAGGACCTTCACTGGAGTGGTACATGGGCTTGGAGCCTGTGAGTGTACGAAGCTGGAAGGATCTTGCAGAAGTGTTCGTTAGACATTACCAGTGCAATAGTGACCTGGCTCCTAACCAGGTCCAGTTGCAAAATCTGTCACAGAAGAGTAGGGAGTGTTTCAAGGAATACGCGCAGCGCTGGTGTGAATTGGCTGCCAGAGTACAACCGCCTATGGTTGAGCATGAACTGGTAGATATGTTTGTGGCTACTTTTCCAGGATTTTATTATGAAAAGCTAATCAGCAGCATGTTAGGGAGCTTCTCTGACCTAATAATCACTAGTGAGCGAGTCGAGAACGGGATTAAGCTGGGAAAGAACCAAGCTGGTGAAGGTTCCTCAGCTGGAGGAAAGAAAGTGTTTGGAGGAAAGAAGAGAGAGGGTGAAACCAACTCTGTATCCGGGTCCCGAAGGAACAGAAAGCCGACGCAGAACCATCAGCAACTAAGGGTCGCTAGTATTACTGTCCCTGCAGCTCCACAGCAGCAGCAGCAACCGCAGAACCAAAATCAGCAGAGATATAGAAAGTATCCAATCCGACCAGCGAATAGACGACTTGAGATGCCTCCAATGCCATACTCTCAGCTACTTCAAGCACTACTACAATTGCAACTCGTTCAGAAGAGGACGCTGGCTCCACTAACCGGACCGCCTCCACCCGGTTACGATACGAACGCTCACTGCGAGTTCCATTCCGGGGCACCCGGTCACACCATTGAAGATTGTAAAGCCTTCAAGCACAAGGTCCAAGACCTATTGAACAACAAAGCGATAAATTTCTCCGACAACGTGCCGAATGTCATTCAGAACCCAATGTCTAACCACAGACAGGCTGGGGTTAACGCAATTATTGAATATGAGGACTTGAATTTAGTGAAGAAGGTCGACGATCTAAAGACACCATTGGGTTTTGTCAAAGCCAAGTTATTGAAAAAGGGCGTATTCCCAGGCTGCGGGGAGTTCTGTATTGAATGTGGGAGGCATCTGGATGGTTGTGATCAGTTGAAGATAGGTCTTTAGAGTCTGATTGATGAAGGGGTCCTAAAATTTGACCGGAAGGTTGAGAAAAAGTCCGGAGAAGTGCTGACCAAGCAGAACGATGAAATTGCTACAATCACCATCCCCTATAAGATTGTCACCATTTCTGCTCCCAGGCCACCTACGATTACTATAACTAAAGCTGGCCTCGTGCCGTTCGAAAGTACTAATGTTGTCCCATGGAATTATGGAGCGGAGGTTTACTGTAACAGACAGAAGATGGACTTGAAGTACCCACCGGTAGGGTCCGTGGATAACTTAGTTGGATCAGGGGGAATCACCCGCAGTGGGAGGGTGTTCTCGCCGCCTGAAGTCGGTGTCGACCGGGTGGATAAAGGTAAAGACAAAGCATTCGTTGAAGAAACCTCTCGGGAGGTAGAAAAATACTTGCTGGTAAGGGATGTTGAAGAGTTCATGAGGTTAATCAAGAAGAGCGACTACAAGATAGTTGGCCACCTACAGCAGACGCCTTCGAAGATCTCTATACTGAATTTGTTGCTTTGCTCCGAAGCACATCGCAACGCCTTGTTGAAGATCTTGAACGCAACATATGTACCTCAAGAAATTTCTGTCAACCAGCTCGAAGGAGTGGTTGCACATGTCAAAGCCGGTAATGGTTTGGGCTTTACTGATCGTAACTTGACGCCTAAGGGCATGAACCATAACAATGCGCTTATGAAGCTGGACCCTCGTGGGTTATTGTGTACACCCAGTGAGCTAGTGGTGAGGGCTTTTGATGGGACCAAGCGGTCTGTGTTCGGAGAAGTAACATTGTCCATTCAGGTGGGGCCTGAAACCTTCACTGTAGTATTTTATATCATGGATATCCAGCCCGCCTACATCTGCTTGCTAGGCCGACCCCGGATCCATTCAGCGGGAGCTGTGACCTCTACGCTGAATTAGAAATTGAAGTACGTCGTGGGTGGCAGCATTGTCACAGTCTGCGGGGAAGAAGACATTATGGTGAGCCATCTGTCGTCTTTTAAGTATGTGGAAGTGGACGGCGAGATTCACGAGATGTTGTGCCAAGCATTCGAAACAGTCAAAGTTAAGGATTCGGTTCCAACCTCAAGCAAAGCACCTGAAGAGGCTCTCTCTTCTTTCAAAGAGGCTCAAGCTGTGGTACAGACTGGTTCAGCCCAAGGCTGGGGGCAGGTGTTGAACATCCCCAACAAGCAAGATAAGTTTGGCTTGGGGTATCATCCCTCTTCTGCTGCTTCATCCTCTCAGAATGTGCCGCGTTATAAGGGGCCGATTCAATTCACTAAGGGTGGAGTCATCTTTGAACAAGTCAATGTTGTGCCAGACGAGGAAGGAAACAGTGATTGTGATATTGATGCATGGATCCAGCCGTGCAAGCCAGGGCAGAGCCTCAGCAATTGGTCCATCTAGGATTTCATCCAAGTGACCAGTCAAGAGTAATGATTTGCTTTTTCCAATTATTATACAACCTTATGTCCTACCTGGGGCATAAAGATTTTATTGTCAGGGCCTTGCTTGCTTATGCATGTGCATTTTATCAATAATCAAAGGGAATTTTCTATGCATTCAAATTTTGTGATCTCTATTATTCTTGTTTTTGTTATTTTGAAACAATAAAATGGCGAAGTGGTTTGTGATGCCTTGCACATTGTTTTTATGATTAACCATTTTACCTGCAGGATTCGCACTACAGATGACACCGATTCAGAACCTTCCATGACTCACTTCGAATTTGATTGCCCGATATATCAAGCTGAAGAAGAGGTTGATGAGGATGAAGACCTTCCGAAAGAGTTGGCCCGACTTTTGAAATAAGAAGACAAGATCATTCTGCCTCATGAGGAAGTTATCGAGATTGTTAATCTGGGGTCTGAAGAAGTGGTCAGGAATGTCAGAGTAGGGGCTGCGTTACAGAGTGACATCAAGCAAAGACTGGTCGAGATGCTTTGAGAGTATAGTGATATCTTTGCTTGGTCCTATGAAGATATGCCCGTACTTGACACCGACATAGTGGTTCATCACTTGCCATTGTGCGAAGATTGTCCTCTAGTTAAGCAGAAGCTTAGAAGGACACAACCAGACATGGTCGTTAAAATCAAAGAAGAGGTCCAAAAGCAGTTGGATGCCGGATTCTTGGCCGTGACTACTTACCCTCTGTGGGTCGCCAATATAGTACCTGTACCGAAGAAAGACGGTAAGGTACGAATGTGTATGGATTATCGGGATTTGAATAAGGCGAGCCCTAAAGACGATTTCCCGCTCCCTCATATTGACGTATTGGTCGACAATACTGCTCAATTTTTTGTATTTTCGTTCATTGATGGCTTCTCTGGCTATAACCAGATTAAGATGGCACTGGAAGACATGGAGAAAACTACATTCATTACACCATGAGGGATGTTCTGCTATAAAGTAATGCCTTTTGGGTTGAAAAATGCAGGGGTAACTTACCAGCGGGCTATGATCACTTTGTTACATGACATGATTCATCATGAGATCGAAGTATATGTTGATGACATGATAGCAAAGTCCCAAACGGAGGAGGGACATCTGGTCGACTTGTTGAAACTATTTGAGAGGCTTAGGAAATTCAGGTTGAGGCTAAATCCTAACAAATGCACTTTCGGGGTGCGGTCCGAAAAACTTCTGGGGTTTATCGTAAGCGAAAAAGGCATCAAGGTTGATCCTGCCAAGATCAAAGCCATTCAAGATATGCCAACGCCTAAAACTGAAAAAGAAGTTCGTGGTTTCCCGGGGAGATTGAACTACATTGCTCGGTTCATATCTCAGCTCACAGCCACATACGAACCAATGTTCAAGCTATTGAAAAAAGATCAGGCGGTTGTCTGGAATGAAGATTTCCAGAGGGCATTTGACAAAATTAAACAGTATTTACAGGAGCCTCCAATTTTGATACCCCTAGTCGCCGGAAGGCCTTTAATCATGTATTTGACGGTTCTTGAGAATAGCACGGGTTGCATTCTTGGTCAACACGACGAGACTGGCAGAAAGGAGCATGCCATTTATTATCTGAGTAAAAAGTTCACAGATTGTGAATCCCGTTACTCAATGCTGGAGAAAATGTGTTGTGCACTCGTGTGGGCTACCAAACGTTTAAGACAGTATATGCTCAATTACACAACCAAGCTAATTTCGAAGATGGATCTGATCAAATATGTCTTCGAGAAGCAAGCCCTTTCAAGGAGGATTGCCAGGTGGCAGATGGTACTGACAGAGTATGATATCCAATACGTATCCCAAAAGGCCATCAAAGGAAGTGTTCTATTAGAGTACCTTGTCGAACAACCTATCAAAGACTGTCAGCCGATGAGATTCGAGTTTCTCGATGAAGATATTATGTTCCTCAAGATGAAGGACTGTGATGAACCACTACCCGATGAAGGACCAGAGCCTAGCTCCCAGTGGAAACTAATATTCGATGGCGCAGTTAATTCATACGGTAGTGGGATTGGGGCAATCATTACGACTCCCCAGGGATCTCACATTCCATTTACTGCCAGATTAACTTTTCGGGTCACCAACAACGAAGCAGAATATGAGGCATACATCATGGGTTTAGAAGAAGCCATTGATTTGAGAATCAAAAACCTGGATGTATACGGTGACTCAACACTCGTTGTTAACCAGATCAAAAGAGAGTGGGAGACTAGATAATCGAACTTGGTCCCTTACATGAATTATGCGAGAAGGTTGCTGCCCTTCTTCAATCGGGTAGAATTCCACCATGTACTAAGGGCAGAAAACCAAATGGATGACGCTTTAGCAACCTTGTCCTCCATGTACAAGGTCAACTTTTAAAATGAAGCTCCCAGAATTGTCATCTCCCGTCTCGACAAACCTGCATTTGTATTCGCCATTAAGGAGACCACCGATGGCAAGCCATGGTTCTCTGATATCCAGAACTTCCTTAAGACCAAGGAGCATCTGGTGGGGGCGTCGACCCAGGATAAGAAGACTCTTAGGAGGTTGTCTGGCAATTTCAACCTCAACCCGGACGGGGTTCTCTATGTTAGAACACAAATTGGTTCTTAATTATATCTCTATGTTTTGATGATAACTCTTATGAAATTGTGTATTAAAGAATTATATACTCTAAAAATTGTTTAAGATTGTTTGCTGCAGATATTAAAGTGTATATCAATCTAGAAGCAAATTAGATCTGAACATGAAAAATATGCAAAGCTCTGAAGCGTCAGAAGCATCTGTTAGAAGATTTTGAACGCCGCCTACAGAAGATTCTGAGTGTTGTCTATAGAAGAATCTGAAGCAGAAGCCAGAAGCATCTGAAGCATTGAAGAATTCTATATGAAGAATTTCAAACTTAGTTTATTTCAAAAGACTTTGATAGTACTAACGCTGCCAGTACTGAGGATCTGATCCCAAACTCTGCTCTGAATGATTATACGCTGAAAGCACATATGCTGCAAAGACTCTGATTCAGCAAACTCTGATAATCATCAGAAGACTCTGACCAATCTAGACTCTGATGATACTTTGCTGAAACTGGTTGAAGAAGAATTTAAACTTATGTCCGTTGGTATGGCCAAACGACTCTTTCCTCATTTATGCTAGACACAAGAACACAGACAAAAAGGATTTTTCTGTGCATTCTATTTCTAGGAAAGGTCATGTGTTGTGAAGACAAAAAAGTTCAGACCTTTTAGTACACAGCCTTCAACGTGATAGCTACTTGGACATCTTTGCCTATAAAAGGAAGACTCCACCTCTCTTCTTTAGTTGACGAAACACTTGAAAGAATTCATTACAAGCTTTCATACAAATCTTTATCTTGCTGAATTTATTTCTAAGTTCTTAAATCTTAAGTGTAAAATCACAGTTGTGATATAGCTTATTTAGAAGCAATTTGAACACTTGTTTTTATTCTTACATTTGATTGTAAAAGATCCTTAAGAAGATCCAGTTGGGATCAGTAGTTCTTAAGAAGACTAAGAACAGTTGCTCTTAGTGTTTGCTATTGTAATTAGTTGATTTAAATAGTAGATTAAGTCCTTGTTTGAGAAAGGCAAATCACTCTTGATAGAGTGGACTGGAGTAGTTGAGTTCAACGAACCAGGATAAAAATCCTTGAGTTTTTATTGCGATAAGTTTTTCTATATACTTATTCAACCCCCCCTCTAAGTATTTTCTCACCTTCAGTTGGCATCAGAGCTCTGGTTCTGTGTGTGCTATCACTTCACAGTGACAAAAATGATCCAGTGAGAAAAACTTTGATATGTCTTATGTTGTTATTATGGCTGAAACTTCAACATCTAACAGTAACAACAGATATGAAGAAAGGGACAGAATCAGCACAAAACCCCCTATGTTTGATGGGGAGAAATTTGATTATTGGAAGGACAAGATAGAAAGTTTCTTCCTTGGTTATGATGCTGATTTGTGGGACTTGGTCATAGATGGGTATGTTCATCCCACTGATGGGAATGGCAAGAAAGTAGACAGAAAATCTATGACTGAAGCCCAAAAGAAGGAGTTTAGAAATCACCACAAGGCTAGAACTATCTTGCTAAATGCAATATCTCACACTGAGTATGAGAAGATCAAAAATAGAGAAACTGCATTTGACATGTTTGAGTCCTTGAAGATGACTCATGAAGGAAACCTTCAAGTTAAAGAGACCAAGGCTCTGGCGTTAATACAGAAGTATGAAGTGTTCAAAATGAAAGAATCTGAGTCTATAGAAACTATGTTCTCTAGATTCCAGATCCTTACAGCTAGTCTAAAAGTTCTGGACAAAGGCTACTCAACTGCTGATCATGTGAAGAAGATCATCAGAAACTTGCCTATCAGATGGAGACCTATGGTCACTGCTCTGAAGCTTGCCAAGGATCTGAACAAGATCACTCTGGAGGAGCTAATCAGCTCACTAAGGAGCCATGGAATTAAACTTGAGAAAGATGAACCTCAAAAGAAAGGTAAGTCAATTGCCTTAAAATCTAACAAATCTGTGAAAGCTTTGCAGGTGTTAGAAGAAAGCTCTGAAGAATCTTCTTCTTCTGAAGAAGATGAACTGTCCTTGCTGTCCAGAAGAATCAACAGACTCTGGAAGCACAAGCAGAGGAAGTTTAAGGACTTCAAAAATCTAGATCAGCGCAAGGAGTCCTCTGGACCAAAAAGATATGGAAAGAAGGAAGTTGTTTGTTTTGAATGCAAACAACCTGGTCATTACAAAAATGAATGTCCAAAGTTTCAGAAAGAAAAGCCCAGAAGAAAGCCTGAGCACAAGAAGAAGGTTCTAATGGCTACATGGGATGACTCTGATGAAACTGGATCCTCATCAGAATCTGAAGATGAATGCGCCAATATGGCTCTAATGGCAGGCATTGAAGATCAGAATGAAGACTCATCTGGATCTGAGTCTGATTCTGAATCTAACTCAGAAAAGGTACTTTCTGATCTCACTAGGGAAGAGCTTATTAAAGTCTTATCAGAAGTCCTGAAAAATTATAATCAGATTAAGCTCAAATGCAAGAAACTTAAATGCAATCTTGGCTTTGAGAATAATCTGTTAAGATAAGAAATTGCTGAGCTAAAATAAAATAATTTGAAAATGAAAGCCAATTTTGAAATAGCTCAACAATACTATGAATCTGAAAGTAAGTCTAAATGCAAAAACATTTTAAAAGAATATGACTTTAACTTTCAGAAATTTCTTGCTAAAAGCATAGACAGAAGCAAGATGGCTTCTATGATCTATGGGGTTAGCAGAAATAACAGGAAAGGAATTGGATATGAATCTTCCTCTGTAAAGGATTTAAATCCAATGCGTGTTGATAAACTTATTATTAAGAAAACTCCCTTGTACTCTCATTTCAAGTTTGGTCATCTGAATGACATTAAACACACACGTTCTGATCAGAACGTTTCTGTGTTTAAGCCAAAAGTAAGTCAGAACAAAACTGTTGTAAAAAAGACAGAAGTTCAGACCAACTTTCAAGTAAACTAACCAAAAAGGACCCAAAAAGATATGGGTACCTAAGGATAAGATTATCCTTGTTGCAAATGTTTTTAGCAGAAAAGTCAAGACGCCAGTCATGGTACCGGAACTCTGGCTGCTCACGTCACATGACGGGAGAAAGGTTTATGTTCCAAAGCCTGGAGCTTAAATCTGGAGGAGAAGTGAAGTTTGGAGGGAATCCGAAGGGCAAGATCATCGGCTCTGGTACTATTGGTAATGGTAACCTTCCCTCTATATCTAATGTTCTTCTTGTAGAAGGATTAAAGCATAATCTATTGTCCATAAGTCAATTAAGTGACAATGGTTATGATATAATATTTAATCAACAATGTTGTAAAGCTATTAGTCAGAAGGATGGCTTAATCCTATTTAATGGAAATAGGAAGAACAACATTTACAAAATAAATATTTCAGAACTTAAAGTTCAAAATGTTAAATGCCTCTTGTCTGTTAATGATGAGCAATGGGTCTGGCACAGAAGATTGGGGCATATTAATATGAGACGCATATCTCATATTAATAAACTCAATCTGGTCAAAGGACTTCCTAAGTTGAAGTTCAACTCAGATGCTCTTTGTGAAGCATGTCAAAAAGGAAAATTTTCAAAATCTTCTTTTAAATCTAAGAATGGTGTTTCAACCTCAAGACCATTAGAATTACTTCACATTGATCTGTTTGGACCAGTGAAAACTGCATCCATCAGAGGCAAGAAGTATGTGTCGCTACCGCGAAAATAAGGTGCCGGCAAAACAGAAGAGTCGCCACCTTTCGTTATTTATCCCTCAGAGCGGGAAAGGAAACAATCGGAAAAACCTGACGAAAAAGTATAAGATAAGGTCATCGCAACCATTGTCTGGGTTCGGGAGTCGGTTACGCAAGGGGAAGGTATTAGCACCCCTCACGTCCATCGTACTCGATGGGATCCACGCTTGTTGTATTTATCTGACGGGTTCGTTTTACTATCTACCTATCAAGGCTGGTCTAAAAAGAAAAGAAAATGACTCGGCAAAGCGTCGCACTTTATGCCTACGTATTCTCATCAGAGAATGAGAAATCAGAGTCAACGTAGTTCGGCTAACTACGGGTTACAGGGAGGGTGGCTCGCCAATACATCAGTATTGTGCCTACGTACTCTCAACAGGTATGAGAGATCAAAGCTTACGTAGTTCGGGATAATACGGATTACGGGAATTCAGATTCATCTATTTTTCGAGTAGGGTTAACAAACAGTTCCCACAGTTTGGTGTACGCAGCTCGACCCTTGGAGACTTAGGTGTTACCTTTTGTGGTAGAACTGGGAGTTAACGACACTCTTTTCTTCAGAAAAGCTTCTTTTGAATTATGGGCCCACGGGGCGAAAAGGTTGGAAGTTTGTTTTCTGTTTTTTACGGAAGAACTGTTTTTTATGGATGTTTGCAACCAATATCGCACTAGAGACTATGACCTGAGAGTGAATGTGTCGCATGTCACCCTAAGGGTACCATACTAAACATCCAGACTGTTGAAGAGTGACCCTTCAACAACCCTTTCTCAAATAGCTTAAGGCTCGTAACGTACGACATCAGTTAACCTTTATTAATGTATTTTAATTTGTTTTGAGATGAGAAGAGAGAACAGGCTCAACTAAAGGGGGGACTATCAAGTCCTAATGTCGTCATGCCAAGGATTCATCCTATGGTTGAGGTTTGAAACAGAGAACTCCTAGAAGTTATCATGCATAGGTTTCAACCTAAAGTTATAATCATCACTTCCTTATCAAAGGAAGTGAGATTCTTAGGGGATCATGTCAATGATATACAGAAACAGATAAAGCATCAGCTTAAACAGTAAACAGTAAACAACTGTAAAATGCATGCAATGCAAGTGAGGGAGGAAATGTGTGTGGGGCAGGAGCCTCCACAAGCTCATCTCAACCTCAAGCCAAGTATGAATAATTGCAAAAATAATAGAAGAAAATAGATGCAATCAAACAGACCACAAACCACACAGGCAAGGGAGCGGAGCTCTACCGAATACCAGCAAGCAAAGCCATACAGTAAAAATACAAGCAGAGGGAGAAACTCAACCTCTAATGCAATACAAGCAAGGGGAGAAACTCAACCCTTAGGATGCCCTTAGGCTTATTCAACTACATGACCTAATCTAAATGCATCACACCAATCAAGTCACATCAATACAGTTGCACAAGAAGAAAACAGACAGTCAAGAAAGCAAATCAACAGCTTCCACAGCTTCACAGCAAAGCAATCTTCTGACAGCAATCCAGTCCACAGTCTGTAACTGTTCTTCAAGTCTATCATCTTCAAGAAAAGGGGAGAGGTACTCCATCTTCGAGCTTCAATCTTCAACAGGCTCCACCAAGAATGAAGAGAATCAATAAGATGATTATTCGATAATGGGAAGCAGACAGGAAACCCAAGGAATCTCATCTGACACTCAACCAGTCATCAGGGAAAGGCATCCTCAAAAGTTCTACTCATTATAAATGTCACACATCCCTCATAAGGAGAGATGATACTTTTAACATGAGGACTTTGAATCATAGGATGGGAATGGAATGGGAATGAAACCAACCATTATTTGAAGAAAAAACTATTTCTAAAGCCCTCTCCTAAAGCCCTAATCTTATAAGCTACAAAAAGTTAACAAAAAGGAAAGCAAAGCTCCAATCCAAGCTCCACCAGCCACTTCACACAAGCTTCAACATGTCCATGATATCCTCCAATAAGATCCAGAAGCCCACTATGTAAGGGAAGCCCACTTTGAGTCCATTCCAAATCAACCACCAAAGTTGAAACACCAAATGAACAATCAACTTGAATATTCTATCTAAAATATCAAAACACATTCTAAAAATCTAATTACTTTTCTATGGGAACATGCACTTGCTAATAATCTACAGTTCAAAAATCAGGACCTAATTCAATCTCTAAGTCCTCTAATAAAATCCTAAGTTGCATGGCATCACTACAAAGATCCACCAAAAATCACACCTAAACAACTATACTAAAAGCATATTTAAAATCATCTAAAAATCATGATAAAAATCACAAGGCAACACCAATGTGTACACAAACAGCATACAAAAAATCAAGATCAAATTCAGAACCATGAGTGAAAAAGAAAATGGACAAAATCACAACATCATTATTTCACCATTAAGCACATATTAAACCAAAAAAATGCAATAAAATGAAAATGCATGAAAAATGGAAAATAAAATCATGGCAAAATTCTAAACATTTTAAATTGTATCCACAATTTTTCTCAAATTTAATATCAATTTTTACTATTTTTTGGGAATTAAAATCAAACAAGCATGAAAGAAAAAATTAAAAAAGAAGAACATAAAAGAAATAAATGGGAGGGGTGCACTAATCAACTGAACAAGCTAGTTTCGCTTGGGCCTAGGAGAAAGGGGGTGTCACTAGCAACTGGGTGCTGGGCCTATCTGAGTTTCAACTCAGTTCAAAGAAAAAAAAACCAGGGAGGGGTGCGCTAAGAAGTCCTTTTACGTTGTAAAATCATATTGGGCCCAAGGGTGGGGTGTTGAAAGCAATGGGGTAATGAAGCCCAACGCCTATGAATAATCCACTACGTTCACTTCAGTTCACAAATTAATCAAAAAGGATACACACCAGGATTCGAACCAATGCTCGCTCGGTTCATGCAGCGAAACTACAAAGCCTGGGAAATTCATTAACCAAAACGTTGCGTTTTGAGGGGGGGTAGGTGGCGCGTTCAGATCGCTTGGATTGCTTGACCAAGTCAAGTCTTCAGCATGCATGGATGGACACGATTTCATCTTCTTCGTTTTAAACTTCTGCAAACCTCAAGCCTGCGCGCGAACCAGAGCCGTCGCCGGTGGCTTTTCCGGCCACCCCTGCGCAACCCTAACTCCATCTATAGTCAACCATTCGCCACGATTCCTAAATGAAACTTGCCCTAAATTTCACCAACAGCTCAACTACACTATTCATTCGTGCTAAAAACGCAAGGATCGTAAGATATCAATCTCAACCGAAAATGGCATCAACCCTAAATTGTCACTAAAGTTCAAATTAACTATCCAAAATCCATCTAGATCATGAGTAGAACCTAACCGCATGCTTCTAATTCATTAAAAACACCTAAACAGAGAGAGATTTCAAGAAGTTAAAACCTGGCTTTGATCTTCAATTGTAGTGGATTCAGGCTTCAATTTTCTTCCAAATCATGCAGAAACCTTCAGTGAGTAGTGGTGAACGATTCTTGATGATCAATTCCTGCTGAAAACTCTTGATTCTCAAAAACCAAATTTCAATTTCAAGCTTTCTTCTTCACTTTGCTTCAATGTCTTCTCCACGAAGTTTAGCACTAGAAGCTTCCTAAACTGATCCAAAGCTTATTTATATTCTGTTTTGACAAGTTGGAAGCCCAAACCAAGCCCATTTGTGGATTTTGGATTTTCATTTTCTTCCAAAATTTCAATGTTGATATCCACCTTCTAGCCTTGTTCACTCTTAAAAATCATTCCAAATCATTCACTTAACCCTTGTGGAGTGTAATGAAGTGGTTCTCATCCCTTGATTTCAATCCATGGAATGTGTTGGATATGTTTCTTACTTGTGAAGCAACCCTCCAAATGGCCATGTTATGGACTTCAAATCAAAAATGTAACAATGCCAATCTCTTTAGAATATCAATTCCATTCAAATTGACTACAAATTTGACTTGAAAACATGCTATTTCCAATTATTTTGAATTTTCACCCTTTAATTCATTAAAATGGCCTTTATATGAACTTTCTTCAACCAATGCTTGATATAATCCATATCAATGGACTCTTGATACTTGGCTAAGCTAAAACATCATTTTGAGCAACTTTCATGTTGAACAAAAATCCATTTGAGGCTTGCAAGATGGTGAAATTGACTTATGATTCAAAATGACCTGTAATGCCCGAATACCCAAAATACCCTTGACTTGTCAAAGCCATAACTTGAGTTTTATACATCCAATCATGGACTTGTAGTACTCTTTAGAAATCTAAGAGGATAAGGAACAACATTCGTGTTGACCAAAAGTTCATAGGAATCATCCTTCTAGGGAAAACGTGTCATGCAAGTTGGGTAACTTTCAAGCTCCAAATTCACATGCCTCAGATGACTTGTAACTTGTCTGGCTCATAACTTGAGTTCTATAAACCCTATCAAGGACTTATAGTACTCAAATTAAAGCTAAGATCATGCCCTACAACAATCATGTTGGGGTCAAGATGAGATAAAGATCATATCTTGAGTTAAATGGCCTTGAAGTCAGGGGTCAAGCTAGGGGATTTTACACTGTCAAGTCTTAGAAACCCTAGCCTGAAACTTCTCAAACTCTTCAATCATGATGAGTTAACCTTGGAATCATCCTTATAACATCTCAATGTATCAATCCATGATCCCATGGCTCTTGAATTAAGTCTCAACCTCCTTCAAATCCTCAGTTGACTTAGGGCTGACCCAGTCAAACCCTAGCTGCACCAATCATGGTTGAGGCTTCTTAATCTTGCACAATGATCTGTCTAGGCCTCAAAGTGATCTTCAACACTTCTCATGAGGTCTCTCAAGACCTTAAGTCCATCCTCATGGCCTCAGAATCATCTGATGGCTTTCCACAACTCTCAAGTTAGGAGACCTACACACTTGGCTTCAATCACTCTCTCTGAGGATCTTTTAACTTCTCTGACAAGGATATCAACCTTTGAACATCTGAATAACCTTCTTAGTTAGCCTCACAGTCTTGTATAGCTCTTGATTGGTAATCATACCTCTTTATCTTCTACACCCATGTCAATGAAATGCAAATGATAATGCTAATGTGCATGAAATGAAACATAAGCTAGGTGAAGAAATGGTTGGGCAAATTTTGGGGTGCAACAGCTGCCCCTATTCAAACGGCTTGGACCTGACTGGGTGAGAAGCGAACGAATCTCAAACAATCAAGGTAAAAGACGGTTGAATACCAACAAACCCGGAAATTTGCCAACTGCATAAGTACACGGTACTCTGATGGGGACAAATCTTCGGAAACTGAAATGATAGCTGCACGACAACTAGCTGGAGAAATACTGATCTGAACCTCCGTCAGGATGATTCTCTAATTTATCTGATATCATTGCGTCCTTAAATCATCGAGGGATCACCGATTACACGGTAACTGGAGATTTGCCAGCCGTACGGGCAGACGATACTCTGATTGGTAGGACCGTCTTCAAAACTGAGCACGACAGTTGCACGGCAACTCTGCTGGGGAATTGGTCACACGGTAATTGGTGAAGGGTCTAATCTCCGTCAGGATAATCATCTGATTTTGCTGTAGATCTTCGTCTTCAAGTCATCCAGGGATCACCGTTTACGCGGTAACTGGTAATGGATGGTTGGTCATGCCGTCAGGCATTCTGCGTCATAGCAGAAGAATTCCTTATCGTCGCCTATGGACTCATCATGTCGCTAGGAACGTCGACAATATCTTTGTCGGACTTCATCAGTTAGTCAATAAGGGACCACTGGTTATTCGGTAACTGGTGAATGATGGTTGATTTTGCTGTCGGGCATTCTGCGCCACTACAGAAGAATTCCTTATCGTCACCTATGGACTCATCGTGTCGTTAGGCACGTTGACAACATCTTTGTCAGACTTCATCAGTAAGTCAATAAGGGATCACCAGTCATTCGGTAACTGGTGAATAATGGCTCTTTCTGCCGTCGGGCATTCTGCGCCACTGCAGAAGAATTCCTTATCGTTGCCTATGGACTCATCATGTCGCTAGGCACGTCGACAACATCTTCGTCGGACCTCATCAGTAAGTCAATAAGGTATCACCGGTTATTCGGTAACTGGTGAATGATGGTTGATTCTGCCGTCGGGCATTCTGCGCCACTGCAGAAAAATTCCTTATCGTTGCCTATGGACTCATCATGTCGCTAGGCACGTTGACAACGTCTTAGTCGGACTTTATCAGTAAGTCAATAAGGGATCACCGGTCATTCGGTAACTGGTGAATGATGGTTGATTCTGCCGTCGGGCATTCTGCGCCACTGCAGAAGAATTCCTTATCGTCACCTATGGACTCATCGTGTCGCTAGGCACGTCGACAACATCTTCGTCGGACTTCATCAGTAAGTCAATAAGGGATCACCGGTTATTCGGTAACTAGTGAATGGCTACTCTCAAATCTCCGTCGGGATGATTATCATATTTCGCTGCAGCTTTTTCCTCAAATCATCAAGGGCTCACTAGTCACTCGGTAACCGGCGATACATAGCTGATATTTTCGTCAGGAATTTTGCGACACTGCGGCAGAAGGATTCCTCGGGACTCATCAGGTCGTTAGGAACTTTTTTAACAATCAAGTTAATCATACCGTCGGGCATTCAAAGAAATTTTTGGGCGTCAGCCGGACTTTGTCATTAAGTCGGGAATAGGATTCTCGGTCAATCATGAACCAAGTAGGGATATACAATCTTTTTCCCTTAGGCACTCTGCGTCAGCTGAGATAAATGCCTCGACACTGCAGTTGGACTTCATCAGTAAGTCTTCAACTGGAATCCTTAATCATTCACGGATCAATAAGGATATACAATCTTTTGCCATCAGGCACCCTGCGTCAGCTAGGAAAACTGCTTTGACATCGCATCTGGACTTCATCAGTAAGTCTTGGTAGTTTGGCACTACTGCCGGACTTCAATCATCAAGTCTTCAAGGAAATTTCAACTTCTCTGTTTAAAACCTGCTAGGGATGACACATCTCCGCTGGGGATTCTGGAGAACTATCAAGTAACTCTGCTTCGGGGATCCATAAATCATTCTGGATGAATCAACTCTGTTGAGAACTCCAAGAATCATCTTGGACAAATAACTCCGCCGGGGACTTCAAGAATCATCCTAAACCAATAACTCTGCTGGAGGTTTCAGGAATCATCCTGAGCAAACACTCTGCCGGGGACTCTAAGCATCAACTTGAGCAACCAACTCTGGCGACTTCACTGGGGATTTTAAGAATCATCTTAAGCAACCAACTTTGCTGGAGAACTCAAGAATCACCTTGAGCAAACCATTATGCGTAGGAACACCTGCAAAACAGGAACGGTAACGACCTAGCTCATGTTTCATATGGATATGCTTTGACAATGGCGCAATGCTCCACACGGTGGAAATGCTATGCATTTTTAGGGTAAATGTTATGCAATCATGCAAAAGGTTATGACCCCATCAGCAAAATAAATGCTGAAGGGAGAATCCTCCTGTCAAGGAGAAATGACCACTCTGGTGGAGAGAGGAGGAATCATCCTGCCGAGGAGAAGATGTCACACCAATCTCAATTGGACTCCGCCTGGGGAAACAAACTTCAGTCGACTGTTGCAGGGGGACGAGGTTCTCTGAGAACCTGAACCCGCTCAGCTAGGTATAAGACCCACAAACTGCTGAGGAAAACGATGTCGATCGCAGAAATAAACTGCGCGGCCTTCGCGGCTAAAACTTTCCTGGAGATAACGACTCCGGTGGGGAAATACAGCATCAGCTATTCAACACTCTACTGGGGAAAACCAATCATGGCTTCAACGGCTTCCAAGGATTTGGCTCTCTTGGGGAACTGCAAACTCGGCTGGGGAAGAAGGAATCATCCTGCTTGGCGGGGAGAATACAACTCTGTGGGGAATTTCAATTCCGCTGGAGACTTCAGTCTGAAACTATCGGAAGCTGAACACTTACGAATAGTCTTCTACGAGAAACTGCACACTGACCCAGTGCTGGGGAATGAATATACACTTCTACGTATGACTCAGCTGGGGAGATGATGATCCTTCCTGGGATACACCTGACTGGGAGAATCTTCTCTGCTTGGGGAGATATATCAATGCTCACGGTCCCGCGTTCAGACTCCGTGGGGAGACACTGCTGAACTTGCTGGGGAAGAAGGAATCATCCTGATTGGAAAACATGCCACGAAACGAACTCGAGATGGCTTGCCCCAGAATCTTCCTACAACTTCTAACAAACTCTGACAATCTATGCCAACACGGGGAGGAACGGCTCCTTCGCTTTCAACTTTTGCCCCAGCCTGTGGGATCTCTGTGGGGATGTTCCTTGAAAGGAAATCTGCAATCTCTGCACCCGGATCTGCCTCAGTATCTTAACCTCACAAAGGTGCTTCAAGTTAATAACCTTTAGGATAATGGTGGCTTCGACGCTCTCGGGGTGACCTGCCCCAGTCTTGTCATGACTTTGCCCTCCATGGGCTGATCTGTGGGGAGTAGTATCCTTGGCTGCGAGAGATTCATCAAATCTCGACCTGATTGCCCCGGATTAACGATTTCTGGATGGTTGACTCCCATGCTGCAATCATTTGCCATAGCTTGCCCCGGTTCACCGGAATACTCAGGCGTTTTGCATTCTATCCTGATCAGACTTTCCATTGTGGAAACTTTCCTACTGTCAAGCGCTTACTCGCTAGTAAAACAAACTGTTTTGCATAAAAGACATATCAAATGCAATGCATATGGCAGTTTTCAAAATCCATTCCTGTTCACTGGAAAAAATTTTATGACATAAAATATATGAAATCATTCATCAACAGGCCAACACTAAAACAACGTTGTATTGAGAATCCTATCTAGGAGTCAGTTCCGATGCGATCTTTACCGAAGTATGCTTTCGAAACAAACCCATTTCAATTAGGTCTTTTAAAGGTTGTAACGTGGTCTGGTTCACGGTTTAAGAAAGAAAGGATAAAGGCTCAAAATTCATTTTAACCCACCCATTGTCCTTGATGTTCTCCGATCCTACGTTCGGCTAATTCGACCTTAGCATTCACCTTTCAAAGGTTATATGACAGGAGTGAAGGTTCAAGAAACCGCAAGTTTTCGAAGTGATAGTCACTCGTTTTTCGTCTTTGTTTGGGCCCCGGTAGCCACACGATTTTGTTCCTTTACGAGGATTTTCTTTCGTAATCCTTTTTTGCTTTTCGTTTTTCTGTTTTTTGTTTTTCGTTCTCCCCTAACTTTTGCCTAGACTAACTCTTTAGATTTTCTTCAATTTTGAAGTCCAGCGGGGTACCCTAACTTTTGCCTAAGTCACTTGCTTTCAAGATTCGACTTAGCGGGCTTTTTCTTTTCGATTTTTTTTTTCTTTTTCTTTCTCTTTTTTTTTTGGAACAAATCGTATGGCATCGACTCGTATGACTTGTTAAAGAGATTGTGACTGTTTCACTCCTAATCGCCCAGGTTTAACCATCATGGTTTTTTAGGTACGACCTATAGCGGTGTGATGGATCCTCAAACAGACACTCCTTTCGTAATTTGAACGCTTGGTCAAACTAACTGACACCTACCCTGCCCCGGGTTTAGATTGAGGGTTTTTTTATCTTCAGAAAGAAACTCCTACAACTAGGCTCAAAGGGGTTAACAAGGGATTCTCTTCCTTATATCTTTGGTGTTTGGCACTTGAAATAATGCCTGTACATCATCAACAGGTTTTTTATTCAAAAGCATAGCATCGGAAGCTTACGCATCATTGGATTTCGTCATCCTCCCCGTATTCCACTTAAACAAGCGGTCGAAATAAAAGAAATCAATAGAGTGAACACGAATGGATTAGTTCAAAACATGCATATTTATTTCATTATCAATATCCATTGAAAAGCAATCATGCTTTACAAACGAAATTTTTAATTCTAACAGGAAAGAAACTACAAATGTAAAGAAATGACATGATAAAATGCAGATTGCCAACTTTCGGGGAACTGGACTTTCACACTTATTTGCTGCTGAGGGGAGCTACCCTTGAAGTCTTCAGACTCAATCAGAAGAATGACTGCTGTGAGGTTGACTCTGATTCGAGCTCTGGTAGCTTCGCTGCAACAGAGCGAGAGGTTGTCGATTCTGTATGGCAGAAATAATCCGGAGACGAGGTTTGACCTAGTGAGGATCCTCTCTGTTCAGGGGTTTTCATCCTGGAACTCGACCCATGAACATGAAAAAGTTGCGGGCAAGGCGATTCAGACCTCAAAGACCGTGGGATATACTCCTGATCTTTCTCATCTTCAGATGAGATCATGGGAACATCCATCTCTCTTGCACGATAAGAGATGAATTTTCCTGATGCTTTCATGCCGCCCGACACAAATTCAATTGTTCTTGACTCAATCATGTCTTGAACCTTATGCTTAAAAGCTCTACAGTTCAATATATTTTGCCCCGGTGCTCCAGAGTGGAATTTGCAACGGGTGTTCGCGTCCCAGTCGGGTGGCAGTTGTCCAGTCATTGGAGCCAACGTTCGAAGTTTAACCAACTGTAGTTGGAGCAGGAATTGCAACAACTGGTCATAATCCATTGGGATTGGATCGAGGGTTCTGTCAGATAGTCTCCTCTTTTGGCCCTGCCCTTTGGGGTTGTCTTGCGGAGCCGGAC
Organism: Lathyrus sativus; assembly: GCA_963859935.3. Lineage (NCBI taxonomy): Eukaryota > Viridiplantae > Streptophyta > Magnoliopsida > Fabales > Fabaceae > Lathyrus > Lathyrus sativus. Next base: position 325,077,318 of record OZ012736.1, read on the forward strand.
GTGGCTGCTGACGGGAAACAATTCGAGCTTCCTGCTGCGCAGAGGATTTGTTAGACCTGTCATGTCTTGGTGCGGGTTTGTCAGATACCCGTGGAGTAAGTATGCCAGCTGCAGCCTCGGGCTTCTGCTCGCATTCTCTTCGGAGTATGTTCTTTAGTACCTCCGCCATCAGGGCCATCTGATTCTCCAGCTGGTCATTCTCCTCTTTGAGCGCTTGCTGGTCCTTCATAACCTGCCTCAGCTGGCCTCGGACCTCTCTCAGCTCCGCTCGCATCCATTCCATTGCTCGGATCAACCTGAGACGAACCTGAAACAACCTGTATCAACAGGGGGTTAGAAAAATGGACAGGGACCTGTCATGCAAATGATTCATGCAAATGCAAACGTGTGTCTGTGCCTTAGGGGTTGTTTCTCCCTCGATTCTAGTGCCAAAGTGCCAATGTTGACAATAAGGAGTCTGGATCCAGTTATGGAAATGACATCTCATATATATATATATATATATATATATATATATATATATATATATATATATATATATATATATATATATATATATATATATATATATATATATATATATATATATATATATATATATATATATATATATATATATATATATATATATATATATATATATATATATATATATATATATATATATATATATATATATATATATATATATATATATATATATATATATATATATATATATATATATATATATATATATATATATATATATATATATATATATATATATATATATATATATATATATATATATATATATATATATATATATATATATATATATATATATATATATATATATATATATATATATATATATATATATATATATATATATATATATATATATATATATATATATATATATATATATATATATATATATATATATATATATATATATATAAAGCCCATCAAGGCAGCATACAATGTCATTGAGTACAAGCCGAATCAATAGCATGACCTCGACCAACAAGCCTGGTGATGGTCAGCATACAACAATGATCAAAATCAAAGGATTACAAATATAGTCAAGCACGGCCACGGGCGCGAAACTCTGCTAACAACCCCTTCGTTTCAGGATGATCAGGCTGAGTGAGTAACCCCTCGACGAGTAACTCCCTCTGCATAATAGTGTATTGAAGGCCTTCAACGGAGTCTTCCCATGCTCCTTCTCCGAAACAATCTTCTAGCCTCCGTTTCTTGGATTCAAACATCTGTTTTTGCTCCTTCAGGTTAGCGAGAGCCTTGTTTAGCAGGTCTTCAGCAGCATATCTGCGAGCAGTTTCTTCATCAAACCTCTTCTCACTAGCCTTCACCTGAGCCTTCAGTTTGGAGATCTACTGTTTCAGTTTATCCTCCTGTTTCTTGCCGTTGGCTAGAATGGCATTCCACTGCAGATTAAACTTGGATATTCTTTTGTACGCTTCATCCAAGTGCTGCTTCTTAGTGGCTAGTACGTCATTGACAGATTTGAAGTCCAGACCCAAGTGTTCATGCTCAGCTATCTGTTTAGTCAAGTTTGTACCCAACTTGTTCACCAACTCTGTCTGCTGCTTGAAGGAGTGGACGGCTTCGCTCCTCTCGCTTCTAGCTTGTGCCAGCTCTTTCTCCAATTCTTCATTGGCCTTTTTCAACTCTTCCTTTTCAGCCACTACCTGTTCATACTTCAGGATGTCTACAGTGGTTGGCTTCTCATTCATGAGGGGAGCTGGAGGAGCCACTAGAGGGAATGGCATCAAATACTTTTATGCTCTATTCTGAACCCAACTCACATAAGGCTCATAAGCCTGGCTGTTGCTCTTACCCAACAGCGTCTTTCCTCGTCTGTGGATGTTAGCCCAAGAATGCTCTAGCTTGGTTAGCGTGTCACTTTCAAGCAACCCGTTGAGGTACATAGATTCCTGCACCTCTTCATCTTTCGGCGGACCTCTCAAGGCATACCCGAACTGTCTGACCAGTAGTGAGGGATTGTAGTTGATGCATCCTTTTCTTCCAATCAATGGAACATTAGGAAAACCGTTGCAGCTGTGGATGACTTCAGTACCCAGCATATCCCGGTCGAACCAAACGATACTCTCTACAGATAAACCCATCAGGCGCTCAGACCACTCATCTGTGGCTGCAGAAGAAACAAAGGGACCCCTCTTGGGCATGTGGCTATCAAACCACCGGTACAACAGAGGAGCGCAACAGGACACCATTTTCCCTCTCCTGTTTTCATTCTTGTAGTGGGTAGAATGATACAGGTCACCAAGCAAGGTGGGAACTGGATTCCCTGAGGCGAGCAAGTAGAAAGCGTCAGCATCTACGAAGTCAGGAAGATTCGGGAACAACACAATCCCGTATATGCACACAGCTAGAGTAGCACTGAACACATCCCAATGATCTTTCTTAGCAAACTTTTGAGCTACCTCCACCATAAATGATATAGGAAAGCCAAACACTTTGTCTCTCCGAGTGAACCCTTTTCTCAATTCAGACTCATCCAAATGCAAGATAACTACTAGGTCAACCAGCTTAGGTTCAGTGTTGACATGATGAAAAGGCATTTGATCCTTAACAGGAATGCCTATCAAGTCAGCATACTCCTCCAGAGTAGGGGCCAAAACATAGTCGGGAAACAGAAAGCATCTCAGTGGGGCCTCGTAAAACTGTAGCAACGTGTACAGACCACTGATCTCGTGGGCGGAGGGCTTGTAGACATACTTCAGCAATCTCCGATACGTCTGCCTGAATTTTTCCAGAACTGTCTCATCAGCTAGGGTCTTCAAACTCAGGATGGCACTGACATCTGGTGTGGGAAATCTGTAGGCAATGGTTCTTTTCAGAGTCTCCATGATGGCCGAGGAAGCTAGATCACTAGAATCAGGGATGAAATATGCACCTGCAACACAGACACACGTTAATGATATGCCAATGAAAATGCACAAAATGCAAGATGCAAGATGCAAGAATGCTAGGATGCTGCAGAAGATCAAAGCTGTTGTCGAGGAGACCAAGGCTCTGTTTCAACATAACCACAACACTACTCTGACAACAAAACCCTGAAGAGGACCAAAAATTTGCTATGTCAAGAACAAACACGTCTCTGATGATAAGAACCCCTGATACCAACAAAACTGATTCACTGTCAAGAAAACCAGGTTGTCTGAAGGTTAAGGTTTCCTGCAATAACCCGACCCTGCTCACAGGTATGGACCTAATCACGGACAAGGTTCAGCATCTTATGCGTTCATCAGCGTCACAGACTTTCAAGAAACAATGATACGATACCTAGAAGGTATGGCATCATCATCTCTAGAAGTGGCCTCTCTTAGCTGAATCATAAATGATCGGTCCCCAGAGTCGACAACCCTTAGATCCAACCTCACGTCGAGCCCTAAGGGCCAGAAGAGAAGTCATCAAAGAGGATCTCGTCTGAGTGTGGATTTCATGGGGACTGGTGCATGCTAAGCATACAGGTCCGTCACTAATCTCCACTCTAATACTATGTGTATGCTCTCAAGTCGGGGTTTTGGCTCATCACTCATCAGAATGCCCCTCCCCACAACAGCATAGATAATCATATCATACTGAAAATAAAATGCAGGAAGCAAAATGCGATAAATAAACACAACCCAACAGGTAAACACGCAAGCGCTAGGATTGACTCGAACAGGGGGCGTTGGATCCCCAGCAGAGTTGCTAGCTGCTGGGGATGACCCAGACAGCTAGGAAGAAAATCCAAGGCAAGACTCGCATAGGGAACCATCGTAGTCCCCAGCAGAGTCGCCAGTTGTCGCTACCGCGAAAATAAGGTGTCGGCAAAATAGAAGAGTCGCCACCTTTCGTTATTTATCCCTCAGAACGGGAAAGGAAACGATCGGAAAAACCTGACGAAAAGGTATAAGACAAGGTCATCGCAACCATTGTCTGGGTTCGGGAGTCGGTTACGCAAGGGGAAGGTATTAGCACCCCTCACGTCCATCGTACTCGATGGGATCCACGCTTCTTGTGTTTATCTGACGGGTTGGTTTTACTATCTACCTATCAAGGTTGGTCTGAAAAGAAAAGAAAATGACTCGGCAAAGCATCGCACTTTATGCCTACGTATTCTCATCAGAGAATGAGAAATCAGAGTCAACGTAGTTCGGCTAACTACGAGTTACAGGGAGGGTGGCTCGCCAATACATCAGTATTGTGCCTACGTACTCTCAACAGGTATGAGAGATCAGAGCTTACGTAGTTCTGGATAAAACGTATTACGGGAATTCAGATTCATCTATTTTTCGAGTAGGGTTAACAAACAGTTCCAGCAGTTTGGTGTACGCAGCTCGACCCTTGGAGACTTAGGCGTTACCGTTTGCGGTAGAACTGGGAGTTAACGACACTCTTTTCTTCAGAAAAGCTTCTTTTGAATAATGGGCCCACGGGGCGAAAAGGTTGGAAGTTTATTTTCTGTTTTTTACGGAAGAACTGTTTTTTATGGATGTTTGCAACCAATATCGCACTATAGACTATGACCTGAGAGTGAATGTGTCGCATGTCACCCTAAGGGTACCATACTAAACATCCAGACTGTTGAAGAGTGACCCTTCAACAACCCTTTCTCAAATAGCTTAAGGCTCGTAACGTACGACATCAGTTAACCTTTATTACTGTATTTTAATTTGTTTTGAGATGAGAAGAGAGAACAGGCTCAACTAAAGGGGGGGACTATCAAGTCCTAATGTTGTCATGCCAAGGATTCATCCTATGGTTGAGGTTTGAAACAGGGAACTCCTAGAAGTTATCATGCATAGGTTTCAACCTAAAGTTCTAATCATCACTTCCTTATCAAAGGAAGTGATATTCCTAGGGGATCATGTCAATGATATACAAAAACAGATAAAGCATCAGCTTAAACAGTAAACAGTAAACAACTGTAAAATGCATGCAATGCAAGTGAGGGAGGAAATGTGTGTGGGGCAGGAGCCTCCACAAGCTCATCTCAACCTCAAGCCAAGTATGAATAATTGCAAAAATAATAGAAGAAAATAGATGCAATCAAACAGACCACAAACCACACAGGCAAGGGAGCGGAGCTCTACCGAATACCAGCAAGCAAAGCCATACAGTAAAAATACAAGCAGAGGGAGAAACTCAACCTCTAATGAAATACAAGCAAGGGGAGAAACTCAACCCTTAGGATGCCCTTAGGCTTATTCAACTACATGACCTAATCTAAATGCATCACACCAATCAAGTCACATCAATACAGTTGCACAAGAAGAAAACAGACATTCAAGAAAGCAAATCAACAGCTTCCACAGCTTCACAGCAAAGTAATCTTCTGACAGCAATCCAGTCCACAGTCTATAACTGTTCTTCAAGTCTATCATCTTCAAGAAAAGGGGAGAGGTACTCCATCTTTGAGCTTCAATCTTCAACAGGCTCCACCAAGAATGAAGAGAATCAATAAGATGATTATTCGATAATGGGAAGCAGACAGGAAACCCAAGGAATCTCATCTGACACTCAACCAGTCATCAGAGAAAGGCATCCTCAAAAGTTCTACTCATTATAAATGTCACACATCCCTCCTAAGGAGAGATGATACTTTTAACATGAGGAATTTGAATCATAGGATGGGAATGGAATGGGAATGAAACCAACCATTATTTGAAGAAAAAACTATTTCTAAAGCCCTCTCCTAAAGCCCTAATCTTATAAGCTACAAAAAGTTAACAAAAAGGAAAGCAAAGCTCCAATCCAAGCTCCACCAGCCACTTCACACAAGCTTCAACATGTCCATGATATCCTCCAATAAGATCCAGAAGCCCACTATGTAAGGGAAGCGCACTTTGAGTCCATTCCAAATCAACCACCAAAATTGAAATACCAAATGAACAATCAACTTGAATATTCTATCTAAAATATCAAAACACATTCTAAAAATCTGATTATTTTTCTATGGGAACATGCACTTGCTAATAATCTACAGTTCAAAAATCAGGACCTAATTCAATCTCTAAGTCCTATAATAAAATCCTAAGTTGCATGGCATCACTACAAAGATCCACCAAAAATCACACCTAAACAACTATACTAAAAGAATATTTAAAATCATCTAAAAATCATGATAAAAATCACAAGGCAACACCAATGTGTACACAAACAGCATACAAAAAATCAAGATCAAATTCAGAACCATGAGTGAAAAAGAAAATGGACAAAATCACAACATCATTATTTCACCATTAAGCACATATTAAACCAAAAAAATGCAATAAAATGAAAATGCATGAAAAATGGAAAATAAAATCATGACAAAATTCTAAACATTTTAAATTGTATCCACAATTTTTCTCAAGATTTAATATCAATTTTTACTATTTTTTGGGAAATAAAATCAAACAAGCATGAAAGAAAAAATTAAAAAAGAAGAACATAAAAGAAATAAATGGGAGGGGTGCACTAAGCAACTTAACAAGCTAGTTTCGCTTGGGCCCAGGAGAAAGGGGTGTCACTAGCAACTGGGCGCTGGGCCCATCTGAGTTTCAACTCAGTTCAAAGAAAACAAAACAGGGAGGGGTGCGCTAAGCAGTCCTTTTACGTTGTAAAATCATATTGGGCCCAAGGGTGGGGTGTTGAAAGCAATGAGGTAATGAAGCCCAATGCCTATGAATAATCCACTATGTTCACTTTAGTTCACAAATTAATCAAAAAGGATACACACCAGGATTCGAACCGATGCTCGCTCGGTTCATGCAGCGAAACTACAAAGCCTGGGAAATTCATTAACCAAAACGTTGCGTTTTGAGGGGGGGTAGGTGGCGCGTTCAGAACGCTTGGATTTCTTGACCAAGTCAAGTCTTCAACACGCATGGATGGACACGATTTCATCTTCTTCGTTTTAAATTTATGCAAACCTCAAGCATGCGGGCGAACCAGAGCCGTCGCCGGTGGCTTTTCCGGCCACCCCTGCGCAACCCTAACTCCATCTATAGTCAACCATTCGCCACGATTCCTAAATGAAACTTGCCCTAAATTTCACCAGCAACTCAACTACACTATTCATTCGTGTTAAAAACGCAAGGATCGCAAGATATCAATCTTAACCGAAAATGGCATCAACCCTAAATTGTCACTAAAGTTCAAATCAACTATCCAAAATCCATCTAGATCATGAGTAGAACCTAACCTCATGCTTCTAATTCATTAAAAACACCTAAACAGAGAGAGATTTCAAGAAGTTAAAACCTGGCTTTGATCTTCGATTGCAGTGGATTCAGGCTTCAATTTTCTTCCAAATCGTGCAGAAACCTTCAGTGAGTAGTGGTGAATGATTCTTGATGATCAATTCCTGCTGAAAACTCTTAATTCTCAAAAACCAAATTTCAATTTCAAGCTTTCTTCTTCACTTTGCTTCAATGGCTTCTCCACGAATTTTTGCACTAGAAGCTTCCTAAACTGATCCAAAGCTTATTTATATTTGTTTTGACAAGTTGGAAGCCCAAACCAAGCCCATTTGTGGATTTTGGATTCAATGTTGATATCCACCTTCTAGCCTTGTTCACTCTTCAAAATCATTCCAAATCATTCACCTAACCCTTGTGGAGTGTAATGAAGTGGTTCTCATCCCTTGATTTCAATCCATGGAATGTGTTGGATATGTTTCTTACTTGTGAAGCAACCCTCAAAATTGCCATGTTATGGACTTCAAATCAAAAATGTGACAATTCCAATCTCTTTAGAATATCAATTCCATTCAAATTGACTACAAATTTTACTTGAAAACATGTTATTTCCAATTATTTTGAATTTTCACCCTTTAATTCATTAAAATGGCCTTTATATGAACTTTCTTCAACCAATGCTTGATATAATCCATATCAATGGACTCTTGATACTTGGATAGGCTAAGAACATCATTTTGAGCAACTTTCATGTTGAACGAAAATCCATTTGAGGCATGCAAGATGGTGAAATTGACTTATGATTCAAATGACCTGTAATGCCCAAATACCCAAAATACCCTTGACTTGTCAAAGCCATAACTTGAGTTCTATACATCCAATCATGGACTTCTAGTACTCTTTAGAAAGCTAATAGGATAAGGAACAACATTCATGTTGACCAAAAGTTCATAGGAATTTTCCCTCTAGGGAAAAAGTGTCATGCAAGTTGGGTAACTTTCAAGCTCCAAATTCACATGCCTCAGATGACTTGTAACTTGTCTGGCTCATAACTTGAGTTCTATAAACTCTATCAAGGACTTCTAGTACTCAAATTAAATCTAAGATCATGCCCTACAACAATCATGTTAGGGTCAAGATGATATGAAGATCATAGCTTGAGTTAAATGGCCTTGAAGTCAGGGGTCGAGCTAGGGGATTTTACACTGTCAAGTCTTAGAAACCCTAGCCTGAAACTTCTCAAACTCTTCAATCATGATGAGTTAACCTTGGAATCATCCTTAAAACATCTCAATGTATCAATCCATGAACCCATGGCTCTTGAATTAAGTCTCAACCTCCTTCAAATCCTCAGTTGACTTAGGGTTGACCCAGTCAAACCCTAGATGCACCAATCATGGCTGAGGCTTCTTAATCTTGCACAAAGACCTGTCTAGGCCTCAAAGTGATCTTCAACACTTCTCATGAGCTCTCTCAAGACCTCAAGTCCATCCTCATGGCCTCAGAATCATCTGATGGCTTTCCATAACTCTCAAGTTTGGAGACCTACACACTTGGCTTCAATCACTCTCTCTGAGGATCTTTTAACTTCTCTGACAAGGATATCAACCTTTGAACATATGAATAACCTTCTTAGTTATCCTCACAGTCTTGTATAGCTCTTGATTGGTAATCATACCTCTTGATCTCCTGCACCCATGTCAATGAAATGCAAATGATAATGCTAATGTGCATGAAATGAAACATAAGCTAGGTGAAGAAATGGTTGGGCAAATTTTGGGGTGCAACAGTATGGATTAGTCATTGTTGATGACTACAGCAGATGGACATGGGTAAAGTTTCTAAAACACAAGGATGAGTCACATTTTGTGTTCTTTGACTTCTGCAAACAAGTCCAGAATGAAAAAGATTTCAAAATTATTAAAGTCAGAAGTGATCATGGTGGTGAATTTGAAAACAAATATTTTGAAATTTTTTTTAATGAAAATGGCATTGCTCATGATTTTTCCTGTCCTAGAACTCCACAACAGAATGGAGTTGTAGAGAGGAAAAATAGAACTCTACAAGAAATGGCCAGAACTGTAACGCCCATTTTAATTATTTTTAGTTCAGTATTATTTTTATTCGCGGATGTGGTTGTGTGAGATTATTTGAGGATCGAAAGAAATCATAATATTAATATATAGTGATAAAATGTGATAATTAGTAGTAATGTTATTATTGCTATTAATTATTATTATTATTACTAATATTAATATATGAGAGAAATATAATAGAATTTTGGAAATTAAGTGGATTTTGTGAATTAAAGGAAATAAGAGGATTATTATTATTATTATTATTATTATTATTATTATTATGAGAAATCATATATTATTTGGAAAAGGTGAATTATTGGGATGAGGGGTAACTTTGGTATTTTGGAAAGAGGAGAAGAAGAGAACACGCTTGGAAGAAGGAAAAAGAGGAAGAACCCGTAGCAGAAGCAAGAAAATGATCGAAGCAAGAGCAAGCTTGAGCAAGAGGAGGCTGGGCTGTAGGATTTTCGTGTGGATTGAGAGGCTTCATCAACATCAGCATCGAATTTGAGGTAAGGGGGGATTGATCGGTTAAATTTGGTATTGCATGAAAAATTAGTAGAACGGGGGATTCCCTAAACCCCATAGATGAATGATGAAATTATGTTGTTGCATGTTGTTGATTTCTGTTGTAATTGTGAATATTGTGTTTGAGTTCATTGCATGTGCTATGGAATGGTTGTTTGATGATTTTGGGGTTTCCGGTAAAATTCGGAGTTAATGCCGGAAGTTGGAGAATTGAGTAGAACTGAGGATTTATCGAATATGAACTAGGATAATCGGTGTAGTCTTGTGGGATAGTACTGTACTGGTATAGTGTAGGATTTCGTGGGATTTAATCTGACAAAATCGGTGTGGGGATGTTTCTGAACAGCAGTTTTTTTGCAGAATTCGCGTGCATTCGCTGGGCGGATGGGGGCGAGCCTTCGCCAGGCGAACTGGGCAGCGAATGATGCCTTTTTCTTCTGTTTGGTTTTTCTAGGGGTTTCGCCGGGCGAGTCCCAGCGAGTGTTCGCTGCGGGGCTTCGCCAGGCGAATGGCAGCACGTCTGACAACATTTTATTGTTTTTATGCTGTGCTATTCTGTTTTTCACATGGTTAGACCCTTGTTGGTCGTGAGCGAGTACGTGGTTATCGTGGATCGGTTGAGAGCATGAAGGTGATGTAGGGAGTGTGTGCGTGAATAGTCGTTGATATGAACGATTGAACCGAAGTACGCTGTGATGCCTAAAGTGGCTATGTATCCTTCGATTAGGAATGAATACGTGTGATACGGGAGTGTGATTCTCGTGGTACTTGTATAACCGAATAAGTGACCTGATATACGTTATAAGTGTATGTGATATTGTAAGAAACTCTTGAGATATGGTTGTATGAGATTCAGGTGATAGGTGGCGAGCATAGCAGAACTTTGTTTTCCTTGGAACTGTGTGCAGCTGTGATTACTGAGCGTGGCCAGTCTGAAGTACCGTGATGATTTATGGGTGCTGGATGTATGTTGGGTGTTAGAGGGCTATGTGGCTAGCGTTTAACGCATTCGACGTGATCGGTGGATTATGTGGTATAATTATATGCATAGTGTGTGATGTGTTGTGGTGAGTGGGTTCGTAGGACCGATACGCTTTATATGCGTTGTGATTATGTGGCGATTGGATCGGTAGGATCGGATGCACTTGGGTGCTTAATATGTATGTGATATATGATTGGAGCGGTAGGATCGGTATGCCTTATGTGCATAGTGTGTGATATGTTGTGTGGTAGTGTGATCAGTAGGATCGTTACACCTAGTGCGCGTGGTATTGATGTGTTGTGTGCGAGATATGAGGATCAGTATGATCGTTACGCCTTGAGTGCGTTATGTTGGTGTGTTATGGTGAGTGGATCCGTGAGGATCGGTACGCTTATTATGCGTTGCACTTATGTGCGGCTATGTGATATATTTGGGTCAGAAGGACCGACGTGCCTTGTGTGCATTGTATGTGATAAGTTGTGTGGTGAATGGATCTGTGGGATCGACGCACTGTGTATGCTTATTACATATGTATTTTATGATGTGAGTGGATTCGTGGGATCGGTACGCCTTGGGCGTCGTGTATATGTATATGTTGTGTGAGGGGTGGATCAATAGGATCGGTGTGCACTCGGTGTGCTAGATGTTTGATGCGTGTGAATATTGTGTTATGCTCCCGGTGGGGAGGGTGATGGCCTGTTGTCCATCGATATTATTTGTCGTGCTCCCTGTGAGGAGGGTGATGGCCCAGTGATCATCGGTATTGTTGGTGTGCTCCCGTAGAGGAGGGTGATGGTCATGTGTCCATCGATGTTATTGTGTGGTGCTCCCGTAGTGGAGGGTGATGGCCTAGTGTCCATCGGAGATGTGCTCCCTGAGTGGAGGGTTGATGGCCAGTTACCCATCAGTGTGGTGTGCTCCCTGAGTGGAAGGTTGATGGCCAAGTGCCCATCGTTGATAGGTGCTCCTGTGTGAAGGGTTGATGGCCAGTTGCCCATCATGATCGTGAGTCGGTACCGTATGTTAAGAGTTGTGCGAGTGCATTGGTAGAGTGATTGTATATTGTGGGTGATGGTGGGACCGTGAGTCCGGATGATATGTATATGAAATAGTATTATTATTGATTTCTGCCTCTCGTTTCATGTACTATTATACCATTATTATTTGATCGTGATTCTCACCCCTTTGCTGTTGTTGTGGTCTGTGTTTCTTCGGAAGTACAGACAATCCAGGTGTTAGCTAGCTGGATTGTGGTGTCTCCGTAGGATTGCTCTGATACGTAACACCGGGGCGTTTTTGGGAATATTATTATTTATTTTTTATATGTGTGCCCCCATGGCGTATCTGATGTTTTGTGAGATGTTTGATGTTGATCGGTGAGGATGATATGTATTTTGAGGCAGATGGTCGTTATTGTATATATGACGAGGATGATGGATATGGATAATATATATATATATATATATATATATATATATATATATATATATATATATATATATATATATATATATATATATATATATATATATATATATATATATATATATATATATATATATATATATATATATATATATATATATATATATATATATATATATATATATATATATATATATATATATATATATATATATATATATATATATATATATATATATATATATATATATATATATATATATATATATATATATATATATATATATATATATATATATATATATATATATATATATATATATATATATATATATATATATATATATATATATATATATATATATATATATATATATATATATATATATATATATATATATATATATATATATATATATATATATATATATATATATATATATATATATATATATATATATATATATATATATATATATATATATATATATATATATATATGATGTTTTGTGATTTATGACAGACTATGTATATATTTTCTGCTGCAGTTTTATTGAGAAATTAATTTGGAAAAATGTTTTGTGGAATTTTAGTGTGAATTGTGACATCCCATTGTGGGAGATACTCTGATGTGTGATTATTTAATTGTTTTATTTTATTTTGGGAAACGGGGTGTTACAGAGTTGGAATCAGAGCAGGTCGGTCCATCCGACCAAGTTGTCTTGTGTTGTAGTCTAATCCCCTGTATGCGGCATGTGTGAGAAACACTGTCGGTACATGTTGTTGTCTAGCTTTGTTGGTAGAAGTGGAATGATTTGAGTGGATAGGAGCTTGTGATTGTCTCAAGTGCTGCACGTGTGAAATTGTAGCTCGGTGTATGGTTGAACGTTCCTATAATTTGGTAAAGATGGTTCATACCCCATCATGATTTTCGGCTATCTATTGGCAAATTGAGGAACTGATCACCCTTAATCTCTTGTTGGATGGAATGGGCGTGTCTTGCAAGCTTAGGTGGCGTGAGCAGGGAATTGTCTTGAGTTAAGCTAAGTGCTTAAGGGACTATTTTGAGGAGTCGACGTAGGACGTGTTGAGGTGTTTATGTTAACGGAAATTTTGAATGCTAAGGAAAGTGAGCTAATTGGGGTTTTTCATTTAATAGTGATTGTCCGGAGGCTTCCTTAGGAGGTAAGTGATTTACTACCAGAATATAAAGTGAAGCTTGCACAATGACTTCGTTCTTGGGACTAATCTAATATTGGTGACTCCATATTGTGTGTCTGTGTTGGGATTGGAGAAGTTGAAGAATCAACTTGAAGACCTGCTAGAAGAGAGGTCCTTTTGTTTGAGAGTGTTACCGTAGGATGCACCAATTTTGTTGGTTAGAAAGATATGAGGTTTTGTGAAACTTTGGGTGAATTATGGACAAGGGATCAAGGTGACTATCAAGGATAAATGTTTGCTTCCAAGAGTTGATAAATTGATGGACCAATTGGTTGGAGGATGTGAGTCCCACGGTCGTGTGATCTCGAGCAAAGTTATTGTGGTTGATATGTCAAAGATCGAGGTTGTATCGCATTGGGAGACTTTAAGGTCTGCTTTTGAGATTGGGAGTAATTGGGTTTCAAAACATTTAAAGATTGAAAGTGTGTTGGATGGCCTCCTAAGTATGAAATTGTTGTTGTACATTGATTTGCGAGATCGCAGCTTTTTATGGAATCGAAATCGGACACTCGAAAGTCAGGTAACGGTCGAAAATAGGATTTCGGACTATCATGTTCTCCAGGTCCTTCGCCTAGCGAGCATGCTAGCGAACGGCTCCACGCTCGCTATGGTGTTCGCCTAGCGAAGGGGGCCTAGGCAGAAAATGTTGTTCTGGTATTTTTGTCGTAACAGGAGAACCGTAACTCGGAATGACGCACGGTTCGAAGCGTTGGAAAGCTAGTCCAATGATCTAGATAATGGTGAAGTAATGACATGGATTTGATTTTTATTGATGAGACATGGTTGGATGTTATAGTGAGTGCGAAAGGCACGGTTCGTGTTTCCGCCATAACTCACAACTTGTTTGTTCGTTCGGCATGGGATTTTCCCTACTTATTTGAGTGAGGCAATAGTTGTGTTAACCGGTGATATTTTAATACATTCAAAGAGTATAGAGGATCATGTTGAAGATCAAGAATTTGAGTTATCATTGTGGGAGAATAAGCAGCTCGTGTGTTGATTTTTGCCGAGCCGACGAGACTGTTTGTTGTGTTTTGTGATGCTTTGTTGATATGATTGGGAGATATGTTAAAGGAACCTTAAAGTACATGAGAAGAATCATCCGACCGGTGATTTAGAGTTGGTTGCGGTTGTGGTTATGCCGGAGTTGGAGGCTTCAATCATTTTGGCTAAGATTTGAAATACTAGTGGTGAAAAGAGATAGAACTGATTGAGCAATTTTGTAATATGGGTTTGGTGGGTGAAGAGACTTCTTATGGAGGTAAGCTTTTATTATTAGACCTTCCTAGTGGTATTCTTGAGGAGAATCGAGAAGGTAGGTGATCTGGATTGAGTTGGTGGATCAGTTGAATTTGATGAACCAGAGTCGAAGAGTTGATTGACGGATTTATGGAAATAGTACCATGATATGTTGTGGTAGAGTTTGTGCTTTAGCGGTTGTTGAGAGGAGTAGGAGTACTCTGGAAGAATACATTGAGGTAGATGGAGTATCCATCCCGGTGCTATGGAAAAGTGACAGAATTTGAGTAAATTGTTTTAGTGACCATAGAGATAGAGAGGAGTGGTTGAGGTTGTGTATACTGGTTAGAGTTACCGAAAGTCGAAGATTGAACGTCAGAGACCGTTGAGTCTGACGTGGCCGTTGAATATTCCAGAGAGGAAATGGGGTGGTATTTTCGTGAATTTGGATGTTGAGATTTACAAAGAATTAGAAAGATATAATTTTAATTTGGGTTATTGCGAGTGGATTGACTATTCTATGTTGAGTATTTATGTGATGCATATTGAGAAAGTGGTGAAGTTGTGTGAGATACGGCCGAAGATTGTGTCAGATGGAAATTGGAGGTTTATATTAAGAATTTGGAGAGAGCTTGTGTGTTGGATCAAGGTGGATCGTAAGATGGTTAATTACCGCTGATTGAGTCACCTACAGTATCCGTTACCACTCTAGTATCAGAATGGCGCTGTATGGGGCCTTGTGAGATAGGAAGTGTGGGACTCTCTTGAGTTGGAATGAATCGAGCGGGAGTGTTATGCTCAGATCTGAAAATTGTGCATGAGACGGCTGAACCGATCAAGAAGATCCAAGGAAGGATGTGTTTTGAGAATTACGATGGTGACCGGTGTTGGTCGAGCTTCGAAGTCTCGGGAACACACTCGGTGTTTTGTTTATCTGTGTCAAAATGGCACAGCGGAACAGGGGGAAAGTAGCATGTTAAGACTACTTTGCCGCTATCGCCTATGGATAGCATAATGTGTTTCATGTGTTTTCATTGAGGAAGTGTCTTGAATCAGATAAATGATGCGCAAGTGAGAAATAATTTGATGTTTGAGGCATTGCTAGTTCAGATTGCCGAACGAGGAGAAACTTCGGGGGAAAGAGAAACCTTTGGTGGGAGTGGCTTGGAGAGGTGTTGCAAGAGGCAGTGTGATCTGGGAATTGGGAAGCAGGATGCAGGAAGCGTATCGAGAGCTGTTTCCATCAGGTATTTTCGAGGACGAAAATAATTAAAGTGGGGGAGAGTTGTAACGCCCATTTTAATTATTTTTAGTTCAGTATTATTTTTATTCGCGGATGTGGTTGTGTGGGATTATTTGAGGATCAAAAGAAATCATAATATTAATATAGTGATAAAATGTGATAATTAGTAGTAATGCTAATATTGCTATTAATTATTATTATTATTATTATTATTATTATTACTAATATTAATATATGAGAGAAATATGATAGAATTTTGGAAATTAAGTGGATTTTGTGAATTATAGGAAATAAGAGGATTATTATTATTATTATTATTATTATTATTATTATTATTATTATTATTATTATTATTATTATGAGAAATCATATATTATTTGGAAAATGTGAATTATTGGGATGAGGGGTAATTTGGTATTTTGGAAAGAGGAGAAGAAGAAAACACGCTTGGAAGAAGGAAAAAGAGGAAGAACGCGTAGCAGAAGCAAGATGATCGAAGCAAGAGCAAGCTTGAGTAAGAGGAGGCTGGGCTGTAGGATTTTCGTGTGGATTGAGAGGCTTCATCAACATCAGCATCGAATTTGAGGTAAGGGGGGGATTGATCGGTTAAATTCGGTATTGCATGAAATATTGGTAGAACGGGGGATTCCCTAAACCCCATAGATGAATGATGAAATTATGTTGTTGCATTTTGTTGATTTCTGTTGTAATTGTGAATATTGTGTTTGAGTTCATTGCATGTGCTATGGAATGGTTGTTTGATGATTTTGGGGTTTCCGGTAAAATTCGGAGTTAATGCCGGAAGTTGGAGAATTGAGTAGAACTGAGGATTTATCGAGTATGAACTAGGATAATCGGTGTAGTCTTGTGGGATAGTATTGTACTGGTATAGTGTAGGGTTTCGTGGGATTTAATTGGACGAAATCGGAGTGTGGGGCTGTTTCTAAACAACAGTTTTTCTGCAGAATTCGCGTGCATTCGCTGGGCGGATGGGGGCGAGCCTTCGCCAGGCGAACTGGGTAGCGAATGATGCCTTTTGCTTCTGTTTGGTTTCGCTAGGGGTTTCGCCGGGCGAGTCCCAGCGAGTGTTCGCTGCGGGGCTTCGCCAGGCGAATGGCAGCGAGCATGACAGCATTTTATGGTTTTTATGTTGTATTGTTCCGTTTCTCGCATGGTTAGACCCTTGTTGGTCGTGAGCGAGTATGTGGTTATCGTGGATCGGTTGAGAGCATGAAGGTGATGTAGGGAGTGTGTGCGTGAATAGTCGTTGATATGAACGATTGAACCGAAGTACGCTGCGATGCCTAAAGTGGCTATGTATCCTTCGATTAGGAATGCATACGTGTGATACGGGAGTGTGATTCTCGTGGTACTTGTATAACCGAATAAGTGACCTGATATACGTTATAAGTGTATGTGATATTGTAAGAAACTCTTGAGATGTGGTTGTATGAGATTCAGGTGATAGGTGGCAAGCATAGCATAACTTTGTTTTCCCTGGAACTGTGTGCAGCTGTGATTGCTGAGCATGGCCAGTCTGAAGTACCGTGATGATTTATGGGTGCTGGGTGTATGTTGGGTGTTAGAGGGCTATGTGGCTGGCGTTTAATGCATTCGACGTGATCGGTGGATTATGTGGTATAATTATATGCATAGTGTGTGATATGTTGTAGTGATGTGTTGTGGTGAGTGGGTCCGTAGGACCGATACGCTTTATATGCGTTGTGATTATGTGCTGTTGTGTGACGATTGGATCGGTAGGATCGGATGCACTTGTGTGCTTAATATGTATGTGATATATGATTTGAGCGGTAGGATCGGTATGCCTTATGTGCATAGTGTGTGATATGTTGTGTGGTAGTGTGATCAGTAGGATCGTTACACCTAGTGCGCGTGGTATTGATGTGTTGTGTGCGAGATATGAGGATCAGTATGATCGTTACGCCTTGAGTGCGTTATGTTGGTGTGTTATGGTGAGTGGATCCATGAGGATCGGTATGCTTATTATGCGTTGCACTTATGTGCGGCTATGTGATATATTTGGGTCAGAAGGACCGACGTGCCTTGTGTGCATTGTATGTGATAAGTTGTGTGGTGAATGGATCCGTGGGATCGACGCACTGTGTATGCTTATTACATATGTATTTTATGATGTGAGTGGATCCGTGGGATCGGTACGCCTTGGGCGTCGTGTATATGTATATGTTGTGTGAGGGGTGGATCAATAGGATCGGTGTGCACTCGGTGTGCTAGATGTTTGATGCGTGTGAATATTGTGTTATGCTCCCGGTGGGGAGGGTGATGGCCTGTTGTCCATCAATATTATTTATCGTGCTCCCTGTGAGGAGGGTGATGGCCCAGTGACCATCGGTATTGTTGGTGTGCTCCTGTAGAGGAGGGTGATGGCCATGTGTCCATCGATGTTATTGTGTGGTGCTCCCGTAGTGGAGGGTGATGGCCAGGTGTCCATCGGAGATGTGCTCTCTGAGTGGAGGGTTGATGGCCAGTTACCCATCAGTGTGGTGTGCTCCCTGAGTGGAGGGTTGATGGCCAAGTGCCCATCGTTGATAGGTGCTCCTGTGTGAAGGGTTGATGGCCAGTTGCCCATCATGATCGTGATTCGGTACCGTATGTTAAGAGTTGTATGAGTGCATTGATAGAGTGATTGTATATTGTGGGTGATGGTGGGACCGTGAGTCCGGATGACATGTATATGAAATAGTATTATTATTGATTTCTGCCTCTTATTTCATGTACTATTATACCATTATTATTTGCTCGTGATTCTCACCCCTTTGCTGTTGTTGTGGTCTGTGCTTCTTCGGAAGTACAGACAATCCAGGTGTTAGCTAGCTGAATTGTGGTGTCTCTGTAGGATTGCTCTGATACGTAACACCGGGGCGTTTTTGGGAATATTATTGTATATTTTTTATATGTGTGCCCCCGTGGCGTATGTGATGTTTTATGAGATGTTTGATGTTGATCGGTGAGGATGATATGTATTTTGAGGCAGATGGACGTTATTGTATATATGACGAGGATGATGGATATGGATAATATATATATATATATATATATATATATATATATATATATATATATATATATATATATATATATATATATATATATATATATATATATATATATATATATATATATATATATATATATATATATATATATATATATATATATATATATATATATATATATATATATATATATATATATATATATATATATATATATATATATATATATATATATATATATATATATATATGATGTTTTGTGATTTATGACAGACTATGTATATATTTTCTGCTGCAGTTTTATTGAGAAATTAATTTGGAAAAATGTTTTATGGAATTTTAGTGTGAATTGTGACATCCCGTTGTGGGAGATACTCTGATGTGTGCTTATTTAATTGTTTTATTTTATTTTGGGAAACGGGGTGTTACAAGAACCATGATCAACGAGACTAATCTGGAAAAACACTTTTCGACAGAAGCAATAAACACAACTTGTTACATTCAGAACAGAGTGTCTGTAAGACCTCTTCTGGAAAAGACTCCCTATGAATTGTGGAGGAATAGAAAGCCCAACATTTCATACTTTCATCCTTTTTTATGTATTTGCTATATGTTGAACACTAAAGAGAATCTTAACAAGTTTGATTCTAAAGCACAGAAGTGTTTCATGCTTGGGTATTATGAACGCTCTAAAGGCTACAGAGTATACAATACTGAAACACGGATTGTGGAGGAATCTATACATGTTAGATTTGATGATAAGCTTGGTATTGAAAAGCCAAAGCAGTTTGAAAGTTCTGCAGATAGAGAAGTAATTCTCACAGACTCTGAAGGCTCAGAGGCAGACAAAGCTCAAGTGAAGGAACCAGAAGCAACGCCAGATGCAATTCCTTTAGCTTTTCAGATGAACAATTTGAACATTTTTGAAGAATCAACTGTTAGAGGATCATCTTCCAGAATCAAGGCCTCTCACCCATAGGATGTGATCATTGGAAAGAAGGATGACCCCATTAGAACAAGATCCTTCCTCAGATCATCTGAAGCATCATTATTTGGGTTGGTGTCAGTAATTGAACCAACTTCTGTGGATGAAGCTCTGCAAGATAATGACTGGATAATTGCCATGCAAGAAGAGCTCAATCAGTTCACAAGAAATGATGTTTGGGATTTGGTTCCAAGATCAAAAGGATTCAACATAATTGGAACTAAATGGGTCTTCAGAAATAAGTTGAATGAAAAAGGAGAAGTTGAAAGAAATAAGGCAAGGCTTGTTGCTCAAGGTTATAGCCAACAAGAAGGAATTGATTATACAGAGACTTATGCCCTTGTAGCCAGGTTAGAGTCTATTCGTTTACTCATTTCTTTTGCTTCACAGAATAACATCACTCTATATGAGATGGATGTTAAAAGTGCCTTTCTAAATGGTATTATAGAAGAAGAAGTTTATGTTCACCAACCTCCTGGTTTTGAAAGTGAAAAATTTCCAGAACATGTTTTCAAACTAAAGAAATTTCTTTATGGTTTAAAACAAGCTCCCAGAGCTTGGTATGAGAGATTAAGCAATTTTCTTCTGGAGAAAAATTTCATCAGAGGCAAAGTGGACACAACTCTCTTTTGTAAAACATTTAAGAAAGATCTTTTAATTTGCCAAATATATGTGGATGATATTACATTTGGATCTACCAATGTTATGCTGGGAAAGGAGTTTGCTCAATGTATGAAGGTTGAATTTGAGATGAGCATGATGGGAGAATTGAGATTCTTTCTGGGAATTCAAGTCAACCAGACTCCAGATTGCACTTACATTCATCAGACCAAATATGTTAAAGAGCTTCTAAAGAAGTTTAACATGAGTGAGAGTAAGATGGCAAAGACTCCCATGCACCCAACAAGTACACTTGGTAAGGAAGAGGTAAGTAAGAAAGTAGATCAGAAACTCTACAGAGGTATGATAGGATCTCTTCTCTACTTGACTGCTTCTAGACTTGACATTTTGTTCAGTGTATGCTTGTGTGCAAGATTCCAATCAGATCCTAAAGAATCACACTTAATAGTTGTTAAGAGGATTCTAAGGTATCTGAAAGGTACTTCTAATATGGGTTTGTGTTACAGAAAATCTGATGATTTCAAATTAGTTGGATTCTGCGATGCTGACTACGCTGGAGACAGAGTGGAAAGAAAAAGTACTTCTAGAAGTTATCAATTTCTAGGAAGAAATTTAATCTCCTGGTATAGTAAGAAGCAACCTACAATTGCACTTTCAACTACAGAGGCAGAATATATTGCTGCTGCTGGATGTAGCACGCAGATGCTCTGGATGAAAAGTCAGCTAGAAGACTATCAGATATTTGAAAGTAATATTTCTATATTCTGTGATAATACTTCAGCTATATGTTTGTCTAAAAACCCTATTTTACACTCTAAGGCAAAACATATATAAATTAAACATCATTTCATCAGAGACTATGTTCAGAAGGGTATTATAAACTTAGCCTTTGTTGATACAGATCATCAGTGGGCAGATATTTTCACAAAACCCTTTGCTGAAGATAGGTTCAAATTTATTCTGAAAAATATTGGTATGAATTTTTGTCCATAATGATATTTATCAGAAGCAAATTTCTCAGATGCAAAATGCTTAAAACTCTGAAGTATTTCATTTGTAATTATTTGATTTCTTGATTTATTATTATTTGTGTGTATCTGAACTAACGAATCTTAGAAGATCTGAACGTTGGCTAACGTTTCATTTCTCAAGAGAATTCAGAAGCACATGTAAGCAAACACGTGTCACTCTGAATCTGAAAAGATGGCGAGTACACTACTGAAGAGACATTTGAGGTATTGTTTTGAATAGTGAAAATCTTGATTTTCCCCCCAAATTGTCAGAATCAATTAATGCTTTGAAATGATTTTTATTCTTTTCATTAAATGCCATTAACTGCTATGTGAGAACGTGCTTTTTGTGACTGTTTGTGTGCCCTATTCTCTCTCTATAAATACCACAAATCACACCATTTCACACTTTTCACCTCACCAACAATTTATGCATTTCTGTCTTCTCTTTGCTCTTCACAAAAACCCTAAACCTTCGTTCAAATCATCTTCATCTTCATCAATGGCAACTTCATCCTCTACATCAGATCAATTTCAATCATCTATGGCTGCAGTTACGTCATCAAATATGGGTGTTACTCCATTTAAGGAACCAAAAAGGACATTGTTAACCCCTGTGGACAAACTTGAAGTTCTCTGTGAATCCATGGTGGAATTTGACTCTCTAGCTGAAAATGGGTTTGAGTTACGTTCTATAATTGATGCATAAGGTTGGGTTAAGTATTTTGACAGGTTATTTGGACCAATGTACCCACATCTTGTGAAGGAATTTTGGATACATGCATCTGTTTATCCTAAATTCATAATTTCTTCTATTCTGGGAAAGGAGATCATCATCACTGAAGATCTCATCAGAAAACTCATTGGGTATGAGGAGACTGGTGGAGTATGTCATCTGCCATCTGGGCGTGTGGATATGGAAGAAGTTTATGAAGAAGTCATTATATCTGGACAGGCTTCTAACAAATTTAAGGATCTGAAACCTGACTATAAAATCTGGGCAAAGATTTTTCTGGGATGCATCCATCACAGAAAATCCACCAATTCTCCAGATTATGTGAATAATGAACAACTCTACTTTATATATTGTTTGAGTCAGAGTACAAAGGTAGATCTTCCATACATTCTCTTTATGCATCTGTGGAATCATATCAATGCATCAAGAGAATCTATAAAGGATAAGGCACAGAAGATCAGGACATGGATTCCCTTTGGAAGGTTGATCTCAGACATTCTGACAGAGAATGGTTTGGTAACTACTCTTTATGAAGCTGGAGTTAAAGATGAACTTGAAACAATTATTGGAAAACCATTGAATGCAAAGAGTCTTTAGAGGCTAAAGATTGTGGATGAACTCACAGCTGTTCCTAAGAAGCTGAATGTTTCTGAAGTGAGTCAGAAGAGGATTCCAGTTCAAAATTTTCCACTCTTTGGTGCTGAAGAACCTAGGGATATAATTGTTAGGTATATTGATGCATGCAAAGCAGATGGAACGTCTATTCCTGCAGATATTATGATAAGAGCAAGAGAACCTATGCCAGTTGTTTATGATGAGAACATGAGGAAAAGAAAGCAATTAGAAGCAGAAGAAGCTGCAGCTCAGAAGAAACCAAGAGTTGTTGAAAAGCCACAGAAGCAGGTCAAGAGAAAAGCTTCTGGAGAAGTTCCCTTTGTTCCCACCAAGCGCATAAAGACTAAAGGTATTAAATCATCTTTATCTTCTTTTTCTAAAATTGTTGTAAATACATCAACATTTAGTTCTATTCCTGAACCTCCTCCCACTTAAAATCAAACAATTCCTGCTCCATCTCAAACATCTGAACCACCAAAAATTCCTACATCACAAATTCATTATGATCATATTTCCATTACACCACTTAAATCTTCTGATATTCCCCAATCTAAACCAACAACAACAACACCAGCAAACCAAATTCCAACACCACAAACAAAACCAACAGAACAATCTACAATACAACAACAACCAGAAATTCAACAACCAACTGCATCTGAACCCATACAATCTGATCCAGTTGCACCTGAAACTGTTACATCTGAAACAGTTACACCTGAAACTGTTGCACCTAAAACGGTTGCATCTGAACCAATTGTATCTGAACCACCTCCATCCAATCCTTCTGAGATTCTACCAGAACCATCCAATCCTATTGAAACAAATATTCCTGACTATGAGGTTCTAAACATTACACCTCTCAAGACTATATTTGAAGTTTCTTCTACATCTTGTACCCCAACCACCTCATCTGATTCCTTTGAATCTGGTATTCATCCAGATTTTATTTCACCTCCCTCTCTCAGAGTTTTTGAATTAACCAACCAGAACCACCTGTTTCATCTGAAACTATCATTCCCAAAACCATTCCAAAACCTAAGCCAAGGAGATTTGAGTTTGTATCCTTTGCTTCTTTTAAACCATTCCCCTCTGATCCACTTCCTTCTAGTTTCAAGTTTAAAAATTTCTATGACAGAATTGAACCATCTAACTCTACCACTCTATTTAAACCTAAGATTTCCATCATTCTACCATCTGGTCTGCAAACCTACATAAAAGAACTGTCAGAAATGATTTCATCAGAACCTCTATTGTCTGATAAATCTGTTTTCATTCCTTACACTTCAACCACATTTGATGTCGTTTCTAATGCATCACATGTAAAAACATGTTTGGTTAATGCCTTAACCAGATCCAAAACTACAGCTTCACCTGACCATCCATCTCTTCCTTTCTACCCTCATCCTCTGATCATCGTTCCAGAATTCACCATACCACCTCCACCTCAACCCAAGCCATTCACCTTGGAAACCCTTCTGAAACCAAAAGCTAGACTAAATGTTGATAATTTATTTGCAAATTTTATGAAAGAAATAAAGATGCATTTAGGCTCTGTTCAGAAGAAATGTTTGTCAACCATGGATGCAAATGAATCTGATGCTATCTGGAATAGCTTCATTAACAGATTCAATACTGTAGCCTCAAATCTGAAGAATGTATGTTCTGATGATGCGAAGCTCAGATTTGCTGAAACTGCCCAAAAGCATGATGTGGAATGTGAAAAGATCTGCACCCTTGCTTCTTGAAGATGTGCCCTCATCTTCTGAAGTATTTGCTACAGAAGCTTCTACAGAATCTACTTCTGAAGAAAATCCACTGGCTATGACAATTGTGGAACATCCCTCTGGATCTGTTGCTCATGACTCTGCATCTCCTATGGAAATTGACTCTGTTCCTGCTTCAGAATCTGCCCCACCTTCTTCATCTGAGATCAAGAAAGAGAATCCAGATTTGGAAGATAAGATTGCAGTTTTAGAAGCTGGACAATTTGAGATTAAGTCATGGATGGCCAAGCAAGACCAGAAGACTGAAGACATGGCACAATGGATGTCCAAGCAAGATCAGAAGAATGACAACATGGCTAAGTGGATGACAAAGCAAGAAGAGTCCTCATCTGAGATCACTCACCTGTTGAAGATGATTCTGTCCAAGCAAACCTAGTTTATGTTTTTATGTATCTGATGTTTGTGCACATGTACTTGAACTTATTTATCTGATATTTTGTCTATTTTCAATATGAATGAATGACTCTGAGTTTTCTCTACATGATATATCTTTTTTGTATTTCCTTTTATTTGTCTTTAAAAGTTTTACTTTTTGAGTATGACAAAAAAGGGGGAGAAAATGGATCTGACTGTTCAAATAAACTCTACCTAAATGAAACTCAGACATAGCTAATTATAACTAACGTGAACTTCTAGTATTTCAGATCATTTGAAAAATCTGACAAATTCTTTAAAAGTAACTCTGAGATCCCCAGATCATAGTTTTAACCTATCAGGCTCTAATTCTGAAATATGTATCCAAAGTCAAGATCTAATTTTTGGAACAATCAAGCTCTGATTCTGAAAAGAATACTCATGCAAAAAGGGAAGTTTCTATTTCTTCTAAGTATTCAATTCAGGGGGAGATTCATCATCTCAGGGGGAGTTATAATTATATTGTTTATTGAACAAAATTTCTTATGTTTTTGTCATCATCAAAAAGAGGGAGATTGTTAGAACATAAATTGATTCTTAATTATATCTCTATGTTTTGATGATAACTCTTATGAAATTTTGTATTAAAGAGTTATATACTCTAAAAATTGTTTAAGATTGTTTGCTGCAGATATTAAAGTAATATCAATCTGGAAGTAAATTAGATCTGAACATGAAAAATATGCAAAGCTCTGAAGCGTCAGAAGCATCTGTTAGAAGATTCTGAACGCTGCCTACAGAAGATTCTGAGCGCTGTCTACAGAAGAATCTGAAGCAGAAGCCAGAAGTATCTGAAGCATTGAAGAATTTTGTATGAAGAGTTTCAAACTTAGTTTATTTCAGAAGACTCTGATAGTACTAACGCTGCCAGTACTGAGGATCTGATCCCAAACTCTGCTCTGAACAATTACACGCTGAAAGCACACATGCTGCAACGACTCTGATTCAGCAAACTCTGATGATCATCAGAAGACTCTGACCAATCTAGACTCTGATGATACTTTGCTGAAACTGGTTGAAGAAGAATTCAAACTTATGTTCGTTGGTATGGCCAAACGACTCTTTCCTCATTTATGCTAGACACAAGAACACATACAAAAAGGATTTTTCTGTGCATTCTATTTCTAGGAAAGGTCATGTGATGTAAAGACAAAAAGGTTCAGACCTTTTAGTACACAGCCTTCAACGTGATAGCTACTTGGACATCTTTGCCTATAAAAGGAAGACTCCACCTCTCTTCTTCAGTTGACGAAACACTTGAAAGAATTCATTACAAGCTCTCATACAAATCTTTATCTTGCTGAATTTATTTCTATGTTCTTAAATCTTAAGTGTAAAATCACAGTTGTGATATAGCTTATTTAGAAGCAATTTGAACACTTGTTTTTATTCTTACATTTGATTGTAAAAGATCTTTAAGATGATCCAGTTGGGATCAGTAGTTCTTAAGAAGACTAAGAACAGTTGCTCTTAGTGCTTGCTATTGTAATCAGTTGATTTAAATAGTGGATTAAGTCCTTGTTTGAGAAAGGCAAATCATTCTTGATAGGGTGGATTGGAGTAGTTGAGTTCAACGAACTAGGATAAAAATCCTTGAGTTTTTATTGCGATAGGTTTTTCTATATACTTATTCAACCCCTCCCCCCCCCCCCCCCTTCTAAGTATTTTCTCACCTTCACTCTACAGGAGGAATCATGATCTAGTGCTACTCAAATGTGTGGATGAGAAAGAAGCAAGCTTGCTTATGGAAGAGGTCCATGAAGGCACATTTGGTATGCATGCCGGGGCGCATACCATGGCTCGAAAGATACTATGAGCAGGGTATTACTGGATGACGATGGAGTCGGATTGTTTCAAATTCGCGAAGAGATGTTACAAATGCCAGGTTTATGCAGAAAAAATCCATAAGCCTCCATGCCCGTTGAATGTCATGTCGTCCCCGTGGCCGTTCTCCATGTGGGGCATCAATATGATCGGCAAGATCAAGCCTACTGCATCCAACGGACACCGCTTTATCCAGGTGGCCATCGACTACTTCACCAAGTGGGTAGAGGCAGCGTCATACGCTAACGTGACCAAGCAAGTGGTATCACGGTTCATAAAGAAGGATATCATCTGCAGATATGGAATTCCCGAGCGGATCATTACGGACAATGGTTCAAATTTGAATAATAAGATGATGAAGGAGTTATGCCAGAACTTCAAGATTGAACATCATAACTCATCGCCCTATCGGCCGAAGATGAATGGCGCTGTCGAAGCGGCCAACAAAAACATCAAAAAGATAGTGCAAAAGATGGTTGTCACTTACAAAGATTGGCATGAGATGTTGCCCTTTGCCTTGCACGGTTATCGTACGACGGTACGCACATCAACCGGGGCAACTCCTTTCTCGCTAGTATACGGTGTGGAAGTTGTCCTACCGCTAGAAGTTGAGATTCCTTCTTTAGAAGTTCTGGTCGATGTGAAGCTTGATGAGTCATAATGGATAAAGAACAGATTGAATTAACTCAGCCTGATGGATGAGAAGAGGTTAGCATCCATCGCATACGATCGATTGTACCAAAGCCGGATGAAGAAAGCTTACGATAAGAAGGTGCGCCCTCGAAGCTTTCAGACGGGCGATCTTGTGCAGAAGAAGATTCTCCCGCCACACTCAGATCACAGGGGAAAATGGACACCCAACTACGAAGGTTCGTATGTCGTCAGAAAGGTCTTCTGTGTTTGCTTTAGCTTTTATCTGTTTTGTTTGCGAAAAAACGCCCGATGTTTTGTTAAAATGCGCATACATAAACTTGCTGGCCTAGGACAATAATTGTTAAAACTTTGAATTGCCTTTACATTGTCACAGATGATAACCTCGATAGGTCCCTTTGTGAAGGGTATCTTGTCTGTTTGTTCATTTTGTTGCAGGATTGTGATCCTCGGTGTCGCTACTGCAAAAATCGGCGCCGGCTGAACAGAAGAGTCGCCACCGTGCGTTATTTATCCCAAAGGAGGGAAAGGAAACGCTTAGAGTAAACCTCACGCAAAGACGGGAAAGGAATGGTCATCGCAACCAAATCCTGGATTCGGGAGTCGGTTACGCAAGGGGAAGGTATTAGCACCCCTCACGTCTGTCGTACTCGACGGGATCCACGCTTGTTTTCTAGCTAAGGGTGTGTTCTTCTATCTATTCTACAGGTCAGGGGTTAAAAGAAAAGAAAATGACTCGGCAAAGTATCGTACTTTATGCCTACGTATTTCCGTCTGGAACGAGAAATTAGAGTCAACGTAGTTCGCCTACCTACGGGAAAGGAGGGGAAGGTTGCTCGCTAGGATATCGCATCCTATGCCTACGTACTTTCATACAGCATGAAAGATCAGAGCAAACGTAGTTCGGGTCACGAAAGACACAAGCTTGTCTGAATGTTTTTTATCTCCTTAAGAAAGGGTTTTTCCTGATTAAGAGTCCAAGCGGACAAAAATGACACTTTGATGTTTGTTTTCAGTCTTTTACGCAAGAACTGTCTTTTATGATGTTTGCGATCTATGACGCACTAGAGACTATGATTTGAGAGTGACTACGTCGTATGTCACCCTAAGGGTAACACACTAAGCAGTCAGATTATTGAAGAGTGACCCTCCAACAACCTTTCTCAAATAGCTTAAGGCTCGTAGCGTACGACGTCGATTATCCTTATTACTGTGTTTTGAATTGTTCTGAGATAGAAGAGAAAGAAGTCTACAAAACCTAGGGTTTGAAAGGGGAATTAAAACTACCCTAATGTTGTCATGCATGGATTGCAACCTAATGTCTGTCATAATTCCCTCCTGCGCAGAGGAAATCAGAGATCCTAGGGGATAAACGGAAAAGAAACATCAGATATACAGTAAATAGTAAAATGCATGAGATGCAGCAATAAACAATAGGCAAAGTGAAACAGCTTCACTTCAAACCTAAGGGAAAATCGACAGACAATACAGCAAAGAAAAATCATATCCAACACCAGCTCAGACAGCAACACCAGCTCCTTTCAGTAAGCAGTTCAAACAGCACCAGCTCTGGCAGCTACAGTTGATTAACAGCAAAAGGTTGACAGTGACAGATCCCATCTTCACTTTCCAATGATATTCAAACTTCAGGTAAGCTCTTGTCTCCAATAATCTTCAGCTTTGGCAAGTACTGCACCCCCAATAAGCAAACAGCTTCAGTCAGCAGCAAAAACCCTAATTCCACAGTTAACCAGCTTTGACAGGCACAAGCTTCATCTTCACCACTCCTCAATGCACTTCTTATCTTCAATAGATCTTCAACTTCAATGCAGCCACTCACAGGAGAGAATCAACTAAATAGAAGAAGTTGGAATGTTAAGAGGCTTAGTGAAAACCCAGGGAAATCACTAAGATCTTATCATAGCAAAGGAGAGGCATCCTCAAGGTTCTACCCAATCAAAGCATGATCTACATCCCTCCTAAGGAGAGATGGAACTCTTTTAGGGGACCTTGTGTCATAGGATGGAATAGAGGCACAATAGGCTCTCTATATTTTACAGAAGAAATCAGTCTACTCTAGAGCCCTCCCTATATCTCCTATCTCCTAAGCCTTCAGAAGCAACCTTCAAGCAACAGAAACTTCAAGCTCCAAGCATCATTATTTATCTTCAATCATCCTCAAGGTCTTCACTAGCTTCACAAGCCAAACTCAAGCCCAATCACCCAAAGAAAAGGCCCAAAACCCATCAAACCAAACAATATCCCAAGAGGGAAACATACCAATATCAACCAAATTGCAAAAATCAGATAAAATGGCAATACTCATCATAAAATCCTATATTAATTTCTAAGGGATCCTAAATAGGTACCCTATACCCCACATAAGCCCCAAGGCCTAAATCAAATTAAAAAACCCTAAACTATGTGTTGAATGCACCTATGTCAAGTTGAAACCCTAATTCTAGCACACTAAAGTTTGATGTTCAAAACTAACTAAACTTAAATCAAAAAAATGTGATAAAATTCCAAGGGGAACCTAATACTATACTCTAATCATAGAAAAAAGAATTACATCAAAATGTGAAATAAAATGACTATACTAAATTTAGCAAGTAACATGTATCAAATGAAAATGAAATAAAAGCTATTAAAAGTAAAAATGCACCAAAAATAGAAAAATGCATGAATTGATCTTTTTGTTCCTTTATAATTTTCTTGATGTTTTCATGAACATAGGGAAAAAATTCCCAATCAAAAATATTAATTTTCCAATTAGTTATGAATTTTCAAAGATCCTAAAATAAATGTGAAATAAAAGAAAAATAGGGAAAAAAGAAAAAAAGGCGTGTCAAATAGCAATGAAAGGCAGTTCAGAATGACAAATGGGCTCGGAGGGGGGTGCAGATAACCAAGCGCGCATTAGGCCCAGTTACATCAGAAATTAAATGGAAAAATAGAAATAAAATGAGAAAACCCCGGTACGAATAGCAATGAATATTAGTGTATTCCTTAGTGGGCCTCCCAAGTGGGGTGTGGATATCAAATTAACCTAAGCCCACCCAATTGCTCTTAAGTGAAACGGGGCGTTTTGATCTTCAGAGTCCCCTTCACAAATTGAAACGCAACCACAGCCATTAGATCCCGTTTTGGTCAAAGGTCTTATTCTAATCTAAGGGTGCAGAGGTTATCTTCAACCTTCAAACTCTGAAAGGAGGGAAATGCCATGGATTGAACAGAGTTTGAACTTCATCTTCCCCAATTCGTGCTCCCTCAATTCTTCATCAAAAATAAAAAGTAAAAACCCTAACCCACTCGATTTTCCACAAGGAATCTAACTATGGCATCCACAATCATTGAAACATACTCCTTCTCAAAACCCGATGGGAATCTCAGAAATTGGTCAATCACCAAAACTCACCAAACTTGAAATTGAGTAGCTCAATCTCTTCACCATGTTTCACTGAATCTTTCTAGCCATCAAATCATGATTATATCATCAAGAACAACAAGATAGGAGCATGAACAGAAATTGCATCACTCCACTAATTGTCTCTAAATCAACCCTAATGCTACCAGAAAGCTTCATACACTAACCTATATTGAATCTAACTAATCAAAATAGATTGAAACTACCTAAATCAAGCCATGGAGTGAAGTTTACATACCTGCAATTTTGAGATGAACAGAGTGATCAAAGCTTCAAGATAAGCTCCAATACTTGCCAGATTCCTTCACTATCACCAAATGATGCTTCTGTATGCAAAGAAATGACTTGAAATGGCTTGGATTCTTGAATTCGATCTTGAGTTGCAGGCTGAGAATTCCAAGTGCAAACACACGATCCTTCACCAATCTTGCTCAATTATCCATCTGGAATCATTCACCAATGCTAGAGCAAGCTAATGCAATCAAGAATTTGGATTGAAAGTGGTTGAAATGTTGTAACCGATTTTGGTTTGCAATGGAAAAGTTGAAAATGCAATTTCACAAATCTCCCTCAATTCTCTCCAACTCTTGCTCTGAACCTCTTCACAAGTATATATAGAATGTGTTTGAAGACCCTAGAAAGTTCTAGATTGATCCTATGAGAAAATCAACTTCTCATGTCATGAAATCTCATATCATGCTATATTCATACCAACTCATGATAGCAGCTTGTATTTGCACTCAATTCTGATCCAAATTGTCTTCTAATGAGATATTGGAAGTGTTAGGATGCACTAAAGCCTTGCATTTGCCTTGAAGTGTGGTTTTGCAATTGTTACTTATGATGCAAGTCATTGAAATAACCCTCAATTCAAAATTGTGGCAATTTCAATGTTCTCAAAATGCTTTTTACAATCAAATTGGTATGTCATATGGCTTGGTTTGGTTTTGTAGATCAAAAACCCTAATTTTCAACTTTGGTTCATTTAAAATCCACTTTCATTTTAGGCCATTTTGGTGACTTTGTGAAGCAAGCCCTTCCAAGTTCTCATGACCTTTTATCTAGCCTAAAAACATCATTTTGAACACATCTCATGTAGAACATTTTTTCATTTGAGGAGTGGAAGATGGAGATTTGGACCTATGTTGAAAAATGACCTGTAATTCAACTTTCCCAAAATACCCCTGGATTGCCAAGACCATAACTTGAGTTCTACAAATCCTCTTGAGGACTTCTAGTACTCAAATCAAAGCTAAGATCAAGGTATACAACTCTATGTTGGCCAAGAATCCATTTGAAAACTCCTTGATGGGCAAAAGTTGCTTGGAAGTCAAGTGACTTTCATAGATAAATTTCAGTGTCCTCTGATGACCCATAACTTGCAAGAACCATAACTTGAGTTCTATAAATCTCCTTGAAGACTTCTAGTACTCAAATTAAATATATTGAGAAGCTCTAAAAGTTTCATGTTGACCAAGAATTCATTTGAAGCTTTCATTTTGACTTATCTGGCTTGGAAGTTGAGCCTAAATTAGGGTTTTTATACTGAAACCCTAATTTAGCAACTCCTCCTCCTCTTGATTCTCTTTGATTTATCCTTGGCACAACACCACACATGTATCCACATGTCAATTCATGAATCCCACATCCTTCAATTAAGCCTTGATGCTCTTCAATCACTCAGTTGACCTAGGGTTGACCCAGATGAAATCCTAGTTGACTGTACTTCAACTCTGGCTCCTGTACTTGTATCAATGACTTGTCTCATCTTCAAAATGACCCTCTAGGTCTTCCATGATCTTTGTGCACATTCCATACCCACAGCCATGGCTCACACACTTATTGATGATCTTCAACCCCCCAAGATTAGGAGAGAAATCCACAGGTTGACCCTCAACCTTCTCAAAGCTTCAACTCATTTCTTGATTACTTGGATGGTCTTGAACTTGAATAAAACCCCTTGATGGGCCTCTTTATGATAAGAATGGCACTTGGTCCCTTGCTAGATGACTTGTTATGCTATGTTATGCAAATGATTAGACTATGTACATGACTTACTATGCAAATGACAATGCAATTGAAACATAAACCAAATGAAATAGGTTGAGCAAATTTTAGGGTGCAACACTCGGGACACGTTGTTAGAGATGAATCCTCGGCAGGAACAACATACCCTTAGTTGAATCATTTGTAGTAATCCCTCTACGGGAATGTTTCCCCACAGAGTCGAAACGTTAACATGGATTCTTCTCCCCAAGCAGAGACAGATTCTCCCCAACCAGATTCCATTATCCAGCGGTTGGAGTTGGCGTCTCTATCCCCGATAGAGTTATGCGCAAGATAACGAGAACAGTCAAGTACGTACCCTTTGTCCCCGGCAGTTGGTCGGTACACATCTAATCCCACAGATTGCAGGTATATACTTACTCCCCAGCAAGTTAAGATTAGGGTTCCTTCCACCAGGTAGGTGTGGCATTTTCCCTAGCAGTGAGTTAGCGCGTGGTTTTCTCCAGCAGATTGTCTGTAAGTAGAGTCGTGGCATTGTTGATTTCCCCGCAGAGTCGTATTCTTCCCAGCAAGTAAGATCATTTCCAGCGTCTGGTTGTCTAGCCTCAGCTGAAGTTGCAGTCCCATGAGAGGGTCGTATCCCGGAAAGCCAGTCGTGGCATTATTTCTCTTCAGCAGGTGAGAGTGGCTGCTTGGCAAGCTGTTTGTCTCCCATGTGGATTCGTATATGTCCCTAAAAGAGTTCCTATTTCGGAAAGTCGTTCATGGAATTTCCCCCAGCTGAGTTAGCCGTTCAGGTTTTGATCCTAGGCATAAGTCCAATCGTCATTGGCACGCGTAAGCTATTCCCAACAGGATTGTTTCTTTCCCCAACGGAGTTGGCTTCGTCTCTCTAGTATTTATTTTGCTGGAGCGGTTCCTTTGCATTTTGCATTGTGCATAGCATCTACCCAAATGTGTAGCATTTCCATTTCGTATGGAGCATTACGCCATTTTCAAACATCTGCATCTTGAAACATGAGCTAGGTTGTTACCTTTCCGATTTCAGATGATTGCTATCTCCTAAAGGTGACCTTCAGGTCCCGACTTCTTCGTTGAACATCCAGATTCCGGTGAATTTTCGATTTGAGACGTTTTGTTCCACCCGTGCAGTGCTCAGACTCCGATTGGTTATTATGATCCTGATGAACTTTGGAATGGTTTTTCTGCTCCGTTGAATGGTTAGATTCCGGTGAGTGTTCAGTTCATGACGTATCCCTGTATCCGTTGATTATCCAGACTCCGGTGAATCCCCAATAAGGATTTGTTTCATTGAGGGTTCCGCCTATGATTTATTTCATTGAGTGTCCTGCCTCTGATTTGTTTCGTTGAGGGTTCCGCCTCTGATTTTAGTTTCATCAAGTGTTCTGGATCTGACTTGTTTCCTTGAGTACCCCGACTCTGGCTCGTCGCGTGAGTGTCTTGGCTCCGGTGTTCTCTCGTTGAGCGTCTTGGCTCCGGTTCGTTTCGTTGGCGTTCTCGCTTTGAGTATCTTGGCTCCGGTTTGTTTGTTTATCTCGTTGAGCGTCTTGGCTCTGGTTCTTTCGTTCGTTTATCTCTCGTTGAGCGTCTTGGCTTTGGTTCGTTTCGTTCGTGTACCTCGTTGAGTGTCTTGGCTCCGGTTTGTTCCAGTTTATCTTTCGTTGAGCGTCTTGGCTCTAGTTTGTTCATTTATCTCGTTGAGTGTCTTGGCTCCGGTTCGTTTCGTTCGTTTATCATGTGAGTGTCTTGGCTCCGGTTCTTTCATTGGCGTTCTCGCATTGAGCGTTTAGGCTCCAACTTGTTCCAGTTTATCTCGTTAAGTGTTCCTACTCCGGCCCATCCAATTGATGATGTATTCCTCGTTTCGTTGAGTATCTAGGCTCCGACAGTTTTCACCGGTTTGTTGTGTTCATCGAATATCCAGATTCTGACCATTTTGACATGCTACCTTTCAACCCACGTGGTATTCAGGCCATAACATCAGTTGTATTACGGAGTTCCTCAGCAGAGTTACTTGATTAGGTCTCTCTTCTCCAACGGAATGTTCGAGATGTTCATCATGTTCAATTCTGTGGTTGGCAAATTTCTGAGTTTCTTTGGTATTCAACCATCTTTTACCTTGATTGGTTGAGAGCTGTTCGCTTCACACCCAGTCAGGTCCAAGTCGTTTGAATAGGGGCAGCTGTTGCACCCCAAAATTTGCCCAACCTATTTTCTTTATCTAGCTTATGTTTCATTGCATTTCATGGCATCCGCATTTTGCATAGCATTGGTTCTCGAGGAAGGGGATCAAGGTTCCCGTGACTCAGGTTTCATTCCAGGGTAAGCAACTGAGCAGCGAGCATCAAGAGACGGCATTTATTTTGCCCAGTGGTCGAGCAGCCAATTTTTATTTTGCAGGTTATGCTCAGATCAGGAGACAACATTCAGTCTGTATCCAGCACTATTGCAGTCACGGTATTCAAGAGCAAGTGTCAAAAGCTTAGCAGAGCTCAAAACGGTGAGAAACAGGCAAACGGGCAGGTTTCCCTCCAAAAGGCGCCAAATTCAAATTTTTGAAGGTGTTAACCGGTTAACACATATGGTTAACTGGTTAACCATATCAGATTTTGCCTTGTACGTAATTTTTCAAGCCATTTGCACTTGGGGTCCAATTTTTATCACCTTGGAATTCAAATTTTCATTTAGGAAGGATCTAGAACACCTTTAAATTACAGATTTCCCTCCAAAATCCCATTCCACATTCCAAGCCTTGATTTCCAACCCAAATTCCAACCCTTGCTTTGGGATCCAAACCTAAGTCATATTTAAGTGATCCACTCCAAACCAACACACTCTAACCTTCATTTTTCACTCTCACTTCAGATTTGATTTCAATTCTCTCTCAATTCTCCAAATTCCCTCCATAACCAAAACTCACTCAAAGCTCTTTTTCATTAGGATTCATTGATTTTTCATTGAAATCAATGGATTCTTGAGCATAAACCTTCATCCATCCTCATCCTTGGATCAATTTTCATCATCAATTTTCGTGCAAATTGAGATCTGATTTTGGAGCTTGAGTTGGAAGTGATTACTCGAAGCGTTTCGACTCGAATTTGGTGGATCTTCGTTCGTATAACCACAATTGGCTTGGATCTCGAAGTTTTCCGGGTTTCTATTGTTTGAACTACTCAAATTCAGTTGATCAACACTAACCGGAGCAAATCTCTGCTTCGAAGGTTGGAGATTCTAGATCCCTAGCATTTTTGAGCTTATTTGCATTTACATGATGATTTTCATATTTGATTGAATTTTGTGGATTCTGATTCGTGTGAATTGCGATTGTGCTATGTAGACATGTTTGCATGTCTATTGGTTTTCTGTTTGCAGGTGTAATTTCGTGCTTATTTGATAAGTTGATCTGTTGGATCACTTGATTAAGTGATTTTATGCATTAAGCGCTTTTTCTGCTGCTATTTTTCACTTTTAGTACAGTGTTAACCGGTTAACGTATATGGTTAACTGGTTAACCAATTCAAATATTCAAATTTTTCAAAGATTTCAAGGTGTTAACCGGTTAACGCCTGGTGTTAACCGATTAACACCTACAAATTTCCATATTTTCACTTGTTTTACACAGGTTAACCGATTAACAGTATGTGTTAACCGATTAACACTGTACCAGAATGTCATATTTGCTGTTTTGTTTGCATGTTCGCATACCGGTTCGATCCGAATCATCATAGATCAACATGATGCATTAGAACTGAATTGTTTTGGCTGATTGCCACTGTTTGTGATTGATTAATCATGATGTTGTCGACTTGTATGATCATTCTTCCATTTGCTTACATGCTCGTGTATGTGGTTCGAACAAGTTTCATTTGCATGTTTAGTTGCTTGCATTTATCGCTTTTCTCCACATGTTTGCATCATTCTTGCATAGCTGTTGAGGTCGAGATGCGCTTGTGGCGGCAGCTGCCCCACACACTTTTCCTCTCTCCCACCATTCTAATTGTACATTTTCGTGTTTGCATTTTTCTACTTGTGATTGATTATTCCTTTGTTCTTCTTGTGCTTCCTTGCCATGATCCCCATAGGATTCCTAGTCCCTCTGTTTAGGATGGGAGTAGGAGAGACATTAGGCGTTCAATCCAAGTATGCTAACATTAGGGTAGATGTTTCCTCTTTTCAATCCAAACATTAGGATCACTTTGCATAACAACGTTAGGGTCGAGTTTCCCTTAGACCTTCTGTGTGTCTTCTCTTCTCATCTTAATACAATGTTAACGCACTTAATAAAGATAATGGATATTGTGTCATGAGCCTTATACTTGGGAAATAGTGATTGAGGGGCTTCTCCTCAATTACCTAGAGTGTTTAGTATACGTCCTTAGGACGATATGCGACGCATTCGACTCAAATTCAAAACACTTCTTCCGATAAAAAACACAAAACAAATCAAACATTTTCCTTCAGGATTAATCAAACTTCTCTTTTTA
Organism: Lathyrus sativus; assembly: GCA_963859935.3. Taxonomy (NCBI): domain Eukaryota; kingdom Viridiplantae; phylum Streptophyta; class Magnoliopsida; order Fabales; family Fabaceae; genus Lathyrus; species Lathyrus sativus. The sequence goes on from OZ012736.1 coordinate 325,114,850, forward strand.
GAAAAGAGTGTTTTTAAACTTTGGTTCTATCGCAAACAGGCTTAGTCCCTAACTGCTGAAACGGATGTTTAACCCTACTCGGATAAAACACTTAATCAGCCTGTGGTTTCGTGTCCGCCCGAACTACGTCTGCTCTAATATTTTATACCAGATGCAAGTACGTAGGCATAAGATGCGATATCTTGGCGAGCAATCCCCCTTCTCTCCCGTAGTTAGCCGAACTACGTTTACTCTGCTTTCCCATTGCACGAGGGAATTGTCGCTTGCGCGAAAATAAGGTGCCGGCACAACAGAAGAGTCGCCACCTTTCGTTATTTATCCCTCAGAGCAGGAAAGGAAACGATCGGAAAAACCTGACGAAAAAAGGGTAAGACAAGGTCGTCGCAACCATTGTCTGGATTCGGGAGTCGGTTACGCAAGGGGAAGGTATTAGCACCCCTCACGTCCGTCGTACTCGACGGGATCCACGCTTGTTGTGTTTACTTGGACGGGTTGGTTTTATTCTATCTACCTATCAAGGCTGGCTAAACAGAAAAAAGAAAAATGACTCGGCAAAGCGTCTCACTTTATGCCTACGTATTCTCATCAGAGAATGAGAAATCAGAGTCAACGTAGTTCGGCCTACGACGGGTTATGGGGGAAGGTAGCTCGCCAAGACATCGCCATCTTGTGCCTACGTACTCTCAACAGGCATGAGAGATCAGAGCTCACGTAGTTCGGGAAACTACGGTTTATTTCCTGTCTTTTACGAAAGAAGTGTTTTTTATTGTGTTTGCAATTTCAATCGCACTAGAGACTATGACCTGAGAGTGAATGCGTCGCATGTCACCCAAAGGGTACCATACTAAACATCCAGACCGTGGAAAAGAAACTCTCCCACAATCCTTTCTCAGATAGCTTAAGGCTCGTAACGTACGAAAGAAATCATTCATGATTACTGTATCTTAAACTGTTTTGAGATGAGAAGAGAACAGGCCCAACTAGGAGGGAGACTATCAAGTCCTACTGTTGTCATGCCATGGATTCACCCTATGGTTGAGGTTTGAACAGGGAACTCCTAGAAGTTGTCATGCATAGGTTTCAACCTAAAGTTCTATCATCAATTCCTTATCAAAGGAAATGAGAGTCCTAAGGGATCATGTCAATGATACACCAAAACAGACAAAGCATCACCTTTAAACAGTAAAATGCATGCAATGCAAGTGAGGGAGGAAATGTGTGTGGGGCTTCAGCCTCCACAAGCTCATCTCGACCTCAAGCCAGAATGGATAACAGTAATCATACTGAAATAAACAACATGCTATCAAGCAATAACAGTAAACTGCAATCATACAGATAAAATGAGATGAAATGCCATCAGGCAAACACAAACCACATGGGCAAGGGAGCTGGGCTCTACCGAATACCCGCAAGCAAATCCATACAGTAACAATACAAGTAGAGGGAGCAACTCAACCTCTAGTGCAATCATGCTCCTAGATTCTACCTATTCTAGATATGAACTTATTCTAATGCATCAAGCAAGTCAAACAAAACATGTCAATACAACAAGGAAAAACATAAGAAAGCAGACCAACTTCTCTCTCAACTTCAAGCTTCAGCTCTTCCAACAGCAACTCAGTCTTCAGACTTCAATCACTCTCGACAAATATCAATTTGCTTATCCAGGTTTCAACCCTTCAACATAAGTTTCAACTTATCTTCTCTTTTAAGCTCCAGCTTCTTGATCAGCTCCACCTTCAGGCTTCACCTAATCTTCAGGGATCTTCAAGTATCAACTTGCTCTTGTTCTTCAAGCCTCAGTTGGAATGGCAATACTCAAGGATTCATCCTCTTCCATACTCTTCATTGAAGTCTTCATCTTCACACTCAAGCTCAACATCTCTCAGGATAGTCAAACCAGATGAAATCACTTACTGGACAAGCTGGGGATATTGAACTGCTTACTGACCACCAAAGGTGACCTATAAGGGTTCAACATCAAGGGAATGGCTCCCTCAAAAGTTCTACTTCCTAGGTGTATCACTTATCCCTCCAAAGGAGAGAGGTGTATACCAGGGAAGGACTTTGAATCATAGGGAGGAATGGAGGTGACAAATACCATCCATGTTTAAGAAAGAAGTTAACTAGGTCTAAACTCTTCCTAATCCCTAACCCTAAAACACTCAACAAAACAAATAAGATCAAGCTCTCAAGCTCCTCAATCCATCTTCAAGTCTTCTACTATGCTCCTCAATGCTCCTTAGAACAATACCAAGCTCTCCAAGCCAACAAAGCAAAGCAGACAAAAATTCAAGCCCACAAGGGCAACACAAACAATCATCAACCACAAAAATCATCTAAAAATAGTATACCACTATATTAAAACCTAATATAATTTCTAAGGGGTCCTACATACCTACCCTTAATACCCTTATATGTCCCATAGTCTAATTTGTCCTAAAAACCCAAAAATCTAAGGTTATTGTGTACCTATGTTGAAGTTTGACCTAATTCTACACATCCTAATGTCATCTAATCAAAACTATCCTAAAATTCATCACAAAATTGTGGAATAAATCCAGGGGGAAGCTAAAGCTTGTATCTAACTATCCTAAAAAGAATGGCCTAAAAATGTTAAGGGAACTATCTAAACAAAATCCTACAAATTCATGGATCAACATAAAAGAAATAAAATGCAATAAAAGTAGAAAATACACAAAAAATACCAAAAATACATGAAAGGAAAATATTTTTATTTGATAATTTTCTATAGATGAATATGAAATGGGAGCAAAAATTCCCACTTAAAAATCATTAATTTTCCATTTATTATGATTTTTCAAAATTTGGAATAAAATGGAAGAAAATAAAATGAAATATGAAGAGATGGGGTGCTGCTAGCAAACAAATGCAGTGTAATATGCGCCTGGGCCCAGACTGGAGGGTTCAGATAGTAAGTGCGCTAGGCCCAATTCAATCAGAAAATCAATTAGAAAAAACATAAAGAAAATGAAAAGTAAACGGTGCAAATAGAAATGGTTTTCAGTTCAAAATCCACTGGGCCTCGTGAAGGGGGTGGGATTAGTCATTGGATCCACTTAAGCCCAAAACTCAGGTTTTAATGAAACGCATCGTTTCATTGCTTCTCAGGATTTCCCTCCAAGATGAAATTAAACACGGGCCGTTGGATTCAGAAATAGTCAAAGGGTCTTGCTTGATCTAATGGCTGGGAACTCATCTTCTTCCTCCAGCTAGGGTTCTTGGACCCTCCATGGAAATACAGAGCACTGAGCTTCCTCATCCTCACACACGAACTCCATCAATACCTCACCAAATGCAACAATTAAAAACCCTAGATCACTCCAAATTTCATCAGGAATCTAGCCACGACATCAGAATTTATTGAAACCCTCTCAAACCTAGAACCCGATAGCAACTTCCAATAATTGATCAAGAACCAATCTTAATAATTCTCAAAATTAAAGGTCCTAATCTCATCCTCATGCTTCCCTGAACATTTCTTGCTATTAAACTGAGCTTATCCCTCAAGATTCAGCAAGATACAAGGTCAAACAGAAATGGTGTCATCATGTTGATCATCACTAAATCTCTTCAAACTCTCCAAAATCCATCACCTAAGTGCCTCTAACCTTTCTACACTAATAAACTAGCCTAATTATGCATAAAACATGGTGTAATGAAGAATTTGCAAACCTGGTTAATCTTGATGAACAGATGATGAAATCCTCCAATTCAGACCTTGAAACTCTTCAGAAAGTTTCCTTAGATGCCAATCGTGCTACTGTTTGCAACAAATTTGATGGAGGAAGCCTCAATCTCAGAATTCGATTCTGACTTGCTACCTTGAACATTCAATCACCAACTCTTCAATTCAGCATGGATTTGATCTCAAATCAATCTGCACAGCTTCACTATGATGTATGGAATATGTTTGTGTAGAAAAAAGGAATGGAAATGAAGAAGAATGAAGAAATGAAACTTGACTTGCAATGGAAGATTCTTGATCACACTCTCTCTTCTCTGCACCAACTCTCACCAACCTTGCATCTGAGCAAGTTACATATGTTATATAGAGTGGTTTAGAATCATCTAGAACCATCTAGGACCATCCAATGAGTATTTGAACTTCTCATGTCATGACATTTTGATTTCACTTCTCACCATATGCTATCTCATGCCAAGCCTCTTGTAACCTTTGATTCTGACTTGAAATTCTCCCCACATGAGATTTATGAGGTGTTACAATGCATAACCAACTTGTTTATTGAGTTTTGTTGAGTTTTGCTTTGGTACCTTAATATGCAAGTAAGCCATTTCCAAGGCAGCCCTATGATCTAAGCCCCAAATCAAAATTGTGGCTAACCATTGTTCTTAGAATGCCATTTGGAGTCAAAATGACCTATTATATGACCTGGTTTGGATGTACAACTTGTGATTTCCAATTTTCAATTTCAACTTATTTAACTTATGCCTCCATTTTAGGCCATTTTCATCACTTTTTGGTACAAGCCCTTTCAACATCTCATGACCTCTTTACTAGCCTTAAAACATCATTCTAAACAATTTTGATGTTGAAGATTTTTCCATTTGAAGCTTGGAAATAGGAGATATGGCCTTATGCTTGGAATGACCTATAACCTCCAAATGACCAAAATGCCCTTGACTTGCCAAAGCCATAAGTTGAGTTCTACAAATCCTATCAAGGACTTATAGTACTCTATAGAAAGCTAGGAAGATGCTCTACAACATTCATGTTTACCAAGAGTTCATAGGAATCATCCTACTAGGGAAAAAGTTGGATGCAAGTTGGGTGACTTTCAAGGGCCCAGATTCACATACCTCAAATGACCTGTAATTTGTCAAAGTCATACCTTGAGCTCTACAAATCCTATCAAGGACTTCTAGTACTCAAATTAAAGCTAAGAACAATCTCTACAACATTCATGTTGTAGGGAAGATGATATGACAATCACATCTTGAGTTAAACTGCCTTGAAGATAGGGATCAAACTAGGGGATTTTACACTGTCAATCCTTAGAAACCCTAGCTTAAAACTTCTCAAACTCCTCAATCCTGATGAGTTGGTATAGGAATCATCCTTATAGCATCTCAATGCATCATTCCATGATCACATGGCTCTTGGATTAGGTCTCAACCCTCTCCAAATCATCAGTTGACCCAGGGTTGACCCAGTCAAACCCTAATTCCACCACTCATGGCTGAATCTTCTGAATTCTTGTACAATGACCTCTCTAGGCTTCATGATGGCTTTCAAGACATCTCATAAGCTTTCTCAAAGCTTCAAGTCCATCCTCACAGTCTCAGAATCATCTGAGGAGCTCCCACAACTCTCAAGTTATGAGACCCACAACCTTGGTTTCAACCAATCCCTCTGAGGATCTCTTGAGTTCTCTGACAAAGGTATCAACCTTTGAACACTTGAACAACCTTCTTGGCTAGCTTCAAAGTCTCACATAACTCTTGATGGGTAAATAAATGTTGGTCAAATTTTGGGGTGCAATAGCTGCCCCTGTTCAAACGGCTTGAACCTGACTGGGTGAGGAGCGAACGGCTCTCAGCCAATCGAGGTGCGAGACGGTTGAATACCGATAAACCCGGAAATTTGCCAACTGCACAAGTACACGGTACTCTGGTGGGAACACCGAAATAATAGCTGCACGGCAGCTAGCTGGAGACATACTGATCTGAACCTTGTCGTCAGTTATCCACATTAAATTCCTCTGACATTGTCGTCAGACACCTGACCTCGCCGTCAGGCATTCATGAAAACAAAGCGTCTGACATCGCCGTTGGACAACCAAAACACCCAACATCGCCGCTGGAAAACTAAATCACCTGACATCGCCGCCAGAAACAAACATTCAACATCGCCGCTGGAGAACTAAATCACCTGACATCGCCGCCAGAAACAAACATCCAACATCGCCGCTGGGGAATTAAATCACCTGACATCGTCGTCAAGTACTCAACACAATCTGACTTCGCCGTCAACTTTCAACATCGTCTGACCTCGCCGTCAGGGTGAAGAAACTCCATTGGGGAATTAGTCACACGGTAACCGGTAATACATAGTTGATCATGCTATCAGGCATTCAAAGAACGCTGTCGGGCATCAGCCGGACTTCATTAGCAAGTCGGGAATAGAATTCTTGGTCAATCATGAGCCAACTGGGAACATCTAGACCTCTGCCATCAGGCACTCCGCATCAGCTGAGAGACCTGCTTCATTAACACGGTCAGACTTCAATCATGGAGTCTTCAAGGGAGATTTCAACTTCGCCGTTAGAAACCTGCTGGGGATGACGCTTCGCCGCTGGGGATTCTGGAGAACTATCAAGCGACTCCGCTCCGGGGGTCCAGAAATCATTCTGGATAAATCGACTCTGCTGAGGGCTTCAAGAATCATCTTGGACAAATAACTCCGCCGGGGACTTCAAGAATCATCTTGAACCGAGGACTATGCTGGAGATTTCAGGAATCATCCTGAGCGAGCACTCCGTTGGGGATTTCAGGAATCATCCTGACCTGAAGACTGGGGACTCGAAGCATCAGCTTGAGCAACCAACTCTGGAGACTGCACTGGGTACTTAAGAATCATCTTAAGCAAACGACCCTGCTGAGGAATTGAAGAATCATCTTGAACCGAAGACTTCGCCGGGGATCCCAAGAATCATCTTGAGCAAGCTACTTCGTTGGGGAGAATGCCAGGAATCATCCTGAGCAACCAATTCTGCGGCGGAACACCTGCAAAACAAGAACGGTAACAACCTAGATCATGTTTATTATGCATATGCTTCGGCAATGGCGCAATGCTCCACACGGTGGAAATGTTATGCGTTTATGATAAATGCTATGCAATCATGCAAAATGATGCGATTCCGTCAGCAAAATAAATGCCGAGGGGGGAATTCTCCTGTCAAGGAGAAAGAACTACTCAGATAGAGGAATCATCCTGCTGAGGAGAACAAAGTCGCGCCAATCTCAATTGGACTCCGCAGGGGACACAACTTCAGTTGACTGCTGCGGGGGAAACAACTTCAGTTGATCAACCCTCTACTGGGGAAAAAACCAATCATGGTCTGAGCAACTTCCAAGGATTCGGCTCTCTTGGGGATCTGCAAACTCGGCTGGGGAAGAAGAAATCATTCTGCTTCGCTGGGGAGTACAACTCTGTGGGAATCTCAATTCCGCTGGGGAAGAAGGAATCATCCGACTTCGGGGGAGAGTACGACTCTGGTGGGGAATTTCAATTCCGCTGGAGACTTCAGTCTGGAACCATCAGTTGCTGCATACTTCGGCGTACGAATAGTTTCCTACGAAACCTGCACTTGTGACCCGGTGCCGGGGGGGTGAATTCACGCTTCGGCGCCTGACTCAACTGGGGAGGTGATGTTCCTTCAGGATACATCTGATTGGGGAAGAGAATCATCTCTTCCTGGGGATTTATATCAATGCTCACGACCTCGCGTTCAGACTCTGCGGGGAGAGGCTACTGAATTCTGCTGGAGAAAGAGGAATCATCCTGCTTCGGGATGCGCGCGGCGCACTGTCTGGAATATGCTACACCTGTAACAACACAAACAAACAGACAAGATACCCTTCTCAAAGGGACCTATCAAGGTTATTATCTCGTGACAATATTCAAGTAGTTCATTGTTTCAACAATCAGTGGGCTAGGCCCGTAAGTTTATGTATGCGCATTTTATCAAAACATCGGCGTCCTTTTTCGCAAACAAAACAGATAAATGCTAAATAGACAAACAGAATTGCTGAATAGTATACATTTTATTGATAACGAACCCCTGAATGGGTAAAAATGTTTTACAACAGATGCAAGCTCCTAGAACGAGGAAGCCGCGCAAAAACATAAATATACATCAGTATATACAAATGTCGGCAACGAGGCATAGACGAACACCATGAGTTGATCCCTCTATGACCCACTCGACTTCGATATTTCTCCGACGCTTCAGCTTCGGAAGAGATTGATTCGGATGAATGGCCCTCAGGTCTTCTGAACCATTAAACAATGAAAGTCCACACGCAAAACGCAGTCATTTGCTTTTTCAAATCCCTAACTTTTGTGTGAACCGCCCTTTGCGGGTTTTCAGTTCACCGGGATACCCTTTTTTGCCGAAGCCGCCCAGTGTAGGTTTTCGACTTCGCGGGTGTACATTTTTCAATTTATATCCCTAATTTTTTCCCGAACCTTTTCATTCTGTTTTTGGTTCGCCGGGATGCCCCTTTTTTGCCTGGACTCTCTTTTTTTGTCTAGCGGGTCACTTTCAAGCAAAGTATTTTTTAACTGCGTCCGTGTTCACCGGGGATGCAAAATCTTCACCATCCATCGTGGATAACAACAAAGCTCCTCCCGAGAAGACCTTGCTGACGATGTACGGACCTTCGTAATTCGGAGTCCACTTGCCCCGGTGATCGGAGTGTGGAGGAAGAATCTTCTTCAGGACGAGATCACCCGTCTGAAAGCTTCTAGGACGCACCTTCTTATCATAAGCTTTCTTCATTCGGCTTTGGTATAGACGACCAAATGCAATCGACGCTAACCTCTTCTTATCCATCAGGCTGAGTTGGTTCAGTCGGTTCGTAATCCATTCTGCCTCGTCGAGTTTCGCATCAACCAAAACTCACAAAGAAGGGATCTCCACTTCTAACGGTAGGACAGCTTCCATACCGTACACCAAGGAGAAAGGGGTTGCCCCGATTGAAGTACGTACCATTGTACGATACCCGTGCAATGCGAATGGAAGCATCTCGTGCCAGTCTTTGTAGGTCACAACCATCTTCTGAACAATCTTCTTTATGTTCTTGTTGGTTGCTTCAACGGCGCCATTCATCTTCGGCTGGTAAGGAGATGAGTTATGGTGTTCGATCTTGAAACTCTGGCACAACTCCTTCATCATCTTGTTATTCAGATTCGAACCATTATCAGTAATGATCCGCTCGGGAATTCCGTAACGACAGATGATGTCCCTCTTTATGAATTTAGCCACTACCTGCTTGGTCACATTAGCATATGAGGCTGCCTCCACCCACTTGGTGAAGTAGTCGATAGCTACTAGAATGAAGCGATGACCGTTAGACGCGGTGGGCTCGATCTTGCCTATCATGTCGATGCCCCACATGGAGAACGGCCACGGGGAGGACATGACATTTAACGGGCACGGCGGCACATGAACTTTATCAGCATAAATCTGGCATTTATGACATCTCTTCGCGAACCTGAAACAATCCGACTCCATTGTCAGCCAGTAGTATCCTACTCTTAGGATCTTTCTTGTCATAGCATGCCCGCCGGCGTGCGTACCAAATGTGCCTTCATGGACTTCTTCCATGAGCATACTCGCCTCTTTCTCATCTACACGTCTGAGTAGCACGAGATCGTGGTTTCTTTTATACAACACTCCATCAAGATTGAGATAAAAGTTTCCAGACAGCCTCCTCATAGTCTTCTTATCCTGGGTTGACGCACCCGCCGGATACTCCTTAGTCATAAGGAAGGTCTGGATGTCATGGAACCATGGCTTGCCGTCGGCGGCTTCCTCGATTGCAAAGACGAATGCCGGTCTATCAAGACGGGAGAGGACAATTCTTGGAGCCTCATTCCAAAAATTGACTTTATACATTGAAGCCAACGTGGCTAAGGCATCAGCCATTTGATTCTCTGCTCTGGGCACATGATGGAGTTCCACTCGATCAAAGAACGGAAGTAGCCTTCTGGCATAATTCATGTATGGCACCAAATTCGATTGACGAGTCTCCCACTCCCCTTTAATCTGGTTTATCACAAGCGCTGAGTCACCATATACGTCTAGATTCTTGATTCTCAAATCAATTGCCTCTTCTAGACCCATGATGCATGCTTCGTACTCCGCCTTGTTGTTGGTGACTGGAAACGTCAGTCTCGCAGTAAACGGGATATGGGATCCGTGGGGAGTCGTGATGATAGCCCCGATGCCACTTCCATAGGAATTAACCGCCCCATCGAATATCAATTTCCACTGGGATTTCCTATCTGACCCCTCGTCGGGCAGCGACTCATCGCAATCCTTCGCTTTGAGGAACATGATATCCTCATCAGGGAATTCAAATTTCATAGGCTGGTAATCCTCGATCGGCTGCTCGGCAAGGTAATCAGACAATACGCTTCCCTTGATGGCCTTCTGGGACACGTACTGAATATCATATTCCGTTAACACCATTTGCCATCTGGCAATCCTGCCCGAAAGAGCTTGCTTCTCGAAGACGTACTTGATCGGATCCATCTTTGAAATTAGCATGGTGGTGTGATTGAGCATGTACTGTCGTAAACGTTTGGCAGCCCAGGCTAGTGCGCAACACGTCTTCTCCAGCATCGAGTATCGAGATTCACAGTCAGTGAACTTTTTACTCAAGTAGTAAATGGCATGCTCCTTTCTACCCGTCTCGTCGTGCTGACCGAGAACACACCCCATACTATTCTCAAGAACTGTCAAGTACATGATTAATGGCCGTCCAGCCACTGGGGGTATCTAGATTGGAGGTTCTTGGAGATACTGCTTTATCTTGTCGAATGCCTTCTGGCAATCCTCATTCCAGACAATTGTCTGATCTTTCTTTAAAAGCTTGAACATCGGTTCACAAGTGGCCGTGAGCTGAGAGATAAACCTTGCAATGTAGTTTATTCTGCCCAAGAAACCACGAACTTCTTTTTCTATTTTCGGCACTGGCATTTCTTGAATGGCTTTTATTTTCGCAGGATCAACCTCGATGCCTCGTTCACTCACGATAAACCCCAGTAACTTTCTGGATCGTACTCCAAAAGTACATTTGTTAGGATTCAGCCTCAACCTGAACTTCCTAAGTCTCTCAAAAAGCTTCAATAAGTTGACCAGATGCTCTTCCTCCGTTTAGGACTTCACAATCATATCATCAACATAGACCTCAATCTCATGATGAATCATGTCATGAAACAAAGTTACCATTGCTCGTTGGTAAGTGGCCCCTGCGTTCTTCAGACCGAAGGGCATTATCTTATAGCAATCTTGATCTGATTGTAACCGGAGAAGCCATCCATGAACGAAAACACGGAGAACTGGGCTGTGTTGTCGACCAACACATCGATATGAGGCAACGGGAAATCATCTTTAGGGCTCACCCTATTCAAATCCCGATAATCTACGCACATGCGTACCTTACCGTCCTTCTTTGGTACAGGCACTATGTTGGCGACCCACGGAGGGTAAGTAGTGACCGCTAAGAAGCCAGCATCAAGCTGTTTCTGCACTTCTTCTTTGATCTTAACGGCCATATCTGGTCTCGTCCTCCTAAGCTTCTGCGACTACGGGAGCTACTTCTTTCACTTTGACAGCCTCGAACGCTTGGCAAAGAGTTTCATGGATTTCGCCATCCATTTCAACATACTTAAAGGATGACAAATGGCTCACCATTATGTCCTCCTCGCCACAAACTGTTACGATGCTTCCTCCAACAGCATATTTGAGCTTTTGGTGCAACGTGGAGGTCACGGCACCCGCAGCATGGATCCATGGCCGGCCCAAGAGACAACTGTAGGCAGGCATGATGTCCATAATATAAAAGGCCGTGTCGAACGTTTCCGGACCGACTTGGACCGGCAGGGTCACCTCCCCGAAAACGTGGCGTTTAGTCCCGTCGAATGCTTTCACCACCAGATCACTGGGTGTGCAGATCACTCCACGAGTATCCAACATCATTGATGCCTTCTTCGGAAGAACATTAAGCGACGAACTCGTGTCCACCAGCACGTGCGACATGATTGTGCCCCTACACTCTATCGAGATGTGCAGGGCGCTATTGTGATTTCTCCCTTTTGGTGTCAGCTCTAAGTCTGTGAAACCTAGCCCATTGCCAGCATTTACGTGGGCTACCACCTCTTCTAGCTGATTCACCGATATCTCTTGCGGTACGTAGGCAACGTTCAACACCTTCAGCAGCGCGTTGCGGTGTGCTTCAGAATACAGCAACAGGTTGAGAATGGAAATCTTCGAGGGCGTCTGGTGGAGATGATCTACAATCTTGTAGTCGCTCTTTTTAATCAACCGCATAAACTCCTCGGCATCTTTAACAAGCAAATCTTTCTATACCCCACACGGGACTTCTTCAACGACTTTGCTTTTGCCCTTATCGGCCGCATCAGCTCTGACCGCTTTATCTGCCACGACCTGTGGCGGTGCAAATACTCTTCCGCTGCGAGTAATACCACTGATTCCTGCAAGACTCTCCACAGTCGACCCATACGGCTCTAGCTCCAACCTCTGTCTGTTGCAATAGACTTCAGCCCCATAATGCCACGGAACGGCGTTAGTGCTCTCGAAGGGTATCGGTCCGGCTTTGGTAATAGTGATTGTAGGCGGTCTGGGCGCAGAGATGGTTATCGGCTGGAGAGGGATGGTGATGGTGGCGACTTCATCGGCCTGCTTCAACACTACCTCTCCTGATACACTTTCAGCCTTCCGGCTAAACTGCAGAATCCCTTCAGTCATCAGACTTTGAATTCCTTCTACCAACTGCTCACATCCATCAGAATGTGTGGCACAGTCCATGCATAGTTCTCCGCATCCTGGAAAGAACCCTCTTTTCAACAACTTAGCTTTGACGAAGCTAAGCGGCGTCTTTAGGTCTCTGACATCAGTTAACAGATCTGCACTCTCTTCTTCGATAATGGCGTTCACTCCGCCTCCCCTATGATTCGGCATAGGATTCTTCGTAACATTGGGCACATTATCGGAGAAGTTAATGATCTCGGCATCTACCAGGTCCTGCACATTGTGCTTGAAGGCTTTGCAGTTCTCGATTGTGTGGCCTGGTGCCCCTGAGTGGAAATTGCAAGTGGCATTTGCGTCGTACCCTGGTGGAGGTGCCCCTGTCAAGGGAGCCATCGTCCTCTTCTGGACTAACTGAAGCTGAAGCAAGGTCTGCAAGAGCTGCGCATACGACATGGGCGGTGCTTCGAAGTGACGGTTTGCCAAAGATGTCCGATTCTGGTACTTTCTATACCCCTGTTGATTAGGTTGCTGCTGCGGCTGCAGAGCCGCTGGGATATTTATACTGGTTATCTGCTGCTGAGGGCCTTTGCCCTTCCTTCGAGCGTTGGTCACAGCGCTCGCTTCTCCTTCTCGTCGTTTTCCAGCATAAGGTTTCTTTCCACCTCCTCCAGCTGGGGATGACTCACCTTGAATTTTCCCGATCTTGATTCCATTCTCGACGTGCTCTCCCATGATAATGAGAGTTGAGAACGTCCCAGATATACCGCTGACTAACTTTTCATAGTAAACCCCTGGGAGGGTAGCTACAAACATCTGCACGAGCTCGCGTTCAACCATCGGCGGCTGAACCCGAGCTGCCAACTCACGCCACCGCTGGGTGTACTCCTTAAACCCTTCATTATTCCTCTACGATAGGTTTTGGAGCTGGACTCGGTTCGGGGCCAAGTCGCTATTGTACTGGTAATGGTGCACAAACGCTTCAGCGAGATCCTTCCATGTGCGCACACTAGTGGGCTCTAGACCCATGTACCACTCGAGGGACGGCCCGGAAAGACTGTCTTGGAAGAAGTGCATCAGCAACTTCTCGTCTTTGGAATAAGCAGACATCTTCCTGTAGTACGATCTCAGGTGGACACGAGGGCAAGTGGTGCCCTTATATTTCTCAAAGTCAGGCACCCTGAACTTAGAAGGTACCTTGAAATCAGCAATTAATCCCAGCTTGGACATATCAACGCCCAAAGTATTCTGATTCTCAATATCTCTCATTTTATCTTCAAGTGCTTTGAACCTGAGCCGCGCTTCAGCATTCAGCTCCCCTTCCGCACCTCTTTGAGAGAACACATCATCCTGATGATCCTCAAGCCATGGCTGAGGCACCAACAGATTCCCGACGCCTGCATTGTCGTTGCCCGGCCCGATATTGACATTAGCTCCCAGACTCCCATTACCGACACCCGCCGTATTGAGTCCGATGTTGGCCATCACATTGCCATTAGCACTGCCGTTGCCCCCGGCCACGGGGACACCATTCTGCGGAGTATCCACTGGTGGAGGAGTAGGCACGGTCCCACCATGGAGTATGCCATTGCTATCAACCCTGGAGATCAAAGGCTGAACCAAAGTTTTGAGCTGGTCCTGGCCATTGGCGACCACTTGCATGAGCTCCATGAAGCGATCCATCCTCTCGCGGAGCTCCTGAACATCTGTTTGCACTTGATCCATGATCCTGGTCTGATTAGCTCTAGTTGGATAACGGTGAATTAGTCTCTGATCAATCCTGGAACCGCCGGAAACAGCCTGGGACACCCTGTAAACCTGAAAAACCTGTTAAACACAGAAGGGTTAGGAAAAACAACAAAATGCTCATCATGCAAATGCATGCGTGTGTCTGTGTGTTTGGGAGATTTCCCCCGATCCTAGTGCCTGAGTGCCAGTGCTGATACTAATAAGAAGGAGAAGCCCGAGTCCAATCATGGAAACAATAATCTCATATATAAAGAAAGCCTATCAAGGCAGTACATAGCATCAGCGAGTACAAGACGAATCAACAGCGCGACCTCAGCCAACAAGCTTGGTGATGGTCAGCATACAACAATGATCAAAACAAAAGGAATACAAATAGTCAAGTACGGCCACGGGCGCGATACTCTTCTAACAACTCCTTCGTCTCTGGATGATCTGGCAAAGTGAGCAACCCCTCGACGAGCAATTCCCTCTGCACAATGGTATACTGAAGTCCCCCAACCGAACTTTCCCATGCTCCTTCGCCGAAGCAATCTTCTAATTTCCGCTTCTTGGACTCAAACGTCATCTTGCGCTCCTTCAGGTTAGCGAGAGCTTTGTTGAGCTGGCCTTCGGCGGCGTATCTGCGGGCGGTTTCTTCATCAAACCTCTTTTCACTGTCCTTCACCTGGGCTTCTAGCTTGGAGATCTGTAGCATCAGCTTATCTTCTCGCTCTTTCCTGGTGGCCAGGGAAGCCTTCCAGTGCTGGTTGAACTTGGATATCCTCCGATATGCCTCGTCCAAGTGCTGCTTCTTCGTGGCCAGTACGTCGTTGACAGCTTTGAAGTCTCGACCCATGCGTTCACGCTCGACTATCTGCTTAGCCAGGTCTGTACCTAGCTGGTTCACCAGCTCTGTCTGTCTTTTAAAAGAATGAACGACTTCATTCCTCTCGCTTCGGAGCTGAGCTAATTCCTTCTCCAGTTCTTCGTTCGCCCGCTTCAATTCATCCCGCTCGGCTAACACCTGATTATGCTGCTTAATGGGCACAGTAGTAGGCTCTTCAATCATTGGAGGGCTTTCTGGCTTGGCATGAGGAAACGGCATCCCTATAGTATTGGCCCTGGCTCTGATCCAAGTTACATACGGAGGGTAGGCTTGATTGTTGCTTTTTCCCAGCAATGGCTTTCCTCGCTTACTAATACCATTCCACGCGTGCTGAAGCTTGGATAATAGATCCCCCTCTAGAAGACCAGTGAGGTACAGAGATTACTGTACCTCTTCATCCTTCGGCGGAGTCCTCAAAGCATACGCGAACTGTCGAACCAGCAACGACGGATTGTAGTTTATACAGCCCTTCCTGCCTATCAAAGGCACATTTGGAAACCCGCTGCAACTGAAGATCACCTCAGTACCCAACCTATCTCTGTCGAACTAGTCAATATCCTCTGCAGATAAACTCATCAGACGCTCAGGCCACTCAGCTGTGGCTGCAGACGAGACAAAAGGACCCCTCTTGGGCAGATGGCTATCAAGCCATTTGTACAGCAAAGGTACGCAGCACGAGACATTCTTCCCTCTCCTGTTCTCGTTTTTGTAGTGAACTGAATGATAGACATCTCCTATCAAGGTAGGGACTGGATTCCCTGAAGCAAAGATATGAAACGCATCAAAGTCTACAAAATCAGGCATGTTGGGGAACAGAATAATGTCGTATATGCATAGAGCGAGGATGGCATTGAAAGCGACCCAACATCCGACCTTGGCACACTGCTGAGCCTTACCCACCAGAAACTGCAAGGAGAACCCAGGAACCTTGTTCCAACTAGTCAATACTAACTCGGAGACGTCCAGATGAAGTGAAGGAGCTAAACCATCCAGATCAGGCTCAGCGTCCATATGAACAAAAGGCATCTGCCTCTTGATAGGCACCCCTAGCAAATCAGCATACTCTTCCAGCGTGGGTGCGAGAACAAAATCCCGAAAAGCAAAACATCTCAGCGGAGGGTCATAGAACTGCAGCAGAGCGTGCAACCCATTCAACTCGAACACAGAAGGCTTGTGAACGAAACTGAGCAACCTGCCATAAGATTTCCTGAACTCATCTCTCACAGAATCATCTGCTAGAGCTATCAAACCAGTCAACTTAACCACATCGGGAGTAGGGAACTTGTAAGCCACGGTCTTCCTCAGAGAGCCCATAACAATACAATAGGAGGAAAGAAATCCTGGATCGGGGAAAACGGTACCTGCAACACAGACACACGTTAATGAAATGCAAATGAACATGCAAACTAATGCAAAATGCAGTCATGCAATAAGAGGTCCGGGTAGCTGGTGCTGTGGAAATTCTGTATCAACAACCACTGATAAGAAGAAAACCCCGGTGTAGGACCACAAATCTGATCCGCCAAGAACAACCATCTGATAGGACCATATACACAGGATCATAATTCTGCTCTGTCAAGAACAAATGTCTGATAATAAGGACCTCTGATGTAGGATCAAGAAATATCTGCTGATGAGGTCTTCAGACCCCAAATCAAAAATCTTCTCTATCAAGAACAAACATACAGCTGCTGATGAGATCTTCAGACCCCACTCAAAAATCTGCTCTATCAAGAACAAACAACATCTGCTGATGAGATCTTCAGACCCCAATCAAAAATCTGCTCTATTAAGAACAGACATACACCTGATGATAAGATCCTCTGATCAAAACCTGCTCTATCAAGAACAGACATACACCTGATGATAAGATCCTCTGATCAAAACCTGCTCTATCAAGAACAAACATACACCTGATGATAAGATCCTCTGATCAAAACCTGCTCTATCAAGAACAGACATACACCTGATGATAAGATCCTCTGATCAAAACCTGCTCTATCAAGAATAGACATACACCTGATGATAAGATCCTCTGATCAAAACCTGCTCTATCAAGAACAGACATGTCTGCAACTGAGAAACCCTGGTACCAACAAAACTGATTCACTGTCAAGAAAACCAGGTAGTCTGGAGGTCAAGGTTTCCTGCAATAAACCCAACCCTACTCACAGGTATGGACCTAAACTGACTCAAGTTCGGCATCCTATGCGTTCATCAGCGTCACAGACATTCAAGAGGGGTGATACGATACCTAGAAGGTGTGGCATCACCAGCTCATGAAGCGGCCTCACTCGGCTGAATCACAAATGATCGGTCCCCAGAGTCGACAATCCACCAAACCAGCAACCGTCTCAACCCAAAGGGTTGAAAGAGAAGCCAACCGGGTGAACCTCGTCTGAGCGTGGATTTCATGAGACACTAGTGCCTGCAAAGCAAGCACGCGCCCACTAATTTCCACTCTAAGTCTATAGTGCACTCAAGCCTGGGTCTGGCTTCTCACTCATCAGAACTCCCATCCCACAACAGCACAGATAATCATATTATACTGAATATAAAATGCGGGAAATAAAGTGCGAGAAGTAAAATGCGATAAATAAACGCAACCCAACAAGTAAACATACAAGCATTAGGATTGACTCGCATAGGGAACCAGAGAACCAGAGATTCTGGGTTCGATCCCCAGCAGAGTCGCCAGCTGTCGCTTACGCGAAAATAAGGTGTCGGCACAACAGAAGAGTCGCCACCTTTCGTTATTTATCCCTCAGAGCGGGAAAGGAAACGATCAGAAAAACCTGACGAAAAAAGGGTAAGACAAGGTCGTCGCAACCATTGTCTGGATTCGGGAGTCGGTTACGCAAGGGGAAGGTATTAGCACCCCTCACGTCCGTCGTACTCGACGGGATCCACGCTTGTTGTGTTTACTTGGACGGGTTGGTTTTATTCTATCTACCTATCAAGGCTGGCTAAACAGAAAAAAGAAAAATGACTCGGCAAAGCATCACACTTTATGCCTACGTATTCTCATCAGAGAATGAGAAATCAGAGTCAACGTAGTTCGGCCTACGACAGGTTATGGGGGAAGGTAGCTCGCCAAGACATCGCCATCTTGTGCCTACGTACTCTCAACAGGCATGAGAGATCAGAGCTCACGTAGTTCGGGAAACTACGGTTTATTTCCTGTCTTTTACGAAAGAAGTGTTTTTTATTGTGTTTGCAATTTCAATCGCACTAGAGACTATGACCTGAGAGTGAATGCATCGCATGTCACCCAAAGGGTACCATACTAAACATCCAGACCGTGGAAAAGAAACTCTCCCACAATCCTTTCTCAGATAGCTTAAGGCTCGTAACGTACGAAAGAAATCATTCATGATTACTGTATCTTAAACTGTTTTGAGATGAGAAGAGAACAGGCCCAACTAGGAGGGAGACTATCAAGTCCTACTGTTATCATGCCATGGATTCACCCTATGGTTGAGGTTTGAACAGGGAACTCCTAGAAGTTGTCATGCATAGGTTTCAACCTAAAGTTCTATCATCAATTCCTTATCAAAGGAAATGAGAGTCCTAAGGGATCATGTCAATGATACACCAAAACAGACAAAGCATCAGCTTTAAACAGTAAAATGCATGCAATGCAAGTGAGGGAGGAAATGTGTGTGGGGCTTCAGCCTCCACAAGCTCATCTCGACCTCAAGCCAGAATGGATAACAGTAATCATACTGAAATAAACAACATGCTATCAAGCAATAACAGTAAACTGCAATCATACAGATAAAATGAGATGAAATGCCATCAGGCAAACACAAACCACATGGGCAAGGGAGTTGGGCTCTACCGAATACCCGCAAGCAAAGCCATACAGTAACAATACAAGCAGAGGGAGCAACTCAACCTCTAGTGCAATCATGCTCCTAGATTCTACCTATTCTAGATATGAACTTATTCTAATGCATCAAGCAAGTCAAACAAAACATGTCAATACAACAAGGAAAAAGATAAGAAAGTAAACCAACTTCTCTCTCAACTTCAAGCTTCAGCTCTTCCAACAGCAACTCAGTCTTCAGACTTCAATCACTCTTGACAAATAGCAATTTGCTTATCCAGGTTTCAACCCTTCAACATAAGTTTCAACTTATCTTCTCTTTTAAGCTCCAGCTTCTTGATCAGCTCCACCTTCAGGCTTCACCTAATCTTCAGGGATCTTCAAGTATCAACTTGCTCTTGTTCTTCAAGCCTCAGCTGGAATGGCAATACTAAGGATTCATCCTCTTCCATACTCTTCATTGAAGTCTTCATCTTCACACTCAAGCTCAACATCTCTCAGGATAGTCAAACCAGATGAAATCACTTACTGGACAAGCTGGGGATATTGAACTGCTTATTGACCACCAAAGGTGACCTATAAGGGTTCAACATCAAGGGAATGGCTCCCTCAAAAGTTCTACTTCCTAGGTGTATCACTTATCCCTCCAAAGGAGAGAGGTGTATACCAGGGAAGGACTTTGAATCATAGGGAGGAATGGAGGTGACAAATACCATCCATGTTTAAGAAAGAAGTTAACTAGGTCTAAACTCTTCCTAATCCCTAACCCTAAAACACTCAACAAAACAAATAAGATCAATCTCTCAAGATCCTCAATCCATCTTCAAGTCTTCTACTATGCTCCTCAATGCTCCTTAGAACAATACCAAGCTCTCCAAGCCAACAAAGCAAAGCAGACAAAAATTCAAGCCCACAAGGGCAACACAAACAATCATCAACCACAAAAATCATCTAAAAATAGTATACCACTATATTAAAACCTAATATAATTTCTAAGGGGTCCTACATATCTACCCTTAATACCCTTATATGTCCCATAGTCTAATTTGTCCTAAAAACCCAAAAATCTAAGGTTATTGTGTACCTATGTTGAAGTTTGACCTAATTCTACACATCCTAATGTCATCTAATCAAAACTATCCTAAAATTCATCACAAAATTATGGAATAAATCCAGGGGGAAGCTAAAGCTTGTATCTAACTATCCTAAAAGTAATGGCCTAAAAATGTTAAGGGAACTATCTAAACAAAATCCTACAAATTCATGGATCAGCATAAAAGAAATAAAATGCAATAAAAGTAGAAAATACACAAAAAATACCAAAAATACATGAAAGGAAAATATTTTTATTTGATAATTTTCTAGAGATGAATATGAAATGGTGAAGGTGAGAAAATACTTAGAAGGGGGGTTGAATAAGTATGACAGAAAATAATCAAAGATAAAAACTCAAGTATTTTTATCCTGGTTCGTTGAACTCAACTACTCCAGTCCACCCTTTTCAAGAGTGATTTGCCTTTCTCAACAAGGACTTAATCCACTATTCAAATCAACTGATTACAAATAGCAACACCTAAGAACAACTGTTCTTAGTCTTCTCAAGAGCTACTGATCTAACCTAGATCCTCTTAAGGAAAACTTCCTTTACAAATTAATGTAATACAATGTAAGAGTAATAAATTGCTTCTATGAAAGCTATAAACACAACTGTGTTATTTCTCTAAGTTTAGAACAAAGTATGAACTATAAAGAATATGAGAGCTTGAGAGTTTCTTCGCTTGAAAGTAAGTTAGTCAAAAAATTTTCTAACTGAAGAAAGTGCTATGATATCCTTTATATAGCCACTTGAATATTGGAGAGAATATAATACCGTTGGAGAAGATATTTCCAATATCAAATAGTACTGTCCTTTGTACTATTGCAGCAGAGAGACGGCGCACAAAATGTGGGTGTAGCAATTGTCTGCTGAGCTGTGAATTTACCATATATGGAATGTATCAGAGGAATAATCTTCTTGCAGAGATTTATGTCTATCCCAATTAAGGAAAGATTTGCTGGCATATTCCAACGGATATATTAAAATAATCTTCTTCAAATAATTCTTCAGATAGTTCAGATCAACAATCAATATCAGAGTCTTCAGTCTTCAGAATCTTCTGGAAACTTCAGAGCCTAAGATGTTCTTCAGATGTTGCTGAATCACAGTCTGGTGCAGCTGTGTGCTTGAAGCGTAACATGCTCTTAGATCAGAGTCTTCACTCAGATCAGAGTCTTCTCTCATTCAGAGTCTCTTCACTCAGAGTCTTCTTTCATTCAGATTCTTGATAATATATGCAGCGTGTTGTATCTTCAGAATCTTGATGACTAAGCTCTTATACTTCAGATTCTTCTAATCTTCAGATGCTCTTGAGCCATTCAGAATTTATTGTTCACATCAAATTTGCTCTTTAAGATTAAAATCTTTTGTGCCTGTAGAAAACAGTTTAGAACAAATTTAGAGAGTATAATTCTTGTATACAAATTATCATTAATGTTATCATCAAAACATAGAGATATTACTAAGACACAATCTGTGCTCTTACAATCTCCCCCTTTTTGATGATGACAAAACATGAGAAATTTGTTCAATAAAAATATGAATTAAAATTACTCCCCCTGAGATTTACAGTCTCCCCCTGAAATGAATACTCTAATGGAATTAGATACTTCCCTTTCTGGTTGAGTACATTTCAGATTCAGAGCCTGATTGAAGCCTGGTTGACATATGTTTGACTTCTAGAGTCAAAGCTTGATGCCATATTAAAGCTTGATGCCAGATGAACAACTTCAGAACACCTGGTTGTTTATCTTGCCATTTCCTGTCTTGAGTTATCTTTTAGATCATAGTACTCAAGGTTAGATATCAGAGTCTGGTCTACTCAGATTTAGCTATTTTTGATCAGGTTCTGAAAAGATAGATCTCAGGAAAAAACTTCAATGAAATTTGTCAGATTTTTTAATAATATCTGGGACACTTAAATTCAAAGAATGTTAGTAACATGTCTGACTTAGTTCAGATAATTGCTTATAGATTTGAACAATCAGATTCTATTTTGTTTCTCCCCCTTTTTGTCATAATCAAAAAGAATTTTAAAAGACAGTAAAGATGCAGAAGAAACACATATCCAGATAAGCAAAAAGATCATTGTCATTAAGTCAAGAGAACATCCAGATTCAGATAAAAGCATACAAAACATATCAGAAGAAAATCAAAACAAAGCAAAACATGAAAAACTTGTGCAAAACATCAAGTAGGTTTAGCAGATGAGGCTTGTTGAGAAGCAATGAGTTGCAGCAGTGCTGTAATCCTTTCTGAATTTTCATCTTGCTTAGCCATCCAAGTTTTCATTTCTTCATTTGTTTTCTTTTGATCAACCATAAAATCCTTAAGTTCTTTGACATCCTTCTGAAGATCTGTAGATTCTGAAACAGTAGATTCTGAAACAGTCTGAGTAACATCAGGTGCAGGAATTTCTGGAGGTGGAGGAGCTTCTAGAAGAAGAATAGGAGGAGTGTTTCTCTTAATCCGTTTTTGATAAGTAGCAAACCTTACTTTTGACAATCTAAGACATTGAGTCCTGATTTTCAAAGCCTCCCTATTCAGTCTGTAAAGATATTTCTTCCAAACAGCGTCAGCAGCCTCTTTGTCCATAGTAGTCATGCAAACATCCATAATGTCAGCAAAGTATGAGACATTATCCTTATCAAAATCTCTTAACAGAGTATAAACACGTGATCCCAATTCTGCTTCATCAGGGATTCTGGGTTTTCTTGGTTGGGTTAGTTGTGTTTGTGGTGTTTGTTCAGAAGGTTGAGGTTGTGAAGATGGATGTTCAGATGTTTGTGGTTCAGAAGGTTGAGGATTGATTTGTGGTTCAGATGTTGGTTGGTTGGTTTGTGGTTCAGATGTTTGTTGGTCAGAATGTTGTGGTTGAGGTATTGAGGGAATTGGTTGGGTTTCTGTTGGTTGTGGAGTGTTTTGGATTTCAAGAGGTTGTGGAGTGAGAGTTTGAGTTGGGGAATTTTGTGGAGAAGGTGGATGTTCAGAAGTTGGAGATTTAAACAGCTGTTTCCAAACACTCTCAGAACGAGGTTGTTTGAGATCATTCAAGCATTCATTAATGTAGCCAGATGATTCATCATCAGATGATGCATCAGAGTGGTTAGATTTTTCAGAAGTTGAAGATAAATTGACAGACTGGTTTAAAGGTGTGACATCTAATATCTCATCAGGATCAATGAGATATTCAGGTTGGTCAGAGTGTTCAGGGTGAACATCCTCTGGAATGGTATATTCTGGGATAGTGTTTTGTGGTTGTGGTGTTGTTTGTTGAGTTTGTTGTGGAATTTCTGTTTGTATGTTTGTTGGTTGCTTGGATTGTGGTGTATGAGGGGGGACAGAAGATGGTTTAGAGATAATAGTTTTAGAAGGTCTGGATCTTCTAAATCTAAGTGGGGAGTCAGAGGGTGTGGGGGTATCAGAATGATGAACAGGATTAGAATCAGTGTTAAATACCTGTTTCAGAGTATCTCTAATTTCTTCAAAAGTTGCTGCAGGAGGATTTGGTTGAACCTTCTTCAGCTTCTTCCTTTTCTTCTTCTTTTCAGCATCTGAATGCTTCCTTTTCTTCTGATGACCTTCACTATCAACTTTTCTCTTACGTCTTCTTTCCCTTGTCAAATCAGGAAGAACTTGGCCTTCCTTCTGCAAAAGATTGGCAGGAATCTCATCACCATCTCTTAGGCAGCGAGCAACATACTCAGCAATAACTTCTCTAAGTTCATCTGAGGTGAATAAAGGAAAATCCTTAACAGGAATCCTTCTTCCCCTAACTTCTTCAGAGTTAGTTTTCCTTGGTTTCTCAGATAAATCATCAACCAGTTTCATCCTTCTCAAAGTTAAACCGTTTATTTCAGAGCCAATGATATAAGTCAGATCTTCTGTCAACCCAGCCTCTTGCAGATGCGCCACAAGTTGGTTTTCTATCAGAATATCTGAAATCAGCCTTCCCATAGGGATCCATGTTCTGACTTTTCCAGATTTATCTCTGGCTGTTTCCCTTGTTTCCTTGACGTGAGACACCAGATGATTAAACAACAAATATGGAAGATCAATCTGAATGTTTTGGTGTAAACAATACATGAAGTAAAGTTGTTCAGCATTAACATAATCAGAAGAGTTTGAAGAGGGTCTGTGAAAGATGGTGCTCATGAAAATCTTAGCCCATATCTTGTAAGTGGGTTTCAAGAACTTAACCTTCTTACAAGGTTCACCAGTAGTACAGATTTCTTGACATACATCTTTCAGGTCTTCACGCGCAGAAGACAGAGAGGTTACTCCATCAGTTGCCTTAAAACCTATGAGCTTCCTTATCAGGTTTTCAGTGATAACTATCTTTTTTCCCAGCACAGAGGAGTGAATGAACTTTGGAGTAGCATATGCATGGATCCAAAACTCCTTCACTAACGTTGGATACACAGGACCCATAAGCCTGTCAAAGTAACCGTCCCAGCCTTGTGCTTTGATTGAAAAAATCAGATCAAACCCATTTTCAGCAAGATCTTCTAAGTCCACGAAACTTTCACACAGTACTTCTAGTGAATCAACAGCAGTTAGGAGAGTGCGTACTGGTTCTTTGACAGTGGTAGCATTTTTGGTAGTAACAGCGTTTGAAGTAGATGCCATTGTTGACGATGATGAAGAAGATGAAGGTTTCTGAGTTCTTTTAGGGTTTGCAAAGAGAGAGAACAACAAACAAAAGCGCATATGTGTTTGAGAATGTGAAAAGTGTGAATGTGTTATGAGAATGGTTTATATAGACAAATAAAGCAAGCATGGGAAACACAACAGACACACATAGGACACATACGCACGTTTGCATTAAATGAAAAGTAATCATTTTTAATTATGATATGACATTTGGGGGAAAATCAAGACAGATTGAGATTTTCAAAGCAATACCTTAAACGTCATAATCAGTAGGTGTACTCCATCTTTTCAGATTCTGAGTGACACGTGTTTGCTTGCATGTGATTCTATAACTCTTAAGAAATGAAACGTTTTCAACTTTCAGATCCTCTGAGATGGTCAGTTCAGAGTTTCACACAAAAAAAAAAAAAAATTCACAGATAAATTAAACAAGCAAGACAGATGAAATACTTCAGAGTGTTAAACACTTAGCATCTGAGAAGTTGACTCTGAGAAATATTACTCTGGACAAAAATCCATACAAATATTTTTCAGAATAAACTTAAACCTATCTTCAGCAAGGGGTTTTGTGAAAATATCTGCCCATTGATGATCTGTATCAACAAAGGCTAAATTTATTACACCCTTCTGAACATAGTCTCTGATGAAATGATGTTTAATCTCTATATGTTTGGCCTTAGAGTGTAAAATTGGATTTTTGGATAAACATATAGCAGAAGTATTATCACAGAAGATAGAAAGATTACTCTCATAGATTTGATAATCTTCTAGTTGACTCTTCATCCAGAGCATCTGAGTGGAACATCCAGCAGCAGCAATGTATTCTGCCTCTGTGGTTGATAGTGCAATTGTTGGTTGCTTCTTGCTGTACCACGAGATCAGATGACTTCCAAGAAACTGACAGCTTCCAGAAGTACTTTTGCGCTCAACTCTATCTCCAGCATAGTCAGCATCACAGAATCCAACTAGTGAATATTCGTCAGATTTTCTGTAACACAAACCAACATTAGCAGTACCTTTCAGGTACCTTAGAATCCTCTTAACAGCAGTTAAGTGTGATTCTCTAGGATCTGATTGGAATCTAGCACATAAACAAACACTAAACAGAATGTCTGGTCTAGAAGCAGTCAAATAAAGAAGAGATCCTATCATACCTCTGTAGAGTTTCTGATCTACCTTCTTACTTACCTATTCCTTACCTAGAGTGCTTGTAGGATGCATTGGAGTCTTTGCCATTTTGCTATCCAGCATGTTAAACTTCTTCAGAAGCTCTTTAACATACTTGGTCTGATGTATGTAGGTGCACTCTGGAGTCTGATTTACTTGGATTCCCAGAAAGAATCTCAATTCTCCCATCATGCTCATCTCAAATTCTGTCTGCATACATTTAGCAAACTCCTTTCCAAGCATAATATTTGTTGATCCAAAAATAATATCATCTACATAAATTTGACAAATCAACAAATCTTTCTTAATGGTTTTACAAAATAGTGTGGTATCCACTTTTCTTCTGATGAAATTTTTCTTCAGAAGAAAATTACTCAACCTCTCATACCAAGCTCTGGGAGCTTGTTTTAGTCCATAAAGAGATTTTTTCAGTTTGTAAACATGATCTGGAAAATTTTCATTTTCAAAACCAGGAGGTTGGTGGACATACACTTCCTCTTCTATAATTCCATTAAGAAAAGCACTTTTAACATCCATCTGATAAAGAGTGATGTTATGTTGTGCAGCAAATGAAATAAGCAAGCGTATAGACTCTAACCTTGCAACAGGAGCATATGTTTCTATGTAGTCTATGCCTTCTTGTTGACTGTAACCTTGAGCAACCAGTCTTGCTTTGTTCCTTTCAACTTCTCCTTTCTCATTAAGTTTATTTCTGAAAACCCATTTTGTTCCAATGACATTGAAACCTTTAGGTCTTGGAACCAGATCCCAGACTTCATTCCTTGTGAATTGATTCAGCTCCTCTTGCATAGCTAAAATCCATTCATTATCTTCCAGAGCCTCATCAACAGATGTTGGTTCTATAATTGACACTAAGCCACAGAAGGAAGATTCAGAAGTTCTGAGAAATGCTCTTGTCCTTATTGGATCATCTTTCTTTCCAATTATCACATCCTCTGGATGAGAAGCTTTCATTCTGGAAGAAGATCCTCTGACTGTTGGTCTTTCAGAAATATGCAGATTGTCAAGTTGGGAAGTTAGAGGCGTAGCATCTGGGTTTGCTTCAGAGTCTTTGTCTTCAGTCTTGTCTGCCTCTGAGCCTTCAGAGTCTGTGAGAATAACTTCTCTATCTGCAGAACTTTCAACTTGCTTTGGCTTTTCAGAGCCAAGCTTATCATCAAATCTAACATGAATAGATTCTTCCACAATCTGTGTTTCAGTATTGAATACTCTGTAGCCTTTAGAGCGTTCAGAATAACCAAGCATGAAACACTTCTGTGCTTTGGAATCAAACTTGTTCAGATGATCTTTAGTGTTAAGCATATAACAAATACATCCAAATGGATGAAAATAAGCAATGTTGGGCTTTCTGTTTCTCCACAATTCATAGGGAGTCTTTTCCAGAAGAGGTCTTACAGACACTCTGTTCTGAATATAACATGCTGTATTTATTGCTTCTGCCCAAAAGTATTTTGCCAGATTTGTCTCGTTGATCATGGTTCTGGCCATTTCTTGCAATGTTCTATTTTTCCTCTCTACAACTCCATTTTGTTGTGGAGTTCTAGGACAGGAGAAATCATGTGCAATTCCTTTTTCAGAAAAATATTTTTCAAAATATTTGTTTTCAAATTCACCACCATGATCACTTCTGACTTTAATAATTTTGCATTCTTTTTCAGTCTGGACTTGATTGCAGAAGTCAATGAACACAGAATGAGACTCATCCTTGTGTTTTAGAAACTTTACCCATGTCCATCTGCTGTAGTCATCTACAATGACTAACCCATACTTCTTGCCTCTGATGGATGCAGTTTTCACTGGTCCAAACAGATCAATATGAAGTAATTCCAATAGTCTAGAAGTGGAAACAACATTTTTTGGTTTAAAATGAGATTTTGAAAATTTACCCTTTTGACATGCGCCACACAGAGCATCTGAATTGAACTTCAGATTAGGGAGTTCTCTGACCAGATTGAGTTTATTAATCTGAGATATACGTCTCATATTAATATGTCCCAATCTTCTATGCCAGACCCATTGCTCATCATTCACAGATAAAAGGCATTTTACATTTTGAACTTTAAGTTCTGAAAGGTTAATTTTGTAAATGTTGTTTTTCCTCTTTCCACTGAATAGGATTGAACCATTCTTTTGACATACAGCTTTGCAACATTTTTGATTAAAGATGATATCATAACCATTGTCACTTAATTGACTTATGGACAATAGATTATGTTTCAATCCTTCAACTAGCAGAACATTAGAAATAGAGGGTAGGTTACCATTACCTATTGTACCAGAGCCAATGATCTTGCCCTTCTGGTTCCCTCCAAATTTCACGTCCCCTCCAGATCTAAGTTCCAGGCTTTGGAACATAGACCTTTCGCCCGTCATATGTCGTGAGCATCCAGAGTCCAGGTACCATGATTGGTGTCTGGATTTTGCTGCTAAGAACATCTGCAACAGGTATTATTTTACTTTTAGGTACCCAGATCTTCTTGGGTCCTTTGGGGTTAGATGTTCTGTGGTTTTGCCTAAACTTCTGTTTTTCAACATAGTGTTTATTCTGGCTAGCCCTTGGCTTAAACACATAAGTACTCTTTTCAGAGCTTGTATGTTTAATATCATTCAGATGACCAAACTTAAAATGAGAATACAGAGGAGTCTTCTTGATGAAGAGTTTATCAACAGATTTTGGATTGCTTCCAGAGGAAGATTCACATCCAATGCCTCTTCTGTTGTTCCCACTAACACCATAGATCATAGAAGCCATTTTGCTTCTGTCTATGCTTTTAGTGAGGAATCTTTTAAAACTGGAGTCATATTTTTCTAAAATATTTTCACTTGACTCTGTTTCAGTATCAGATTCTTGTTGAGTTGTTTCTAAATCATTTTTGAGTTTTAAATTTATTTCTTTCTGCTCAACAAGTTCTGTTCTCAGAAGATCAATCTCAGATTCAAGATTGCTTTTCAGCTTCTTGTATTTGAGTTTAATCTTGCTGTAGCTTTCCAACATGTCAGATAAACTTTCAACAAGTTCAGCTCTGGAGAGTTCAGAAAATACCTCTTCAGAGTCAGAGTCTGATTCTGACTCAGATTCAGATGATGACGTTCCTTCATCTTGATCATTTGTGTTGGCCATCAGCGCAACATTTGCACATTCTTCCTCAGATTCAGAAGATGATTCAGATTCATCTGAGTCATCCCATGTAGCCATCAGAACCTTTTTCTTTTTATCACACTTCCTTTTGGGTTTTTCCTTTTGAAGTTTGGGACATTCACTCTTGTAGTGTCCAGGTTCTTTACATTCATAGCAAGTGACCTCTTTCTTGCCAGATCTTCTGTGTCCAGAAGATTCTCTCTTTTGATCAGATCTTCTGAAGTTGTTGAACTTCTTCCCTTTGTGCTTCCAGAGTTTGTTGATCCTTCTGGACAGCATGGATAGTTCATCTTCTTCTTCAGAAGAAGATTCCTCAGAGCTTTCTTCATTTACCTGCAAAGCTTTAACAGATTTGTTAGATTTAAAAGCTAAGGATTTACCTTTATCTTTCTTCTGGGGTTCATCTTCCTCCAGCTCAATCTCATGACTTCTCAAAGAACTGATGAGTTCTTCTAATGAGATTTTGTTCAGATCCTTGGCCAGCTTCAATGCAGTCACCATAGGTCTCCATCTGGTAGGAAGACTTCTGATGATCTTCTTGACATGATCAGATGTTGAGTAGCCCTTGTCCAGAACTTTCAACCCAGCTGTTAGAATCTGAAATCTGGAAAACATAGTCTCAATGTTCTCAGATTCTTCCATCTTGAACGCTTCATACTTCTGTATCAGCGCCAGAGCCTTTGTTTCTTTCACCTGAGAGTTTCCCTCATGAGTCATTTTGAGCATATCATGAGCAGTGTCTCTGTTGGTAATCTTCTCATACTCTGTATGAGAGATTGCATTAAGAAGTATGGTTCTGGCTTTGTGATGATTCTTGAATTCTTTCTTCTGCTCCTCAGTCATTGATTTTCTATCAATCTTTTTGCCATCCTTAGTAGGATGTTCATATCCATCAATGACTAAATCCCAGAGATCAGCATCATACCCCAAGAAAAAACTTTCAAGTCTATCTTTCCAATAATCAAATTTTTCTCCATCAAACATTGGAGGTTTGGTGCTGATTCTGTCTCCTTCATATTTGTTGCTTGATGTAGGAATATCACCCATATTAGCAACCAAATAAATAACAGAGTATTCTTCTCACTGGATCTTTATCTGTCACGGTTAAGTGAATGCACACGCAGAACCGGAGCTCTGATGCCAACTGAAGGTGAGAAAATACTTAGAAGGGGGGTTGAATAAGTATGACAGAAAATAATCAAAGATAAAAACTCAAGTATTTTTATCCTGGTTCGTTGAACTCAACTACTCCAGTCCACCCTTTTCAAGAGTGATTTGCCTTTCTCAACAAGGACTTAATCCACTATTCAAATCAACTGATTACAAATAGCAACACCTAAGAACAACTGTTCTTAGTCTTCTCAAGAGCTACTGATCTAACCTAGATCCTCTTAAGGAAAACTTCCTTTACAAATTAATGTAATACAATGTAAGAGTAATAAATTGCTTCTATGAAAGCTATAAACACAACTGTGTTATTTCTCTAAGTTTAGAACAAAGTATGAACTATAAAGAATATGAGAGCTTGAGAGTTTCTTCGCTTGAAAGTAAGTTAGTCAAAAAATTTTCTAACTGAAGAAAGTGCTATGATATCCTTTATATAGCCACTTGAATATTGGAGAGAATATAATACCGTTGGAGAAGATATTTCCAATATCAAATAGTACTGTCCTTTGTACTATTGCAGCAGAGAGACGGCGCACAAAATGTGGGTGTAGCAATTGTCTGCTGAGCTGTGAATTTACCATATATGGAATGTATCAGAGGAATAATCTTCTTGCAGAGATTTATGTCTATCCCAATTAAGGAAAGATTTGCTGGCATATTCCAACGGATATATTAAAATAATCTTCTTCAAATAATTCTTCAGATAGTTCAGATCAACAATCAATATCAGAGTCTTCAGTCTTCAGAATCTTCTGGAAACTTCAGAGCCTAAGATGTTCTTCAGATGTTGCTGAATCACAGTCTGGTGCAGCTGTGTGCTTGAAGCGTAACATGCTCTTAGATCAGAGTCTTCACTCAGATCAGAGTCTTCTCTCATTCAGAGTCTCTTCACTCAGAGTCTTCTTTCATTCAGATTCTTGATAATATATGCAGCATGTTGTATCTTCAGAATCTTGATGACTAAGCTCTTATACTTCAGATTCTTCTAATCTTCAGATGCTCTTGAGCCATTCAGAATTTATTGTTCACATCAAATTTGCTCTTTAAGATTAAAATCTTTTGTGCCTGTAGAAAACAGTTTAGAACAAATTTAGAGAGTATAATTCTTGTATACAAATTATCATTAATGTTATCATCAAAACATAGAGATATTACTAAGACACAATCTGTGCTCTTACAAATGGGAGCAAAAATTCCCACTTAAAAATCATTAATTTTCCATTTATTATGATTTTTCAAAATTTGGAATAAAATGGAAGAAAATAAAATGAAATATGAAGAGATGGGGTGCCGCTAGCAAACAAATGCAGTGTAATATGCGCCTGGGCCCAGACTGGGGGGTTCAGATAGTAAGTGCGCTAGGCCCAATTCAATCAGAAAATCAATTAGAAAAAACATAAATAAAATGAAAAATAAACGGTGCAAATAGAAATGGTTTTCAGTTCAAAATCCACTGGGCCTCGTGAAGGGGGTGGGATTAGTCGTTGGATCCACTTAAGCCCAAAACTCAGGTTTTAATGAAACGCATCGTTTCATTGCTTCTCAGGATTTCCCTCCAAGATGAAATTAAACACGGGTCGTTGGATTCAGAAATAGTCAAAGGGTCTTGCTTGATCTAATGGCTGGGAACTCATCTTCTTCCTCCAGCTAGGGTTCTTGGACCTTCCATGGAAATACAGAGCACTGAGCTTCCTCATCCTCACACACGAACTCCATCAATACCTCACCAAATGCAACAATTAAAAACCCTAGATCACTCCAAATTTCATAAGGAATCTAGCCACGACATCAGAATTTATTGAAACCCTCTCAAACCTAGAACCCGATAGAAACTTCCAATAATTGATCAAGAACCAATCTTAACAATTCTAAAAATTAAAGGTCCTAATCTCATCCTCATGCTTCCCTGAACATTTCTTGCTATTAAACTGAGCTTATCTCTCAAACAGAAATGGTGTCATCATGTTGATCATCACTAAATCTCTTCAAACTCTCCAAAATCCATCACCTAAGTGCCTCTAACCTTTCTACACTAACAATAGGAGATATGGCCTTATGCTTGGAATGGCCTATAACCTCCAAATGACCAAAATGCCCTTGACTTGCCAAAGCCATAAGTTGAGTTCTACAAATCCTATCAAGGACTTGTAGTACTCTATAGAAAGCTAAGAAGATGCCCTACAACATTCATGTTGACCAAGAGTTCATAGGAATCATCCTACTAGGAAAAACGTTGGATGCAAGTTGGGTGACTTTCAAGGACTCAGATTCACATACCTCAAATGACCTGTAATTTGTCAAAGTCATAACTTGAGCTATACAAATCCTATCAAGGACTTCTAGTACTCAAATTAAAGCTAAGAACAATCTCTACAACATTCATGTTATGGGGAAGATGAGATGACAATCACATCTTGAGTTAAACTGCCTTGAAGATAGGGATCAAACTAGGGGATTTTACACTGTCAATCCTTAGAAACCCTAGCTTAAAACTTCTCAAACTCCTCAATCCTGATGAGTTGGTCTAGGAATCATCCTTATAGCATCTCAATGCATCATTCCATGATCACATGGCTCTTGGATTAGGTCTCAACCCTCTCCAAATCATCAGTTGACCCAGGGTTGACCCAGTCAAACCCTAATTCCACCACTCATGGCTGAATCTTCTGAATTCTTGTACAATGACCTCTCTAGGCTTCATTATGGCTTTCAAGACATCTCATAAGCTTTCTCAAAGCTTCAAGTCCATCCTCACAGTCTCAGAATCATCTGAGGAGCTCCCACAACTCTCAAGTTATGAGACCCACAACCTTGGTTTCAACCAATCCCTCTGAGGATCTCTTGAGTTCTCTGACAAAGGTATCAACCTTTGAACACTTGAACAACCTTCTTGGCTAGCTTCAAAGTCTCACATAACTCTTGATGGATAAATAAATGTTGGTCAAATTTTGGGGTGCAACAGGAATACGTAGGCACAGAGCAGCGACGCTCTGCCGAGTCTCTTTCTTTTCTTTTCGTCCTGAAGCCTGTAGCTTAGATAGATAAACAACCCTTTTAGATAGCAAACAAGCGTGGATCCCGTCGAGTACGACGGACGTGAGGGGTGCTAATACCTTCCCCTTGCGTAACCGGATCCCTAACCCAGGACTTAGTTGCGATGACCTTGTCTTTCCCTTTTTTGCTAGGTTTTTCCGATTGTTTCCTTTCCCTCTTTTTGGGATAAATAACGAAAGGTGGCGACTCTTCTGTTTTTCCGCCAGTTGTTTTTCGCAGTTGCGGCACAAGCGAAATAAGAATTTCATCCTTCTTGAAGCATAAACAAATGAGCAAGCCAAATAAAGGCGAAGATCCATAATACTCCAAGCATAAGGAAAGAGTCCTAATTCTAAGTCCAAGGTTCTAAGAATAGTCGAAGAAGTCTAAGATCTAAGTCCATCCATAAGCATAACCACAAAATTAAGAGCACTAAGTTTTTTAGAGGTTTAATTCTTTATTAGTGTTTTTTGAAGGAAAAGAACATAAATGAAAAAAACAAATGGTCCAAGTGGACAGAGGAAAAATAACGGAAATATAAACAATGATATTATATGAGATGATAATAATGGAGCATAAAAATAAAAGAGAGATAGGGAGCGATAAGGAAACATAAACAAAATTAGTATAATAATATTGTTAGTGAGTTAGTGATTAGTTGTTAGAACAAATGATCAATGATGGTCTAATGATGAACTTAGGCCAAAGTTAATAAAGACTTACTAGAGGATTGATAAAATCAAAGCCTCCTAACAATAAGTTTCATAGGTAATGGACCTAAGACAAATAATCAACCATGCTTGGACTTCCAAACATAAGTTTGAGCCACAAATGATCATTTACTGATACGAGACAATTTAGCACTATGTTAAGTAATCGTAATCAGGTTTATATAGAAACCATGATTATTTGAGGTCGGTCAATAAAAATGTTTGTACTAATGTATGCTAGAGATACGATATGTAGATCATCCTCCGAAAGCAATATCGTACGAAAAGAAAATAGGTAACGATCTTATCTTCATCAAGAACTAAAATAAGTTCCAATGATATTGAAGATTTTCATTGATCAAAAGAAAAAAAGAGAAAAGGAGAGGGAATGCCAAATTGAATTACAATTTCAAGATCATTCCATCTTTAAGTTCAACCATTCATCTTGGTGGATTAAAGCACTAAACATATCATTAAATCAAAGCACCTAAAATGAATTGAACAATTCACTTTTAAGATAGATTTGAATTAGTGAATGTTTATCCAACTACATCTACACTCTAAGTCCATTGAATTTAAAGAGAAATAGGACCTTTGAATGTGCAAAACAAGGCAAAAATCCAAAGAGAATGGAAGAAGAAGAAGAAGAAGAAGAAGAATAGGAAAGAACCAAAACAGTCCCAAAAACAAGCAAAGAATACAAATCTGCCATTGATTAATCGATTAACTATTTGACAGTACAAAAGTGTTAATCGATTAACACTGCTAAGACAACAAATTTTTTTGAAAAAAATTCAGCATCCATGATCCAACCATTTCTTCATACATCTCATGATCATGAAAGAGAATTAGCACGAAAGTTTAAGTGAAACAACAACATATATCACCAATAAAACACAAATTACAAAGATCCAAAGATCAAGCAACAAGAGTCAACAATAGATCATACTGTGGAAGATGGATCAAGAATAACAATGGTGGAATGAGGGTTTACCACTTCAAATCTGAAATTGCTTCAAATAAACTCCAAGAACCACACTCTAAAGCCTTGATCTACTAAAATTGATGATGAAAAAGTAATTGGATGAAGGTTTTAGCTTAAAGATTAGTAAGTTATAATGATGAACTTACTAACTTTTAAAAGAAGAAAGAGCTTTGGTGAATTTGGTAGTTGAAGGGAATTGAGAGAAATTTTAGCAAGGTGAATTTGGCTATCGAAGCTTGTGAAATGAATGAAATGAGGCCTCTATTTATAGAATTTAGGCTTGGAAATTTTGGTGGTTTGAAATTTAGTTTGGAACCAAAATTAGGCTTGGAATTTGGAGGCAAAATCAAGATCAAATGGTGATTAATGAAGGTGTATGGTGGGATTTAATTATGATGAGGTAGGAGAATTAAAATGAAGTGATCCTGAATATTCTCATGATGAATTATTTGAATTTGGTGCAAAAAATGTTGCTGAATTTGAATTTGCTGTATTTTCACAAAAAACGCATTGGTTAATCGATTAACCATTTGCATGTGCAATGTGTTAATCGATTAACACAGTGAAAATTTGTGAAAATTTGCCTTTTGATGTGTTGTCTTGGCTCTGGCTCGATTTTTCTGACTTGTCAAATAAGGCATGGAAATAAACATATGAACCTTAGAATATTTTGATTAAAAGTCAACTAAATCTTGGGAAACTCTTGATCAGATGATTTTGAATTGCTTGCAGATCAACTTTGACTTTTTTCAGTTGAATTTTATTCAAGCTGAGGGACCGTTAATTGGTATTTTTGACCCAAATCCTATTCCTAAAAAAGAGTTAGTAAATAAAAAGAAAACAAACATATTTTTTGGATTTTAATTAAGGGTTAGTAAACATAAACATAAACAAACACCAAGCATACAAGAAAACAAGGGTGCCCAATGATATCCCTTAGAGACAAAACTTCAGAGGAAGACAAGAGAACCAAAGCTTGTGATCATGTTGTGGTATAAAATGCAAATGATACGTGGGATCTTAGGAGTAAAAATTAGGGTATTACAGTTTCCCCTATTTAAGTTTCTTCTATCCAGAGATATGAAGATTAACATATTTGTCTCGACCAGATAGAAGAGACTTAAATATAATAATAAACCCAATTTTTGGCCCTAAGAGACCAGAAAATGATATGATTATGCTTATGGTATGCAAACACAAGACCTTTGTAGGGAAAACAAGCCACAAGAGGTAAACAACACTGGGAAGTGAAAGAAACAGGGAAGTAAACATACTCCACATGGGAAAACTAAAGAACAAGATTCCATTCTGATAAAGGAAAGTAATCAACTCAACTGATGAGGAGATATCAACTGCCGGTTATTGGGCAAGGATACTCAAACTACCGAAGGAGAGAGGTAAAATACTTTCTACCAAAGAATTATCATCTACCGGTTACTGGGTAGAAAAACAAAGAGATGCATTACTTATTTCCGGTTACTAGGTAAAATGTAATCAACCCGACGAAAAGATAATCAACTACCTGTTATTGGGTAGGAAAAGAAATATTGCCACTTGTTATTGAGTAGTTTAGCGAGAGTAATAAACCTGAAGGAAAAGGTTACCAACTATCGGTTATTAGATAGGGTAAACAAAATATCAACTACCTGTTACTAGGTAGGAAAAGGAATATTACTAAAAGGAAAGATTACCGACTACCGGTTACTGGGTAGAAAACAATGGTAACTAACCAAAAAGGGAGACAAATGTTACCTACTACCAGCTACTGGATAGAAAAATAAAGACAACAAGCTCGGAAGGAAGGATTACATTTTACCGGTTACTAGGTAAAAATAAGGATAACCAACCAACAAGGAATGAGAAGAATCACCTGCTACCATTTACTGGGTAGAAAATAAAGGTGATATACTCAAAAGGTAAAGAAATATTACCGGTTACTAGGTATAAAAATGAAGGCAATGGACTCACACTGAAAGATTGCCAACTACCTATATCACTGGGTAGAGTAAACAAAACTCAACTACCTGTCACTGGGTAGGAGAAGAAAATAAAGGTCAACTACTTGTCACTAGGTAGGAAGAAACAAACTCGACTACCTGTCACTGGGTAGAAGAAGAGGTATATTATCAGCTACCTGTAACTAGGCATCTCAAATCACACAACAAGCTTCTCAAATAAAGAGAGAACCATATGTTGGGATTTCACGACAAAATTCTGACTGGGACTTTTCCAAATAGATGCCACTTATGGAAAAGCTGGTCAAATAGGGATCAACATTTCACAATAAACTTCTCTACTGAGGATGAACTAGAGAGATGTAATTTATTGCGAAGATACAAATTAATTTCCAGAGATTACACAAGCTTCTCAAATAAAGAGGCTTCCACTTGTTACCAGGTGAGTTTTACCTTGCTAGGGGACACACAAGCTGTTTAAATAAAGAGGCTACCACTTGAGGTTGCACAAAAGGTTGATATATCAAACAAGCTTCTCAAAGAGATTGCCACCAATCAATATACCGAGGACTTGCAACTTCTCAAATAAAGAGGACACCACTTGCTATCAGGCAAAAATTTCCAAGACAGTGTTATCATAACACTGCTGGGGAAGTTCAAATCTTCATCCTTTGATGGGGATCGATAAAATAAAAAATTTCCAGGGAAAATAAATCCTCAAAGGGACAAATAAATGCCTTCTCATCATCCAGATTCCACAGCCCATAAAAATTCAAAATAATAGCTGCAAAAGACCAAAGTTCAATCCAAGAAAAAACTGGAGAAAAACGGTCAAACAAGACTCGACCCAATGAGGAAGTAACTCAACTGGGGGAATAATTCCATCCAGACAATAAAATGGGGAGGAAGGCTAAAACAAACATCTTCCACGAGGCATAAACTTAGTGGGGAATTAGAAAGGATAGGAATTTTCTGCTTATGAGTCGACACTCTATTAGAGGGAGGACACACACACTCTCTACGGGACAACAACAACATAGAGCAAGGAAACACCAGCAAAAATGCAAGATGCATAATGCAACAACAACATGCTATGCACAACAAAATGAATGCATATGCAATGCATAAGTATGAATATGCTAACAAAACAGACAAAAAGGTAAACAGAGGATGAACAAACATCATAACACCACTGAATACTCGACTAATCTCAACAAGATGTAGACATCACTGGAGATCCTGCTAGGGATAAACAAAATAAATTCTGCAAGAGATAAACAAAAGAAATCCTGCAAGAGATAAGCAAAAGTCATCAAAGGAAAATAAATCCTAATACAAGGCTCAAATTTTTGCTAAGGAGAGAAAGATACTTCTTGGGGAGAAACCCAAAGATCGATCTTTAATCATCATTAATCCACAAAGGG
The DNA here is from genome assembly GCA_963859935.3 of Lathyrus sativus. Classification (NCBI taxonomy): domain Eukaryota; kingdom Viridiplantae; phylum Streptophyta; class Magnoliopsida; order Fabales; family Fabaceae; genus Lathyrus; species Lathyrus sativus. The sequence continues at coordinate 325,153,185 of OZ012736.1, forward strand.
GATAACAACATCAACTCTGCTTCGAGGACAGAAGATAAACTGTTGGGGAAACAATAACAACCCAAATCTTCTCGACTCTTTCTTAGGATAAGAAGAAAATTCATATGAACTCCGCTTCAAAAGAATGGAGAGATCTGCTACGGAAAAATAATGGATCTGCTAGGGATTGTAATCATGTAAACAGTTACACAAAATCCATTAGGGAATAACGCAGATCTTTCGGGGATACAAGAAAGAACTCTGTGGACTATCCCACTCTGAGAGAAACATCCTAGACTTGATGAGGGAAATAAGAAGTTAACAGCATAGAAAAAAGTCGAGTTGTGGAGGATTTTAAATCAATACCCAACACAAGTGAGAGAAAACCCGACAGGTGACTGCTATATCAACACTTCTTAGAAGGCAACAACATTGCTTTCTACTTGGGAAACATCTAAAATAATAATGCATAACCTTTACTGGGAATCAGCAAGGACAAATCTCTGCGTGAGCATTAACATCAAAGAGAGGTGGACCTCAAAACTGCTCAACTGCCTGGCCGTAACATAATCGGCTTGAAGAAAAAGAACTAGATTGAGACTTAGCTGGGAAAATCGAACAACGCTCGTCTAGTTATCCATAGGAACAAAAATCTGCTGAGGAAATATCAACAAACTCTACTAGAAAAAATATAAACGCGACTCTACTGGGGAGCTATCAATAAATTCTAACAGAGAAGTATAATGAACCCTACTGAGGAAAACATAAAAAAAACTCTATCTGGGGAGAATACCAACAAGAACAAACCTCGTTGAGCACAACACTAAGTTTTATGCTTCGAGATTTTACCGTTCTTGGGATCACTGTTGACATTCCTTTTTGTATTCATAAATCAAAGGAAAATGTTTTTATAATTTTCAAAATTATAATCAATTATTCACATATGTTTCAAAAATCATCATCAAAAATAAAATGAAACTTTGTAAATAGAAACAAAATAAGAATTGCAAATAAAGGGACAAAGTCCCAAATTTCATTGATGGAATGGTAGTCCGCAAATGGCGTAACTCTGCAGATCATTACAAAGTTTGAAAAATGGTAAATACAATGGAAGGGCTACATTGAAATACAATGATCACTATTCTCCCTAACAACATTGAATTCTACTATGCTTGAGACCTCAACTGGAGATGATTGAAGTAAAGTCCTTGATAGGAAATGTTGCTTCAAGCGATCAAGACTGGCCAAATGCAGTTACTTGCCATAATCCCTAACTTTTGCCTAGATTTCCCTCTCAAGTTTTCAATCTAACAAGACAATTATTTATGTTTTTGTCTCTAATTTTTTCCTAGACTGCCCTTTTGGTTTTCAATCCACCGAGACGCTCATGTTTGCCTAAGCCGCCTTTTCAGGTTTTCAACTTAGCGAGCCGTTCTTTCATTTTTAGGCGAAGTATTTCTTGACTGCATCAGCATTCACAAGACGAGTGAACTCTTCACCATCCATAGTTGTAAGCATTAATGCGCCACCAGAGAAGGCTCTCTTAACAACATTTGAGCCTTCATAATTAGGAGTCCACTTGCCCCTAAAATCAGTGGTAAAATTCGAGATCTTTTTGAGCATGAGGTTACCTTTTCTGAACACGTGAGGTCGAACCTTCTTGTCAAAAGCTTTCTTCATTCTTTTATGATACAATTGGCCATGACACAAAGTCGTCACTCTTTTATCCTCAATCAAATTCAAATGATTGTATCTACTTTGACACCATTCATCCTCAAACAATTCAGCTTCCATCAAAACTCTCATAGAAGGGATTTCAACCTCTATCAGGACTACTGCTTCCATACCATAAACAAGAGAAAGGGGTTACCCCTATTGAAGAGTGGATGAACATACGATACCCATGTAGAGCAAAAGGGAACATCTCATGCCAATCCTTGTATGTTGTTCGATGATGACGCAGATCTAGAAGGGGGTTGAATAAATCACTTGTTAAAAACAGAGTTGGCGCTACCAATATTTGGTTTTAAAATGTTTTTAGGCGGAAGCGGCTGAGGAACTATATTCTTCTAAAACGAACCTTTACTGAAAAACCGGATATGCGCAAAGCCTATGGAATCCGATAAAAACAAGATTTAAGAATCACTATTTGAACACATATCAACCAGAATTTATTCACTATAAGGTTTGACTATTTCCAATGCTTGAAAAACATAATCAAATTGAAAAGGCAGCACAAGCGCTTGTTGTTCACACAATTAGTCAAACACTTGGTGTGCAAGGCACCACAAGTGAATTCCAATATTAGAGTGAAATGCTTATGTGTTCAATTACAATCAAGGGTTGTAATAGGCTTCAAAAATGGTTCAGCACTACTCACATCAGAATTTTGATTAACTCAATTATTTGCACACAAACTCATAAATTAAGCAATTGAAAAGTAAAGAGAGAACACCAATTTGTTGAGGAAGCTCCCCCGTCGTCCTCGTTCGGGGTACGTGTAACACCCTTCTAAATCCCATAGAATAAATATAAATAAATCAGAGTAATTATCATGCATCTCACAAAAGGGTGTCACATAATTTTTCAAAACATCACATAAACCTGTCATGCTCAATAACACTTAAAATAAATTCATGTTTTTCATACACTTTAACATTAGCATGTAGCAGCGGATTTACTTTAATCATGATAGACATAATGAAAGTCTCATGCTCATCTCGTTCATTTTCAGTACTTAGGCTTAAAAGTCAATACTTCATATAATTCAAAATAACAATAACAGAATGAAGTAGAGTACATAAAGTATCTCTCGAAACATAAAATTGAAACATTCCCCAGTGTTACATAATCAGAGCATGACTCGACCCAAATATATAAAGACACAAATCAAGCTACTCCAACGGCTACCTCGTGCTAGAAGCAACTCTACTCCTCGTTACCTGAGCGATGTCGTATAAAACATCATTCCAACAGAAGGGTGAGAATTTACATAATTATTGAAATTATAAGATAATAGTCAATCTAAGGCATACAAGCATAATTCAATTATTCTCACACTTCAAGGTTTCATCAATAAAGTATCACTCAAGTAAACATAACATTCACAAGTATATACACATAATCCACAATTTCACGAATTTCAACAATTCACATAGTTACACATAATCTCATAGCATAAACATATACACAATGAGACTCAATGCAAAACTCAATGCAAGACTCAATGCAACTCATGCCATGTGGTACCGACACTTGTTATTATTTTTCGGTTTTTACATTAAACCGGGTCCGTTCCCTAGACCAATAACACACAAAAGCCCATTTCCTAAGCTTTCAAACCCCGCTCTAGGTTTGGGACAAGTCACTAGCTCTCACGAAACTAGCAAGCATTGCCTCTTGACACAAATGATGCATGTGCAAATTCAACAACCATATGCAATTAAGACCAATCCCTAATCTTAACATCATGCATATCTTCAATAATACATCATATTTAAATTACCACACATTGCACACATAATCAAATTTCAGAAGCATGGTATTCTTAATTCAAACATGACCACCGAACTTAACAATTAATACACAAGTATCAACACAATTCCATCTCAATTAACAAAGCACACATCATCAATTAAACATGGAGTAATTAATTTGTCATCAATATTTAATTAAATGATCAATATTTAAATAAATAGTCAATATCTGAATAAATAATCAATTTAATATTTAATAAATAATTTAATATTTTAATAAACAACCAATATTTTAATAAATAGTGAATATTTAATAAATGTACAAGAAATATTCAATAATTCTTTCAATATTTTAATAAAATCCTAATATCTAATAAAGTTCTAATAGTTAATATGGTTTCAATATTTTATAAATATTTAGTAATTTAATGAATATTCCAATTCATAATTTTTATTGCTACAGTACATGATGATTTAAATTTAAAAAAAATCATATTTCACTTCTTAAACTCTTGCGCTTCGGTTCATGGACTAAGTGGTATTCACAATCCATTTCCCTATATTTTTCTTTTCACTATAGTAAGTGATAAAACAATGGAACCACATTCCTCCTACTTGTTCCATTTGTGCTACATGATAATGAATTGGAAAAATTCACATTTGTTATTCTTGAATGTGCCACAGTATCATTTATAAGGTATCACCACCTTAATTTATTACTATGAGCATTCATCATGCCTATTATTAATATTTTAATGCAATAGATGAAAAGGTGTTACAGGTAAAGAAAAAAAAGAAAGAAATCACATTTAATGCCAATGATCCTTGCACTACAATATCCATTTATGTAGGCATCACTTCATTATTTGCTACTAAGAAAAATTATCATACTTTACTATTAAAATATCATTGAGATAGAAGGAAAGGTGCTACAGCATATGGAATTAAATAGAGTCGCATTTCATTTGATATAAAAGAAGAGAACATGGCGCTACAGTATGATGGATTGAAGAGGGATATTATTCCGAAGAAAAAAAATATTTTTTAAATCCAAATGGGTTACTCCAATATTGAATGGATCTCCAAACTATTACAAGTAACAATTTCAAAACACATTAAAATTAACCCATTTTAAAGTTTAATATTAAAACCTAACAATTTATAATCTCATAGAAAATTTGGAGTTTAATCCTACACATATTTCTACTCTAATCATTATCAAATAATTTTAATAAATGAGTAAAGATTCACTCTTACCTTGATTTTTGGTATTCTTGAGCTCTTTCTCTTGATTTCTTCTTCTTCTCCACTCTATTTTTCTTGTCTTCTTTTCCCCCTTTTTCTTACTAACTTTCTACTCTTATCAACCCTAACAATTGTCTTTAAACAATTGGGCTTATCACAATTTCTATTCACACCCTCCATTAAGCCCAATTACCAATTCTAATAATTCTATATTATTCTACCAAATAGAATATATCATATAAGTTAAATAATCAAATTAAATCAATTATTTCAAATATGTCCAATAAATCAATTAATCCAACCACTCAAATAATTTATATAAATCTAATAAATCAAATATATCATATAAATTCAATAAATCAACTAATTCAAATATATCAAGTAAATCGATTAATTCAAATAAATCACATAAATTAGTTAATTCAATTAGACACAAAATCACACAATTAATCAATTAATTTAATTAAATAAATAATTACTAAAAATTGGGGTGTTACAACTCTCCCCTACTAAAAAGATTTTCGCCCTCGAAAGTTACCTCAAACGAATAACTCGGGATAAGACTCCCTCATCTGACTCTCCAGCTCCCAAGTCACGTTTCCACCAGTTGGTCCTCCCCAAGCGACCTTCACCAAAGCAATCTCTTTACCTCGAAATTGCCTCAACTCTCGATCCTCTATCCGCATAGGTTATGTCTCCACAGTCAGATTATCTCTCACCTGCACATCATCTACTTTGACTACATGAGACGGATCCGCAATGTATTTCCTCAACTGAGATACATGGAACACGTCATGGAGATTAGCAAGTGATGGCGGCAAAGCAACACAATAGGCTACCTCTCCTATCCTCTATAAAATCTGATAAGGACCAATAAAACGCGGCGTTAACTTACGCGACTTCAACGCTCTACCAACACCAGTTATTGGAGTAACTCAAAGAAACACATGATCTCCCTCTTGAAATTCAAGTGCTTTCCTCCTCTTGTCATGATAACTCTTTTGACGACTCTGAGAAATATTCATTTTATCCTAAATCATCTTAATCTTATCAGTAGTCTGTTGGACTATTTCAGGTCCAACCACAACACTCTCTCCCGACTCATACCAACATAATGGCGTCCTATACCGCCTACCATACAATGCCTCAAATGGTGTCATTCCAATACTCGAATGAAAATTGTTGTTGTAAGTAAACTCAATCAAAGGCAAGTAGTTATCCCAAGTGTAACACCCCATTTAAATTATTCAGTCGCTTTGGTATTTTCTGTGAGGTGTAGTTGTGTGGTGTCCTTAATTAAGGGTATGAGGTTAGGAGTAAGGGAGAGAGGTGACCTTAGTTGGGGTACTGTGGACCTAGATAAAGGAGTATGTTAATTATGATATCGAGAACATTATAGTGGTTAATATTATTCCAACTATTATTAATAATAATGTTAATGAGATTATCATTATTATTATTATTATTATTATTATTATTATTATTATTATTATTATTATTATTATTATTATTATTATTATTATTATTCGTATTAATAATATTATTTGGTGGAATATTATTATTATTCATATTATTACTATTAGTATGAATATTATTATTAGTGGGAGAATAATATTAGTATTATTATTATTATTATTATTATTATTATTATTATTATTATTATTATTATTATTATTATTATTATAGGATTTAAATAATAAAATAAGAAATAAGGGATTAAAGGAAATAGAGAAGTTTTTTTGGGGAAAGAGAATTAGAACACGATAAACTGCCAGAGAAAGGTTTTGGGAGAAAAAGTGTGAAGAAGAACAAGGAGGAAGAGAAGGAGGTTAGGGCTGTCAATCCTTCAAGATTCTTCAACGATTGAGCAATTAATCGAGGTAAGGGGGGAGAATGGATCTCAATATGGGTGAATTAACATGAGAGGGTAGTGAGAGGTCCTTTCTCTCATAGGAATTATGTGTTCTTGAGGATTCTTGAATCCAATTTTCGTAACTTGATTTGTTCTCAAATTTTCTGTTATTGTTGAATACTGTTTGTATGATGTTTTGTGTATCCGAAACCAAAATTAATACGGAATTCGTGTGAGAAATCCTCGATGCTGTCATAGAATACTAGTGAGTAGTAGATCTGGAAATCTGAACTTTTAGGGATTTGGGCAAATATGTAGAAATGAATGTGTTATATCATTATTAGTACGATGCTCTAAGGTTTCCCTAAGGTTTAGAGATTTGGGTTAATTGTGGGAAATAGGGAGGTAACCGTAAGAATCTGAGGTTATGACCAAATGGCCAAATGATATGTATCGTCGAATATTAATATGTCCTTGTGGGAAAAACTTATGGGAAATTGGACTTTCATGGCCAGAACCTTGACATTGTTATATGTTTGACCCTGAAGGGTTAAATATTAGATAGTAAGCAACTTAAATGCCGTAGAGTGTAATTGAAGGAAAAATTGTGATATGTTGTCCTTATAGGAATAAGAATATTCAAATGTGAGTAACTCTGAAGTACTCAGAGTAATTGCAGAAAATAGTGTTTTATGTGTTGCAAATGTTGCCAGATGAGCCTAATAAACCATAGAAGTTATGCAGTTATTGCCGTATAACCTTAGGAATGTTTTAGTGATGTTTTGGGTGCTTTGAGTAAGTAATTCGCAAGAATAATTGAGCGAAAATCAGTTCCGGAGCGTAACAGCGTCTTTCTATCCGTCACGGATGTTCATGTTTTCGGCTGAAATTGTTTTGGACGTAACTTTGGATCCGTAAGTCCGTTTTGACCCCCGTTCGAAGCATTGGAAAGCTAATGAACAGAGATATAACATAGGATAGATAATGGAATTGTTTTCCCAATATTTTTATATCTAATTATGTTTGAGAAGTCAATTGTGTATATGTTTTAGTAACGAATCATGTTCTGGTTCAATGATGTCTTGGTGTTTTGATAGATGTAGGCCAAGATGGTCGAATATAGACAATCTTGTGCGATTGTGGTCATTCCCGAGAAGATTACGGTGAGCGGATGGCTCGTGTGAATCGAGATTGATTGTGAATTATGCATGATGTATTACATTGCATAATTGTGTTGACATGCATTTCATATCATGTGTCTTGTGGAGATGGCTAGGTGGGAATCCATGATGGGTGCCTAGTTTCATCCGGACTTCAATGTGGGAGTCGTTGTGGAGATAAGTTGTAGTTCAGAGGAACATATATACGACTTATCTGGATTCCGACGGGAATCGGATTCTAGTGTGAACCGTATGAGATTGTGTTGGTACCACATGCATTGTGTCGAGTCAGTGTGTCACATTGCATTATTGTAATTGAATGTGGGCTATGAATGCCAAGTGATTGAGGTGGCACGTGTATGTGCGTTAATTGTGCTTATTTTATGTGTGGTGTGTAACTACTCCTTAGCATGTGTATTTCACCGTTTATTTATTGAATGTAGTTCTCACCCCTTTTTGTTGTTGTGTCTGTGCTCTCTTGGGAGTACAGGTGACCAGGTACCTGAGTAGTGCTTGGAGTGTGTTGCTATTTGATCGAGTCTTAGGAGTCGCTCTGATACGTAACATGGGATGACGGGATTACGTTGTTATTTGACTACTTTATTTGTTTATTGTTACGTATCTTCATTTGTTGGACTTATGTTGTATGACCTCGTGTTGAGGAGAATTATATTGGAGAATTGATTTGTATTCCGCTGCTTAATTGAAAACTGAATAATATTGATTTATTTTAATGAGATGAAGTGACTTAGTGTGATATCCCACTGTGTTGGAAAACTCTGATGAATTTTATGAATTACTCCTATATATTTATTGTATTACGCGTACGAGGTAAAGTGGGGTGTTACAATTGGTATCAGAGCAAGTCGGTCCGTCCGGCCAGTGTTGTAGTAGAGTCTGACTATAGAATGTTTATAGTCATGTGTGTGTTTCTAACCTGTGTTTCCGTGGTTGTTGAGAAGTATGGCTGGTAGGAATGATGCTGCGATGGCTGCTGCGTTACAAGCTGTTGCGCAGGCAGTGGCGGACATTGGTCAGAACGTCAACCGAAATGCTGACGACGGAGAGTTCCGTAATTTGGGAAAGTTTCAGAGTAATAAGCCGCCTAAGTTCGAGGGAGGACATGATCCAGATGTAGCACAGAAATGGCTGAAGGATATTGAGGAAATCTTCAGAGTCATGGGCTGCTCAGAGGATCAGAAGGTACGGTTTGGTACTCATATGCTGGAAGGTGAAGCTGAGGACTGGTGGGACAACACCCATCAAAGGTTGGATGCTGGTGAAGGTCCCATTAGTTGGACAGTATTCAGGGCGGAGTTTCTGGAACGGTATTTTCCAGAAGATATTCGCGGGAAAAAGGAAATTGAATTTATTGAGTTGAAACAGGGGACCATGACAGTGGCTGAGTATGCAGTTAAGTTCGAAGAGTTGGTGAAGTATTGTCCTCATTACAATACTAATGCAGCTATGAGTTCGAAGTGCATCAAGTTTGAGAATGGACTGCGTCCTGAGATCAAGTTGGGTATTGGTTATTAGAAGATCAGATACTTTCCTGAGCTGGTGAACAGGTGTAGGATCTATGATGAAGATAACAGAGCTAGAATCGCTCACTACAAGAATCTGAGTGACAGAAGAGGTAAACGGAAGCATGAAGATACATCTCATCGTGCTCCAGCTGATAAAGGAAAGCAGAAAGATGTTGCTGGGAAGAAACCAAGTGGGGGAGGATTTCCGTCCAATCCCCTCAAGTGTTACAATTATGGTGGCGCAGGTCATCGTGCGAATGAATGCCAGAATGAGGCGAAGAAGTGTTTTAAGTGTGGGAAGCCAGGTCATGTGGTTGCGGATTGTAGGAGCAATGTGCCAACCTCTTACAACTGTGGTGAGCAGGGTCATATCAGCACCCACTGTCAGAAACCGAAGAAGTCCCAGGCAAGTGGGAAGGTGTTTGCATTGGCAGGAACTCAGTCTACCAGTGAGGATCGTTTGGTCAGAGGTACGTGTTACATTCATGACACTCCTTTGATTGTTATTATTGATACGGGTGCAACCCACTCATACATTTCTGTGGATTTTGTGAAGAGACTGGGGCTTGTGCCGTCTACTTTGATTAGAGGCATGGTGATTGATACTCCATCTATTGGGTCAGTCACTACAACTCTAGTGTGTTTGGATTGTCCAGTGTCGATCTTTGGTAAGGATTTTGGAGTGAACTTGATTTGTTTAGCACTCCGCGAGGTGGATGTTATTTTAGGAATGAATTGGCTTGAGAGTAAGATGCGAGAGTCGTATCCGGAATCGTTCTCATCAGGTACATTTTCGAGGACGAAAATATTTTAAGTGGGGGAGAGTTGTAACACCCCATTTAAATTATTCAGTCGCTTTGGTATTTTCTATGAGGTGTAGTTGTGTGGTGTCCTTAATTAAGGGTATGATGTTAGGAGTAAGGGAGAGAGGTGACCTTAGTTGGGGTACTGTGGACCTAGATAAAGGAGTAAGTTAATTATGATATCGAGAGCATTATAGTGATTAATATTATTCCAACTATTATTAATAATAATGTTAATGAGATTATTATTATTATTATTATTATTATTATTATTATTATTATTATTATTCGTATTAATAATATTATTTGGTGGAATATTATTATTATTCATATTATTACTATTAGTATGAATATTATTATTAGTGGGAGAATAATATTAGTATTATTATTATTATTATTATTATTATTATTATTATTATTATTATTATTATTATTATTATTATAGGATTTAAATAATAAAATAAGAAATAAGGGATTAAAGGAAATAGAGAAGTTTTTTTGGTGAAAGAGAATTAGAACACGATAAACTGCCAGAGAAAGGTTTTGGGAGAAAAAGTGAGAAGAAGAACAAGGAGGAAGAGAAGGAGGCTAGGGTTGTCAATCCTTCAAGATTCTTCAACGATTGAGCAATTAATCGAGGTAAGGGGGGAGAATGGATTTCAATATGGGTGAATTAACATGAGAGGGTAGTGAGAGGTCCTTTCTCTCATAGGAATTATGTGTTCTTGAGGATTCTTGAATCCAATTTTCGTAACTGGATTTGTTCTCAAATTTTTTGCTATTGTTGAATACTGTTTGTATGATGTTTTGTGTATCCCAAACCAGAATTAATACGGAATTCGTGTGAGAAATCCTCGATGCTGTCATAGAATACTAGTGAGTAGTAGATCTGGAAATCTGAACTTTTAGGGATTTGGACAAATATGTAGAAATCAATGTGTTATATCATTATTAGTACGATGCTCTAAGGTTTCCCTAAGGTTTAGAGATTTGGGTTAATTGTGGGAAATAGGGAGGTAACCGTAAAAATCTGAGGTTATGACCAAATGGTCAAATGATATGTATCGTCGAATATTAATATGTCCTTGTGGGAAAAACTTATGGGGAATTGGACTTTCGTGGCCAGAACCTTGACATTGTTATATGTCGGACCCTGAAGGGTTAAATATTAGATAGTAAGTAACTTAAATGCCGTAGAGTGTAATTGAAGGAAAAATTGTGATACGTTGTCCTTATAGGAATAAGAATATTCAAATGTGAGTAACTCTGAAGTATTCAGAGTAATTGCAGGAAATAGTGTTTTATGTGTTGCAAATGTTGACAGATGATCCTAATAAACCATAGAAGTTGTGCAGTTATTGCCGTATAACCTTAGGAATATTTTAGTGATGATTTGGGTGCTTTGAGTAAGTAATTCTCAAGAATAATTGAGCGAAAATCAGTTCCGGAGCGTAACAGCGTCTTTCTGTCCGTCACGGATGTTCATGTTTTCGGTCGAAATTGGTTTGAACGTAACTTTGGATCCGTAAGTCCATTTTGACCCCCGTTCGAAGTGTTGGAAAGCTAATGAACAGAGCTATAACATAGGATAGATAATGGAATTGTTTTCCCAATATTTTTATATCTAATTATGTTTGAGAAGTCAATTGTGTATATGTTTTAGTAATGAATCATGTTCTGGTTCAATGATGTCTTGGTGTTTTGATAGATGTAGGCCAAGATGGTCGAATGTGGACAATCTTGTGCGATTGTGGTAATTCCCGAGAGGATTACGGTGAGCGGATGGCTCGTGTGAATCAAGATTGATCGTGAATTATGCATGATGTATTACATTGCATAATTGTGTTGACATGCATTTCATATCATGTGTCTTGTGGAGATGGCTAGGTGGGAATCCATGATGGGTGCCTAGTTTCATTCGGACTTCAACGTGGGAGTCGTTGTGGAGATAAGTTGTAGTTCAGAGGAATGTATATACGACTTATCCGGATTCCGACGGGAATTAGGTTCTAGTGTGAACCGTATGAGATTATGTTGGTACCACATGCATTGTGTCGAGTCAGTGTGTCACATTGCATTATTGTAATTGAATGTGGGCTATGAATTCCAAGTGATTGAGGTGGCACGTGTATGTGCGTTAATTGTGCTTATTTTATGTATGGTGTGTAACTACTCCTTAGCATGTGCATTTCACCGTTTATTTATTGAATGTAGTTCTCACCCCTTGTTGTTGTTGTGTCTGTGCTCTCTTGGGAGTACAGGTGACCAGGTACCTGAGTAGTGCTTGGAGTGTGTTGCTATTTGATCGAGTCTTAGGAGTCGCTCTGATACGTAACATGAGATGACGGGATTACGTTGTTATTTGACTACTTTATTTGTTTATTGTTATGTATCTTCATTTGTTGGACTTATGTTGTATGACCTCGTGTTGAGGAGAATTATATTGGAGAATTGATTTGTATTCCGCTGCTTAATTGAAAACTGAATAATATTGATTTATTTTAATAAGATGAAGTGACTTAGTGTGATATCCCACTGTGTTGGAAAACTCTGATGAATTTTATGAATTACTCCTATATATTTATTGTATTACACGTACGGGGTAAAGTGGGGTGTTACACCAAGCTCCTCCCTTTTCCAACACACAAGCTCTCAAAAGATCCTCAAGTAACTGAATTGTCCTCTCAGTATGACCGTCTGTCTGCGGATGATAAGCAGAACTCAAACGTAACTTCGTACCCAAAGCACTTTGCAAACTTTCCCAAAATCTCGAAGTAAACCTCAGATCTCTATTTGACACAATGCTAGAAGGAATACCATGCAAACTGACAATCCTCTCAATGTACAGTTTGGCTAACTTCTCCAATGGGTAATCCATTCGCATCGGAATAAAGTGAGTAGATTTCGTTAGTCTATCCACAATAACCCAAATAGCCTCATAATTACTCGGTGTTCTAGGTAGACCAGACACAAAATCCATCGATATGTTATCCCGTTTCCACTCAGGAATAGATAACGGTTCTATTAAACCCGACGGTTTCTGATACTCAATCTTCGACTTCTGACAAGTTAAACAAGAATACACAAACTCGACAATGTCTTTCTTCATACAAGGCCACCAAAATATTTTCCTCAAATCTTGATACATCTTAGTAGCACCGGGATGAATACTCAATCCACTACGATGCTCTTCCTCAAGAATACTCTTCTTCAGTTCAACAATATCTGGAACATAAACTCTATCACGACATCTCATAATACCATTCTCATCAATCCGAAAATCATCACCTTGACCTTGATTGATCAAAGTCAACCGATCAACTAAACTCAAATCAAACTTCTGACCTTCTCTTAGCTCATCAAGAATGTCACTAGTAAGTTTCAACATACCCAGCTTAACTCCATAAGATATCTCTTCACAAACCAAACTCGTATCTCGAAATTGCTCAATCATTTCCAACTCCTTTACCATCATCATCGACATATGCAAAGATTTCCTACTCAGTGCATCGGCTACCACGTTTGCTTTACCTGGATGGTAATTCAAACCAAAATCATAATCCTTCAGAAGTTCCAACCATCTCCTTTGCCTTGCATTCAATTCTTTCTGATCAAAGAGATACTTCAAACTCTTATGATCACTAAATACCTCAAATCTCTAACCAAACAAATAATGCCTCCAAAGCTTCAACACAAATACAACAGCGACCAACTCTAAGTCACGTGCTGGATAATTCCTCTCATGCACTTTAAGTTTCCTTGAAGCATAAGCTACAACTTGCTGATGTTGCATCATCACACCTCCCAAACCCATCAAAGAAGCATCAGAATATGCAACAAATGGTTCTTCCGGATTCACCAAAATCAAAACAGGAGATGTTGTCAATCTTCTCTTAAGCTCTTGAAAACTTTCTTCACACTTTGCATCCCAAACAAAAGCTTGTCCTTTCCTAGTCAACTGCGTCAATGAAAAAGATAACTTGGCAAATCCTTCAATGAATTTCCGATAATAACCTGCCAAACCAAGAAAACTTCTAATCTCAAAAACTGATTTCGGAGCTTCCCATTGCGATACAGCTTCTACCTTCGACGGATAAACTAAAATACCTCTACTTGAAATCACATGGCCAAGAAAACTCACTTCCTTCAACCAAAACTCGCACTTAGAAAGTTTAGCATACAACTGCTTCTTTTTCAACATAGCTAACACAATCCTCAAATGTTCAGCATGATCCTCTTCACTCTTCGAATAGATCAAAATATTATCAATGAACACAACCACAAACTTGTCCAAATAAGGATGGAAGATCCTATTCATGTACTCTATAAATACACCTGGTGCATTAGTCACACCAAATGGCATCATAGAATACTCATAATGTCCATACCTTGTTCTAAAAGCAGTCTTCTGAATATCTTCAGCCTTCACACGAATCTGATGATACCCAGATCTCAAATTTATCTTACTGAAGACACTTGCACCAACCAATTGATCCATAAAATCATCAATCCTTAGAAGTGGATACTTATTCTTGATAGTCACCTTGTTCAATTGTTTGTAATCCACACAAAGCCTCATAGAACCTTCTTTCTTCTTAACCAACAAAACTGGTGCACCCCATGGTGACACACTCGGACGAATAAACCTCTTCTCAAGAAGGTCTTCAAGTTGATTCTTCAACTCTTTCAATTCCAATGCGGACATACGATATGGAGCCATTGACATAGGACTAATTCCAGGAACTAAGTCGATCGAAAACTCCATTTCACGTTTTGGTGGTAAATCACTTATCTCATCAGGAAAAACTTCTGGAAAATCACAAATAATTGGCACCCAACTATTCCATTTTCACCAATACTCAAAGTTTCCATCAACATAAACACCTTGGCACCATCTTGCACCGACTCATTCACTTACTTAGCAGACATAAACAAGTCTCCTTCATTCTCAGGTTCAAGAAAAATAACTGTTTTATCAAAACAGTTAATATAAACATGGTTGAATTCTAACTAATTCATCCCAAGAATAACATCAAGTTGATCTAAGTGAAGACACATTAAATCAACTCCAAATTCTTTACCAAAAATACTCAACAGACAATTCAAACACACATATGGGGTAGTTACTGAACCCATAGCAGGAGTATCAATAACCATATTGTCGCATCGCTGCAAAGAGGGCCCGGCAATGATAGAAGAATCACCACCGTTCGTTATTTATCCAAAAAGAGGGAAAGGAAACGATCAGAGAAAACCTAACGAAAAGGGAGAAGACAGGTCATCGCAACCATGTCTCGGGTTCGGGAGTCGGTTACGCAAGGGGAAGGTGTTAGCACCCCTCACGTCTGTTGTACTCGACGGGATCCATGCTTTATTGCCTATCTAAAGGGTGTTGAACTATCTAGCTACAGGCCACAGGGACAAGAGAAAAGAAAAGAGACTCGATAGAGCATCTCAGCTCTATACCTACGTATTCCCTCGTGCAATGGGAAAGTCAGAGTCAACGTAGTTTGGCTAAATACGGGTGAAGGTGGGGGAAGGTTGCTCTCCAAGACATCGTCGTCTTGTGCCTACATATCCTTGTCTGGTACGAGAAATCAGAGAAAACGTAGTCCGGGCTAACAAGAACACCGGTTGGTTCAAAATGTTTTAGGCCCGAGTAGGGTTAAAACTTAGTTCTAGCAGTTAGGTGTATGCAACTCGACAATTGGAGACTTAGGCGTTACCTGTTTGCGGTAGAACCAAGAGTTAACAAAAATCTCTTTATGAAAAAGGTTTTCCAAATTAAGATCCCAAAGGATAAAAAGATTTGAAGTTTGTTTTTGTGTTTTTCAGAGAAGAAGTGCATTGATTATTGTTTGTAATTCATGTTGCACTAAAGACTATGACCTAGGAGCGAATGCGTCGTATATCGTCCAAAGGACATACGCTAAACACTCTAGATGATTGAGAGGAGGCCCCCCAATCACCATTTCCCAAGTACTTAAGGCTTGTAACGTACAACAATCCTTAACCTTTATTATATGTTTTGAGAAAGTTTGAAGATGAGAAGAGAGAGACACTCTAAAGGGAGACTAAGACTCAACCTAAAATTATCATACAAAGTGCACCTATGATTGGGATGAAAAGGGAATGGTACTTAATGTTATCATGCATGGATTCAAATCTAAGGTCTATCATAATCTCTCTTAAACAAGAAAGATTAGAGGTCCTAAGGGAACATGGCAAAGAAGAAAGAAGAAGGAAACAAAAGATAAGAAAAATGCAAGTATGCAAACATGTAATGCACAATTAAAATGAAAGTGAGGGAGGAAAAAAAGTGTGGGACAGTAGCCTCCACAAGCACATCTCAACCTCAAGCATGCATATGAGAAGATGCAAGAACAAAGGAAGAAAGAATGCACACAAAAGAAATCAAGCAAGAAATTATATAAAAGTCCTCAAAAGAATCATCATTCATGACATGTTCAAAGTACCTCCAAAGGAGGGACTAAACCATCTCAAATGAGATTCAAGGATCCTTGGACAGAAGTGGGGATGAGAGGAGAGAAGGCATAAAGCAAAGATCAAACACACCAAAAGGAATTGCAAAAATAGGCATGGAGAAAGACCTAGGTCTTAAACACATTAAACATTTGAACTTCAAATGGAAAGCCTAAAAGAATGCAACTCAAGCACAAGAATCAAGCATGTATATGACCTATACATTGATGTCCAGCAAGCTCAACATGTTAACAATATGAATCAAGAAGATTTGAGAGCTTAAGGGATCCACAAGTGTCATTTCCAAATCAAACTAGGTCAAGTACTTGTATGAACCACCCTTAGAAATAACATGACTTGCAAGTTACCTCAAAAATAGGAAAAAGGATAAAAAATAACCAAATAAAATTTCAAATGCTCATAAAAGAGTTGGAAACCAGAGGCCAAAAGATCACAACCAAAGTCACTTCAAAGCATCATCAAAGAATTTGATTCACAAGGATGCTCCACTTTGAAGAAGGGTTGTCGAGGGTCAACAAAAATGACTTATAAGTCAAACCAAAATGAACTAAAACAAGGCTAGAATCATCCTATGAGACTCCTCAATTCATCATTCACATGAGAAAAAGGTCTCAATCACTGGAGAAAAAGATTGCTTAAGGAACAAGCAAGAAACCATTAAGAACAAGAAAAAATTCCATTAAAAACAACTCCAAATAATAAATCCCATTTTAAATGAAAAATAATCCAAAATTGAAAATAAAAATTTCCAAAAATTAAGTGACACATTAAAGTATCTAAAAATATTTTTTGTGGGATTTTATCATATTTGGAACTATTTTTAAAAGAATTAAAATAAAACAGAAATGAAATAAAAAAGAAAATAAAATAAAATAGACACACGGTGCAAATTGCAATGGATTTAGTTCAAAACATTGGGCCAGACTGGGAGGGGGTGTGAACAACAATCCAGGCCCACAATCCAAACAACCAGAATCCAAAGTGAAATGCAACGTTTCACTAAATGAGGTGGCAAGTCAAATGGCCACGTGTTGCGGTTAGAATATGATATCAAATTATTAATTAATTTGAATCGCATCTTTTGTTCACAACCGCTCTTTGATTTATCCGAAGGAAAAGGTCAAAAGAGGGAAAAACTAATTTTTCATCGTAAAGACAAATGTGGGGAGAGATCTAGGTAAGGGGTTGGTTAAGCTTAGGGAAGGTATTAGCACCCTAAACTTCTGTAGTACTCTACAGGAACCTTTTTTTTATTGTTACTATTTTGCTTTATTATTTGCTTGAGGGTATATTGCTAAGGGTTAAGAGTGACAGAAAGACCTAAGGGTTAGTCCTATGTTTACTCAACAAGATTCGCATCTTGTGCCTACGTATCCTGGGTAGGGAATGGAATCAGAGTAATCGTAGTTCCCTTCAAAAGGGAGGTTAGAAACTTCTTGACTATGGTCAAGGTTTCAATGGGAATAAACGTATCTTAAGGACACGCTTACGTGGAGTGCAGAGACTCCCATCTCTACGTTGAAATTGTTTGAAATCGAAATTAGGGTTAACTAAATATTCCACGGCGGGAAACCCTAAAACGGAGTACGGAGACTCTTTGACTTAATGCTAGGGTAAAGGGTATTTTCGTCCACGGCGAGACACCTAAGCTAATTAGGGTTTTGAAATGGTCAAAGGTTAGGGTTATTGACTCGGCGGTCAAACAGCTAGACCTAATCCTTCAAAGGGCGATTAACGGTAAAACATAGACAAAATATTGTACGGCAGAATTAAAATACTGAAAAATAAAGAAAGCGGTAAAGCATCGCGACGATCACTCACGTAAATTACAAATCCCCAAAAAATGCCAAAAAACTAACCGCGACGATAACTTTGCGAAATTACAATCCGAAAGAACAAAACAAACATGAAATATAGCGGCGACTGGCAGGGATCACCTGATGGTTGAATGAAGACTAAACGGCATAATCCCCAAAATGTTTTTTTTTGTATTTTGTTTTTAGAGAAGAATTTTTATATTTACAAAGGAACTTCTTGGGATAAAGACTTATTTTGATTTAATTAAATGCAAAGTGTTTTTATTTTTAAGAAAAAAAAGATTTCAATTTCAAAGAAAAGTTAATTTCTTAAAATTTGAGTCCAAAGTTAGACTCCTCTTTTTTTTATGTGAAGAATAATAAAAAATGGCGAATTAACATTGTTGAGATATTTAAGTTTCCATTGTTTTTCTTCAAAAATGTTAAGTTAATTAAAATCTACAAGAATTATAATAGTTAATATAACTAAACAATTACTTAACCAAAACAAAATATAAAAGAATAAACAAAGAAGAAAAAAATAAAATAATAATAAAATAAAAAGAGGCCAAAAACAGGACAAAAGGACAGGGGTGTTGCACCCCAAAATTTGCCCAACATTTCTTTACCTAGCTTATGTTTCATTTCATTCACATTAGCATTATCATTTGCATTTCATTGACATGTGTGCAGGAGATCAAGAGGTATGATTACTAATCAAGGGATACACAAGACCTTGAAGCTAGCTAAGAAGCCTATTCAAGTGTTCAAAGGTTGATATCTTTGTCAGAGAAGTCAAAAGATCCTCAGAGAGAGTGGTTGAAACCAAGTATGTGGGTCTCCTAACTTGAGAGTTATGGGGAAGACCATCAGATGATTCTGAGGCCATGAAGATTGACTTGAGGTCTTGAGAGAGTTCATGAGAAGTGTTTAAGATCACTTTGAGGCCTAGACAAGTCATTGTGCAAGATTAAGGAGGCTCAGCCATGAGTGGTGCAGCTAGGGTTTGACTGTGTCAACCCTAAGTCAACTGATGATTGGGAGAAGGTTAAGACCTAATTCAAGAGCCATGTGATCATGTATTGATGCATTGAGATGTTATAAGGATGATTCCAAGGTCAACTCATCATGATTGAGGATTTTGAGAAGTTTCAAGCTAGGGTTTCTAGGACTTGACAGTGTAAAATCCCCTAGTTTGACCCCTATCTTCAAGGCAATTTAGATCAAGATGTGATTGTCATCTCATCTTGCCCCCAACATGAATGTTGTATAGCATGATCGTAGCTTTAATTTGAGTACTATAAGTCCTTGATAGGACTTATAGAACTCAAGTTATGACTTTGACAAGTTACAAGTCATCTGAGGCATGTGAATTTAGAGCTTGAAAGTTGTCCAACTTGCATGACACTTTTGCCCTAGAAGGATGATTCATATGAACTTTTGGTCAACATGAATGTTGTTCCTTATCCTCTTAGCTTTCTAGAGAGTACTAGAAGTCCTTGATAGGATTTGTAAAACTCAATATATGGCTTTGACAAGTCAAGGGTATTTTAGGTATTTGAAGATTATAGGTCATTTCAAGCATAAGGCCATAATTCCTATTTGCAAGCTTCAAATGGGAAAATGTTCAACATCAAACTTGTTCAAAATAATGTTTTAAGGCTAGATAAGAGGTCATGAGAGCTTGGAATAGCCTGCTTCACAAAATTACAAAACTGACCTAAAATAAGGGTGAATTTCAAATGAACCAAAGATGGAAATTGGGATTTTTGATCTACATGTCCAAACCAAGGCATGTAATATGTCATTTTGATTGTAAAACATATTTTAAGAACATTGGTATTGCCACAATTTTGACTTGAGGTTTAATTTGTGGACTTGCTTTGAAAAGTGGTTACTTCCATCTTAAGTAACAATTGCCAAACCAAAATTCAAGGCATAACCAAGACCCCTTTCAATCTAAACACATCCAAAATACCATTAGGAGAGAAATTGGAAGAGAATGAGGGTGAATACAAGCTGCCAACATGAGCTGTTATGAACACACCATGAGATTGAACTTTCCATGACATGAGATATTGAATTTCTCATTGAGGGATCTAGAACTTTCTAGATCATCCATACATGTTCTATATATGATGTAGAAGAGAAAGATTGAGGGTTGGTGAGAATTGAGAGAGGAGAGTGAGATTGCACTTTGAAATTTCTCATTGCAAATCAAGATCGGTTACAAGGTTTGAAGCCATTTTAATCCAAGATTTTGATCTCAGAAGCTTGCTCTAGCATTGGTGGATGATTCCAGATGGAGAATTGAGAAACATTGGTGGAGAATCGTGTGATAGCCATTGAGGTTTTTCATCTGCAACTCAGAATTTGTTTCAAGAATTCAGGACATTTCAATCTATTTGGTTGCATACAGAAGTTTGGTTAGAGGCTAGTGAAGGATTCTGCAAGCTCTTGAAGGTTGATTTGAAGATTCAACCACTCTGTTTGCTCAATTTTACCAGGTATGCAGTTCTTGTTCTATGGCTTAAATTAAGTAGAATTAAGAGGAATTGTTATGGTAGATGCATAGTAGAATGATGTAGGAAGGTTTATGGATCATAAATTTGAAGATTAGTGACCAATTAGGGTTGTTCCAATTTTCGGTTGAGATGGTGTCCTTGCGAATCTTGAGGTTTTAGAATGAATTAAGGGCGTGAATGGATTCCTGAGGAAATTTTGAGCAAGATTCATCAAGGAATTGTGGCCTATGGTGGATTCTATAGAAAGTTAGGGTTGTGGAATGTTGATCGGAGAATGTCACCGGCGGTGACTCTGGCGCGCAGGTGGCCCGAGTTTCAGAAATTGAAAAGGTTGAAGACAACCTTAGGGCCATTGGATCATAGTTGGACTTTGAATGGAGACCTCATCCCACGACCACGATTATTTCCAAGTTTGTGAAGGATTTCTGAACTATAATGAAACGCAGCGTTTCATTAATCTGATGGTTTTGGGCTTAAGTCAATAGATGCTATCAACACCCCCTTTATGGCCCAGTTTGGATATTGAACTGATTTCTTATGCTATCTGCACCGTGTGCCTCTCATTTTATTTTGATTTTCATTTTATTTTTCATTTTATTCATGGTTATTGATTAATTCATAAAAAATGGAAAAATAACTCAATTAATCCCATTCTTTTTGCCATGGATTCATGATTGAATATAGTATTTTTTAGACAAAAAATATTAATATTCCATGCATTTTCTGATTTTATGGGATTTTTTACATTTTAATTGATGTTAAAATAATCATGGTTGATGCTTGATTTTGTTGAATTTGGTTTGATCATGTGATGATGGTTTTGGCCTTGATTTTTTGTGTGTAGCTAGCCTAGATATGGATGCTCCCCCTAGATTTTTATCACATTTTTGTGATGAATATAAGTGGTAGTTTTAGGTTGAACTTTAAGAGCTCCATTTTTAGGGTTTATGGTTGATACCTTATGATTTAGATTTTATTTTTAGAGCTTGGTGGATGATTCAACCTCTGAATTTTGTATGGTAGATTCATGATTGAATTAGGGTCCCTTAGGAATTTTTGTAGGAATTTTCAATGTGGTTTACTATTTTTGTTTGGTTTTAGTTTAGATGCTAGCTTTGGATGATTCTAACTTGCTATTTCAACTAGAATGACTTCTTTAGTTCCCTTAGATTAGGGTTTTCTTTCTCTTGCTCTTGGATGATGTTGAAGACAAGTTGAAGATGCAATGGATTGCTTGAAGAAGCTTGGATGTGAAGATCTTCCCTTCTTTTGGTATAGTCTTGATCAGGTGTTAAGATTAGGATTTGTAGGCAGAGCTTCTAGATAGATTCTCTTCCTTCATAAACATGGAAGATGTTGATCACTTCCATTCTTCCCTATGATGTAAGGTCCCCTTGTAAAGGCCTCATCCCTCCTTTGGTAGGATGTGTGGCTCTTTATAAGTTGGTAAAACCTTTGAGGGTCCCTTTCTCTGATGATAGGATGCTTAGTGGTGACCTTTGGTCTTCACTCTGCTGTCGATCATCCAAACCCTGCTCTGGTTAGATGAATCTTTCTCCCTTGCTAGAGGATGGAGTTCCTTGTTAGAAGATTGAAGATGCTAGGAGTTGATATTTCCCTGTATTTTAAGATTGCCATTGAAGCTGAAGCTTGTAGACCAGGAAGAGCAAGTTGATACTTGTAAGGAGGAGGGAGCTGAAGCTTGAAGAACAAGTTGACACTTGTGAAGAAGACCAAATTGAGATTGAATAAAGAGCTGAGGCTTGAAGAAGAAAGAATGCGTGGACACTTATGTTGATACATTGAGAGCCTGAAGGAGCCAAATTGATACTTGATATGATGAGTGAAGCCTGAAGGTGGAATTTACTGAAGAGCTGAGGCTTGAGGAAGAGAGAATAAGTTGATACTTATGCCTGATGTATGGAAAGATTGAGTAGGCAAGTTGATACTTGCTATTGAAGAGGATAGTCTTGAAAAGCTGTTGAAGACTGAGGACTGAATTGCTGTCAGAAGATTGCTTTGTTGTGAGGCTGTGGAAGCTGTTGATCTGCTTTCTTTCCTGTCTGTTTGCTTGCTGTGCAACTGTATTGATGTGACTTGTTTGATTTGCTTGATGCATTAGAATAAGTTCATGTTTAGATTGATTTAAGCTAGGAGCATGATTGCACTAGAGGTTGAGTTGCTCCCTCTGCTTGTATTGTTACTGTATGACTTTGCTTGCGGGTATTCGGTGGAGCCCTGCTCCCTTGCCTATGTGGTTTATTCTATTTTGCTTGATGGCATGCATATTTTTTTGGTATGAGTGCAGTTATTCATATTTGGCTTGAGGTTGAGATGAGCTTGTGGAGGCTGACACCCCACACACATTTCCTCCCTCACTTGCATTGCATGCATTTTACAGTCGTTTACTGTTTACTGTTTAAGCTGATGCTTTATCTGTTTCTGTTTATCATTGGCATGATCCCCTAGGAATCTCACTTCCTTTGATAAGGAAGTGATGATTAAAACTTTAGGTTGAAACCTATGCATGACAACTTCTAGGAGTTCCCTGTTTCAAACCTCAACTTTAGGATGAATCCTTGGCATGACAACAGTAGGACTTGATAGTCTCCCCTTAGTTGAGCCCTCTCTCTTCTCATCTCAAAACAAATTAAAATACAGTAATAAAGGTTAACTGACGTCGTACGTTACGAGCCTTAAGCTATCTGAGAAAGAGTTGTCGGAGAGTTTCTTTTCGACAGCTTGGATGTTTAGTATGGCACCCTTTGGGTGACATGCGACGCATTCACTCTCAGATTATAGTCTCTAGTACGATACTAGTTGCAAACATCCATAAAAAAAAGTTCTTCCGTAAAAGACAAAAAACAAACTTCAAACCTTTTTGCCCCGTGGGCCCATAATTCAAAGGAAGCTTTTCTGAAGAAAAGAGTGTCGTTAACTCCCAGTTCTACCGCAAACGGTAACGCCTAAGCCTCCAAGGGTCGAGCTGCGTACACCAAACTGCTGGAACTGTTTGTTAACCCTACTCGATAAAAACAGATGAATCTGAAGTCCCATAATCCGTATTATCCCGAATTACGTAAGCTCTGATCTCTCATACTTGTTGAGAGTACGTAGGCACAATACTGACGTATTGGCGAGCCACCTTCCCCGTAACCCGTAGGTAGTCAAACTACGTTGACTCTGATTTCTCATTCTCTGATGAGAATACGTAGGCATAAAGTGCCACGCTTTGCCGAGTCATTTTCTTTTCTTTTTAGACCAGC
This sequence comes from Lathyrus sativus, assembly GCA_963859935.3. NCBI lineage: Eukaryota > Viridiplantae > Streptophyta > Magnoliopsida > Fabales > Fabaceae > Lathyrus > Lathyrus sativus. The sequence goes on from OZ012736.1 coordinate 325,177,317, forward strand.
CTTGATAGGTAGATAGTAAACAAACCCGTCCAGTAAACACAACAAGCGTGGATCCCATCGAGTACGATGGACGTGAGGGGTGCTAATACCTTCCCCTTGCATAACCGACTCCCGAACCCAGACAATGGTTGCGATGACCTTGTCTTATACCTTTTCGTCAGGTTTTTCCGATCGTTTCCTTTCCCGTTCTGAGGGATAAATAACGAAAGGTGGCGACTCTTCTATTTTGCCGGCACCTTATTTTCGCGGTAGCGACAGCTGGCGACTCTGCTGGGGACGTGATAGTTTCCTGGGATCCAATGTACCTTATGCGAGTCAGTTTGGGGATCCAACGTCCCCTGCGAGAGTCAATCCTAGCGCTTGTATGATTACTTATTGGGTTGTGTTTATTTATCGCATTTTATTTCCCGCACTTTATTTTTCAGTATGATATGATTATCTGTGCTGTTGTGGGAGGGGCATTCTGATGAGTGAGAAGCCAGACCCAGGCTTGAGTGTACCTAGCATTAGTTGTGGAAATTAGTGGGCGCGTGCTTGCTTTGCAGGCACTAGTGTCTCATGAAATCCACGCTCAGACGAGGTTCTCCCGGTTGACTTCTTTTTCAACCCTTTGGGTTGAGGGGGTTGTTGGTTTGGAGGATTGTCGACTCTGGGGACCGATCATTTGGGATTCAGCCGAGTGAGGCCACTTCAGGAGATGGTGATGCCACACCTTCTAGGTATCGTATCACCCATCTTGAATGTCTGTGACGCTGATGACCGCATAGGATGCCGAACTTATGTCAGTATAGGTCCATACCTGTGAGCAGGGTTGGGTATGTTGCAGGAGACCTTAAACTTCAGACTACCTGGTTTTCTTGATAGTGAATCGGTTTTGTTGGTATCAGAGGTTCTCATCATTGGATGTATATGTGTTCTTGAGAGAGCAGAGTTATGGTCCTGTATCAGAGGTCCTTATTTTCAAAGATGTTTGTTCTTGACAGAGCAGATTTATGGTCTTGTGACAGAGGTCCTTATTATCAGATGTGTGTTTGTTCTTGACAGAGCAGGTTTATGGTCCGATATCTGGGTTTTCTTCTCATCAGATATATGGTTGTTCTTGACAGAGCAGTATTGTGGTTTTGTTGATACAGAACCATCATATCTTCAACAGCACGTCGTCTTGATCTCCTGCTGCATGATTGCATTTTACATTGCTTTGCATACTCATTTGCATTTCATTAACGTGTGTCTGTGTTGCAGGTACCGTTTCCCCCGATTCAGGATTTCTTGCCTTCTATTGTGCTATCATGGGTTCTTTGAGGAAGACCGTGGCTTACAAACTCCCCACTCCTGATGTTGTTCAGCTGACTGGTTTGATTGCTTTGGCGGATGATTCTGTGAGAGATGAATTCAGAAAGTCTTACGGTAAACTGCTCAGTTTGGTTCGTAAACCTTTGTGTTTGAGTTGAATGGGTTGCACGCCCTGCTGCAGTTCTACGATCCTCCGTTGAGATGCTTTACTTTCCAGGATTTCATTCTCGCACCCACACTAGAGGAGTATGTTGATTTGTTAGGTGTGCCTATCAAGAGTCAGATGCCTTTTGTTCATATGGATGCCGAGCCTGACCTGGCTAGTCTAGCTCCCTCACTTCATCTGGAGGCCTCCGAGTTGGTCTTGTCTAGTTGGAACAAGGTCTCTGGTTTCTCCTTGCAGTTCTTAGTGGGAAAAGCTCAGCAGTGCGCTAAAGATGGATGTTGGGTCGTGTTCAACGCCATCCTCGCTCTGTGCATATATGGCATCATTCTGTTCCCCAATATGCCTGACTTTGTGGACTTCGATGCCTTCCACATCTTTGCTTCAGGGAATCCAGTCCCTACCTTGATAGGAGATGTCTACCATTTCGTCCACTACAAAAATGAGAACAGAAGGGGCAAGAATGTCTCGTGTTGTGTGCCCCTGCTTTATAGATGGCTTGATAGTCACCTACCTAAGAAGGGTCCCTTTGCTTCGTCTGCAGCCACAGCTGAGTGGCCCGAGCATTTGATGAGTCTGTCAATGGAGGATATTGTCTGGTTTGATCGAGACAGATTGGGTCCTGAGATTATCTTCAGCTGCAGCGGGTTTCCGAATGTGCCTTTGATAGGCAGGAAGGGCTGTATAAACTATAATCCATCTCTGCTGGTCTGACAATTTGCTTATGCTTTGAGAGCCCCGCCGAAGGATGAAGAGGTGCAGGAATATCTGTACCTCACTGATCTTCTATAGGGGGATAGGTTATCTAAGCTTCAGCACGCTTGGAATGGTATCAGTAAGCGGGGAAAACCATTGCTGGGAAAAAGTAAATGCCAGGCCTACGCTCCATATGTGACTTGGATCAGAGCCAAAGCAGATGCTATAGGGATGCCGTTTTCTCCTGCCAAGCCAGAGAGCCCTCAAGTGATTGAAGAGCCTACCACCGTGCCTATTCAACAGCATAATCAGGTGTTAGTTGAGAGAGATGAGCTGAAAAAGGAAAATGAAGAACTGGAGAAAGAATTGGCTCAACTCAGAAGCGAGAGAAGCGAAGTCGTCCACTCCTTCAAGAGGCAGACAGAGCTGGTGAACCAGTTAGGGACGGATTTGACTAAGTAGATGGCTGAGCGTGAGCGTTTGGGTCGAGACTTCAAAGCTGTCAATGATGTACTGGCCACTAAGAAGCAACACTTGGATGAAGCGTACCGGAGAATATCCAAGTTCAATCAGCATTGGAAGGCCACCCTAGCCAACGACAAAGAACGTGAGGATAAGCTGAAGCAACAGATCTCCAAGCTGAAAGCCCAGGTGAAGGCTAGTGAGAAGAGGTTTGATGAAGAAACCGCTCGCAGATATGCCGCTGAAGGCCTGCTCAACAAGGCTCTTGCTAACCTAAAGGAGCACAAACTGACGTTTGAATCCAAGAAGCGGAAGTTAGAAGATTGTTTCGGCGAAGGAGCATGGGAAGATTCAGTTAAAGGTCTTCAATACACCATTAGGCAAAGGGAGTTACTCGTCGAAGGGTTGCTCACTCGGCCTGATCATCCAGAAACGAAGGGGTTGTTAGAAGAGTTTCGCACCCGTGGCCATGCTTGACTATTTGTATTCCTTGTGTTTTGATCATTGTTGTATGCTGACCATCACCAGGCTTGTTGGTCGAGGTCACGTTATTGATTCTGCTTGTACTCAGTGACGTTGTGTACTGCCTTGATGGGCTTTCTTTATATATATGAGATGTTATTTCCATGACTGGACTCGGACTTCTTATTATCGGCACTGGCACTCAGGCACTAGGATCGGGGGAAATCTCCCTAACGCACAGACACACATTTGCATTTGCATGGAGCATTTGCATAACGAGCACTTTGTCGTTTTTCTAACCTTTTGTGTATACAGGTTGTTTTAGGTTGTTCCAGGATTGATCAGAGACCTATCCACCGCTATCCGACCAGAGAAAATCAAGCCAGAGTTATGGAGCAAATGCAAGCTGACGTTCAAGAACTCCGAGAAAGGATGGACCGCTTCATGGAGCTCATGCAAGTGGTCGCCAACGGCCAGGATCAGCTCAGAACCTTGGTTCAGCCTCTGATTTCAAGGGTCGACAACAATGGTGTACTCCATGGTGGGACTGTGCCAACCCCTCCACCTGTTGAAACTCCTCAGAATGGCGTCCCCGTGACCGGGGGGAATGGCAGTGCCAACGGCAATGTGATAGCTAACATGGGACTCAACGGTAATACGACTGGCGTCGGTAATGGGAATTTTGAAGCTAACGTCAATGTTGGACTGGGCAACGGCAATGCAGGTGTTGGAAATCTGTATGGGCCTCAACCATGGTTAGAAGACCGTCAAGACGATGTGTTCTCTCAGAGAGGTGCTGAAGGGGAGCTGACTGCTGAAGCACGGCTAAGGTTTAAGGCACTCGAGGACAAGATGAGGAATTTCGAGAACCAGAACACCATGGGTGTTGACATGTCCAAGTTGGGACTGATTGCTGATTTCAAGGTGCCTCCCAAGTTCAAGGTACCTGACTTTGAAAAGTACAAGGGCACCACTTGCCCTCGCGTCATTTGAGATCATATTACCGGAAAATGTCCGCTCATTCTGAGGACGAGAAGTTGCTGATGCACTTCTTTCAGGACAGTCTGTTCGGGCCCTCCCTGGGATGGTACATGAGTCTGGAACCTACCAGTGTGCGCACGTGGAAGGAACTTGCTGAAGCATTCGTGCACCATTACCAATATAACAGTGACTTGGCTCCGAACCGGGTCCAACTGCAGAATCTGTCACAGAGGAACAATGAAGGGTTCAAGGAATACGCCCAGCGGTGGCGGGAGTTAGCAGCTAGGGTTCAGCCGCCGATGGTTGAACGGGAGCTTGTTAAAATGTTCGTAGCCACCCTCCCTGGGGTTTATTACGAGAAACTGGTCAGCAGTATGTTTGGAAGCTTCTCAGATCTTATTATCACGGGTGAGCACGTTGAAAATGGGATCAAACTGGGGAAAATTCAAGGTGATCTGTCCTCAGCTGGAGGAGGAAAGAAACCCTATGGTGGCAAAAGGAGGGAAGGAGAGACGAGCACCGTGTCCAATGCTCGAAGGAAAGGCAAGGGCCAGCACCAGCAGGTGGCCAGTATAACTATCCCGGCAGTCCAACAGCCACAGCAGCAGCAGCAGCAGCCGAATCAACAAGGGTACAGAAAGTATCAGAACAGGGCACCTCTGTCGAGCCGTCACCTTGAGACTCCGCCCATGTCTTATGCTCAACTGTTACAGACTCTGCTCTAGTTACAACTGATCCAGAAGAGAACCCTGGCTCCCTTGACAGGGGCACCTCCGCCAGGGTATGATGCGAATGCAACTTGTGAATTTCACTCAGGGGCACCAGGCCACACGATAGAAAATTGCAAAGCCTTCAAGCACAAGGTGCAGGATATGGTGGATGCTAAGATCATCAACTTCTCAGATAATGTGCCAAACGTCACGAAGAACCCTATGCCGAATCATAGGGGAGGTGGAGTAAATGCCATTATTGAAGACGAGAGCTTGGATTTGTTGACTGATGTAAAGGATCTAAAGACACCGCTTAGCTTCGTTAAAGCTAAGCTGATGAAAAGAGGTTTCTTCCCAGGCTGCGGGGAACTGTGTATGGGCTGTGCGACTGGTCCTGATGGATGCGATAAGTTGATAGAGGGGATCCAGAGTCTGATGACCGAGGGAATCCTGCAGTTTAGCTGAAGGGCCGAAAGCGGATCGGGAGAGGTAATGCTGAAGCATGATGAGGTTGCCACCATCACCATCCCTCGTCGGGCGATAACTATTTCTGCACCCAGACCGCCCACGATTACCATCACCAAAGTTGGGCCGATGCCCTTTGAAAGCACCAATGTTGTCCCGTGGCACTATGGGGCAGACGTCTACTGCAACGGACAGAAGTTGGAACTAGAATCATCTGGGTCGTCTGTGGATAACCTAGTGGGCATTGGCGGAATCACGCGTAGCGGAAGAGTGTTCGCTCCACCTGAGGTTGTGGCGGACAAAGCGGACAAAGTTGATGTAGCTGATAAAGGTAAAAGTAAAGTCGTTGAAGAAACCCCTCGTGGGGTAGAAAAAGACCTACTTGTTAAAGACGCTGAGGAATTTATGAAGTTGATTAAAAAGAGTGACTACAAGATCGTGGATCATCTCCATCAAACACCCTCAAAAATTTCCATCCTGAATTTGTTGCTGTGTTCTGAGGCACATCGCAACGCACTGCTGAAGGTGTTGAATGCCACGTATGTACCGTAGGAAATATCGGTCAACCAGTTAGAAGGGGTCGTAGCCCACGTGAATGCTGGAAATGGGTTAGGGTTCACTGACCTGGAGCTGACGCCAAAGGGAAGAAACCACAACAGTGCCCTGCACATCTCGATAGAGTGTAGGGGAACGATTATGTCTCATGTGTTGGTGGACACGGGGTAGTCACTCAATGTTCTTCCGATGAAAGCATTGATGAAGTTAGATACTCGAGGATTGATTTACACACCCAGTGATCTGGTTGTGAAAGCGTTCGATGGAACCAAACGTCATGTTTTCGGGGAGGTGACGCTACCAATCCAAGTTGGGCCAGAAACTTTCGACGCGCTTTTTTACATTATGGACATCATGCCCGCCTACAGCTGTCTCCTAGGCCGGCCATGGATCCATTCGGCTGGCGCCGTGACCTCCACGTTGCACCAGAAGCTCAAGTACACTGTCGGAGGAAGCATTGTGACCGTATGTGGCGAGGAAGACATAATGGTGAGCCATTTGTCGTCCTTCAAGTATGTTGAGATGGATGGGGAAATCCACGAAACCCTATGTCAAGCGTTCGAAGCTGTTAAAGTCAAGAACGTAGCTCCTGCAATCACTGAGAAACCAGAGATGACTCTCTCTTCCTTCAAGGAAGCCCGGGCCGTCGTTCAAGCCGGATCTACCCCAGGCTGGGGGCGAATTCTAGAGATACCTAACAAGCAAGACAAATTTGGGTTAGGGTACTCTCCTGCGGCTGAAGCCTCCTCTTCTAGTAGTGCGTCGCGAGGTAAAGGGCCGATCCAGTTTACCAGTGGCGGGGTGATATTTGAAAGCGTCAGCGCAGTGTCTGAAGACGGCGAAGACAGTGACTGCGACCTAGACTCTTGGATCCAGCCAAGCAAGCCAGGCGAGAGCCTCAACAACTGGTCCGTCAGGGATATCATCCAAGTGACAGGCAAAGAGTAATGATTTACTTTTTCAATCATTGTACAACCCTACGTCCTACCCGGGGCATAGTGGTTTTATTGTCAGGGCCTTGTTTGATTATGTACATGCATTTTATCAATAAATCGAAAGGCGTTTTTCTTCGCATTCAAATGTTGTGATCTCTGTTATTCTTGTTTTATATTTGTTTTGAAAAACAATAAAATGGAAATGGGGTTTGTGCTAACCTGCATATCCTTGTTTTAAGCTTAACCCTTGTTATTGTAGGATCCACATAGCAGATGACATCGACTCTGGACCTTCTACGACTCACTTCGACTTCGATTGCCCGATCTACCAAGCCGAAGAAGAGATTGATGAAGACGAAGACCTTCCCGAAGAGTTGGCCCGCTTGTTGAATCAAGAAGAGAAAGTAATTATGCCTCATGAAGAAGAGATTGAGATTGTGAATTTGGGTTCTTAAGAACTGGTCAGGAACGTCAGGATAGGGGCTGAATTGCAGAGTGATGTCAAGTAGAGATTGGTCGAGATGCTAAGAGAGTATAGTGACGTCATTGCTTGGTCGTACGAAGATATGCCCGGACTTGATACTGACATTGTGGTCCACCACTTGCCGCTACGAGAAGATTGTCCTCCCGTTAAGCAAAAGCTTAGGAGGACGCGACCAGATATGGCCGTTAAGATCAAAGAAGAAGTGCAGAAACAGCTTGATGCTGGCTTCTTAGCGGTCACTACTTACCCTCCGTGGGTCGCCAACATAGTGCCTGTACCGAAGAAGGACGGTAAGGTACGAATGTGCGTCGATTATCGGGATTTGAATAGGGCGAGCCCTAAAGATGATTTCCCGCTCCCTCATATCGATGTGTTGGTCGACAATACAGCTCAGTTCTCCGTGTTTTCGTTCATGGATGGCTTCTCCGGTTACAATCAGATCAAGATGGCGCCGAAGGACATGGAGAAATCTACGTTTATCACTCCCTAGGGAACATTTTGCTACAAGGTAATGCCTTTTGGTCTGAAGAACGCAGGGGCCACTTACCAACGAGCAATGGTTACTTTGTTTCATGATATGATTCATCATGAGATCGAAGTCTATGTTGATGACATGATTGCGAAGTCCCAAACGGAGGAGGGGCATCTGGTCAATTTGCTGAAGCTTTTTGAGAGGCTTAGGAAGTTCAGGTTGAGGCTGAATCCTAACAAGTGTACTTTCGGAGTACGGTCCAGAAAACTACTGGGGTTTATCGTGAGTGAAAGAGGCATTGAGGTTGATCCTGCGAAGATAAAAGCGATACAAGAGATGCCAGCGCCAAGAATAGAAAAAGAAGTTTGTGGTTTCATGGGCAGAATAAACTACATCACAAGGTTTATTTCTCAGCTTACGGTCACGTCTGAACCGATGTTCAAACTGCTAAAGAAAAATCAGGCGATTATCTGGAACGAGGATTGCCAGAAGGCATTTGATAAGATAAAACAGTATCTGCAGGAACCTCCGATCTTGATACCCCTAGTGGCTGGAAGACCCTTAATCATGTACTTGACAGTTCTTGAGAATAGTATGGGGTGTGTCTTCGATCAACACGACGAGGCGGGCAGAAAGGAGCATGCCATTTACTATTTGAGTAAAAAGTTCACAGATTGTGAATCTCGTTACTCGATGCTGGAGAAAACGTGTTGTGCACTAGCCTGGGCTGCCAAACGTTTACGACAGTACATGCTCAATCACACAACCATGTTAATTTCGAAGATGGATCCGATCAAGTACGTCTTTGAGAAGCAGGCGCTTTCGGGCAGGATTGCCAGATGGCAAATGGTGTTGAGGAATATGATATTCAGTACGTTTCCCAGAAGGCCATCAAGGGAAGCGTATTGGCTGAATACCTTGCCGAACAGCCGATCGAGGATTATCAGCCGATGAATTTGAATTCCCTGATGAGGATATCATGTTTCTCAAAGCAAAAGATTGCGATGAACCGTTGCCTGACGAGGGTCCAGATAGGAAATTCCAATGGAAATTGATATTTGACGGGGCGGTTAATTCTTACGGAAGTGGTATTGGGGCAATTATCACGACTCCCCATGGATCCCACATCCCGTTCACGGCGAGACTGACGTTTCCGGTCACCAATAACGAAGCGGAGTACGAAGCATGCATCATGGGTCTAGAAGAGGCGATTGATTTGAGAATCAAGAACCTAGATGTATATGGTGACTCGGCGCTTGTGATCAACCAGATTAAAGGGGAGTGGGAGACTCGTCAATCAAATTTGGTATCGTACATGAACTATGCCAGAAGGCTGCTTCCGTTCTTTGATCGAGTGGAACTCCACCATGTGCCCAGGGCGGAAAACCAGATGGCTGATGCCTTAGCCACGTTGGCTTCGATGTATAAAGTCAATTTTTGGAATGAAGCCCCAAGAGTTGTCCTTTCTCGTCTTGATAGACCCGCATTCGTCTTTGCAATCGAGGAAGCCGCCGATGGCAAACCATGGTTCCATGATATCCAGACCTTCCTTATGACTAAGGAGTACCCTGTGGGAGCGTCAACCCAGGATAAGAAGACTCTGAGGAGGTTGTCTGGAAATTTTTATCTCAATCCTGATGGAGTTTTGTATAAAAGAAACCACAACCTCGTGCTACTCAGATGTGTAGATGAGAAAGAAGCGAGTATGCTCATGGAAGAAGTCCATGAAGGCACATTTGGTACGCACGCCGGCGGGCATGCTATGACAAGAAAGATCCTGAGAGCAGGATACTACTGGCTGACGATGGAATCAGATTGCTTTAGATTCGCGAAGAGATGTCATAAATGCCAGATTTATGCTGATAAGATTCATGTGCCACCGTGCCCGTTAAATGTCATGTCCTCCCCGTGGCCGTTCTCCATGTGGGGCATCGACATGATAGGCAAGATCGAGCCCACTGCATCTAACGGTCATCACTTTATTCTAGTAGCTATCGACTACTTCACCAAGTGGGTGGAGGCAGCCTCATATGCTAATGTGACCAAGCAGGTGGTGGCTAAATTCATAAAGAGGGACATCATCTGTCGTTACGGAATTCCCGAGTGGATCATTACTGATAATGGTTCGAATCTGAATAACAAGATGATGAAGGAGCTGTGCCAGAGTTTCAAGATTGAACACCACAACTCATCTCCTTACCGGCCGAAGATGAATGGCGCCGTTGAAGTGGCCAATAAGAATAACAAGAAGATTGTACAGAAGATGGTTGTGACCTACAAGGGTTGGCACGAGATGTTGCCATTTGCATTACGCGGTTATCGTACAACAGTACGTACGTCAACCGGGGCAACTCCTTTCTCATTGGTGTACGGTATGGAAGCTGTCCTACCATTAGAAGTTGAGATTCCCTCTTTACGAGTTTTGGTTGACGTAAAACTCGATGAGGCAGAATGGATTAAGAGCCGACTAAACCAACTCAGCCTGATGGACGAGAAGAGGTTAGCATCGATTGCGCATGGTCGTCTGTACCAAAGCCGAATGAAGAAAGCTTATGATAAGAAGGTGCGTCCTAGAAGCTTTCAGACGGGTGATCTCGTCCTGAAGAAGATTCTTCCTCCACACTCCGATCACCGGGGCAAGTGGACTCCCAATTACGAAGGTCCGTACGTCGTCAGCAAGGTCTTCTCGGGAGGAGCCTTGTTGTTGTCCACGATGGATGGTGAAGATTTTGCATCCCCGGTGAACGCGGACGCAGTTAAAAAATACTTTGCTTAAAAAACGACCCGCTGGAAAGAAAAATAATATCCAGGCAAAAATGGGGCATTCCGGCGAACCATAAAAAAGGAAAAAAGTTCGGGCAAAAATTAGGGATATAAAAGAAAAGAATGTACACCCGCAAAGTTGAAAACCTGGAAGGGCGACTTTGGCAAAAAAGGGTATCCCGGTGAATCGAAAACCCGAAAGGGCGATTCAGGCAAAATTTAGGGATTTGAAAAAGCAAATGACTGCATTCCGCGTGTGGACTGTATTTGTTTAGTGGTTTGGAGGACCTGAGGGCCGTATATCTGAATCAATCTCTTCTGAAGCTGAAGCGTCGGAGAAGTATCGAAGTCGAGTGGGTCATAGAGGGATCAACTCATGGTGTTCGTCTACGCCTCATTGCCGACATTTGTGTATATACTGATGTATATTTATGTGTTTATATTTGCGCGGCTTCCTCATTCCAGGAGCTTGCATCCATTGTAAAACAGTTTTGCCCATTCAGGGGTTCGTTATCAATAAAATGTATACCATTCATCAATTATGTTTGTCTGTTTAGCATTTATCTGTTTTGTTTGCGAAAAAGAACGCCGATGTTTTTGATAAAATGCGCATACATAAACCTACTGGCCTAGGCCACTGATTGTTGAAACAATGAATTACTTGAGCATCGTCACGAGATGATAACCTTGATAGGTCCCTTTGAGAAGGGTATCTTGTCTGTTTGTTTGTGTCGTTGCAGGTATAGAGTGTTCCAGGAAGTACGCCGTATGCGTTCCCGAGCAGGGTGATTCCTTCTTCTCCAGCAAGTTCAGTAGCACCTCCCCGTGGAGTTTGAACATGAGATCATAAGCATTGATATGTCTCCCCAAGCAGAGGAGATTCTCTCCCCAATCAGATGCATCCTGAAGGATCGTCGCTTCCCTAGCTGAGTCATACAATGAAGTGTGCGGCACTCGAAAGTTTCAGACCGAAGTCTCCAGCGGAATTGAAATTCCCCACAGAGTTGTATTCTCCCCGGCATGCAGGATGATTCCTACGTCCCCAGCCGAGTCTGCAGTTCCCCAAGAGAGCCGAGTCCTTGGAAACCGTGGGGGCCATGATTGGTTTTCCCCAGTAGAATGTTTAGTTACTGATGTTGTAGTTCCCCATCGGAGTCGTTATCTCCAGGAAAGTTTTGCCGCGAAGGCTGTGCAGTTCATTTCTGTGACTAACATCGTTTCCCTCAGCAGTGGTGGTTCGTATACTCAGATGAGTAGATCCAGGTTCTCGTAGAACTTTGTTCCCCCTGCAGCAGTCGACTGAAGTTCGTTTCCCCTGGCGGAGTCCAATTGAGATTGGTGTGACTTCTTCTCCTTGGCAGGATGAGTCATTCCTCTACCAGAGTGGTTCCTTCTCCTTGGCAGGAGGGTTCTCCCTTCAGCAATCATTTTGCTGATGGGGTCATAGCATTTTGCATGATTGCATAGCATTTACCCTAAACGCGTAGCATTTCCACCGTGTGGAGCATTGCGCCATTGTCAAAGCATATGCATATGAAACATGAGCTAGGTCGTTACCGTTCTTATTTTGCAGGTGTTCCTCCGTAGAATGGTTTGCTCAAGATGATTCTTGAATTCTCCCCAGCAAAGTCGTTCGCCCAAGATGATTCTTGAACTCCCCATCGAAGTTATTGCTTAAGATGATTCTTAAAATCCCAAGGAAGTCGCCATAGTGTTTGCTCAGGATGACTCCTGAAATCTCCAGCCTAGTTATCGGTTCAGGATGATTCTCGAAGTCTCCGGCGGAGTTATTTGTCCAAGATGATTCTTGAAGTCCTCAGCAGAGTTGATTCACCCAGAATGATCTCTGGATCCCCGGAGAAGAGTTACTTGATAGTTCTCCAGAATCCCCAGCGGAGATGTGTCATCCCCGACAGGTTTTTGAACAGCGAAGTTGAAACTTCCCCTTGAAGGCTTGATGATTGAAGTCTGGCAGTAGCGCCAAAACCCCTGACTTAATGATGAAGTCTAACTACGAGGTCAAAGTAGCTTGCCTAGCTGATGCAGAGTGCCTGACGGTAAAAGATTGTATATCCTTATTTGGTTCATGACTGACCCAGAATTCTATTCCCGACCTACTGATGAAGTCCGGCTGACGCCTGAGAATCCCTTTAAATGTCCGATGGCATGATTAACTTGATTGTTAAACATTTCCCAATGACTCGATGAGTCCCTAGGAATTCTGATGCCTGACGGCATGATCGGCCATTTATCACCGGTTACCGTGTGACCAATTCTCCAGCTAGTTGTCGTGCATCCACCATTTCAGTTTCCGAAGATTTGTCCCCATCAGAGTACCGTGTACTTGTGCAGTTGGGAAATTTCCGGGTTTGTTGGTATTCAACCGTCTTTCACCTAGATTGTTTGAGAGCCGTTCGCTTCTCACCCAGACAGGTCCAAGCCGCTTGAATAGGGGCAGCTGTTGCACCCCAAAATTTGCCCAACATTTCTTTACCTAGCTTATGTTTCATTTCATTCACATTAGCATTATCATTTGCATTTCATTGACATGTGTCCAGGAGATCAAGAGGTATGATTACCAATCAAGGGCTACACAAGACCTTGAAGCTAGCTAAGAAGCCTATTCAAGTGTTAAAAGGTTGATATCTTTGTCAGAGAAGTCAAAAGATCCTCAGAGAGAGTGGTTGAAACCAAGTATGTGGGTCTCCTAACTTGAGAGTTATGGGGAAGACCATCAGATGATTATGAGGCCATGAAGATGGAATTGAGGTCTTGAGAGAGTTCATGAGAAGTGTTGAAGATCACTTTGAGGCCTAGACAGGTCATTGTGCAAGATTAAGGAGGCTCAGCCATGAGTGGTGCAGCTAGGGTTTGACTGGGTCAACCCTAAGTGAACTGATGATTGGGAGAAGGTTGAGACCTAATTCAAGATCCATGTGATCATGGATTGATGCATTGAGATGTTATAAGGATTATTCCAAGGTCAACTCATCATGATTGAGGAGTTTGAGAAGTTTCAAGCTAGGGTTTCTAGGACTTGACAGTGTAAAATCCCCTAGTTTGACCCCTATCTTCAAGGCAATTTAGATCAAGATGTGATTGTCATCTCATCTTGCCCCCAACATGAATGTTGTAGAGCATGATCTTAGCTTTAATTTGAGTACTATAAGTCCTTGATAGGACTTATAGAACTCAAGTTATGACTTTGACAAGTTACAAGTCATCTGAGGCATGTGAATTTAGAGCTTGAAAGTTGTCCAACTTTCATGAAACTTTTGCCCTAGAAGGATGATTCATATGAACTTTTGGTCGACATGAATGTTGTTCCTTATCCTCTTAGCTTTCTAGAGAGTACTATAAGTCCTTGATAGGATTTGTAAAACTCAAGTTATGGCTTTGACAAGTCAAGGGTATTTTAGGTATTTGAAGATTATAGGTCATTTCAAGCATAAGGCCATAACTCCTATTTGCAAGCTTCAAATGGGAAAATGTTCAACATCAAACTTGTTCAAAATAATTTTTTAAGGCTAGCCAAGAGGTCATGATAGCTTGGAATAGCTTGCTTCACAAAATCACAAAAATGGCCTAAAATAAGGGTGACTTTCAAATGAACCAAAGATGGAAATTGGGATTTTTGATCTACATGTCCAAACCAAGGCATGTAATATGTCATTTTGATGGTAAAACATATTTTAAGAACATTGGTATTGCCACAATTTTGACTTGAGGTTTAATTTGTGGACTTGCTTTGAAAAGTGGTTACTTCCATCTTAAGTAACAATTGCCAAACCAAAATTCAAGGCATAACCAAGGCCCCTTTCAATCCAAACACATCCAAAATACCATTAGGAGAGAAATTGGAAGAGAATGAGGGTGAATATAAGCTGCCAACATGAGTTGTTATGAACACACCATGAGATTGAACTTTCCATGACATGAGATATTGAATTTCTCATTAGAGGGATCTAGAACTTTCTAGATCATCCATATATGTTCTATATATGATGTAGAAGAGAAAGATTGAGGGTTGGTGAGAATTGAGAGAGGAGAGTGAGATTGCACTTTGAAATTTCTCATTGCAAATCAAGATCGGTTACAAGGTTTGAAGCCATTTCAATCCAAGATTTTGATCTCAGAAGCTTGCTCTAGCATTGGTGGATGATTCCAGATGGAGAATTGAGAAAGATTGGTGGAGAATCGTGTGATAGCCATTGAGGTTTTTCATCTGCAACTCAGAATCTGTTTCAAGAATTTAGGACATTTCAATCCATTTGGTTGCATACAGAAGTTTGGTTAGAGGCTAGTGAAGGATTCTGCAAGCTCTTGAAGGTTGATTTGAAGATTCAACCACTCTGTTTGCTCAATTTTACCAGGTATGCAGTTCTTGTTCTATGGCTTAAATTAAGTAGAATTAAGAGGAATTGTTATGGTAGATGCATAGTAGAATGATGTAGGAAGGTTTATGGATCATAAATTTGAAGATTAGTGACCAATTAGGGTTGTTCCAATTTTTGGTTGAGATGGTGTCCTTGCGAATCTTGAGGTTTTAGAATGAATTAAGGGCATGAATGGATTCCTGAGGAAATTTTGAGCAAGATTCATCAAGGAATCGTGGCCTATGGTGGATTCTATAGAAAGTTAGGGTTGTGGAATGTTGATCGGAGAATGTCACCGGCGGTGACTCTGGCGCGCAGGTGGCCTGAGTTTCAGAAATTCAAAAGGTTGAAGACAACCTTAGGGCCATTGGATCATAGTTGGACTTTGACTGGAGACCTCATCCCACGACCACGATTATTTCCAAGTTTGTGAAGGATTTCTGAACTATAATGAAATGCAGCGTTTCATTAATCTGATGGTTTTGGGCTTAAGTCAATAGATGCTATCTACACCCCCTTTATGGCCCAGTTTAGATATTGAACTGATTTCTTATGCAATCTGCACTGTGCGCCTCTCATTTTATTTTGATTTTCATTTTATTTTTCATTTTATTCATGGTTATTGATTAATTCATAAAAAATGGAAAAATAACTCAATTAATCCCATTCTTTTTGCCATGGATTCATGATTGAATATAGTATTTTTTAGACAAAAAATATTAATATTCCATGCATTTTATGATTTTATGGGATTTTTTACATTTTAATTAATGTTAAAATAATCATGGTTGATGCTTGATTTTGTTGAATTTGGTTTGATCATGTGATGATGGTTTTGGCCTTGATTTTTTGTGTGTAGCTAGCATAGATATGCATGCTCCCCCTAGATTTTTCTCACATTTTTGTATTGAATATAAGTGGTAGTTTTAGGTTGAACTTTAAGAGCTCCATTTTTAGGGTTTATGGTTGATACCTTATGATTTAGATTTTTATTTTTAGAGCTTGATGGATGATTCAACCTCTGACTTTTGTATGGTAGATTCATGATTTAATTAGGGTCCCTTAGGAATTTTTGTAGGAATTTTCAATGTGGTTTACTATTTTTGTTTGATTTTAGTTTAGATGCTAGCTTTGGATGATTCTAACTTGCTATTTCAACTAGAATGACTTCTTTAGTTCCCTTAGATTAGGGTTTTCTTTCTCTTGCTCTTGGATGATGTTGAAGACAAGTTGAATATGTAATGTATTGCTTGAAGAAGCTTGGATGTGAAGATCTTCCCTTCTTTTGGTATAGTCTTGATCAGGTGTTAAGATTAGGGTTTGTAGGCAGAGCTTCTAGATAGATTCTCTTCCTTCATAAACATGGAAGATGTTGATCAATTCCATTCTTCCCTATGATGTAAGGTCCCCTTGTAAAGGCCTCATCCCTCCTTTGGTAGGATGTGTGGCTCTTTATAAGTTGGTAGAACCTTTGAGGGTCCCTTTCTCTGATGATAGGATGCTTAGTGGTGACCTTTGGTCTTCACTCTGCTGTCAATCATCCAAACCCTGCTCTGGTTAGATGAATCTTTCTCCCTTTCTAGAGGATGGAGTTCCTTGTTAGAAGATTGAAGATGCTAGGAGTTGATATTTCCCTGTATTTGAAGACTGCCATTGAAGCTGAAGCTTGTAGACCAGGAAGAGCAAGTTGATACTTGTAAGGAGGAGGGAGCTGAAGCTTGAAGAACAAGTTGACACTTGTGAAGAAGACCAAATTGAGATTGACTGAAGAGCTGAAGCTTGAAGAAGAAAGAATGAGTTGACACTTATGTTGATACATTAAGAGCCTGAAGGAGCCAAGTTGATACTTGATATGAGGAGTGAAGCTTGAAGGTGGAATTTACTGAAGAGCTGAGGCTTGAGGAAGAGAGAATAAGTTGATACTTATGCCTGATGTATAGAAAGATTGAGGAGGCAAGTTGATACTTGCTATTGAAGAGGATAGTCTTGAAAAGCTGTTGAAGACTGAGGACTGAATTACTGTCAGAAGATTGCTTTGTTGTGAGGCTGTGGAAGCTGTTGATCTGCTTTCTTTCCTGTCTATTTGCTTGCTGTGCAACTGTATTGATGTGACTTGTTTGATTTGCTTGATGCATTAGAATAAGTTCGTGTTTAGATTGATTTAAGCTAGGAGCATGATTGCACTAGAGGTTGAGTTGCTCCCTCTGCTTGTATTGTTACTGTATGGCTTTGCTTACGGGTATTCGGTGGAGCCCTGCTCCCTTGCCTATGTGGTTTATTCTATTTTGCTTGATGGCATGCATATTTTTTTGGTATGAGTGCAGTATTCATATTTGGCTTGAGGTTGAGATGAGCTTGTGGAGGCTGACACCCCGCACACATTTCCTCTCTCACTTGCATTGCATGCATTTTACAGTCGTTTACTGTTTACTGTTTAAGCTGATGCTTTATATGTTTCTGTTTATCATTGGCATGATCCCCTAGGAATCTTACTTCCTTTGATAAGGAAGTGATGATTAAAACTTTAGGTTGAAACCTATGCATGACAACTTCTAGGAGTTCCCTGTTTCAAACCTCAACTTTAGGATGAATCCTTGACATGACAACAGTAGGACTTGATAGTCTCCCCTTAGTTGATCCCTCTCTCTTCTCATCTCAAAACAAATTAAAATACAGTAATAAAGGTTAACTGACGTCGTACGTTACGAGCCTTAAGCTATCTGAGAAAGAGTTATCGGAGAGTTTCTTTTCGACAGCTTGGATGTTTAGTATGGCACCCTTTGGGTGACATGCGACGCATTCACTCTCAGATTATAGTCTCTAGTACGATACTAGTTGCAAACATCCATAAAAAACAGTTCTTCCGTAAAAGACAGAAAACGAACTTCAAACCTTTTTGCCCCGTGGGCCCATAATTCAAAGGAATCTTTTCTGAAGAAAAGAGTGTCGTTAACTCCCATTTCTACCGCAAACGGTAACGCCTAAGTCTCCAAGGGTCGAGCTGCGTACACCAAACTGCTGGAACTGTTTGTTAACCCTACTCGATAGAAACAGATGAATATGAAGTCCCGTAATCCGTATTATCCCGAACTACGTAAGCTCTGATCTCTCATACCTATTGAGAGTACGTAGGCACAATACTGACGTATTGGCGAGCCACCTTCCCCGTAACCCGTAGGTAGTCGAACTACGTTGACTCTGATTTCTCATTCTCTGATGAGAATACATAGGCATAAAGTGCGACGCTTTGCCGAGTCATTTTCTTTTCTTTTTAGACCAGCCTTGATAGGTAGATAGTAAACAAACCCGTCCAGTAAACACAACAAGCGTGGATCCCATCGAGTACGATGGACATGAGGGGTGCTAATACCTTCCCCTTGCGTAACCGACTCCCGAACCCAGACAATGGTTGCGATGACCTTGTCTTATACCTTTTCGTCAGGTTTTTCCGATTATTTCCTTTCCCGTTCTAAGGGATAAATAACAAAAGGTGGCAACTCTTCTGTTTTGCCGGCTGTCGCTTCCGCGAAAATAAGGTGCCGGCAAAACAGAAGAGTCGCCACCTTTCGTTATTTATCCCTCAGAGCGGGAAAGGAAACGATCGGAAAAACCTGACAAAAAGGTATAAGACAAGGTCGTCGCAACCATTGTCTGGGTTCGGGAGTCGGTTACGCAAATGGAAGGTATTATCACCCCTCACGTCCATCGTACTCGATGGGATCCACGCTTGTTTGTGTTTACTGGACGAGTTGGTTTATCTATCTACCTATCAAGGCTGGCTTAAACAGAAAAGAAAAATGACTCGGCAAAGCGTCGCACTTTATGCCTACGTATTCTCATCAGAGAATGAGAAATCAGAGTCAACGTAGTTCGGCCTACTACGGGTTACGGGGAAGGTGGCTCGCCAATACATCAGTATTGTGCCTACGTACTCTCAACAGGTATGAGAGATCAGAGCTTATGTAGTTCGGGCTACTACAGATTACGGGAATTCAGATTCATCTGTTTTTATCGAGTAGGGTTAAACAGCAGTTCCAGCAGTTAGGGACAAAGCCTGTTTGCGTTGGCGCTGAAGTTTAACGACACTCTTTTCTTCAGAAAAGCTTCCTTTGAATTATGGGCCCACGGGGCAAAAAGGTTTGAAGTTTGTTTTCTGTCTTTTACGAAAGAAGTGTTTTTTATTGTGTTTGCAATTTCAATCGCACTAAAGACTATGACCTGAGAGTGAATGCGTCGCATGTCACCCAAAGGGTGCCATACTAAACATCCAGACTGTTGAAAAGAAACTCTCCAACAATCCTTTCTCAGATAGCTTAAGTCTCGTAACGTACGAAAGAAATTATTCATGATTACTGTATCTTAAGCTTTTTTGAGATGAGAAGAGAACAGGCTCAACTACGGGAGACTATCAAGTCCTACTGTTGTCATGCCAAGGATTCATCCTATGGTTGAGGTTTGAAACAGGGAACTCCTAGAAGTTATCATGCATAGGTTTCAACCGAAAGTTCTATCATCACTTCCTTATCAAGGGAAGGGAGATTCCTAGGGGATCATGTCAATGATAAACAGACACAGATAAAGCATCAGCTTAAACAGTAAACAGTAAAAAATAAAATGCATGCAATGCAAGCGAGGGAGGAAATTGAAGGTGAGAAAATACTTAGAAGGGGGGGTTGAATAAGTATGACAGAAAATAATCAAAGATAAAAACTCAAGTATTTTTATCCTGGTTCGTTGAACTCAACTACTCCAGTCCACCCTTTTCAAGAGTGATTTGCCTTTCTCAACAAGGACTTAATCCACTATTCAAATCAACTGAATAGCAACACCTAAGAACAACTGTTCTTAGTCTTCTCAAGAGCTACTGATCTAACCTAGATCCTCTTAAGGAAAACTTCCTTTACAAATTAATGTAATACAATGTAAGAGTAAGAAATTGCTTCTAATAAAGCTATAAACACAACTGTGTTATTTCTCTAAGTTTAGAACAATGTATGAACAGCAAGGAATATGAGAGCTTGAGAGTTTTTCGCGTGAGAGTGTTCTTGCAAATAATTTCGTCTTTCACTTTTTTGTCACTGAAGAATGAGCTATGATTTCCTTTATATAGCCACTTGAATATTGGAGAGAATATAATACCGTTGGAGAAGATATTTCCAATATCAAATAGTACTGTCCTTTGTACTATTGCAGCAGAGAGACGGCGCACAAAATGTGGGTGTAGCAATTGTCTGCTGAGCTGTGAATTTACCATATATGGAATGTATCAGAGGAATAATCTTCTTGCAGAGATTTATGTCTATCCCAATTAAGGAAAGATTTGCTGGCATATTCCAACGGATATATTAAAATAATCTTCTTCAAATAATTCTTCAGATAGTTCAGATCAACAATCAATATCAGAGTCTTCAGTCTTCAGAATCTTCTGGAAACTTCAGAGCCTAAGATGTTCTTCAGATGTTGCTGAATCAGAGTCTGGTGCAGCTGTGTGCTTGAAGCGTAACATGCTCTTAGATCAGAGTCTTCACTCAGATCAGAGTCTTCTCTCATTCAGAGTCTCTTCACTCAGATCAGAGTCTTCTCTCATTCAGAGTCTCTTCACTCAGAGTCTTCTTTCATTCAGAGTCTCTTTACTCAGAGTCTTCTTTCATTCAGATTCTTGATAATATATGCAGCGTGTTGTATCTTCAGAATCTTGATGACTAAGCTCTTATACTTCAGATTCTTCTAATCTTCAGATGCTCTTGAGCCATTCAGAATTTATTGTACACATCAAATTTGCTCTTTAAGATTAAAATCTTTTGTGCCTGTAGAAAACAGTTTAGAACAAATTTAGAGAGTATAATTCTTGTATACAAATTATCGTTAATGTTATCATCAAAACATAGAGATATTACTAAGACACAATCTGTGCTCTTACAATCTCCCCCTTTTTGATGATGACAAAACATGAGAAATTTGTTCAATAAAAATATGAATTAAAATTACTCCCCCTGAGATTAACAATCTCCCCCTGAAATGAATACTCTAATGGAATTAGATACTTCCCTTTCTGGTTGAGTACATTTCAGATTCAGAGCCTGATTGAAGCCTGGTTGACATATGTTTGACTTCTAGAGTCAAAGCTTGATGCCATATTAAAGCTTGATGCCAGATGAACAACTTCAGAACACCTGGTTGTTTATCTTGCCATTTCCTGTCTTGAGTTATCTTTTAGATCATAGTACTCCAGGTTAGATATCAGAGTCTGGTCTACTCAGATTTAGCTATTTTTGATCAGGTTCTGAAAGGATAGATCTCAGGAAAAACTTCAATGAAATTTGTCAGATTTTTTAATAATATCTGGGACACTTAAATTCAAAGAATGTTAGTAACATGTCTGACTTAGTTCAGATAATTGCTTATAGATTTGAACAATCAGATTCTATTTTGTTTCTCCCCCTTTTTGTCATAATCAAAAAGAATTTTAAAAGACAGTAAAGATGCAGAAGAAACACATATCCAGATAAGCAAAAAGATCATTGTCATTAAGTCAAGAGAACATCTAGATTCAGATAAAAGCATACAAAACATATCAGAAGAAAATCAAAACAAAGCAAAACATGAAAAACTTGTGCAAAACATCAAGTAGGTTTAGCAGATGAGGCTTGTTGAGAAGCAATGAGTTGCAGCAGTGCTGTAATCCTTTCTGAATTTTCATCTTGCTTAGCCATCCAAGTTTTCATTTCTTCATTTGTTTTCTTTTGATCAACCATAAAATCCTTAAGTTCTTTGACATCCTTCTGAAGATCTGTAGATTCTGAAACAGTAGATTCTGAAACAATCTGAGTAACATCAGGTGCAGGAATTTCTGGAGGTGGAGGAGCTTCTAGAAGAAGAATAGGAGGAGTGTTTCTCTTAATCCGTTTTTGATAAGCAGCAAACCTTACTTTTGACAATCTAAGACATTGAGTCCTGATTTTCAAAGCCTCCCTATTCAGTCTGTAAAGATATTTCTTCCAAACAGCGTTAGCAGCCTCTTTGTCCATAGTAGTCATGCAAACATCCATAATGTCAGCAAAGTCTGAGACATTATCCTTATCAAAATCTCTTAACAGAGTATAAACACGTGATCCCAATTCTGCTTCATCAGGGATTCTGGGTTTGCTTGGTTGGGTTAGTTGTGTTTGTGGTGTTTGTTCAGAAGGTTGAGGTTGTGAAGATGGATGTTCAGATGTTTGTGGTTCAGAAGTTTGAGGATTGATTTGTGGTTCAGATGTTGGTTGGTTGGTTTGTGGTTCAGATGTTTGTTGGTCAGAATGTTGTGGTTGAGGTATTGAGGGAATTGGTTGGGTTTCTGTTGGTTGTGGAGTGTTTTGGATTTCAAGAGGTTGTGGAGTGAGAGTTTGAGTTGGGGAATTTTGTGGAGAAGGTGGATGTTCAGAAGTTGGAGATTTAAACAGCTGTTTCCAAACACTCTCAGAACGAGGTTGTTTGAGATCATTCAAGCATTCATTAATGTAACCAGATGATTCATCATCAGATGATGTATCAGAGTGGTTAGATTTTTCAGAAGTTGAAGATAAAATGACAGACTGGTTTAAAGGTGTGACTTCTAATATCTCATCAGGATCAACGAGATATTCAGGTTGGTCAGAGTGTTCAGGGTGAACATCCTCTGGAATGGTATATTCTGGGATAGTGTTTTGTGGTTGTGGTGTTGTTTGTTGAGTTTGTTGTGGAATTTCTGTTTGTATGTTTGTTGGTTGCTTGGATTGTGGTGTATGAGGGGGGACAGAAGATGGTATGGGGGTATCAGAATGATGAACAGGATTAGAATCAGTGTTAAATACCTGTTTCAGAGTATCTCTAATTTCTTCAAAAGTTGCTGCAGGAGGATTTGGTTGAACCTTCTTCAGCTTCTTCCTTTTCTTCTTCTTTTCAGCATCTGAATGCTTCCTTTTCTTCTGATGACCTTCACTATCAATTTTTCTCTTACGTCTTCTTTCCCTTGTCAAATCAGGAAGAACTTGGCCTTCCTTCTGCACAAGATTGGCAGGAATCTCAACACCATCTCTTAGGCAGCGAGCAACATACTCAGCAATAATTTCTCTAGGTTCATCTGAGGTGAATAAAGGAAAATCCTTAACAGGAATCCTTCTTCCCTTAACTTCTTCAGAGTTAGTTTTCCTTGGTTTCTCAGATAAATCATCAACCAGTTTCATCCTTCTCAAAGTTAAACCGTTTATTTCAGAGCCAATGATATAAGTCAGATCTTCTGTCAACCCAGCCTCTTGCAGATGCGCCACAAGTTGGTTTTCTATCAGAATATCTGAAATCAGCCTTCCCATAGGGATCCATGTTCTGACTTTTCCAGATTTATCTCTGGCTGTTTCCCTTGTTTCCTTGACGTGAGACACCAGATGATTAAACAACAAATATGGAAGATCAATCTGAATGTTTTGGTGTAAACAATACATGAAGTAAAGTTGTTCAGCATTAACATAATCAGAAGAGTTTGAAGAGGGTCTGTGAAAGATGGTGTTCATGAAAATCTTAGCCCATATCTTGTAAGTGGGTTTCAAGAACTTAACCTTCTTACAAGGTTCACCAGTAGTACAGATTTCTTGACATACATCTTTCAGGTCTTCACGCGCAGAAGACAGAGAGGTTACTCCATCAGTTGCCTTAAAACCTATGAGTTTCCTTATCAGGTTTTCAGTGATAACTATCTTTTTTCCCAGCACAGAGGAGTGAATGAACTTTGGAGTAGCATCTGCATGGATCCAGAACTCCTTCACTAACGTTGGATACACAGGACCCATAAGCCTGTCAAAGTAACCGTCCCAGCCTTGTGCTTTGATTGAAGAAATCAGATCAAACCCATTTTCAGCAAGATCTTCTAAGTCCACGAAACTTTCACACAGTACTTCTAGTGAATCAACAGCAGTTAGGAGAGTGCGTACTGGTTCTATGACAGTGGTAGCATTCTTGGTAGTAACAGCTTTTGAAGTAGATGCCATTGTTGAAGATGATGAAGAAGATGAAGGTTTCTGAGTTCTTTTAGGGTTTGCAAAGAGAGAGAACAACAAACAAAAGCGCATATGTGTTTGAGAATGTGAAAAGTGTGAATGTGTTATGAGAGTGGTTTATATAGACAAATAAAGCAAGCATGGGAAACACAACAGACACACATAGGACACATACGCACGTTTGCATTAAATGAAAAGTAATCATTTTTAATTATGATATGACATTTGGGGGAAAATCAAGACAGATTGAGATTTTCAAAGCAATACCTTAAACGTCATAATCAGTAGGTGTACTCCATCTTTTCAGATTCTGAGTGACACGTGTTTGCTTGCATGTGATTCTATAACTCTTAAGAAATGAAACGTTTTCAACTTTCAGATCCTCTGAGATGGTCAGTACAGAGTTTCACACAAAAAATCACAGATAAATTAAACAAGCAAGACAGATGAAATACTTCAGAGTGTTAAACACTTAGCATCTGAGAAGTTGACTCTGAGAAATATTACTCTGGACAAAAATCCATACAAATATTTTTCAGAATAAACTTAAACCTATCTTCAGCAAGGGGTTTTGTGAAAATATCTGCCCATTGATGATCTGTATCAACAAAGGCTAAATTTATTACACCCTTCTGAACATAGTCTCTGATGAAATGATGTTTAATCTCTATATGTTTGGCCTTAGAGTGTAAAATTGGATTTTTGGATAAACATATAGCAGAAGTATTATCACAGAAGATAGAAAGATTACTCTCATAGATTTGATAATCTTCTAGTTGACTCTTCATCCAGAGCATCTGAGTGGAACATCCAGCAGCAGCAATGTATTCTGCCTCTGTGGTTGATAGTGCAATTGTTGGTTGCTTCTTGCTGTGCCACGAGATCAGATGGCTTCCAAGAAACTGACAGCTTCCAGAAGTACTTTTGCGCTCAACTCTATCTCCAGCATAGTCAGCATCACAGAATCCAACTAGTGAATATTCGTCAGATCTTCTGTAACACAAACCAACATTAGCAGTACCTTTCAGATACCTTAGAATCCTCTTAACAGCAGTTAAGTGTGATTCTCTAGGATCTGATTGGAATCTAGCACATAAACAAACACTAAACAGAATGTCTGGTCTAGAAGCAGTCAAATAAAGAAGAGATCCTATCATACCTCTGTAGAGTTTCTGATCTACCTTCTTACTTGCCTCTTCCTTACCTAGAGTGCTTGTAGGATGCATTGGAGTCTTTGCCATTTTGCTATCCAGCATGTTAAACTTCTTCAGAAGCTCTTTAACATACTTGGTCTGATGTATGTAGGTGCACTCTGGAGTCTGATTTACTTGGATTCCCAGAAAGAATCTCAGTTCTCCCATCATGCTCATCTCAAATTCTGCCTGCATACATTTAGCAAACTCCTTTCCAAGCATAATATTTGTTGATCCAAAAATAATATCATCTACATAAATTTGACAAATCAACAAATCTTTCTTAATGGTTTTACAAAATAGTGTGGTATCCACTTTTCCTCTGATGAAATTTTTCTTCAGAAGAAAATTACTCAACCTCTCATACCAAGCTCTGGGAGCTTGTTTTAGTCCATAAAGAGATTTTTTCAGTTTGTAAACATGATCTGGAAAATTTTCATTTTCAAAACCAGGAGGTTGGTGGACATACACTTCCTCTTCTATAATTCCATTAAGAAAAGCACTTTTAACATCCATCTGATAAAGAGTGATGTTATGTTGTGCAGCAAATGAAATAAGCAAGCGAATAGACTCTAACCTTGCAACAGGAGCATATGTTTCTGTGTAGTCTATGCCTTCTTGTTGACTGTAGCCTTGAGCAACCAGTCTTGCTTTGTTCCTTTCAACTTCTCCTTTCTCATTAAGTTTATTTCTGAAAACCCATTTTGTTCCAATGACATTGAAACCTTTAGGTCTTGGAACCAGATCCCAGACTTCATTCCTTGTGAATTGATTCAGCTCCTCTTGCATAGCTAAAATCCATTCATTATCTTCCAGAGCCTCATCAACAGATGTTGGTTCTATAATTGACACTAAGCCACAGAAGGAAGATTCAGAAGTTCTGAGAAATGCTCTTGTCCTTATTGGATCATCTTTCTTTCCAATTATCACATCCTCTGGATGAGAAGCTTTCATTCTGGAAGAAGATCCTCTGACTGTTGGTCTTTCAGAAATATGCAGATTGTCAAGTTGGGAAGTTAGAGGCGTAGCATCTGGGTTTGCTTCAGAGTCTTTGTCTTCAGTCTTGTCTGCCTCTGAGCCTTCAGAGTCTGTGAGAATAACTTCTCTATCTGCAGAACTTTCAACTTGCTTTGGCTTTTCAGAGCCAAGCTTATCATCAAATCTAACATGAATAGATTCTTCCACAATCTGTGTTTCAGTATTGAATACTCTGTAGCCTTTAGAGCGTTCAGAATAACCAAGCATGAAACACTTCTGTGCTTTGGAATCAAACTTGTTCAGATGATCTTTAGTGTTAAGCATATAACAAATACATCCAAATGGATGAAAATAAGCAATGTTGGGCTTTCTGTTTCTCCACAATTCATAGGGAGTCTTTTCCAGAAGAGGTCTTACAGACACTCTGTTCTGAATATAACATGCTGTATTTATTGCTTCTGCCCAAAAGTATTTTGCCAGATTTGTCTCGTTGATCATGGTTCTGGCCATTTCTTGCAATGTTCTATTTTTCCTCTCTACAACTCCATTTTGTTGTGGAGTTCTAGGACAGGAGAAATCATGTGCAATTCCTTTTTCAGAAAAATATTTTTCAAAATATTTGTTTTCAAATTCACCACCATGATCACTTCTGACTTTAATAATTTTGCATTCTTTTTCAGTCTGGACTTGATTGCAGAAGTCAATGAACACAGAATGAGACTCATCCTTGTGTTTTAGAAACTTTACCCATGTCCATCTGCTGTAGTCATCTACAATGACTAACCCATACTTCTTGCCTCTGATGGATGCAGTTTTCACTGGTCCAAACAGATCAATATGAAGTAATTCCAATGGTCTAGAAGTGGAAACAACATTTTTTGGTTTAAAATGAGATTTTGAAAATTTACCCTTTTGACATGCGCCACACAGAGCATCTGAATTGAACTTCAGATTAGGGAGTCCTCTGACCAGATTGAGTTTATTAATCTGAGATATACGTCTCATATTAATATGTCCCAATCTTCTATGCCAGACCCATTGCTCATCATTCACAGATAAAAGGCATTTTACATTTTGAACTTTAAGTTCTGAAAGGTTAATTTTGTAAATGTTGTTTTTCCTCTTTCCACTGAATAGGATTGAACCATTCTTTTGACATACAGCTTTGCAACATTTTTGATTAAAGATGATATCATAACCATTGTCACTTAATTGACTTATGGACAATAGATTATGTTTCAATCCTTCAACTAACAGAACATTAGAAATAGAGGGTAGGTTACCATTACCTATTGTACCAGAGCCAATGATCTTGCCCTTCTGGTTCCCTCCAAATTTCACGTCCCCTCCAGATCTAAGTTCCAGGCTTTGGAACATAGACCTTTCGCCCGTCATATGTCGTGAGCATCCAGAGTCCAGGTACCATGATTGGTGTCTGGATTTTGCTGCTAAGAACATCTGCAACAGGTATAATTTTACTTTTAGGTACCCAGATCTTCTTGGGTCCTTTGGGGTTAGATGTTCTGTGGTTTTGCCTAAACTTCTGTTTTTCAACATAGTGTTTATTCTGGCTAGCCCTTGGCTTAAACACATAAGTACTCTTTTCAGAGCTTGTATGTTTAATATCATTCAGATGACCAAACTTAAAATGAGAATACAGAGGAGTCTTCTTGATGAAGAGTTTATCAACAGATTTTGGATTGCTTCCAGAGGAAGATTCACATCCAATGCCTCTTCTGTTGTTCCCACTAACACCATAGATCATAGAAGCCATTTTGCTTCTGTCTATGCTTTTAGTGAGGAATCTTTTAAAACTGGAGTCATATTTTTCTAAAATATTTTCACTTGACTTTGTTTCAGTATCAGATTCTTGTTGAGTTGTTTCTAAATCATTTTTGAGTTTTAAATTTATTTCTTTCTGCTCAACAAGTTCTGTTCTCAGAAGATCAATCTCAGATTCAAGATTGCTTTTCAGCTTCTTGTATTTGAGTTTAATCTTGCTGTAGCTTTCCAACATGTCAGATAAACTTTCAACAAGTTCAGCTCTGGAGAGTTCAGAAAATACCTCTTCAGAGTCAGAGTCTGATTCTGACTCAGATTCAGATGATGACGTTCCTTCATCTTGATCATTTGTGTTGGCCATCAGCGCAACATTTGCACATTCTTTCTCAGATTCAGAAGATGATTCAGATTCATCTGAGTCATCCCATGTAGCCATCAGAACCTTTTTCTTTTTATCAAACTTCCTTTTGGGTTTTTCCTTTTGAAGTTTGGGACATTCACTCTTGTAGTGTCCAGGTTCTTTACATTCAAAGCAAGTGACCTCTTTCTTGCCAGATCTTCTGTGTCCAGAAGATTCTCTCTTTTGATCAGATCTTCTGAAGTTGTTGAATTTCTTCCCTTTGTGCTTCCAGAGTTTGTTGATCCTTCTGGACAGCATGGATAGTTCATCTTCTTCTTCAGAAGAAGATTCCTCAGAGCTTTCTTCATTTACCTGCAAAGCTTTAACAGATTTGTTAGATTTAAAAGCTAAGGATTTACCTTTATCTTTCTTCTGGGGTTCATCTTCCTCCAGCTCAATCTCATGACTTCTCAAAGAACTGATGAGTTCTTCTAATGAGATTTTGTTCAGATCCTTGGCCAGCTTCAATGCAGTCACCATAGGTCTCCATCTGGTAGGAAGACTTCTGATGATCTTCTTGACATGATCAGATGTTGAGTAGCCCTTGTCCAGAACTTTCAACCCAGCTGTTAGAATCTGAAATCTGGAAAACATAGTCTCAATGTTCTCAGATTCTTCCATCTTGAACGCTTCATACTTCTGTATCAGCGCCAGAGCCTTTGTTTCTTTCACCTGAGAGTTTCCCTCATGAGTCATTTTGAGAGACTCAAACATATCATGAGCAGTGTCTCTGTTGGTAATCTTCTCATACTCTGTATGAGAGATTGCATTAAGAAGTATGGTTCTGGCTTTGTGATGATTCTTGAATTCTTTCTTCTGCTCCTCAGTCATTGATTTTCTATCAATCTTTTTGCCATCCTTAGTAGGATGTTCATATCCATCAATGACTAAATCCCAGAGATCAGCATCATACCCCAAGAAAAAACTTTCAAGTCTATCTTTCCAATAATCAAATTTTTCTCCATCAAACATTGGAGGTTTGGTGCTGATTCTGTCTCCTTCATATTTGTTGCTTGATGTAGGAATATCACCCATATTAGCAACCAAATAAATAACAGAGTATTCTTCTCACTGGATCTTTATCTGTCACGGTTAAGTGAATGCACACGCAGAACCGGAGCTCTGATGCCAACTGAAGGTGAGAAAATACTTAGAAGGGGGGGGTTGAATAAGTATGACAGAAAATAATCAAAGATAAAAACTCAAGTATTTTTATCCTGGTTCGTTGAACTCAACTACTCCAGTCCACCCTTTTCAAGAGTGATTTGCCTTTCTCAACAAGGACTTAATCCACTATTCAAATCAACTGATTACAAATAGCAACACCTAAGAACAACTGTTCTTAGTCTTCTCAAGAGCTACTGATCTAACCTAGATCCTCTTAAGGAAAACTTCCTTTACAAATTAATGTAATACAATGTAAGAGTAAGAAATTGCTTCTAATAAAGCTATAAACACAACTGTGTTATTTCTCTAAGTTTAGAACAATGTATGAACAACAAGGAATATGAGAGCTTGAGAGTTTTTCGCGTGAGAGTGTTCTTGCAAATAATTTCGTCTTTCACTTTTTTGTCACTGAAGAATGAGCTATGATTTCCTTTATATAGCCACTTGAATATTGGAGAGAATATAATACCGTTGGAGAAGATATTTCCAATATCAAATAGTACTGTCCTTTGTACTATTGCAGCAGAGAGACGGCGCACAAAATGTGGGTGTAGCAATTGTCTGCTGAGCTGTGAATTTACCATATATGGAATGTATCAGAGGAATAATCTTCTTGCAGAGATTTATGTCTATCCCAATTAAGGAAAGATTTGCTGGCATATTCCAACGGATATATTAAAATAATCTTCTTCAAATAATTCTTCAGATAGTTCAGATCAACAATCAATATCAGAGTCTTCAGTCTTCAGAATCTTCTGGAAACTTCAGAGCCTAAGATGTTCTTCAGATGTTGCTGAATCAGAGTCTGGTGCAGCTGTGTGCTTGAAGCGTAACATACTCTTAGATCAGAGTCTTCACTCAGATCAGAGTCTTCTCTCATTCAGAGTCTCTTCACTCAGATCAGAGTCTTCTCTCATTCAGAGTCTCTTCACTCAGAGTCTTCTTTCATTCAGAGTCTCTTTACTCAGAGTCTTCTTTCATTCAAATTCTTGATAATATATGCAGCGTGTTGTATCTTCAGAATCTTGATGACTAAGCTCTTATACTTCAGATTCTTCTAATCTTCAGATGCTCTTGAGCCATTCAGAATTTATTGTACACATCAAATTTGCTCTTTAAGATTAAAATCTTTTGTGCCTGTAGAAAACAGTTTAGAACAAATTTAGAGAGTATAATTCTTGTATACAAATTATCATTAATGTTATCATCAAAACATAGAGATATTACTAAGACACAATCTGTGCTCTTACAAATGTGTGTGTAGCAGCAGCCTCCACAAGCTCATCTCAACCTCAAGCCAGATATGACTAACTGTAATCATACAGAAGGAATAACATTCTATCAAGCAAAATAAGATAAACTGCAATCATACAAAAGAAATAAAATGCTATCAAGCAAACACACCAGACCACACAGGCAAGGGAGCTGGGCTCTACCGAATACCCGCAAGCAAAGCCATACAATAACAATACAAGAAGAGGGAGCAACTCAACCTCTAGTGCAATCATGCTCCTAGATTAAAGTCAGTCTAGATATGGACTTATTCTAATGCATCAAGCAAGCCAAACAAGGCACATCAGCACAGAAAAGAAAACAGACTAGAAAGCAGATCAACAACTCCCTCTTTCAATTCCAAGCTTCAGCTCTTCTAACAGCTATCCAGTCTTCAGACTTCAATCACCCTTCAAGGCTATCATCCTCTATGACAAGTATCAACTTGCTTCTCCAAGGTTTCAATCCATCAAACCCAAGTATCAACTTGCTCTCTCTTCTCCAAGCTTCAGCTCTTCAGTCAATTCCACCTTCAGGCTTCACTCTTAACTGCAAGTATCAACTTGATTCCTTCAGGCCCACCAAGCATCAATGTAAGTATCAACTCATCCTTTATTCCTCAAGCCTCAGCTCTACACTCAATCTCAATTGAATCCTCTTCATAAGTATCAACTTAGTCTTCAAGCTTCAGCTCTCTTTGCTTTACCAGTATCAACTTGGTATTCTTCTCCTACAAGCTTCAGCTTCTCAGAGTAGTCTTCAATCACCTGGAAGTGTCAACTTCATCCTTCAATTCTTTTTCAAGCTTTAGCTCTCCATTCTATCTCCATTGGATCTTCAAGTATCAACTTGTTTTCCTTCTTCAAGCTTCAGCTGCAATGGCAATGCTCAAGGAATCATCCCCTTCCACACTCTTTAATGAAGTCCTCATCTTCAAACTCAAGTCCAACATCTTTCAAGATACTCAAACCAGAAGACAATTGATTTAACAGGATGAGGGGAAAGGATAAACAGCTTACTGACAACCAAAGGAAGCCTGTAAGGGTTCATCATTATGAGAGACTGGTTCCCTCAAAGTTCTACTTCCCAAATAAAGCCACTCATCCCTCCAAAGGAGGGATATGAATATCTTGGAAGGACTTTTAGTCATTGGGAGGAATGGAAGCACAAGATGCTTTCCATGTTTGTGAAAGAAATCATTCTAGTTCTAAGGCTCTCCTTATGTCTCCTACCTCCTAAATCTTCATCAGACACCTTCAGGCATAAGCAAATCCAAGCTCCAAGCAACTTCAAGCAACTTCACCTTGTCTTCAAATTGTCTTCAATCTCAACCAAAGGCAAACCAAGCAAAAACCCTAATCTAAGGGGACTAAGGAAGTTAAACTAGTTGAATTAGTAAGTTAGGATCACCTAAAACCTAGTACTAAAGTTAGCCTTAACTAAAATACTAAAACCAATTGTAAAATACTACAAAAATTAGTATGGGAACTTGTCATACCCCAAATTTGTCCTACCCTGTATATAACTTGCATCTGTATATCCATCCATCAATTGTTATCCAGAAAATCAAAAAAATATGTTGCTTTTGTTTGCTGTTCAAGATTGGATCCAAATTGATCCAGGAAAATTTGGCATGCTCCAGAGGGATCAGGTTCTCGTGTGGTACTAAGGTCTTTATGCCATCCAAATTCAGGGCGAGCATGGGTCAAGGTGAGGATTTCAATTTTAAAGAATAAATCAGATCAAGGTGTTGTGCAAAGTTCGAGTTTATTTAATGAAGTCAAGTTGAAAGAATCTCCAAAAAGTTACGGAATTCGGTTTCAATGCATTTTTGGATTCAATCAAAAGTTATCTATTTTATAAATCAAATTTCGAAAGAGGTTTTCAAGATTTGTTCAACTTCTTCGCATGGTTAATGCAAATTGTATGAAGGATTGATCATACGTGATTACTTGATGGAAGCCAGCTTTGTCAATTCAAGGGTTATTTATCCAAAGGGGAGGATTAATTACGTCGCAAGACATGTTGGATTTTCTTTAGGAGCGTTTCGACGTTGATCCAAATCAAGTGTTATGGCGGTTTGTGTTTCAAGTTGGTTCCTCAACCCTGTATTTAAACTAGTGGACTCATGGGATTAGCTCTGCTACGTGTTAGAAAACATCAATTCTAATATTTACAATGCTGACATTAAAAAGTGCACAAGTTTATTCATGGGTTGGTGAGATATGTGTGTAAGATTAAGCCCAGATATTGAAAGGAATTTTCTGGGATCATATAAGCTGCAATTTCTTTATTTTTGTTGTGCTAGCCTGCCTACGGCTATCAATGACTCTATAGTTTGTAAAATAAGGTGAATACATGCTCCTTGATTTATTGCTACACATTTAAACCAAAACAAAGCGTAGAGAAACTAAGGTGCCGTTTAAACTTCAAGTTACAGTCATGACCATGAACCAAATTTCTACATGTACGATGAGTATAAGCCTTGTTTAGTCCAGCACAAAAATAAAGTAAATATTTGACAGGAGAAGGATATCAAGGCGCAGGACATCTTCCTCATCATGTCACTTTGGATTCTCACAAAACACGCCATCCGCGAGTAATGTGAAGCTGTACTACAAACCACCTTTCATAATGTTATTTGTTTTCTCACAGCTGCACTATATAGTTCTCATGGTACAACAAAATGCACTCCCAAGATGGGCCCACCAAGCTATATCCTGCACGCAGATAAGACAAGAAAAGAGTGGTCACAGTAATGTTTTCTTCTAAATCACACCAGCACCCAAACGAATTCTCAGATGGACCCACATAACAGACAATAAAGATGAAAATTGTACCTGCAGCAGCTCTAATTTACATCAGCTCCCAAAAGACTCATCTTCCCATAGCAAGTGCCCACAAACAGGCAATACCACTTTGTACCACGTATTATCCCCACAACTCGTAGTGTGTACGACATCGAAATGCAACGCCACCATCCAGCTGCATAAAATGAAGTGGGCAAAATGTTAGAAAAAGAGGTTGTTACTGCATACAACAGGTCACGCATAGAAAAAGAGGCTCCAAAAGTCGTACATGTAAGGAGACCGAGGCGAGAAGTTAGAGGAGCAATAATAGCCAATACAACAATTCATTGCTGGTAAATGGCACAACACCACTGACGTTCGTACGATGCAAATTACCCACACACACTAGCCACAAATTGCAACATCCCTCACCCAATTTACACAACAAGTTTTGCTGCTGCAATACGCAGCACGTCATCATACGGGACCTGCAACAAAGCTAATGCATATCAAATCACATAAAATAAATTAGTACGAATTGATTGCGTTTCTTTTCATTTACCCGTTTTTTTCCCCTCAAAATTGAAGATGTAAAAAAGGAACAAATTTGAGAAGAGGAGGACCAGATTGGATATAGATCATTTTCCCTAAAAAAAAGGAGTGGGGAAATGCTACCAGAACTTTACCTCATGGAGCGCGAATCGTACAAGTATCAAAAGAGGACAAGGTATACCCACACCTCAACGTGCAGCAGTCCCTAGCAGTCCCAGCCGGCACAAACCGTACCCGTCGCATCTTCACACCCAAGCATTCAGTACAAAACCTGCTATACGCCCAAATTCGTACAACAACGACAGCAGCACATCCAAACGACAAAGCGTGCACCGATACCGCACTACATGTTACGCAAAAGAAACGCAAAGGGACGAAAATGAAAACAAATTCTTATCCAAAATGCAACAAAAAGGCAAGAACGAAAAGGGTCTGATTCACTTACCTCTTATATTAAAGGACTTCCTTTCTCACTCAAAAGGGGGGGGGGGGGAGCTGAGAATTCCTTGAGCTGAAAATATCATTGTCTTCGTATTTCTCAAACACAAAAAACGAATCTCCTTCAACCTTCACTCACCATCACCTTTGAACTCGACCTTCCACCATTAACCCTCGAATCACAATCCTCCCAGAAACTCTTTTACTCACAAACCCAATTCTCACAATCGAAAATCAAAATCCCCCAACCATTCTCGGTCTTCCAAATCAACGATAACAATAAAACCCACATTATTCTTCATACCTCAACCCGTTCTTTACCAGACCTCAACCCAGTGACCGAAATTCTTTTCCAGATCCTTGACCTCTTCCATTTTCTGAGACATAAAGCTTTAAACCCCCTTTAAATCACTCCTCAAAGCTAAAATCAGATCTGAAACCGAGGAAATGATTTGAGAGATGAGTCAGGATAGAAGAAGAGATAGTGAAACCTAACAAGTGCCAGTACTTACCTGAGAACGGTTGAATAAAAGACGGAGGATACAAGGACAAATTGTAAGAAGGTAGCTTTGATTTAAATCGTTTTTCTGTTTTACGAGCTGGTGTGTCTATGACATTGCTCATTCTGTCTGGATCGGACGCTTCTGCGCGCTCCCATGGCGGCCGTGTTCGAGATGGAGACGTTTGAGAGAAGAAGATATTGTTTAACGAATGATTATTCCAACCCTCGTGGTTCTTGGACCGTGCAGGTAATGGGCTCGGTGTAGCCCATGTCATTCTCATGATGATTTGCTTTTCACAAAAGCCTGGGATTTCGGTTTATCCCCTCTTTTTCTTTCCTTATCTTTGTTTTTGTTTTTACATTTTTATCTTAATCAATACTTTTTCATAAAAAATATTAATAAGGTTTAATGTCTTGATAGATTTCATTATCTACTTTTATACTTCTTTACTATTTAACCTAATATATCTTATCTAGTTTGATTAAGCTTGGTAGGAGATTTTTAGATTATTTCGCTTCGATTTTGCCCTTCTTTTTGTGTGCGGTCGATGACGATACCCCAAGTTATAACTTTGTCAATTTATTGACGAGTAGTGACAAACCCGAGACCGTTTTCTCTTTAACTTCTTTCATTTTCGTTTTTTTTTATCGATTTCTTGCTTATTTTAGTCAATGATGACTTTAATAATTATTATCGGTCAAATTATTGATAGATGATAATTTTAGTCGAGACTATTTCACTTACACTTCAAATTATCTTTTTCAAACATTTTCTCGATCAAACTTCGAAAGAAGGAGGTTCTTGGAGTCTAGCATTCCTTGAATTTTCGAGTGAATGATTCTCGAGGCACGCCCTTTGAGTTATTATTCATTCAAATCTTTCGACCTTTTTAAACATCTTTTTTCGATTCACACTTTGAAAGAAGGAGGTTCTTAGAGTCTAGCATTCCTTGAATTTTCGAGTGAATAGCTCTCGAGGCACGCCCTTTGGGTTGTTATTCACTCAACCTTTCGACTTTTTCAAACTCAACCGTTCTCTATATTCTCCTAAGTCGATTGCTCGTCCGCACTCGAAACCCTTTTCTTTCACAATTCCTCGTGGTCTCGATATTAGGAGCACCCTCAGGGACTAATATCGTTCCTCACAACCTTAACCCTTGACACGTCGTCAAGCCGGTTCCATCTTCAATCAAATCTTCGACACGTCGTCGAACCAGTTCAAAACAATTCCCTTTTGGCCTCGCATGCCATTCTTCGATTCGATCCTTTCACAAACACATTTTTTTAAAAACTTACGAAAGAGGGATATTCTTAGAATCTAGCATTCTTTGAATATTCGAACGAGTAACTCTTGGGCGCGCCCCCGAGTTGTTATTAGTTCATTCTTTCGTTTTCAAAATATCCAACTCTTATCTTCAACTCATTCAACTCAATTTCCGAAAGAACTGAGTTCTTGGGATCTCGCATTCCTTGAATTCTTGAATGACAAGCTCTTGAGGCACGCCCTTAGGTTGTTTGTCAGTCACTCTTTCGTCTCCCAACTCAACTTCAACCCATTTCAAACCTCATCTTTTCGTGGTCGTCTCCACGAACTACGGACGCTCTGATTCTTTATTCATTCTTGAATATAAGATACGTAGGCACAAGATTGCGATGATCTTGGCGAGCACACTTCTATCCATCTTCCGTTTTCCCCCATCCTTTCCCGTAGTCGAACTACGATGCTCTGATTTCTCATTCTCGTCCGAATGAGCATACGTAGGCACAAGGGCCCCAATCCTTGGCGAGCACCCTATCTTCTAACCACCCATCTCTCCTTTGCGTCTTTAACCTTTTAACCTATCAATTCGCCTTTATAACGAGAAGAAAACAAGTAGACCTAAACAACACTCCCCACAATTACCTTAAGAGGTTCCCGTCGAGTACGACGGACGTGAGGGGTGCTAATACCTTCCCCTCACGTAACCGACTCCCGAACCCGGAACTTGGTTGCGACAGCCCTGTTCCTATCCTTTTCGTTTTAAGAGGTTTTCTCGATATTTTCCTCTCCCGTTTATTCGGGATAAATAAAGTTCGGTGGCGACTCTGTCGAACCGCATTTTCCGCGCCTTTCGCGCGAGGGTCGTATTTTCGAATGTGATTTTTTCGAGGTGCGACAGAACTTAGGTCAATCATGACTCTACCACATTAATTTTAGAGATCAAATCCTCAAATAAGACCTAGAAATAAATTCTACATTATAAGGCACTAAACCTAAACTCTAAAAGGAAGCACCTAAATATCAACCTAGAAAGCACACCTATTTTCATCAAAAAAATGTGAGAAAAATGCAATGGGAGCATACATGTCTAACCTAAGCACACACAAAAAATCAGGATCAAAGTCATCACCACAAGATCATACAAAATTCCACAAAATTATGTATCAAACATAACCATTTTAATATCAATTAAAATATAAAATTCCCATAAAATCAGAAAATACATGAAAAGAAAATATTTTTTCTCTAAACAATACTAGACTCAATCATGAGTAAAATGCAAAAAGAATGGGATTAATTTTCAATTTTATATGATTTTTCCAAGAACCATGTACAAAATGAAAAATAATGGAAAATCCAACAAAAATAGATAAATGCACGGTGCAAGTAGTAAACAGAATCAGTACAAATAATGGATTGGGCCTTCAGGGGGGTGGGGATATCAATCTATCCTCTAAGCCCAGAACCATTGATTAAATGAAACGGTGCGTTTCATTTCTTCAGATCCTTCACAAACTGAGTTTAAAACGTGGCTGTTGGATGAGCTTCTAGTCAAAGGTCCAACCAAGATCTGATGGTCCTGGGGTCGTCTTCTACCTTTTGAACATCTGAGCTTCGTGCGCAGCTCCGGCCACCACCGGTGGTACTCCGGTCATCGTCCCCAACCCTAGTTCTCTCTAGGATCCTCCATTGCAAATGGTCAATACATGAAACTTGTCCCAAATTCCCTCACAAATTCAACCATACCCTTTATTCAGCCTAAATCCTCAAGATTCGCCATAACCAAACCTCAACCGAAAATGGTAATACCCTAAATTGGTCGCTAATTCTCAAATTAACTATCTGAAATCAATCCTATACCGTTCTACAATGCATCTAACACCTTAATTCATCTTGATTCTACCTAAATCATGCTAGAGGAAGAAAGTTACTAACCTGAAAATCTTGGATGAACAGATGCACTAAACCTTCAATTCAAGCTCTCTAATCTTTCAGACACGATCAATGAACCCTTTCTTTGCTTCTGTATGCAAAAGAACTGGTTGAAAGCTCCTAAATCTTGAAACCCGATGGTGAGTTGCAGGTGGAAAAATTCAATTGCTCCTACACGATCCAGCCACAAATTCTCTTGGATTATGATCTGGATTCAATCCCTAGCATCCATGGAAGAAGTTTCAATCAAGAAAATAGATGGAAAGTGAAGAATTTGATGAAACTGAATTCAATTGCAAGCTATGGAACTTCAATCTCAATCTATGCTCTCTCCTTCAATCATCACCAACCCTTGCATTGGATCACCTCTACTCAATATATAGATGATGTATGAGTGATCTAGAACCCTCTAGATCCTTCTAATGAGAGTTTCCACTTCTCATGTCATGAGATTTTCAATCACATATCATGATATGCATAACTCTGTTTGCAGCTTGAAACCAACCTCATTCACTTCCAATTTCTCCCCTAGTGACATTTTGAAAGTGTTTAGCTTGCCAAGGGCCTTGGTTATGCCTTGATTCTAGGTTTTGCACATGTTACTTATGATGTAAGTAATCACTTTTCAAAGCAAGTCCACAAATTAGACCTCAAATCAAAAATGTGGCTAAACCAATGTTCTTAAAATGTTTTCTAGAGTCAAAATGATATATTACATGCCATGGTTTGGATGTGTAGGTTGAAAATATCAATTTCCAACTTTGGTTTATTTAACTTATGCCCTTATTTTAGGTCATTTTTGCAACTTTGAGCTAAAAGCCTTTCAAACATCTCATGACCTCCTTACTAGCCTTAAAACATCATTTTGAACAAGTTTGATGTTGAACATTTTTCCATTTGAAGCTTGGAAATAGGAGTTATGGCCTTATGCTTGGAATGACCTGTAATCTCCAAATGACCAAAATGCCCTTGACTTGTCAAAGCCATAACTTGAGTTCTACAAATGCTATCAAGGACTTCTAGTACTCTATAGAAAGCTAATAAGATAAGGAACAACATTAATGTTGACCAAAAGTTCATAGGAATCATCCTTCTTGGGCAAACGTTTGATGCAAGTTGGGTAACTTTCAAGGCCCCAGATTCACATACCTCAGATGACCTGTAACTTGTCAAAGTCATAACTTGAGTTCTACAAATCCTATCAAGGACTTCTAGTACTCAAATTAAAGCTAAGAATAATCTATACAACATTCATGTTGGGGGAAAGATGAGATGACAATCACATCTTGAGCTAAATTGCCTTGAAGATAGGGGTCAAACTAGGGGATTTTACACTGTCAAGCCTTAGAAACCCTAGCTTGAAACTTCTCAAACTATTCAATCATGATGAGTTGACCTTGGAATCATCCTTATAACATCTCAATGTGTCAATCCATGATTACATGGCCCTTGAATTAGGTCTCAACCTTGCCCAAATCATCAGTTGACCTAGGGTTGACCCAGTCAAACCCTAATTACACCACTCATGGCTGAGGCTTCTTAATCTTGCACAATGACCTGTCTAGGCCTCAAAGTGATCTTCAAACCTTCTCATGAGCTCTCTCAAGACCTCAAGTCCTTCTTCATGGCTTCAAAATCATCTGAGGTCTTCCCACAACTCTCAAGTTAGGAGACACACCCTTTTCGTTTCAACCACTCTCTCTGAGGATCTTTTGACTTCTCTGACAAGGATATCAACCCTTGAACACTTGAATAACCTTCTTAGCTAGCTTCAAACTCTTGTATAGCTCTTAATTGGTAATCATACCTCTTGATCTCCTGCATACATGTCAATGAAATGCAAATGATAATGCTAATGTGAATGAAATGAAACACAAGCTAGGTAAAGAAGAGTTGGGCAAATTTTGGGGTGCAACAGCTGCCCCTATTCAAATGGCTTGAACCTGACTGGGTGAGCAGCGAATGACTCTCAACTAATCAAGGTGCGAGACGGTTGAATACCAACAAACCCAGAAATTTGCCGGTTGCACTAGTACACGGTACTCTGATGGGAATAAATCTTCGAAAACTGAAATATTAGCTGCACAACAACTAGCTGGGGGATTGGTCACACGGTAACCGGTGATACATGGTCGATCATGCCGTCAGGCATCAGAATTCCTCGGGACTTATCAGATCAACAATCAAGTTAGCCACGCCATCGGGCATTCAAAGAGAACTTTCGGGCATCAGCCGGACTTCATTAGTAAGTCGGGAATAGAATTCTCGGTCAATCATGAACCAATTGGGGATATCCAAACTTCTGCCATCAGGCACTCTGCTTCGGCTGAGAGAACTGCTTCGTCAATACGGTTGGACTTCAATCATCAAGTCTTCAAGGGAAGTTTCAACTTTGTTGTTCGGAAACCTGCTGGGGATGACGCATCTCCGCTGGGGATTATGGAGAAC
The DNA here is from genome assembly GCA_963859935.3 of Lathyrus sativus. Lineage (NCBI taxonomy): Eukaryota > Viridiplantae > Streptophyta > Magnoliopsida > Fabales > Fabaceae > Lathyrus > Lathyrus sativus. The sequence continues at coordinate 325,217,859 of OZ012736.1, forward strand.
TATCAAGTAACTCTGCTTCGGGGATCCAGGAGTCATTCTGGGTGAGTCAACTCTGCTGAGGACTTGGACAAATAACTTCGTGGGGACTTCAAGAATCATCCTGAACCCATAACTCTGCTGGAGATTTCGGGAATCATCCCGAGCACTCACTCTGCCGGGGACTCTAAGCATCAACTTGAGCAACCTTTTCTGGCGACTTCACAGGGGATTTTAAGAATCATCTTAGACAAGCACCTTCGCTGGAGAATTCAAGAATCATCTTGGGCAAACGACTTTGCTGGGGAATTCAAGAATCATCTTGAGCAAGCGACGCTGCGGAGGAACACCTGCAAAACAAGAACGGTAACGACCTAGCTCATGTCTAGTATGCATATGCTTTGACAATGACGCAATGCTCCACACGGTGGAAATGCTACACGTTTATGATAAATGCTATGCAATCGTGCAAAATGCTGCGATCCCGTCAGCAAAATAAATGCTGAAGGGAGAATCCTCCTGTCAAGGAGAAAGAACCACTCTGGTGGAGAGGAGGAATCATCCTGCCGAGGAGAAAGAACCACACCAATCTCAATTGGACTTCGCCTGGGGAAGCAGACTTCAGTTGACTGCTGCAAGGGAACAAAGCTCTACGAGAACCCATACCTGCTGAGGAAAGCGATGCCAATCGCAGAAATAAGCTGCACGACGCTCGCAGCCAACCTTCTTGGAGGTAACGACTCCGGTGGGGAAATACAACATCAGCTATTCAGTACTCTCTACTGGGGAAAACCAATCATGGCCTGAACGCTTTTCAAGGACTCGACTCTCTTGGGGAACTGCAAACTCGGCTGGGGATAGACAACCAGACGCTGGAATCACTCTTACCTGTCGGGGAGAGTACAACTCTGCGGGGAATTTCAATTCCGCTAAAGACTTCAGTCTGGAGCTATCAACTGCTGCACACTTCAGTATGGCTCGGCTGGGGAGATGACATTCCTTCAGGATGCATTTGATTGGGGAGAGAATCTTCTCTACCTGGGAGACATATCAATGCTTGACGATCTCATGTTCGGACTCTGCGGGGAGAGGCTGCTGAACTTTGCTGGAGAAGAAGGAATCATCCTGCTTGGGGATGCATACGGCGCACTGCCTGGAATATGCTACACCTGCAACAACACAAACAAACAGACAAGATACCCTTCTCAAAGGGACCTATCAAGGTTATCATCTTGTGACAATGTTTAAGTAATTCATTTTTTCAACAATCAGTGGCCTAGGCCAGTAAGTTTATGTATGCGCATTTTGTCAAAAACATCGGCGTTCTTTTTCGCAAACAAACAGGTAAATGCTAAACAAACAAACAAAATTGCTAAATAGTATACATTTTATTGATAACGAACCCCTGAATGGGTAAAAATGTTTTACAGCAGAGGCCAGCTCCTGGAATGAGGAAGTCGCGCAAATATAAAAACATAAATATACATCAGTATATACAAATGTCGGCAACGAGGCGTAGACGAACACCATGAGTTGATCCCTCTAGGACCCACTCGACTTCGATACTTCTCCAAGGCTTCAGCTTCAAAAGAGATTGATTCGGATAAACGGCCCTCAGGTCTTCCAAACCGCTAAACAATGAAAGTTCACACGCAGAATGCAGTCATTTGCTTTTTCAAATCCCTAACTTTTGCCTGAATCGCCCTTCCGGGTTTTCGATTCACCGGGATACCCTTTTTTGCCAAAGTCGCCCATCCGGGTTTTCGACTTTGCGGGTGTACATTTTTTCAATTTATATCCCTAATTTTTTCCCGAACCTTTTTCCTTTTTTATGGTTCGCCGGGATGCCCCATTTTTGCCTGGATATTCTTTTTCTTTCCAGCGGGTCATTTTTTAAGCAAAGTATTTTTTAACTGCGTCCGCTTTCACAGGGGATGCAAAATCTTCACTATCCATCGTGGATAACAACAAAGCTCCTCCCGAGAAGACCTTGCTGACGATGTACGGACCTTCGTAATTGGGAGTCCACTTGCCCCAGTGATCGGAGTGTGGAGGAAGAATCTTCTTCAGGACGAGATCACCCGTCTGAAAGCTTCTAGGACGCACCTTCTTATCATAAGCTTTCTTCATTCGACTTTGGTACAGACGGCCATGCGCAATCGATGCTAACCTCTTCTCGTCCATCAGGCTGAGTTGGTTTAGCCGGTTCTTAATCCATTTTGCCTCATCGAGTTTTACGTCAACCAAAACTCGCAAAGAGGGGATCTCCACTTCTAATGGTAGGACAGCTTCCATACCGTACACTAAGGAGAAAGGAGTTGCCCCGGTTGATGTACGTACCGTTGTACGATAACCGTGCAGTGCGAATGGCAACATCTCGTGCCAATCTTTGTAGGTCACAACCATCTTCTGAACAATCTTCTTGATGTTCTTATTGGCCGCTTCAACGGCGCCATTCATCTTCGGCCGGTAAGGAGATGAGTTGTGGTGTTCAATCTTGAAACTCTGGCACAACTCCTTCATCATCTTGTTATTCAGATTCGAACCATTATCAGTAATGATCCGCTCAGGAATTCCATAATGACAGATGATGTCCCTCTTTATGAATTTAGCCACCACCTGCTTGGTCAAATTAGCATATGAGGCTGCCTCCACCCACTTGGTGAAGTAGTCGATAGCTACCAGAATGAAGCGATGACCGTTAGATGTAGTGGGCTCGATCTTGCCTATCATGTCGATGCCCCACATGGAGAACGGCCACGGGGAGGACATGAAATTTAACGGGCACGGCGGCACATGAACTTTATCAGCATAAATCTGGCATTTATGACACCTCTTCGCGAATTTAAAGCAATCCGACTCCATCGTCAGCCAGTAGTATCCTGCTCTCAGGATCTTCCTTGTCATTGCATGCCCACCGGCGTGCATACCAAATGTGCCTTCATGGACTTCTTCCATGAGCATACTCGCCTCTTTCTCATCTACACATCTGAGTAGCACGAGATCGTGGTTTCTTTTATACAAAACTCCATCAGGATTAAGATAAAAATTTCCAGATAGCCTCCTCAGAGTCTTCTTATCCTGGGTTGACGCTCCCGCAGGATACTCTTTAGTCATAAGGAAAGTCTGGATATCATGGAACCATGGCTTGCCGTCGGCGGCTCCCTCGATCGCAAAGACGAATGCAGGTCTATCAAGACGAGAAAGGACAATTCTTGGAGCCTCATTCCAAAAATTGACTTTATACATCGAAGCCAACATGGCTAAGGCATCAGCCATTTGATTCTCCGCCCTGGGCACATGATGGAGTTCCACTCGATCAAAGAACGGAAGCAGCCTTCTGGCATAGTTCATGTACGGTACCAAATTCGATTGACGAGTCTCCCACTCCCCTTTAATCTGGTTGATCACAAGTGTCGAGTCACCATATACATCTAGGTTCTTAATTCTCAAATCAATTGCTTCTTCTAGACCCATGATGCATGCTTCATACTCCGCTTCATTATTGGTGACTGGAAACGTCAGTCTCGCAGTGAACGGGATATGGGATCCATGAGGAGTCGTGATGATTGCCCCAATGCCACTTCCGTAAGAATTAACTGCCCCGTCAAATATCAATTTCTATTGGGACTTCTTATCTGGACCCTCGTCGGGCAACGGTTCATCGCAATCCTTCGCTTTGAGAAACATGATATCCTCATCAGGGACTTCAAATTTCATTAGCTGGTAATCCTTGATCGGCTGTTCGGCCAGGTATTCAGACAATACGCTTCCCTTGATAGCCTTCTGGGACACGTACTGAATATCATATTCTGTCAACACCATTTGCCATCTGGCAATCCTGCCCGAAAGCGCTTGCTTCTCGAAGACGTACTTGATCGGATCCATCTTCAAAATTAGCATGGTTGTGTGATTGAGCATGTACTGTCGTAAACGTTTGGCAGCCCAGGCTAGTGCACAAAGCATCTTCTCCAGCATCGAGTAACGAGATTCACAGTCTGTGAACTTTTTACTCAAGTAGTAAATGGCATGCTCCTTTCTGCCCGTCTCGTCGTGCTGACCGAGAACACACCCCATACTATTCTCAAGAACTGTCAAGTACATGATTAGAGGCCGTCCAGCCACTGGGGGTATCAAGATCGGAGGTTCCTGCAGATACTGTTTTATCTTATCAAATGCCTTCTGGCAATCCTTGTTCTAGATAATCGCCTGATCTTTCTTTAGTAGTTTGAACATCGATTCACACGTGGCCGTGAGCTGAGAGATAACCCTTGCAATGTAGTTTATTCTGCCCAAGAAACCACGAACTTATTTTTCTGTTTTTGGCACTGGCATTTCTTGTATCGCTTTAATCTTCGCAAGATCAACCTCGATGCCTCTTTCACTCACGATAAACCCCAGTAACTTTCCGGACCGTACTCCGAAAGTACACTTGTTAGGATTCAGCCTCAACCTGAACTTCCTAAGCCTCTCAAAAAGCTTCAGCAAATTGACCAGATGTCCCTCCTCCGTTTGGGACTTTGCAATCATGTCATCAACATAGACTTTAATCTCATGATGAATCATGTCATGAAACAAAGTAACCATTGCTCGTTGGTAAGTGGCCCATGCGTTCTTCAGACCGAAAGGCATTACCTTGTAGCAAAATGTTCCCCAAGGAGTGATAAACGTAGTTTTCTCCATGTCCTCCGACGCCATCTTGATCTGATTGTAACCGGAGAAGCCATCCATGAACGAAAATATGGAGAATTGCGCTGTATTGTCGACCAACACATCAATATGAGGCAGCGGGAAATCATCTTTAGGGCTCGCCCTATTCAAATCTCGATAATCGACGCACATTCGTACCTTACCGTCCTTCTTCGGTACAGGCACTATGTTGGCGACCCACGGAGGGTAAGTAGTGACCGCTAAGAAGCCAACATCAAGCTGTTTCTGCACTTCTTCTTTGATCTTAACGGCCATATCTGGTCTCGTCCTCCTAAGCTTCTGCTTAACGGGAGGACAATATTCTCGCAACGGCAAGTGGTGGACCACGATGTCAGTGTCGAGTCCGGGCATATCTTCGTATGACCAAGCAAAGACATCACTATACTCTCTTAGCATCTCGACCAATCTCTGCTTGACATCACTCTGCAATGCAGCCCCTATCCTGACGTTCCTAACAAGTTCTTCAGAACCCAGATTCGCAATCTCGATCTCCTCTTCATGAGGCAGAATAACTTTCTCTTCTTGTTTCAACAAGCGGGCCAACTCCTCGGGAAGGTCTTCGTCTTCATCAATCTCTTCTTCGGCTTGATAGATCGGGCAATCGAAGTCGAAGTGAGTCGTAGAAGGCCCAGAGTCGATGTCATCTGCTATGTGGATCCTGCAATAACAAGGGTTAAGCTTAAAACAAGGATATGCAGGTTAGCATAAACCTCATTGCCATTTTATTGTTTTTCAAAACAAATATAAAACAGGAATAACAGAGATCATAATATTTGAATACGAAGAAAAACGCCTTTTGATTTATTGATAAAATGCATGTACATAATCAAACGAGGCCCTGACAATAAAACCACTATGCCCCGGGTAGGACATAGGGTTGTACAATGATTGGAAAAAGTAAATCATTACTCTTCGCTTGTCATCTGGATGATATCCTTGACGGACCAGTTGTTGAGGCTCTCGCCTGGCTTGCTTGGCTGGATCCAAGAGTCTAAGTCACAGTCGCTATCTCCGCTGTCTTCAGACACCGCGTTGACGCTTTCAAATATCACCCCGCCACTGGTAAACTGGATTGGCCCTTTACCTCGCGACGTACTGCTAGAAGAGGAGGCTTCAGCTCCAGGAGAATATCCCAACCCAAACTTGTCTTGCTTGTTAGGTATCTCCAAAATTCGCCCCCAGCCTGGGGTAGATCCGGCTTGGACAACGGCTCGGGCTTCCTTGAATGAAGAGAGAGTCATCTCTGGCTTCTCAGTGACTACAGGAGCTACGTTCTTGACTTTAACAGCTTCGAACGCTTGGCATAGGGTTTCGTGGATTTCCCCATCTATCTCAACATACTTGAAGGACGACAAATGGCTCACCATTATGTCTTCCTCGCCACATACGGTCACGATGCTACCTCCGACGACATACTTGAGTTTCTGGTGCAACGTGGAGGTCACGACTCCAGCAGCATGGATCCACGGCCGGCCCAATAGACAGATGTAGGCGGGCATGATGTCCATAATGTAAAAGATTGCATCAAATGTTTCCGGACCAACTTGGATTGGCAACGTCACCTCCCCGAAAACATGGCGTTTGGTTCCATCGAACGCTTTCACAACCAGATCACTGGGTGTGCAAATCACTTTGCGAGTATCTAACTTCATTAATGCCTTCTTCGGAAGAACATTGAGCGATGACCCCGTGTCTACCAACACATGCGACATAATCGTTCCCCTACACTCTATCGAGATGTGCAGGGCACTATTGTGGTTCCTCCCCTTCGGCGTCAGCTCTAGGTCAGTGAACCCTAACCCATTTCCAGCATTTACGTGGGCTACGACCTCTTCTAGCTGGTTTACCGATATTTCTTGCGGTACATACGCGACGTTCAACACCTTCAGCAGTGCGTTGCGGTGTGCTTCAGAACACAGCAACAAATTCAGGATGGAAATTTTCGAGGGTGTCTGATGGAGATGATCCACAATCTTGTAGTCACTCTTTTTAATCAACCTCATAAATTCCTCGGCGTCCTTAACAAGTAAGTCTTTTTCTGCCCCACGCGGGATCTCTTCAACGACTTTACTCTTACCTTTATCAGTTGCATCAGCTCTGTCCGCTTTGTCCGCCACGACCTCTGGTGGTGCAAACACTCTCCCGCTGCGAGTGATTCCGTTTACTCCTGCAAGGTTATCTACAGACGACCCAAATGGTTCTAGCTCCAACTTCTGTCCGTTGCAGTAGACTTCAGCCCCATAATGCCATGGGACAGCATTAGTGCTTTCGAACGGTATTGGCCCAGCTTTGGTGATGGTAATTGTGGGCGGTCTGGGTGCAGAAATAGTTATCGTCTAGCGAGGGATGGTGATGGTGGCGACCTCATCATCTTGCTTCAGCATTACCTCTCCCGATCCGCTTTCGGCCCTCCGGCTAAACTGTAAGATCCCTTCAGTCATCAGACTTTGAATCCCCTCTATCAACTGTTCACATCCGTCAGGACTTGTCGCACAGCCCATACACAACTCTCCGCAACCTGGAAAGAAACCTCTTTTCATCAACTTAGCTTTAACGAAGCTAAGCGTCGTCTTCAAATCTCTGACGTCAGTCAACAAATCCAAACTCTCGTCTTCAATAATGGTGTTTACTCCACCTCCCCTATGGTTCAGCATAGGGTTCTTCGTGACATTTGGCACATTATCAGAGAAGTTGATGATCTTAGCGTCCACCATGTCCTGCACCTTGTGCTTGAAGGCTTTGCAATTCTCTATTGTGTGGCCTGGTGCCCCTGAGTGAAACTCACAAGTTGCATTCGCGTCATAACCTGGCGGAGGTGCCCCTGTCAAGGGAGCCAAAGTTCTCTTCTGGATCAACTGTAGCTGAAGCAAAGTCTGCAATAGTTGCGCGTACGACATGGGAGGTGTCTCGAGGTGACGGCTCGACAGAGGTGCCCGATTCTGATACTTTCTGTACCCTTGTTGATTCGGCTGTTGCTGCTGTGGCTGTTGAACTGCCGGGATAGTTATACTGGCCACCTGTTGGTGAGGGCCTTTACCCTTCCTTCGAGCGTTGGTCACGGCGCTCGTTTCTCCTTCCCGTCTTTTGCCACTATAAGGTTTCTTTCCCCCTCCTCCGACTGAGGATGAATCACCTTGAATTTTCCCGAGTTTGATCCCATTTTCGATGTGCTCACCTGTGATAATGAGATCTGAGAAGGTTCCAGACATACCGCTGACCAATTTCTCATAGTAAACCCCTGGGAGGGTGGCTACGAACATCTGCACAAGCTCACGTTCAGCCATCGACGACTGAACCCTGGCTGCCAATTCACGCCACGCTGGGCGTATTCCTTGAACCCTTCGTTATTCCTTTGCGACAAATTCTGCAGTTGGACTCGGTTCGGGGCCAAGTCGCTATTGTATTGGTAGTGTTGCACAAATGCTTCAGCAAGGTCCTTCCACGTGCGCACACTGGTAGGCTCCAGACTCATGCACCATTCGAGGGAGGGCCCGAACAGACTGTCTTGAAAGAAGTGCATCAGCAACTTCTCGTCCTCAGAATGAGCCGACATTTTCTGGTAATATGATCTCAGGTGGACGCGAGGGCAAGTGGTGCCCTTGTACTTTTCAAAGTCAGGTACCTTGAACTTGGGAGGCACCTTGAAATCAGCGATCAGTCCCAACTTGGACATATCAACACCCAGGGTATTCTGGTTCTCGATATTTCTCATCTTATCCTCGAGGGCCTTGAACCTAAGTCGTGCTTCAGCAGTCAGCTCCCCTTCAGCACCTCTCTGAGAGAACACATCGTTTTGACGGTCTTCTAGCCACGGATGAGGCCCGAACAGATTCCCAACACCTGCACTGCCGTTGCCCAGTCCAACATTGACGTTAGCTTCAAAATTCCCATTACCGACGCCCGTCGTATTACCATTGAGTCCCATGTTAGCTATCACATTGCCGTTGGCACTGCCATTCCCCCCGGTCACGGGGACGCCATTCTAAGGAGTTTCAACTGGTGGAGGGGTAGGTACGGTCCCACCATGGAGTACGCCATTGCTATCAACCCTTGAAATCAGAGGCTGAACCAAGGTTCTGAGCTGATCCTGGCCATTGGCGACCGCTTGCATGAGCTCCATGAAGCGATCCATTCTTCCGCGGAGTTCTTGAACATCAGTTTGCACTTGCTCCATGATTTTGGTTTGATTTGCTCTGGTCGGATAACGGTGGATAGGTCTCTGATCAATCCTGGAACAACCTGAAACAACCTGAAAACACAAAAGGGTTAGAAAAAACGACAAAGTGCTTGTTATGCAAATGCTTCATGCAAATGCAAACGTGTGTCTGTGCGTTAGGGAGATCTCCCCCGATCCTAGTGCCTAAGTGCCAGTGCTGATAATAAGAAGTTCGAGTCCAGTCATGGAAATAGCATCTCATATATAAAGAAAGCCCATCAAGGCAGTACACAACATCAATGAGTACAAGATGAATCAATAGCGTGACCTCAGCCAACAAGCCTGGCGATGGTAAGCATACAACAATGATCAAACAAAAGGAATACAAATAGTCAAGCACGGCCACGGGCGCGAAATTCTTCTAACAACCCCTTCGTTTCCGGATGATCAGGCCAAGTGAGCAACCCTTCGACGAGTAGCTCCCTCTGCATAATGGTGTACTGAAGACCTTCGACCGAATCTTCCCATGTTCCTTCGCCGAAACAATCTTCTAACTTCCGCTTTTTGGATTCAAACATCATTTTGCGCTCCTTCAGGTTAGCAAAAGCCCTGTTGAGCTGGCCTTCAGCGGCATATGTGCGAGCGGTTTCTTCATCAAACCTCTTCTCACTAGCTTTCACCTGGGCTTTCAGCTTGGAGATCTGTTGCATCAGCTTATCCTCCAGCTCTTTCCTGTTGGCTAGGGAGGCCTTCCAGTGCTGATTGAACTTGGATATCCTCCGATACGCTTCGTCCAAGTGTTGCTTCTTTGTGGCCAGTACATTGTTGACAGCTTTGAAGTCTCGACCCATGCGTTCACGCTCGGCTATCTGCTTAGTCAAGTCTGTCCCCAGCTGGTTCACCAGCTCTGTCTGCCTCTTGAAGGAATGAACGGCTTCGTTTCTCTTGCTTCTGAGCTGCGCCAATTCTTTCTCCAGTTCTTCATTTGCCCTCTTCAATTCATCTCTCTCAACTAACACCTGATTATGTTGCTGAATGGGCACGGTAGTAGGCTCTTCAATCACTAGAGGGCTTTCTGGCTTAGCAGGAAGAAATGGCATCCCTATAGCATCTGCTCTGGCTCTGATCCAAGTCACATACGGAGGGTAGGCTTGATTATTACTTTTCCCCAGCAATGGTTTTCCCCTCTTACTGATACCATTCCAGGCGCGCTGAAGCTTAGATAACAGATCCCCCTCTAGAAGACCAGTGAGGTACAGAGATTCCTGCACCTCTTCATCCTTCGGCGGAGCTCTCAAAGCATACGCGAACTGTCGGACCAGCAAAGATGGATTATAGTTTATGCAGCCCTTCCTGCCTATCAGAGGCACGTTCGAAAACCCGCTGCAGCTAAAGATAACATCGGTACCCAACCTATCTCTGTCAAATCAGTCAATATCCTCCGCTGATAGACTCATCAAACGCTCGGACCACTCAGCTGTGGCTGCAGACGACACAAAGGGACCCCTCTTGGGTAGATGACTATCAAGCCATTTATAAAGCAAGGGAACACAACACGAGACATTCTTGCCCCTTCTGTTCTCGTTTTTGTAGTGGATAGAATGGTAGACATCTCCTATCAAGGTAGGGACTGGATTCCCTGAAGCAAAGATGCGGAAGGCGTCGAAGTCCACAAAGTCGGGCATATTGGGGAACAAAATGATGCCATATATGCACAGAGCGAGAATGGCGTTGAACACGACCCAACATCCGTTTTTGGCGCACTGCTGAGCTTTTCCCACCAAGAACTGCAAGGAGAAACCGGGAACCTTGTTCCAACTAGACAATACCAACTCGGAGGCATCCAGATGAAGTGAAGGACCTAGACTAGCCAGATCAGGCTCAACATCCATATGAACAAAGGGCATCTGACTCTTGATAGGCACACCTAACAAATCAACATACTCCTCTAGCGTGGGTGCAAGAACAAAATCCTGGAAAGTGAAGCATCTCAACGGAGGATCGTAGAACTGCAGCAGAGCGTGCAACCCATTCAACTCGAACGCAGAAGGTTTACGAACCAAACTGAGCAACTTGCCGTAAGATTTTCTGAACTCATCTCTCATAGAATCATTTGCTAAAGCAATCAAACCGATCAGCTGAACCACATCAGGGGCAGGGAGCTTGTAAGCCACGGTCTTCCTCAGAGAACCCATAACAATACAATAGGAGGCACGAAATCCTGGATCGGGGAAAACGGTACCTGCAACACAGACACACGTTAATGAAATGCAAATGAGTATGCAAGGCAACGTAAAATGCAATCATGCAGCAGGAGGTCAAGGCAACTATGTTGTGGAGATTCTGTATTAACAAAACCATAATCCTTCTCTATCAAGAACAACCACTATCTCTGATAAGAAGAAAACCCTGGTATCGGACCACAGATCTGCTCCGTCAAGAACACACACACATAGAACCATAAATCTGCTATGTCAAGAACAAACATCTGATAATAAGGACCTCTGATACAGGACCATAAATCTGCTCTGTCAAGAACAAACATCTGATAATAAGGACCTCTGATACAGGACCAAAAATCTGCTCTGCTCTATCAAGAACAAATACACATCTCTGAATATAAGGTCCTCTGATACAGGACCAAAAACTCTGCTCTGTCAAGAACAAACATACATCTGCTGGTGAGATCCTCTGATCCCATAAATCTGTTCTGTCAAGAACAAACACATCTGATGATGAGAACCTCTGGTACCAACAAAACTAATTCACTATCAAGAAAACCAGGTAGTCAGAAGGTCAAAGTTTCCTGCAACAAACCCAACCCTGCTCACAGGTATGGACCTATACTGACTCAAGTTCGGCATCCTATGCGGTCATCAGCGTCACAGACATTCAAGAGGGGTGATACGATACCCAGAAGGTGTGGCATCACCAGCTCATGAAGCGGCCTCACTCGGCTGAATTCCAAATGATCGGTCTCTAGAGTCGACAATCCTCCAAACCAACAACCCTCTCAACCCAAAGGGTTGAAAAAGAAGTCAACCGGGAGAACCTCGTCTGAGCATGGATTTCATGAGACACTAGTGCCTGCCAAGCAAGCACGCGCCCACTAATTTCCACAACTAATGCTATGTTCACTCAAGCCTGGGTCTGGCTTCTCACTCATCAGAATGCCCCTCCCACAACAGCATAGATAGTCATATCATACTGAAAATAAAATGCGGGAAATAAAATGCGATAAATAAACACAACCTAACAAGTAATCATACAAGCGCTAGGATTGACTCTCGCAGGGGACGTTGGATCCCCAAACTGACTCGCATACGGGACGTTGGATCCCAGGAAACTATCAAGTCCCCAGCAGAGTCGCCAGCTGTCGCTTCCGCGAAAATAAGGTGCCGGCAAAACAGAAGAGTCGCCACCTTTCGTTATTTATCCCTCAGAGCGGGAAAGGAAACGATCGGAAAAACCTGACGAAAAGGTATAAGACAAGGTCGTCGCAACCATTGTCTGGGTTCGGGAGTCGGTTACGCAAGGGGAAGGTATTAGCACCCCTCATGTCCATCGTACTCGATGGGATCCACGCTTGTTTGTGTTTACTGGACGAGTTGGTTTATCTATCTACCTATCAAGGTTGGCTTAAACAGAAAAGAAAAATGACTCGGCAAAGCGTCGCACTTTATGCCTACGTATTCTCATCAGAGAATGAGAAATCAGAGTCAACATAGTTCGGCCTACTACGGGTTACGGGGAAGGTGGCTCGCCAATACATCAGTATTGTGCCTACGTACTCTCAACAGGTATGAGAGATCAGAGCTTACGTAGTTCGGGCTACTACGGATTACGGGAATTCATATTCATCTGTTTTTATCGAGTAGGGTTAAACAGCAGTTCCAGCAGTTAGGGACAAAGCCTGTTTGCGTTGGCGCTGAAGTTTAACGACACTCTTTTCTTCAAAAAATCTTCCTTTGAATTATGGGCCCACGGGGCAAAAAGGTTTGAAGTTTGTTTTCTGTCTTTTACGAAAGAAGTGTTTTTTATTGTGTTTGCAATTTCAATCGCACTAAAGACTATGACCTGAGAGTGAATGCGTCGCATGTCACCCAAAGGGTGCCATACTAAACATCCAGACTGTTGAAAAAAAACTCTCCAACAATCCTTTCTCAGATAGCTTAAGGCTCGTAACGTACGAAAGAAATCATTCATGATTACTGTATCTTAAGCTGTTTTGAGATGAGAAGAGAACAGACTCAACTACGGGAGACTATCAAGTCCTACTGTTGTCATGCCAAGGATTCATCCTATGGTTGAGGTTTGAAACATGGAACTCCTAGAAGTTATCATGCATAGGTTTCAACCTAAAGTTCTATCATCACTTCCTTATCAAGGGAAGGGAGATTCCTAGGGGATCATGTCAATGATAAACAGACACAGATAAAGCATAAGCTTAAACAGTAAACAGTAAACAGTAAAATGCGTGCAATGCAAGTGAGGGAGGAAATGTGTGTGGGGCAGCAGCCTCCACAAGCTCATCTCAACCTCAAGCCAGATATGACTAACTGTAATCATACAGAAGGAATAACATGCTATCAAGCAAAATAAGATAAACTGCAATCATACAGAAGAAATAAAATGCTATCAAGCAAACACACCAGACCACATAGGCAAGGGAGCTGGGCTCTACCGAATACCCGCAAGCAAAGCCATACAATAACAATACAAGCAGAGGGAGCAACTCAACCTCTAGTGCAATCATGCTCCTAGATTAAAGTCAGTCTAGATATGGACTTATTCTAATGCATCAAGCAAGCCAAACAAGGCACATCAGCACAGAAAAGAAAACAGACAAGAAAGCAGATCAACAACTCCCTCTTTCAATTCCAAGCTTCAGCTCTTCTAACAGCTATCCAGTCTTCAGACTTCAATCACCCTTCAAGGCTATCATCCTCTATGACAAGTATCAACTTGCTTCTCCAAGGTTTCAATCCATCAAACCCAAGTATCAACTTGCTCTCTCTTCTCCAAGCTTCAGCTCTTTAGTCAATTCCACCTTCAGGCTTCACTCTTAACTGCAAGTATCAACTTGATTCCTTTAGGCCCTCCAAGAATCAATGTAAGTATCAATTCATCCTTTATTCCTCAAGCCTCAGCTCTACACTCAATATCAATTGAATCCTCTTCATAAGTATCAACTTAGTCTTCAAGCTTCAGCTCTTTTTGCTTTACCAGTATCAACTTGGTCTTCTTCTCCTACAAGCTTCAGCTTCTCAGAGTAGTCTTCAATCACCTGGAAGTGTCAACTTCATCCTTCAATTCTTTTTCAAGCTTCAGCTCTCCATTCTATCTCCATTGGATCTTCAAGTATCAACTTGTTTTCCTTCTTCAAGCTTCAGCTGCAATGGCAATGCTCAAGGAATCATCCTCTTCCACACTCTTCAATGAAGTCCTCATCTTCAAACTCAAGTCCAACATCTTTCAAGATACTCAAACCAGAAGACAATTGATTTAACAGGATGAGGGGAAAGGATAAACAGCTTACTGAAAACCAAAGGAAGCCTGTAAGGGTTCATCATTATGAGAGACTGGTTCCCTCAAAGTTCTACTTCCCAGATAAAGCCACTCATCCCTTCAAAGGAGGGATGTGAATATCTTGGAAGGACTTTTAGTCATTGGGAGGAATGGAAGCACAAGATGCTTTCCATGTTTGTGAAAGAAATCATTCTAGTTCTAAGGCTCTCCCTATGTCTCCTACCTCCTAAATCTTCATCAGACACCTTCAGGCATAAGCAAATCAAAGCTCCAAGCAACTTCAAGCAACTTCACCTTGTCTTCAACTTGTCTTCAATCTCAACCAAAGGCAAACCAAGCAAAAACCCTAATCTAAGGGGACTAAGGAAGTTAAACTAGTTGAATTAGTAAGTTAGGATCACCTAAAACCTAGTACTAAAGTTAGCCCTAACTAAAATACTAAAACCAATTATAAAATCCTACAAAAATTACTATGGGAACTTAGGTCAATCATGACTCTACCACATTAATTTCAGAGATCAAATCCTCAAATAAGACCTAGAAATAAATTCTACATTATGAGGCACTAAGCCTAAACTCTAAAAGGAAGCACCTAAATATCAACCTAGAAAGCACACCTATTTTCATCACAAAAATGTGAGAAAAATGCTATGGGAGCATACATGTCTAACCTAATCACACACAAAAAATCAGGATCAAAGTCATCACCACAAGATCATACAAAATTCCACAAAATTATGTATCAAACATAACCATTTTAATATCAATTAAAATATAAAATTCCCATAAAATCAGAAAATACATGAAATGAAAATATTTTTTCTCTAAACAATACTAGACTCAATCATGAGTAAAATGCAAAAAGAATGGGATTAATTGGATTAATTTTAAATTTTATATGATTTTTCCAAGAACCATGTACAAAATGAAAAATAATGGAAAATCCAACAAAAATAGACAAATGCACGGTGCAAGTAGTAAACAGAATCAGAACAAATAATGGATTGGGCCTTCAGGGGGTGGGGATATCAATCTATCCACTAAGCCCAAAACCACTGATTAAATGAAACGGTGCGTTTCATTTCTTCAGATCCTTCACAAACTGAGTTTAAAACGTGGCCGTTGGACGAGCTTCTAGTCAAAGGTCCAACCAAGATCTGATGGTCCTGGGGTCGTCTTCTACCTTTTGAACATCTGAGCTTCGCGCGCAGCTCCGGCCACCATCGGTGGTGCTCCGGTCGTTGTCCTCAACCCTAGTTCTCTCTAGGATCCTCCGTTGCAAATGGTCAATACATGAAACTTGTCCCAAATTCCCTCACGAATTCAACCATACCCTTTATTCAGCCTAAATCCTCAAGATTCGCCATAACCAAACCTCAACCGAAAATGGTAATACCCTAAATTGGTCGCTAATTCTCAAATTAACTATCTGAAATCAATCCTATACCGTTCTACAATGCATCTAACACCTTAATTCATCTTGATTCTACCTAAATCATGATAGAGGAAGAAAGTTACTAACCTGAAAATCTTGGATGAACAGATGCACTAAACCTTCAATTCAAGCTCTCTAATCTTTCAGACACGATCAATGAATCCTTTCCTTGCTTCTGTATGCAAAAGAACTGGTTGAAAGCTCCTAAATCTTGAAACCCGATGGTGAGTTGCAGGTGGAAAAATTCAATTGCTCCTACACGATCCAGCCACGAATTCTCTTGGATTATGATCTGGATTCAATCCCTAGCATCCATGGAAGAAGTTTCAATCAAGAAAATGGATGGAAAGTGAAGAATTTGGTGAAACCGAATTCAATTGCAAGCTATGGAACTTCAATCTCAATCTATGCTCTCTCCTTCAATCATCACCAACCCTTGCATTGGATCACCTCTACTCAATATATAGATGATGTATGAGTGATCTAGAACCCTCTAGATCCTTCTAATGAGAGTTTCCACTTCTCATGTCATGAGATTTTCAATCACATATCATGATATGCATAGCTCTGTTTGCAGCTTGAAACCAACCTCATTCACTTCCAATTTCTCCCCTAGTGACATTTTGAAAGTGTTTAGCTTGCCAAAGGCTTTGGTTATGCCTTGATTCTAGGTTTTGCACATGTTACTTATGATGTAAGTAATCACTTTTCAAAGCAAGTCCACAAATTAGACCTCAAATCAAAAATGTGGCTAAATTAATGTTCTTAAAATGTTTTCTAGAGTCAAAATGATATATTACATGCCATGGTTTGGATGTGTAGGTTGAAAATATCAATTTCCAACTTTGGTTTATTTAACTTATGCCCTTATTTTAGGTCATTTTTGCAACTTTGAGCTACAAGCCTTTCCAACATCTCATGACCTCGTTACTAGACTTAAAACATCATTTTGAACAAGTTTGATGTTGAACATTTTTCCATTTGAAGCTTGGAAATAGGAGTTATGGCCTTATGCTTGGAATGACCTGTAATCTCCAAATGACCAAAATGCCCTTGACTTGTCAAAGCCATAACTTGAGTTCTACAAATCCTATCAAGGACTTCTAGTACTCTCTAGAAAGCTAAGAAGATAAGGAACAACATTCATGTTGACCAAAAGTTCATAGGAATCATCCTTCTTGGGCAAAAGTATGATGCAAGTTGGGTAACTTTCAAGGCCCCAGATTCACATACCTCAGATGACCTGTAACTTGTCAAAGTCATAACTTGAGTTCTACAAATCCTATCAAGGACTTCTAGTACTAAAATTAAATCTAAGAACAATATATAAAACATTCATGTTTGGGGCAAGATGAAATGACAATCACATCTTGAGCTAAATTGCCTTGAAGATAGGGGTCAAACTAGGGGATTTTACACTGTCAAGCCTTAGAAACCCTAGCTTGAAACTTCTCAAACTCTTCAATCATGATGAGTTGACCTTGGAATCATCCTTATAACATCTCAATGTGTCAATCCATGATTACATGGCCCTTGAATTAGGTCTCAACCTTGCCCAAATCATCAGTTGACCTAGGGTTGACCCAGTCAAACCCTAATTACACCACTCATGGCTGAGGCTTCTTAATCTTGCACAATGACCTGTCTAGGACTCAAAGTGATCTTCAAACCTTCTCATGAGCTCTCTAAAGACCTCAAGTCCTTCTTCATGGCTTCAGAATCATCTGAGGTCTTCCCACAACTCTCAAGTTAGGAGACACACCCTTTTGGTTTCAACCACTCTCTCTGAGGATCTTTTGACTTCTCTGACAAGGATATCAACCCTTGAACACTTGAATAACCTTCTTAGCTAGCTTCAAACTCTTGTATAGCTCTTAATTGGTAATCATACCTCTTGATCTCCTGCATACATGTCAATGAAATGCAAATGATAATGCTAATGTGAATGAAATGAAACACAAGCGAGGTAAAGAAGAGTTGGGCAAATTTTGGGGTGCAACACCGACACCTTATTTTCGCGGTAGCGACAAGGGGCGGATTATTTGGGCTTAATTATTCGTTTGCTTTAGGTTTCTCTTGGAAACCTCTTCTTCTTCTTCGTGAGGGTGCCGCCATTGATGACCTTAGGAGCCTTTTTTTTGCTTTTCTCCGTTTGCATGTTTGCCCTTCGTTCTTCTTCTTCTATCACCTGAAAAACAAACCAAACACAAAACGTCGAGTTACTCACCCTATTTCAAGGGTTCGAAGCGATTCCTGGAGTTGTGAGATCTTTGGTGATTCCGGTTTTGTGCTGCCGGTTAGTGGCGGTGATGAAGATTTTCTGAACCAGGCGATTCTTTCGTCTACGGATGAACTTCGGATGCGTGCGTTTGCGCCGTCCTCTCCGTTGGCTTCCTCTTCTCCGGCCGATGATGACACGCCTGAGGCCTGTTGTGGGCTTCAGATGATGATATGTTCTGAGGCCTGTTGTGGGCTTTGGATGATGATGGTTTCCGTTGGATTCTTGTGATGGTTCGCGGTTGACGTTTCTTGGTGTTACGGGATCCGTAGCCGATGATGGACAATGTTCTGAGACTTGGTTTTATTATTGTCCGCCGTTCTAGATGAATGGTGTTGACGATGGTCTTTCCATTGTTTGAGCTTGCATCCGCCTCCTCCCTTCCTTAGGGTTCTTCGTTTTCGTTTTATATTGTCTTTTTTCACTCTTGCTGGGCCAGATTTAATGATGCGATTTTGGAAAATAAATTATATTACCTTTTAAATATTATCAGGGATTTGATTTGATTTATTCATCTGATATGATTTGTAGATCTTCATATTTTTTATGATAACAAGCGGATCCGAATTTTGGATTTGGAGACTCGAATCTATATGGTTTACTTGATAGAACTGGATTGTAGATCTGGATTTGATTTCTGGATTTTGGATTGTTTCTGGTGATAAAACTGAATTTGGATCCGATTTGAATATCCATATAATTTTCTTGATAGAACTGGATGTTGATTTGGATTTGGCATAAGGATCTGTTTGACTGCAAGAAATCACTTCTTTTACAAAAGTTCTTTTTTTCTCTGGATGCCTCGAAAATAAGAACAAAATCTTCCGGTTTTCGCCCGAGGTCGGGAATATGAGTCGGGAGCCGGCTTCGACCTTCGTCATTTCCCTCCCGACGTACCTGATGATGAATAACTGAGGGTATCGGAATCAATCTAAAACCACTTTTCTATTATTCTAACATTAACGTTTTTTCTCTGCTTTTGTCTGTTTCTGCGCAAGTAGAAAAATTGAGTCTTGGAGAATCGGCATGAAGAATCGAGCATGGGCATGAAGACCAATCTTAGAAAAATAGGACTTAGAATTAGGAATCAAAATGTATTTTATCCTTCCTTTGTAGTTTGTAATAAAATAAATATGAATGAAAAAAATTAACATTACTTCTCCAAATGAACACTTGTTTGATTATTTCTTTCAAATATCTTATCGCAACCGATTGGCTCTCTCAAAAATATCTGATTAAATCCAAATGATTCGGTGCCTCCTAATAAGTTCAAGCGATTAAAACTTAACTGATTAAACTTAAACAAATGGATTAACCTCACCAATTAAATTCATACGAACAAACTCCAAAACAATTATCCGGGTCCACTTTGTCATTTCAGAACATGTTACTCAATTCAAACTTGACGTAACTTTAAATTCGAATAAGAACCTTTTTCAAATTAACTCGTGTCTGATAATAGAAACGATAAATATGGCCTTGAACGAGTAAAAGCAGAGAAATTCGATTAACAACAACACATAATTAACCTCCGCACTAAAAAATCAACTTGTATCTCCACTAGTTAAATCCAATGCCTTGAACCAACTTGGCCCAGGATCACAATTAAACAGATATAATAAATCCAAACACGAGTCGAAACTTCCACCGTTTTCTCTAAAATAACTGGCAGATAGCAGAAGAAGCAGAAAAATAGGTGCCTGTTAAAACAAATTCCGCGGAGTGAATTCTCGCACCACAATCAGCCCTAAAAATTTAAATCATTTTCAACCAAAACACGGAGCTCGGAGATGCAACCCTAATTGATCGGTGGATCCCTGATGGCAACCCAGCTTCCTAAACTGTCAGCAAACAATACATAAATGACCATTTCACCCTTCCGCAGTTAAAGTGCGACTGACGTGATTCTCCTGCAAAACAACAGACTACGTAACCCGTTAGTGGTTAGCTGATATGTAAACGCAAAAATGAGATGTATTGCGACATGAATCGACTAATCTAAGGGTAAAATTTGGGGTATTACACCACACACGCTGGTCAGATTAGATCTCAACCATCCATCAACCAAAGTCAAGAAGTCAAGCGCACGCGTGGCAAGCCAACTCAGCTCGCCTGAAGAAAAACCAGATGCCGAAGCAATAGTTCTCTGGTCGTCTTCTCCGGTGAAGCAACCGGAGTTGCAGATCCAAAACTTAACCAAATTATACCAAATTAAAAAGGAACTTATGTAGATCATGGATCCACTGTCCAAATTCATTAATCATGCGTAAATAAAGCAAATCGAATGATGGAAAATTGAAGCACCAATCTAAAATCTCCACAAACATCACAATAAATTATCCAGAATTTGCCTACAAGAGTAGGTCTTCAGTTTGCAACAAAAATGGTGTTGATTCAATGCATATTATAAGAGAGTTTTGGAAAAGAAGAATACCTAACGGAGCCTCTCCGTTGGAGCTTCAATTATGCTCAAGCTTGATCCAAATTGTGCAGAAACACTCAATGAAGTTCAAGGAAGATGATTATCACTTTGATCTGGCTTGAATTTGCTTCAATTCTAATTCACGATTTTCACTTTGCTCTTGAAATTTCAAATTGTGATTGTGCTCTCCCTCCACGGAAATGCATGAATGAGGGTTCAAAATTCATCTGAAGCTTTTATATGATGGATCTAGAATGATATGGAGGCCCAATATGGCCTTATTGGAGTGTAATTTTGAAATGCCCAAATTGGAAATGGAAGCTTCATGCATACGTGTATTTCCCTCCAATTACCCTTGAATTTGATTTGGATCAACTGCTTAGAGTTTGGTTTGATCATGTGGATTGAAATCTTCCCTTAAATTGATCTAATGGTGGATATTTGATTTGAAACTTCCTTGTGATGTAATCTTGATTTGCACGTGTTTTTCACTTCATGCCTTAAATCCAATTTGTGCATCTTGCTTATTATGACATTGTGAATCAAATTAAGCACAAATATGGCATGTAAATGAATTAAAACCACTTCAATTTAATTCATGACTTCAAGTTCATTTTTCCCTTGAATTTCTTCACCAATCTCCCTAACCTTGCCAAATTCATGACAAACTTGTGTTCTAGGATGAAATTTACATCATTTGAAACAACTTTCATGTTTGATAAAGTTTCATTTGAAGTGATTAAGTGGATGAAAAGGACCTATAATGAAAATGACCTATAATCTCACTTTCCCAAAATACCCCTGCCTTGCAAGCTTCATAGCATGAGTTCCGCAAATGAGATGAAGCACTTCTAGGACGTTTCGGAAAGCTAAAATCATGAGGAACAACTTTCATGTTCATCAAAAGTTGAAGAGAAACATGATTCTAGGTCAAAAGTGCCTTGGAAGTTGGTTGACTTTTGTTGACTGAAAACATAATTCATCTGAGACCTCTAACTTGCTAGCATCATAACTTGAGTTCTAGAAACCCAATGAATGAGTTCTGGTACTCAAAAGAAAGCTAAGGACATGCTATACAAGTCTCATGTTTATGTCAAAGTGGGATGAAACTTGTATCTTGAGATATGTGGTCTTGAAGTTAGGCACTAAACAGGGGATTTTACACTGACAAGCCTCTGAAACCCTAATTTAGTAACTTCTCACACTCTTGATTATTCTTGAATTGATATTGAAATAACATCTTATATGCCTCAACTCAACTATCCATGACTCTAAAGACTTAGAACTAAGTCTTAATCTCCTTCAAGTCCACAATGGATCTTGCACTAGGCAGATGAAACCCTAGGTGTGCAATCCTTTGACTGCAACCTCTTGCACATGATATAACAACTTGTGTAAGCTCCACAATGGCTCTCAAAGCACTCAATGAGCTTCACAACATCTCATACCCATATCCATTAACTTTTGATCTTCAGATGATCCTCAATTGGCCTCCAAGATAAGAGATAAGCAATATACATCCATTCACTTTCTCAAAGAGCTCTAACCAGCTTCTGATGACTTGATGAGCACTCATGCTTGCTTGGAACCTTTGAAAAACCTTCTCTTGCTATGCACACCTCTTGATCCCCTGTAAATGAGCAATGATATGCAAATGCAAATGCTACAACAATGCAATGAAAACATAAACCAAGTAAAGAAAAAAGTTGGGCAAATTTTGGGGTACAACAGCTGCCCCTATTCAAGTGACTTGGACCTGAATGAGTGAAAAAACAACGGCTTTCAAAAAATCAAGGTAAAAGACGGTTGAATACTAAAGAACCCGGAAATTTGCCAAACGCAAAAATAAACAACAAACTCTGATTGGGGATAAAAATCTCCGGAAATAACTGAACTGATAGTTGCAACGGTAACAAGCAAACTGATTACCAATTTCAAATCGTCGACACTAAGTCGGAAAGATCATTTGATAACACGCAGCGGATACTGAAACTATGACTTTGCCTTCAGGCCTCTGCATTAATTTGGGAAATCATCTGACATCACCGTCAGGCATCGACATCAAGTCGGTAAATCATCTGACATCGCTGTCAGGCATCTGACCTCGCCGCCAGACATCGACATCAAGTCGGTAAATCTTCTAACATCGTTGTCAGGCATTTGACCTCGCCATCAGGCATTGATATCAAGTCGGTAAATCATTTGACATCGCCGTCAGAACCAATGAACACAATAAGCATTGAACCCGAAGGATGGCTCAACCCGCAGCTGAGAAGAAACCTCTGACATCACCGCCAGGAAACTGTTAAATAAAAACATGTATCGAATCCAAAGACGCGGACCTATGACATCGCCGTCGGGCACTCGCTAAATAAAAGCGAGCAAAAAAATTAAAAATCGGGTCAACACATAGCATCTTACATCGCCGCCAGGCCTCTATTGAGTTAATAAGAACATCTGACATCGACGTCAGGAATCCACGAAGTTGATACACCTCTGGCATCGCCGCCAGGCATCTACAGGGGATAAAACATCTGACCTCGCTGTCAAGTATCCACGCAGTTGAGAAAACATCCAACATCACCGTCAGGCATCTATTGCAACCAATAGGCAACGAACCCGAAGGTAAGGACATCTGACATCTCTGTCAAACATTTGCTAAATAAAATCGAGCATCGAACCCAAAGGTAAGGACATCTGACATCGCCGCCAGGCATTCGCTAAATAAAAGCGAGCTTCGAACCCAAAGGTCGGATCAACCGAAGCTGATAAACACATCTTGAGAATACTCCGATAGGGAAGAGAGAAACTTAACCAAGCAACTCTAGCAGGGAGAATAAAAAAGAAATTTAACCAAATAACTCTGCTTTGAGAGCGCGAAGAAACTTAACCAAGTAACTCTGCTGAAGAACAAAGAGAAACTTCACCAAGTAACTCTGTTGGGTAACACATAATAAGATGAACGCGTCCATCAAAGATTGCGCCATGGTCTTGATACCATATGGGCTGAAGGGAATCTGCCATGGTCTGGATACCATTTGGGCAAAGATTTCAGTCATCTATCGGAGATACACCTGCAAACAAAGAGGTAACCACCTGGCTTATGTTTCACATGCATATGTTTGAAAATGGCGTAATGATCCATACGAAATGTAAATGCTACGCGTTTGGAGGATGCTATGTGGAGAATGAAAAATGCAACGGAACCAAACCAGCAAAATAAATGCTGAAGAGAAAACCAAAATCCACCCTGCTGGGGAAAAGGTTAACACATGCCAATCGCAACTGGACTTAAACTGGGAAACGAGCCTTGAATGGCTTATTTACTAGGGAACAAAGTTCTTACGAGAACAAGAAGTTCAAACTCAGCTGGGGATTCACATCAAAACCTGCTGAGGAAAATACCCTGAACGGCCCTCCAGAATACAACTCTTCTGAGGAAAAGACGGCTCTGCCGGATAGACAACCAGACATTGAAAATAACATCACCCTACTGGGGAACCAACAACTCTGTGGGGGATCCGGAATCAACCCCTGAGATTCACAACACGCTCTGCTGAAGAAACTAGCCCTGACTGGCTCACCAATACTCACTTGAAAGTGACGACTTACTGGGGAGCAATCAAAATCCAACCTGCCAGGAATTACTCACCTGAGGCACAATCTATCTCTGCCATGGATCCATTCTACTAGGGAATCACAAACTTACCGAATTCCCTGAGAAATAGTCTACCTCTGCAGGGAAATAGGACTACTTCATGCTGACTTTGCTGAGGGTAGAGACAACTCTGCTAACCTGCGAGGGGAAAAGCCAGCTCTACTAGTGATCTCCCAATGAGGGAAACAACATCGACCTCTGCTGGGGATGAGTCAATAACTCGAACTCTGAGGGGATACAAAGTTATATGTTCAAACTCTGTGGGGATACAACACCTGACATTGCCCTTGCTGTCGGGAAAAGTTCCACACCTGCACGGTGGAAAGAAATCCAGTCTCGACTCGCTGAGGAGTAAATGCATACCTACAACCTGTGGGGATTAAATGTGTACTGACCAATTGCTGGGAATAAGCGTGCACACTTAATCTGCTGAGGGATATCAATCTCGACCCTCCCGGGATAGCCTTACTCTGCTGGAGACTTCGGTCTCGAATTGCGAGGAGCTAAATATGTACCGATCAACTGTTGGGGATAAGCGTACACACTTAACTGCTCACTGTTGTACCCCAAAATTTGACCAACCGTTTCTTATTTTTTGGCTTATGTTTTGTTTCATTTGCATTTGCATCTGCATACCGCATACTGTGCATTTTTGCGGCTGGATAGATTTAATCGGGACTACAGCCCTTTCCTCGTGTTTCAGACAATTCAACCGTTTCGAATACGGAGATTTATTGTGGAATTTGCGCTCTGCCCAGTGATTCAGTATACAATGTTGGTTCGATGGTATTTCGGTATCCGGTCTTGTTACCATTTATTTTATGACATTCTCGCATTTTTTGTTCGTCGATTTAATTTTTCTAGATTAATTTCTTATTTTTGGCATAGATTTTAAATAGATAGTTTTATCTTTTATTTTCTATATATGATATTCTTAGATTTTAATAGATGTTTTTTCTAGAATTTATTTTCTATTTTCTAGAGGTTATTAGTTTTTTAAATACGTTTTAGATTTAATTTCCATATTTTATATTTTAAATTTAATTTTTAATAGATTAATAGTTTTTTCTATTTTTAATAGTTTATTAGATTTTAATATAGAATTTAATGTTAGAATATTAGAATAATATTTGATTAGGTTTATTTAGTTGTTAATATTTGATTAGGTTTAAAAGTCACGTTGAATTAACCTTGTGTTTTTAATCAGCATTTAGTTTAAGTTCTAACATTAACTGGCCTTGGCTTTTAATCATGTAGTTTCATTAATTATCAGTTTTATTAATTAACCTTTAGAGCGTTGACTGTGTTTAACATTTATTAGTCAACAAATTAATTAATTAATCGGATTTTCAGCTTTAATCAAGTCATCATGCAGATTCTGTGACAAGTGTCAGGGCTATAAATAGCCCTGTTCACTCTCTCTCTCTCTCTCTCTCTCTCTCTCTCTCTCTCTCTATCTCTCTCTCTCTCTCTCTCTCTCTCTCCAACGGCCACACGCGTCCCCATGACTGACACCCGTCTGCCACACCGCCACCTCACCACCAACCACATGCAAACGCAATTCTCACTTCACCGGCAAAATCACACGGGTCAAACCCTCACCAAACACTCGCCGGGAATATCATGGCACCACCGGAAAGTTCATCCAAGTTCATACGAAATTCATATGTTCATAATACTTTTCCATATTTTTCTTCGAATGTTCATCCCGTTCATCACAATTTCTCCAGATCCTCCATAAACATTCAAACCTCCTTCAAACTTTTCCAGAAACCTTCATACGTTCATCATCTTATTCCCAGATTCCTTCATAAACTCATCATGTTCATACGATTTTTCCAGCAACTTCATGAAACTTCTTCAAACCTTCATACCTTCATCACATTTTTCCAGAAATTTCCAGAAAACTTCATCACTAAACCACAGATCCGAAACTTCCTCGGATCAAATCGAGATCTGAAATAACCTTCAAACTCCAATCAAAACACCAACCAAACTCAGATCTTCATCCACCTTCGAATAACATCACCTTCGAAAATCCCCAGAAATTGATGAACAAAACTCAACTAAACCTCAGATCTTCAACTCTCCAGATCTCATCCTTCACCTCACTTCACGATCTGAACAATCAAACACTTCCGTCTTCAGTGATTTTCAACTCCATACGAACGCCAATATTGAATCCAGATCTACAAATCTCCAACTCCAAACTCACATGCAACTCCAGATCTCCCACAGATCCACCATCGTCATCGACAACTCAATCTCTTCCAACTCGCCGTAAACGAATCAACAACCTCCATGAACAAAAACCTTCGCACGCTCTGAGATGTTCATCATCATCAACTCGGCGAACAACAACCAACTTCGTCGATCCAGATCTGGCATCATCTCACCACCGATAACCCTAACTTACTTCAACATCCAAAGCTCAACCCAGATTCAACAATGATTACGATGATGTTTGAAAGAAATGAGGTTAAGTTGAGAGCAAGAGAGGTTGGAAGGGATTTTGGAGAGAGAAACAGACGGGGGGAGAAACTGAAAACGGCGGCTAGGGGTTTCTGTTGAACTGAAGTGAGGAAGAGGGAAGAACTCGTGGACTTCTCCAAATTGGGTTAGTGGGCCTTCTGGCCCAACTGTTTTTTTTCGGATCCTGCCCCCCATTACTCATTACTGCGCCCCCATATGCTTTTGTTGGCTGTTTTGATTTGGGCTTTCAAACTCAAAGCCCAACCGTGTGGACTCATTCTGTACCCCCTGTTACTCATTACTGCACCTCCCCCTTTGGTCTTTTTTTAATTTTATTTTTATTTTATTTTTGAATCTATTTTGTATGGATTTCTTTATTGTATAATTTTGGATATTTGTTTTAAAATTCTATCTTGTATATATTACTATACTATTTTTCTTTTAAAAAATTATAGTTTTATTTTTTTTCTCTTAGAATATTATGTATATATTAAATATATAGTTTTTATATTCTATTTCTTTTTTATATACTTAGATTTATATTCTATTTCTTTTCAATTTTTCTTGTTATTTCTTGTAGAATTTTATTTTCTTTTAGAAGTTTCATATTCATTTTAGAATTTGAATTCTTATTTCCATTTTATTATTGGATTTTTCTCACCATTTTTGTTTTGTAGTTCGATGACGACACTTCCGTAAACCATTATTAATCGGCTTGTTGAGGGATAATGTAGGATCCGAGACCGCTTTTTCTCTCCTCATCTTTTCTTCTTATTCTGATTTTATTTTGCTTTTCTGTTGTGCTGTCTGTGTGACATGATTCAATTGGAGAATGATTCTCAATATCATTTCTCTATCTTGTCTTTGACGCGGATATCAATACGTTTCCTCTTGGGATTTGACTTCGTTTATAAGTCGAATTATGATGGTTCAGCGTCACATTGGTTTTGATTCGAAATGTCATCATCGAGGATATAAGAGTAGAGCTTGGAAATGGAATTTGCACGCAAAAGTCAAGGGTCAACGGAACCACTCCGTTCGGTAACATTGTTTTTATTTTACTTCTTTCATCTCCTTTTTTCAACCGTCGAGTGTTGCGAGATCGTTAGATACGTGGGAAATGATGAGTGAGTGGTTTCCTCTCCCTCGTCTAGAGTGTTTCGCGTATGTACTTAGGACAATATGCGACGCATTCGCTCCTACGTCTTAGGACTTTGTGTGTGCGTCCCGTTCTGAACCTTTTCTCTCGCGTCCTGGCGATTGAGACTTCCCCTTTTCTCTCGTGTTCTGGCGATTGAGCTCTCTTATCTTACCCCCGTGCAATTGAGAATGTTTTCCCGTAGTTGGCTGAACTACAGCTGCTCTGATTTCTCGTACCAGACGAGAATATGTAGGCGTAGGATGCGATATCCTAGCGAGCACACTAATAACTAACTTCTCTATTTCTCTCGCTGCTGTGCGATCGAGATTTTCCCGCTGACGACTAATCTTTCCCTTTTTCTTGCCCTAGCGCAATCGAGACCAGACCGTAGTTCTAGAATCCGTAGGTTCCCGTACCTTTAAACCCTGACATGCTACGTCCGTTCTACCGCAAACGGGTAACGCCTAAGTCTCCAATGGTCGTGCAACAATACACCTAACTGCTAGAATGCGTACGCTAGTATCGTCAATCTTTTCTCTCACCCCCGTGTGATCGAGAACACCCTTTGTTTACCCGTAGTTAGCCTGAACTACATTATGCTCTGATTTATCATGCCAGATGAGAATACGTAGGCACGAGACGCGACGTCTTGGCGAGCAACTCCCCCCATAGTTTCCCGAACTACGTTGACTCTGACTTTCCCATTATACGAGGGAATATGTAGGCATAGAGCGGCGATGCTCTATCGACTCAGTTCTTTATGTTTAGCTTTAGCAGCCGTAGATAGATTGTTTTTCACCCATAGACTAGACAACCAAAGCGTGGATCCCGTCAAGTACGACGGACGTGAGGGGTGCTCATACCTTCTCCTTGCGTAACCGACTCCCGAATCCAGACATGGTTGCGATGACCTTGTCTTTTCCTTTTCCGTCAGGTTTTTCCGATCGTTTCTTTTCCCTCTCTTTGGGATAAATAACAAAAGTGGCGACTCTTCTGTTCTGTTTTTCCGCCGGTTGTTTTTCGCAGTAGCGGCAGCTGGCGACTCTGCTGGGGACATGAACATCCCCTATGCGAGTCCATCCTAGCGCTTGTCTGTTTTGGTTTGTGGGTGTGTATATTTGTGCCCTGTATTTTATATATTACTGTATTTACATTTTCCGCACTATACTATTATCTATTGCTGTTGAGCTATTGGGTGGTTGTTCCTCTGAGAGATAAGCATAAACCCAGGCTTAAGTACACACCTAGCACTAGTAGTGGAGATTAGTGGGTAGACCTGTTTGCTTAGCAGACACAGTTCCCCATGAAATTCGCGCTCAGACGAGATTCTCTTTGATGATTTCCTTTCCGATATTAGGATCCGACTATATTTTGGATTTGAGAGTTGTCGACTCTGGGGACTGATCATTTGTGAGTCAGCTAAGTGAGGCCTCTTCAGGAGATTATGATGCCAAACCAGAAATGGTGAACGTATCATTATTTCTTGAAAGTCTGTGACGCTGACGAACGCATAGGATGTCGTACCTTGTCAGTTTAGGTCCATACCCGTGAGTGGGAGGGTTTTTGCAGGAAACTTGACTTCCAGCCAAACCGGTATTTTGGTTTTCTCTTTAGAGCGAACTTACTCAATCAGCAGCCAGCAATATTCAGAGCTTTGTGGGGGCTGTGATCCCGTGTTTGCTGCATCTTGCATTGCATTTGCATAAGCATCTTTGCATCATTTTGCATATAATATCTTCAGCTAGCCAGAGCTCTTATCCAGCCTTTGTTTTGATTTAGAAGGTGATTCCCCGGTGTCCATTCTAAGCAAGTAGTGATTGTTGAAGACGACCAAGTGGTTTGAAGCAGAATCAAGTAGAATCAAGCAGTGAAGTCAGTTGAAAGTTGCGGGTAGCTATGTCAGGGAACGACCTCCAGAATGTTGATACCTTGTCAGGTTTTACTGTGACGACCAATCCTCTATATGGTTCTTTGCTTGATGAATATTTTCCGCAAGTGAACAACCTGACTGAAGCTCAGCCTGTGCAGCCTTCTGTTGAGAACCAAGATCAGCATGAACAGTCTGTTGCTCGAAGTGAACGTTCTTCTTCTCTTGATACCTCAGATTATCATGATGATGTTTCCTCTATGTTGATTTCTAGAAGAAAAGGTCCGGTAGTGAAGACTGAAGACCCGAGAGCTCTCGTGTATGCCGAAAGGTTGCATGCATTGGACGAAAGATTCAAGGCCTTGGAAGTTAAAGATGTTGTTGGTCTTAATGCTTCAGATATATGTCTGGTTTCCGGCCTAGTGTTACCTCCAAATTTCAAAGCACCGAGGTTTGAAAAGTACAAAGGGGATAGCTGCCTGAGGCAACATTTGGTGATGTTCTGCAGAAGAATGACTTTGTTTGTGCACGACGACAAGTTGATGATTCACTATTTTCAGGACAGTCTGATTGGGGCATCTCTGAGTTGGTATATGCAGTTGGAGAGTAATCAGATCCAATCATGGGTGAATTTAGCCAAAGATTTTCTGAAACAGTATGACTATAATCTGGACATGGCTCCCAGTCGCATGCAGTTGCAAGAATTGTCTCAAGAGAACAATGAACCTTACAGGAAGTATGTTCAGAGATGGAGAGAATTTGCTTCCAGAGTTCAACCACCGCTTCTAGATCGAGACTTAACAGACATGTTTCTAAACTCCTTGTAGAGCCTGTACTTCGAAAGAATGCTTGGGATTGCACCAAATTTCTCTGAATTGGTAATGGCAGGAGAACGTATTGAGTATGGCGTAAAAACTGGAAGAATTCAGAATGTTTCAAGCGGTCAGGCTGGTGAAACTGAATCTCTCTGTAGCTTTCAAGCTGAATACAAAACTATGGTCAATACAGTCATGAAAAATGTTGGGTATTCTCAAGATGAATCGGTGAAATCTTTTGGTTCTTCATCTTTTCAGCGGTCAGTATCTTTTGTGTCTCGTTATTCTGGACAAACAACTGTGCCTAGGGCACCACATCAGAAACTTCGGGTCGCTCCTCATGTAAATCACCGAGCCCGTGGCCGAGGTTATCAGAATCAGCATTAGAATCAGAACAGGCCTCGTAACAATTTGGAACGAAGGAATGCTCCTTTTCATCCAGTTCTTGTGCCGTATAGCCAGCTTTTTCAACATTTGATTCAGAATTCTTTGGTGGAACCTAAAGCTCTTAAGCCAACGCTAGAACCTTACCCTCTAGGGTACGATCCCCATGCTCAGTGTTGATATCATGGCGGATCTATAGGGCATTCAACCAAAGATTGCAAAGCTTTTCAGGCAAAAGTGTAGCAGTTGATTGACAAAGGGTGCATTTCCTTTCCAGAAGGAGTTTTGGTTGTTCATGCCGATCTCTCAAATGTCTAAGCTCGCAGATTCAGAAGGTTATTTCCAGAAGCTAGTGGTCCAAACAAGCAAACATCCTCAGCATTGGCAGTCCTCAGACTTTTTTATCATTTGCGTTTGTAGTTTATTTTATGTTAGTTGCTACTTGCTGTTAAATTTGTATTTTGAATGGTAATATTAATGAAGTGATTATGCATTTTTATGAACTAATCATGTCGCTTTCGCTCATTTATTGCACAGCACAGACACATGCACTTTTTATCCACTCCACTTTATCACTGTGATTAGCAAAGATTGGAGGGAGGATGATGAAACTAAATACTCATAACTGATGATGGTATGCTTTCGGATAAAATCTTGCCAATGATGTACATGCATTGTTTCAAATTCCCTAAACACCGGAGATATAAGGAGTTAGTCCTTAGTTAACCACTTCGAGTCGAGAAGTAGGAGTTTCTTTTGGACTTTTCAACCTTCAAATCTTAACCCGGGGCAGGGTAGTTGTCAGTTAGCTTGACCAAGCGTTCAAGTTTCATAGAGGAGTGTCCCGTTCGAGGATCAATCACGCCGCAAGAGGTCGTACCTCATCAACCGCAATGGTTAAACCTCACCAATCAGGAGTGAGACAGTTACAACCCTTTCGGATAAATCAAGACAACCAGTGTCACACGACTTGAGAAAAAGGAATTAAGGAAAACTAGAAAGCCCGCTAAGTAAAAAGAAAAGAAAATCTGGAAAGCAAATACTTAGGCAAAAATCAAAGCATCCCACTGGACTTCAAAATCAAAAGAACTCAAAAGAGTCAGTCAAGGAAAAAATTAGGGAATGAAAGGATGAAAAAAGAAAAGATCTCAAAAGAAAAATCCTCAAACAAGGACAAACTCGTGTGATTACAGACACCGAACACGAAAAGGGGTAACTGTCACTTCGAAAACCTTGTGAGTTCCATAACCATCACTCCTACCATTCAATAAACCTTTTGAAAAGGTGAGCACTTGTGCCAAGTTAACTGAATGTAGGATTGGAGATTATCACGTAGAAGGGGTGGGTACAAATCATACTTTGAGCCTAATATCCTTTTGTTTCACGAACCGTGAACCCGACCACGATACAACCTTTAAAAGACCTAATTGAGGCAGGGTTTATTCTGAAGGCGCATTACGATAAGGTTGAGTAACCTGACTCCTACATGATTTGCTAATCATATCCTTGTTGTATCTCGCGCTAATCAAATCAGCACTGCATTTGGACTTTTGGTTCATTCGTCACCCACTATCACGACACCTAATAAGTGACATCTCTTTCAAAATCTGCATAAACTCCGCATTAAAATTACCATTCGTGAACAAATAATTTTAATTGCAGGTCAGTAGTTGACATGGAGGAAATTCCAACAGGGAATAATCGAACGAGACTGAATCGGTCAGTAGTCTGGATCAGAATGGTGTATACTGTGAAGCCCTGTGAATCTGGGGCATTGACATCCAGTGAGTGTGGAATCAGTCAGTCCGAGGACAAGTCCCGAAGCATCAGTTGATTACGAGACAGGTTAGTCAAGAAGCAGTTGATCAGAAAGGAATCATCTCGAGACCTAATCAGGGGCAATCGCCCAGAGTTTCTGTAAGTTAAGGGCAGATCCCTCCGGTATTCAATCAGATCAGGTTAAGTCGCTTCAACGCTCATTCAGGGGCAAGCCATTTCAAGAGTATATTGAAACCAACCATGCTGAGAGTTGGTCAACCAAGGATGAATCCTTTCGCTGTACGGACTCTAGGGCAATCCATCTCGAGGTTATCTCATGGCAAGCTACTTTCTGAACTTTCCCAAAGAGTCGGACTGGGGCAGGTCGAACTGCACTGGGGCAAGTTGTTCAAGCTAGTTTGCTCTCCCCAGCAAGAGTTGAGTGTCAGGGAATCGTGTCACTACCCTCATCAAATAACTTTAACCTTCCGAAAAAGCATTGCTGTCATTGGATCGTTATCCTACAGCCTAAACCTGTTACCTACCATGTAACCAAAGTCATTTCCAAAGCCCAGTTCTCGTCTGGAAAACTGGTAACCAGTTCTCGTCTGGTCCACCTTTCATGGAATACCAGTCCTTGTCTGGTACCTTTCATCTTTTAACCAGTTCTCGCCTGGTCACTCTTTCCTTAACCACCAGTTCTCGTCTGGTGCATGTCAGCTTTTAAACCAGTTCCCATTTGGTCACCTTTTCCTCGACCCACTGTTTAACCAGTTCTCATCTAGCTAACGCAGTTTTAAAGTCCAGTTCTCATTTGGCAAACTGGAAATCAGTTCTCGTCTGATATCCAAACCAGAAATCAGTTCTCGTCTGACAACTTAACCTTGTACCACCAGTTCTCGTCTGGTAGTATACCCTCGAATGCTAGTTCTCGTCGAGTATTTCCCCCTCAAATCCATTTTGTTGGTAACCAGAAATAAATCCCTATCACCATAAACCTATTCCCATCCCTAAAATCAAAAAAAGCCTAATTGTACCTGGCACGACAATTCCTAATGGTTCACATGTGTTATCATGTTCCCCGACACGAGGCTCGATTAATTTCAGTTCCTCCATGGTTGAGATTCCGTATTCCCAGTGTTGATGTTGTTAAATTAGGAGTGTCTCACCAGCAGAGATAAGCAGTTTGAGTTTGTCTCTCCTCAGCAGTTTAGAATCGCAGCAAGTTGAGATGGCATTTATCCTTATCAGAGTAGGGTCAAGATTATCCTCAGCAGGTCGAGATTGATATCCCCGGCAGAGTGTAGCCATCCCCGGCAAATTGGTTGTGTATTCCCAGTGGGTCGAGATTGAAGTTTTCCCTGACAAAGCAAATTTGGGTTTATTTCCCCAGCGGTGGGACGAATGCAGGTGGTTACCGCTCTGTTCTCAGATGTGTTTTCAGCAGATGGTTGAATTATGTTGCCCGCATGGTATTCAGACCTGGCAAATTTTGGTTGATATTTGTGCCTATATGGTATCCAGACCATGGCAAGTTGAAGAATGGTATCCAAACCATAATACTTTTTGTTAGCCCGCGTGGTATCCAGACCCCGACTTACGTTTCTCCCCAGCAGCATCGTCGAACTTCGGTTGATGATTTTGTTTCTAGCCCTATATGGTATCCAGACCATGGCAGTTACCAATCTTTTTCGTCCGTTGAGTATCCAGACTCCGGTAAAGTCAGTTGGGTATCCAGACCCTGATGAATCCTGTTTGTACTTTCTCTGTTGAGTATACAGATTCCGGTAAAGGCAGTTATGGTATCTAGACCATGGTAGTTTATCTGATTCTTCGTGACATCCAGGTCACAGTAATTGTTGTTACCTCCTATCGTCGTGTGGTATCCAGACCTTGGCACCTAATGTTTTTCTCAGCCCATGTGGTATTCAGACCACAACTCATATTGTTTCCCAGTAACGTCGTTCGCCTTGAACTCGTAGGATATCCAAATCCTGATGAATATATTTCTTTTGCATTGAGCATCCAGGCTCAGATTACTGAGTATCCAGACTCAGATTATTATTGAGTATCCAGACTCCGGTATATTACATAGAGCATCCAGGCTCAGATTTGCATTGAGCATCCAGGCTCCAGTTACTGAGTATCCAGACTCAGATTATTATCGAGTATCCAGACTCCGGTATATTGCATAGAGCATCCAGGCTCAGAAGTGCAAACAACATTCAAGCTCCGATTACTGAGTATCCAGACTCAGATGTATCTGCTTTGAGCATCCAGGCTCCGATCACCTTGAGCATCCAGGCTCTGATTTCCCTTGAGTATCCAGACTCTGACAGCGTGAATGTTACCTTTAGCCAAAATGGTATCCAGACCATGGCGTAGCTTTTGATGAATGTGTTCATCTTATTATGTGTTACCCAAAGGAGTTACTTGATTAAGTTTCTCTCGTTTTCTCCCTGCCAGAGTTGTTAGGTTAAGCCTCTCTTCCCCAGCGGAGTATTTTTGTGATCAGTTCAGGTATCTTCCGAAGTTTTCGTTCCAATATATCAGAGTTTGCAGTTCTATTTTTGCGGTTGGAAAATATCCGAGTTCTTTGGTATTCAACCGTCTTTTACCTTTGAATGATTGAAAGTCGTTCGCTTTTCAACCCTTCAGGTCCAAGTCGTTTGAATAGGGGCAGCTGTTGTACCCCAAAATTTGACCAACCGTTTCTTATTTTTTGGCTTATGTTTCGTTTCATTTGCATTTGCATCTGCATACCGCATACTGTGCATTTTTACGAATGGATTGATTTAATCGGGATTACAGCCCTTTCCTCGTGTTTCAGACAATTCAACTGTTTCGGATACGGAGATTTATTGTGGAATTTGCGCTCTGCCCGGTGATTCAGTCTACGCTGTTGGTTCGGTGGTATTTCGGTATCCGGTCTTGTTACCGTTTATTTTATGGCATTCTCGCATTTTTTGTTCGTCGATTTAATTTTTCTAGATTAATTTCTTATTTTTGGCATAGATTTTAAATAGATAGTTTTATCTTTTATTTTCTATTATATGATATTCTTAGATTTTAATAGATGTTTTTTTCTATAATTTATTTTCTATTTTCTAGAGGTTATTAGTTTTTTAAATACGTTTTAGATTTAATTTCCATATTTTATATTTTAAATTTAATTTTTAATAGATTAATAGTTTTTTCTATTTTTAATAGTTTATTAGATTTTAATATAGAATTTAATGTTAGAATATTAGAATAATATTTGATTAGGTTTATTTAGTTGTTAATATTTGATTAGGTTTAAAAGTCACGTTGAATTAACCTTGTGTTTTTAATCAGCATTTAGTTTATGTTCTAATATTAACTGGCCTTTGTCGCTTCCGCGAAAATAAGGTGCCGGCAAAACAGAAGAGTCGCCACCTTTCGTTATTTATCCCTCAGAACGGGAAAGGAAACGATCGGAAAAACCTGACGAAAAAAGGATAAGACAAGGTCGTCGCAACCGTTGTCTGGGTTTGGGAGTCGGTTACGCAAGGGGAAGGTATTAGCACCCCTCACATCCGTCGTACTCGACGGGATCCACGCTTGTTGTGTTTACTGGACGAGTTGGTTTATCTATCTACCTATCAAGGCTGGCTTAAAAAGAAAAGAAAATGACTCAGCAAAGCGTCACACTTTATGCCTACGTATTCTCATCAGAGAATGAGAAATCAGAGTCAATGTAGTTCGACCTACGACGGGTTATGGGGAAAGGTAGCTCGCCAATACGTCAGTATTGTGCCTACGTACTCTCAACAGATATGAGAGATCAGAGCTTACGTAGTTCGGGATACTACGCAATATGGGGATTCAGATTCATCTGTTTTATCGAGTAGGGTTAAACAACAGTTCCAGCAGTTAGGGACAAAGCCTGTTTGCGGTGGCACTGAAGTTTAACGACACTCTTTTTTTCAGAAAAGCTTCCTTTGAATTACAGGCCCACGGGGCAAAAAGGTTTGAAGTTTGTTTTCTGTCTTTTACGAAAGAAGTGTTTTTTATTGTGTTTGCGATTTCAATCGCACTAAAGACTATGACCTGAGAGTGAATGCGTCGCATGTCACCCAAAGGGTACCATACTAAACATCCAGACTGTGAAAAAGAAACTCTCCCACAATCCTTTCTCAGATAGCTTAAGGCTCGTAACGTACGAAAGAAATCATTCATGATTATTGTATTTTAAGCTGTTTGGAGATGAGAAGAGAACATGCTCAACTAAGAGGGAGACTATCAAGTCCTACTGTTGTCATGCCAAGGATTCATCCTATGGTTGAGGTTTGAAACAGGGAACTCCTAGAAATTATCATGCATAGGTTTCAACCTAAAGTTCTATCATCACTTCCTTATCAAAGGGAATGAGAGTCCTAAGGGATCATGTCAATGTTACACAAAAACAAATTAAACTATCAGCTTAAATAGTAAACAGTAAAATGCATGCAATGCAAGTGAGGGAGGAAATGTGTGTGGGGCATCAGCCTCCACAAGCTCATCTCAACCTCAAGCTAGAATGAATAACAGTAATCATACTGAGGAAATAAAAACATGCTATCAAGCAAAAACAGTAAACTGCAATCATACAGAAGAAATAAAATCATGCTATCAAGCAAAACAAACCACATGGGCAAGGGAGCTGGGCTCTACCGAATACCCGCAAGCAAAGCCATACAGTAACAGTACAAGAAGAGGGAGCAACTCAACCTCTAGTGCAATCATGCTCCTAGATTAAAGTCAGTCTAGATATGGACTTATTATAATGCATCAAGCAAATCAAACAAGGCACATCAATACAGAAAAAGAAAACAGACAAGAAAGCAGATCAACTCCTCTCTCAACTCCAAGCCTCAGCTCTTCTGACAGCAACTCAGTCTTCAGACTTCAATCACTCTTGACAAATATCAATTTGCTTCTCCATGTTTCAACCCTTCAACATAAGTTTCAACTTATCTTCTTCTTCAAGCTTCAGCTCCTTAATCAGCTCCACCCTCAGGCTTCACTCTTGACCACAAGTATCAACTTGCTTCCTTCAGGATCTCCAAGCTCCAAAGTAAGTATCAACTTATCCTTTGTTCTTCAAGCTTCAGCTCTGCACTCAATCTCAATTGAATCTTCTTCATAAGTATCAACTTAGTATTCAAGCTCTCAAGCTCTCTTTGCTTTACCAGTCTCAACTTGGTCTTCTCTTCCTGCAGGCTTCAGCTTCTCAGAGTAATCTTCAATCACTTAGAATTGTCAACTTCATCCTTCAGTCTTTAAGCCTCAGCTCTTCATTCAGTCTTCAAGTATCAACTTGCTCTTCTGGCTTCTTGCTCTTCAAGCTTCAGCTGAAATGGAAATGCTCAGGGAATCATCCTCTTCCATACTCTTCAATAAAGTCTTCACCTTCAAGCCCAACATCTCTCAAGATACTCAAACCAGGAGAAATCACTTAACTGGATAAGCTAGGATATTAAACTGCTTATTGACCACCAAAGGTGACCTATAAGGGTTCAACATCAAAAGACTGGTGCCCTCAAAAGTTCTACTTCCTAGGTACCATCACTTATCCCTCCAAAGGAGGGAGGTGAATACCATGGAAGGACTTTGAATCATAGGGAGGAATGAAGGTGAAAGATACCATCCATGTTTAAGAATGAAGTTAACTAAGTCTAAGCTCTTCTTAATCCCTAACCCTAAAACAACAACAAAACAAACAAGACTTCAAGCTCTCAAGTCTTCTACTATGCTCCTCCATGCTTCTACTATGCTTCTCCATGATTCTCAAAGCAAGACCAAGCCCACCAAGCCAAGCAAAAACCCACAAAGCAAGGCAAAACAAAATACAAGCCCACAAGGGCAACACAAACAACAATCAACTACAAAAATCAATTAAAAATAGTATACTATTATATTAAAATCTAATATAATTCCTAGGGGAGCCTATATACCTACCCTTAATACCCTATATGTCCCAATATCTATCTTGACCTAGAAACCCAAAATTCTAGTGTTATTGTGGACCTATGTTAAGGATTGACCTAATTCTACACAACCTAAAGTCATCTAACCAAAACTAGTCAAAAATTTATCACAAAATTATGGAATAAATCCAGAGGGGAGCTAAAGTCCTAATCTAACTATCCTAAAAGGAATGGCCTAAAAATATGAAGGGAACTAGTTAAACAAAATTCTACAAATCTATGCATCAACATAAAAGGAATTAAAATGCTATTAAAAGAGAAAATACACAAAAAATATTTAAAATGCATGAAACGCAAATATTATGGTTTTATAATTTTCTAGACATTACCATGAAATAGGAGAAAAAACTCCCATACAAAAATCATCATTTTTCTATTTATTATGATTTTCAAAGATTAAAATAAAATGGAGAAAAAGAAATTAAAATATGAAATGTTTGGTGCAGATAGCAATTCAGTGCAGTTCAAATCATGGTTGGGCCCTAAATGGGGGTGGGGTTAGTAAAGCGCTAGGCCCAGTTATTAATCAGGAAATCAATTCAAAAATCATAAAGAAAATGGAAAACACGCGGTGCAAAGAGTAACAAAATCTAGTTCAAAATGCAAATGGGCCCTGAAAGGGGGTGTGGATATCAATCTCAACTAAAGCCCAAACCCTCAGGTTTAATGAAACGCCGCGTTTCATTGTGTCTTCAGACTTCTCTTCACACGCGAAATCAAATCCTGGCCCTTGGATCTCCACTCAGTCAATGAGTCCACGCCTGATCAAACGGCCAGCACTTCATCTTCTTCCTTCAGCCATGGAAATGGAGGGAAAACTCCATAGTTGCAGAGCTCCAATCCCTAATTCGAACTCCATCCAAACTCAACCAAAAGCCATGATTCAAAACCCTAATCTACTCTAAATTCAACCCTGAATCTAACCATAGCCTTAAAATCCATTGAATCATCCTAAATCTCTGAACCCGATCCAAGATCAAAAATAAACTCAAACTTCAACTTTGATGATTCTTGAAATTGATTACCTCAGAATGATCACCACCTCACACTGGTTAATTCTTGATATCAAACTCATGCTATAGCTCACTATACCTCGTGTTCTTGGTCCAAACAAAAATGGTGTCACCAACTCAAACTTCACCAATTGATCTCAAACTTCCCAGAATCCATCACCTAATTGTCTCTAACCATTTTAACCTAACAATTCTACCTAATTATGCCTAAATTAGGGTGTAGAAGAAAAGTTACTAACCTTTCAAATCTTGATTATCAAATAGGGCAAAGCTTCACTTCAGCCTCTCAAACTCTTCAGAAACCTTTCTTGATTGATGATAAAGCTTCTGTTTGCAAAAGATTTGATCAAGAAAGCCTGAATCTCCAAACTCGATTGTGACTTGCAACCTTCAAAATCCAAAAGCTATCTCTTCAATTCTCCATGGTTTTGCTCTCAATTTGGTATGCACACATTCAGTGTGATCAATGGAATGTGTTTGGATAGAAAGAAGCAATGGAAATGAAGCAGAAAGTGGAAATTGATTTCAACTTGCAATGGAAGCAATTGAAATGGCTATCTCACTCTCATCTCTAATCTCTCACCAACCTTGCATCTGAGCAAGTTCTATACACTATATAGGATGGTTCAGACTCATCTAGAACCTTCTGGAATCATCCAATGAGAATTTGAGATTCTCATGCCATGAGTTTATGATTTCATCTCATCTCACATGCCATCTCATGCAATGCCTCTTGCAGCAACTTACCTTGACTTGAAAATCTCCCTAGATGAGATATATGACATGTTAAGATGCCTTGCTAGCTTGTGCATTGAGTTTCCTTGTGTTTTGCATTTGTACCTTAATATGCAAGCAATCATTTTCCAAAGCAAGTCCATGATCTAGGCCTCAATTCAAAAAAGTGGCTGAACCATTGTTTCTAAAATGCTTTTTAGAGTCAAAATGACCTATTATATGCCATGGTTTGGATGTGTAGCTTGGAAATTTCAATTTCCAACTTTGACTTATTTAACTTATGCCTCCATTTTAGGTCATTTTTACCATTTTTTGCTACAAGCCTTTTCAACATCTCATGACCTCCTTACTAGCCTTAAAACATCATTTTAAGCAAGTTTAATGTTGAAGATTTTTCCATTTGAAGCTTGGAAATAGGAGTTATGGCCTTATGCTTGAAATGACCTATAATCTCCAAATGACCAAAATGCCCTTGACTTGTCAAAGCCATAACTTGAGTTCTACAAATCCTATCAAGGACTTCTAGTACTCTATAGAAATCTAAGAAGATAAGGAACAACATTCATGTTGACCAAAAGTTCATAGGAATCGTCCTTCTTGGGAAAAAGTTGGATGCAAGTTGGGTGACTTTGAAGGCCCCAGATTCACATACCTCAGATGACCTGTAACTTGTCAAAGTCATAACTTGAGCTCTACAAATCCTATCAAGGACTTCTAGTACTCAAATTAAAGCTAAGAACAAGCTATACAACATTCATGTTAGGGGTAAGATGAGATGACAATCACATCTTGAGCTGAACTGCCTTGAAGGTAGGGGTCAAACTAGGGGATTTTACACTGTCAAGCCTTAGAAACCCTAGCTTGAAACTTCTCAAACTCCTCAATCATGATGAGTTGACCTTGGAATAATCCTTATAACATCTCAATGCATCAATCCATGATCACATGGCTCTTGGATTAGGTCTCAACCCTCTCCAAATCATCAGTTGACCTAGGGTTGACCCTGTCAAACCCTAATTATACCACCCATGGCTAAGTCTTCTTATTCTTGTACAATGACCTCTCTAGGCTTTATGATGGCTTTCAAGACATCTCATGAGCTCTCTCAAAGCTTCAAGTCCATCCTCATAGCCTCAGAATCATCTGAGGAGCTCCCACAACTCTCAAGTTAGGAGGCACACAACCTTTGTTTCAACCAATCTCTCTGAGAATCTCTGAACTTTTCTGACAAGGATATCAACCCTTGAACACTTGAATAACCTTCTTGGATATCTTCAAAGCTCTTGTGGTGCTCTTGATTGGTAATCATACCTCTTGATCTCCTGCATACATGTCAATGTAACACAAGTGATAATGCTAATGAGAATGAGATGAACCACAAGCTAGGTAAAGAAATGTTGGTCAAATTTTGGGGTGCAACAGCTGCCCCTATTCAAACGGCTTGGACCTGACTGGGTGAGGAGCGCACGACTCTCAACCAATCGAGGTACGAGACGGTTAAATACTAACAAACCCGAAAATTTGCCAACTGCACAAGTACACGGTACTCTGATGGGAACACATCTTTGAAACTGAAATATTAGCTGCACGACAACTAGCTGGAGAATTGGTCACACGGTAACCGGTGGTACATGATCGATCATGCCGTCAGGCATCAAGATTCCTCGGGACTCATCAGGTCAACAATCAAGTTAATCATGCCGTCGGGCATCCAAAGAAAACTTTCGGGCATCAGCCGGACTCCATCAGTAAGTCGGGAATAGAATTCTCGGTCAATCATGAACCAATTGGGGATACCCAAACTTCTGCCTTCAGGCACTCCGCATCAGCACAGAGAACTGCTTCGTTAACACGGTTGGACTTCAATCATCAAGTCTTCAGGGGAATTTTCAACTTCGCTGTTCAGAAACCTGCTGGGGATGACACACCTCCGCTGGGGATTCTGGAGAACTATCAAGTAACTCTGCTTCGAGGATCCAGGAATCATTCTGGATGAATCAACTCTGCTGAGAACTTCAAGAATCATCTTGGACAAATAACTCCGCTGGGGACTTCAAGAATCATCCTGAACCGATAACTATGCCGGAAATTTCAGGAATCATCCTGAGCAAACACTCTGCCGGGGACTCTAAGCATCAACTTGAGCAACCAACTCTGGCGACTGCACTGGGGATTTTAAGAATCATCTTAAGCAAACGACCTTGCTGGGGAATTCAAGAATCATCTTGAGCAAGCGAACTCGTTGGGGACTTCAAGAATCATCTTGAGCGAGCGACTCCGTTGGAGAGAATTCAAGGATCATCTTGAGCAATCCATTCTGCGGCGGAACACCTGCAAAACAAGAATGGTAACAACCTAGATCATGCTTATTATGCATATGTTTCGGCAATGGCGCAATGCTCCACATGGTGGAAATGCTACGCGTTTATGATAAATGCTATGCAGTCATGCAAAATGATGCGATCCCGTCAGCAAAATAAATGCTGAAGGGAGAATCCTCCTGTCAAGGAGAAAGGACCACTCCGATAGGGGGAGGAATCATCCTGCTGAGGAGAACAAGGTCACACCAATCTCAATCGGGCACTGTGGGGAAGTGAACTTCAGTTGACTGCTGCAGGGGAATGAAGCTCTACGAGAACCTGGACCTGCTGAGGGAAAGCGATGTCAATCGCGGGAATAAACTACACGGCCTTCACAGCTACTTCCCTGGAGATAACTACTCTGGTGGGGAAATACGGCATCAGCTATTCAACACTCCACTGGGGAAGACCAATCATGGCCTGAGCGGCTTCCAAGGACTCGGCTCTCTTGGGGATCTGCAAACTCGGCTGAGGAAGAAGAAATCATTCTGCTTGCTGGGGAGAGTACGACTTTGTGGGGAATCTCAATTCCGCTGGGGACTTCAGTCTTGAACCATCAGTTGCTGCACACTTCGGTGAATGACTCAGCTGAGGAGATGACGTTCCTTCAGGATGTGTCTGATTGGGGAGAGAATCTTCTCTGCCTGGGGAGACATATCAATGCTCACGATCTCACGTTCAGACTCTGCGGGGAGAGGCCGCTGACCTTTGCTGGAGAAGGAGGAATCATCCTACTTGGGGATGCGCACGGCGCACTGTCTGGTACATGCTACACCTCAACACAAACAAACAGACAAGATACCCTCCTCAA
The DNA here is from genome assembly GCA_963859935.3 of Lathyrus sativus. Lineage (NCBI taxonomy): Eukaryota > Viridiplantae > Streptophyta > Magnoliopsida > Fabales > Fabaceae > Lathyrus > Lathyrus sativus. Next base: position 325,261,369 of record OZ012736.1, read on the forward strand.
AGGGACCTATCAAGGTTATTATCTCGTGACAATGTTCAAGTAATTCATTGTTTCAACAATCAGTGGCCTAGGCCAGTAAGTTTATGTATGCGCATTTTATCAAAAACATCGGCATTCTTTTTCGCAAACAAAACAGATAAATGCTAAACAGACAAACAAAATTGCTGAATAGTATACATTTTATTGATAACAAACCCCTGAATGAGTATAAATGTTTTACAACAGATGCAAGCTCCTGGAATGAGGAAGCCGCGCAAAAATAAAACATAAATATACATCAGTATATACAAATGTCCGCAACGAGGCATAGACGAACACCATGAGTTGATCCCTCTATGACCCACTCGACTTCGATACTTCTCCGACGCTTCGCTTCAGAAGAGATTGATTTAGATAAACGGCCCTCAGGTCTTCCAAACCACTAAACAAAGAAAGTCCACACGCGGAACGCAGTCATTTGCTTTTTCAAATCCCTAACTTTTGCGTGAACCGCCTTTTGCGGGTTTTCAGTTCACCGGGATACCCTTTTTTGCCAAAGTCGCCCATCCGGGTTTTCGACTTTGCGGGTGTACATTTTTTTCAATTTATATCCCTAATTTTTGCCCGAACCTTTTTCCTTTTTTATGGTTCGCCGGGATGCCCCATTTTTGCCTGGACTCTCTTTTTACTGTCCAGTGGGTCATTTTTTAAGCAAAGTATTTTTTAACTGCGTCCGCGTTCACCGGGGATGCAAAATCTTCACCATCCATCGGACCTTCGTAATTGGGAGTCCACTTGCCCCGGTGATCGAAGTGTGGAGGAAGAATCTTCTTCAGGACGAGATCACCCGTCTGAAATCTTTTGGGACGCACATTCTTATCATAAGCTTTCTTCATTCGGCTTTGGTACAGACGACCATACGCAATCGATGCCAACCTCTTCTCGTCCATCAAGCTGAGTTGGTTTAGTCGGTTCTTAATCCATTCTGCCTCATCGAGTTTCACATCAACCAAAACTCGTAAAGAAGGGATCTCCACTTCTAACGGTAGGACTGCTTCCATACCGTACACTAAGGAGAAAGGAGTTGCCCCGGTTGACGTACGTATCGTCGTACGATAACCGTGCAGTGCAAATGGCAGCATCTCGTGCCAGTCCTTGTAGGTCAAAACCATCTTCTGAACAATCTTCTTTATGTTCTTATTGGCCGCTTCAACGACGCCATTCATCTTCGGCCGGTAAGGAGATGAGTTGTGGTGTTCAATCTTGAAACTCTAGCACAGCTCCTTCATCATCTTGTTATTCAAATTCGAACCATTATCAGTAATGATCCGCTCGGGAATTCCGTAACGACAGATAATGTCCCTCTTTATGAATTTAGCCACCACCTGCTTGGTCACATTAGCGTACGAGGCTGCCTCCACCCACTTGGTGAAGTAGTCGATAGCTACCAGAATGAGGCGATGACCGTTAGATGTAGTGGGCTCGATCTTGCCTATCATGTCGATGCCCCACATGGAGAACGGCCATGGGGAGGACATGACATTCAACGGGCACGGCGGCACATGAACTTTATCAGCATAAATCTGGCATTTATGACATCTCTTCGCGAATTTAAAGCAATCTGATTCCATCGTCAGCCAGTAGTATCCTGCTCTCAGGATCTTTCTTGTCATAGCATGCCCGCCGGCGTGCGTACCAAATGTGCCTTCATGGACTTCTTCCATGAGCATACTCGCCTTTTTCTCATCTACACATCTGAGTAGCACGAGATCGTGGTTTCTTTTATACAAAACTCCATCAGGATTGAGATAAAAATTTCCAGACAGCCTCCTCGGAGTTTTCTTATCCTGGGTTGACGCACCCGCAGGATACTCCTTAGTCATAAGGAAAGTCTGGATGTCATGGAACCATGGCTTGCCGTCGGCGGCTTCCTCGATTTCAAAGACAAATGCAGGTCTATCAAGACGAGCAAGGACAATTCTTGGAGCCTCATTCCAAAAAATGACTTTATACATCGAAGCCAACGTGGCTAAGGCATCAGTCATCTGATTTTTAGCCCTGGGCACATGATGGAGTTCCACTCGATCAAAGAACGGAAGTAGCCTTCTGGCATAATTCATGTACGGCACCAAATTCGATTGACGAGTCTCCCACTCCCCTTTAATCTGGTTGATCACAAGCGCTGAGTCACCATATACGTCTAGGTTCTTGATTCTCAAATCAATTGCCTCTAGACCCATGATGCATGCTTCGTACTCCGCCTCGTTATTGGTGACTGGAAACGTCAGTCTCGCAGTGAACGGGATGTGGGATCCGTGGGGAGTTGTGATGATCGCCCCAATGCCACTTCCATAAGAATTAACCGCCCCGTCGAATATCAACTTCCACTGTGATTTCCTATCTGGCCCCTCGTCGGGTAACGGTTCATCGCAATCCTTCGCTTTGAGAAACATGATATCCTCATCAGGGAATTCAAACTTCATCGGCTGGTAATCCTTGATCGACTGTTCGACAAGGTAATCAGACAATACGCTTCCCTTGATGGCCTTCTGGGAAACGTACTGAATATCATATTCCATCAACACCATTTGCCATCTGGCAATCCTTCCCGAAAGAGCCTGCTTCTCGAAGACGTACTTGATCGGATCCATCTTCGAAATTAGCATGGTGGTGTGATTGAGCATGTACTGTCGTAAACGTTTGGCAGCCCAGGCTAGTGCACAACACGTCTTCTCCAGCATCGAGTAGCGAGATTCACAATCAGTGAACTTTTTACTCAATTAGTAAATGGCATGCTCCTTTCTGCCCGTCTCGTCGTGCTGACCGAGAACACACCCCATACTATTCTCAAGAACTGTCAAGTACATGATTAATGGCCGTCCAGCCACTAGGGGTATCAAGATTGGAGGTTCCTGAAGATACTGCTTTATCTTGTCGAATGCCTTCTGGCAATCCTCATTCCAGGTAATCGCCTGATCTTTCTTTAAAAGCTTGAACATCGGTTCACACGTGGCCGTGAGCTGAGAGATAAACCTTGCAATGTAGTTTATTCTACCCAAGAAACCACGAACTTCTTTTTCTGTTTTTGGCACTGGCATTTCTTGTATGGCTTTTATTTTCGCAGGATCAACCTCGATGCCTCTTTCGCTCACGATAAACCCCAGTAACTTTCCGGACCGTACTCCGAAAGTACACTTGTTAGGATTCAGCCTCAACCTGAACTTCCTAAGCCTCTCAAAAAGCTTCAGCAAATTGACCAGATGTCCCTCCTCCGTTTGGGACTTCGCAATTATGTCATCAACATAGACTTCAATCTCATGATGAATCATATCATGAAACAAAGTTACCATAGCTCGTTGGTAAGTGGCCCTTGCATTCTTCAGACCGAAAGGCATTACCTTGTAGCAAAATGTTCCCCAGGGAGTGATAAACGTCGTTTTCTCCATGTCCTCCGGCGCCATCTTGATCTGATTGTAACCGGAGAAGCCATCCATGAACGAAAACACGGAGAACTGGGCTGTGTTGTCGACCAACACATCGATATGAGGCAACGGGAAATCATCTTTAGGGCTCGCCCTATTCAAATCCCGATAATCGACGCACATGCGTACCTTACCGTCCTTCTTCGGTACAGGCACTATGTTGGCGACCCACGGAGGGTAAGTAGTGACCGCTAAGAAGCCAGCATCAAGTTGTTTCTGCACTTCTTCTTTGATCTTAACGGCCATATCTGGTCTCGTCCTCCTAAGCTTCTGCTTGACGGGAGGGCAATCTTCTCGCAGCGGCAAGTGGTGGACCACGATGTCCGTATCAAGTCCGGGCATATCTTCGTATGACCAAGCAAAGACGTCACTATACTCTCTCAGCATCTCGACTAATCTCTGCTTGACATCACTCTGCAGTGCAGCCCCTATCCTGACGTTTATGACGAGCTCTTCAGAACCTAGATTCACGATCTCGATCTCCTCTTCATGAGGCAAAATAACTTTCTCCTCTTGTTTCAACAAGCGGGCCAACTCTTCAGGAAGGTCTTCGTCTTCATCAATCTCTTCTTCAGCTTGATAGATCGGGCAAGCGAAGTCGAAGTGAGCCGTAGAAGGTCCAGAGTCGATGTCATCTGTTATGTGGATCCTGCAATAACAAGGGTTAAGCTTAAAACAAGGATATGCAGGTTAGCACAAACCACATTGCCATTTTATTGTTTTTCAAAACAAATGTAAAACAGGAATAACAATGATTACAATATTTGAATACAAAGAAAATGCCTTTGATTTATTAACAAAATGCATGTACATAATCCAACAAGGCCCTGACAATAAAACCACTATGCCCCGGGTAGGACATAGGGTTGTACAATGATTGGAAAAAGTAAATCATTACTCTTCGCTTGTCATCTGGATGATATCCTTGACGGACCAATTGTTGAGGCCCTCGCCTGGCTTGCTTGGCTGGATCCAAGAGTCGAGGTCACAGTCGCTATCTCCGCTGTCTTCAGACACCGCGTTGATGCTTTCGAAAATCACTCCGTCGCTAGTAAACTGGATCGACCCCTTACCTCGCGACGCACTGCTAGAAGAAGAAGAAGCTTCAGCTCCAGGGGAATATCCCAACCCAAACTTATCTTGCTTGTTAGGTATCTCCAAAATTCGCCCCCAGCCTGGGGTAGATCCGACTTGGACAACGGCCCGAGCTTCCTTGAATGAGGAGAGAGTCATCTCTGGCTTTTCAGTGACTACAGGAGCTACGTCCTTCACCTTGACAGCTTCGAACGCTTGGCATAGAGTCTCATGGATTTCGCCATCCATCTCCACATACTTGAAGGACGACAAATGGCTCACCATTATGTCTTCCTCGCCGCACACGGTTACGATGCTACCTCCGACAGCCTATTTGAGTTTCTGGTGCAACGTGGAGGTCACGGCACTAGCAGCATGGATCTACGGCCGGCCCAAGAGACAACTGTAGGCAGGCATGATGTCCATAATATAAAAGACTGCGTCGAACGTCTCCGGACCAACTTGGATTGGCAGGGTCACCTCCCCGAAAACATGGCGTTTAGTCCCATCGAACGCCTTCACAACCAGACCACTGGGTGTGCAGATCACTCCACGAGTATCCAACTTCATTAATGCCTTCTTCGGAAGAACATTAAGCGACGAACCCATGTCCACCAACACGTGCGACATAATCGTGCCCCTACACTCTATCGAGATGTGCAGGGCGCTATTGTGATTCCTCCCCTTCGGCGTCAGCTCCAGGTCCATGAACCCTAACCCATTTCCAGCATTCACATGGGCTACAACCTCTTCTAGCTGATTTACCGATATTTCTTACGGTACATATGCGGCGTTCAACACCTTCAGCAGTGCGTTGCGATGTGCTTCAGAACACAGCAACAAGTTGATAATGGAAATCTTCGAGGGCGTCTGATGGAGATGATCCACAATCTTGTAGTCACTCTTTTTAATCAAGCGCATAAACTCCTCGGCATATTTAATAAGCAAGTCTTTTTCTGCCCCACACGGGACCTCTTCAACGACTTTACTTTTACCCTTATCAGCCGCATCAGCTCTGACCGCTTTATCCGCCACGACCTCTGGTGGTGCAAACACTCTTCCACTGCGAGTAATACCACTGATTCCCGCAAGGTTCTCCACAGTCGACCCAAATGGTTCTAGCTCCAACTTCTGTCCGTTGCAGTAGACTTCAGCCCCATAATGCCACGGGATGGCGTTAGTGCTCTCGAAGGGTATTGGCCCAGCTCGGGAGATAGTAATTGTGGGCGGTCTGGGCGCCGAAATAGTTATCGTCCGGCGAGGGATTGTGATGGTGGCGACCTCATCAGCTTGCTTCAGCACTACCTCTCCTGATCCATTTTCAGCCCTCCGGCTAAACTGCAGAATCCCTTCAGTCATCAGACTTTGAATTCCTTCTACCAACTGCTCACATCCATCAGAACGTGTGGCACAGTCCATACATAGCTCTCCGCAACCTGGAAAGAACCCTCTTTTCATCAACTTAGCTTTAACGAAGCTAAGCGGCGTCTTCAGATCTCTGACGTCAATCAATAAATCCGAACTCTCGTCTTCGATAATGGCGTTCACTCCGCCTCCCCTATGATTCGGCATAGGATTCTTCGTGACATTTGGCACATTATCAGAGAAGTTGATGATCTTGGCATCCACCATGTTCTGCACCTTATGCTTGAAGGCTTTGCAGTTCTCTACTGTGTGGCCCGGTGCCCCTGAGTGGAACTCACAAGTGGCATTCGCGTCGTACCCTGGCGGAAGTGCCCCTATCAAGGGAGCTAGCGTCCTCTTCTGGATCAACTGTAGCTGAAGCAAAGTCTGCAAGAGTTGCGCGTACGACATGGGCGGTGTCTCGAGGTGACGGTTCGCCAAAGGTGCCCGATTCTGGTACTTTCTGTATCCCTGTTGATTCGGTTGCTGTTGCTGTTGCTGCGGCTGTTGAACTGCCGGGATAGTTATACTGGTCACCTGCTGGTGAGGACCTTTACCCTTTCTTCGAGCGTTGGTCACAGCGCTCGCTTCTTCTTCTCGTCTTTTGCCAGCATAAGGTTTCTTTCCGCCTCCTCCAGCTGAGGATGACTCACCTTGAATTTTCCCGATCTTGATCCCATTTTCGACGTGCTCACCCGTGATAATGAGATCTGAGAACGTCCCAGACATACCGCTGACCAACTTCTCATAGTAAACCCCTGGGAGGGTGGCTACGAACATCTGTACGAGCTCACATTCAACCATCGGTGGCTGAACCCTGGCTGCCAACTCACGCCACCGCTGGGCGTATTCCTTAAACCCTTCATTATTCCTCTGCGACAGATTCTGCAGCTGGACTCGGTTCGGGGCCAAGTCACTATTGTATTGGTAGTGGTGCACAAATGCTTCAGCAAGATCCTTCCATGTGCGCACACTAGTAGGCTCCAGACTCATGTACCACTCGAGGGATGGCCTGGAAAGACTGTCTTGAAAGAAGTGCATCAGCAACTTCTCGTCATCGGAATGAGCAGAGATTTTTCTGTAGTACGATCTCAGGTGGACACGAGGGCAAGTGGTACCCTTATATTTTTCGAAGTCAGGTACCTTGAACTTGGGAGGCACCTTAAAATCAGCAATTAATCCCAACTTGGACATATCAACACCCAAAGTATTCTGATTCTCGATATCTCTCATCTTATCTTCAAGTGCCTTGAATCTAAGCCGTGCTTCAGCATTCAGCTTCCCTTCAGCACCTCTCTGAGAGAACGCATCGTCCTGACGATCCTCTAGCCACGGCTAAGGCCCAAACAGATTCCCGACACCTGCATTGCCGTTGCCCAGCCCGACGTTGACATTAGCTCCCAGACTTCCATTGCCGACGCCCGCCGTATTGAGTTTGATGTTGGCCATCACATTGCCGTTGGCACTGCCGTTTCCCCCGGTCATGGGAACACCATTCTGTGGAGTTTCAACTGGTGGAGGAGTAGGCACAGTCCCACCGTGAAGTACGCCATTGCTATCGACCCTTGAAATCAAAGGCTGAACCAAGGTTCTGAGCTGATCCTGGCCATTGGCGACCGCTTGCATGAGCTCCATGAAGCGATCCATTCTTTCGCGGAGTTCCTGAACATCAATTTGCACTTGCTCCATGATCCTGGTCTGATTAGCTCTAGTCGGGTAACGGTGAATAGGTCTCTGATCAATCCTGGAACCACCTGAAACAACCTGAAAACAACCTGTAAAACACAAAAGGGTTAGGGAAAACAACAGAATGCTCGTTATACAAATGCTTCATGCAAATGCAAACGTGTGTCTGTGTGTTAGGGAGATCTCCCCCGATCCTAGTGCCTGAGTGCCAGTGCTGATAATAAGAAGAAGTCCGAGTCCAATCATGGAAATAACAATCTCATATATAAAGAAAGCCCATCAAGGCAGTACACAACATCAGCGAGTACAAGATGAATCAACAGCGTGACCTCAGCCAACAAGCCTGGTGATGGTCAGCATACAACAATGATCAAAACAAAAGGAATACAAATAGTCAAGTACGGCCACGGGCGCGATACTCTTCTAACAACTCCTTCGTTTCTGGGTGATCCGGCAGAGTGAGCAACCCTTCGACGAGTAATTCCCTCTGCACAATGGTATACTGAAGTCCTTCGACCGAACCTTCCCATGCTCCTTCGCCGAAACAATCTTCTAACTTCCACTTCTTGGACTCAAACGTCAGTTTGCGCTCCTTCAGGTTAGCGAGAGCTTTGTTGAGCTGGCCTTCGGCGGCGTATCTGCGAGCGGTTTCTTCATCAAACCTCTTCTCACTATCCTTCACCTGGGCCTCCAGCTTGGAGATCTGTAGCATCAGCTTATCCTCCCGCTCTTTCCTGGTGGCCAGGGAAGCCTCCTAGTGCTGGTTGAACTTGGATATCCTCCAATATGCTTCGTCCAAGTGCTGCTTCTTCGTAGCCAGTACGTCGTTGACAGCTTTGAAGTCCTGACCCATGTGTTGCACCCTAAAATTTGACCAACCGGGTCCCGCATCTGGTTCATGTTTCGATACATGACCGCATTCGCATCTGCATATCGCATACAGTGCATTTTTTAGTTGTTTTGATTTTATCGGGATCACATCCCTCTTCTCGCATTTTAGGTGTTTTTTTTAATCAGTTTAGATAAGTAGAATCGTATTTTTGAGAAGTCGTGCTATTCCCGGTGTTTTCAGCTCGCGCTGTTGTTTTTGGGGATATTTCGGTGTCCGTTTATTTTTACCGGTTATTCCGTTGCGCTCTCGCAGTCTTATTGGTCGTTTTGTGCTGTTTTTATTCCTTCTGGAATTATTAGGAATTTTTTAGATGTTATTAGCTATTAATAGAGATTTTAAATAAAATTTAATAGCCTTTTTTCTAGATTTTAAATAGATGTTAATATAGGTTTATAGATTTTTTAGAATTTAAATAGAATTTTTTTTAATAGATTTTAAATAGAAATTAATAGATTTCTTTTAATAGGTTAATCTAGATTTTTTTTAGATATTATTAGATTTTAACATTTTTTAATAGTCTTAAATCACTTTAGGATATAATAGGTTTTGTTATAGATTTTAATAAGAAATTAATAGATTTTTTATTAGTAGGGTATTAGTTATTAGAATATTAGGTTTTAATCTAGAATTTAATTGATTTCATTTTGCTTATAGGATTTTCTAGATTTAATTAGTTCTAGATATAGTTTTCAGGTTTAATTAGATTAATTAGGTCTTAGTTAATTGGAGTTAATTGTTTTAGTTTCATTAATCATTTTAATCAACTCAGCATTTCATGCTAATCCATATTAATTCATCATTTAACCATGTTCATTAGTCTATCTGTTGGGCCGTTATCCATTTGCGAAGCCCAATTCATGCCAGTCCAGTTTTTCAGTCGTTTTGTCCATATATAGTCAACACCACGTGTAAGAAAGGGAGAGGGTCCACCACACATTTTGAAAGTTCCAGAATCCTGACACATCACTCACTCCTTCTCCCTCTCTCTGCCACGCTATCACTACGTGGCAGACATGCACACAACCCCTCCACTCACCTCGCCACGCGTCCTCACCAGAATTCCACCAGTTGCATGGCCGGCGGCCATGCAACCACCGCCGTTAACCAGTTCCGGCCACCATAACCGATCCTCAACCATCTCCGGCCGCCGGGAACTTCACCGGAAAACTGAAAAAAAATCCAGAAATGCATCCTCTTATCCAATCATTTTCTTCTCCGACCGATATTCATCATCAATAATCCCCAGATCGCCACCGGAAAATGCAAGAAACTTCATCCAGATTTCCAGATTTCCAGCAAGCATGGATCCCGTCGAGTACGACGGACGTGAGGGGTGCTAATACCTTCCCCTTGCGTAACTGACTCCCGAATCCCGGTTTTGGTTGCGATGACCATACCTTTCCCGTTTTTTGCGAGGTTTACTTCGAGCGTTTCCTTTCCCTCCATTGGGATAAATAACACACGGTGGCGACTCTTCTGTCAGCCGACTCCGATTTTCGCAGTAGCGACAGCTAGCGACTCTGCTGGGGACTTCAATGTCCCCTGGCTGCTAAGGACTGCGATAGTTCCTTATGCATGTGGGATCCAACGTCCCCTAAGAGAGAGTCAATCCTAGCGCTTGTTTGCTTGTCTATTGGGTTTGTTTATTGATATTATCTGTTGCTATTGTGCTATTGGGGTGTGACGGGTGTTCTATGATTGAGAGATAAGCCGGACCTGGGCTTGAGTGCACCTTAGACTTAGAGTAGAAATTAGTGGGCGCGCACATGCTTTGCATGTCCTAGTGTCCCGCGAAATCTACACTCAGACGACGTTCTTTTGGTTGGCCTCTTGTCCCACCCTTTGGGTGGCTCGGGTTGCTGGTTAGTTGGATTGTCGACTCTGGGAACCGATCATTTGGAAGTTAGCTAAGTGAGGCCTCTTCAAGACTCGATGATGCCACTCCTTCTGGGAATCGTATCGTCAGTCTTGAAAGTCTGTGACGCTGACGACCGCATAGGATGCCGTACCTTGTCAGATATAGGTCCATACCTGTGAGTGGGGGGGTTTTTTTTGCAGGAAACTTGACTTTCAACCTACCCGTTATTTTGGTCTTCTCTTCAGAGCAAACGTACTCCGCCAGCAGCGCAACAGTATTCAGATTTGTGTGGGGGCTGTGGTCCCGTTGTTTGCTGCATCTTGCATATCATGTGCATATCAGTGTTGCATCATATTGCATATCATCCTCCAGTTAGCCAGAGTTTTGATCCAGCCTTTGTTTCCTGAAGGTGATTACCCGGAGTTTGGATTGAGCAGCTGTTGATTGTCAGAAGACCTACCTAGGGGTTGAGTAGATTTGAGCAGAAACGAGCATCGAAGTCAGCTGAAGATTATTGGTAGCTATGTCTGAAGGCAATTTCCAGTCTCCTAACACCCTGACAGGGTTCACTATGACGTCCAACCCTCTGTATGATTCTATGGAAGATTTTCCGCAAGTGAATAACCTTACTGCAGCCCAGCTTGTGCAGACTTCTGTTAGAGGCCAAGATCTGCACCAACAGTTTGTCATCCCAAGTGAATGTTCTTCTTCAAATGCCGCGAATTATCAGAATGTTATTCCTGCTGGTTTGATCTCCCTAAGAGAAGTTCCGATAGTGAGGACTAATAATCCATTAGCTCTTGTGAAAGCCAAGAGGTTGCACGCATTGGAGGAGCAAGTCAAAGCCCTGGAAGTTAAGAACGATGTTGGTCTCAATGCTTCAGACATGTGTTTGGTTCCTGACCTGGTGTTGCCTTATAAGTTCAAAGTGCCGAAGTTTGAGAAGTACACGGGAGATAGCTGTCCGAAGCAACATTTGATGATGTTCTGTCGAAGAATGACTTCGTTTGTGCGAGATGACAAATTGATGATCCATTGCTTCCAAGATAGTCTGACTGGGGCATCTTTGAGGTGGTATATGCAGTTAGAGAGAAGTCAGATTCAATCATGGGTGGATTTAGCCAGAGCTTTTCTGAAGCAGTACGATTATAACCTAGACATTGCTCCCCATCGCATGCAGTTGCAAGAACTGTCTCAAGAGAACAATGAACCCATCAGAAAGTATGCGCAGAGATGGAGAGAATTTGCTGCTAGAGTGCATCCACCGCTGTTAGACCGAGAGTTGACGAGCATGTTTGTAGATTCCCTACAAGATCCGTACTTCGAAAGATTGCTGGGACTTCCATTAAGTTTCTCTGACGTGGTAACATTAGGGGAATGCCTTGAGTATGCCATAAGAATCGGGAAAATTCAGGTTACTTCATATGATCAAGCTGGTGAAACTGAATATCCTTGTGACTATCAGAGCGAAGAAAGGGTTGTGATCAATACAGTCATGCCAAAGGTTGAATATCCTCGAAGCGAATCAGTGAATTTTGTTGGTTCTTCGTCTTATCAGAGATCAGTACCTCCTGTGGCTTGTTATACTGAACAGACAGTCGTGCCTGGGGCACCCTATCAGGAATCTTACGTCGCTTCCATTGCAAAGCAGCGAACTCGTGGACAAGGTTATCAGAATCAGCGTCAGAATCAGAATCGACCTCGCAACAACCTAGAACGAAGGAAAGCTCCTTTTCACCCAGTGCCTATGCCGTATAGCCAGTTGCTACCATCTTTGATCCAGAGTTCTTTGGTGGAACCTAAAGCTCTTAAGCCAGTTCCAGAACCTTACCCTCCTGGGTACAATCCCCACGCTCAGTGCGATTACCATGGTGGCTCTCCAGGGCATTCAACTGAAGATTGTAAAGCGTTTCAGGCGAAAGTACAGCAGTTGATCGACCAGGATTGCATTTATTTTCGAGAAGGACTTCTGTTTGTTCATACCAACCGCTCAGTTGTCTAAGCTCGCAGACTCGGAAAGTATTCCCCAGCAAAAGCCAGTGGTCCAGACAGGCGGGCGCCTCAGCATTGGCAGTCCTCAGACTTTATATCATTTGCATCTGTAGTTTTTTTTTTCTGTTAGTTACTACTTGCTTTTAAACATTGTTTGTTTCGAATGGTAATAATAATAAAGTGACTATGCATTTTTCTGAATTAATCATGTCGCTGTCGCTCATTTACTGCATTGCACTGACACTTGCATTTTATTTACTCCACTTTATCACTGTGACTAGCAAAGATTGGAGGGAGGATGACGAAACTAAACTCATAACCGATGATCGTATGCTTTCAGATAAAACCTTACCGATGACGTACAAGGCATTGTTTCAAATCCCCCAAACACTGGAGATATAGGGAGTTAGTCCCTTGTTAACCACTTCAAGCCAAGAAGTAGAAGTTTTTTCGGACTCTTTTAAACCCTCACATCTTAACCCGGGGCAGGGTAGTTGTCAGTTAGCTTGACTGAGCATTCAAGTCTTACAGAGGAGTGTTGTTTTTCGAGGACCAATCAGTTTATACCTTTCAATGGTTAAACCTCACCAATCAGGAGTGAGACAGTTACAATCCTTTCGGAGCAATCAAGACAACCAGTGTCACACGACTTTGTTCAAAAAGAAAGAAGAAAGAAAGCCCGCTAAGTAAAAAGAAAAAACTGGAAGGCTAATACTTAGGCAAAAATCAGGGCATCCCGCTGGACTTCAAAAGAAATCGAAAAGAACTCAAAAGGAGTCAGTCCAGGCAAAAATTAGGGAATCAAAAGAACGGAAAGAAGGGATAGAAATTTTTTCCCCAGCGAGTTGCAAAGTCGTGTACACAGACACCGAAGACGAGAAGGAGTAACTATCACTCCGAAAAACCCTGTGAGTTCCTTAATTGTGGTTCTTACCATTCAACATACCTCTCGAAGAGGCGAGCGCTTGTGCCAGGTTAACTGAACTTTAGGATCAGAGATCATCACGTAGAAGGGGTGGTACAAATCAAAATTTGAGCCAAATATCCTTTGTTTCACGAACCGTGAACCCGACCACGATACAACCCTTAAAAGACCTAATTGAGGTAGGGTTTATTTTGAAAGTGCATTACGATAAGGTTGAGTAACCTGACTCCTTCTTGACTTGCTAGTCATATCCTTATTGTGTTTTTCACTGACCACGTAAGCACTACGTTTGAACTTTGGTTCACTCGTCACTCACAATCATCGCATGTAAATGAGTGACAGCTCAAATTTTTTCAAAATCTGCATAACCACCGCATTAAGATTACCATTTGTGAATAGACAATTTTAATTGTAGGTTAGTAGTTGGCATGAAAGAAATTCCAGCAGAGAATCGTCAAGCAGGACTGAGTAATTCAGCAGTCTGAACCAGAATGGTGTATGTTGTGAAGACCTGTGAATCCGGGGCATTGACGTCCGGTAAATTCGGAATCGGTTAGTCTGAGGACAAGTCCCGAAGCTTCAGTTGGTCAGGGGCAGTACGCTTGAGAAGCAGTTGATCAGAGATGAGTCTTCTCGAGAGCCAATCAGGGGCAATTATACAGAGCGTGGAGATTTGAAAGCAGATACTTCAGGTGGATAATCAGATCGGGTTAAGTCGCTAGAACACTCATTCAGGGGCAAGTCACCGCAAAGAGTGTTGAAATCAACTGGGTTGATAGGGGTTTAATGGAGATGGGATCTTTTTGTCGTACAGATACCGGGGCAAGTAATCTCGAGGTCGTCGCGTGGTTAGCTGTTCAGAGCAAGTATTCCCAAGAGTTAGATTGGGGCAAGCTGAGTGTACTGGGGCAAGTTGTTCAAGCCAGTTTGTTTATCCCCAGCCAGAGTCGAGTATCGGGGAATCATGTCATTACTCTTATCAAAAAACCTGAACCTTCCAAATAAGAAGAGTCGTGTTGTCGTTGGATCATTGACCTACAGTTTAAACCTGTTGCGTGTCAGTAACCAGTTATTTCCAAAGTCCAGTTCTCGCCTGGCAAACCGGTAACCAGTTCTCGTCTGGCCCACCTTTCCGTAAGCATCAGTTCCCGTCTGGTGTAGTTTATTGTAAACATCAGTTCCCGTCTGGTGTAGTTTATTGTAACCAGTTCTCGTCTGGTCACCGTTTCTTCAAGTGTTGTATCAGTTCTCGTCTGGTACATGTCATTGCGCAATCGGTTCTCGTCTGGTCATCGTTTCTTCAAGTGTTGTATCAGTTCTCGTCTGGTACATGTTGTTGCTAAAACAATTCTCGCCCGATAACCTATTTTCCTATCAGTTCTCGTCTGGTAGCCTACCTCTGAATGCTAGTTCTCGTCCAGTATTTTCCACATCTTCCACTGTGTACATAATCCATGTTTATCCTAAACCAGAAAAACAAAAACCTAAGGGTATCTGACACAGTAATTCCCAATGACCCGCATGTTGTCATGTTCCCCGATACGAAGCTCGACGGATACCAGCGCTCCGATTAATGTTTGAATTCCTTGTGGATGTTGTTAAATCAGAATTGTTACTCTTCAGCAGATGAAAGTTGCTTATTATCCCCAGAAGAGTCGAGATTGTGTTTTATCCCGTATCAGAGTAGGATCAGGAGTATCCCCAGCAGATTAAGATTGATATCCTTGATAGTGGGGGCATTTCCAGTAGTGTGCTGCGCGCAATCAACCCCAGTTTGGGTCAATCCCCGCTGAGCACAATCAGTTGCCAATGGTTTGAAGAGAGCATCCCCGAGCAGAGTTGTTCTTTCTTTCTCCCCAAGCAGGGTTGCTTTTCCATTTCTCCAGCAGGATGGTTATTCCCAACGGATTTGGTTTCCCTCGTCTAGCATTTATTTTGCTGAGATGATTCTATGATATCAGATTACCTTCAGTGGAGTTGACGCTTCCTTCGGCATTTATTTTGCCAAGTGGTTTGCAGACCTGGTGTTCTCTGGCAGCTCGAGCCTGCATTAGCATTCGCCTATATTGTCATAGCATTTATACAAACATATAGCATTTCTCTGCTGTCTGGGCCTCGCATTTTCAAACAGAACGCATAACATTTACATGTCATATAGGGCATTGCATCATTATCAGGCATACGTGTCGCTACTGCGAAAATCGGCGCCGGCTGAACAGAAGAGTCGCCACCGTGCGTTATTGATCCCACGGGAGGGAAAGGAAACGCTCAGAGTAAACCTCGCAAAGACGGGAAAGGTATGGTCATCGCAACCAAAACCTGGGTTCGGGAGTCGGTTACGCAAGGGGAAGGTATTAGCACCCCTCACGTCCGTCGTACTCGACGGGATCCACGCTTGTTTTCGGGTATGGATTGTTATTCTATCTAAACTATAGGTCGAGGGTTAAAAAGAAAATAAAATGAAAATAAAAATGACTCGGCAAAGTATCGCACTTTATGCCTACGTATTCCCGTCTGGAATGAGAAATCAGAGTCAACGTAGTTCGCCTACCTACGGGAAAGGAGGGGAAGGTTGCTCGCTAGGATATCGCATCCTATGCCTACGTACTTCCACACAGCATGGAAGATCAGAGCAAACGTAGTTCGGGCCACGTACGACACAGGTCTGTCTTGATTGATTTTTATTCCTTCTGAAAAAGGTTTCCTTGATTAACAGTCCCAGCGGACAAAAATGACGCTTTGATGAGTTCACATTCTTTTACGGAAGAAGTGTCTTTTATTGTGTTTGAAATCTTTATGTGCTTTTCTGTTTGTTTTGAGAAAGAAAGAGACAGAACTCTAACCTACGGTTGCGAAGGGAATCAAACTAACCTAATGTTATCATGCATGGGTTAAGACCTAGTGTCTATCATGCTCCTCTCTTGCACAGAGAGAAACAGAGATCCTACGGGATAAGCAGAAACAGAAACAATAACAGATATAATAAAGCAGTAAAATGCATGGATGCAACAGTACAAGCGAGGCAAGGGAGTCCCACTCAACCTCGAACCTAGAAAACAATAGGCGAAAGTGAACAGGCTTCACTTTCAACCCAACAGGGTAAACAGCAAACAATACAGTCCAGAAAACCAATCAATACATCAGCAATAAAATACAACAGCAAAAGAAACAACAGCTTCAGCAGCTCTGACTCAACATCTGGCTCCAAGTAATCTCCATTCAGCTACAGGCTTCAACAAGCATCAATCTCCATCTTCATGGCCTTCAGGCAAGGGCTCTGATCATCAGTCTTCTATCTGCAATGGCTTTTCTTCAAGTTCAAACCTCCAGGATGCGGGATCAGTCACAAGAGTGAATTGGGTGTTAAGCAATCAGCTGACTACCAAGGGTGGTGAACAGACTGCTTCTAACACAAGAGACATTTTCTCTCAAGAGTTCTATCTCATAGACCCTATCACCAAGCCTTCCAAAGGAAGGGGGTGAGTGTCTTAGAGAGACTCTGCATCACAGAGAAGAATGGATGCAGACAAGGCAATCCATGTTTGAGAAACAAGCTTTCTAACCTAGAGCTCTGCCTAGCTCCTAAACCCTAGTCTCCTCAGCAGCTGCTAGCAAGAACCTCCTCTCCAACTCTGGCAGTTGATCCTCAATCTCTGAATATCCAATGGTCTTCATCTCCTCAAGCCTTCAACTCTCCCAAGTCCCCAGACAAACCCAATACCTAAACAAGCAAGCAACAATCCCCAGAGGGCACACCACACCAGACAATCAGATATATACAGAGTACTAATAGCAGTAGGGGAATCCTAACTTTTCTCTAAGGGATCTAATAACTACCCATAGCCCCTATAGTCCCATAGCTAAACTAGTCAAACCCTAAGTCCTAAGGGAAAGAATCAAACTTCCTAAGTCATCCCCTAAAAACCCTAATTTGTTCATGTTGTTCAAGCCTACATTAAGCACCTAAAATTAATTTCTAAAAAATGAGAACTAAATTGGATCTACAAGTTCAATATCTCATCTAAGCAACATAAAAAGAATGAACAAAAAATATGAAAGCATTTAATAGAACAAAAATTACTAAAATCATGCATGAAATGAAGCTATTTAAAATGACATTTATTTAGAAAATATGGAAAAAATATCAAATAAAAATGAAATGCAATTTTTACTTTTTTATAATTTTCTAGACATTCTAATGAAAATGATGTAAAAAGAATGAATTAAAAATGATTTTTTATCTATTTATTATGAATTTTTAAAGTTGGTAAAAATTAAAGTGGAATTAAAAACAATTAAATCAATTAAAATGATGGGGGGGGGGGGGGTACTAATAGAAACCACGCTTAGTTCAAAATCCAGTGGGCCAGCAAACGGGGGGTGTGCGTAGCACATTGAATTAGGCCCAGAACCACTTCAGAAATATGAAATAAAAAGAAAACCAGCAGGGGGTGAGAATAGGAATGAAATCACGTGCAAAATGAATTGGGCTCAGGCATTGGGGGGTGGGGATATCAATGGAGTCTTAGGCCCGCCCGTTTCAATTAATGAAACGGTGCGTTTAGGGCACCCAGCTAATTCCCTCCAAAATCAGAATTAAACGAGAGCCACAGGATTGCTCTCTGAGTCAAAGGTCTTGCATGAAATGAACGTCCAGGATTTCGTCTTCTTCATCAGTTCATGAGAATTAGGGTTTACACTCCATGAAACTCCATGCACGCACCAACTTCCCTCAATCGGTTCTCACTCCACAATGCATGAAACACCACGATATAAACATGAAAAACACTCAGAATTTCTCCCTCTACAAGCCTATGGCATTAGTTCAATCTGAAACTCAACACAACTCTCAACCCGATAGCAATAATCTCTGGTCACCATGAAAATGCTCTGCAACTCATCAGCATAATTCTCCATCAAACCTAAACTAATCTAATCTATGACTAATGGTGATCATCCTGCGCTAACAACCTAAGATTATAATGCATTATGCCACGAGTTCTACATCCTAACAGTTTGGTACACCTGCTAACAATCATCACTAAACTACTCCAAACTCATCCTAATTGCTCTACTAACATCCTACATCATATCTAAACTAACAAAACCATGCTAAACTAACTAAATCAAGCTGTGGTAGAGAAAATGCACCTGGTATGAAAGCTTGTGGATGATGATGGAATTCGTGGATCTGAGGCTTTTGAGGCTTAGATCTTGATCTACAATTGCACTACTTGATTCTGTATGCAACACCTTGAGGAGTCTTGCACTGGATCTTGAGTTCCAACTGAATTTGCAGCTTGTGTGTTCTTGAAGAAAGTGCACGAAATTGAGCTCTAACCACCAAATCTTTGATTCAATTCTGATCCAGGATGATGATTGAATGTAGGAGGATCAATGTTGATGAGAATTGATGAAGATTTTGGGAAATTTGGAGAGAATTGCAATGAGAAAGAATGAGAAAACTTTGGGAAATTTTGGTGAAAAATGAATCCAACCCTTGATCAATCTTCATTTCATGTTTATATAGGGCTCAAATGAACTTTCTAGATCCATCTTACAATTTCCCTTGCCTTCCAACTTTGATCCATTTTTGAAATGTTTCTTCAAATGCAAGTAACCATGAATAACTTTTCTTTTTCCTTCTAAACTCAAAAAAGTGTTTGAACCATTGTCTCTAGAATGTCTTTTGGACCCAAAATCATATATTGGAAGTCTCCATTTGGACTTATAAATCTCCCAAACCATTTTTCACTTTGACTTTATTCAAATTATAAGCCATTTTAGTTCAAATTTGGACCAATCATGCAACTTCATGTTATGAGCCTTTCCAACAATTTGTGACCTTCTTTCTAGACTTAAAATCACATTTGGAGAAAGTTTGATGTTGTAAGTTTTTCCATTTGAGGCCTCCTTGTATGAGTTTTGGACATAGGTTAAAATGACCTGTAATTCACAAATGCCCAAAATACCCTTCGCTTGCCAAGACCATAAGTTGAGTTCCACACATCATATGAGGGCATGCTATACCATTCTAGAAAGCTAAGACAATGAGGAACAATTCTTATGTTGACCAGAAATTCATTTGAAATCTCCTTGAGGGGCAAAACTAGCTTGGAAGTCAAGTCACTTTCACAGACAAAATTTCAGATACCTCAGATGACCTGTAACTTGCAAGGACCATAACTTGAGTTCTATAAATCTCCTTGATGTCTTCCACCACTCAAATTAAAGTTCTTGAGATCCTCTACAAGTTTCATGTTGGCCAAGGAGCCATTTGAAGCTAGCATTTTGACTTATCTTGCTTGGAAATTTGACCTAAACTAGGGGATTTTACACAGAAACCCTAATTTAGAAGCTCCTCTTCTCCTTGATTTCTCTTGAATTCTTCTTGGCATATCTCCATATCCTTCTTTATATGTCCAATGATGAACCCCACATCTCTCCACTAGACTTGAATGCCCCTTAAATCAGTCAATTGACCTAGGGTTGACCTAGGGTTGACCCAGATGAAACCCTAGTTGACTGCCTTCAGCTATAGCTCTTGTGCTCTCATCAATGACTTGTCTCCTTCTTCAAATGACTTTCTAAGTCTCTCATAATGTCTAGATACTCTCCATGCCTTCAACTCACAGCTCACAACCCTCTTGCTGACCCTCAGATACCCTCAGCTAGGAGATGGACTCAAGGCTTGATCTGCTGAGCTCTTTGCTTTCAAATTCTTTCCTGATGACTTGAATAAGATTGAATTAGGATAATATCCTCTTGATAGGCCTCTAGAGATGAGAATAATGCTTGATCCCCCTGTTGTATGACTGGCTATGCTTATGCTATGCAGATGATTAGTCTATGTACATGACTCTATATGCAAATGCTAATGATAATGAAACATAAACCAAGTGAATAAGGTTGGGCAAATTTTAGGGTGCAACAGCTGCCCCTATTCAAGCGACTTGGACCCGATTGGGTGAAGAGCCCGGAGCCTTCAGACATTCGCGGTACGAGACGGTTGAATACTAGTGAAACCAGAAATTTGCCAACCGCAAAACTAAATTGCGCCACTGCTTGGGGAACGGCATTCATCAGCTGAATATGACTGTTACGGCAACCCACTGATCTCGTGCGACCGTGCTGGGGGATTGTCTTCATCGTTCTGAAAATGATTCTGTCATAACAGATTGCTTGCTTGTCCACGTTAGGACTCCAATCTTTCCCCGTAAGGAATCCCATTTTGGTTCTGAACCTGTCCACGTCAGGACTCAACTTTCCACATAAGGAGTACATCATTCTTCCACGTCAGGAATCAACTTCTTTGATCTGTCCGCGTCAGGACTAAACTCTCCCACGTTAGGAATGCACTCTTTCTTTCCACGTAAGGAACCAATCTTGATATGTCCGCGTATGGACTCAATCTTTCCCCGTAAGGAAACCCATTTTTTCCACGTAAGGAATCTCGTCTTTCCACGTAAGGGAACCATCTTCTTTCCACGTAAGGGATGCTCTTGATATGTCCACGTAAGGACTCTGATCTTTCCACGTTAGGAATCACCTCTTTTGATATGTCCGCGTAAGGACTACATCGTCCACGTTAGGACCCACTTCTCCACGTTAGGAATAATAATTTCTTTGATTTGTCCACGTTAGAACACTGATCTCGTCTCGATTTGTCCATGTTAGGACTCAGGCGTCTTCGGCCTGCTGAGGAAATGAGGCTTGTCCACGTAAGGACTCACATCCTTGTCTGATTTGGCCACGTCAGGGCACCAACACAAAGAGTAATCACTTTTGTCAACGTCATGACCTCCCATTCCACTAATTTCGAGAACTCGAATCTGCCCACGTTGGGACTAACACGCCTCACCAATCCGGGGAAATAAACCTGTCCACGTTAGGACGCCCACTTCTGAAGAAATCCCGTCAATATAGGAATAAATTGTCCACGTCAGGACTTAGTTCTCCAATGATCCTCACCCACAAACTTCTTAGCACTGACGTGACAGCGACTTTGAGATGAACTCTACTGGGGATGTCTGGAACCCAAACTATCGAACGCCTGCTCTGATAACCGGCGGTGGCCTCTGCAATTCTGATTCATGGAACCCCTGATGACAACTAATTCTGCCTGGGAATAAAGAGAAACTTATCCTGATAACTCTGTGGGGAATACAGCCGAAACTGACATTGGATGTCCCATGCCGAGATCTTGAATGCTTGGTAATTCATTTGAGCGAGAGTTCTCTCCATCTGAATTGCTAAGACACAGGAACTGCTTCAGCAAAATAAATGCTGAAGATAATGCCGACTCCGCCGGGGATAGCCAAATGCTACAGAATTATTCCAGCAAAATAAATGCTGGAAGGGTGAAGTCGACCCTGCTGGGAAATTGGGAACTCAAACCAAACGCCTTGTCGAGGTAACCCCCTGCTGGGGAATAGCAGATGTGCATAGTACGATCGGACTTTCTGCTGGAACGTGAACTGATATTACCAGTATATCTGACAAAATGAATGATAGGAACCACCATCAACTCTGCTTGGGATAGTCTTAATCTTCGAGTTCCACTGGAAGGAATGAAAACACTTGCAAAGAGAATTCCGCTGGGGATGGGATGATTCTCTTGGGGTGAACTCCACCGACTCCGCTGGGGGAGAGTGCACGACCCTGCGGGGAAAGATGCCTGTCTGAATACAGCCTTATGATCTTGGAATCGCCAAACCTATTGAGGGTGAATAACTTTTCTGCTCCCTTTGGGTAAGCTACGGCTAGCTGGGGAATTCTATCCTTCTTCAGGAAGAACATGCGTGACCCACGTGGGGATTAAGTCTTTCGTTATCGCAATCTCTTGATCATCTTCCTCGTACGGTTAGGAAACCTGCAACAACACAAACAAAACAAGACAGGCCTATGCAATTAAATCAATTCAGGTTAGTGACGTTACACTCAGTTAATTCAAAGCTTTAATGATTGTTGGCAAGGGCCAGTGATGTTATACTCATGCTAGCTTCACTAAACTTAGGCGTTTTATCATGCACAAAACAGTAAAGAACAGTGCCAAATACTGAATAACATATTTTCATTGATTGGGCCCCTGAATGGGCGGAGTTTTTGTACACGGGATGTAACTCCTGAAAAGAGGAAGCTACGCAAAGCAAATACATAAGTATGCACAAGAAGCATGAATATTTTGACAAATTAAATTTTGTACACATGTCGGCAACAGGATGCAGATGAACACCGCGAACTGATCCTCCCATGACTCGTCCGACTCTAATGCTTTCCCGGTATCCCCACTTCTGAAGAGATTGTATCCGATAACTGGCTCCTCAAATATATTCTCCCGCATTGATGCTCATTGAATTCAGACCGCAGTCATTTGCTTTTCAAATCCCTAACTTTTGCGTGAACCGCCCTTTACGGGTTTTCAGTTCACCGGGATACCCTTTTTTGCCGAAGCCGCCCAGTGTAGGTTTTCAACTTCGCGGGTGTACATTTTTTCAATTTTATCCCTAACTTTTGCCCGAACCTTTCATTCTGTTTTTGGTTCGCCAGGATGCCCCATTTTTGCCTGGACTCTCTTTTTCTGTCCAGCGGGTCTATTTTAAGCAAAGTATTTTTTAACTGCGTCCGAATTCACAGGTGACGCGAAGTCTTCTCCGTCCATGGTGGACAACAACAACGCTCCTCCTGAAAAGACTTTTCTGACAACGTATGGCCCTTCGTAGTTGGGGGTCCACTTGCCCCTGTGATCTGCTTGCGGCGGGAGAATCCTTTTCAGCACAAGGTCGCCCGTCTGAAAGCTTCGCGGAAGTATCTTCTTGTCGTACGCTTTCTTCATTCGGCTCTGGTACAAACGACCGTATGCTAGAGAAGCTAGCCTCTTCTCGTCCATCAAACTCAGTTGGTTCAATCTATTCGTTACCCATTCTGCCTCGTCCAGCTGAACGTCTCGCAATACCCTCAGAGAAGGGATCTCAACTTCCAATGGTAGTACCGCTTCCATTCCGTATACCAACGAGAACGGAGTTGCCCCGGTTGATGTGCGTACCGTCGTACGATAACCGTGCAAAGCAAAAGGTAGCATTTCATGCCAATCCTTATAGGTCACCACCATTTTCTGAACGATCTTCTTGATATTCTTATTGGCCGCCTCAACAGCGCCATTCATCTTGGGTCAGTAAGGGGAGGAGTTGTGATGTTCGATCTTGAAATTCTGACAGAGCTCTTTCATCATTTTGTTGTTCAGATTTGAACCATTATCCGTGATTATCCGCTCGGGAATCCCATATCGGCAAATGATATCTCTTTTGATGAACCTGGCCACCACTTGCTTCGTTACATTCGCGTAAGACGCCGCTTCCACCCACTTGGTGAAATAATCGATTGCTACTAGGATGAACCGGTGCCCGTTAGAAGCCGTCGGCTCGATCTTTCCAATCATATCGATTCCCCACATCGAGAATGGCCACGGAGATGACATCACATTTAGAGGACTCGGAGGCACGTGTATCTTGTCAGCATAGATTTGGCACTTGTGGCACTTCCTCGCGAACTTGAAACAATCAGTTTCCATCGTCAGCCAAAAATAACCTGCCCTCAGCAGCTTTCTCGTCATAGCATGCCCACCAGCATGCGTACCAAAGGCACCTTCGTGAATTTCCTCCATGAGAAGCTTTGCCTCTTTCTCGTCTACACAACGCAACAACACCAAATCGTGGTTTCTTCTGTACAAGACACCATCCGGATTCAAGTAGAAATTACCCGCTAATCTCCTGAGAGTCTTCTGATCTTGACTGGATGCCCCAGCCGGATACTCTTTATTCTTCAGGAAATTAAGGATATCGAAATACCACGGTTTGTCATCAGATGCTTCCTCAATAGCAAATACATAAGCTGGCCTGTCCAACCGAGAGATAGTGATTTGGGGAGCTTCGTTCCAGAAGTTGACCTTGTACATGGAAGACAAAGTGGCGAGAGCGTCAGCCATTTGATTCTCTGCCCGCGGCACGTGATGCAATTCAACCTTGTCGAAGAAAGGCAACAATCTCCTTGCATAATTCATGTAATGTATCAAATTAGGCTGCCGTGTTTCCCATTCCCCTTTGATCTGATTCACCACCAAAGCTGAGTCTCCGTACACGTCTAGGTGTTTGATTCGCAAATCAATGGCTTCTTCAAGCCCCATTATACAAGCTTCGTATTCGGCCTCATTGTTGGTAACGGCAAAGGTCAATCGGGCAGTAAACGGGATGTGCGACCCGTGCGGCGTGGTGATGATTGCCCCTATTCCGCTACCGTAAGCATTCACAGCTCCGTCAAATATCATCTTCCATTGGGACCCTAACTCTGGTCCCTCGTCTGGTAACGGCTCTTCACAATCTTTCATCTTTAGGTACATGATATCCTCGTCAGGAAAATCAAACCTCATCGATTGGTACACTTCAATAGGCTGCTCCGCCAGATACTCAGACAACACACTCCCCTTTATAGCCTTTTGCGAGACGTATTGGATATCATATTCAGTCAAGACCATCTGCCAACGGGCAATTCTACCTGACAACGCCTGCTTTTCGAATACATATTTGATAGGATCCATCTTCGAGATGAGCATGGTTGTATGATTCAGCATGTACTGCCTCAAACGCTTGGCGGCCCAGGCTAGCGCGCAACAAGTTTTCTCCAGCATTGAGTATCGAGATTCACAGTCTGTAAATTTCTTACTCAGGTAATAGATCGCATGCTCTTTTCTCCCCGTCTCGTCGTGTTGACCGAGAACACAACCCATGCTTCCCTCAAGAACCGTCAAATACATTATCAAGGGTCTCCCTGCCACCGGGGGTATCAAAATAGGAGGCTCCTGCAAATACTTCTTTATTTTATCGAACGCCTTTTGACAATTTTCGTTCCACGTTACAGCTTGATCTTTCTTTAACAGCTTGAATAATGGTTCACACGTAGCAGTTAGGTGAGATATGAACCGGGCGATGTAGTTCAATCTCCCTAAAAACCCGCGCACCTCTTTCTCTGTTTTAGGCGTCGGCATTTCTTGTATTGCTTTTATTTTAGCAGGATCGACCTCTATTCCTCTTTCACTTACGATAAACCCCAGCAGTTTACCCGATCTCACCCCGAAGGTGCATTTATTAGGGTTCAGCCTCAGCCTGAACTTCCTAAGTCTTTTAAACAACTTCAGCAGATTCACCAGATGCTCTTCCTCCGTCTGGGATTTGGCAATCATATCGTCAACATAAACTTCGATCTCTTTATGCATCATGTCATGGAAAAGAGTCGTCATCGCACGCTGATATGTTGCCCCAGCATTTTTCAAACCAAAGGGCATCACTTTGTAGCAAAATGTTCCCCAAGGCGTTATGAAAGTAGTCTTCTCCATATCCTCTGGCGCCATTTTAATTTGATTATAGCCTGAAAAGCCATCCATGAAGGAGAATACGGAGTACTGAGCAGTATTATCAACTAACACGTCAATATGAGGAAGCGGAAAATCGTCTTTTGGGCTTGCTTTATTCAAATCTCTATAATCCACGCACATTCGAACCTTGCCGTCTTTCTTTGGCACTGGTACGATGTTAGCAACCCATGAGGGATATTTTGTCACAGCCAGGAAACCAGCGTCCCACTGTTTCTGAACCTCCTCTTTGATCTTCATTGCCATATCTGGTCGTGTTCTGCGAAGCTTTTGTTTGACCGGCGGGCAATCTTCTTTCAGTGGCAGGCGGTGCACAACCATATCTGTATCGAGCCCCGGCATATCTTCATATGACCAAGCGAATACATCATTATACTCTCGGAGCATTTCAACCAGTCTTCGCTTGATATCACCCTGCAGTGCGGCTCCGATACGAATATTCTTCTCAACCCCTTCCGACCCCAAATTGATAATTTCGATGACCTCGTCGTGAGGCAGAATGGCTCTTTCCTCTTGCTTCACTAACCAAGACAGTTCTTCAGGAACGTCGCTATCTTCGACAACCTCTTCTTCGGTCTGGAATACCGGGTGATCGAAGTCGGGACGAGTCATAGGTGGTTCAAGGATGTCATCTGAAAATGTTATCCTGCAAAAGGAATGGTTAAGTGCTTCAAAATGCGTATAAAGCGAATAACCATGTTGCCATTTTATTGAAAAATACAAAACAAGAAAGACAGGGATTACAGTATTTGCACATGAAAAAACGCCATTTATTTAATGATTAACACGCAATGTTTATAACAACACAGCCCTAAGCAAATCCTGATGCCCCGGGCAAGACATCAGATTATTCAACAATTAATAAAGCAAAGCATTACTGTTTAAAAGTCACAGGAACAAGCTCCTGAATAGACCAGTTGCACAGTCCTTGTCCTGGCGTGCTTGGCTGAATCCAGGCATCCATATCACAGTCGCTGTCTCCTTCATCAGACTCTGAGGCAGCATTGACAGTTTCATGACATACTCCACTGGCAGAGATGATAATTGGCTTTCTGAAACGGGGGGCCCCCACGGAAGGAGTTGATGACGACGGTCGATACCCCAGCCCGAACCGGTCCATCTTCACAGGAATGTCCAGCACTTTGCCCCAGCCCTTGGCTTCTCCTGCTTCTACTAGAGCTTGAGCTTCCTTATACGATGAGACGGCTATCTCTGGCACTTTGCTCGGCCCGGGACCTTTGTCCTTGATGCGCAAACCTTCGAATGCCTGGCATGGTGTCTCGTGGATCTCCCCGTCGACTTCCACATATTTAAATGAAGATAGATGGCTGACCAGGATGTCTTCTTCCCCGCACACGGTGACTACACTGTCTCCGACCATATACTTTAACTTCTGATGCAGGGTAGACGTGACGGCCCCTGCCCCATGAATCCAGGGTCTTCCAAGCAAGCAGCTGTACGCAGGCTGTATATCCATGATAAAACTCCGTTGCAAACACTTCCGGCCCCACTTGCAGAGGCAAGGTAATCGATCCGAAGACTGTTCTCCGCGTGCCGTCAAATGCTCTGACTACCAAATCACTGGGTGTACACAAAATCCCTCGAACGTCCAGCTTCATCATCGCCTTCTTGGGCAGCACATTCAAAGATGATCCGGTGTCAACCAATACGTGCGACATTACTGACCCTCTACACTCAACAGATACGTGTAATGCCATATTATGATCTCTCCCTTTCGGAGTCAAGTCAAAATCGGTAAAGCCCAAGCTGTGGCCTGCATTCACATGTGCCAATACTCCTTCTAGCTGATTTACGGAGACGTCTTGAGGTACAAAAGAAGTGTCCAGGACTTTCAGCAAAGCATTTCTGTGAGCTTCCGAACATAAGAGCAGTGACAAGATAGATATTTTGGACGGTGTCTGCTGCAGATGCTCCACAATCTTATAGTCACTTTTTCGAATCAAGCGCATGAACTCTTCTACATCTTTCGATGCTGCTTCTTTTTCACTTGCTTGTACCGGAACATTTTCAACCGCTTTCCCTTTTCCTTTCGCTAGTCTTTCAGCCTCCACTTCAGGAGATATAAAGATCCTGCCACTCCTTGTCATGCCTCCTGAACCAACAACATTATCCACAATCTCCACTGGCTGCTTAGTAACATCAATTTTTATCCCGTCACAATACACCTCTAACCCATATGACCATGGGACTGCTTTCGTGTTCTCATACGGGATTGGCCCGGCCTTAGTTATGGTAATCGGTGGTCGCTGAGTTGGTGCTGCAATAGTGATCGTCTTCCGAGGAATCGTTACCGTGGCCACATCACTCTGATTATCCACTACTGCCCCTGCAGGCTCATCAGCTGCCGCTCGATCAAACTGCAATATACCTTCATCAATTAAAGCCTGAATGCCTTTCTTCAAATCCTCACACCCCCCAGGTAGGGTCCAACAGTCTAAGCAATACTCGTTACATCCTGGGTAAACACCTCCTTGCAACAGTCGGCTCTTTATCTCGCTCAGCGGCGTCTTTAAATCTTCAACATTCATAATCAGATTCAACCCTTCCTCAGTCAGCACGGCGTTTGCCCCATGATTAGGCATGGGTTTCTGGACTATATTCGGACCTGCCGTTCCGAAATTGATAGTCTTGTTGTCTAAAAGATCCTGCACAACATGCTTGAAAGCATGGCAACCTTCTATATCGTGACCCGGGGCCCCAGAATGAAACTCACAGTGCCTGCTTGCATCGTAGCCGAACGGGGGAGTTCCCGTTATCGGTGCCAGGGTTCTTTTCTCTACCAGATTCAATCCCAGCAATGTCTGCAATAAATCAGCATAGGTTGAGGGAGGCTTCTCAAACACTCTTCTCGGTTTACTACCCTGGAATCTTCGTTGAGCTTGTTGTGCCCCCTGCTGAGGCTGCTGCTGCTGTGGCATTGGCTGTTGCTGAACCGGTTGTTGTTGCTGGAGTGGTTGTTGTTGATATGGGATAGTAACACTCGACACCTGCTGCGGCTGACGATATTGACCTCGTCCCCTGCCTCGGCCTCGGCCTCGGCCTCCAAATACTGCGCTAGCTTCGCCCTGACGGCGCCCACCATAAGCTTTCCTATTACTGCCAGATGCAGTTGATTCCTCGACTTGGAACTTTCCTTGCTTAATGTTACGCTCAATCTTTTCTCCCATTAGAATCAGGTCTGAAAAACTGGCCAGAGACGTATGAAACAGCATATCATGAAACAGCCCTGTGAATGTGCCGACAAACATATCATTCATTTCCTTATCTTCTACAGGAGGACGGACCCTGGCAGCCATATCGCGCCACCTTTGCGCGTACTCTTTAAAACTCTCCCCCTTCTTCTGCGAAAGCCCGGCCAACTGGACCCGATTGGGTGCCAGGTCGCTGTTATACTTGTAATGGGCTACAAATGCCTCTGCTAATTGCTTCCATGTCTTGATATCAGTTGGCTCCAACCCCATGTACCACTCTAGGGAAGGGCCCGACAGACTATCCTGAAAGAAATGCATTAGCATTCTTTCATCAGTTGAGTATGCAGACATCTTTCTGTAATAAGCTCGCACATGCACTTTCGGACATGTGTCTCCTTTGTACTTGTCGAACGCAGGAGCTTTGAATTTAATTGGCACCCTCAAGCCAGGTACCAAGCCCATGGTTGCCATGTCCAAACCCACAGCACTCTGGTTTAGGACTCCCTTCATCTGCTCTTCCAGCATTCTAATCTTTTGGGAATCATCCATCGGCCCTTCAAAACCTCCTCCGGAGAAGGCGTCTTCCTGTTGATCCTCTTGCCACATACCATTTCCAGCCCCGTACCCATCATATCCATTATTACGTCCAGCTCTGATCTGATTCATCCCCGGACCTCGGCCTCTGTTGCCGTACCCTTGAACTCCTCCAGCAGGACCACAAGCCATAAATCCAGTACCGTTTCCGTTTCCAAAGCCTCCGTAACCCTGATTGACCATACCATAACCATCTTGCCCAAAGCCTTGAGCATTAAAGCCATACTTCCCAGTGTTATCGAATCCCTGATCGTTGAATCCGAATCCAGTATTGACAAAGCCATTACCTCCTAGATTATCTCCCAAATTGACATCACCCAGCCCAACATTATGGACAGCAGTCTCATTCCCCCCTCCGACGTTACCATTCACAGCAGCGGTAGCGTTGTTGACATTAGCAGCAGGTATATTGACTATGGGCGGAGCCACTGGCGTGGGAGTGCCGTCTCCATGAGCAGTATCAACCCGGACAGACTGATGATCTTCATTACCATGACCAGCGTTTCGAGCCAACAGGGGCTGGACCATGGCCTGCAAATTCTCCTGCCCTTTTGCTATAGCTTCCATGGTCTGCATGAAGAGGGCGAGCTTCTCGCGCACATCTTGCATCTCGTTCTGCATTTGGTCCATGATTTTTCGACAATTGGAGCGTGTAGAATAGCGGTGCGGATGCTGATCTGCAATCCTGTTAAGTACCTGATGCAAAAGCTAGAAATAAGACACTATTCAAAGATTACCTGTAATGCAATATGAATATGAATGCAATGCAATGTGTCTGTGCATTAGGGAAGTTCATTCCCCCAGTTCTAGTGTGAAGGTGCCGGTGCAGTGACAGTGCTGACAATAGGAATATCGGAGCTGAATCATAGAAAGCCTCATATATTGCAGGGAGAATCAATAAGCCCAGGGTACAATATCACTGAGAGTACAAAGAAGGCATGACCTCAACCAACAATCCTGGTGATGGTCAGCACTATGCAAATAAAGCATACAAGTTACTACATGAAATGATCAAATCCTCCCAAAAGTCTGGTACTCCTCTATCAACTTCTTGGTCTCCGGATGGCTTGGTCGATCAAGCAGCCCTTCAACAAGCTGGTTTCTCCTCTTAAGTACACGGCGTACGTCTTCAGCAGTTTCTTCCCATGTTGCTTCTCCGAAGCAATCTTCTAACTTTCGCTTCTGAGACACTGCTTCATCTCTGGATTTGATTGCCTTGTTCAGTGCATGCTGGACACTATACCGGGTCATCACTTCTTCCTCACACTTCTTGATGCTAGACTTCAACTTCTCTTCGAGGTCGGAAATTTGCTGCTTCAGCTTATCCTCCCTCTTCTTATTGTTGGTGAGTGTGGCATTCCAAGTCTTATTGCAAGAAGAGATCTCTCGGTGTGCTGCGTCGAACGCTTTCTTTTTGGATTCAAGCATGTCATGGGAGCTTCTGAACTCTTGCCCCAGACGTTCACGCTTTTTCTTTTCCTCGGTCAACTCAGCTCCTAACCTGTTTAGCAGCTCGATCTGCTGTTGGAAAGCATATACAGCCTTGTTTTTCTCACTGCGTATCTGAGCTAGCTCTTGCTCTAACCCTTCATTAATCTTCATTAAGGCTTCTTTTTCCTTCACAACTTGCTCGTAGACTTCCCTAGAAACAGTAGTTGGCTCTTCTGCCGGGACGGGCATAATGACGGGTGCAGCTGGAAATGGCATTAATAACTGACTTGCTCGTTCCTGGATCCAAACCCTGTAAGGTGCATAGGCTTGACAGTCATTCTTCCCTAACAGTAGCTTCCCTTTGCGGTTAATACGTGTCCAGGCATGTTGCAACCCAGCTAGCAATTCTCCCTTCAAATCACCTGTGAAGTACAGAGATTCCTGTACTTCTTCCTCCTGAGGTGGATTCTTCAGTGCATATCCGAACTGGCGAATGAATAGAGAAGGGTTGTAATTGATACACCCTTTTCTTCCTATCAACGGCACATTAGGGTACCCAGAACAACTGAAGATGAGCTCAGATCCCAACAGGTCTCGATCAAACCACTCCATATCTTCCGACGATAGCCTCATCAGGCGCTCTGGCCAACCAGCTGGAACTGTAGTCTCTGCAACAGATGTTCTCTTAGGAAGGTGACTCTCAAACCACATACTCAACAAGGGTACACAAAGATGAACATTCTTTCCTCTTCCCTTCTCATTCTTGTAATGCAGTGAGTGGTAGAGATCTCCGAGTAAGTTAGGTACAGGATTACCAGCGGCAAACAAGTAGAAAGCATCAAAGTCCACAAAATCCGGTATGTTGGGAAACAAAACTATGCCATAAATGCACAAAGCCAACACAACATTGAAAGCAACCCAGCACCCGCTCTTGGCGTACTCCTGGGCTTTACCAACTAAGAACTGAAGTGAGAAGCCTGGAACTCCACAGGAGACAGTAGTCACAAGCTCAGAAGCATCAATATGCAAAGCTTTTGCCAAGTCCTCCGGCTTGGGCTTGGCGTCATAATGAATGAATGGAACCTGGTTCTGCACGGGCAGCTCAACATACTCAGCGTATTCCTCCAGGGTTGGTCCCATAATAAAGTCAGAGAACGTAAAGCACCTCAAAGCAGGGTCGTAGAATTGCATCAAAGCATACAGCCCATCTAACTCTACCTCTGTAGGTTTGCACACCAATCTCAATAATCTACCATAGCTCATCCGGAAGCTCCTACGAACACCCTCATCAGCAAGAGAGATCAACCCAAGTAGAGGAACAATATCAGGCGTAGGCAATTTGTAAGCAACCGTTCTCCTTAAGCTAGTCATGATCAAACACTCAGAAGTCTGGGCACTAGAACTAGGGAAATGCAAATGCACCTGCAGCACATACACACATTAGTGAAATGCAAATGGTAATGGATATGCAGGGATGCAATGCAAGTAACATGCAACAGGGACCAAAGCTGTAGCTGAATAGCCTGAACCCAATCAAGAAAGGTCTCAGATAGACCATCCAGAAGTCATCAAACCCTGGTCTCAGATAGACCTAAAATAAAACTCCAACACTGGTCTCTGACAGACCTCAAACCATAACTCCAACTGGTCTCTGGCAGACCTCAAGACTCTCCTACTGGTCTCTGACAGACCTCAGAACACATCTCCAAATGGTCTCTGACAGACCTCATAACTCTCCATAAATACCCAGGATCTCTGATCAAGAAATAACCGGTAGTCTGAAGGTCTAGTTACCTGCATAACCCCAAACCCTCTCACAGGTGGGTGGCCCTATAACTGGCACAAGGTACGGCATCCTATGCGGTCGTCGGCGTCACAGACTTTCAGGGTTGATGATACGATTCCCAGAAGGAGTGGCATCATCAATTCCTGAAGAGGCCTCACTTAGCCAACTTCCAAATGATCGGTCCCCAGAGTCGACAATCCAACTAACCAACAACCCACGCCAACCAAAGGAAGGGGCAGGAG
The DNA here is from genome assembly GCA_963859935.3 of Lathyrus sativus. Classification (NCBI taxonomy): domain Eukaryota; kingdom Viridiplantae; phylum Streptophyta; class Magnoliopsida; order Fabales; family Fabaceae; genus Lathyrus; species Lathyrus sativus. The sequence continues at coordinate 325,294,350 of OZ012736.1, forward strand.
GCCAACCAGAGGAACCTCGTCTGAGTGTAGATTTCATGGGACACCAAAGCAAGCAAAGCAAGCGGGCGCCCACTAATTTCTACTCTAATTCTAGGTGCACTCAAGCCCAGGTCCGGCTTATCTCTCAATATCAGAACACCCGTCACACCCCAGATACAGCAATAATAATCAATATACAAAGCTGAAAATACAAGGTTAGAAATATACAATAACTCCATACAAAATCCTCGACGGGAAAACAAGCGCTAGGATTGACTCTCTTAAGGGACGTTGGATCCCAAATGCATAAGAACCATCGCAGTCCTTAGCAGCCAGGGGACGTTGGATCCCCAGCAGAGTCGCCAGCTGGCGCTACTGCGAAAATCGGCGCCGGCTGAACAGAAGAGTCGCCACCGTGCGTTATTGATCCCACGGGAGGGAAAGGAAACGCTCAGAGTAAACCTCGCAAAGACGGGAAAGGTATGGTCATCGCAACCAAAACCTGGGTTCGGGAGTCGGTTACGCAAGGGGAAGGTATTAGCACCCCTCACGTCCGTCGTACTCGACGGGATCCACGCTTGTTTTCGGGTATGGATTGTTATTCTATCTAAACTATAGGTCGAGGGTTAAAAAGAAAATAAAATGAAAATAAAAATGACTCGGCAAAGTATCGCACTTTATGCCTACGTATTCCCGTCTGGAATGAGAAATCAGAGTCAACGTAGTTCGCCTACCTACGGGAAAGGAGGGGAAGGTTGCTCGCTAGGATATCGCATCCTATGCCTACGTACTTCCACACAGCATGGAAGATCAGAGCAAACGTAGTTCGGGCCACGTACGACACAGGTCTGTCTTGATTGATTTTTATTCCTTCTGAAAAAGGTTTCCTTGATTAACAGTCCCAGCGGACAAAAATGACGCTTTGATGAGTTCACATTCTTTTACGGAAGAAGTGTCTTTTATTGTGTTTGAAATCTTTATGTGCTTTTCTGTTTGTTTTGAGAAAGAAAGAGACAGAACTCTAACCTACGGTTGCGAAGGGAATCAAACTAACCTAATGTTATCATGCATGGGTTAATACCTAGTGTCTATCATGCTCCTCTCTTGCACAGAGAGAAACAGAGATCCTACGGGATAGGCAGAAACAGAAACAATAACAGATATAATAAAGCAGTAAAATGCATGGATGCAACAGTACAAGCGAGGCAAGGGAGTCCCACTCAACCTCGAACCTAGAAAACAATAGGCGAAAGTGAACAGGCTTCACTTTCAACCCAGCAGGGTAAACAGCAAACAATACAGTCCAGAAAACCAATCAATACATCAGCAATAAAATACAACAGCAAAAGAAACAACAGCTTCAGCAGCTCTGACTCAACATCTGGCTCCAAGTAATCTCCATTCAGCTACAGGCTTCAACAAGAATCAATCTCCATCTTCATGGCCTTCAGGCAAGGGCTCTGATCATCAGTCTTCTATCTGCAATGGCTTTTCTTCAAGTTCAAACCTCCAGGATGAGGGATCAGTCACAAGAGTGAATTGGGTGTTAAGCAATCAGCTGACTACCAAGGGTGGTGAACAGACTGCTTCTAACACAAGAGACATTTTCTCTCAAGAGTTCTATCTCATAGACCCTATCACCAAGCCTTCCAAAGGAAGGGGGTGAGTGTCTTAGAGAGACTCTGCATCACAGAGAAGAATGGATGCAGACAAGGCAATCCATGTTTGAGAAACAAGCTTTCTAACCTAGAGCTCTGCCTAGCTCCTAAACCCTAGTCTCCTCAGCAGCTGCTAGCAAGAACCTCCTCTCCAACTCTGGCAGTTGATCCTCAATCTCTGAATATCCAATGGTCTTCATCTCCTCAAGCCTTCAACTCTCCCAAGTCCCCAGACAAACCCAATACCTAAACAAGCAAGCAACAATCCCCAGAGGGCACACCACACCAGACAATCAGATATATACAGAGTACTAATAGCAGTAGGGGAATCCTAACTTTTCTCTAAGGGATCTAATAACTACCCATAGCCCCTATAGTCCCATAGCTAAACTAGTCAAACCCTAAGTCCTAAGGGAAAGAATCAAACTTCCTAAGTCATCCCCTAAAAACCCTAATTTGTTCATGTTGTTCAAGCCTACATTAAGCACCTAAAATTAATTTCTAAAAAATGAGAACTAAATTGGATCTACAAGTTCAATATCTCATCTAAGCAACATAAAAAGAATGAACAAAAAATATGAAAGCATTTAATAGAACAAAAATTACTAAAATCATGCATGAAATGAAGCTATTTAAAATGACATTTATTTAGAAAATATGGAAAAAATATCAAATAAAAATGAAATGCAATTTTTACTTTTTTATAATTTTCTAGACATTCTAATGAAAATGATGTAAAAAGAATGAATTAAAAATGATTTTTTATCTATTTATTATGAATTTTTAAAGTTGGTAAAAATTAAAGTGGAATTAAAAACAATTAAATCAATTAAAATGATGGGGGGGGGGGGGGGGGGTACTAATAGAAACCACGCTTAGTTCAAAATCCAGTGGGCCAGCAAACGGGGGGTGTGCGTAGCACATTGAATTAGGCCCAGAACCACTTCAGAAATATGAAATAAAAAGAAAACCAGCAGGGGGTGAGAATAGGAATGAAATCACGTGCAAAATGAATTGGGCTCAGGCATTGGGGGGTGGGGATATCAATGGAGTCTTAGGCCCGCCCGTTTCAATTAATGAAACGGTGCGTTTAGGGCACCCAGCTAATTCCCTCCAAAATCAGAATTAAACGAGAGCCACAGGATTGCTCTCTGAGTCAAAGGTCTTGCATGAAATGAACGTCCAGGATTTCGTCTTCTTCATCAGTTCATGAGAATTAGGGTTTACACTCCATGAAACTCCATGCACGCACCAACTTCCCTCAATCGGTTCTCACTCCACAATGCATGAAACACCACGATATAAACATGAAAAACACTCAGAATTTCTCCCTCTACAAGCCTATGGCATTAGTTCAATCTGAAACTCAACACAACTCTCAACCCGATAGCAATAATCTCTGGTCACCATGAAAATGCTCTGCAACTCATCAGCATAATTCTCCATCAAACCTATACTAATCTAATCTATGACTAATGGTGATCATCCTGCGCTAACAACCTAAGATTATAATGCATTATGCCACGAGTTCTACATCCTAACAGTTTGGTACACCTGCTAACAATCATCACTAAACTACTCCAAACTCATCCTAATTGCTCTACTAACATCTTACATCATATCTAAACTAACAAAACCATGCTAAACTAACTAAATCAAGCTGTGGCAGAGAAAATGCACCTGGTATGAAAGCTTGTGGATGATGATGGAATTCGTGGATCTGAGGCTTTTGAGGCTTAGATCTTGATCTACAATTGCACTACTTGATTCTGTATGCAACACCTTGAGGAGTCTTGCACTGGATCTTGAGTTCCAACTGAATTTGCAGCTTGTGTGTTCTTGAAGAAAGTGCACGAAATTGAGCTCTAACCACCAAATCTTTGATTCAATTCTGATCCAGGATGATGATTGAATGTAGGAGGATCAATGTTGATGAGAATTGATGAAGATTTTGGGAAATTTGGAGAGAATTGCAATGAGAAAGAATGAGAAAACTTTGGGAAATTTTGGTGAAAAATGAATCCAACCCTTGATCAATCTTCCTTTCATGTTTATATAGGGCTCAAATGAACTTTCTAGATCCATCTTACAATTTCCCTTGCCTTCCAACTTTGATCCATTTTTGAAATGTTTCTTCAAATGCAAGTAACCATGAATAACTTTTCTTTTTCCTTCTAAACTCAAAAAAGTGTTTGAACCATTGTCTCTAGAATGTCTTTTGGACCCAAAATCATATATTGGAAGTCTCCATTTGGATTTATAAATCTCCCAAACCATTTTTCACTTTGACTTTATTCAAATTATAAGCCATTTTAGTTCAAATTTGGACCAATCATGCAACTTCATGTTATGAGCTTTTCCAACAATTTGTGACCTTCTTTCTAGACTTAAAATCACATTTGGAGCAAGTTTGATGTTGTAAGTTTTTCCATTTGAGGCCTCCTTGTATGAGTTTTGGACATAGGTTAAAATGACCTGTAATTCACAAATGCCCAAAATACCCTTTGCTTGCCAAGACCATAAGTTGAGTTCCACACATCATATGAGGGCATGCTATACCATTCTAGAAAGCTAAGACAATGAGGAACAATTCTTATGTTGACCAGAAATTCATTTGAAATCTCCTTGAGGGGCAAAACTAGCTTGGAAGTCAAGTCACTTTCACAGACAAAATTTCAGATACCTCAGATGACCTGTAACTTGCAAGGACCATAACTTGAGTTCTATAAATCTCCTTGATGTCTTCCACCACTCAAATTAAAGGTCTTGAGATCCTCTACAAGTTTCATGTTGGCCAAGGAGCCATTTGAAGCTAGCATTTTGACTTATCTTGCTTGGAAATTTGACCTAAACTAGGGGATTTTACACATAAACCCTAATTTAGAAGCTCCTCTTCTCCTTGATTTCTCTTGAATTCTTCTTGGCATATCTCCATATCCTTCTTTATATGTCCAATGATGAACCCCACATCTCTCCACTAGACTTGAATGCCCCTTAAATCAGTCAATTGACCTAGGGTTGACCTAGGGTTGACCCAGATGAAACCCTAGTTGACAGCCTTCAGCTATAGCTCTTGTGCTCTCATCAATGACTTGTATCCTTCTCCAAATGACTTTCTAAGTCCCTCATAATGCCTAGATAATCTCCATGCCTTCAACTCACAGCTCACAACCCTCTTGTTGACCCTTAGACACCCTCAGCTAGGAGATGGACTCAAGGCTTGATCTGCTGAGCTCTTTGCTTTCAAATTCTTTCCTGATGACTTGAATAAGATTGAATTGGGATAATAACCTCTTGATAGGCTTCTAGAGATGAGAATAATGATTGGTCCCCCTGTTGTATGACTTGCTATGCTTATGCTATGCAGATGATTAGACTATGTACATGACTCTATATGCAAATGCTAATGATATTAAAACATAAACCCAAGGAGTAAGGTTGGGCAAATTTTAGGGTGCAACAAATAGGAACATAATTTCCTTAAATTTTGGGTCAAAACCCTATTGGTCAATGAGTTGACTTTTCAGTCAGACGAACCAATCGATTGAAAAATTCTGAATCGGCTGTTGGCGTTCTGGGTCCCCTAAGGTCTTCAAAATTCTTGGGTGGACTTCAATAATTCATATAAGCTTCATGGATCATGATTCCATCATTTGAATTTCATTTAAATCAAAAGTCAAACTACAATTGACTTTTCCTGATCAGAAACCCTAATCGGGAGTCCTGGACTGCACTGCTCCTCTTCTTTGGGTGACAAACTCAAATTAGATTCGTACTTGATCCAATATAGTATCTTTGATGGTGTGGGGACTTGTTACATGGAGAATCAATCCAAGAAATTGACTGATTAAACCATCGAAACCCCGATTCCTGACTGTATGGAACCTTAATTTACCTGTATATGGACAAAGACAAACTTGAAATAGGTTAAGGTTAGATAAACAAATTATGAGGCTCCTAGAATGACGATAAAGATCTAAGGGTCAAAATTTGGGGTACAACAATTGCCATGCGAAGAAGTATCCTAAATCTTTGATTGACACATGGCGACTTTTGTCTAATTCAGACTGTTGGCTTGCTACACATGCGTGTAGGGAAAGTAAAGGAAACTGCATTTTAATTTCCTTATAAATTAAGGTTTATGTTAGGTAGTATTAAGAGGGTCATGGGCCTAATCTGGTTGGTGTATCCCTTGGGCCTCATGGGCCCTTGTAGTTTGTAAGTTTGAGAGATTTTACACCAATTTTATCTTCTGCACCCCCATCCTGTTATATTCTTTTAGTTTGTTAATTTCTTTTTCTAGTTTTTACTTATCATAATAATTGACGATATGATTGAAAATATTATTTTATTCAACTTAATTTCTTGACATCTCCTCTAAATGTTTGAATAATTTTAGAATCATTGTTTTCAAATAATGTTGATTTCCTTGTAGTTTTATTTATTATTTCTAGAATATTATGAATAATTAATTAAATAGATTTTCTATTAACATTGATGAATAAAATTTCCTCTTGTACCGCTAAAGGAATTATTTAAGTATAGTCCAACACCAAAGGAATTACAATTCGATTTCTCTCCTAATTAAAACTTCTAAAAAATGTTATCCTAACTAAATAACAAAAGTAGTGAATTCTCGAAGTCTAGCCCTTCTTGGTTCTTAAACGATCCCTCTTGGGGTGTATTCCTTAAGTTGTAATCGTTTCATTTATCGTTTCTAACAAACTAAAATACTTAAGATAATTAAAACATTTAGTATAATGTAATTAACCCTAAGATACTCTCTTAACTAAATTAAAATCAAGTTTATCCTAACTAGCAATTCTAAAACTTCTCCTTAAGTAATCAATGAAGATAGTGGGTTTTTGCAGCCCAGCACTCCTTGGATCCTTGAATGATCGCTCTTGAGGCGCACACCTTGAGTTGTGGTTGTTTCATCTTTCATTTCCAAGAAAAAATACTTAACTCTTTTCAAAGCCTTTAATCCATTCTGACCCTAATTCAAGTAAAAAATTTAACCTAATTAAATCAATCCTTAAAGTTGGCTAAGCAAACTATTCTTTTCTCAATTAATAATGGAGACATCGAATTCATGAGGTCTTGCGCTTCTTGGGTTCTTGAATGATCGTTCGTGAAGCACATGCCTTGGGTTGTGATCATTTCGATCTTGCATTTCTAAAATACTCAATTCGTTTAAAACACCTTACACGTCTAATCAAAATACGTTAGTTAAAATTCAAATTATTTTCTTAATCAAATTTCGAAAGAACTAAGTTCTTAGAGTCTCACACTCCTTGGATTCTTGAGTAACCGCTCTTGGGGCGCATGCCTTGGGTTGTGGGTGTTCGATCGTTCGTTCCTAAAACACTTCCCCTAATTATTTGGACAAAGACATTCATTTTCCATCAAACACAAATTTTGTAAATTAATTGATTGAAAAAGGTGTTGTTGGGATCTAGCATTCCAATAATGCCCAGATTAATTGGTTGTGAGGCTGACGTCTCATTTATCTAATTAAAACCCTAATACACTTTAACATATTCAAACAACTTTTCACAAGGAACATTGTTTAGTCCCTTCTTTCACGCATATAAACTCGTATTTCAGCCTCCTCTAGCGAGCAGACAAGCCCATGTTTAGCAGTTGGAATGCGACCTAAACACTCGTTCACTTAAAATAACACAAACCAACCAACCATAGTCTCACGAACTACGATGCTCTGACTTTCACATTGCACGAGGGAGTATGTAGGCACAAGGGCCCTAATCTTTGGCAAACACCCTAATATAAAACCACACATTTCCCCTTAGAAGCGAATCCTTAGAAGAAAACAAACAACGTAGCTAACGTTTCTCTCAAATCGAATCAAGAGGTTCCCATTGAGTACAACGGACGTAGAGGGTGCTAATACCTTCCCTTTGCATAATCCATTCCTGAACCTAGAATTTGGTTACAATGACCATGTTCTTATCTCTTTAAAGGTTTTATCGATATTTTCCTATTCCTTCCTTGGAATGAATAAAGTTTGGTGGCGACTCTGTTCAAACATTTTTTCCGTATCCATCACGAGGATCATATTTTTTGAGGTACGACACTACATGAGGCTTCTTATGGACTTGCACTACTTCAAAGGATTGAGAGATAAATTCATTGATCTCCCCATCCACCTCAACGTACTTGAAGGATGACAGATGACTCATCATGATATCTTCTTCATCGCACACTGCAACAACCTTCCCATCCATCATGTACTTCAGCTTCTGATGCAAGATTGGTGTAACTGCTCCCGCAACATATATCCACGGTCGGCTAAGCAAGCAGTTGTATGCCGGTTGGATATCCATTATGTAGAAAGTTACATCAAAGATATCAGGTCCCATCTGAATTGGCATGTAATCTTTCCGAATACAGACCTCTTTGAGCTATCAAATACTCTCACTACCAAATCACTGAGTGTACAAATCAACCCCTAAGTATCCAATTTCATTAACGCGTTCTTGGGTAGCACGTTGAGTGATTATCTTCTATCAACCAGAGCATGAGACAATAATGATCCTCTACACTTCATAGAAATATGCAAATCATGGTTGTGATTTCTCCTAGAATGAGTTAAATCCAGAACGGTGAAACCTAAACCATTGCCATCATTGATGTGCGCCACAACCCTTTCCAATTTGTTAACTGAAATTTTCTGCGGTACATAAGGTGAATTCAAGATCTTCAACAAAACATTTCGGTGTGCCTCAGAACATGACAGCAAAGAAAAAATACAAATCTTCGAAGGAGTTTGATTCAAGTGATCAACAATCTTGTAATCACTTTTACGAATAAGCCTTATAAACTCCTCGACATCTTCAGAAAATGAACTATCACCACTGTTACGGTGAGAATTGTGATGTCAAGCTATTTATTAACTTGAATATTAATTCATGAAGTTAACCATCGAGCTTTAATTTATCCAAAGGAAAAGGGTAAAGATCGAAGGAAATCCTAAGTGCACCACGTAACAACGAAGCTAGAGATCTAAGGTTCGGGGGTTGGTTATACCTAGGGAAGGTGTTAGCATCCTAAGCATCTGTAGTACTCTACAGGAACCTTTTGTATGATTGTATGATGTACTTGCTAAATGTTTTCTATGGTTATGGGTTAAGGGTAAAGGGTGTAGGAAAAGACTTAAGGATAGTTTCTAAGTTTGCTCACAAAGATATCACATCCTCTGTGTGATACCCTAAATTTGTCCTACCCATTTTTTTGATTTATTTATTTTTACCTTTTTTTTGATTTTATTTTCTGTTTTACATTGCCCGCTTATTTTCTTGTTATTTAGACACGTGTCTGCTCACAATTGGTTGATTTTTTAAAAGTTTTATCTTTTCTTCTTTTTGACCAATTAAGGTATGACACATGGCCTAAGGATGTTTTTTTTATGTGAATATTGATTTTTTTTAATTTTTTTAAAACTCTTTCTTTTTTATGAAAAAATGTGTTACAAATAATTTTTTTTGGTTATTTCCTTTTTTCGTTTTTTATAAATTTTAGTTTATTCTTATATTCTTTTTTAATATTTAGTTATTATTGTTAAATTCATTTAGTAATGTACTATTAGTTTTTGTATATCTTATTTTTAATTAATTGCTGAAAAATTTAAATAAAAAAAGAAAAGAAGTTGGATTTGGACATGGCCCATTACTTGCAGCCCGTTAGAGATTTGAGAGAGGAATTATTAGGGTTTCGGTCCGAATAAAAGGGGTAGAACAAGACCCTAAAGAGGGAAATTTCACTGTTCACAAGGCCAAAAAAACCCTAAATCGATCTACTGTTCACTCACCCTCCTCCCCTTGAGAAAATTTCCGCCGACACCTTCCTCACCTCAATCTAACCCTTCTTCTTTCCCAAATCGGTCTTCCCTCTCACCACCTTTCGATTTTCCCGTCTCCTTCATTTTACCGGCGCCACAATAATCATTTTCACCCAAACCCTCAATCATCCCTCATCGAATTCACCATCACCCTGTTTCGAACCAAACTCGACCCAGAAAAATCTGTTTCCTTCAATGATTCGACAACAACTTTCAGTTTCCGTTTGTAAAGAACAACACCACATCGTGCCTGTAACAATTGATCTTGAGTCGTTGTCTATTTGTCTTTTTTGCAGGTAACATTAAAGATCTGAGTTTGAAATGTTTACTCAAGAGGATGTTGCTGTATTGACTGCTCGGTGTCGAGATAACAATGTTCAACTTAATCTTGAAAACACCGTTTCCGACGACAGACAACAGCAAGATGGTGTGAGCTTTAATACAAGATTCGGATTCAAGTTGGCTTTTGTCATGGCGTTTTCTTGTTGAAGATGCGGCCATCTATTCCATCAACAGTGACAACAACGTTTCTGCTTTCTCAGTGCAAACACCCCCATTTCAGTTGGTAGCAACAACGATCCAGTCGCATGTTCAACTCAATTCCGTTATATGGATTTTGTTTTCACTATTCTGTTTCCTATTTCTATTTGGGCTGATGATTTTTGTGCAGATCACGGCATTGCCGAATCATCGATTGTACGACAAGAGCTTGAAGCGATGTGATGCTGATAACCGTTGGAACAACAACTCACCTTCGCTCTGGTTCCACCACAGGCTCAACGACAAAGCAATCAATCACGCCATTCACCGTGTGATGTAGGCTGTTTCTCCTAGCTGTTATTAGACATTTGTCGTATTTTGTTCTCTTTTTGACAGGAGGTTCCGTACAGGTTGCAACCCTGTCGAATAGCAGCAACAAATCCATGGATTCAATGACAGCGATCAGGAGTTGTCATTGTGGAAGCATTGAAAGGGTTTAAAGCCTTCGTCGATCAAACTTAATGTTGGTCGCAATGTAGTTTGATAACAACCACTCTAAACGTTACTCGATTTGGAAGTGAGGCTGGCAGCATCGTCTCAGTTGCAACTAATGCCATCGAAGTATCTCGGTAGCATGAGATGATTTTTTTTTGCGCATCAGAATGATGGTACTGGTTAGTTATTTGGAATAGCATGCCAATGTTGATTAATGCTTCGCAGCATTGGTAGGCATCTCATATCCATATGTCTTGTTCTTGTTATGTCTATTACTTTATGTAATTCTGAACTAAACCTTTTGACATGTTCATGTATGGTACGTGTCAGAGATTATTGACAAATGTTGTTTTCATTATGTTGTGATTTCTGAATATTCTCATTGTGTAGAAGACAGGTCCTAAATTATGGCAGTAGCCTCGGCATGAGGTTTCGGTTATGTTGTTTTTTGAGTTGTTATCTGCCTTGGTATTAGCTTGATAATAGGTCCTAAGTCATTCTGTTTTTATAAAATTATGTGGTTGTTTGTGACTGGTTTGTATGCAGGTTACAGTATTACCGAGTTTCAAATTGTGCGATAATAAAACTGAATGGCATAACAACAGTTGGTCCCAACAGCATTTAAACTCTGCAATAGTAGCAGTTGAGTAATAGCAGTTGCGAATCCGATTCGAGTGCATCAAATGCAGAAGCTGTGAGTTCAAAATCCTACCCGGTTTAACTTAACATAACAACTTCAGATCACGATGCCACTACAACAACAACCAGCTCGTATTCCATTTCGAGTTTGCAAAAGATTGTGTCATTGTCTGTGATTGATTATGTATGCAGGTGAGCTTTAATCCAAGATTCATACTCAAGTTAGCTTTCGTCATGGCATTTCCTTGTTGAAGATGTGGCCGTCGATTCCCCACTTTCAAGAAACCGTTGTTATCGATGTTGAATGCAGGCGTGCGACCATGTTATTACATCCTTTCGACCATAAGTCCGACATCGGTAATACTCTGGATCAATTCACAATTTGATGTTGTCCTACTGTTAGATTTAAATATCATTCGTATAACAGAGCGGTGAACATTTCGTTTCAAGTCTGTTGCAAATCTGGATGGTATATATTTAGTCATGGTCGAACTGATGGAATTAATGTTGGTTATGTGTTTAATATCTCATGTTTTCTTTGATACATTGAGTTGTACATTTGTATTTGCTTCTGTGAGCATTTGGCTGAATTCGTTTTCTGGAGTTAAGATTTGTTCGGTGATAGTATTCTTTAGTTCCGGGTTTTTGATTCAAACTTGTTTTAGAATAATTCTGTATGTGATGAACAATGGTGCCTGTAAATAAAGTTATTATTTCTTACTTTGGATCTGTTAGAAGAGAGCAGTTTCTTTACCTCATAGTTATATTGTCATGACCTGTTAAAAGGTGTAAATACATATATAATGTTTATTTCGTTTTGTACGATTTGCTGCCACGTTTTAAGTCGGTTGGTGTTATGTTGCTTTAGGTTTTTCGTCATTATTTTGGCTATGATAGAATATTATGTTGCCTAATCTTTTTGTGTTTCAAGGAGAAAAGTCACAGGTATTTGTAGACGTGATTAAGGGCCAGCGGCATTTGTTTCTCTCAACTAGCTGATACAAGTCATGTTTAAGGCCAATATGGGTTGGTTGAAAAAGTTCAGCATTTTTTTTAATGTTTCAATGCAAATGTTTCTTAAATATTTTTGTTGTTTTATTAGTTAATTGACAATTTATTTTAAGTAATAAACCTTCTCCAAATTAGGAGATTTTATTCAACATACTAATTCATTAAAGGCAATTCCAAAATATTTTCTAAAAAAATCTTATACTATTTTAGATTGTATTTTCAAAATTTGAGTAATTATTTTTCTTAGATTCAATTTATTTTTGACATTAAAATTATTTCTTTAAAAATAATTCACGAAAAAAGAACTTCTAAGGTCTAGCATCTTTTGAGTTCTTGAATAATCACTATTGGGACGTACACCTTGGGTAGTGACATTCGATATTTTCGTTTCAAAATACGCCCTTTAATTATTTAGACAAGGAAATATCATTGGAGTCTAGCATTCCACATGATACTCTCATTGTTTATTCAAACATATTTCATAAATTAAATCAAAATCATTCTTCTATTTATTAAAGTGATTTATTTAATAAGACAATTTCAAAATAGATTTTATTTTAAAGAGAAAAAACTTTGAAGCAATAATATTTCTTAAGCATGTTTAATCAAATCATTTTTAGTTAAATTACGAAAAATTAAATTCTTGAAGTCTAGCACTTCTTGAGTTTTCGAATGGATATTATTGAGGTGTACACCTTAAATAATGTTTTGTTCAAATTTTCGTTCTCTTATTTGGACAAAGAAATATCATAAGAATCTAACAATTCTGTGTGATATTTTCGTTGTTCATCCAAACATTTTCCGAATGAAAAAGGTGTTGTTAGAATCTAGCATCCAAATGATACCCCGATTAATTAGTTGTGAGGCCGACGTCTCGTTTACTAAATAATCGTCATTTCTCGTATACTTTTCAAATTCAATCTCGTATTCTCACCTCTCGTACCACAAACTCTTTTCATACCCTCGATTCAATTCTTCAAAACATTCTTTCGATTAAAACTCCGAAAGAAGGAAGTTCTTGGAATCTAGCGTTCCTTGAATTTTTGAGTAAATAATTCTCGAGGCACGCTCTTGAGTTATTATTCACTCCACCTTTCAACTTTTTCAAACTCAATCATTTTCCAATGTTCTCCTAAGTCGAATGCTCGTAGGCACTCGCAACCATCGACATTTCGCACACACTTCACAACTCATCGTGTTTTCGATATTAGGGGCACCCTTAGAGACTAATATTGTTTCTCACAGTCTAACCCATGACACGTCGTCAAGTCGGTTCTATTTTCAAAACAACTTCCTTTGGCCTCGCATGCCATTTTCTTTCGATTCAATCTTTTCACAAACGTTTTTTTTTAAACTTACGAAAGAGGGATATTCTTATAATCTAGCATTCTTTGAATATTTGAAGGAGTAACTATCGAGGCGCGCCCTTGAGTTGTTATTGGTTCATTCTTTCGACTTCAAAGCATCCAACTCTTATCTTCAATCTATTCAACCCAATTCCTGAAAGAACTGAGTTCTTGGAATCTCGCGTTCCTTAAATTCTTGAGTGACAAGCTCTTAAGGCGCGCTCTTGGGTTGCTTGTCAGTCACTCTTTCGTCTCTTTCTCAAACTTCCAACCTATTCAACCGTATCCATTTCGTGGTTGTTACCACGAACTACGGACGCTCTGATTCTTTATTCATTCTTGAATATAAGATACGTAGGCACAAGATTGCGATGATCTTGGCGAGCACACTTCTATCCATCTTCCGTTTCCCCCATCCTTTCCCGTAGTCGAACTACGACGCTCTGATTACTCATTCTCGTCCGAATGAGCATACGTAGGCACAAGGGCCCTAATCCTTGGCGAGCACCATATCCTCTAACCACCCATCTCTCCTTTGCGTCCTTAACCTTTTATCCTGCCAATTCTACCTTTATCAACGAGAAGAAAAACAAGTAAACCTAAACAACACTCCCCACAATTACCTTAAGAAGTCCCCGTTGAGTACAACAAACGTGAGGGGTGCTAATACCTTCCCCTCGCGTAACCGACTCCCGAACCCGGAACATGGTTACGACAATTCTGTTCCTATCCTTTCGTTTCAAGAGGTTTTCTCGATATTTTCCTCTCCCGTTTAGTCGGAAAAAAACTAAAGTTCGGTGGCGACTCTGTCGAACCGCATTTCCGCGACTTTCGCGCGAGGGTCGTTTCTCCGAAATTTCTCCGTGATTTTTCGAGGTGCGACACTCTGCCTACGTATTCTAACCAGGATATAATCAGAGCAATCGTAGTTCACCTCACTGAGGATTAAAAAGTACTTGACTATGGTCAAGACTCTATGGGAACAAACATAACAATGCTTGTGTAGAGTTTAACTAAACTCTCTAGATCTATATTGAACACTCAAGAAAATTGACTTTGACAAAAGCCAAGAGGGGATTAAGTAACATGACAATGATCCTTACGTAGAGTTAACAAACTCTATCTTAAAGTTCTAATTGAAGGATACTCCTAACAAAGGGTAGGTATTCTAGACTTAAACCAAAGTCTAATGGATATAGGTTCTAACTTAACTAAGTTAGGGTTCAAGATGACTTAATAAAGTCAAAGAGGGAGGGTAATGAGCTATCTATGACCCAAGGGTCAATAAAGAGACTTTCCTTTGGAATGAAAATGATGAGACAACTTGGATGAGAACTAAAAAGTTCCATCACTTGGGGAAATAGCTTAACAAAGCATAAACACTCAAACATGATGAATATAGGAGGTATGGTTACAACGAAAACATGCAAGCATATGAAAATATCAAGCAAGGATTATAAGTAAGGAAAATGGTTACCACCAAGTATACAGAGATATTACAATATCTAGAGGGAGGTTCTTATAAGACTCAACATAAGAGATAAATGACATATCTTAACAAAGATGAAGGTAACAACCAAGGAATATCTTAACAAAGATGAAGGTGCATCTTAACAAAGATGAAAGTAACAAATAAATGCAGACAAGTCACAACTTGAGGTGAGCATGTTATAGGTCAAAGGATGTCATATGTAACAAAATAAGAGAAAACATCATACATTTTGATGACAATCAACTAAACAAATGGGCAAACAAAGTCACAACAATACAAGTAGGAAGTTCAATACTTTATGTGGAATTCATAAATTTAAAGATGAATCAGTTAGATGCTTACAAGCAAAGATGGGAATTCAAAGTTAAGTACACATGGGAGTTGATAAACCAAACTCGTATCAATTTCAAGTTGAACTTAATGAAAATGAAATCAACGTTTTTGAAATAAAGATTGAAAGATAGGAGGGTGAAAACCCTAAAAAGGCACACTACTTCCTTACAACGTAAAATGTTTCTAAAATATGATTTTCAGAATTCTTTAAACATTATATGAAAATACACAATAATACAAGAAGTTAGCAAAAAGAAACATTTAAAAATGATTAAAATTGAAGAAGTTATGTTAATTTGAAATTTAAATAAAAATCAAATAAATTAGTGATTAAAAAAGATAGGGATGTCTCATTCAAGGTTTGAACCCAAAACCTTGGGCATCATGGACTAAAATTCAGCCAATTCTACCACTACATGTGTGTGGTCATTGAATGGGAAAAGAGAAAAATAATGAAAACACTAAAAATCAAGAAAATAACCAAAAAGTGTGCTCGCTAAGGGTCGAACACGGTACAATGGGAATTATAAGATACATGAATACAAGGTAACAACCACTAGGGTGGCGATACATCCAATGTATCAAGCCACCCCAATTAAACATACACCTAAAGAGGTGTATTTCTGGGAATCACTTCAATACAACTCAAAACCAAAAGACTTCAAAACGGTTAGATTCTAAACTCTTCAATTCTCAATCAATTTTAATGAAGTAAAGATCAAATCCACTTATTTTTAAGAGAGGAAAAAGATGGTTCTATCCAATTTTTGAAATAATACTCTCAACTTAAAACACGATTGAATATGCACAATGAAGTTTAAAATTTCATTATGGAAGGCAATGGTCAAGCCAAGTGCAGATTCAAACAAGTAAAGGTCTGTTCAAGTTCCAAGTATGATATGGAATGAGTTCAACAGAAAATCTTAATCAAAATAACTTAGAACAAGATAAAGGCATGTAAATTGCAAGTTGGTGAAATTTGTGCTAATTTGAAGTTTTGTGTTTCAACAATGTTAAACAAAACCCATTACAACAACTGCCATCAATACAATTGCCACAGGCTGCAAACCTCACAACTACAAATTGCAAAAGTAAATGAAAAGCAAACAGAGGTTACCAAGCCTTAAGTACTGATAGCATTCCAACACCTCAGTACACTTTCTAATGGCTTTAACTGTAGCAAAACCTATATAGAATCCTTGCAACCAAGTTAACTAGACACAAGGCACTGAGATGATCCAAGAAAAAATCTAAAGGGCTAAAAGAAAACCTGATAAGGATCTTAAATTGATAGACTTGTCAACAGAGTTGTGGATGGAAAAATAGGGCATCAAAACAAACTCTACATTATGTCAAAAATGCTTGACAAAAAATCTTGGCCTGAGTTCAAACAACCGAACAGTGACAACACTCTCCTCTATAAATTCAAATAAACAAAAACCCTACTGAGTCCTATCATCCTAACTCTCCTTGCCTACCTAAAACACTTGTTAACAAAGCTTAGCATACCTAATGCACTCAAAAGACCTCCCACATGCAGCAGGATGACTGCACTAACCAGTCCACAACTCTCCTTAAACAAACCTGGTTATCCACCTCTGTTCCAAACAAACACCCTAGATGGAAACCACATCAAAAAACCAACTTCTTAACATGAGAAACTAACTTTGGCAATAACTAAACACGAGTTGACTAACTCAGCCCCTAAGAACAGTCATAGACAACATGAACTCAACCTAAACATTGTCAAAGCAAATCAATCTATCAAACTAAAACATACAGCATAAAAAGTCAACAACTATGAGCATTCCATCATGAGTTGATGCATCGAACCTACCAACAATCTCTAACAGCAACCCTTATGCAAACAAAAACTCTAATGACAATCCACAATACAAATAAAACTCTAATGACACTCCACCATGAAAACCACATAAGCTAGACATATCCAATGATGAAAAAAATTTAAAGTTCACAAATGAGAAACAACAAACATAACAATGTTTAGTATTAAGCAACTAACCCTAGGCCTCTCATGTTGAAAGTTTCCAAAATAGTTTTGTTGGTCAAGAATATAAGCTTATCATAACAATGTCAAACCTATACTCAACATACTTTCACAAAAGTGACAAGATACACCTTATCTTCATGACAGGAAATACATATGGCTTTGACAAATTCAAACCTCACACAACTTTTGACAGTATAGTTAACAAACCATTTCAACATGATAATGTGTAAACCATAAGCCAATTAACACATAGATATGCATATTAGTGAATAAACTTAGAATGACATACCTCTTGTAGTCTTCCCACACTTAAGCTAAGCAAGAACAAGAATTCCTTCCTTTGAGCAAGCTTGTAAATATTGCTTCTTCTTGTAGAAACAATGCAATCTTTTGGACAGTTTGAGTGAATGCACTTCCAGCTGTTGTTTGAGACTTTAAACAACTAGCATAACATGAATACAAGGTGTTACAAGTTTTACAATGATGGAAAATGACTTAAGTAGTGATTTGGTGTGAAACTTGCACAAAAGTCAAAGTATGGTGTGTAGAAAGTTGACTTTTTGATTTATGGTTATTTTGATGAAACTAATGGTGGGAATAGCTTTAAATGGTCATTTTATGTGTGTCTGGATGGTTCTTCAGGTAGTGGTATGTTTATAAATGGTGATGGTGTGAAAATTGCATAGAGCCCATTTTGGTGTTTTTATGGGTTTCTTCACTTTCAAGCAGGGATGGATGGAATGAGAGTTGTGTTTCTCTTGTGTTTTAGAGAGATCTGGTTTATGGAATAGAGTGGTAAGGATCCTCTATTTGTAGGCCAAGGGAGAGGTTAGGGAAGAATTGGCATTTGGCCAGGCAAGTTGCATTTTGGAGGGAAAATCTTTGGTGTTTCAAATGTGATTTCCATCTGCTGGTTTTAGATTCTTTCCAACAGTTATTACCCTCAACAATTAGCTGCCTTTGAGCTGGTATGAAGTGACTTCAAAGGTGCTAAGGCAAGCTCATAGCTGCAGCAAAACCAATACTCTCTCTCATGTGTACTTTTGTACCTTTTATATTAAACAAATTGATTATGGATGGATCCTTGGTTTTGCTTTGATTCTCTTTAGATCTGGTTTAAAGCTCCCTCTAACACATCACATCAAGTGTCTTTCCATGGTTAGAAATGAAGTGTATAGTTGGAAATCAAGTCTATGTTGAGTTTTGACATGGTGACCATCAAGTGCTTGGGGCCATCTTGTCCAATTCGAATCTCTCAGCTCACAAGGGCTATGGAGGAGTTCTACTACTTTTTGGAAATCCTTCATGGAGCTCTACAACTTTCATGTTTATTGATTTTTCAAATTCCAAGTGGAACTAGGTCAAAAAACCCCTCAAAGTTGGCTGAAAACATGTCTAAAAATTCGAAGTGTTTTCTCCCTCTTGTGATGATTTTGACTATAACTCCAAATCTATGCATATTTTGCCCATAGGGAAGCTTTACACTTTTGTAGGGCTTTTCAAGACCTTTCTAACAAGCTTCGAACCACCTCATTTGGATGTGTGGTTAGGAAGTTATGGTCTTGCCCCTTTCAAAACCCTAATTCTGACTTTTTCGATTACTCCTCAATCCTTGAACCAATGGTAATGCAAATTCATGGCTAGGTGTAATATGTTATTAGGAACATATTTTCTTCAAACTTTTAGGTCAAATTCCTTATGGTCAAAGAGTTGACTTTTCAGTCAAACGAAATGATCGATTGAAAAACCCCGTATCGACTGTTGATGTTCTGTGTCTTTTGAGGTCTTGAAACTTCTTGGGTGGACTTCACTAAGTCATATGAGCTTCATGGACCATGATTCCATCATTGAAAAATCTTTTAAACCAAAAGTCAAATTATAGTTTACTTTTCTTGATCAAAAACCCTAATCTGAGGTCCTGAACTGCACTGTTCTTGATCTTTGGGTGACAACCTTAAATTGGATTCATACTTGATCCAATATAGTATCTTTGATGATGTAGATACTTGTTACATGGAGAATCAATCTAAGACATTGACTGATCAAACCATTGAAACCTCGATTTCTGACTGTACGGAACCCTAATTCACATGTATCTTGACAAAGATAAACTTGAAATAGGTTAAGGTTAGATAAGAAAATGATGATGCTTCTAGAATGATGATGAAGAACTAAAGGGTCAAGATTTGGGGTGCAACAGTTACCCCTATTTAAATATCTTCACCAGATGGCAACGAGAGATGACAATCCTGATAGAATCGTAATGAAAGGTATTTAAATATAGCAAACCAAAAATTTTGTCCCTTAGATACGATGGTATGCAAAAGGACTAATGCTAAGATGCAATGGATTCTAAATAATGCTTTATGATGCTTTAATGCAAGACAGATGCAGACGCACGAGCAAAAAAATAAAAGAACGACAATACAAACGAGTAACTACTCACAGAAAAACCGACACACTGGGAAAAGATCCAAGGCACACACAATTCCACCAGGGACGACAAAGTCTTCACTAGGGGAAAAGGGAAAAATACTCCACTGGGGAAGAAGGCAAATCTCCACCGGGGAAACGAAAGACCAGAGACACTATCCTCACTGGGGATGAGCCAGAATGAGGAACTTTATATAGCAAAGAGTTCGAACGGGGAAGCCAAAGCTTTGTTGGGGATATTGGTGACAACTAGAACAACAAGCAGTTTTAAGCGGTGCTAGCAACTACTAGAATTCCAGGGGGAATTAGTAATAACCAAATCAAATGCCAATAACCATTCGAATTTTCAAGTGATGCTAGTAACTACTAGACTTGGAAAGATTGGTAATGATCTAGTCAAAAGGTACTAATAACAATTGGATTCAAAAGTGTTAGTGACCACTGGACTTTAACTGGGGAGAAGTTAGTATCAAACCAACCTCCTTACCGATGACAAGCGGTTTTAAACAAATGCCAATAACTACTGGACTTACACAAGGGAGAAGTTAGTATCAAACTAACCTCCTTATCGATGACAAATGGTCTTAAAAAATTCCAATAACAACTAGACTTCCACAAGGAAAGTGGTAATAACTGAGCCCAAATACAAATGACCATTGGGTTTGAATAATGCCAGTAACCACTGGTCTTACTGGGGAAATTGGTAATAACCAACTCAAATACCAATAACCATCACATTTGAAAGCAATACTAGTAACTACTAGATTTTAACAAGGATTGGTAATGACCGAATCAAAGGAGCTCCAATAATTATTGGTTTTAAACAAAGCCAGTAACCACGGGGTTTTAGAATGATTGGTGATGACCAAATCAAGGATAAACATTAGTAACAACTAATCATTTGGAAAATCAAACATTTCTAGTCACAACTAAACTCCTAAAAAGGAAACAGGTAATCCCTGAAGAAGCTGGGGGTAATAACCGCAAAGGGAAGGCATGACAAACAGATCAAAGAGAGTTGTAACGACCCAAAAGATCTTAACGGCAATAGCCAGACAAGCAAAAAATCCAAAGCAAATGCAAACGAATGTGTATGATGGTATGATCTAAATGCAAAAATGCAGACTAACCCACGAGGGAGAAGGAAAAAGCAAAGCAAGGAACACAAAGAGGGAACTCATCACGCTGAGTCTCGATGTTTCAAGTTGGATGGCGCTTCCTTCGGGGAAATAATAAATTTCCGATGTAATCAATACTCTTGCAGACCTGTAGAGGAGGAATCTTGGCTTAAAAGTGGGGGTTGTTGTTGGAAGCGTCTCTATTCAGAGGCGGCATCAAGCTCATATGATTCTGAGAGTAGTATAACATTGTCGCGTTACCTCTAGAGTTTTTTTGTTAAATCAGTTTCATTTAAAACAAAAAAATTTAAGTTTTCAAAACACTTGGCTTTTTCAAAAAAAATCCTTATTAACGAATAAGTGAAATTGCATAACAAAAACAGAAGATCATCACAATGATTGGTCCAAAATCTGACTTTATTTAATAGACGAGAGCTTTAGAAAGGGTAGAGTCTCGGGAACAAAATACATTTGAAAAAAATAGCAAACAAAAGAGGTTACAGAATCTCATAATGATATGGTCCTACTAACTGGCAGTCCATGCGCTTCGTTGCTTCTGACGAGAATGACAGACATTGATTTTCTTTTAACACCTTGGATGAGAATTTTCCCCTGCATTTTCCGGCTTCACCCTTCTAGGATTTCCTTTTAGGCGTAGTACTTTCTCACTGCATCTGATTTGATAGGGTACTTGAGTTGTTCGCCATCCATGGTCTCAAGAATTAGAGATCCTCCGGAAAAAACAGACTTTACGACAAAAGGGCCATCATAGTTGGGCATCCATTTCCCACGCATGTCCTTCTGTGTTGGTAAGATCTTTCTGAGCACAAGCTCCCCTTCCTTATATTCTTTGAGATGAACTTTCTTGTTGAACACTCTTATCATCCTTTGTTGATAGATCTGGCTATGACACATGGCCATCATCCTTTTTTCATCAATGAGGTTCAAAGAATCGAACTTTCCTTTATCCACTCGGCTTCTTCGAGCTCGGCTTCCATTAAGATCTTTAAAGAGGGTATCTTGACCTCGATGGGTAGGACGGCATCCATCCCATAGACCAAGGAAAAGGGAGTTTCCCTTGTTGAAGTTTGCACTGATGTTCTGTACCCATGTAAAGCAAATGGTAACATCTCATGCCAATCTTTATAGGTAACAACCATATTTTGTATTATCTTCTTGATATTTTTTTTCGCAACTTCGACAACGCCATTCATCTTGGGTCTGTAAGGAGACGAATTGTGATGCTTGATCTTGAAGTCATCACAAAGTTCCTTCATTGTTTTGTTGTTCAGATTCGACCCATTGTTGGTGATGATCTGGTCAGGGATACCATACCGGCAGATGATTTCCTTTTTGATGAAGCGGGTGACCACTTGCCTTGTTACATTCGCATACGACGCTTCTTCTACGCATTTGGTGAAGTAATCAATTGCAACAAGGACGAAATGATGGTCGTTGGATGCCTTTGGTTCTATCGCCCCAATCATGTCTATGCCCCACATTATGAATGGTCATGGTGATGTTATCACATTGAGAGGATGTGGAGGAACATGCACTTTGTCAGCATAGACTTGGCATTTGTGGCACTTACGAGCGAATAGGATGCAGTATGTCTCTAAAGTCAACCAGAAATAGCCATCTCTTAAAATCTTTTTAGCCATGGCATGACCACTAGCATGAGTGCCAAACGTTCCTTCGTGTACTTCAGTCATTAAGAGATTTGCTTCTTTTTCATCGACACATTTGAGTAGAACCATATTGTGGTTTCTCTTGTATAAGATGCCATTGCTAATGAAGAACTTAGATGACAATCTTCGTATGGCTCTTTTGTCAATTCTGGATGCGTCAGCTGAATATTCCTGATTCTGGAGAAAATTCTTGATGTCATGGAACCAAGGTTTCTCATCGGACTCTTCTTCTATTGTCATAACATATGCTGGTATTGTTCTTCTTTCAATGCGAATTAGAGGCGCTTCGTTAACGAACTGGACCTTCCACATTGATGCCATTATAGCTAAAGCATTAGCGATGTGATTTTCTGCTCTCGACACATGCTTGAAAATAATTTCATCAAAGTATTCGACCATCTTTAGAATGTGAGCTTTGTAAGGGATTAACTTTTCATCTCGGGTTTCCCATTCTTCTTTGAGCTGGTAGATCACTAAAGCTGAGTGTCGCTTCCGCGAAAATAAGGTGCCGTCAAAACAGAAGAGTCGCCACCTTTCGTTATTTATCCCTCAGAACGGGAAAGGAAACGATCGGAAAAACCTGACGAAAAGTTATAAGACAAGGTCATCGCAACCAATGTCTGGGTTCGGGAGTCGGTTACGCAAGGGGAAGGTATTAGCACCCCTCACGTCCATCGTACTCGATGGGATCCATGCTTGTTGTGTTTATCTGACGAGTTGGTTTTACTATCTACCTATCAAGGCTGGTTTAAAAAAGAAAAGAAAATGACTCGGCAAAGCGTCGCGCTTTATGCCTACGTATTCTCATCAGAGAATGAGAAATCAGAGTCAACGTAGTTCGGCTAACTACAGGTTACGGGGAAGGTGGCTCGCCAATACATCAGTAATGTGCCTACGTACTCTCAACAGGCTTGAGAGATCAGAGCTTACGTAGTTCGGGATAATACGGATTACGGGAATTCAGATTCATCTGTTTTATCGAGTAGGGTTAACAAACAGTTCCAGCAGTTTGGCGTACGCAGCTCGACCCTCAGAGACTTAGGCGTTACCGTTTGCGGTAGAACTGGGAGTTAACGACACTCTTCTCTTCAAAAAAGCTTCCTTTGAATTACGGGCCCACGAGGCAAAAAGGTTTGAAGTTCGTTTTTTGTCTTTTATGGAAGAACTGTTTTTTATGGATGTTTGCAACCAACATCGCACTAGAGACTATTACCTGAGAGTGAATGCGTCGCATGTCACCCAAAGGGTGCCATACTAAACATCCATACTGTTGAAAAGAAACTCTCCGACAACCCTTTCTCAGATAGCTTAAGGCTCGTAACGTACGGCGTCTGTTAACCTTTATTACTGTATTTTGATTTGTTTTGAGATGAGAAGAGAGAACGAACATGTTCAACTAAGGGGAGACTATCAAGTCCTAATGTTGTCATGCCAAGGATTCATCCTATGGTTGAGGTTTGAAACAGGGATCTCCTAGAAGTTCTCATGCATAGGTTTCAACCTAAAGTTCTACTCATCACTTCCTTATCAAAGGAAGTGAGATTCCTAGGGGATCATGTCAATGATAAACAGAAACAGATAAAGCATCAGCTTAAACAGTAAACAATAAACAGTACAGGAAACAACTGTAAAATGCATACAATGCAAGTGAGGGAGGAAATGTGTGTGGGGCATCAACCTCCACAAGCTCGTCTCAACCTCAAGCCAGATATGAATAACTGCAATCATATAGGAAAAATAAAATAAAGTGCCATCAAGCAAATCACAAACCACATAGGCAAGGGAGCAGGGCTCTACCGAATACCCGCAAGCAAAGCCATACAGTAAAAATACAAGCAAAGGGGGCAACTCACCCTCTAGTGCAATCATGCTCCTAGCTTAAATCAATCTAAATATGAACTTATTCTAATGCATCAAGCAAATCAAATAAGGCGCATCAATACAGTTGCACAGCAAGCAAACAGACAGGAAAGAAAGCAGATCAACAGCCCCCCACAGCTTCACAACAAAGCAATCTTCTGACAGCAGTTCAGTCTTCAGTCTGTAACTGTTTTCAAGGCTCTCATCTTCAATAGCAAGTGTCAACTTTCTTCTTCAAGCTTTCAATGCATGAAACACAAGTATCAACTTGTTCTCCAACTTCAAGCTTCAGCTCTTCATTTGATCTCAGCTGGATTTTCTTCACAAGTCTCAACTTGTTCTTCTTGGTCTTCAAGCTTCAGCTCCAATGGCAGTCTTCAAATACAGAGAAGTAGCAACTTTTAGCATCTTCAATCTTCTAACAAGGAACTCCATCCTCTAGCAAGGGAGAAAGATTCATCTAACAAGATCAAGGTTTGGATAGTGGAAAGCAAAGTGAAGACCAAAGGTCACCACTAAACACTCCACCATCAAAGAAAGGAACCCTCAAAGGTTCTACCAACTTGTGAAGAGCCACACATCCTACCAAAGGAGGGATGAGGCCTTCACAAGGGGACCTTACATCATAGGGAATAATGGAAGTGATCAACATATTCCATGTTTATGAAAGAAGAGAATCTATCTAGAAGCTCTACTTACAAACCCTAATCTTAACACCTAAACAAAACTACTCTAAAGGAAAAGAAAACTTCAATTCCAAGCTCCCTCATGCATTCCTCAGCAGCCCACACATGCCTTCATCATCATCCAAGAGCAAGAGAAGCAAAACCCTAATCTAAGGGAACTAAAGAAATCATTCTAGTTGAATTAGCAAGTTAAGATCACCTAAAACCTAGTTAAAGTTAAATCCAACTAAAATACTAAAACCAATTGTAAAATCCTACAAAAATAACTATGGGACCCTAAGTCACTCATGACTTTACCATACAAAATCCAGAGGTTAAATCATCCAAAAGGTCCTAGAAATAAAATCCAAACTACAAGGTACTAAGCTTAAACCCTAAAACTAGAGCACCTAAAGTTTCAACTTAAAACCAACACCTAATTTCATCACAAAAATGTGAGAAAAATCTAACGGGAGCATACATGTCTAACCTAACTACACACAAAAAATAAGCTCAAGAATCATCACCATGTGATCACACAAAATTTCACAAGACAAGGTATTAACCATGATGAAATTAATGTCAATTAAAATACAAAAAAATGCAATTAAAATAAAAAATGCATGAATTCCTAATCTTTCAATTTCCCAAAATTCTAGACTCATTCATGAGTCAGGGGAAAAATTTTTGGATCAATTTGAGTTATTTCCTATTTATTATGAATTATTTTCTAAACTATATGAAATGATAGAAAATAAAGAAAAAACAAAGAAAATAATAAAATACGCGTATCAAATAGCAATTATGTCAAGTTCATTTCACAGATTAGGCCAATTGGGGGGTGTGAATATCACTCAGTGCACTAAGCCCAAACCATTCCAATTAATGAAACGATGCGTTTCATTCAAAGATCTCTCTTCAGAGTTTGAGAGCCAATCGTGGCCATCCATCCATTACCTGAGTCAAAGGTCGACCCTTCATCCAATGGCCAATGTGCTTCGTCCCCAATTTGAATCAGATGGAGGGAAATAACCAAACGGTGGCCTGAGTTATAGCGCCACCGTCTTCTCCGGTGAGGTGCTCATCTCAGGTCATCAAAAATGTCAAACCAATACCCAATCTTACTCAAATTTTCATCCTGAACACGAATCCATCATCCAAATTCACAATTCTCAAAGATAATGATCCTAATGTAATCTACTCTCTTCACTGATCAATTTCCACTATCCAATCATGAACGTATCACCAAGAATCTTGAGAAATCAGGCTCAACAGAAAATGGTCCATACCCTAGAGTGTCTCTATCCATCAAATTCTTGTACCAAAATCCATCTATGTCATGATAAGAACCTAACCACATAAAGATTTCTAGCTATCTCCCTATAGATTAAGCACAATTTCAATTTGTACAAACCTGGTTTCAGATGAAGAACAAATGCAACCCTTGCTCGATTCCTCCTCCCCAATTATCCAGATTCACTCCAAATCTTCCTCTGAAGCTAATGCACACCTCAATTTGGCTTGATTCCTCTTCAATCTCCAAACACGATCTTGAGTTGCAGCTCTGAGTTTTCACTTACTATCTCTGCTACCAGCTTCAAATGCTTCCAAAAAAATGGCTGAACACACTCCAAATCTTATATAGAACTTATTAGAATCATCTAGAAAGTTCTGTAACCACCCAAATGAGATTTTGCAATTTCAATTTCTCTCAAAAATGTCATCCACACCAGTCACGATTCTGGCTCTCTTTGGGCATGAAAATGCTTGGAAAATTCATCTCATGAGATATTGAATTGGTTTGTTATGATTATTTCCTTGTTTGCAAGCCAATGGTTCATGTTGGTTATGTTGCTTCATCATGAAGAAATGAAATGAAATGGCATGAAAATGGACTCAAACCAAACTTCTAGCATTGCCAAAGTTTTTAAAATGATTTTTCCATTCAAAATGACCTATTATTTTGCCTTGTTTGGACACAAAATGAATTGTTTCAATTTTGTCATTAAATGCCTTTAATTCTCCTTTTTTCCAAATTCCTTGAACCAAGTCCTTCCTTGAGCCATTTCAATGTCTCCTTGATGCATGGTCAAGGTTAAAACCCAATTTTGAGCAACTTTCAAGTTGAACAAAATTTCATTTGAGGTGTCTAAGTTGGTGAAAATGACCTATGATCATAAATGACCTATAATTCCAAATTCCCAAAATACCCTTGACTTGTCAAAGCCATAACTTGAGTTCTACAACTCCTATCAAGGACTTCTAGTACTCTATGGAAAGCTAAGAGGATGGGGAACAACATTCTTGTTGACCAAAAGTTCATAGGAATCATCCTTCTAGGGAAAAGGTGTCATGCAAGTTGGGTAACTTTCAAGCTCCAAATTCACATGCCTCAGATGACCTGTAACTTGTCTGGCTCATAACTTGAGTTCTATAATCCCTATCAAGGACTTCTAGCACTCAAATCAAAGCTAAGACCGTGCTCTACAACAATCATGTTAGGGTCAAGATGAGATGACAATCACATCTTGAGCTAAATTGCTCTGAAGATAGGGGTCAAACTATGGGATTTTACACTGTCAAGTCTTAGAAACCCTAACTTGAAACTTCTCAAACTCTTCAATCATGGTGAGTTAACCTTGGAATCATCCTTATAACATCTCAATGTGTCAATCCATGATCACATGGCTCTTGTATTAGGTCTCAGCCTTCTTCAAATCATCAGTTGACTTAGGGTTGACCCAGTCAAACCCTAATTGCACCACTCATGGCTGAGGCTTCTTAGTCTTGCACAATGACTTGTCTAGGCCTCAAAGTGATCTTCAACACTTCTCATGAGCTCTATCAATACCTCCAGTCCATTTTCATGACCTCAAAATCATCTGATGGCTTTCTACACAACTCTCAAGTTATGAGACACCCACCCTTGGCTTCAATCACTCTCTCTGAGGATCTTTTAACTTCTCTGACAAGGATATCAACCCTTGAGTACCTGAATAACCTTCTTAGCTAGCTTCATAGTCTTGTGATTCGTAATCATACCTCTTGATCTCCTACATACATGTCAATGAAATGCAAATGATAATGCTAATGTGAATGAAATGAAACACAAGCTAGGTAAAGAGATGTTGGGCAAATTTTGGGGTGCAACAGCTGCCCCTATTCAAACGACTTGGACCTGACTGGGTGAGAAGCGAACGACCCTCAAACAGTCAAGGTAAAAGACAGTTGAATACCAACAAACCCGGAAATTTGCCAACTGCACAAGTACACGGTACTCTGATGGGGATAAATCTTCGGAAACTGAAATAATAGTTGCACGGCAACTAGCTGGAGAAATACTGATCTGAATCTCCGTCATGATGATTCTCTGATTTATCTGATATCAGTGCATCCTCAAATCATCAAGGGGTCACTGGTTACACGGTAACGGGTGATTTGCCAACCACACACAGGTAAACGATACTCCGATTGTTAGGAAAAACTGAGCATGACAGTTCCACGGCAACTCTATTGGGGAATTGGTCACACGGTAACCGGTGGATGGCCTAATCTCAAATCTCCATCAGGATGATCATCTAATGTCGTTGCAGCTTCTTCCTCAAGTCATCAAGGGATCACGGGTCATTCAGAAACCGGCGATACATAGCTGATATTGCCATCAGGCATTATGCGGCATCACGGCAGAAGGATTCCTCGGGACTCATCAGGTCATTAGGAAATTTTTAACAATCAAGTTAATTATGCCATCGGGCATTCAAATAAATTTTCGGGCGTTAGTCGGACTTCGTCAGTAAGTCGAGAATAGAATTCTCGGTCAATCATGAACCAACTAAGGGTATACGATCTTTTACCGTCAGGCACTCTGCATCAGCTAGGAAAACTGCTTCGACATCGCAGCTGGACTTCATTAGTAAGTCTTCAAATGGAATCCTTAATCAATCACGGCCCAATAAGGATAGACATTCTTTTGCCGTCAGGCACTCCGCGTCAGCTGGGAGAACTGCTTTAACATCGCAGTTGGACTTCATCAGTAAGTCCGGGGTTTTGGCACCGCTGCCAGACTTCAATCATCAAGTCTTCAAGGAAATTTCAACTTTTCTGTTTAAAACCTGTTGGGGATTACACATCTCCGCTGGGGATTCTGGAGAACTATCAAGTAACTCTGCTTCAGGGATCCATAAATCATCCTGGATGAATCAACTCTGCTGAGGACTTCAAGAATAATCTTGGACAAATAACTCCACCGGGGACTTCAAGAATCATCCTGAACTCGTACCTTTATTGGAGATTTCAGGAATCATCCTGAGCAAACGCTCTGTCGGGGACTCTAAGTATCAACTTGAGCAACCAACTCTGGCGAACTTCACTGGGGATTTTAAGATTCATCTTAAACAATCAACCTCGCTAGAGAATTCAAGAATCATCTTGAGCAAACCATTCTGCGGAGGAACACCTGCAAAACAAGAATGGTAACGACCTAGCTCATGCTTTATATGCATATGTTTGACTATGGCGCAATGCTCCACACGGTGGAAATGCTACGCGTTTAGGGTAAATGCTATGCAATCATGCAAAATGTTATGACCCCATCAGCAAAATAAATGCTGAAGGGGGAATCCTCCTGTCAAGGAGAAAAAACCACTCTGGTGGAGGAAGGAATCATCCCGCCAAGGATAAGAAGTCACACCAATCTCAATTGGACAAAACCTGGGGAAACGAACTCCAGACGACTGCTGCAGGGGAACAGGGTTCTACAAAAACCTGAACCCGCTCCACTAGGTGTACGCATCACAAACTGCTGGGGAAAACGATGTCAATCGCAGAAATAAACTGCACAGCCTTCGCGGCTAACACTTTCCTGGAGTAACGACTCTGATGGGGAAATACAACATCAGCTATCCGACACTCTACTGGGGAAAACCAATCATGGCCTCAACGGCTCCCAAGGACTCGGCTCTCTTGGGGATTCGCCAGCTCGGCTGGGGTAGAAGGAATCATCCGGCTTATTGGGGGAGAGTACAACTCTGTGGGGGATTTCAATTCCGCTGGAGACTTCAGTCTTGAACTATCGAGTGCTGCATACTTGCGGATAGTCTTCTACTAAAACTGCACTTTGACCTAGTGCTAGGGAATGAACACACAACTCAGCGTATAACTCAGTTGGGGAAATGATCGCGACTTTCTATGTCTAATACAACTTAACTGCAAGTGCACAGTCTATCGCGTAGTAATAAAAGATATCGATCCCACAGGGACTCGTAATCAAACTAGTGTTCTCAGGAGTTACTATGTTTAGCTAGGTAGATAATGTTTAAGGGAATAATTTTTGTCACTAAAGGGAACTAGAAAGTTTACTTGAATTATAATTACGTGAATCGATATGGAGTAATTATGTTCTTCGGGGATTTGACAAGTTACCGGTTTATGAAATGTTTTTCAGAATTTATTTAAGCAGAAAATAGTGATCTGAAGACTTTCGTCTCACGATGGTTGTTGACGCTAGTCATAATTCTAAGATTCAAATGTACGCTTTCGTGTCCCATTCGGGGTTAAAACTATTTTTTGGAAATCTCTAAGTTCTAATCCGTTTTAAAGTGCTTTCGCTGTTATTAAAACAAATGACTAGTGTTTACTATCTGGTCTTACCGCAGCTTTCGCTTGTTGGTTCGTACCTTAATTAATTTCCCACTTTCGTGGCAAAACTACTTTTAAATAAGTTCTCGCTTTCGCGACGAAGTTTATTCAGTAAATAAATTTAAACATTCAGACCGTAAACAACTTTTGAAAAAGAAAGTTTTCAACCGGTTATTATCAAATCACGTCCGAATTATTATTACATATCGATTACTCTGATTTAGCTAGACATGGATTTGGGAAAGGTAAAACATAAATAAAAACAATGATTAATAACATGCATCAAAATGAAAACTGAAATTACGATTAAAATTCAGAACCTGTAAATATTCCAATTGGCCTTTGGGCAGATCCTCCACAAATGTTGGCAGGATTCTGGTCTTTATGCCAATTGATCGTACAAGCGAAATAGGAATTACAGAAGAGATGAAAGGAAACAAAAAAAAAATAGAAAGAAATAAAACTGAACTTTTGCTCTGGAAATGAAATTGGGCAGCACTTCGTTGTCTGAATGCGGCTCCCTTTCTCAGCTCCCCTCCTTCCCTTTTTATAGAAATAGAATTCTAACAGTTATAACTTGAAAAAGGTGGACTTAGAGGCAGAAATATCAGGGAGTACTGGTCCACTATTTGGGACTTGGAACTGTATTTTGCACGTTCATTTGAAATTGGGCGTTTTTGCCTGCATGACGGTCGTCACGGTGTGTGACGGTCGTCATGGAGCTGTGACGGTCGTCACAGCAGCAAAATATGCATTCTGCGTTTTTCATGTTGTTTTCATCCGGTTTTCGTCCATATTTCATCTGTAATTGCTTCTTTTCTTCATATTGCTTTGTTTAGACGTTATTATCAAATACCTGCAAAATATCAGACAAATAACATGGAAAGAACCCGAAATCGGATCGAAAATAGTCAAACATCAGTTGAATTATGCATCAATATATATATATATATATATATATATATATATATATATATATATATATATATATATATATATATATATATATATATATATATATATATATATATATATATATATATATATATATATATATATATATATATATATATATATATATATATATATATATATATATATATATATATATATATATATATATATATATATATATATATATATATATATATATATACGATTTCGTGTTATCAAACTCCCCTAAGCTTGAATCTTTGCTTGTCCTCAAGTAAAACAGGAAAAAGTCAGCAAGCACGAGGCAGCTTCTTCATTCACAAAGTTGGGAAAATCCGGGATTTTGAGTAAGAACAAAACGAGTACGGTGACGACACTGGACTACAAGTCTTCGGAGGTCTCCTTCTTATGCAAATCGGTCCCAGTCATGCTACTGTAGCTTGGTGTCAAGGTTCTCGCGTCAAGTTCACCCTGTTTGTTCTAGCGCAATCACATTAAGCCCGTTGTCCATACACTTTCATGGCAAGTCGACCTGTTAGTGAATATGATCTCCTTTCTGTTTTGATCTTTTTCATTGCTCATAAGCTTATATCATTGATTTTTCAATGAGTTTTCGTACCGTTGGGCTAAATGCTCGGGTGAGGAGCACCTAACTTAGAGGGGACGCGTCTTTAAATTTGGGCTAAATGGCTTTCTTTTCATGATTTTTCATCTTTTTGGAGATCATACACTTATTTGCATTGGTCGCTCGCTTAGAAGTGTTCTAGGATGGTGCTGACTGCTAGTATAAACTACTTGGGGCTGAGTTTGCGTGGACACTTGAAACTTTGGTACACGTAGGTAGTGAAACTGACTCGCATAAACTGGAGATCTAAGGTGTCGGGACGGTACCGGTTTTGTTAGAATTGTCGTCTCGGAGTTTCAAAACTTGGTTTGAACTCGGGCGCATTCTCGTGATGCTTTTGCTTTTGAGGAACGCACGAAAAAGTTTTTGTTTATGTCGAATAACGTAGGGATGTTTGCGTAACGGAAAAAGATATATAAACGAGCTTTTATTTGCTAAAACGTGAAAATGTTCGAATTGAAATTACGAAAATAAAAGTACACAGGAATGGGAAATAAATGCTCCGCTCCCACACTATCTCAATCAGTGTCCCCACTGATTTGAAAGAATGCGAGAGGGAAGTACAAGTAAATGAAAATACAAAGAAACTGAAAATATAGTAAACAAATAAGGAAAATGGTAACTAATCACGGCCTCTGCCTCGGTCGCGTCCTCTCTCGCGTCCTCTGGCTCTGACTTGGTCGACTCGGTCTTCAAAGCTCATTGCTCCGGTATGATATACATAGTCGCGGAGTCCTTCGAACTGCAAGGTCAGATTCGCCAAGTTCTCAGTAATGGTTTCTTGGCCGGTTTAGAGTTGTTGCATTTGGGTCCGATGCCAAGCTTCGAACTGCTCTGCTCGCTGATTCTGCTGCTGCATCATAGCGAGTATCTGGGCCTGCTGGTCGAGAGATCGGCGGAGGTCTTCTTAGGAGTAGTCGGGCTCTGGACGATGGCGGCAGCGGCGGTAGGATGTACCTTCGGAAGGAAGTGGTTGTGATGCCTCCGGTTGCTCAGGTCTGTCCAACTCATGTTGGATTTCGTCATCAGAACCTTGGGTGTGGGTCTGAGTTGAAGCAGCGGCAGCAGGAGGGGCATTGAGGTCAAATAGCCAGTTGGTACGATCCTCTGGGTGTATCCGGGTGCGTGATGGAAGGATGATGCTTCTGACAGTTTTGCCACGCACGACCGGGTGGTATTTGCCATCGGCTCTGGAACGGATGAGGTGAGAGGCTCTGCAGTGGTCGGTGTCGAGGAACACCGAGGGAATGGCATGGAGATGCTAGAGGCGGTCACCGAGGTTCAGCCCAAGTGCAATGGAAGTGACAATCCCGCCAAAGTAAAATGGCTTAGAGCCACGGTTACAGTTGGCCTGAATGTGGGCTAGGAGGAACGGAGCGGCGTTGATGGGTTCGTTGTTGAAGACACAGCGGAGAAAGAAGAGCTCTTTTAAGTTCACCTTATGGTTGCTATCCCGGGCGAAGATGGTGTTGCTCAGTGCTCGGTGGAAGTACCGGATGGTCGGGTTGTGGATATGCGTTGCGTGTAGAGAATCCCAACCATCAGCATTGATGCCGGTTAACTGGTACCAGAGCGCGAAGGCTTCGTGCTGAAACTGTTCGGTGAGGCGGCGGTGATGATTGTCGCCGCGAGGGAATTGTAAGATGGCGGCAATCTGGTTCTGGTTCAGTTGATAGTTCGTGCCGAACATCCGGAAGCATGCGGCACCGGAGTGTTGGCTGAGGTCGCCGCTGGAAGTGACGTAGGTGAACGAACTTAGGAACTCGTAGGTGAGTTGTTCGTACGTCGGCTGTGGATTTGTGCAGAGGTTCCAGATGCCGGCTCTTTGGAGCATCCAAGTGACGCTGTCAAGGAGTCCGAGCTCCGTGAGCGATGGGATATGTGGATAGTGGGTCGGCTGTAGCGACCGTTGGTGGAAGGCGATATAGTTGGCTCGCTGTCTCTCTCCGGAGTCGCCGTCACTGAACACGAGGTTGCTGAGGTCTGGGGTTTCGTTGTTTCTCGCCATTGTTGGAGGATGCTGAGGAAATGTGGATGGAGTTGGTTCTGTGGAGTGGAAAAATGTTACAGAAGTGTAGTAGGAAGTTGAGATGGGAGTTGGAATATATGGAGCAAGGTGGGGAAAACGAAAATTGGAAGTGGGGTGTGAGTTTGTGATGATTGGGAGTTGAAAGGATGTGAGTGGGAGAGAAAATGCAACCCCTGTTATATCAGATAACAGTTTTGGACTCGTGACGGTCGTCACGTATCTGTGACGGTCGTCACCCGTGTGACGGTCGTCACACCAGCAAAATCTGCAGAACACAGAATTTTGCTTTGGGGGTGTTCTTGCAATGATTTTTAGGCCTATAAATGATATGGCAATGTATTATATCGGCCAATAAACAAAGAATAACGTAAAAACAGAATAAATGAATAAAGACTATAATTGAAATAACAAGTAATTAGAACGATTGTAATGTAATACATAGGGAAATTAACAATGCAAAAATCAAAATAATTGAAAACAAACGGAAAGTAGAAAAACTAAACTAAACTAAATCTAATGCTAATGTCTAGTCTTTTCTTTCCTTCAACTCATCAAACTTCCGGGCGTAGTAGTCGAGCTGGTCACAGACTAAGTCCATGAAGACTACGAGTTCGTTGTGTATGCTTGTGATGTCGTCTTTTACAGTAGTCAGAGCTGCGTCAACATTGTCCAATCGATGCAGAACAATATCCATTTTGTCGGTGGTCTCCTCAAGAATGGGCTCAGGATAGGTGTTGTAATGCGGAGGAGTCGTAGGGTCTACTTCAGCTTCTGATACAGCATCCTCATAGTACATATAATCGTGTGCTTCAGAGATGTGATCACTGTCGTACATGTAGTTCTGTGGTGTTGATTGAGGTGAAGGTGGTCCCATAGGCTCATCCAATTCATAAAGCCAGTTGTCCTTGTTGTGGATACTTGTCATCTGATGATTTGGCAATGTGAATAGCTGGACAGGTTTTTCATTGATGAGGTACTCGTAAGGTCCAGGTCCCATAGTTCTTAAAATGCGACTGTTAAAGCAGAACTGGATATTCATGGGTCGGATGGTGCCAAAACTAGTGCTTGCATTTAAGTGGAATCTAAGGCCAAGCTCGTGGGCAATCATTGTCACGAGGCCTCCTATTAGAATAGGTGATTGTGGGTCCTGAGTGAGGCGTCGGAAAGATCTCATCATAAACGGTACTACGTTCACTGTACGGCCCTGAGAAGCACAGAACATGATAAATAACTCTTCTTTAGATACTGTAGTAATATTTTCTTCTTTCCCGAAAAGGGTGTGAGCTAGTATCTTATGAAAGTATCTGAAAGTTGGGTTATGAATCTCATTATTATACATTATGTCTGGTTCAGGGTGATAGTCGCCTGTGATTCTACCCCAGAACTGGTTGAGTTCAAAATCAAGATCGTCATCTTCTGCACTGATGAGCACATGCGGTTCGCTAGGAAATCCTAGGAGGTTAGCTAATGACATCCGGCTATGGGTTTGGTCCATCCCAAACATCCTAAAGGTGATCAGCTCTGTGTTGGATCCAAAACCATAGTTGGGTAAGTACCTGAAGGAACTAAGGAATTCGTAGGTGAGGTCCTTATAGGTAGCAAAACGGGTTTTCAAAGCGGTGTTCTCCCAGCCTAATTGATTGAACAGGTATTGGATGCTATCAGTAATCCCTAGTTTCTCCATGGTAGACTTATCATAATACAGTGTTAAGGCTATGTCCCTCTCAGTTAATGCTTCAAATCTTGCCTTTTGAGCTAATCCTCGAAAATGAACCTTTGTGAAGTCGTACGCGGCCATACTCGCAGGTAAGTCGGAGAAAAACAGGAGGAAGGTTTGAAGACTTTTAAAATCCTGAAAAGTTTAAAACAGAAATTTGAAGTCAAGATTATTAAAAACGAAAGGCGGTAAAAACAAAAGATAAAAGAGAAAAATAAAATAAAAATATGAAAATAAAAGAAAGTAAAAATAGTAGCAATTTTATGTTTAGAATTTTTGTTAAAGTTTCAAAGTAGAAATTTAAATAAAAATGAGAATGAAATACAGTAACGAGGAAAATGCGGGAAAATTGGGTTGCCTCCCAGTAAGCGCTGTTTTTAACGTCTAAAGCCTGACGATAGCTTGGTGACAAGCTATTCGGGTGTTTGAGCTGGAAGCTCAAGCAATGCTATACTGCAGACTTGAGGGCTGTTTTCGTTGTTATTATAATGTTTTAGACGTTGCCCGTTTACGATAAACGGTGCATTCGTCTTATCGGTAATTTCAATGACTCCACTCTGAAGTACTTTAGTCACTTCATAAGGTCCAGACCATCTAGATTTTAGTTTGCCTGAGAAGAGTTTTAATCTTGAATTAAATAG
The DNA here is from genome assembly GCA_963859935.3 of Lathyrus sativus. NCBI lineage: Eukaryota > Viridiplantae > Streptophyta > Magnoliopsida > Fabales > Fabaceae > Lathyrus > Lathyrus sativus. The sequence continues at coordinate 325,330,998 of OZ012736.1, forward strand.
CAGTACGATGTCTCCCACACTGAATTGTTTCTTGACTGAACGTTTATCATGCCACTTTTTAGTTCGTTCTTTGTAGATACGGGCATTTTCGTAAGTGTCCAATCGAAGTTCTTCTAATTCGTGTAAGTTCAAGATTTGTTTTTCTCTTGCCTCGGTGTAGTTGAAATTGAGTGTCTTAATGGCCCAAAAGACCTTATGCTCTAATTCTACAGGGAGATGACAGGATTTACCGTAAACTAATTTGTAGGGTGTAGTACCTATTGGTGTCTTAAAAGCGGTCCTATAAGCCCATAAAGCTTGATTTAGCTTTGATGACCAATCTTTCCTTGAGGTAGCGACAGTCTTTTCCAATATCTGTGTTATTTCATTGTTCGAGACCTCTACTTGTCCGCTAGTTTGCGGGTGATAGGGTGTAGCTACTCGGTGTCGGACTCCATATTTAGAAAGAAGTTTATCAAATATTCGCGATATGAAGTGTGATCCGCCGTCACTAATGACGAGTCTGGGTACACCGAATCTAGGAAAGATTGTGTTTTTGAAGAGTTTGATTACTACTCGTGCGTCATTTGTTGGAGCAGCAATGGCTTCTATCCATTTAGACACATAGTCTACAACGACGAGTATGTAGTTATTACCAAAAGAAGGCGGGAATGGTCCCATGAAATCTATTCCCCATACGTCAAAGATTTCTACCTCTAAGATTCCTTTTTGAGGTATTTCATCGCGTCGTGAGATGTTGCCAGTTTGTTGGCATCGATCACATTTTAGCACAGCGATGTGAACGTCTTTCCAGAGGTTAGGCCAGAATAAGCTGGCTTGGAGAATCTTAGCGCACGTCTTGGATGTACTAGCATGACCGCCATATGGTGCTGAATGGCATTGGGAAATGATATTCTCTATTTCTTCCTCTGGGACACAGCGACGATAGATGTTGTCGGCCCCTCTCTTGAAGAGTAGAGATTCGTCCCAATAATAGTGTTTCAGATCGTGGAAGAATTTCTTCTTTTGCTGATAAGTGAGATCCGGTGGAAGCACGCCTGCTGCTAGGTAATTAACGATGCCAGCATACCAAGGTAACGTGACTTGGGCATAGACGGCTTCTACGGCTTTTTCGAGTTCTGGATCTTCCGAGATTAAGTTAGGCATGTCACTTTCTAATTTGGCTATCAGATGTTCGTACGGGAAATCGTCATTTATCGGTACTGGTTCATGTTTGATGCCTTCTATTCGGGATAAGTGATCTGCAACAACGTTCTCGGTTCCTTTCTTATCTTTGATTTCTAAGTCAAACTCTTGTAATAACAGGATCCATCTCAATAATCTTGGTTTGGCATCCTTTTTGCTTATTAGGTACCTAATGGCAGCGTGGTCTGTGTATATGATAATTTTTGCTCCTACTAAGTAAGAACGGAATTTGTCAAGCGCAAATATAACTGCTAGAAGTTCCTTTTCTGTTGTAGCGTAGTTCATTTGGGCAGGATCTAAGGTTCTACTGGCATAATAAATGGCATGGAGTTTCTTGTCCTTCCTTTGTCCTAGAACTGCGCCTACGGCATAATCACTCGCATCGCACATGATTTCGAACGGTAGTCGCCAATCGGGTGGTTGCATAATCGGTGCGGTGATGAGGGCTGATTTTAATGTTTCGAATGCTTTTAGACAGTTGTCGTCGAAGACGAACTCAACATCTTTCATCAACAGGCCGGCCAAAGGTTTTGTGATTTTTGAAAAATCTTTTATAAATCTTCGGTAGAAATCGGCATATCCTAGAAAACTCCCTATTTCTCGTACGGATTTTGGAGGTTGGAGATCTTTTATAATCTCTATTTTAGCTTTGTCGACCTCAATTCCTTTATTTTATATGACATGCCCTAGAACTATTCCTTGTCGGACCATAAAATGACATTTTTCCCAATTTAGGACGAGGTTCACTTTTACACAACGTTCTAATACCATTTCTAAGTTTTGTAGGCATCCTTCGAAACTTTGTCCACATACCGAGAAATCGTCCATAAATACTTCCATGATGTCATCTATGAAATCTGCGAAGATTGCCATCATGCATCTTTGGAAGGTTGCTGGAGCATTACAAAGTCCGAACGGCATTCGGCGGTAAGCAAAAGTACCATAAGGACAGGTGAATGTAGTCTTTTCTTGGTCATCAGGATGAATGGGAATTTGGAAAAATCCTGAATAACCATCTAGATAGCAGAAATACGAATGTTTGGCTAATCTTTCCAACGTTTGGTCTATGAAGGGTAACGGGAAGTGATCTTTTCGTGTGGCCTTGTTAAGCTTTCTATAATCAATGCACATCCTGCTTCCAGTCACGACTCTTTTTGTTATTGATTTGCCTTTTTCGTTCTTAACTACTGTTACTCCTCCTTTCTTTGGTACGACATGAACTGGGCTAACCCATTTACTATCGGAGATTGGGTAGATGATTCCTGCGTCTAGCAATTTCTTTACCTCATCTCTGACTACAGTGCTTAGGATGGGGTTCAGTCTCCGCTGATGCTCTCTTGAGGTTTTAGAGTCTTCCTCTATTGGAATTCGATGCATACAAATTGAAGGGCTTATACCTTTTAGATCACTTATGTTATAGCCTAATGCGGTGGGGTACTTCTTTAGGACTTCTAATAGTTTTACGGTTTCTAGTTGTCCTAAGTCAGCATTGACTATCACTGGTCTTTTTAGTTCATCGTCTAGGAATTCATATCTAAGGTTTTTGGGTAGTGTTTTAAGTTCTAAAGATGGGTTCTTCGGACCTGGCATATGGTTTGGGGTCAGTGCTAAGCTTTCGCTTAGGCTGTCGTCTTTATACGGTTTACGCCAATCATCGTCTTCAGAAATATCGGGTATTTGAATCTTTATTATTTCTGAATACGTGGTCTCTTTATTTTCAAGTTCTCTTATGCATTCGTCAATTACATCTACTAAATAGCAGGTATCGTCTATGGCTGGTGCTTGTAAGAACTTGGTGAGAATGAACTCTATCTTTTCTTCTCCTACTTCGAATGTTAGCCTTCCTTTCTTCACGTCTATAATAGCTCCGGCTGTGGCTAGGAACGGTCTTCCTAGGATAATTGGGGTAACAGAGTCCTCTTTGATGCCCATGATTATGAAGTCGGTTGGGATGTAGAATTGTCCTATACGTACTGGAACGTTTTCCAGTATTCCGACGGGGTATTTTACTGATCGGTCAGCTAATTATACGGACATTTTGGTTGGTCTTAGGTCTCCCATATTCAGCTTTTTGCATATAGATAAAGGCATAACACTGATATTGGCTCCTAAATCGCATAGAGCTTTGTCTATTACGAACTTTCCTGTGACGCAGGGTATGGAGAAACTACCTGGGTCTTTTAATTTAGGAGGCATGCGGTTTTGAATAATAGCGCTACACTCTGCAGTAAGTGTAACTATTTCGTTATCCTCGATCTTTCTCTTATTTGACAGGATTTCTTTGAGAAATTTAGCGTATGACGGCATTTGAGTTATCGCTTCTGTAAAAGGAATAGTGATATTCAACTATTTAAGGAGCTCTACAAATTTCTTAAACTGTCCTGAAGTTTTGGAGTTTATTAATCTTTGAGGATAAGGGATAGGTGGTTTATATGGCGCTGGAGGTGCTTGAGTTTTTTCACTTGCGGTATCCTCCTTCTCGTTGTCTTCCTTCTTCTCTAACTCGGATTCCTTTTCTGTTTGTTCAGTTGGTTTTTGTGGCATGACTGAATTTTCGGTCCTCGGATCGATCGGTTCGTCCAATTCTTTTCCACTTCTTAATATGACAACATTTGCTTGACCTTTTGGATTCTGTTCGGGTTGTCCAGGAAACGTGCCAGCGGGCGCGGCAGCAGAGGCTTGTTGTTGAGCCACTTGGGATATCTGTGTTTCTAACATTTTGTTGTGGGTGGCTAAAGCGTCTACTTTTCCGGTCAACTGTTTAATTTGCTCGCTAGTGTGTATGTTTTGATTCAGGAATTCTTTGTTTGTTTGAGCTTGAGTAGCTATGAATTTTTCCATCATCAACTCGAGGTTTGATTTCCTAGGTGCAGTCTGAGCAGTAGCTGGTTTCTGATATCCTGGCGGAGCAGTAGGCATCTGCAATGCATTATCGCTTTTGTAAGAAAAGTTTGGATGATTTCGCCAACCTGGGTTATAGGTATTTGCGTAAGGATTTCCTTGAGCATAATTTACTTGTTCTGGTGGGATTCCGGCTAGCAATGGGCATTCGGGCGCATTATGAGTGGTGCTTCCGCATAACTCGCAGTTTGGAGTTACGGCAGCGACGGTTGCAGTGGGGTTAACGGTCAGACTGTCAATCTTCTGTGCTAGAGCATCTACTTTAGTGTTGAACTTTTCAAGGCTGCTGATCTCGTACATCCCACCTTTCGCTGCAGGTTTCTCTATTGGAGTGCGTTCACCTCCTCATTGGCAGTGGTTCTGAGACATGTTTTCAATTAGTTGATAGGCTCCGTCGTATGGATTATCCATAAGTGCACCGCCCGCGGCGGCGTCTATTGTCAATCTGGTATTGTATAAAAGCCCATTATAGAAAGTATGGATTGTCACCCAGTCTTCTAGACCGTGGTGAGGACATGTTTTCATCATATCTTTGAATCGTTCCCATGCTTCGTAAAGAGATTCAGTATCTTTTTGTCGAAATCCGTTGATTTGAGCTCTAAGCATAGCAGTTTTGCTTGGCGGAAAATATCTCGCTAAGAAGACGTTCTTCAACTGTTCCCACGTCGTAACGGAGTTGGATGGTAAGGATTGTAACCATGTCCACGCTCTGTCTCTAAGAGAGAAAGGGAAAAGACGAAGTCTTATTGCGTCTGGAGTTACTCCATTTGCTTTCACTGTGTCTGCGTATTGTACAAACTTCGTTAAATGTTCGTTTGGATCTTCAGTTGCATTTCCTGAGAATTGGTTTTGTTGTACAGCTGACAACAATGAGGGTTTCAGCTCAAAATCGTTTAGAGTAATAGCTGGGGCAGCAATGCTACTTCTAGGCTCCATCTGAGAGGGTGTAGCGTATGCCTTCAGCGGTTTGTTTTGAGGTGCTTTAGCCATCTTTGATTCTTCTTCGGATTTGGGAATGGGAGTGAGAGGATCGGGAATGTTATGTTTGAGTTGGTACTCAATGATGCGACTTCTTAAATGTAAGAAGCGCTCTAGTTCTGCGACTGAAGGTTTTAAGATATCGCCTCGTGGGCGATTATTTGGCATACAATCGACAGCACTAGTAAAGGAAAAATGAAATTGTTAACCTAGTCTATACGGCGTAACAGAAGGTTACACTATTGACTAAACGGGTCCCCGGCAACGGCGCCAAAAACTTGATCGCGACTTTCTATGTCTAATACAACTTAACTGCAAGTGCACAGTCTATCGCGTAGTAATAAAAGATATCGATCCCATAGGGACTCGTAATCAAACTAGTGTTCTCGGGAGTTACTATGTTTAGCTAGGTAGATAATGTTTAAGGGAATAATTTTTGTCACTAAAGGGAACTAGAAAGTTTACTTGAATTATAATTACGTGAATCGATATGCAGTAATTATGTTCTTCGGGGATTTGACAAGTTACCGGTTTATGAAATGTTTTTCAGAATTTATTTAAGCAGAAAATAGTGATCTGAAGACTTTCGTCTCACGATGGTTATTGACGCTAGTCATAATTCTAAGGGCCAAATGTACGCTTTCGTGTCCCATTCGGGGTTAAAACTATTTTTTGGAAATCTCTAAGTTCTAATCTGTTTTAAAGTGCTTTCGCTGTTATTAAAACAAATGACTAGTGTTTACTATCTGGTCTTACCGCAACTTTCGCTTGTTGGTTCGTACCGTAATTAATTTCCCACTTTTGTGGCAAAACTACTTTTAAATAAGTTCTCGCTTTTGCGACGAAGTTTATTCAGTAAATAAATTTAAACACTCAGACCATAAACAACTTTTGAAAAAGAAAGTTTTCAACCAGTTATTATCAAATCCCGTCCGAATTATTATTACATATCGATTACTCTGATTTAGCTAGACATGGATTTGGGAAAGGTAAAACATAAATAAAAACAATGATTAATAACATGCATCATAATGAAAACTGAAATTACGATTAAAATTCAGAACCTGTAAATATTCCAATTGGCCTTTGGGCAGATCCTCCACAAATGTTGGCAGGATTCTGGTCTTTATGCCAATTGATCGTACAAGGGAAATAGGAATTACAGAAGAAATGAAAGGAAACAAAAAAAAAATAGAAAGAAATAAAACTGAACTTTTTCTCTGGAAATGAAATTGGGCAGCACTTCATTGTCTGAATGCGGCTCTCTTTCTCAGCTCCCCTCCTTCCCTTTTTATAGAAATAGAATTCTAACGGTTATAACTTGAAGAAGGCGGACTTAAAGGCAGAAATATCAGGGAGTAGTGGTCCACTATTTGGGACTTGGAACTGTATTTTGCACGTTCATTTGAAATTGGGCATTTTTTCCTGCATGACGGTCGTCACGGTGTGTGACGGTCGTCATGGAGCTGTGACGGTCGTCACAGCAGCAAAATATGCATTCTGCGTTTTTCATGTTGTTTTCATCCGGTTTTCATCCATATTTCATCTGTAATTGCTTCTTTTCTTCATATTGCTTTGTTTAGACGTGATTATCAAATACCTGCAAAATATCAGACAAATAACATGGAAAGAACCCGAAATCGGATCGAAAACAGTCAAACATCAGTTGAATTATGCATCAATATATATATACGATTTCGTGTTATCAGGAAATGACGACCCTTCAGGATACATCTGATTGGGGAGAGAATCTTATCTCTGCTTGGGAGGACATATCAATGCTCCGGGTCCCGTATTCAGACTTCGTGGGGAGAAGTTGCTGAACTCGCTGGGGAAGAAGGAATCATCCTGCTTGGGGACGCATACGGCGTACTGCCTGGAATAGGTTATACCTGCAACAACATAAACAAACAGACAAGATACCCTTCTTAAAGGGACCTATCAAGGTTATCATCTTGCGACAATGTTCAAGTAATTTATTGTTTCAACAATCAGTGGCCTAGGCCAGTAAGTTTATGTATGCGTATTTTATCAAAAACATCGGCGTTCTTTTTCGTAAACAAAACAGACAAATGCTAAACAAACACAAAAAATTGCTGAATAGTATGTTTCATTGATAACGAACCCCTGAATGGGTAAAATGTTTTACAACAGATGCAAGCTCCTGGAATGAGGAAGCTGCACAAAACATAAATATACATCAGTATATACACAAATGTCGGCAATGCGGCATAGACGAACACCATGAGTTGATCCCTCTATGACCCGCTCGACTTCGATACTTCTCCAATGCTTCAGCTTCAGAAGAGATTGATTCAGATAAACGGCCCTCAGGTCTTCCAAACCACTAAACAATGAAAGTCCATACGCGGAACGCAGTCATTTGCTTCTTTCAAATCCCTAACTTTTGCCTGAATCGCCCTTCCGGGTTTTCGATTCACCGGGATACCCTTTTTTGCCAAAGTCGCCCTTCCAGGTTTTCGACTTTGCGGGTGTACATTCTTTCCTTTTATATCCCTAATTTTTTCCCGAACCTTTTTCCTTTTTTATGGTTCGCCGGGATGCCCCATTTTTTCCTGGATATTCTTTTTCTTTCCAGCGGGTCATTTTTTAAGCAAAGTATTTTTTAACTGCGTCAGCGTTCACCGGAGATGCAAAATCTTCGCCATCCATCGTGGATAACAACAGGACTCCTCCCGAAAAGACCTTGCTAACGATGTACGGACCATCGTAATTGGGAGTCTACTTTCCCCGGTGATCGGAGTGTGGAGGAAGAATCTTCTTCAGGACGAGATCACCCGTCTGAAAGCTTCTAGGACGCACCTTCTTGTCATAGGCTTTCTTCATTCGGCTCTGGTATAGACGACCATACGCAATCGATGCTAACCTCTTCTCGTCCATCAGGCTGAGTTAGTTTAGTCGGTTCTTAATCCATTCTGCCTCATCGAGTTTCACGTCAACCAAAGCTCGTAAAGAAGGGATCTCCACTTCTAACAGTAGGACAGCTTTCATACCGTACACCAGTGAGAAAGGAGTTGCCCCGGTTGATGTACGTACCATTGTACGATAACCGTGCAGTGCAAATGGCAACATCTCGTGCCAGTCCTTATAGGTCACAACCATCTTCTGTACAATCTTCTTAATGTTCTTATTAGCCGCTTCAACAGCGCCATTCATCTTCGGCCGGTAAGGAGATGAGTTGTGATGTTCGATCTTGAAACTCTGGCACAACTCCTTCATCATCTTGTTATTTAGATTCGAACCATTATCGGTAATGATCCGCTCGGGAATTCCGTAATGACAAATGATGTCCCTCTTTATGAATTTATCCACCACCTGCTTGGTCACATTAGCATACGAGGCTGCCTCCACCCACTTGGTAAAGTAGTCGATGGCTACTAGGATGAAGCGATGACCGTTAGATGCAGTGGGCTCGATCTTGCCTATCATGTCGATGCCCCATGTGGAGAATGGCCACGGGGAGGACATGACATTTAATGGGCACGGCGGCACATGAATCTTATCAGCATAAATCTGGCATTTATGACATCTCTTCGTGAATTTAAAGCAATCCGACTCCATCGTCAGCCAGTAATATCCTGCTCTCAGGATCTTTCTTGTCATAGCATGCCCGCCGGCGTGCGTACCAAATGTGCCTTCATGGACTTCTTCCATGAGCATACTCGCCTCTTTCTCATCTACACATCTGAGTAGCACGAGATCGTGGTTTCTTTTATACAAAACTCCATCAGGATTGAGATAAAAGTTTCCAGACAGCCTCCTCAGAGTCTTCTTATCCTGGGTTGATGCTCCCGCAGGATACTCCTTAGTCATAAGGAAGGTTTGGATGTCATGGAACCATGGCTAGCCATCGGAGGCTTCCTCGATCGCAAAGACGAATGCAGGTCTATCAAGACGAGAAAGGACAATTCTTGGAGCTTCATTCCAAAAAATTGACTTTATACATTGAACCAAAGTGGCTAAGGCATCAGCCATCTGATTTTCAGCCCTGGGCACATGATGGAGTTCCACTCGATCAAAAAACAGAAGCAGCCTTCTGGCATAGTTCATGTACGACACCAAATTCGATTGACGAGTCTCCCACTCCCCTTTAATCTGGTTGATCACAAGTGTTGAGTCACCATATACATCTAGGCTCTTGATTCTCAAATCAATTTCTTCTTCTAGACCCATGATGCATGCTTCGTACTCTGCTTTGTTATTGGTGACCGGAAGTGTCAGTCTAGCGGTGAACGGGATGTAGGATCCGTGGGGAGTCGTGATGATTGCCCCAATGCCACTTCCATAAGAATTAACTGCCCCGTCAAATATCAATTTCCACTAGGATTTCCTATCTGGCCCCTCGTCGGGCAACGGTTCATCACAATCCTTTGCTTTGAGAAACATGATATCCTCATCAGGGAATTCAAATTTCATCGGCTGATAATCCTCGATTGGCTGTTCGGCAAGGTATTCAGACAATACGCTTCCCTTGATGGCCTTCTGGGAAACATACTGAATGTCATATTCCGTCAACACCATTTGCCATCTGGCAATCCTGCCCGAAAGCGCTTGCTTCTCGAAGACGTACTTGATCGGATCCATCTTCGAAATTAGCCTAGTTGTGTGGTTGAGCATGTACTGTCGTAAACGTTTGGCAGCCCAGGCTAGTGCACAACACGTCTTCTCCAGCATCGAGTAATAAGATTCACAGTCTGTGAACTTTTTACTTAAATAGTAAATGGCATGCTCCTTTCTGCCCGTCTCGTCGTGCTGACCGAGAACACACCCCATACTATTCTCAAGAACTGTCAAGTACATGATTAAGGGTCTTCCGGCTATCGGGGGTATCAAGATCGGAGGTTCCTGTAGATACTGTTTTATCTTATCAAATGCCTTCTGGCAATCCTCGTTCCAGATAATCGCCTGATCTTTCTTTAGCAGTTTGAACATCGGTTCACACGTGGCCGTGAGCTGAGAGATAAACCTTGCAATGTAGTTTATTCTGCCCAGGAAACCACGAACTTCTTTTTCAGTTTTTGGCGCTGGCATTTCTTGTATTGCTCTTATCTTCGCAGGATCAACCTCGATGCCTCTTTCACTCACGATAAACCCCAGTAGTTTTCCAGACCGTACCCCAAAAGCACACTTGTTAGGATTCAGCCTCAACCTGAACTTCCTAAGCCTCTCAAAAAGCTTCAGCAAATTGACTAGATGTGCCTCCTCCATTTGGGACTTCGCAATCATGTCATCAACATAGACTTCAATCTCATGATGAATCATATCATGAAACAAAGTGACCATTGCTCGCTGGTAAATGGCCCCTGCGTTCTTCAGACCGAAAGGCATTACCTTGTAGCAAAACGTTCCCCAAGGTGTAACAAACGTAGTTTTCTCCATGTCCTCCGGCGCCATCTTGATCTGATTGTAGCCGGAGAAGCCATCCATGAACGAAAATACGGAGAACTGAGCTGTATTGTCGACCAATACATCAATATGAGGGAGCGGGAAATCATCTTTAGTGCTCGCCCTATTCAAGTCCCGATAATCGACGCACATTCACACCTTACCGTCCTTCTTCGGTACAGGCACTATGTTGGCGACCCACGGAGGGTAAGTAATGACCGCTAAGAAGCCAGCATCAAGCTGCTTTTGCACTTCTTCTTTGATTTTAACGGCCATATCTGGTCGTGTCCTCCTAAGCTTCTGCTTAACGGGAGGACAATCTTCTCGCAGCGGCAAGTGATGGACCACGATGTCGGTATCAAGTCCGGGCATATCTTCGTATGACCAAGCAAAGATGTCACTATACTCTCGCATCATCTTGACCAATCTCTGCTTGACATCACTCTGCAATGCAGCCTCTATCCTGACGTTCCTGACCAGTTCTTCAGAACCCAGATTCACAATCTCAATCTCTTCCTCGTGAGGCAGAATAACTTTCTCTTCTTGTTTCAACAAGCGGGCCAACTCTTCGGGAAGGTCTTCTTCTTCATCAATCTCTTCTTCGGCTTGATAGATCGGGCAATCAAAGTCGAAGTGAGTCGTAGAAGGTCCAGAGTCGATGTCATCTGCTATGTGGATCCTGCAATAACAAGGGTTAAGCTTAAAACAAGGATATGCAGGTTAGAACAAACCCTATTGCCATTTTATTGTTTTTCAAAACAAATATAAAACAGGAATAACAGAGATCACAACATTTGAATGCGAAAGAACGCCTTTTGATTTATTGGTATAATGCATGTACATAATCAAACAAGGCCCTGACAATAAAACCATTATGCCCCGGGTAGGACATAGGGTTGTACAATGATTGGAGAAAGTAAATCATTACTCTTTGCCTGTCACTTGGATGGTATCCTTGATGGACCAGTTGTTGAGGCTCTGGCCTGGTTTGCTTGGCTGGATCCAAGAGTCTAGGTCGCAATCGCTGTTCTCGCCGTCTTCAGACACTGCGTTGACACTTTCGAATATCACCCCGCCGCTAGTATACTGGATCGGCCCTTTACCTCGCGACGCGCTGTGAGAGGAGGAGGCTTCAGCCGTAGGAGAGTATCCTAACCCAAACTTGTCCTGTTTGTTAGGTATTTCCAGAATCTGCCCCTAGCCTGGGGTGGATCCGGCTTGAACAACGGCCCGGGCTTCCTTGAAGGAAGAGAGAGTCATCTCTGGTTTCTTAGTCATTACAAGAGCCACATTCTTGATTTTAATAGCTTCGAACACCTGACATAGGGTTTCGTGGATTTCCCCATCCATCTCAACATATTTGAAGGACGACAAATGGCTCACCATTATGTCTTCCTCGCCACATACAGTCACGGTGCTGCCTCCGACAGCGTACTTGAGTTTCTGGTGCAACGTGGAGGTCACGGCGCCAGCCGAGTGGATCCATGGTCGGCCTAAGAGACAGCTGTAGGCTGGCATGATGTCCATGATGTAGAAGACTGCGTCGAAGGTTTCCGGCCCGACTTGGATTGGCAGAGTTACCTCTCCAAAGACATGACGTTTGGTTCCATCGAAAGCCTTCACAACCAGATCACTGGGTGTGCAAATCAATCCATGAGTATCTAACTTCATCAATGCTTTCTTTGGAAGAACATTGAGCGACGACCCGGTGTCCACCAACACATGAGCCATAACGGTTCCCCTACACTCTATCGAGATGTGTAGGGCGCTGTTATGGTTTCTTCCCTTCGGTGTCAGCTCCAGGTCAGTGAACCCTAACCCGTTTCCAGCATTCACGTGGGCTACTACCCCTTCCAACTGGTTGACCGAGATTTCCTGCGGTACATACGTGGCATTCAAAACCTTTAACAGCGTGTTGTGATGTGACTCCGAACACAGCAGCAAATTCAGGATGGAGATTTTCGAGGGTGTTTGATGGAGGTGATCCACGATCTTATAGTCACTCTTCTTGATCAACCTCATGAACTCTTCAGCGTCCTTTACAAGTAAGTCCTTCTCTACCCTACGAGGGGTTTCCCCAACGACTTTACTTTTTCCCTTATCAGTTTCCTCAGCTTTGTCCGCTTTGTCCGCCACGATCTCAGGTGGAGCAAATACTCTTCCGCTGCGCGTGATTCCGCTAATTCCCACTAGGTTATCCACAGAATGCCCAGATGGTTCTAGCTCTAACTTTTGTCCGTTGCAGTAGACGTCTGCCCCATAATGCCATGGGACAGCATTGGTGCTTTCAAAAGGTATCGGCCCGGCCTTGGTGATGGTATTTGTGGGCGGCCTGAGTGCTGAAATGGTTATCGTCTGGCGAGGGATGGTGATGGTGGCAACCTCATCATCTTGCTTCAGCATCACCTCTCCAAATCTACTTTCGGCCCTTCGGCTAAACTGCAACATTCCTTCGGTCATCAAACTCTGAATCCCCTCTATCAACTGCTCATATCCATCAGGACGAGTCGCACAGCCCATACACAATTTGCCACAGCCTGGAAAGAAGCCTCTCTTCATTAGCTTGGCTTTAACGAAGCTAAGTGGTGTCTTTAGAGCCTTGACATCAGTCAACACATCCAAACCATCTTCTTTAATAATGGCATTCACCCCACCTCCCCTATGGTTCAGCATAGGGTTCTTCGTGACATTCGGCACATTATCTGAGAAATTGATGATCTTAGCATCCACCATATCTTGCACCTTGTGCTTGAAGGCTTTACAGTTTTCTATCGTGTGGCCAGGTGCCCCTGAGTGAAACTCACATGTTGCATTCGCATCATAACCTGACGGAGGTGCCCCTGTCAAAGGAGCCAGGGTTCTCTTCTGGACTAGCTGTAACTGAAGCAGAGTTTGTAACCACTGAGCATAAGACATGGGCGGTGTCTCAAGGTGACGGCTCGACAGAGGTGCCCTGTTCTGATACTTTCTGTACCCTTGCTGATTCGGCTGCTGCTGCTGATGGGGTTGTTGGACAGCAGGGATGGTTATGCTAGCCACCTGCTAGCGTTGGCTTTTACCCTTCCTTCGAGCGTTAGACACGGCGCTCGTCTCCTGTTCACGCCTTTTGTTACCATATGGTTTCTTTCCTCCTCCAGCTGAGGATAGATCACCACCTTGAATTTCCCCAACTTGATCCCGTTTTCAACGTGCTCCCCAGTGATGATGAGATCAGAGAAACTTCCAGACATACCACTGACCAATTTCTCGTAATAGACCCTCGAGAGAGTGGCTACAAACATTTCAACAAGCTCTCGTTCGACCATCGGCGGTTGAACTCTAGCTGCCAATCCACGCCATCGCTGGGCGTACTCTTTCAACCCCTCGTTGTTCCTCTGCGACAAGTTCTGCAGTTGAACCCGGTTCGGATCCAAGTCACTATTATATTGATAATGGTGCACGAATGCCTCAGCAAGTTCCTTCCACGTGCGCACACTGGTGGGTTCCAAACTCATGTACCATTCCAAGGATGGCCCAGACAAGCTATCCTGAAAGAAGTGCATCAGCAGCTTCTCGTCTTCAGAGTGCGCGGACATCTTTAGGTAGTACGACCTTAAGTGGACACGAGGGAAAGTGGTGCCCTTTTATTTTTCAAAGTCGGCTACCTTGAATTTAGGAGGCACCTTGAAATCAACAATCAATCCCAATTTACTCATGTCGACCCCCATAGTGTTCAGGTTCTCGAAGCTCCTCATTTTGTCCTCGAGTGCCTTAAACCTCAGACGTGCTTCAGCAGTCAGTTCTCCTTCAGCACTCCTCTGTGAGAACAGGTCTTCTTGACGATCTTCTAGCCATGGCTGAGGCCCATACAGATTTCCAGCACCTGTGTTGCCGTTGCCCAGTCCAGCATTGCCATTAGCTTCAAAATTTCCATTACCGACGGCAGTCGTATTACCATTGAGCTCGATGTTAGTGATCACATTCCCGTTACCACTTCCATTCCCCCCGGTCACGAGGATGCCATTCTGGGGAGTTTCAACAGGTGGAGGGGTTGGAACATTCCCACCATGAAGTACACCGTTGCTGTCAACCCTTGAGATCAGAGGTTGGACCAATGTTCTGAGCTGGTCTTGGCCGTTGGCAACCACTTGCATGAGCTCCATGAAGCTGTCCATCCTCTCTCGGAGTTCCTGAATGTCAGTCTGCACTTGTTCCATTGCTCTAGCTTGATTTGCTCGGGTCGGATAACGGTGGATCGGACTTTGATCAATCCCGGAACAACCTGCATACACAAAGGGTTAGAAAAACGACAACGTGCTCGTCATGCAAATGGTTTATGCAAATGCAGACGTGTGTTTGTGCGTTAGGGAGATTCCCCCCCCCCCCCCCCCCCCGATCCTAGTGCCTGAGTGCCAGTGCGGATAATAAGAAGTCTGAGTCCAGTCATGGAAATAACATCTCATATATAAAGAAAGCCCATCAAGGCGGTACACAATGTCACTGAGTACAAGCAAAATCAATAGCATGACCTCGACCAACAAGCCTGGTGATGGTCAGCATACAACACTGATCAAAACAAAAGGATTACAAATATAGTCAAGCACGGCCACGGGCTCGAAACTCTTCTAACAGATCCCTCGTTTTTGGATGACCGGGCTGAGTGAGCAACCCTACGACGAGTAACTCCCTCTGCATAATAGTGTATTGAAGACCTTCAACTAAGTCTTCCCATGCTCCTTCGCCGAAACAATCTTCTAACTTCTGCTTCTTGGATTCAAACGTCTATTTGCGCTCCTTCAGGTTAGCAAGAGCCTTGTTTAGCAGGCCTTCAGCGGCATATCTGCGAGCGGTTTCTTCATCAAACCTCTTCTCACTAGCCTTCACCTGGGCTTTCAATTTGGAGATCTACTGCTTCAGTTTATCCTCTCGTTCCTTGCCATTGGCTAGGGTGGCCTTCCAGTGCTGATCAAACTTGGATATTCTCCGGTACGCTTCATCCAAGTGCTGCTTCTTAGTGGCCAATACGTCATTAACATATTTGAAGTCCCGACCCAAACGCTCACGCTCAGCCAACTGCTTAGTCAAATCCGTACCCAACTTGTTTACCAGCTCTATTTGCCTCTTGAAGGAATGGACGGCTTTGCTTCTCTCGCTTCTGAGCCGAGCTAATTCTCTCTCCAATTCTTCATTTGCCTTTTTTAGCTCCTCTCGCTCAGCTAACACCTGATTGTACTGCTGAATAGGCACGGTGGTAGGCTCTTCAATCACTGGAGGGCTTTCTAGCTTGGCAGGAGGAAACGACATCCCTATGATATCTGCTCTGGCTCTGATCCAGGTCACATATGGAGCGTAGGCTTGGCTATTACTTTTTCCCAGCAACGACTTCCCCCGCCTCCTGATACCATTCCAAGCGTGCTGAAGCTTAGATAACATATCCCCCTCTAGAAGACCAGTGAGGTACAGAGATTCCTGCACCTCTTCATCCTTCGGCGGAGCTCTTAAAGCATAAGCAAACTGTCGGACCAGCAGAGATGGATTATAGTTGATACAACCCTTCCTGCCTATCAAAGGCACATTCGGAAACCCGCTGCAGCTGAAGATAATCTCAGTACCCAACCTATCTCTATCAAACCAGGCAACATCCTCCGCTGATAGACTCATCAAACGCTCAGACCACTCAACTGTGGATGCAGATGAAGCAAAGGGACCCTTCTTGGGTAGGTGACTATCAAGCCATCTATAGAATAGGGGAACACAACACGAGACATTCTTGCCCCTTATGTTCTTGTTTTTATAGTGGATGGAATGATAGACATCTCCAATCAAGGTAGGGACTGGATTCCCTGCTACAAAGATGTGAAAAGCGTCGAAATCTACAAAGTCAGGCATATTAGGGAACAAAATGATGTCGTATATGCAAAGAGCAAGAATAGCGTTGAACACGATCCAACAACCGTCTTTGGCACACTGCTGGGCCTTTCCCACTAAGAACTGAAAGGAGAAACCGGGAACCCCGTTCCAACTAGACAAGACCAACTCAGAGGCATCCAGATGAAGCAAAAGAGCTAGACTAGCCAGATTAGGCTCAGCATCCATATGAACAAAGGGCATCTGACTCTTGATAGGCACACCTAACAAATCAGCATACTCCTCAAGTGTAGGTGCGAGAACAAAGTCCGGGAAAGTAAAGCATCTCAAAGGAGGATCGTAGAACTGCAGCAAGGCGTACAACCCATTCAACTCAAACACAGAAGGTTTACGAACCAAGCTGAGTAGTTTCCCATAAGACTTTCTGAATTCACCTCTCACAAAATCATCTGCCAAAGCAATCAAAGTAAACAGCTGAACAACATCAGGAGTGGGGAGCTTGTAGGCCACAGTCTTCCTCTGTGAACCCATGACAGCACAATAGAAGGCAAGAAAACCTGAACCGGGGGGAACGGTACCTGCAACACAGACACACGTTAATGATATGCAAATGAGTATGCAAAACAATGCAAAATGCAATCATGCAGCATGAGATCAAGACGACGGTGTTGTTAAGGAGATGAAGGTGAAGATTCTGTATCAACAAAACCATAATACTGCTCTGTCAAGAACAAACACATATCTGATGATGAGACCCTCTGATATCAGACCATAACCCTGCTTTGTCAAGAACAAACACATATCTGATGATGAGACCCTCTGATACCAACAAAACTGATTCACTATCAAGAAAACCAGGTAGTCTGAAGGTTAAGGTTTCCTGCAACAAACCCGACCCTGCTCACAGGTATGGACCTAAACTGACACAAGTTCGGCATCCTATGCGGTCATCAGCGTCACAGACATTCAAGAGAGATGATACAATACCCAAAAGGTGTGGCATCACCATCTCCTGAAGCGGCCTCACTTAGCTGAATCCCAAATGATCGGTCCCCAGAGTCGACAATCCTCCAAACCAACAACCCCTCGGGCCCAAAGGGCCGGAAAAGAAGTCAACCGGGAGAACCTCGTCTGAGCATGGATTTCATGAGACACTAGTGCCTGCAAGGCAAGCACATGCCCACTAATTTCCATAACTAATGCTAGGTACACTCAAGCCTGGGTCTAGCTCCTCACTCATCAAAATGCCCCTCCCACAACAGCACAGATAATCATATCATACTGAAAATACAGTGCGGGAAATAAAATGCGATAAATAAACACAACCCAACAAGTAATCAAACAAGCGCTAGGATTGACTCTCGCAGGGGACGTTGGATCCCCAAACTGACTCGCATAAGGGACGTTGGATCCCAGGAAACTATCAAAATCCCTAACAGAGTCGCCAGCTGTCGCTTCCGTGAAAATAAGGTGTCGTCAAAACAGAAGAGTCGCCACCTTTCATTATTTATCCCTCAGAACGGGAAAGGAAACGATCGGAAAAACCTGACGAAAAGGTATAAGACAAGGTCATCGCAACCAATGTCTGGGTTTGGGAGTCGGTTACGCAAGGGGAAGGTATTAGCACCCCTCACGTCCATCGTACTCGATGGGATCCATGCTTGTTGTGTTTATCTGATGGGTTGGTTTTACTATCTACCTATCAAGGTTGGTTTAAAAAAGAAAAGAAAATGACTCGGCAAAGCGTCGCGCTTTATGCCTACGTATTCTCATCAGAGAATGAGAAATCAGAGTCAACGTAGTTCGGCTAACTACTGGTTACGGGGAAGGTGGCTCGCCAATACATCAGTACTGTTCCTACGTACTCTCAACAGGCTTGAGAGATCAGAGCTTACGTAGTTTGGGATAATACGGATTACGGGAATTCAGATTCATCTGTTTTATCGAGTAGGGTTAACAAACAGTTCCAGCAGTTTGGCGTATGCAGCTCGACCTTCAGAGACTTAGGCGTTACCGTTTGCGGTAGAACTGGGAGTTAACGACACTCTTTTCTTCAGAAAAGATTCCTTTGAATTACGGGCCCACGAGGCAAAAAGGTTTGAAGTTCGTTTTTTGTCTTTTACAGAAGAACTGTTTCTTATGGATGTTTGCAACCAATATCGCACTAGAGACTATGACCTGAGAGTGAATGCGTCGCATGTCACCCAAAGGGTGCCATACTAAACATCCAGACTGTTGAAAAGAAACTCTCCGACAACCCTTTCTCAGATAGCTTAAGGCTCGTAACGTACGACGTCAGTTAACCTTTATTACTGTATTTTGATTTGTTTTGAGATGAGAAGAGAGAACAAACAGGTTCAACTAAGGGGAGACTATCAAGTCCTAATGTTGTCATGCCAAGGATTCATCCTATGGTTGAGGTTTGAAACAGGGATCTCCTAGAAGTTCTCATGCATAGGTTTCAACCTAAAGTTCTACTCATCACTTCCTTATCAAAGGAAGTGAGATTCCTAGGGGATCATGTCAATGATAAACAGAAACAGATAAAGCATCAGCTTAAACAGTAAACAGTAAACAGTATAGGAAACAACTGTAAAATGCATGCAATGCAAGTGAGGGAGGAAATGTGTGTGGGGCATAAACCTCCACAAGCTCGTCTCAACCTCAAGCCAGATATGAATCACTGCAATCATACAGGAAAAATAAAATAAAGTGCCATCAAGCAAATCATAAACCACATAGGCAAGGGAGCAGGGCTCTACCGAATACCCGCAAGCAAAGCCATACAGTAAAAATACAAGCAGAGGGAGCAACTCACCCTCTAGTGCAATCATGCTCCTAGCTTAAATCAATCTAAATATGAACTTATTCTAATGCATCAAGCAAATCAAACAAGGCACATCAATACAGTTGCACAGCAAGCAAACAGACAGGAAAGAAAGCAGATCAACAGCCCCCCCACAGCTTCACAGCAAAGCAATCTTCTGACAGCAGTTCAGTCTTCAGTCTGTAACTGTTTTCAAGGCTCTCATCTTCAATAGCAAGTGTCAACTTTCTTCTTCAAGCTTTCAATGCATCAAACACAAGTATCAACTTGTTCTCCAACTTCAAGCTTCAACTCTTCATTTGATCTCAGCTGGATTTTCTTCACAAGTGTCAACTTGTTCTTCTTGGTCTTCAAGCTTCAGCTCCAATGGCAGTCTTCAAATACAGAGAAGTAGCAACTTCTAGCATCTTCAATCTTCTAACAAGGAACTCCATCCTCTAGCAAGGGAGAAAGATTCATCTAACAAGATCAAGGTTTGGATAGTGAAAAGCAAAGTGAAGTCCAAAGGTCACCACTAAACACTCCACCATCAAAGAAAGGAACCCTCAAAGGTTCTACCAACTTGTGAAGAGCCACACATCCTACCAAAGGAGGGATGAGGCCTTCACAAGGGGACCTTACATCATAGGGAAGAATGGAAGTGATCAACACATTCCATGTTTATGAAAGAAGAGAATCTATCTAGAAGCTCTACTTACAAACCCTAATCTTAACACCTAAACAAAACTACTCTAAAGGAAAAGAAAACTTCAAGTCCAAGCTCCCTTATGCATTCCTCAGCAGCCCACACATGCCTTCATCATCATCCAAGAGCAAGAGAAGCAAAACCCTAATCTAAGGGAACTAAAGAAATCATTCTAGTTGAATTAGCAAGTTAGGATCACCTAAGACCTAGTTAAAGTTAAATCCAACTAAAATACTAAAACCAATTGTAAAATCCTACAAAAATAACTATGGGACCCTAAGTCACTCATAACTTTACCATACAAAATCCAGAGGTTAAATCATCAAAAAGGTCATAGAAATAAAATCCAAACTACAAGGTACTAAGCTTAAACCCTAAAACTAGAGCACCTAAAGTTTCAACTTAAAACCAACACTTAATTTCATTACAAAAATGTGAGAAAAATCTAACGGGAGCATACATGTCTAACCTAACTACACACAAAAAATCAGCTAAAGAATCATCAACATGTGATCACACAAAATTTCACAAGACAAGGTATCAACCATGATGAAATTAATGTCAATTAAAATACAAAAAATGCAATTAAAATAAAAAATGTATGAATTCCTAATCTTTCAATTTCCCAAAATTCTAGACTCATTCATGAGTTAGGGGAAAAAATTTGGATCAATTTGAGTTATTTTCCTATTTATTATGAATTATTTTCTAAACTATATGAAATGATGGAAAATAAAGAAAAAACAAAGAAAATAATAAAATATGCGTATCAAATAGCAATTATGTCAAGTTCATTTCACAGATTGGGCCAATTGGGGGGTGTGAATATCACTCAGTGCACTAAGCCCAAACCATTCCAGTTAATGAAATGGTACGTTTCATTCAAAGATCTCTCTTCAGAGTTTGAGAGCCAATCATGGCCATCCATCCATTGCCTGAGTCAAAGGTCCACCCTTCATCCAATGGCCAATGTGCTTCGTCCCCAATTTGAATCAGATGGAGGGAAATAACCAGATGGTGGCCTGAGTTGCAGCGCCACCGTCTTCTCCGGTGAGGTGCTCATCTCAAGTCATCAAAAATGACAAACCAATACCCAATCTTACTCAAATTTTCATCCTGAACACAAATCCATCATCCAAATTCACTAATTCCTTCTCTAACTCCAAACACGATAGAATTTTCAGAAATCCACCAAATCTTGATCATCACAATTCTCAAAGATAATGATCCTAATGTAATCTACATTCTTCACTGATCAATTTCCACTATCCAATCATGAACGTATCACCAAGAATCTTGAGAAATCAGGCTCAACAGAAAATGGTACATACCCTATAGTGTCTCTATCCATCAAATTCTTGTACCAAAATCCATCTATGTCATGATAAGAACCTAACCACATAAAGATATCTAGCTATCTCCCTATAGATTAAGCACAATTTAAATTTGTACAAACCTGGTTTCAGATGAAGAACAGATGCAATCCTTGCTCGATTCCTCCTCCACAATGATCCAGATTCACTCCAAATCTTCCTCTGAAGCTAATGCACACCTTAATTTGGCTTGATTCCTCTTCAATCTCCAAACACGATCTTGAGTTGCAGCTCTGAGTTTTCACTTACTATCTCTGCTACCAGCTTCAAATGCTTCCAAAAAATGGCTGAACACACTCCAAATCTTATATAGAACTCATTAGAATCATCTAGAAAGTTCTGTAACCACCCAAATGAGATTTTGCAATTTCAATTTCTCTCCAAAATTTCATCCACACCAGTCACGATTCTGGCTCTCTTTGGGCATGAAAATGCTTGGAAAATTCATCTCATGAGATATTGAATTGGTTTGTTATGATTATTTCCTTGTTTGCAAGCCAATGGTTCATGTTGGTTATGTTGCTTCATCATGAAGAAATGAAATGAAATGGCATGAAAATGGACTCAAACCAAAATTCTAGCATTGCCAAAGTTTTTAAAATGATTTTTCCATTCAAAATGACCTATTATTTTTCCTTGTTTGGACACAAAATGAATTGTTTCAATTTTTTGTCATTAAATGCCTTTAATTCTCCTTTTTTCCAAATTGCTTGAACCAACTCCTTCCTTGAGCCATTTCAATGTCTCCTTGATGCATGGTCAAGGTTAAAACCCCATTTTGAGCAACTTTCAAGTTGAACAAAATTTCATTTGAGGTGTCTAAGTTGGTGAAAATGACCTATGATCATAAATGACCTATAATTCCAAATTCCTAAAATACCCTTGACTTGTCAAAGCCATAACTTGAGTTCTACAACTCCTATTAAGGACTTCTAGTACTATATGGAAAGCTAAGAGGATGGGGAACAACATTCATGTAGACCAAAAGTTTATAGGAATCATCCTTCTAGGGCAAAAGCGTCATGCAAGTTGGGTAACTTTCAAGCTCCAAATTCACATGCCTCAGATGACCTGTAACTTGTCTGGCTCATAACTTGAGTTATATAATCCCTATCAAGGACTTCTAGCACTCAAATCAAAGCTAAGACCATTCTCTACAACAATCATGTTAGGGTCAAGATGAGATGACAATCAAATCTTGAGCTAAATTGCTCTAAAGATAGGGGTCAAACTAGGGGATTTTACACTGTCAAGTCTTAGAAACCCTAACTTGAAACTTCTCAAACTCTTCAATCATGGTGAGTTAACCTTGGAATCATCCTTATAACATCTCAATGTGTCAATCCATGATCACATGGCTCTTGGATTAGGTCTCAGCCTTCTTCAAATCATCAGTTGACTTAGGGTTGACCCAGTCAAACCCTAATTGCACCACTCATGGCTGAGGCTTCTTAGTCTTGCACAATGACCTGTCTAGGCCTCAAAGTGATCTTTAAACTTCTCATGAGCTCTCTCAAGACCTCCAGTCCATTTTCATGACCTCAAAATCATCTGATGGCTTTCTACACAACTCTCAAGTTAGTAGACACCCACCCTTGGCTTCAATCACTCTCTCTGAGGATCTTTTAACTTCTCTGACAAGGATATCAACCCTTGAGTACCTGAATAACCTTCTTAGCTAGCTTCATAGTCTTGTGATTGGTAATCATACCTCTTGATCTCCTGCATACATGTCAATGAAATGCAAATGATAATGCTAATGTGAATGAAATGAAACACAAGCTAGGTAAAGAGATGTTGGGCAAATTTTGGGGTGCAACACTGAGTCACCGATTACGTCCAGGATTTTGATACGGAGATCAATGGCAGCTTTTAACCCTAAGATGCAGGCTTCGTACTCGGCTATGTTGTTAGTATATAAGAAACAAAGTCGGGCTGTGACGACAATATATCCTCTGGTTAGATTTTTCAAGACAACTCCAATGCCATGTCCATTTTTGTTTGGCGCCCCGTCAAACATCATTTCCCAACGGGATCCAGGCTCGGGACCTTCTTCAGGACCCGGTTTTGGCTTCATGCGTTGAATGTACATTACATTTTCGTCGGGAAACTCAAACTTGAGTGGCTGATAATCTTCCACAGGATGCTCTGCAAGGTGTTCTGACAAGACACTACCTTTGATGGACTTTTGAGCAACATATTAAATATCGTACTCTTACAAGAGCATGTGCCATCTAGCCAACCTTTCAGTTTGAGCTGGCTTTTTGAAGATGTACTTTATTGGGTCCATCTTAGAAATTAGCATTGTAGTATGGCAGATCATATACTGTCTCAGACGCTTGGCAGCCCATGCTAAAGCAGAACTGGCTTTCTCTAGCAGGGAGTAACAACTCCCGTAGTCTGTGAATTTCTTGCTTAGATAATAAATTGCATGGTCTTTCTTGCCTGATTCATCAGTTTGGCCTAAGACGCAACCCATTGAATCTTCTAACAATGTTATATACATGAACAATGGTTTTCTAGGTACTGGAGGAATCAGTACCAGAGGCTCTTGCAGATACTGCTTGATTTTCTCAAATGCGGACTGGCAGTTTCATTCCACACCACCATTTGATCTTTTCGTAACAACTTGAAGATCGGTGTGCAGGTAGGCGTTAGGTTAGAGATGAATCTGGAGATGTAATTCAAACGTCTAAGGAAACCTCTGACATGTTTCTCTGTTTTAGGAGCAGGCATTTCTTGTATTGCTCTGACCTTATCGGGATCTACTTCAATTCCTTGTTGACTAATAATGAAACCAAGTAGTTTGCCTGAACGAACCCCAAATGCGCATTTAGTTGAACTTAGTCTTAGCTGATACTTTCGAAGTCTCTCAAATAGCTTCAACAAATGATCCAAATGGTCTTCTTCGTTTCGAGACTTTGCGATCATGTCATCTACATATACTTCAATTTCCTTGTGCATCATATCATGGAAGAGTGCGACCATAGCCCTTTGATACGTTGCTCCTGCATTCTTCAAACCGAAAGGCATGACCTTATAACAATAGGTGCCCCATGGTGTAATGAAAGTCGTCTTCTCCATGTCAGCTGGGTCCATCTTTATCTGATTATAACCAGAAAACCCATCCATAAATGAGAACACTACGAAACTAGTTGTATTATCCACCAGAGTGTCGATATGTGGTAGAGGGAAATCGTCCTTCGGACTATCTTTGTTTCAGATCCTTCCCCTTCTTCGGTGATAGAATTTACTCAACCATGGTTCGATAGAGGGCTATCCTTCACATTTGGGTGATTGTCTTTGAAGGACAGAATCTTCTTTTCAATCAGCTCGTGAACAAGGTGTTAGAGCATGAAGCATCCTTCTAAGTCGTGTCCGAGAGTGTTTTCATGGAATGAGCAATGTGCGTTGGCGTTGTAGTAGTATGGCAAGGGGTTAGGAGGAGCACCTAACTTCCTTGTTTTGACAAGTCCTCTCTCCAACAGCATAGGGAATAATTCAGTGTAGCTCATAGGGATGGGTTGTATCCTTGGCCTATAACTTTGGTAATTGGTCCTCGGAGCTCGAGCCTGAGGCTGCTGGCCTTGTTGGTGGTACTACTAATGTTGATTGGGTGCCCCTTGTTGAGGACCCTGATGAGCTTGCTGTTGAAAAATAGGCGTTACAGCTGCTACATAGGAAGACTGATGATATTGTTGTCGTTGCTTTGAATTATGTGCCCTCTTCCCATATGTCACAACACTTACATCAGCTTCTGTTGCACCCCAAAATTTGCCCTCACAATACAAGACTTTGTGTTCTAAGAAGGTTCACAAGGTTCACAAGTTCTCCAACAACTTGCATAACCTTTCATGAAGTTCATAAAGTCCACAAGCTACTTTATGAAGGTTCACAAGGTTCACAAGTCCCACAGTGCTTTCAAGACCTTTCATGAGGTTCATGAAGTCCATAGGTTGCTTCTTGAAGGTTCACAAGGTTCACAAGATTCACAATGTTTACAAAGCTTTCCTAAGGGTCATGGGGCCTACAAAGCCACTTCATGATGTTCACAAGGTTCACAAGCTTCACAATACCTCCCATGAGTATCACAAGATATCTTATGAAGATTCACAAGGTTCACAAAGTTCACAATTGGTCAGAAGAGTTGACAACTCCCTCAGACAATGCACCTCCTAAGCAGTGCATCCAAAACTAGGGTTTTGACTTTAATCAGGCTAAACGGACTTCCAAGACTTCAAGTGAGCTTCATAACATCTTATATGTGTATAAGAACCCCCATGTCAAGTTTCAAGACTTTTCTCAAAAGTTTGCTCAGTCAGATGATCAGATAAGTCAAAAGCAGTCAATGCAGTTAAAAAGTCAAACTGAGGTCAACTGTGGTCAAACCAAAGTCAAACTTCATGATTTTTTTGCCAACATCAAAGAGAGATTTGGTCCCAGGGGTATTTTGGTCATTTTACACAAATTCTACCAATTCCTTGAAGCCAGGCTGTTATTAAAATTCTGAGGCATTTGATGCGTTATGGTTTTGAGGCATTTATCAATCACCAGTTCTGATCATATTGAGATTTGGCATTTGGTCAGTGGAGTTTAATTACGATTAGTTTTGCTGTTGATGCTGAAAATGTTATGACCATGGCGCACATCCGTGTTTGGTTATGAAATTGCTGGCTAGAATTTAAGTTGGAATGCAAGTGAATTTAATCAGTGGATGAGATTAGGATTACGGGCGAGACAAGTACACAGACAAGAATATCATTCGTGAATATTTATGGTTTATGACTAAGTTAATGATTTTAAATATTTGTGGATTTATTCGCAAACGTTTATAATTTATAACTAAGAAATAAATATAAATTCAAAGCTGAACAGTCATGGATATATAAATGAAGTTCTGACATTTTCATTTCATAAAAGATATCATGATACAAAAAGGAATAAATTGTTTCACATTCTGAATTGCTGTAAAATTTCAACTACAGATGTTACTTCTATCCTAAAAAGCCCTAAGTCCTAAAGAATTCTAAGTCTTCATGATGTCCCTCGATCTTCACCGCAAATCTCTGATTAACCTGCACAAAGAGAAACAGAACAAAACAGAAGCAGAGAAGGGTTAGAAGTCTGTTTTCGACACTCTCAGAACAGCGTCATCATCGAGTGCCGGGAGTGGCACAACCGAAGCTGCGTCCTACCCCCGTTACCAATCCGCGCTGTTGGCGTCAGGTCAAGTGTCATCTGTTCTTATCATGCGGGACAACCGAGAGATAAAAGAGATAAAAGAAGCGGGACTGATTCGTTTTTTCCGTATTTGGATTCATTCATCAAGTTTGGTTTCCAAACTGATACAAGGGTAAAGCAGCACAATCAGCTTGGTCATAAACCCGGATGCCGACGGGTATGAGCCACTTTGTGTTCAAAATTCGTCAATACCTGAAATGCAAGCATCAAAACAGTATCAGAGTTTTCAAAGAAACCCACCACTGACTAAGAACACCTGCATCAACTCTAAACCAAACAAGAAACTCATGACAGTGAAACTAGTTCAGCAAGGGAAAAATAAGTCAAACAAATCTGTCACGGACAGGAATAACCACAAAACTGCAAAGTCAAATCCCAAATATGAACAGAAAGCTGCTACTAATCCTTATCAGAAAAAAAACAGGTTAGAAACCAAACTGCATCAAACAATGTATCAAAAAGTTCAGGAGCATCAGTTAAAAGCAAGTTTCAATTTGATATCACAGCCAAAATACCTCAGAAGGTAGCCCGTTCGCAATTCAAACCAGTTCGAATTGCAAGTCACAAAAAACGTGAATAACCACACCGAATCGCATCAGACAACAGCACAAATCATAGCACAAATCATACCAGTCAAGCGAGGCGCGCATGAAAAGGACAAGGGCTCAGTCAGAGCATCATTGCCCTAAGATCACAGCTCCAAGATAAGTCACAAATTGTTTTGCAAATCAAATGCAGTACCGAATGTCGCAAGGTGAAGTTCCAATGGTTCAGACGAGTATCATCATTACCTTCTCGGCAATTTGGGTTCAACCAAAGTGTTAGCACCAATTCTGAAAGAAGAACAAGAAAATTAATCATAAATCAAATGAACAAGCCCATAATAGACACAACAGAGAGTCCCAATTAACTGCATCCGGCTTTGATAGCCAATCCTGCAACGAATCTCAAAGGGCCAAAGTCTGAAAACAACAAAGGAAATAACATCATGGAATTCATATGCCACTGGAACAGCAGACACAAGGATAAGCAATCCCGCAATTGAAATCCGAAAATTGGCAGGAAGCCGGGCTCAGCACGGAAAACATCATCGCCTCACAACCCTTCCTCGACTGCGTTTGACTCGACCAAAGCGTAGTACCATCCTGAAAGATGAAGAGAAAGAAGTTAACAGAGCTCATGACAGTAAACCAGAAGAGTAAAGAGAACTATCGGAGGAAAAATCCAATCAGGAAGGCCCAAATCGCATCTGAAAATCCAGAAAAATACAAGTCAATATAGGATATCCACAAATCAAAATGAATCCAGTTATCCAATTTTAATCGAAGCAAATCCAGATAAAATCAAAACGAATTCAATCAGCATAAATCCGAAAAAGGAAAGTCTCCAGTCAATCAAAGGATCCCAATTAGAAAATCAAATCAATTTGAGGGAAATCATGTCTCAGTGGAAAATAACGCAAATCTAAGGCCCAAAAGAGAGTCAAATCGGAAATTATAAAAAGGGACAATCTCACCATGGTGAAACCCTAACTGACGAAAACGGCAAAGAACACCAAACCCTAGTGGCCGCGAGAGGGAGAGAGATCAAAACGAGGCAACACGAGTGAAGAGGATTCACCGGCGCCGTTTAAAGATCGGCGAGCAAATACCTTCCTCTGAAGCTCAGAACATCGTCATCATCGCCTCCCCTCAATATCGATCGCGAACGAGAAACGTAAGCAAAGAACATAATGTTGTCACTTTTGACATTGGTTGGTTTGATTTCAGGATTTCCAACATGATTGAGGAGGGAATCGCAGCAAAACGAAGGAAGAAGACGAAGAAAGCATGCGCCGCGAAGAAGAGATTGGGGTTTCTGAAACCCTAGTCCCTAAATTCCACACTTACATCAACCGGGTTGGGTCCGGGAGTGATGACCGGCCCAACCCCTTTATTTCTTTTTACCCTTTTTTTTTCTTTTTTATATTTAGTTTAAACTTTATTAATTTTTTTTAAAGACTAATATTGGCATTATTTTTTTTTCATAAGATAATAGTTAGAAAAAGCTTTTTATAATAAACTTAAAACCTTTTTTTAAAAATAAATAAAAAACTTTAAAATCCTTTTTTATAATAAAATTAAAAAAAAACCTCTTTTCATATAATAAAAATAAAAAAACTTTTTCCGAATAAATAACTTAAAAATCATTTTAAAAATATGTAAATTAAAACTTTTTTTTAGATTAAATTTAAAATATTTTTAAAAATTAACATTACTCTTTCTTTTATAAATATAATTACCACCTTTTCTTTAAAAACAACAAAAATCTTCAATATTGCACTTTTTCTCCTGACTCGTCCAATTACCGTCTAACTTTGCTTATTAACAGTGTTCATCTTTTGCAGCTCATGCGTGGTGTTTTATTTAAGTTTTATTATTATTGTAATTGCTTCTCGGTTGTAACCTCGCGAACCCTAATAATCGCGTCCTAATTTCTGCCTTTAAGTTTCGGCATGTATGATTTTAATTTCTGTCATTATTTCCCTGATCGTATGATTAATTTCTCACACATTCATCAATATTCTTGTTACATTACACTCATCTGAAGGAATTAGGTCTAGCATTTGACCGCCGTGTCAATAGTCCTCACCTTCAACCCTTACAACTTTTACAAACCCTAATTTTCACAAATGCCTCGCCGCAGGCAAAATTACAATTTTACCCCTAGCATTAGGTCAAAGAGCCGCCGCGCTCATTTTAGGGTTTCCCGCCGCGGAATCCCTAACCTAACCCTAATTACAACTTAACATTTCAACGTAGAGATTTGGAGTTCCTACACTCCACGTAAGCGTGTCCTTAAGATGCGTTTATTCCCCGTGAGACCTTGACCACAGTCAAGAAGTCTCTAACCTCCCTTTTGAGGGGAACTACGATTACTCTGATTCCGCTCCCGTAAGGATACGTAGGCACAAGATGCGATGTCTTGCCGAGTAAACTTAGAATTAACCCCCTTTATTATTTATTATTGCTTATTTATATTTTATTTAATTATTTTGCTTATTATTTTGTAATTGTTTCTTGGATGTAAAGTTGTTTAATTATTTAATTATTATTATGGTTAGTAATTAGGGAGTGTAACAACATGTATGTAATGTTAAAATAACTTTAGATCACTTTTAAATAAAGATAATTAAAATAAACACGTCACACACGTAAGTCGATTTTAATCGTCGTCTCACTTCCTAAGGATATCCCTCAAGTTGCCTATGAATATTGGTTAAGTGGGGTGTATAAAGCAAGTCCCTCAAAAAGAAAATCATCAAAGTCCCTTATGGTTGCCTTTACGAATCGAGTCCCTTTCGAAAAATGATGATGGTCCCTTATATGTGCTTATTACATCCCACAATGGCCTTCAAAGTCAAATTGTCCCTCACATATCCCTTAACATCCAAAGTAAGGACTACCTACTCCATTATAGTAGGGATAGTCTTACTAAAGGAAAGAATAAAGAATAAGAAAGACCTTTAAACATTAGGGTAGGTTACTCCTAGGTACTTGCTCACTTCAAAACTTTTTCACACTTAAACAAATTTCCAACAAAATTTTCAAACAAGTTTTTTTCACATCCATACACGGATTATTATTAAACTATTCTGAAATTTTTTGCTATTCACACACTACACTTTCAAAACAATTCAAAAGTGAGCTTAAGTACCTAAGAGCCCATGGATAACCATGGATGAAAAGGGTGCTAACACCTTCCCTTTTCATAACCTACCCCCCGGACCCAAAATATTCTCTAAGGTCTTTCCTGTTCTTTTATAACCTTTCCTTATGGATAAAATAAAAGTCGGTGGCGACTCTTGCTATCCGCAACATTGTTTAAAGTCAGTTCTCCCACCGTGTTACAGAACTGGCGACTCTGCTGGGGATCTATTTAAGAGGGGTACCCTTAGGAATTAAGATCACTTTAAATTGTTTGCCTTGTTTGCTTTATTATTATATTGTTGGGGTGCTCTTATGTGTGAAAGGTCCTAACCCGGATCTAGTGTACCTTAGGTAAATGGCAATAGACCAAGGAAACTGTACGACGTATATCGATACGGTTGATCTGGTGGCCATAGTTAGTGCGACTTCTTGGTTGGTGCTTATATTCCTTAAGTCAAGTTGAGGATAATATTGAGGCTGCCATATGTTGTCAATGCACTAACTGACTTTTAGAACCCTAGTTAACTCATCTTGGCCTTTAGAAAGTAGTGAGGTAACCGGCTTTGGAGCAGACTGAAGTTGGTTGACACTCGATACTACGCTCATTGAGATCTTAAACTTGGAGGGTTTTGGTTGGCAAGTAAGTTGCCTTCTGAACAACCACCCTTGTGAAGGATCAATGATATTGAGATCCCTTAGAACCTGGTTACTTTTGTAGGACAGGATGAACCATCTAACTTCAGGGGAGGGTACTTGCCTTTGAACCTCATGCAAGCCTTTAAACCTAGGGCTATGGTGTGACTTGTTTGTGTGTGCCACATGTTTGTGATTGAGCATGACATCATGACATCATCATGCATCATAAGCATATCATTTTCCCTAACCATTTCAAGGACCAAAGGATTTATCTTTGTTCTTTGTTGCAGGTCATGGCTTCTGCTCGTAGAAACACCATCAGGATCAACTTTGTAGGGATACCTGCTAAGCTCAAGGAGTTGGTTTCCCTAGTGCCTGATCATTCCCAGTTCAACAAGAGACATGGTCACTTATTGGATCTAGTTACTTCAGGGTTCAATGAAGACATGATGAGTGTGCTGTTTCAGTTCTTTGACCCTAAACACCATTGCTTTACATTTCCTGATTATCAGCTGGTTCCAACCATGGAGGAGTTCTCTAAACTTCTGGGTATACCTGTTCTTGATCAGAAGCCATTCACAGGCTTAGAGAAGGAGCTTAAACCAGAAGTTATTGCTGCAGCTCTACATCTGAAGAAGTCTGACATTGTTCTAGAGACGGGAAGTGGAGTTAAAGGTATTCTTGCCAAGGTATTAGTGGATAAAGCTCAAATGTTCTTGAAGGCTATGAGCTACGACGCTTTTGAGGAGATCTTAGCCTTATTGATTTATGGCTTAGTGTTGTTCCCCAATCCTGATCAGTTCATAGACGTTCATGCCATCAACATATTCCTGAGTCACAATCCAGTGCCTACCTTACTTGGAGACATCCTACATTCTCTTCACACCCGTACTACAAGGGCAAGAGGAACTTTGATGTGCTGCATACCTTTACTTTCTAGGTGGTTTATTTCTCACCTTCCTCGCTCAGTAATGAAGAATGAGCAAGGGTTCAGATGGTCCAAGAGGATCATGTCACTTTCTCACTCAGACATCCATTGGTGCTCCAGATCTATGGAGAATGTCACCATCGTTGACCGTTGTGGGGAGTTTCCTAATGTGCCACTTCTAGGCATAAGAGGAGGCATCACCTACAACCCATCTCTAGCTTTACGACAGTTTGGTTACGCCCGGAGCGATGGTCCACATGACATGTTGATTCAGGGCATTGTGTTTGACTACGACAACGATCTTCAGGGTTACCGTCAGAGATTCATACGAGCTTGGGGAAAGGTAAACAGGATTGACAGCAAGACACTGGAGCCTAAGTACACTATTCCTATGGAGGCTTATCTCAGATGGGTACGATCTCGTGCTCAGACACTCATGATGCCATATCCTGCCGTCCTACCAGTTACCATGGAACCTGTTGCTGAAGGAGACACAGCTTATACCATCCTTCACCCAGACATGCCTACTGATATGGAAGACTTGCAGAGATCATGGATCCAACTGAAAGAGCAAAGGGATACTTTCGAGGCTCATTACAAAGCAAGCCAAGCAAGGATCCTAGAGCTAACAAAGCTACTTCATGAGGAACGAAACCTCAACTCATACCTCAACACAAAGAGGAAGCGTCCATGGGAGACTTAAAACCCCATCTTTTGTACTTATTTCGTTTTCATTTTTTGTAAGCCTAAAAGGCAAAACAAGTTATTACTAATAAAAAGTTACTTTCTTGTTTGTTTAAGAAAATTTAAATCATGCGGTCCTTGAAAACATTGCATATGCATTCCCATATCATTGCATCACAGGTTTATAATTGTGCACAGGTTTCTCATCTTCTCGCTGTTTATTTCAGCAATGGCTCTTGAACAATCAGTTAAGGATCTCCAGGCACAGAATGCACAGTTCCAAGAGCTGATCCTGAACCTATCCAAGGGGCAGGATGAATTGAAGACACTGCTGGCCAAGAAGACTAAGAAGGCTAGAAGGTCTGCTGGGCTGCTCAACCTGGGAAGAAGGTTCAAAGGTCCTGTCAAGACCAAGGAACATGTTGAAGACTATGAATCTGAAGAATCTGAGCAGGAGAGAGGCAGTCTCCACAACACTATGGGGGACTCTGATTCTGAGGCTAACTACTACCATGAGCCTAACGAAGACAAATTCAAGATGCTGGTGGATAGAATGGACGCTATGGAATTACAGAAATCATCTGGGCTGGATTTTGAGGATTTGAGCTTGATATCTGGGGTGGTCATACCCATTGGGTTCAAAGTTCCTACATTTGTTGTCTATGATGGGGTCTCTTGTCCCAAATTGCATCTGAGGTCTTATGTCAGAAGAATTCAACCCCACACTGCTGATAAAAAGTTGTGGATCCATTTCTTTCAAGAGAGTTTATCTGGAGCTCAGCTAGAGTGGTATTATCAGTTGGAGAGTGTCAACATCAGAGATTGGAATGACCTTGCTGAAGCTTTCTACAAGCAGTATCAATACAATGCTGACTTAGCCCCCACTCGCATGCAGCTTCAAAGCATGTCTATGGGTGCCAAAGAAAGCTTTAAGGAGTATGCTCAGAAGTGGAGAGACTTAGCTGGAAGAGTTCAACCCCCTTTGACTGATAGGGAGTTGGTTGATATGTTCATGTGTACGCTGAATGGTCCGTTTTACAGTCATCTCATTGGAAGCTCATCATCTGGCTTCACTGAGTTGATCATGACAGGAGAGCGAGTAGAGAATGGTATCAAGAGTGGTAAGATCCAAGTGGGCACTTCTTCATCAGGTGCTGCAAAGAAGCCTCCCACTGGGAAGAAAGAATCTAATGCTGTGTATGGTCAGCCTGATCGTAACAGAAGGCATCAGTCTGTTAGTGCAGTTCATATTTCAAATCCAACTCCTGCAACAACAGAGCAGCCTCAAGGCAACCAACAGAGGGCTAGAAGACAGTTCACGAAGATCAACATGTCAATGGCTCAGGCATTGCAACACTTGTTGAAAGCTGAACTTATTACCCTGAGGGAGGCTCCTCAGAATCCCAATGTTACCTCTCCCAAGTACAATCCCAATGCACGATGTGCATATCATTCAAACTGTCCAGGACATGATACTAATAACTGCTGGGTCTTGAAGAACAAAATTCAGGATATGATTGATGCTGGAGAAATTGAGTTTGATCCACCAGGTACTCCAAATGTGATTACAGCTCCAGTGCCAAATCACGAGAAGACTGTCAACGCCATTGATGAAGATATTGATGAAGATCTGCATGTCTATTCAGTTATGGAGTTGAGCACACCATTGTCTGTTATCAAAAAGAGGCTAGTACAAGCTGGGATCTTTCCAGGTTGTCATGAAGATTGTCTATATTGTACCTATAAGCCGGATAGTTGCTTCATTTTGAGAGATGGGATTCAACGTCTCATGGATAAATATACTATAGTGTTTGAAAGAAGACCAGCATCTGTAGAAAGTATGGTGGATCATCTGACTCAGGGTAAGAAGATTGAAGAGGTTGACATGGTTGACAAAGTACCACTAAGAATCACTTCAAAGGGTCCCATTAAAATCACTCATCAGGGCCCAATCAAGATTACTGCTGAAGGTCCTGTGAAAGTTGTTGCTGAAGCCAGAGTAGCTCCTCTGATCATTACCACTCCTGGTCCTATTCCTTATACATCTGACAAAGCTGTGCTTTGGCACTATGGGTCTGATGTTTACATCCATGGTGTCAAGCAGGAGCCTTTACCTGATATGCCTGTTGACATTGATAATATTGCTGGATCTAGCAAGATCACTCGTAGTGGAAGAGTCTTCTCTCCTCCAGTTGCTTCTAAGAGTGCAGTTACTCCTGCTGTTACTTCCACCACTGATGCTCGGGGCAAGGGTCCTGTTATTGAGCCTGTATCTACTGATGTGCCAGCTGCTGATGACCTCTCTAAGCAGATGGAAGAAGTATTGAAAATCATTCGCAAGAGTGATTAAGATATTGTTGATCAGCTGGGGCATACTCCCTCAAAGATTTCTATGCTCTCCCTGTTATTATGTTCTGAGGCTCATGCCAAGTCATTGATCAAGTTTCTAAAGATGGCTCATGTACCCAGTGCAATTTCTGTGGACCAGTTTGAGAATTGTGTTGCTCACCTGACCTATGACAACGGGTTAGGATTTTCTGATGCTGACTTGACCCCTGCCAAGAGGGATCATAACAGGGCCTTGCATATTTCAATTGAATGCAGGGGCACTACCCTGTCTCATGTGCTGATAGACAATGGTTCCTCTCTGAATGTGTCGCCTAAGGAAGTCCTGAACAAGCTGAGTCCTGAAGATACGGTATTGAAGCCCAGTAATATTGTGGTAAAGGCTTTTGATGGTTCTAGAAGAGTAGTGCATGGGGAAATTGATCTTCCAATCAAGGTTGGCTCTCAGGTGTTTATTGCTACATTCTATGTGATGGATATTCGTCCTTCGTACTCATGTCTGCTTGGTCGTCCCTGGATCCATGGGGCAGGTGCTGTGACCTCCACATTACATCAAAAGTTGAGATATCCGGTGAATGGAAAAGTTGTTACTGTCTTTGGAGAGGAAGAATACTTTGTCAGCCATGTAAACACTTTCAAGTATCTGGAAGTAGAAGGTGAATACATTGAAACTCCATGTCAGTCATTTGAAGTGGTTCCCTGGGCTGTTAAGGATTGTGTGACTCCTCCTGCTGTGAAGAAGGTTCCTGTGGTCATCGGAAACCCTCCAACAATGGCAATGGCCTCCCTCAATGATGCAAAAGCTGTGGTGGAAGAAGGTGGTTGTACTATTTGGGGTCAGCTTCCTGATATTCCATACAAGTCTGACAAGTTTGGTTTGGGTTTCACTGCAGAGTCCCAGAAGGCTGTTCGTCGTGCTCGTATCACCAATCAAGGGGTTATCAATGCTGTGGGAGATCAAGATGAAGACTACAACTTGGAGGCATGGATTTTTCCTACTATGGGTGCTGGACTCAATAATTGGAAAGCTGAAGATGTTATCCCTATCTCCTTTAGTCAGGAGTAAATACTATTACTGTGTTATGTTTTTAAATTTGTAATTTCTGGAACAATTAAAACTTTCAAGCCATGTGCCTTACCCGGGGCACAATGGTGTGCTTGTTACGGGTTGTCATTTCATTTGCATACTGCATTCAATAA
The DNA here is from genome assembly GCA_963859935.3 of Lathyrus sativus. Taxonomy (NCBI): domain Eukaryota; kingdom Viridiplantae; phylum Streptophyta; class Magnoliopsida; order Fabales; family Fabaceae; genus Lathyrus; species Lathyrus sativus. Next base: position 325,366,924 of record OZ012736.1, read on the forward strand.
AATCAGTGGACGTTTCGTTTTCGTAAATATTGTGTTCCTTGTCTTTCTTTTTCTTTTATTTTTGCTTTATCAGCTATGTGTTCTTACACACACCCACGTCACTAAAATGCAGATCCTCATCCACTCTGGATCCAGTTGATAACAGTTCTACTATTGCCAATTACAATTTCGAGAATCCGATCTATCAAACTGAAGACGGAAATGAGGACGATTGTGAAATACCTGTAGAGCTTGCTAGGTTGTTACAACAAGAAGAGAAAGCTATACAGCCACATGAAGAGCCAGTCGAAGTTGTGAATCTGGGAACTGAAGAAAACAGAAAAGAGGTCAAGATAGGGGCTGATTTAGAGGACAGTGTCAAGAGCAGGTTGATTCAGATGCTACGTGACTATGTGGAGATCTTTGCTTGGTCTTATGAAGATATGCCAGGGTTGGATACAGACATTGTGGTTCACCGTTTGCCAGTGAAAGAAGATTGTCGTCCAAAGAAGCAGAAGGTTCGTCGTATGCGTCCTGAAATGTCAGAAAAGATCAAAGCAGAGGTAATGAAACAGTTCAATGCAGGGTTCTTGGCCGTAACTTCTTATCCTCAGTGGGTTGCAAATGTGGTACCAGTTCCTAAGAAAGATGGTAAGGTACGTATGTGTGTAGACTACAGAGATCTGAACAAGGCTAGCCCTAAAGATGACTTTCCACTTCCTCATATTGATATTCTGGTAGACAACACTGCTCAGCATAAGGTATTCTCTTTTATGGATGGTTTCTCTGGTTACAATCAAATCAAGATGGCACCTGAAGATATGGAGAAGACTACATTTGTGACACAGTGGGGCACCTTTTGCTATAAGGTAATGCCATTTGGTTTGAAGAATGCAGGGGCAACATATCAGCGTGCTATGGTGGCTTTGTTTCATGATATGATTCATCATGAGATAGAGGTATATGTGGATGATATGATAGCCAGGTCTCAGAATGAAGAACAACATCTTGATCATCTGCACAAGTTGTTTGAGAGGTTGAAGAAATACAGGTTGAGATTAAATCCAAACAAGTGTACTTTTGGAGTTAGATCTGGAAAGCTCCTGGGTTTCATTGTCAGTGGAAAAGGTATTGAAGTGGATCCTGCAAAAGTGAAAGCTATACGAGAGATGCCAGCTCCCCGTACTGAGAAGGAGGTTAGAGGTTTCTTGGGACGATTGAACTACATTGCAAGATTTATTTCCCAATTAACTACCATCTGTGAGCCAATCTTCAAGTTGTTGAAGAAAGATCAGGTGATGGAATGGAATGATGAGTGCCAGACTGCCTTTGATGAAATCAAGAGATATTTGCTAGAACCTCCAATTTTAATACCACCAGTTGATGGAAGACCCTTGATTATGTATTTAACAGTATTAGACAACTCAATGGGGTGTGTATTGGGGCAACATGACGAGTCTGGTCGAAAAGAGCAGGCAATATACTACCTTAGCAAAAAGTTTACCGACTGTGAAACAAGATACTCACTGCTCGAGAAAACTTGCTGCGCTTTGGCATGGGCTGCTCGCCGACTAAGACAGTATATGTTGACCCATACTACCTTGTTGATTTCGAAGATGGATCCAATCAAGTACATATTTGAGAAACCTGCTCTCTCCGGAAGAATTGCAAGATGGCAAATGATCTTGACGGAATATGATATACAGTATACTACTCAGAAGGCCATTAAGGGGAGTGTTGTTGCTGATCATTTGGCTCATCAAGCAGTAGATGATTACCGGTCAATGAATTTTGAGTTCCCTGATGAAGACATTATGTCTGTTACCAAAGAACCTGAACAATATGACGGACCTGAACAAGGATCCCGATGGACTATGGTTTTTGATGGTGCCTCCAATGCACATGGTAATGGTGTTGGTGTTGTGATTAGTTCCCCTGAAGGTTGTCATACCCCGATTACTGCCAGACTTTGTTTCTATTGTACCAATAACATGGCTGAGTATGAGGCATGTATCATGGGTATGCAAGTTGCTATTGATATGAAGATTCAGTTCCTTGAGGTGTATGGAGATTCAGCTCTGGTAGTAAGTCAGATTAAAGGAGATTGGGATACAAAGCATGATAATCTCATTCCTTACAGAGAACATGTGTTGTCTTTGATCCCACATTTCAAAGAGATTACTTTTGGACATATTCCACGAAGAGAGAATCAGTTGGCAGACGCATTGGCCACCATGGCATCTATGTTTGAGATCAGCTGGGATGATGAAGCTCCCAAGATTACCATTGATAGATTTGAGAAGCCTGCATACTGCAATGAGATTGACACTGAAGGGGCAGAGGAGAATCCTTGGTTCTATGAAGTGAAAAACTATCTTGAAGCTCAGGAGTTCCCTGAAGGGGCATCTGTCAAAGATAGGAAGTTCCTGAGAAGGTTTTCTGCTAAGTTCTTTCTGAGTAATGGCGTTCTGTATAAGCGTAATCATGATTCAACTATGCTTCGTTGTGTGGATAAGAAGGAAGCTACAGAAATTATGGAAGAGATGCATGATGGGACCTTTGGCACTCATTCTAGTGGTCATACCATGGCAAAGAAGATTTTGAGAGCAGGTTACTATTGGTCTACCATGGAAGCTGATTGCTATCAGCACTCCAGAACATGTCACAAATGTCAAATCTATGCTGATAAAGTACATGTACCTCCATCTCCGTTGAATGTGTTGACTGCTCCTTGGCCCTTTGCCATGTGGGGCATTGATATGATTGGTGAGATCAAGCCTACTGCTTCTAATGGGCATCGTTTCATCCTGGTTGCTATTGATTACTTCACGAAGTGGGTAGAGGCAGCTTCATTTGCATCTGTGACTAAGAATGTTGTGGCTCGGTTCATTAAGAATAATCTCATATGTAGGTATGGTATCCCTGAAAGGATTATCACTGACAATGGCTCTAATCTGAACAACACTATGATTACTGATCTCTGTACGCAGTTCAAGATTAAGCATCACAACTCTTCTCTGTATCGTCCAAAGATGAATGGGGCAGTTGAAGCTGCTAATAAGAACATTAAGAAGATTGTACAGAAGATGACTGTTACTTACAAGGATTGGCACGAGATGTTACCATTTGCTCTGCATGGTTATCGTACTACAATACGTACTTCAACAGGGGCAACCCCATTCTCCTTAGTCTATGGTATGGAAGCAGTTCTGCCTATTGAAGTTCAGATCCCCTCCTTGAGAATTATGAAGGATGCAGGCTTGGATGAAGATGAGTGGATTCAGACTCGACTTGACCAGATAAATTTGATTGATGAGAAAAGGTTAGCAGCAGTTTGTCATGGCCAGATGTACCAGAAACGGATGATCAAAGCTTTTAACAAGAAGGTTAAGCCAAAGGTATATCAGGCTGGTGACTTGGTAATCAAGCGTATCATATTACCACAGGGTGATCCTAGGGGCAAGTGGACTCCAACATATGAGGGACCATTTGTAGTCAAGACAGTGTTCTCAGGAGGTGCCATGATACTGACTACAATGGATGGTGAAGACTTCCCACAACCTGTAAACGCAGACATAGTTAAAAAATACTACGCATAAAAAGAGACCCGCTAGGTTGACAGGCCTAGGCAAAAATTAGGGCATCCCGGCAAACCAAAAGGGTTTGGGCAAAAATTAGGGATATATATATAAAAAGATGTACACCCGACAAGTCGAAAACCTGAAAAGGCGGCTTGGGGAAAAAGGGTATCCCGGTGGATTGAAAACCTGAAAGGGCAATCCAGGCAAAAGTTAGGGATTAAAGCGTATGACTATGTCTCGTTTGGATCACTCATGAAACTGCAACCAGTTGTACTACTTACTCAAGCTCAAACAGATAAAGCTCAATCCAATCGTTTCCGTCTCAACAGCAAGAAGATGAGATACTTGAGTGGCAATAGTAGAATTGAAACTCAATAGGATTATTTCCCACATAGCTGATTCTTTTTGTAAAACTTCATGACAAAATTCTCTTACTAGGGTTTACGTCTCCTTGTACAAACTTACCCGTGTATGGGTCACTTTTGATATAAATAAACTCCATCTTTTGAATCCAGATTTACTTTTACCCTATTTACATAAGCGAAACGTCCATTGGTTGTGTTTGAATGTATGTATGCCTTTGAATATGATTGATGTTTACCAGAAATGCATGTATGCTTTTAATATGATTGATGTTTACCAGAAATGCATGAAAATGCAGTAATAGTATTTACTAAGGACGAACGAGGGCAGGATTTCAACGAAGCTTCGCCGGTTCATCTTTACAAGACAGTTACAAACCATCAGTAGGACTAATCCATTTTCACAAGGTCTAATCTCCCCTGGAATTTATATCCATCTCTTTTATCCTCATACGGATATACGGGAAATTACTTTCCAATAAAGGCACGATGAACAAAGACGGGATGTTATACTTATCCTACTATCAAACGAAAACGAAGGTTATCTATACCCTACTATCCCCAACAACGAAGGTTATCTATACCCTACTATCCCCAACAACGGGAGGTTATCTATACCTTGTTATCCCCAACAACGGGAGGTTATCTATACCTTGTTATCCCCAGCAGACGGAGGGTTATATATTCTTCAACAACAAATCGGGATTTATTTTCCTTGGCCAGCAGTTGTTATACAAGGATATCCAGACACTTCCAGCAGTGTCATAGCATACATACATCATTTACATCATACCATAACATATATGTCTATAGTACATTACCTAAGTGCATCATGTCATACATGCATACATAAAGCATAAACTAATGTTGTTATACAGAATGCTACCTTGTTTTCAGGTTAATTATCCAACAAACAAGCTTATGATCTTTGGGACTGCTTTATTGTAACCTCAGGGTTACTTTATCCTCCTGATGAGCTTCTTATTACTTTGGGACTGCTTTATTGTAACCTCAGGGTTATTTTATCCTCCTGATAGCCTCTCATGACTTCAAGACTGCTTTAGAGTTACTGATTGCTCTATCCTCCTGAAATCATCCTATTACTTCAAGACTGCTTTAGAGCTATTCATTGCTCTATCCTCATGAGGTCATATTACTACTTCAAGACCGCTTTAGAGCTATTCATTGCTCTATCCTCCTGAAGCCATCTAATTATTTCAAGACTGCTTTAGAGTTATCCATTGCTCTATCCTCCTGAAACTACATTATTATTTCAAGACTGCTTTAGAGCTATCCATTGCTCTATCCTCCTGAAATCATTACTTCAAGACTGCTTTAGAGCTATTGATTGCTCTATCCTCCTGAAGACATATCACATTATTACTTCAAGACTGCTTTAGAGCTATTGATTGCTCTATCCTTCTGAAGACATATCACATTATTATTTCAAGACTGCTTTAGAGCCATTCATTGTTCTATCCTCCTGAAATCATATCATTGCTTCAAGACTGCTTTAGGGTTATCACTATTGATTGCTCTATCCTCATGAAGACATGCTGCTACATCATTATTATTCCAGACTCCTGACAGCTTTCACCATACACCCATATTTTGAACTGCTCCCCCCCTAGTGGCATCTTTAAGCCCACTCAATCATATTCAACTAGCCATCTGTACCACTCTAGTGCACTGGTGAGTGCAAATTTTTGGGCTTTTGTGTTCAATCCCCTTCAACCTTCCAGGTTACGACTGGCAAATATACCAATCTAACCCCTCAGGTTTCAGAAAATTGAACAGGGGCAGCTGTTGCACCCCAAAATTTGCCCTCACAATACAAGACTTTGTGTTCTAAGAAGGTTCACAAGGTTCACAAGTTCTCCAACAACTTGCATAACCTTTCATGAAGTTCATAAAGTCCACAAGCTACTTTATGAAGGTTCACAAGGTTCACAAGTCCCACAGTGCTTTCAAGACCTTTCATGAGGTTCATGAAGTCCATAGGTTGCTTCTTGAAGGTTCACAAGGTTCACAAGATTCACAATGTTTACAAAGCTTTCCTAAGGGTCATGGGGCCTACAAAGCCACTTCATGATGTTCACAAGGTTCACAAGCTTCACAATACCTCCCATGAGTATCACAAGATATCTTATGAAGATTCACAAGGTTCACAAAGTTCACAATTGGTCAGAAGAGTTGACAACTCCCTCAGACAATGCACCTCCTAAGCAGTGCATCCAAAACTAGGGTTTTGACTTTAATCAGGCTAAACGGACTTCCAAGACTTCAAGTGAGCTTCATAACATCTTATATGTGTATAAGAACCCCCATGTCAAGTTTCAAGACTTTTCTCAAAAGTTTGCTCAGTCAGATGATCAGATAAGTCAAAAGCAGTCAATGCAGTTAAAAAGTCAAACTGAGGTCAACTGTGGTCAAACCAAAGTCAAACTTCATGATTTTTTTGCCAACATCAAAGAGAGATTTGGTCCCAGGGGTATTTTGGTCATTTTACACAAATTCTACCAATTCCTTGAAGCCGGGCTGTTATTAAAATTCTGAGGCATTTGATGCGTTATGGTTTTGAGGCATTTATCAATCACCAGTTCTGATCATATTGAGATTTGGCATTTGGTCAGTGGAGTTTAATTACGATTAGTTTTGCTGTTGATGCTGAAAATGTTATGACCATGGCGCACATCCGTGTTTGGTTATGAAATTGCTGGCTAGAATTTAAGTTGGAATGCAAGTGAATTTAATCAGTGGATGAGATTAGGATTACGGGCGAGACAAGTACACAGACAAGAATATCATTCGTGAATATTTATGGTTTATGACTAAGTTAATGATTTTAAATATTTGTGGATTTATTCGCAAACGTTTATAATTTATAACTAAGAAATAAATATAAATTCAAAGCTGAACAGTCATGGATATATAAATGAAGTTCTGACATTTTCATTTCATAAAAGATATCATGATACAAAAAGGAATAAATTGTTTCACATTCTGAATTGCTGTAAAATTTCAACTACAGATGTTACTTCTATCCTAAAAAGCCCTAAGTCCTAAAGAATTCTAAGTCTTCATGATGTCCCTCGATCTTCACCGCAAATCTCTGATTAACCTGCACAAAGAGAAACAGAACAAAACAGAAGCAGAGAAGGGTTAGAAGTCTGTTTTCGACACTCTCAGAACAGCGTCATCATCGAGTGCCGGGAGTGGCACAACCGAAGCTGCGTCCTACCCCCGTTACCAATCCGCGCCGTTGGCGTCAGGTCAAGTGTCATCTGTTCTTATCATGCGGGACAACCGAGAGATAAAAGAGATAAAAGAAGCGGGACTGATTCGTTTTTTCCGTATTTGGATTCATTCATCAAGTTTGGTTTCCAAACTGATACAAGGGTAAAGCAGCACAATCAGCTTGGTCATAAACCCGGATGCCGACGGGTATGAGCCACTTTGTGTTCAAAATTCGTCAATACCTGAAATGCAAGCATCAAAACAGTATCAGAGTTTTCAAAGAAACCCACCACTGACTAAGAACACCTGCATCAGCTCTAAACCAAACAAGAAACTCATGACAGTGAAACTAGTTCAGCAAGGGAAAAATAAGTCAAACAAATCTGTCACGGACAGGAATAACCACAAAACTGCAAAGTCAAATCCCAAATATGAACAGAAAGCTGCTACTAATCCTTATCAGAAAAAAAACAGGTTAGAAACCAAACTGCATCAAACAATGTATCAAAAAGTTCAGGAGCATCAGTTAAAAGCAAGTTTCAATTTGATATCACAGCTAAAATACCTCAGAAGGTAGCCCGTTCGCAATTCAAACCAGTTCGAATTGCAAGTCACAAAAAACGTGAATAAACACACCGAATCGCATCAGACAACAGCACAAATCATAGCACAAATCATACCAGTCAAGCGAGGCGCGCATGAAAAGGACAAGGGCTCAGTCAGAGCATCATTGCCCTAAGATCACAGCTCCAAGATAAGTCACAAATTGTTTTGCAAATCAAATGCAGTACCGAATGTCGCAAGGTGAAGTTCCAACGGTTCAGACGAGTATCATCATTACCTTCTCGGCAATTTGGGTTCAACCAAAGTGTTAGCACCAATTCTGAAAGAAGAACAAGAAAATTAATCATAAATCAAATGAACAAGCCCATAATAGACACAACAGAGAGTCCCAATTAACTGCATCCGGCTTTGATAGCCAATCCTGCAACGAATCTCAAAGGGCCAAAGTCTGAAAACAACAAAGGAAATAACATCATGGAATTCATATGCCACTGGAACAGCAGACACAAGGATAAGCAATCCCGCAATTGAAATCCGAAAATTGGCAGGAAGCCGGGCTCAGCACGGAAAACATCATCGCCTCACAACCCTTCCTCGACTGCGTTTGACTCGACCAAAGCGTAGTACCATCCTGAAAGATGAAGAGAAAGAAGTTAACAGAGCTCATGACAGTAAACCAGAAGAGTAAAGAGAACTATCGGAGGAAAAATCCAATCAGGAAGGCCCAAATCGCATCTGAAAATCCAGAAAAATACAAGTCAATATAGGATATCCACAAATCAAAATGAATCCAGTTATCCAATTTTAATCGAAGCAAATCCAGATAAAATCAAAACGAATTCAATCAGCATAAATCCGAAAAAGGAAAGTCTCCAGTCAATCAAAGGATCCCAATTAGAAAATCAAATCAATTTGAGGGAAATCATGTCTCAGTGGAAAATAACGCAAATCTAAGGCCCAAAAGAGAGTCAAATCGGAAATTATAAAAAGGGACAATCTCACCATGGTGAAACCCTAACTGACGAAAATGGCAAAGAACACCAAACCCTAGTGGCCGCGAGAGGGAGAGAGATCAAAACGAGGCAACACGAGTGAAGAGGATTCACCGGCGCCGTTTAAAGATCGGCGAGCAAATACCTTCCTCTGAAGCTCAGAACATCGTCATCATCGCCTCCCCTCAATATCGATCGCGAACGAGAAACGTAAGCAAAGAACATAATGTTGTCACTTTTGACATTGGTTGGTTTGATTTCAGGATTTCCAACATGATTGAGGAGGGAATCGCAGCAAAACGAAGGAAGAAGACGAAGAAAGCATGCGCCGCGAAGAAGAGATTGGGGTTTCTGAAACCCTAGTCCCTAAATTCCACACTTACATCAACCGGGTTGGGTCCGGGAGTGATGACCGGCCCAACCCCTTTATTTCTTTTTACCCTTTTTTTTTCTTTTTTATATTTAGTTTAAACTTTATTAATTTTTTTTAAAGACTAATATTGGCATTATTTTTTTTTCATAAGATAATAGTTAGAAAAAGCTTTTTATAATAAACTTAAAACCTTTTTTTAAAAATAAATAAAAAACTTTAAAATCCTTTTTTATAATAAAATTAAAAAAAAACCTCTTTTCATATAATAAAAATAAAAAAACTTTTTCCGAATAAATAACTTAAAAATCATTTTAAAAATATGTAAATTAAAACTTTTTTTTAGATTAAATTTAAAATATTTTTAAAAATTAACATTACTCTTTCTTTTATAAATATAATTACCACCTTTTCTTTAAAAACAACAAAAATCTTCAATATTGCACTTTTTCTCCTGACTCGTCCAATTACCGTCTAACTTTGCTTATTAACAGTGTTCATCTTTTGCAGCTCATGCGTGGTGTTTTATTTAAGTTTTATTATTATTGTAATTGCTTCTCGGTTGTAACCTCGCGAACCCTAATAATCGCGTCCTAATTTCTGCCTTTAAGTTTCGGCATGTATGATTTTAATTTCTGTCATTATTTCCCTGATCGTATGATTAATTTCTCACACATTCATCAATATTCTTGTTACATTACACTCATCTGAAGGAATTAGGTCTAGCATTTGACCGCCGTGTCAATAGTCCTCACCTTCAACCCTTACAACTTTTACAAACCCTAATTTTCACAAATGCCTCGCCGCAGGCAAAATTACAATTTTACCCCTAGCATTAGGTCAAAGAGCCGCCGCGCTCATTTTAGGGTTTCCCGCCGCGGAATCCCTAACCTAACCCTAATTACAACTTAACATTTCAACGTAGAGATTTGGAGTTCCTACACTCCACGTAAGCGTGTCCTTAAGATGCGTTTATTCCCCGTGAGACCTTGACCACAGTCAAGAAGTCTCTAACCTCCCTTTTGAGGGGAACTACGATTACTCTGATTCCGCTCCCGTAAGGATACGTAGGCACAAGATGCGATGTCTTGCCGAGTAAACTTAGAATTAACCCCCTTTATTATTTATTATTGCTTATTTATATTTTATTTAATTATTTTGCTTATTATTTTGTAATTGTTTCTTGGATGTAAAGTTGTTTAATTATTTAATTATTATTATGGTTAGTAATTAGGGAGTGTAACAACATGTATGTAATGTTAAAATAACTTTAGATCACTTTTAAATAAAGATAATTAAAATAAACACGTCACACACGTAAGTCGATTTTAATCGCCGTCTCACTTCCTAAGGATATCCCTCAAGTTGCCTATGAATATTGGTTAAGTGGGGTGTATAAAGCAAGTCCCTCAAAAAGAAAATCATCAAAGTCCCTTATGGTTGCCTTTACGAATCGAGTCCCTTTCGAAAAATGATGATGGTCCCTTATATGTGCTTATTACATCCCACAATGGCCTTCAAAGTCAAATTGTCCCTCACATATCCCTTAACATCCAAAGTAAGGACTACCTACTCCATTATAGTAGGGATAGTCTTACTAAAGGAAAGAATAAAGAATAAGAAAGACCTTTAAACATTAGGGTAGGTTACTCCTAGGTACTTGCTCACTTCAAAACTTTTTCACACTTAAACAAATTTCCAACAAAATTTTCAAACAAGTTTTTTTCACATCCATACACGGATTATTATTAAACTATTCTGAAATTTTTTGCTATTCACACACTACACTTTCAAAACAATTCAAAAGTGAGCTTAAGTACCTAAGAGCCCATGGATAACCATGGATGAAAAGGGTGCTAACACCTTCCCTTTTCATAACCTACCCCCCGGACCCAAAATATTCTCTAAGGTCTTTCCTGTTCTTTTATAACCTTTCCTTATGGATAAAATAAAAGTCGGTGGCGACTCTTGCTATCCGCAACATTGTTTAAAGTCAGTTCTCCCACCGTGTTATAGCTTCCTTCTTTTTGTGGAAGTTACTAGCTGTCTTCTTGACAGCACTGGTGCTAGAATTGGTAGTTGAAGTAATCACTTTTCCATTTTTCAGCCTTACTTCAACCTTTACTCCTACAGCGACAATGTCAGAGAAATTGGTGGTAACACTGCTGACTAACCTTTCATAGAACTCCGGTCTGACTGTTCTACAAACCAATCTGCTAGTTATTTTTCTGTAAGGGGTGGCTCAACCTGAGTTGCAGTCCCGCACCATCTCTATGCATACTCTTTAAAAGTCTCGGTGCTTTTCTGCGCCATACTGAGAAGTTGATGTCGATCTGGAGCCAAATCCATATTATATTTGTACTACTGAATGGAATCATCTGATAAGTCTTAAAAGCCATGGATTATTTCCTGATCCAAGCTTAACTACCATTTGGCCGATGCTCCTTTGAGACTATCTTGGAAGCAATGTACGAACAGTTTGTCATTTTTAATGTGCGGAGCCATCCGCCTACAATACATAATTAAGTGCACCTTGGGACAAGTAGTACCCTGATACTTATCAAATACGGGCATCTTGAACTTTTATGGGAATATTAGTCCGGATACTAAAAACATATCTTTGGCATCTGACCCAAAGACGTTACTCTCCTCAATATCGCGCATTCTTTTGGCCATGATATCCATCTCCACTCTTAGCTTTTCATATTTTTCATTTTCAGCTTCAGAACCGTCTGGTATGTCGAAGATTGGTTGATGTTGGCTAAAAATAGGTCGGACATGAGTTGGTCCTCCAGCCTGAGTGAATATAGGGTTTGTCATCATCGGGTCAACCTGTGGCTGAAAGCTGGACGATTGAAGATTATTTATTGGTGGTAGGAAATCCCTGGACACGTCAAATAGGAATTCTGTTGTCGTAACTAGAGCGGTTGGAAGATTTGTTGCTACTGTAGTGACCTCGGAAACTACTGTAACTTGCGTGTCCATCTTCGCTTTAATCACATTTAGGACCTCCATGATTTGACTAACGTTTTTCTTAATTCCCTCGATTTTGTTATCTATGTGGTCAATCCTCTGATCATTGTTTGCCATCCTTCTCTGAGCTTGAGCTCGGGTGTTGTATCCGTGAGAACTCATCGTGACTTTCCCCTTTCTGGCGGACAAGAACAACAGATGAGCTGCGAAACTCAATGCAAGACCAATGCAGGATGATATGCACATGCAAATGCAAATGCAGAAACCAACCATTCAAGGAAAAAGAAAATTTTATTTACAAACAAAATTAGGAACACACGTAACAACGTGCTTAAAAAAAGCAACTTCATTGATAAATCATGTTCTATTACAATAGATAGCCCTTGCTAAAAAGCAAGACCTTTCTTACAACAAAAGTAAATGCAACATAAGATTACAATCTTTTTTTAGGGAAAGCAGGAAATGGTGAAACATTGATCAATCTAAATAGGTGATCCTTCTCCTTCTTGAGATTTGGGCTGGGCTTGATACTGGCGAATGATCTCCCATAAGTCTTCATTCTCGAGATGAGTTTTGATTAAAGCATACCTCATCTCTTCCCTAAGCATAGGAACTTCTGGCTCCATCGTAACCTCATAGTCACGAGTGTAGAACATTGATAAAGCTCTCTCGTTTGACCAAAGCAGATAAGCTTTTGTAGGAAAATAGCTTATGTTCTCTTCTACGATCATCCCTTGTATGTGAGGACGCCCCCAAGCAAAGCTGGCTTGGGATTCTAACTCTCTGTTGCTACCTTTTTCACAAAAGTAGGGTTTTAGCAACCCTGGTTCTGGTTCCGGCCCGGATGGGTACCCATGCTGGCGTTGAGCGAGAATTGGGTTATAGCTGATAACACCTCTTGTTTCGATGAGAGGTATGTTAGGGAAGTCCCCGCAGCTATGGATCATGGCTATACCACCTATTTTTGGATTGTACCAATTGATATCGTAGTGGTCGAAAGTTATTAACGTTGCATCCAATAGTCCTTGCTAGAGAGGTTCCACAGGACATGAGTCTTAGGAAAATGGGAAACAAACCATCTGCTGAGCAAAGCGGTACAATACGAGAACTGTCCGAGATCATACAAAGTATGGCGGTGGATGACAAGGTAGCTGTCTACTAGCAATGCATTCACAGGATTTTGAATAATGAAAATTCGAATAGGCTCCTCATTGATGAACTCATTACAGCATGGAAAGAGGTACAAGCCATATATAAAGAACGCCAAGATCGCCTCGAAAATACCCCAGTTGAGGTTGTCCTTAACAAGGCCTGCCAAGATCTTGAGGTTATCTAATCTTCACATCTGGAAACGGGAGTCCACCTCGTCGTACCATGTTGATGTCTGCAAAGAAAAATTTAAATTTCCTTGAATGTTTAGTAAAATGCAAAGATGCAATGCAAATGCGACTAGTTTTACAAAACTCATAAGATCAATTTGTGTAAAACCCTCATTTCATTCATTATTGGTAAAATTTACAACTTTTGAGATACAATACAAGAAGTGTTTAAATTACTTCAAGAGACTAGGTTTCACAGCCTAAACTAATGACTTCAGACATGAGGCCTCTTCAACTTCTTCAAGATTGCATTCTCCATTACCAACTTATCCACTATCCCTTTCCAAACTCCGAAGGTAGGAGGGATATTGGAATACTCATGATCGCTTTGAGTGGGCTTGGTGCTAGAGAAAAATAAATTCTCCTTTGTTGTTTCTCCATTAATTACTCTTCGTTCGAGCCAATCTATCAATTCATCTTTTTCTTGCACCTCTCGGGCGAGCCTTGTTACCTCGGAAGCGAGTGAATGATACTTTCCTTCCCAAGTGTCTCTCTCCAGTTGTGCTCTTGTAAGAAGCTCTTGGTACTCTTCCATCTTCTCAATGGGAATGGTAGAGGATGATGACGCGATGACAATCTACATGTCCTTTTCTAGGAGATACGACATTTTCAACTCTTTTGCTCTATAGTGGACCCATTGGGTAAATGGCTCCAAACCATGCAATTTCTTTCCCCAGATATGCTTTAGTCTTTTTCTATATGCTCTCCCAATCATCAATGGTTCTATTTCTCTCATTTTCTGCTACCTTTGTGTTGAGATAAAAGAAACCAGATAGAAGTAAATTGTTGGGTTTGTCTTTCATCGGAAAACCAAATTGTCGTCGAGCCAAAGCTGGATTGTAATTGATCCCTCCTCGTACTCCAATAAGTGGTATACTCGGTAAACTTCCACAATGATCAATGAATATCAGCTTGTGTTAAAGAGATTATCCTTTGGGACTATCTCCATGCATTGGGATATTCTTTGAAAGCGTTGGTTCTTGGCAAATGATTGACAAACCATTTGTATAACAGAGGTGCACAACAGAGGAAAGCTTCTTTTCCTTGAAGTGTCCGATGATGAATTGAGTGATACACATCTCCTAACAAGGTAGGCACAGGGTTACCACTTAAAAATATGATGATGGAAGGGAAATTGACAAATTCCTCTACCTCAGGAAACAAAACTAGTCCATAGATTAACAGAGCTAGTACAGCTTTGAATGCATCCATACTCCCTTCTTCGGCAAGATAGGCAGCTTTCTTGACTAAGAAATCTGAATGAAAACCTGCTACTCCTTTTTTGGTTACGTGGTGGGCTTTAATTTCAGAAGCTTCAAGATGAAGAGCATCTGCAATTTCTTTTGGTGAAGGCAACTTCTCCAATCCACTATAAGGTTTTTGGTCCTTCACGGGAACTCCCATATAATAGGCGTACTCTCCCAACATTGGCATCAACTGGTAGTCGGGAAAAGTGAAGCAATGGTACAATGGATCATAGAATTGAACCAAAGTACTGAGGATCCCTTCTTCCATTCCTATCCTGACTAGGCTTAAGATCTTTCCATATCTCTTCCCAAAGTATTCTGACACCATAGTTCCTAGTTTTCTCAACTCAGAGGTATCAGGCTTCTTGAAGATGTATCTTTTTGTGTTTCTTGTTGCAATATCCATGATATGTCTAAGATCTTGCACACAAAGAGATCAACTGAGTTTTACAAAACTAGTCGCAATATGGAATGCTTATGATGATATGATGAGATGATGCACACACCACACAAAAGCAAGTATTCACAAATACAAAGCATATGCGCACACAAAGGCAAGTATTTACAAATATAATGCACATGCACACACAAAGGCTCCCTAAGCTCAAAGGTCAAAGCATGGATTCAAATGTATACTCATCCCCAAGGATTCGTACTATGAGTTGTTTTGTACCTGTCGAACGGGTTCTAACAAAGTTCCCAGAGTCATAGTAAATCCTTCGGATATTGCCAACTAACGCGACTACTCACGTGAGTCAACAATATTCTCAAGATAAACTCGTCTGAGTGTAGCATTGCGTGACAACTATTGAGGGATTACTCCCTAACAGTTTCCGCGCTACGTCCTAAGAAGGCCAAGTGGGGTAAAAGTGTCACTAAAAGTCCTTAGCTTCGCAGACTCATATTGAAATAATAAGTGAATACACGACTACTCATGCATTACTAACCATATCAAAGAGTCTCCACTGAGCATAATTACATCATATGTCAGACATATTGGGACACTCCCAATAGTCCAACTATTGATCATATCACAATCCTATCATGTGCCACTCAAATCCGGGGTAGGATTTATTTCACCACTCAAAGCACCCAATATCCACAACACAACCAAATATATTGACAAATATACATGTTAAGAAAATATTCACAAATATAGCATACAAATAAACAAAATAGGCTAAACCCTCAAGTTTAAGCTTGTCCCTAGTGAAGTCACCATTTCTTTTGCAGTGAGAATCGTGATGTCAAGCTATTGATTAACTTGAATCTTAACACATGAAATTCACCACCGAGCTTTAGTTTATCCAAAGAAAAGGGTAATGATCGAAGAAAATCCTAAGTGCACTACGTAACAACGAAGCTTGAGATCTAAGGTTCGGGGGTAGATTATTCCTAGGGAAGGTGTTAGCATCCTAAACATTTGTAGTACTCTACAGGAACCTTTTGTATGATTGTATGTTATACTTGCTAAATGTTTGCTATGGTTATGGGTTTAGGGTAAAGGGTGTAGGTAAAGACCTAAGGATAGTTTATAATTTGCTCGCAAAGATATCGCATCCTCTGCCTACGTATCCTAACAAGGATAGAATCAGAGCAATTGTAGTTCACCTCACGGAGGATTAAAAAGTGCTTGACTATGGTCAAGACTCTAGGGGAACAAACATAATAATGCTTGTGTAGAGTTTAACTAAACTCTTTAGATCTATATTGAACACTCAAGAAAATTGACTTTGACAAAATCCAAGAGGGGAGTAAGTAACATGACAATGATCCTTACATAGAGTTAACAAACTCTATCTAAAAGTTCTAATTGAAGGATACTCCTAACAAAGGGTAGGTCTTCTAGATTTAAAGCAAAGTCTAATGGATATAGGTTCTAACTTAACTAAGTTAGGGTTCAAGATGACTTAATAAAGTCAAAGAGGGAGGGTAATAAGCTATCTATGACCCAAGGGTCAATAAAGAGACTTTCCTTTGGAATGGAAATGACGAGACAACTTGGATGAGAACTAAAAAGTTCCATCACTTGGGGAAATAGCTTAACAAAGCATAAACACTCAAACATGATGAATATAGGAGGTATGATTACAACTAAAACATGCAAGCATATGACAATATAAAGCAAGGATTATAAGTAAGGAAAATGGTTACCACCAAGTATACAGAGATATTACAATATCTAAAGAGAGGTTCTTACAAGACTCAACATAAGAGATAAATGACATATCTTAACAAAGATGAAGGTAACAACTAAGGAATATCTTAATAAAGATGAAGGTACATCTTTACAAATATGAAAGTAACAAATAAATGAAAACAAGTCACAACTTGAGGTGAGAATGTTATAGGTCAAAAGATGTCATATGTAACAACATAAGAGCAAACATCATACATTTTGATGACAATCAAGTAAACAAATGGGCAAACAAAGTCACAACAATGCAAGTAGGAAGTTCAATACTTTATGGGTAATTCATAAATTTAAAGATGAATCACTTAGAAAGTTCAAGCAAAGATGGAAATTCAAACTTAAGTACACAGAGGAGTTGATAAACCAAACTCATATCAATTTCAAGTTGAACTTAATGAAAATGAAATCAAAGTTTTTGAAATAAAGATTGAAAGATACGAGGGTTAAAACCCCAAAAAGGCTCACTACTTCCTTACAATTTTTAGAATTCTTTAAATATTATATGAAAATAAACAATAATACAAGAAGTTAGCAAAAAGAACCATATAAAATAATTAAAATTGAAGAAGTTATGTTAATTTGAAATTTAAATAAAAATCAAATAAATTAGTGATTAAAAAAGATAGGGATGTCTCATTCATGGTTTGAACCCAAGACCTTGGGCATCATGGACCAAAATTCAGTCAATTCTACCACTACATGCGTGTGGTCATTGAATGGGAAAAGAAAGAAAAATAATGAAAAACACTAAAAATCAAGAAAATAACCAAAAAGTGCCCTCGCCGAGGGTCGAACACGGTACAATGGGCATTATAAGATAAATGAATACAAGGTAACAACCACTGGGGTGGCAATACATCCAATGTATCAAGCCACCCCAATTAAACATACACCAAAAGAGGCGTATTTCTGGGCAACACTTCAATGCAACTCAAAACCAAAAGACTTCAAAACGGTTAGATTCTAAACTCCTCAATTCTCAATCAATTTTAATGAAGTAAAGGTCAAATCCACTTGTTTTTAAGAGAGGAAAAAGATGGTGCTATCCGATTTTTGAAATAATACTCTCAACTTAAAACACGATTGAATATGCACAATGAAGTTTAAAAGTTCATTATGGAAGGCAATGATTAAGCCAAGTGCAGATTCAAACAAGTAAAGGTCTGTTCAAGTTCCTAGTATGATATGGAATGAGTTCAATAGAAAATCTTAATCAAAAGAACTCAGAACAAGATAAAGGAATGTAAATTGCAAGTTAGTGAAATTGGTGCTAATTTGAAGTTTTGTGTTTCAACAATGTTAAACAAAATCCATGACAACAATTGCCATCAATCCAATTGCCACATGCTGCAAACCTCACACACACAAATTGAAAAAGAAAAAGAAAATCAAATAGAGGTTTCCAAGCCTTAAGTACTAACAGCATTCCAACACCTCAGTACACTTTCTAATGGCTTTAACTATAGCAAAAACTATATAGAATCCTTGCAACTAAGTTACCTTAACAAGACACAAGGCACTGAGATGATCCATGAAAAAATTTAAAGGACTAAAAGCAAACCTAATAAGGATCTTAAATTGTAGACTTCTCAACAGAGTTGTGGACAACAAAATAGGGCATCAAAACAAACTCTACATTATGTCAACAATGCTTGACAAACAATCCTGGCCTGAGTTCAAACAACCAAACAGTGACATCACTCTCCTCTATAAATTCAAACTAACAAAAACCCTACTGAGTCCTATCATCCTAACTCTCCTTGCCTACCTAAAACATTTGTTAACAAAGCTCAGCAGACCTGATGCACTCAAAAGACCTCCCACATGCAGCAGGATGACTGCACTAACTAGTCCACAACTCTCCTCAAACAAACCTGGTTATCCACCTCTGTTCCAAACAAACACCCTAGATGGAAATCACAACAAAAAACCAACTTCTTAACATGAGAAACTAACTTTGGCAATAACTAAACATGAGTTGACTAACTCAGCCCCAAAGAACAGTCATAGACAACATGAACTCAACCTAAACATTATCAAAGCAAATCAATCTATCAAACTAAAACTTACAATCTAAAGTTACAACTCAAGGAAACTAAACTAGAACTAAGCAGCACCAAAAATTTGATATTACAATTCCAAGTCCAATATAATGTAATCTAACCCAAAGAGTCAACAACTTTGAGCATTCCATTATGAGTTGATGGATCCAACCTCAACACAATCTCTAACAGCAACCCTTATGCAAACAAAAACTCTAATGACAGTCCACAATGAAAACAAAATTCTAATGATAGTCCACAATGCAAACCACATAAGCTAGACATATCCAATGATGAACAAAGTTTAATGTTCACAAATGAGAAACAACAGACATAACAATGTTTAGTATTAAGCAACTAACCCTAGGCCTCTCATGTTGACAGTTTCTAAAACAGTTTTGGTGGTCTAGAATATAAGCTTATCATAAAAATGTCCGACCTATACTCAAAATACTTTCACAAAAGTGACAAGATACACCTTATCTTAATGACAGCAAATACATATGGCTTTGTCAAATTCAAACCTCACACAACTTTTAACAACATAGTCAACAAACCATTTCAACATGACAATGTGTAAACCATAAGCAAATCAACACATACATGATGCATATTAGTGAATAAACTTAAAATTACATACCACTTGTAGTCTTCCCACACTTAAGCTAAGCAAGAACAAGAATTCCTTCCTTTGATCAAGCTTGTGAAAATTGTTTCTTCTTGAAGAAACAATGCAATCTTATGGATAGTTTGAGTGAATGCACTTTTGTTGCACCCCAAAATTTGACCAACCTTTTCTTAACCTGGTTTATGTTTCATTTCATTTTCTTTTAGCATTTACATTGCATAGCATTTTTCATTGAACAAGGGATCAAGAGGTTGTGCATGGCCAGAGAATGTCACCAAGAGTGTTGAGCCTAAGCAAGGGGTTTTACTCAAGCATGAATGGTCATCAAGTCACCAAGAAGTGGTCAGAGTTTTGTGAAAGAGTTGATGGGTGTATGTAGGTCAGTTCCTAACTTGGAGTCCAATTGAAGATCATCATAGGATAGTGAATTCATAATTATGGATATGGGGATGTTGAGAAATCTCATTGAGTGCTTTGAGAACCATGTTGGAGCTTATTCAAGTTGTTGCAACATGTGTAAGAAGCCACAGTCAAGAGTGGTGCATCTAGGGTTTTCATCTGGTCAACCCTAGGTCAACTGTGAAATCAAAAGAGATTAAGACTCGATTACAAGTCTTTGTGATCATGGAATGTTGTGTTGAGATTTCTAATATATCATTTCAAGATCAAATCAAGAAGAATCAAGAGTGTGAGAAGTTACTAAATTAGGGTTCTCAATGTAAAATCCCCTGTTTAGTGCCCAACTTCAAGACCACTTATCTCAAGATACAAGTTTCATCTCATCTTGACCCTAACATGAAACTTGTAGAGCATGTTTCTATATTTATTTTGAGTACTAGAAGTCTTTCATCTGGTTTCTAGAACTTAAGTTATGATGATGACAAGTTACAGGTCTTCAGATGAATGTGATTTTGGTCAACAAATGTCAACCAAATTCCAAGCCACTTTTGACCTAGAAGGATGTTTCTACACACTTTGACCCAAACATGAAAGTTGTTCCTCTTGATCTTAGATTTCCAAAGAATATTAGAAGTCCTTCATTTGATTTGTAGAACTCAAGTTATGAGGCTTGCAAGGCAGGGGTATTTTGGGAAAGTAAGATTACATGTCATTTTCATTATAGGTGCATTTCACCACTTTACATACTTCAAATGAAAATCTTTCCAACATCAAACATGCTCCAAATGGGGTCATTTGCTCAATCAAGCATCAAGTTGTCATTGATTTGGTTTGAATTGAATAATTGGTGTGAAACGTTTCCATGAAGAAAGCTTAAAAAGGGGAAATTGCAATTACTTGATTCTTAATCATTTCAAGACATGTTTATGCATTTTTTTGAGTCACAAAGATGTAGTAAACAAGATGCACACATTGAATTTCTGTTTTGGTACCATTTTTATGTGTTTTTCAATTGCCATTTCAAGTGAAAAATTGACATTCCAATTTCAACCATGTGATCAATTCAAGGCTTGAATCCTATCCACATGATCAGAGTAAGTTACCAGCAAGGATTTTGGATTAAAAAACAAGGGAATTTGTGCATTTTTACGTGTGTATGAGCATGGCAAATTGAATTTGGGTATTTCAAAAATTCACACAATTAAGTTGCAATTGGGCCTCCATGAGCTTAGGTATCCAACATATAAAAGCTTTAGCTCATTTCTGAGCAAAGAGGGAGTCATTTTCATGGAGAATAGCATAGAACACAGTTGGAGCAAGCAAGGCAAATTTCAAAATCGTGAAATCAAATTCAAGATCTCTCAAAGCAATTCAAGGGTAGAATCGTCTCTAGCAAGCTTTAGTGAGTGATTCTGGAGAGTTTCATCAAGTTTCTTCAAGTGTAGAAGGCTCAGTGGAAGCTCTCCACTAGGTAACCTTCAATTCAACATATCTCTCTGTAAGTGATGCATTAGCACGCCATTTTTTCATGATGATAACCTAGGAAATGTGTAGATTAATTCCAACTAAAATTGACTGGCATTGGTGATGGTTTGTGTTTTGAGCTTCAAACTTGTTGTTTGCGATTTGGAATGTTTATGAACTGAAACTAAAAAAAACCATGGATTCCTGTTCTACATGAGATGTAGATGAATTTTGACTGCTTGTTTGCATGATTTGGTGTTGTCTGGATCCATCTATGTTTTTGTCTCGCCGGAGAAGATGATCGGAGCCACCGTGCTCCAACCATCTGGTTTTCCCTCCGTTTTGGTTTGAATGGGGAAGAGGATAGTGTGGCATGATCATGCCCATTGGATTTTTGTTTGATTGTTTGACTGTGACCAGATCTGATGGTCACGTTTTAATCTCTTTTTTGTGTTGAGTTTCATTTATTGCGTGGCAGCTTGGTGGCCCTTGGATGTTTGGTTAGTAATCACAACGTAAGGCCAGGATTGCTTGACTGAGCTTTAAGTGAAACTGTGTGTTTCACTAACTCGTCCCTCAACCATTTGATTGGTTAACCTAGGCTTGATCGTGTGGTTGTTATTTTGTTTGGTTTTTATTTTTATTCTGATGGCACGCGTGGCACATTCTGGATCCTTGGATGGATTGACTGGTAAAGTCATCATGTGGTTGAGATCAGTCCTTGCTGGTTAACTGTTTTCAGTTGGATCTGAGCTCAAATTGCTTCTGGCACCCCCTGTTTGAGCCCAGTTTGGTTTTATACGTTTTTATATACTATTTGCACCATTTTTTTTATTTAGTTTTATTTTCTTTTTTATTTTTGTTTCATGTCTGTTTGGATTTAATTAAATATAAAATACTTTCAATTGTCCAAAAATTCCACAAAAATATGTTTTAGACACTTTGAGATGTATATTATTTTTAGGAAATTTTTATTTTTATTTTTGGTTTTATTTTCAAATAAAAATGGAATTAAACATTGGAAGTGTTTTGTTTGAGTTAAATCTTGACATGTGTTTGTTTTTTATTTGTTTCTTCCATCTCTTTTTGATCCAATGATTGAAAATTCATCCTTATATCCACGATGAGTTGATGAATTTTTTAGGACTATTTTGCCCCTGTTTGGTTGACTTTTGGGTTGACTTTTGTTGCATTTCATTTGACCCTTGACAATCCTCATTCACAATGGAACACCCTTGTGAATCAATTTCTTTGGTGGTATTGTGAATTGATTTTGATTGTGATTTTGTGGCTTCTGTTTGCCAACATGTTTATGGACTTTGGTTATTTTTGTGGATTTTGGTTATTTTTGAATCATTTTCCTAATTTTGAGGTAACTTGCAAGTCAAGTTACCCCAAAGGGAGGTTCATACATACACATTGACCTAGTTTGTCTTGGAGATGACATTTTTTGGATCGTTTGAGCCCTCAAATCCTTTTGATTCATGTTGCTAACATGGTAAGGTTGATGCTTGCTCAATTTAGGGTCATGACATTGTGTCTTTCTTGTTAATTTGTGTGTTTCTTTTGATGCTTTTGATTAGGGTTTCTAAGTGATGCATGCTTGCTTTCCTTTATGTTTTTGATTGCATTTCCTTGTGATGTGATTTCTTTTTTTGTGATGTATACCTAAAATGATGAATCCTTGAGGACTCCTTTGTGCTTCTTTTACACTTTGTTTGTGATGCTTATGGTTGATTGCATATTATGAGGTCCTTGCTGTCCTCATATAGCCTCTCATCCTCACTTTGTTTCAGGCTTGTTTTACGTTTCATTTGTGTTTGGTTTTTTGCATTATGGTTGATGTTGTTTGGTTTAGGCCATTTCATCCCATTTTTGATGCTTTTGTGTGTTTGCTTTTTTGTACATCTTCTTCTCCTTCCTTCTTTGCATTTCTCATGTGCATGCTTGGTTGAGATGAGCTTGGGGAGGCTACTACCCCACACTATTTTCCTCCCACTTTCATTCTACTTGTGCATCTTATGACTGCATGTTTGCATTTTCATTTTCTTTCTCCTTCTTCTTCTTTTCTTTGCCATGCTCCCCATAAGTTCTCTAACCCCTTGAGGTTATGATAGACTTTAAGTTCAAACTATGCATGATAACATTAGGTAGTTCTCTCTTGTATCCCAACTCTAAGTCCACTTTGCATGACAACTTTTAGGATTGATTAGTCTCCCATTAGTGGTCCTTTCTTCTCTTCTCATCTTCAAACACTCATAAAATATCCAATAAAGAATGACAAGTGTTGTGTGCTACGAGCCTTAAGCTACTTGGGAAATGATGATTGGGTGGTTGCCTCTCAATTGTCTAGAATGTTAATATATGTCCTTTGGACGATATGCGACACATTCGCTCCTGAGTCACAGTCTTTAGTGCAACAGGAGTTACAAATCAAGTTCAAAACATTTCTTCTCTAAAAAACACAAAAAAAGCTTCAAATATTTTTCACCCTTTGGGATTCTTAATCAGGAAAATATTTTCAGATAAAAGAGTGTTGTTAACTTTTATTTCTACCGCAAACGGTAACGCCTAAGTCTCCAATGGCCGAGCTGCATACACCAACTGCTAGAACTACTTGTTAACCCTACTCGGGCCTAAAAACTTTTGAACCAACTTGTGGTTTTGTTAGCCCGAACTATGTTTGCTCTGATCTTTCATACCAGATGAAAGTACGTAGGCACAAGACGCGACACCATGGCGAGCAACCTTCCCTCCTTTCACCCGTAGTTATCCGATTTACATTGACTCTGAATTTCTCATTGCACGAGGGAATACGTAGGCACATAGCGACGATGCTCTGCCGAGTCTCTTTTCTTTTTCTTTTGTCCCTTGACCTTTACCGTAGATAGATTGATCACCCTTTTAGATAGACAAAAATGCATGGATCCCGTCGAGTACGACGGACGTGAGGGGTGCTAATACCTTCCCCTTGCGTAACCGACTACCGAATCCAGACTTGGTTGCGATGACCTTGTCTTTCCCTTTTTCGTCAGCTTTTTCCGATTGTTTCCTTTTCCTCTCTGTGGGATAAATAACGAAAGGCGGCGACTCTTCTGTTTTCTGCCGGGTGTTTTTCGCAGTTGCGACAGCTGGGGACTCTGGTTCCCTATGCGAGTCAATCCTAGTGCTTGTTTGTTTATCTTTGGGTGTTGTATATATGTGCTTTATTTGATTTTCCGCATTTATTTTTCAGCATCATATATCATTATTGTTGTGCTGTGGGGAAGGAATGTTCTGCTGAGAGATAAGTCGGACCTGGGCTTGAGTACAAACATAGCATTAGAAGTGGAAAGTAGTGGTGAACCTGTATGTTAGGCATGCACTAGTTCCCACGAAATTCGCGCTCAGGCGAGGTTCTCTTTGATGACTTTCTTTCCAGCCCAGTGGGCCATTGAGAGGATTTCAGATTTGAGGGTTGTCGACTCTGGGGACCGATCATCTATGATTCAGCTAAGTGAGGCCTCTTCGCGAGATGATGATGCCAAACCAGAAATGGTGAACGTATGATCATTCCTCGAAAGTCTGTGACGCTGATGAACGAATAGGATGCCGAACCTTGTCTGTGGATAGGTCCATACCTGTGAGAGGGATTGGGTTATGCAGGAAACCTTGGCTTTCAGAATACCCCGGTTCTTTACAGTGTGAATATGTGTATCAGTGGGTCCTATTGTCGGTGCTTTGTTCTTGCTAAAGTGGAGCACTGGTCTTCTCGATCAACAGCACAAAAATCTTGATCCCTTGTTTGCATTTGCATGTGCATTTTCATATTACATTTCATTAACATGTATCTATGTTGCAGGTGTATATTTCCTCTTTGATTCTAGTGATCTTGTTCCCTTATTGCTGACATGGAGCCCTTAAGGAGGACATTGGCCTACAAATTTTCAACACCTGATATTAGAGCTCTGTAAAGTTTGATTTCTTTAGCCGACATGAAAGTTATGGAAGACTTCAGACAGTCCTATGGGAGGCTTTTGAGCATTGTATGTAAACCTTCTTTAAATGAGTTGAATGGTCTTCAGACGCGGTTGCAGTTCTATGATCCTCAGTTGAGAGGCTTTACTTTTAAGAGTTATGTGTTGGCGCCAACGTTAGAGAAATTCTCTGCACTGCTAGGAGTTCCTATTCTTAACAAGATACCATTCTATCATACTGAGGATGAGCCGAATCTGGCAAAACTTTCTGAAGCTTTACATTTAGATGCCTCTGAGTTGGCAGGGAAAGTAGCTAGTAGGAATGGAATGTTTGGGTTTCCATTACCTTTTCTTATGGATAAAGCTCGACATTTTGCTAAGGAAGGTTGTTGTGTGGTATTCAGTGCTACTTTGGCCTTATATTTATGGTACTCTGTTGTTCCCTAATATTCCGGACTTCGTAGATGTGGATGCATTTCGTATCTTTGCTTCGAAGATTCCATACCCACACTGTTAGGTGATGTTTATCATTCCGTACACTATAAGAATGAGAACAGAAGGGGGAAAAGTGTATCTTGTTACGCACCTTTACTCTATCTATGGTTCGTAAGCCACCTTCCCAAGACTGGTATGTTCTCTGATACTACAGGTACATCGGAATGGTCTGAACATTTGATGATATCATCTATTGAAGATATTGTCTGGTTTGATAGGGATGTACTAGGTATCGAGATTATTTATAGTTGTGGAAGCTTTCCTAACATCCCGCTGGTCGGAAGGAAGGGTTACATAAACTATAACCCGTCCATTGCAATCAGACAATTTAGGTATGCATTGAGAAGTCCTTCGAAGGATGAAGAGATACATGAATCTCTGTATTTCACCGGTTTATTGGAGGGGGATACCTTAGATAGAGTTGAACATGCTTGGAGCAATGTCCACAGAAGAGGGAAGGTTGCCTTAGGAAAGAGCAATAGTCGAGCCTACGACCCCTATTTGGTTTGGATTCAGAGTAGAGCCGAGAAGCTGATGATGCCATACCCATCTGCTAAGCCTGCGTGCCCTCTTGAGATTGAAGAACCCACTACAGTAGACATTCAAAAATACAACCAATTGCTGTTTGAGAAGGAAGCGTTGATAAAGGCTAATGAGAAATTGGAGAAAGAAATCATTCAGCTTCAAAGTGAGAAGATTGATCTTGTTCATTCCTTCAAGAAACAAACTGAGCTTGTAAACAAATTGGGTATGGATCTGACCAAGGAGACCGGTTCTAGGGAGCGTTTGGGTTTGGATTTCAAGGCCGTCAATAGTGTTCTCGCTACCAAGAAGGAAGAGTTGGATAGGGCTTACTTGAGGATTTCTAAGTTTGAGAACCAACGGAATGCTATGCTCACCAACAACAAAGAACGCGAAGACAGGTTAAAGCTACAGATCAGCAAGTTGAAGACGCAGCTCAATGCCAAAGACGGGGAGATTGCAGCAGAGGCATCACTTAGACGGGATAGTGAGTACAGGTTGAACAAAGCGATTGCGAATTTGAAGGATCTCAGGTTGAGAGTTGATTCCAACAGATGCAGGCTCGAGGCGTGTTTTGGGGAAGGAGCTTAAGAAGACCATGTTGAGAGTCTATAGCATACTGTTAGCCAGCAGGAGCTACTTATTCAGGGACTACTTGCTAGGCCAGATCATCCTGAGACGCTGAAGCTACTAGAGGACTTCCGGTCACGCCATCCTGCTTGACTATCTTGTTTATCTCTGTTGTAGTTTGATGGTTATTGTTTGTTGTACTAACCATCACCAGGCTTGTTGGTTGATGTCTTTTCCTTATTATACTCAGTTGTAGCTTGTACATTGCATGTTGGCCTGTGATTTTATACGAGGAGTTTCTGTTCTATGCTTGTCCGTAGGGCTCTTCATTATTGTGTTTCACCCGGAAAATAGAATCGAGGGGGAAATTTCCCTATTGCATACATACATGTCTGCATTTTTGCATTTTTCGCATTGCAGGTGCATCGGAACTGTTAATTTTCTTTTCCTGTGGTTTACTAGTGTTCTAGGATTGCTGATCGAACGACTCACTGGTATACAACTAGGGGGAATCAGAAGAGAGTAATGGAGCAGATGCAAGTAGAGATGCAGGAAATGAGGGACCGGATGGCCCAGTTCATGGAAGTAATGCAAGGAGTGGCTAATGGACAAGAGCAACTCCGGACTCTAGTGCAGCCGTTGATTGCACGTGTTGATGGAAACGGTGTGTTGCATGGTGGGGACGTTGTTAACCCTCCTCGTATTGACACTCCTCGAGCTGATAATTCCATGCTTACCTTAGTCATCCCTACTGCTGGAGGGAGTGGTCATGCTGCCGGTGCCGGTAATGTTGCATGTTTCAATAACACTAGTTTTGGTAATGGTGGTAATGCTAATGGGAATGATTATGGTCCTGACGCCACTTGTGCTATACATGGTAATATGGACCACCTCTGGAATGAAGACAGACAAGAGGATGTGTTCTCGCCAAGGGTTGTGGCTGCTGAGTTACACTCCGAAGCTGATAGGAGGATTAAGATGATTGAAGAGAAAATGAAGTCTCTTGAAAGTCAAAACTCTATGGGCCTTGATATGGCTAACTTGGGACTGATCCCGAACTTAAGAGTGCCACCGAAGTTCAAAGTCCCAGACTTTGATAAATACAAGGGTACCACTTGCCCGAGAGTTCATCTGAGGTCCTACTACCGTAAGATGTCTGCCTACTCAGACGATGAGAAATCGCTCATGCATTTCTTCTAGGATAGTCTGTCTGGGCCTTCTTTGGAATGGTACATGAGCCTGGAACCCGTGAATGTCCACAGTTGGATGGATTTGGCCGAAGCCTTTGTGAAACATTATCAATACAACAGTGACCTTGCTCCCAACAAGGTCCAACTTCAGAATCTTTCACAAAAGAGCAATGAATGTTTCAAAGAATATGCTCAAAGATGATGGGAGTTAGCAGCCAGGTGCAGCCGCCTATGGTTGAACGTGAGCTTGTTGATATGTTTGTCGCCACTTTGCCAGAAGTTTATTATTAGAAGCTCATTAGGAGCATGTCAGGTAGTTTCTTTGACTTAATCATCACCGGAGAGAGGGTGGAAAATGGTATCAGGTTAGGGAAGATAAGTGCTGGTGAAATGCCCTCAGCTGGAGGAGGTAAGAAGGTGTTCGGTAAGAAGAGACGAGAAGGAGATACTAATTCCGTGTCCAGTTCATGTGGGAGCGGTAGAGGTCAGAATCAGAAGCAACAACAGATTTCCAGTATTACAATTCCCGAAGTTCAACAACCACAGTAACAACAACGTCAGCAACAATAACAACAACCGCAACAAAATTAGCAGGGGTATAGAAGATATCAAGACAGAGACCGGGCAACAAATAGGCATTTTGATGCGCCTCCCATGCCGTATTCTTAGCTATTGCAAGCTTTGTTACAGTTGCAACTGATTCGGAAAAGAACTTTGGCTCCCTTGACTGGGCCTCCTCCACCCGGGTATGACGCAAACGCTCGCTGTGAGTTTCATTCAGGTGCTCCAGGGCATAACATTGATAATTTTAAAGCCTTTAAGCATAAGGTGCAGGACATGATTGGAATTAAAGCAATTAACTTCTCCAATGATGTTCCTAATGTGGTACAGAATCCCATGCCGAATCATGGGCAAGCTGGGGTTAATGCAATTATCGAGGAGGATGTTTTGGATTTGGTAACGGATGTTAATGAGCTGAAGACACCCTTGAGCTTTGTGAAAGCCAGATTGTTGAGGGGGGGGGTGTTTTCCCAGGTTGTGCAGAAAATTATGTTGAGTGTCTGGTTAATCCTGAGGGATGTGGGCAGTTGAAAAGATGTATTCAAGAGATGATGGATATTGGAGTTTTGCAGTTTGACCGGTCTGTTGAAAGAAATTCTGAAGAGTTGGTGGCTAAATAAAGGAATGAGATTGAGACAATCTCCATTCCGTACAAGACTGTTACTATTTATGCGCCAAAACCACCAACAATAACCATAACTAAAGCAGGTCCTGTACCGTTTGAAAGTACCAAGGCTATTCCATGGAATTACGGAGCTGAAGTGTATTGCAACGGACAGAAACAAGACTTGAATGGTCCCCCTACGGATTCAGTAGATAATATTGTGGGAGCAGAAGGCATTACCTGTAGTGACCGGGTCTTTTCGTCACCTGAAGTGATTGTTGATAAGGTTGACAAGGGGAAGAGACCGGTGGTAGAGGAAACTTCTCAGTCTGGGGAGAAGGAATCTTTGTTAAAGGATGCAGAAGAGTTTATGAGGCTGATATGGAAAAGTGACTATAAGATAGTCGATCATTTGCAGCGAACTCCTTCTAAGATATCTATCTTGTAGCTATTACTATATTCTGAAGTGCATAGGAATGCAATTTTGAGAATACTAAACACTGCTTACGTGCCACAAGAAATTTAGGTTAATCAACACGAAGGAGTTGTAGCACACGTAAATGCAGGAAACGACTTGGGGTTTACAGACTTGGATTTGACGCCAAGGGGCATAAACCATAACTGTGCGCTGCACATATCATTAGAATACCGAGGGGCTGTTATGTCTCATGTACTTGTGGATACGGGATCATCCTTGAACGTACTTCCGATGAAAGCCCTAATGAAGTTGGACACGCAGGGTTTGCTTTGCAGACCAAGTGATTTGGTGGTGCGCGCTTTTGATGGTACCCGAAGGACTGTGTTCGGAGAAGTGACATTGCCCATTCAGGTGGGACCGGAAGTGTTTGATGCAGTGTTTTACATTATGGATATCCAGCCAACCTACAGTTGTTTATTAGGCTGCTCATGGATTCATTCAGCAGGAGCTGTGACCTTCACGCTGCATCAAAGGTTAAAGTATATGGTTGGCGGTAGTGTTGTTACAGTGTGCGGGGAAGAGGATATAATGGTTAGTCACTTATCATACTTCAAGTATGTCGAGGTAGACGGAGAGATACATGAAACCCTTTGCCAGGCCTTTGAAACATTCAAGATTAAAGACAAGTCTCCTGTTGTGAGCAAAGCGCCAGAAGTGGCCATGTCTTCTTTTAAAGAGGCCCAAGCAGTGGTACGGACTGGGGCAGTGCAAGGATGGGACCAGGTATTGGAGATTCCCCACAAGCAAGACAAGTTTGGTTTAGGGTACCGACCGTCATTTTCTTCTTCATCCTCGCAAAGCGCGCCACGCTATAAAGGACCTGTGCAGTTCACTAAAGGGGGATTTATCTGTAAAAGAATCAATGCAGTGTCAGACGAAGAGGGAGATAGTGATTGTGATTTGGATGCTTGGATCAAGCCTTGCACTCCGCGACAGAGCCTGCGCAACTGGTCCATTGAAGAATTCGTTCAAGTGACGACATAACAATAATGCTTTATTTTTCCCAATTATTGTACTACCTTATGTTCTACCCAGAGCATAGTGATATTTTGTTTCAGGGCCTTATTGTTTATGTTTGAACATTGCTTTATCAATTAATCAAAAGGCGTTTTTCTCATTCAAATGTTGTGATCATTGTCTTTCTTATTTTTATTTTCACATTAAAATGGCAATGTGGTTTGTACTTGTTTGCATATTGTTTGAAACACTTAACCATTTTTCATTGCACGATTCCTATTGCAGATGACACCGATTCAGAACCTCCTGTGACTCGCTTCGACTTTGATCAACCTATATATCAAGCTGAAGAAGAGATTGATGAGGATGAAGACCTTCCTGAAGAGCTAGCTAGACTCTTGAAACAAGAAGAGAAAATTATTTTGCCTCATCAGGAGGAAATCGAGGTTATCAATCTAGGTTCTGAAGAAGTTGTCAAAAATGTTCGGATAGGGGCTGCGCTACAGAGTGACATCAAGCAAAGACTGATCGAGATGCTTCGATAGTATAGTGACATCTTTGCTTGGTCGTATGAAGATATTCCTGGGCTTGACACTGACATAGTGGTGCATCGCTTGCCATTGCGTGAGGAATGTCCGCCGGTCAAGCAGAAGCTTAGAAGGACAAGACCAAATATGGCTGTAAAAATCAAAGAAGAAGTCTAGAAGCAGTTGGACGCTGGATTTTTTGCTGTAATAACTTACCCTCTGTGGGTCCCCAACATCGTACCTGTACCTAAGAAGGATGGTAAGGTGCGTATGTGTGTTGATTACAGAGATTTGAATAAGGCGAGCCCAAAGGATGACTTCCCGCTCCCTCACATTGACGTATTGGTTGACAATACTGCTCAATACTCCATATTTTCCTTCATGGATGATTTTTCTGGTTATACTCAGATAAAGATGGCACCAAAAGATATGGAGAAAATGATGTTCATTACACCGTGGGGGACGTTCTGATACAAGGTAATGCCTTTTGAGTTGAAAAACGCAGGGGCAACTTACCAGCGGGATATGATCACTTTGTTTCATGATATGATTCATCATGAGATTGAGGTCTATGTTGATGACATGATAGCAAAGTCGCAAATGGAGGAAGAGCATCTGGTTAACTTGTTGAAGCTGTTTGAAAGGCTCAAGAAGTTTAGATTGAGGTTGAATCCAAATAAGTGCACTTTTAGAGTTCGATCTGGAATGTTATTGGGGTTCATTGTTAGTGAAAAAGGAATCGAGGTCGATCCTGCAAAGATAAAAGCTATACAAGATATGCCAGCGCCGGAAACAGAAAAGGAGGTCTGTGGTTTCTTGGGGAGATTGAATTACATTGCTCGGTTCATATCTCATCTCACGGCCACGTGTGAACCAATGTTTAAATTGCTAAAGAAGGATTAGGCAGTTGTCTGGAATGAAAATTATCAAAAGGCATTTGATAAGATAAAAGAATCCTTGCAGGAGCCTCCGATATTGATACCCTCAGTAGCTGGAAGGCCTTTAATCATGTACTTAACGGTTCTTGAGAACAGTATGGGTTGTGTTCTCGGTCAACATGACGAGACTGGAAGGAAAGAGCATGCAATCTATTATCTGAGTAAAAAGTTCACAGACTGTGAGTCCCGCTACTCAATGCTCGAGAAAACGTGTTGTGCACTCGCTTGGGCTACCAAATGTTTGAGACAATATACGTTTAATCATACAACCATGCTGATTTTGAAGATGGATCCGATCAAGTATGTCTTCGAGAAGCAAGCGCTCTCAGGAAGAATTGCCAGATGGCAGATGGTACTGACAGAGTATAATATACAATATGTTTCCCAGAAAGCCATCAAGGGAAGTGTTCTGTCAGAGTACCTTGCTAAACAACCAATTGAAGACTATCAACCAATGAAGTTTGAATTTCCTAACGAGGATATCATGTTCCTCAAAGCGAAAGATTGTGAAGAGCCGTTGCCCGACGAAGGTCTAGAGAAAGGTTCTCAATGGCAGATGATATTCGACGGCGCTGTCAACTCTTATGGTAGCAGAATCGAGGCAATTATTACCACTCCTCACGGTACTCATATCCCGTTCACTGCCAGGTTGACGTTCCCTTGCACTAATAATGAAGCCGAGTACGAAGCATGCATCATGGGTATGGAAGAGGCTATTGATTTGAGAATCAAGAATTTGGATGTATATGGTGATTTAGCGCTAGTGGTTAATCAGATCATGGGAGAGTGGGAAACTCATCAGCCGAATCTAATTCCTTACAAAGATTACGTGAGGAAGTTGTTACCATTCTTTGACAGGGTAGAGTTTCACCATGTGCCGCGAGCAGAGAATTAGATGGACGATGCTTTGGCAACGCTATCTTCGATGTATAAAGTGAATTTCTGGAATGATGCTCCTAGAATAGTCATTTCTCTCCTAGATAGGCCTGCTTTCGTATTCGCCATTGAAGAGGCTATTGATGGCAAGCCATGGTTTTACGATATACAAAACTTCCTCAAGAAGCAAGAGTATCCACCAAGGGCTTCGGCCCAGGATAAGAAGACGCTAAAGAGGTTGTCTGGTAACTTTCATCTAAACCTAGATGGTGTGCTTTACAGAAGAAACCATGATTTGGTGTTGTTAAGATGCGTGGATGAAAAGGAAGCAACATTTCTTATGGAAGAGGTCCACGAGGGTACTTTCGGTACACATGCCGGTGGGCATGCCATGTCTCGGAAGTTATTACGAGCATGGTATTATTGGCTAACTATGGAGCCAGATTGTTTCCAATTTGCGAAAAAATGCCATAAATGCGAGATTTATGCAGACAAAATTCATGTACCGTCGTGCCCATTGAATGTTATGGCGTCCCCGTGGCCTTTCTCCATGTGGGGCATTGACATGATTGGCAAGATTGAGCCAACAACATCCAATGGTCATCGTTCCATCTTGGTTGCCGTTGATTACTTCACCAAATGGGTTGAAGCAGCCTCGTACGCCAATGTCACAAAGCAAGTTGTAGCCCGGTTCATAAAGAAGGACATCATCTGCAGATATGGAATACCCGAGCGAATCATTACTGACAATGGTTCGAATCTGAACAACAAGATGATGAAGGAATTGTGCCAGAATTTCAAAATCGAGCATCACAACTCATCTCCCTATCAGCCGAAGATGAATGGCGTTGTTGAAGCGGCCAACAAGAATATTTAGAAGATAGTGCAAAAGATGGTTGTCACTTACAAGGATTGGCATGAGATATTGCCCTTTTCTCTTCACGGTTATCATACGACGGTACGCACATCAACTGGGGCAACTCCTTTCTCGCTAGTATACGGTTTTCGTTGAGCATCCAGGCTCCGGTTTATTTTTGTTGAGCATTTAGGTTCCGATTTATTACATTGAGTATCCAGACTCCGGCCGATTTCCAATATGTGGTAGTTTCTCTTGTGCATTGAGTATCCAGACTCCGACAAATTTCGTTGACTCATTTTGTTCGTTGAATATCCAGATTCTGACAATTTGAAAGGTTCCCCTTTAACTTGTATGGTATTCAGACCATGGCACACTCTTGATGGATAATTTCATCTTTTTATGTGCCCCAAGCAGAGTTACTTGGTTAAGTTTCTCCTTTCTCCCTGTCAGAGTTGCTTAGTTATGTTTCTCTCTTCCCTAGCGGAGTATGTTTGTAATAAGAGCAGTTATCTCTGGAGATTCTTGTTTGCAGTTTTATTTTCTGCGGTTGGTAAATTTCCGGGTTCTTTGGTATTCTACCGCCTTTTAACTTGATGGTGTGAAAGCCATTCACTTTTCACTCATTCAGGTTCAAGTCGTTTGAATAGGGGCAGCTGTTGCACCCCAAAATTTGACCAACCTTTTCTTAACCTGGTTTATGTTTCATTTCATTTTCTTCTAGCATTTACATTGCATAGCATTTTTCATTGAATAGGGGATCAAGAGGTTGTGCATGGCCAGAGAAGGTCACCAAGAGTGTTGAGTCTAAGCAAGGGGTTTTACTCAAGCATGAATGGTCATCAAGTCACCAAGAAGTGGTCAGAGTTTTGTGAAAGAGTTGATGGGTGTATGTGGGCCAGTTCCTAACTTGGAGGCCAACTGAAGATAATCAGAGGATAGTGAATTCATAATTATGGATATGGGGATGTTGAGAAAGCTCATTGAGTGCTTTGAGAGCCATGTTGGAGCTTATTCAAGTTGTTATGACATGTGTAAGAAGCCACAGTCAAGAGCGGTGCATCTAGGGTTTTCATCTGGTCAACCCTAGGTCAACTGTGAAATCAAAGGAGATTAAGACTCGATTCCAAGTCTTTGTGATCATGGAATGTTGTGTTGAGATGTCTAATATATCATTTCAAGATCAAATCAATAATCATCAAGAGTGTGAGAAGATACTAAATTAGGGTTCTCAGTGTAAAATCCCCTATTTAGTGCCCAACTTCAAGACCACTTATCTCAAGATACAAGTTTCATATCATCTTGACCCCAACATAAAACTTGTAGAGCATGTTTCCATATTTCGTTTGAGTACTAGAAGTCTTTCATCTGATTTCTAGAACTCAAGTTATGATGCTGGCAAGTTACAGGTCCTCAGATGAATGTGATTTTGGTCAACAAAAGTCAACCAACTTCCAAGCCACTTTTGACCTAGACAGATGTTTCTCCTCATTTTGACCCAAACATGAAAGTTGTCCGTCATTATCTTAGCTTTCCAAAGAGTACTAGAAGTCCTTCATATGAATTGTAGAACTCAAGTTATGAGGCTTGCAAGGCAGGGTATTTTGGGAAAGTAAGATTATAGGTCATTTTCATTATAGGTCCATTTCACCACTTTTCATACTTCAAATGAAAATCTTTCCAACATCAAACGTGCTCCAAATGGGGTCATTTGCTCAAAAAAATATCAAGTTGTCATTGGTTTGGTTTGAATTGAAGAATTGGTGTGAAACGTTTCCATGAAGAAAGCTTAAAAAGGGGAAATTGCAATTACTTGATTCTTAATCATTTCAAGACATGTTTATGCATTTTTTGAGTCACAAAGATGTAGTAAACAAGATGCACACATTGAATTTCAGTTTTGGTACCATTTTTATGTGTTTTTCAATTGCCATTTCAAGTGAAAAATTGACATTCCAATTTCAACCATGTGATCAATTCAAGGCTTGAATCCTATCCACATGATCAGAGTAAGTTACCAGCAAGGATTTTGGATTAAAAAAACAAGGGAATTTGTGCATTTTTACGTGTGTATGAGCATGGCAAATTGAATTTGGGTATTTCAAAAATTCACACAATTAAGTTGCAATTGGGCCTCCATGAGCTTAGGTATCCAACATATAAAAGCTTTAGCTCATTTCTGAGCAAAGAGGGAGTCATTTTCATGGAGAATAGCATAGAACACAGTTGGAGCAAGCAAGGCAAATTTCAAAATCGTGAAATCAAATTCAAGATCTCTCAAAGAAATTCAATGGAAGAATCGTCTCTAGCAAGCTTCAGTGAGTGATTCTGGAGAGTTTCATCAAGTTTCTTCAAGTGTAGAAGGCTCAGTGGAAGCTCTCCACTAGGTAACCTTCAATTCAACTTATCTCTCTGTAAGTGATGCATTAACACGCCATTTTTGCATGATGATGACCTAGGAAATGTGTATATTAATTCCAACTAAAATTGACTGGAATTGGTGATTATTTGTGTTTTGAGCTTCAAACTTGTTTGCGATTTGGCATGTTTATGAACTGAAACTAAAAAAAAAACATGGATTCGTGTTCTACATGAGATGTAGATGAATTTTGACTGCTTGTTTGCATGATTTGGTGTTGTCTGGATCCATCTATGTTTTTGTCTCGCCGGAGAAGATGATCGGAGCCACCGTGCTTCAGCCATATGGTTTTCCCTCCGTTTTGGTTTGAATGGGGAAGAGGATAGCATGGCGTGATCATGTCCATTGGATTTTTGTTTGATTGTTTGACTGTGACCAGATCTGATGATCACGTTTTAATCTCTTTTTTGTGTTGAGTTTCATTTATTGCGTGGCAGCTTGGTAGCCCTTGGATGTTTGGTTAGTAATCACAACGTAAGGCCAGGATTGGATGACTGAGCTTTAAGTGAAACGGTGCGTTTCACTAGCTCGTCCCTCAGCCGTTTGATTGCTTAACCTAGGCTTGATCGTGTGGTTGTTATTTTGTTTGGTTTTTATTTTTATTCTGATGGCACGCGTGGTACATTCTGGATCCTTGGATGGATTGACTGGTAAAGTCATCATGTGGTTGAGATCAGTCCTTGCTGGTTAACTGTTTTCAGTGGATCTGGGCTCAAATTGCTTCTGGCACCCCCTGTGTGAGCCCAGTTTGGTTTTATACGTTTTTTAAATACTATTTGCACCCTGTTTTTTTTTATTTTGTTTTATTTTATTTTTTATTTTTGTTTCATGTCTGTTTCGATTTAATTAAATATAAAATACTTCCAATGGTCCAAAAATTCCACAAAAATATGTTTTAGACACTTTGAGATGTCTATTATTTTTAGGAAATTTTAATTTTTGGTTTTATTTTCAATTAAAAATGGAATTAAACATTGGAAGTGTTTTGTTTGAGTTAAATCTTGACATGTGTTTGTTTTTGATTTGTTTCTTCCATCTCTTTTTGATCCAATGATTGAAAATCCTTATATCCATGATGAGTTGATGAATTTTTTAGGACTATTTTTCCCCTGTTTGGTTGACTTTTGTTGCATTTCATTTGACCCTCGACAATCATCATTTACAATGGAACACCCTTGTGAATCAATTTCTTTGGTGGTATTGTGAATTGATTTTGATTTTGATTTTGTGGCTTCTAATTGCCAAGATGTTTATGGACTTTATGCATTTAATTTGGTTATTTTTGAATCATTTTCCTAATTCTGAGGTAACTTGCAAGTCAAGTTACCCCAAAGGGAGGTTCATACATACACATTGACCTAGTTTGTCTTGGAGATGACATTTTTAGATCCTTTGAGCCCTCAAATCATTTTGATTCATGTTGCTAACATAGTAAGGTTGATGCTTTCTCAATTTAGGGTCATGACATTGTGTCTTTCTTGTTCATTTGTGTGTTTCTTTTGATGCTTTTGATTAGGGTTTCTAAGTGATGCATGCTTACTTTCCTTTGTGTTTTTTATTGCATTTCCTTGTGATGTGATTGCTTTTTTTTCTTTTGATCTCTATTCTCTCATCTCCTCTTCTGTCCCATGATTTTGGAGTCTCATTTAAGGTATCTTAGTCCCTCCTGAGGAAGTACTTGAAGTGTACCTAAAATGATGAATCCTTGAGGACTCCTCTGTGCATCTTTTGCACTTTGTTTGTGATGCTTATGGTTGAGTGCATATTATGAGGTCCTTGATGTCCTCATATATCCTCTCATCCTCACTTTGTTTTAGGCTTGCTTTACCTTTCATTTGTGTTTGGTTTTTTGCATTATGGTTGATGTTGTTTGGTTTAGGCCATTTCATCCCATTTTTGATGCTTTTGTGTGTTTGCTTTTTTGTACATCTTCTTCTCCTTCCTTCTTTGCATTTCTCATGTGCATGCTTGGTTGAGATGAGCTTGGGGAGGCTACTTCCCCACACTATTTTCCTCCCACTTTCATTCTACTTGTGCATCTTATGTTTGCATGTTTGCATTTTCATGTTCTTTCTCCTTCTTCTTCTTTACTTTACCATGCTCCCCATAAGTTCTCTAACCCCTTGAGGTTATGATAGACTTTAAGTTCAAACCATGCATGATAACATTAGGTAGTTCTCTCTTGTATCCCAACTCTAAGTCCACTTTGCATGACAACTTTTAGGATTGATTAGTCTCCCATTAGTGGTCCTTTCTTCTTTTCTCATCTTCAAACACTCATAAAATATCTAATAAAGAATGACAAGTGTTGTACGCTAAGAGCCTTAAGCTACTTGGGAAATGATGATTGGGTGGTTTCCTCTCAATTGTCTAGAATGTTAGTATATGTCCTTTGGACAATATGCGACGCATTCGCTCCTGAGTCATAGTCTTTAGTGCAACATGAGTTACAAATCAAGTTCAAAACATTTCTTCTCTAAAAAACACGAAAAACACTTCAAATCTTTTTCCCCCTTTGGGGTTCTTAATCAGGAAAATCTTTTCAGATAAAAGAGTGTTGTTAACTTTTAGTTCTACCATAAACGGTAACGCTTAAGTCTCCAATGGTCGAGCTGCATACACCAACTGCTAGAACTACTTGTTAACCCTACTCGGGGCTAAAAACGTTTGAACCAACATGTGGTCTTGTTAGCCCGAGCTATGTTTGCTCTGATCTTTCATACCAGATGAAAGTACGTACGTACAAGATGCGATGTCTTGACGAGCAACCTTCCCTCCTTTCACCCTTAGTTAGCCGAACTACGTTGACTCTGACTTTCCCATTGCACGAGGGAATACGTAGGCACAGAGCGGCGATGCTCTGCCGAGTCTCTTTTCTTTTTCTTTTGTCCCTTCACCTTTAGCATAGATAGATTGATCACCCTTTTATATAGACAATAATGCATGGATCCCGTCGAGTACGACGAACGTGAGGGGAGCTAATACCTTCCCCTTGCGTAACCGAATCCCGAATCTAGACTTGGTTGCGATGACTTTGTCTTTCCCTTTTTCGTCAGGTTTTTCCGATCGTTTCCTTTCCCTCTCTATGGGATAAATAACGAAAGGTGACGACTCTTCTAATTGCAGTTGCGACAACATCCAATTGTTGTTTGAGATTTTAGACAGCTAGTATAAGATGAATATGAGGTGTTCCAAGTGTTACAATGATGGAAAATGACTTAAGTAGTAATTTGGTGTGAAACTTGCACAAAAGTCAAAATATGGTGTGTAGAATGTTGACTTTTTGATCTATGGTTCTTTTGATGAAACTAATGGTGGGAATATCTTCAAGTGATCATTTTAAATTTGTGTGTATGGTTCTTGAGGTAGTGGTATGTTTAGAAATGGTAATGGTGTGAAAATTGCAAAGAGCCATTTTTGGTGTTTTTATGGTTTTCTTCACTTTCAAGAAAGGATGGATGGAATGAGAGTTGTGTTTATCTTGTGTTTTAGAGAGATCTGGTGTATGGAATAGAGTGGTAAGTATCCCCTATTTGTAGGCCAAGGGAGAGGTTGGGGCAGAATTGGCATTTGGCAAGGCAAGTTGCATTTTGGTGGGAAAGTCTTTGGTGTTTCAAATGTGATTTCCATCTGCTGGTTTTAGATTCTTTCCAACATTTATTACCCTCAATAATTTTCTGCCTTAGATCTAGTATGAAGTGACTTCAAAGGTGCTAAGGCAAGCTCTCTAGCTATAGCAAAACCAATACTCTCTCTCAAGTGTACTTTTGTACCTTTTATATTAAACAAATGAATTATGGATGGATCCTTGGTTTTGCTTTGATTCTCTTCAGATCTGGTTCAAAGCTCCCTCTAACATATCACATCAAGTGTGTTTCCATGGTTATAAATGAATTGCATCATTGGAAATCAAGTCTACGTTGAGGTTTGACATGGTGACCATCAAGTGCTTGGGTCCAACTTGTCCAATTCGAAACTCTCAGCTCACAAGGGCTATGGAGGAGTTCTACTACTTTTTAGAAATCCTTCATGGAGCTCTACAACTTTCATGTTTACAGAATTTTCAAATTTCAAGTGGAACTAAGTAAAAAAATACCCTCAAAGTTGGCTGAAAACATGTCTAAAAATGTCAAAAACATAGAATTTTTTAAAGTGTTTTCTCCCTCTTGTGATGATTTTAACTATAACTCCAAATCTATGAATTTTTTTCCCATAGGGCAGCTTTACACTTTTGTAGGGCTTTCCAAGACCTTTCCAACAAGCTTTGAACCACCTCATTTGGATGTGTGGTTAGGAAGTTATGGTCTTGCCCCTTTCAAAATCCTAATTCCCGACTTTTTCGATTACTCCTCAATCTTTGATCCAATGGTCATGAAAATTCACGGCTAGGTGTAATATGTTATTAGGAACATATTTTATTCAAACTTTGAGGTTAAATTCCTTATGGTCAAAGAGTTGACTTTTCAGTCAAACGAAACGATCGATTGAAAAACCCTAGATCGATTGTTGATGTTCTGGATCTTTTGAGGTCTTGAAACTTCTTAGGTGTACTTCACTAAGTCATATGAGCTTCATGGACCATGCTTCCATCATTGAAACATCTTTTAAACCAAAAGTCAAACTACAATTGACTTTTCCTGATCAGAAACCCTAATCGGAGGTCCCGAACTGCATTGTTCTTGATCTTTGGTTGACAACCTGAAATTGGATTCATACTTAATCTAATATAGTATCTTTGATGATGTAGACACTTGTTCCATGGAGAATAAATCCAATACATTGACTGATCAAACCATTGAAACCTTAATTTTTGACTATACGAAACCCTAATTCACCTGTATCTTGACAAAGATAAACTTGAAATAGTTTAAGGTTAGATAACAAAATGATGATTCTTCTAGAATGATGATGAAGATCTAAAGGGTCAAAATTTGGGATGCAACAACCACCAGTCTATTACTGTCCATCATTCTCAACCACTGCCTTTCCTTTTCACTTGTCGGCCTTGTCAATATTAGCCTCTGGTGGGGAAAAGACTCTTCCGCTTCGAGTGATCCCACCTGCACCCACTATGTTCTCAACAGTAGAACCACCATATGACGAACTTTCAGCTCTTACTTCTTCCTGTTACAGAACACTTCTGCCCCATAGTTCCACGTGATAGCCTTAGTGCTCTCATACGGTACGGGTCCTGGAACAGTAATGATCACCGGCTCAGGCATAGCAGGCACTGGAATGTTAATAGTCTAGTAAGGAATTGAAACTTTGGCAATATCTCTTCCGTCATTACTAGCTCCATCATCAATATCTTCCCCAACAGCTCTATAAAACTGTAGATAACCCTTA
This sequence comes from Lathyrus sativus, assembly GCA_963859935.3. Lineage (NCBI taxonomy): Eukaryota > Viridiplantae > Streptophyta > Magnoliopsida > Fabales > Fabaceae > Lathyrus > Lathyrus sativus. Next base: position 325,408,630 of record OZ012736.1, read on the forward strand.
TCAATCAATCTCTGAATAGCGTTCTTCAAAAGATCACAACCCTTAGGTTGCACTTCACACTCTGGACAGTCAGTAGAACATCCTGGGAATACTCTCCCCTTTAACAACTTGTCTTTTACGAAACTTAACGGAGTCTTCAAATCCTAAACATTCGTTATCAAATTCAATATTTCTCCATCAATAATAGCATTCGCCCCTGCCACACCATGATTCGGCATTAGGTTTTGATTCACATTAGGCCCCTCGTTGGTGAAATTAATAAGCTTTGAATCAAGAAAGTTCTGAACCTTGTGCTTGAAGGCTTTACAATTGTCAATATTGTGGCCTGGGGCTCCCGAATGGAATTTGCATCTCGCATTTGCGTCATAACCAGGAGGAGATTCGGTTAAAGGTGTCAAGGTTCTCTTATAAATAAGTTTCAACTGAAGCAGATGCTGCAATAATTGAGAATACGGCATCGACAGAGTCTCAAACTTTTTGTTCATCATTCTCTGCCTGCCAGCATAAGGTCGTGGAGCATTAACTTGTTGCTAAGGTCCAACCGGGAAAGCTACAGTAGCAACTTGTTGATGATACTGAGATTGTGCTCTACCTTTACCCTTGTGAGAAATAGCAATAGCATCCCCTTCCCTCTTCTTAGGGTTTGATGTATATGGTTTCTTCATTCCTCCCGAAGAGGATCCACTTCCATTTGGAATTTTTCTAGAGTTAATTCCACTTTCCACTCTCTCACCTTCCATCACCAGGTCAGAAAAACCCGCCGACATGCAGCCTATCAGCTTCTCATAATGCACCCCAGGAAATGTAGCCATAAACATGTCAGTCAATTCCCTCTCCACCATGGGAGGCTGCACCCTTGTTGCTAATTCCCGCCACCTCTGGACATACTCTTTAAAGCTGTCGTTGTTCTTCTGCGACAAACTCTGCAATTACACCCTGTTCAACACCATATGACTATTTTACTGATAGTGGCGAACAAAGGCCTTGACAAATTCTTTCCAGCTTCGGATACGGGTTCTCTCAAGCCCCATATACCATTCCAAAGACGCTCCTGCCAGACTGTCTTGAAAAAATGCATTAACATCTTCTCATCATCAGAGTATGCAGATATTTTTCTAAAGTATGCTCGGATGTGTACTCTAGGATAGGTTGTCCCTTTGTACTTGTCAAAATCTAATACCTTGAACTTCAAAGGAATTCTGACCCTTGGAACTAGACCAAGATCTGACATATCGAGACCCAAAGAATTTTGGTTCTTAAAAGACTTCATCTTTTCCTCGATCAGTTTAAACCTATTATCAACCTCAGATGGAAAACCACCATTCATATCTCTCATAGAAAAGACATCATCCTGGTGACCTTCCCATTGAGGACCAACTGCCTCGTGCACAGCACACACATTTCCACTAACAACATTACCAGCTTCATTAACCGCACCTCCGCCCGGAGGTATGACAACAGTAAGAATTTAGCGCCTTGTGGAACAGAACCACCAATAGGTAGAGGAATAACACCAAAACCTATATGAAAAACACCTTCTTCATCAACCCGTGCTATCAGAGGTTGGACCAGAGTCCTCAACTGTTCCTGTTCGTTAGCCATATTTTACATAAGCTCCATAAACTGAACCATGTGAGCCATGACTTCCTGCAACTCATCCTGAATCTGATCCATAATCCTTTGTTGATTCCCTCAAGTTGAGATTTATAGAAGCTGAACTCATCAATCCTGTTACTGAAGAAAACCAAGCAGAGATAAGAACAAAAGGTCACTGCAGACACCTGCGATGCAAATGAAAATGCAAACATGTATATTTATTTACAAGGAGATCTCTCCCTTGATTTCAGTTTCAAAAAACATGAACAGTAGAGATGGATAAGAATACCACAAGATCTTCTCATAGATCAAGTAAAGCTGAGCCAATACACATCAAAATATGAGAAAGATTCGAATACAAAAAGGTATTGATCCCATCTAACAGATCTAGTGATGATCAAGATACATAAGAAGAGAAACGACTATGACCTATCAGAAGATGATCCTCCCCAACAACCATGCTCCTCATTTCAGGTCTGAGCATCGTCTTCGTGTCCGGATGATATGGTCTGGCAACCAATTCTCTAATGAGGATGTCCCTTTTGTGTATAACATCCCTGAGATAATGATAAGACTTCTCTCAAGCTTCTTCACCAAAGGCATCTTCGTACCTGGGTCTCTTCAAATCTACCCAAATCTTGAGCTTTTCAATCGTTGATAGAGTCTCATGGAGTTTTTGCTCACTTGTGCATCTACGAGATGATTCTACCATCACTTCCCTTTCTTTGACCTTGAGTTGCGCCTTCAACTTATCAATCTGACCATGAAACTGGTCTTCCTTGTTCTTCTTAGCAATTACTATAGTATTCCATTGCTCATTGAATTTGGATATCTTCATATACGCTTTGTCTAAATCCTTCTTTCTATGCTTCAAAACATTATCAGTACTCTTCAGTTCCTGACCGATCTGCACTCACACCCTGATCTCCTCAAATAGCTCATTCTCTAGCTTGGTTAAAGACTTTTACTTCACTTTATCCAAGTAAACAGCTTCACCTCTATCATGCTTCAACTGACTGATCTCCTTTTTCAACTCTTCATTCTCTTTGCACAACTCTTCCTTCTGCCCAAAGTTTATTGTATCTTAAGATATCAATTGTTGTAGGCGGTTCAATGATCAAAGGATAAAAGGGCTCCTCAATAGAGAAAGGCAACAGTATATCCTCAAACCGCTTCTGAATCCATTCCATGTATGTATCGTAGGCTCGACAAATACTCTTCCATAAAGAAACCTCCCCCCTCTTGTGGATTTTACATAACGCATCAACGAATTGCACCAGAACACCAGGGTCAGCTACGTGTAGCACCCTTAAATTTGCCTCATCGTTTTTTTGTTTACAGGATTTTGTTTCTCTGCATTTTTGCATTTCTTCATATCATATCATTGGTTCTCGAGACATGGGATCAAGGTATTTATGTGGCTCAGGGTTCCCTTTTATTGCAAGAGTTTAAACAACAAGCATTAAAGGCTCCGACATGTATTTTACCTAGCGATCAAGCGGTCAATTTTATTTTATTTAGCAGGTTATTTTCATCTCAAGAGACAGTGTACAATCTATCTCAATCGTTCTCACAATCATAATATTCAAGGGCAAGTTTCAGAGGCTTAACGGAGCTTAGAACAGGTGGCAACGAGTAACTATGCCGAATTCCCTCCATTTGGTGCCAAAATTAGCATTTTTTTGAATAGGGTAACCGATTACCTGATATTGAGTAACCGGTTACTTCAAGCAAAATTTTCCAAGAAATTCAAATTTTCCGTATTGCAAGTTTTCCAATCATTTTCAACCATTTATTTCACTTGATCATCATTGGAAGGATCTAGAATTGTTTCAATTTTCACCATTTCCCTCCAAATTTCAAACACTCCATTCCTAATTCCACTCCTAATTTCCATTCCAACTATTAATCCACGTTCCAAACCATATTTTAATTCCAAACCTAGAGCTTATTTAAGTGATTTTGCTCCAAACCTCACACAATTAACCTTCATTTTCAGATTTCACACTCATTCTTGAGAATTTTCTCTCAACTTTCTCTCCACTTTCTCACTCCCAAAACCTCCATTAAAGCTCTTGTCACTTGAGTTCTTTGATTGTTCATTGGAATCCTTGAATTCTAGAGCTAAACCTCCATCATTCATCTCCATTATCTTCAATTTACCATTCAATTTTCGTTTGGTTTTGGATCTGAATTTGGAAGCTAGATTGGAAGTGCTTTTTTGAGATCATTTTGCTTGATCTTGCTTGTTCTTCATTCTACCATAAGGAAGCTCTTGGATCTTGAAGAATCTCTGGGTTTCTTGCTTGGATCTACTAATTTCAAGTGAATCAACACTCACCAAAGCAAATCTCAACTTTGAAGGTTGGGAGTTCTAGATCTAATTTTGTTTTGAGCTTATTTGAATAATCACAATGTAGATCCACGGTGTTTGTTGCTTTTTGATCCATTTTGATGATTTGGATCTTGATGATTGGTGATTTCAGTGTTTTATTGTTTTTACATGTTGTTTGACCACTGATTCTTGATGTTAATTTCGTGCTTAATTGATAACATGTCCATATGAGTGATTGGATAAGCTGTTGGATGCGGGAAACTAATTTTTAAAGCTGATTTTTTGTTTCTGGTTCAGTGGTAACTGGTTACCTAATATAAGGTAACCGGTTACTCTGTACAAATTTCACGTCCAGGTTGTTTTTCAATAGGCTAACCAGTTACCTGATATTGAGTAACCGGTTACCGGTGAGCAGAATGTTGTGTTTTTGCATTTTTCTTGCTTGTTTGGATCTCTTTCACATGTAAACTTCATGGATTAATATGATGCATTTATGTGGATTGTGTTTGACATATTTCATCATTCCTGAATGTTTGATCTCGGTCCCTCGGTGCATAAGTTTTGCTTTTCCTTTTGAGTGTTTAACATGTTATTGTTGCTTGATTGATGAATGATCATATTGCTTTGCTTGCTTGTAGCATGATTAATTGATTATCATTGTTGATTATGCTGCTGGATATTGTGATGCATGTTTGCATTTGTTTCCGATTCCTCTTTGTTGTGTGTTCGTTTGATTGTTTGATTATTTGATTTGAATAGAATAACATGCGGATCTTGACGATTCTCGTTGATGCATGGTTATTGATCGATTATGTTTAATTTTTGAAGCATGTCCATTGTTGCATGATATCTATCCATGATTGATGTTCTCGATTAATTGCATTCTTACATGCTTGCTGTCCAACTTTCCCTAACTGTGTTTGTTTTGAACTTGCATGATATCTTTGCCTTGCTTGCTTGTTGCCTGCCTTTTACACATGCTTTTGGTGCTAAAACATGTGCTGTTATAGGTTGTCTTGCTTGTATGCTGGATTATACTGTTGTTTGGTGCAGGAGGCGTTGTTATAGCTGCTGTTTTTAACTTGTTTTCTCGCTTTTTTCTTTGTCATTGCATGCTCCCTTAGGATTCTTATTCCAAATTAATTTTCGATTAAATTTGAAGTAAGATAGTCATTAAAAGATTAATCCATGCATGATAACAAGTAGGCTAGTCCCTTTTAACCTCAATCTTAGGTCCACCTTTGGCATGCTAACATTAGGATAGAATCTCCTTTTGCATCCCAACTTTAGGAGCACTTTTCATGACAACATTAGGGCCGAGTTTCCCTTATACCTTTCCGTGCGTCTCTCTTCTCATCTCAAAACACATTCTAATTCATCTAATAAAGATGATGAACAGTGTGTGCTATGAGCCTTAAGCACATGGGAAATGATGAGTGAAGGGTTTCTCCTCACTTGTCTAAAGTGTTTAGCGTATGCCCTTTGGGCGATATGCAATGCATTCGCTCCTATGTCATAGTCTTTAGTGCAACGTGAATCACAAAGCCAACTAATTCACTTCAATAAAACTCAAACAAAATTCAAACCTTTTTATCCTTCGAGATTTGTGTTTCAAACTTATTTTTAGAAAAGAGTAGGTTACTTTTCCGTTCTACTGCAAACAGGCATCGTCCCTAACTGCTGGAATGGGAACTTAACGCCGCTCATAAAAAAAACACTTAACCAACCTGTGGTTTCGTTACCCGAACTATGTTTGCTCTGATTTCTCATACTAGATGAGGATACGTAGGGACAAGACAACAATGTCTTGGCGATCAACCTTCCCCCCTTCACCCGTAGTTTTCCGAACTATGTTGACTATAACTTTCCCATTGAATGAGGGAATACGTAGGCATATGACGGCGATGTCCTATCGAGTCTCTTTCTTTTACTTTTGTTCTCGTTTCCATTTAGCAGTAGCTTATAGATAAACACAGCCTTTGATTAGACAACAAGTATGGATCCCGTTGAGTACAACGGATGTGAGGGATGCTAATACCTTCCCCTTGCGTAACCGACTCCCGAACCCAAAATTTGGTTGCAATGACCTTGTCTTTTTCCCGTTCTTCAGGTTTTCTTTGATCGTTTCCTTTCCCTCTCTTTGGGATAAATAATGTTCGGTGGCGACTCTTCTGTTCTTCCGTCGGGTGTTTTTCGCAGTTGCGAAAGTTGGCGACTCTGTTGGGGATATACGATTCCCTATGCGAGTCAATCCTAGCTCTTGTCTGTTTTGTGTCTTTGGGTTTTTCTTTTGTGCAGTTATTTTCTTTTATGTACATTACCTGTTGTATATTATTGCATTTGTATTTTATCATACTATACTGTTATTGCTATGTTATTGGGTGGGTTGTTCCATGAGAGATAAGCCCAATACCCAAGCCTGAGTATACACACAGGACTAGTGTGGAGAGTAGTATGGACTTGTGTGGCATGAGTCACGCAATAGTCCGCAAGAAATTCACATGCAGACGAGGTTTTCTTTGAAAACATCCTATCCTACACATTTAGGGCAGTTGAGGGGGTGTTGAATTAGAAAACTAACGACTCTAGAGACCGTTTATTGGGAATTCAGTTGAGACCTCCTTGATTAACCATGATGCAAAACCAGAAATGGTGAACGTATAACTGTTTCTCGACCTGAGAATCCGTGATACTGATCACCTGCATAGAATGTCGTACCATTTCAAGGCTAGAACCCGCATGTGAGAGGGAAGGGTTTTGCAGGAAAAATTTTACCTCCAACCAACCCGGTTTTTTGGTTTTCTTGTTAGAGCCGACTTTTGGTCCTGAATACTCCAATTTTTTTATCATCTCAGTGTTCTGGTTTTCTGGGATTTCTTATCAGAGTGGAGTTCTGATTCAGTCAACAACACAACTTCATTTTTTTGAGCATTGAATACCTTGATCCCATGTTTGCATCTGCATAGCCATCTTGCATTTAACATTGCATGCATGTGTGTTTTACAAGTTCTCGTCCTTCCCTTGATTCTGGTCCTGATTTTCTATAGAGATGAAAGCTGAGAAAAAGCAGACGACTTTGTACAAATTTTTTACGCCTGAGTTAGGACCTTTATTTGGCCTGATTTCTATGGCTGATCTTGGAGTTCTTGAGGTATTCAAACAGGATTATTGGAGGATTTGAGCCTCATCCGAAAGGTCACGAGCTACGAGCAAGATGTTCCAATCCAAGATGAGGTGCCATTCTATTGTTCAGAAGAAGAACCTGATTTCGAGAAGTTAGCCGCAACTCTTTATTTGAGCGTATCTGAGTTGGTTGATCATGTTGTCAGCAGGAATGGAGTTTCCGGCTTTACTTTATCTTTCTTGGTGGATAAAGCCCAGAAGTATGCTGAAGAGGGTTGTTGGGTGGGTTTTAGCGCCATTTTGGCTTTGTGCATCTATGGCATCATGATGTTTCCTAACATACCAAACTTTGTTGATTTGGATGCTTTTTGTAATTTCGCTTCCATGAATCCTGTACCTACTCTCCTAGGAGATTTGTATCATTCAGTACATTACAAGAATGAGAGGAGAAGAGGGAAGACTGTTTCTTGTTGTACACCGCTTTTTCACAGGTGGTTTATCGATCATCTTCCTCGCTCTGGAGCTTTTTTGGATTCAAGAAATTCAGCTGAATGGTCCAAAAGACTCATGGGTTTAATAGCCAAGGATATCACCTTGTTCAACCGAGATCTGCTTGGTCATGAGCTCATCTTTAGTTGTGGTGGTTTCCCTAATATGCCTTTGATGGTGAGGAAATGTGGTATCAACTACAATCCTTCTTTTACTGTCAGATAGTTTGGTTATGCTTTGAGGGGACCTCTGAAGGAAGAAGAAGTGCAGGAATCTCTGTACTTCATTGGTGTAGCCGATCCTTGTATTCTAGCCAGATTCGTTGATGCATGGGGTAAAATCCACAAGAGGGGGAAGCTTTCCTTAAGGAAGAGTGACTGTAGAGCCTACGATCCATATGTAGAGTGGATTCAGAAGAGGGTTGAGAAGATCCTTTTGCCTTTCGCCATCGAGGAAACTTTGTATCCTTTGGTTATTGAGCAGCCTACAACAATTGACATCCTGAAATATAACAAGCTTTACTCAGCTGAAAGCATGATAAAGGTGAAGCTATTTATTTGGCCAAGACGAAGTCAGAATCATTGACCAAGCTGGAGAAAGAGCTAACCGAGCAGATCGGGGTACAAGAGTGGATCGGTTAGGATCTAAAAAGCACCTGCAGCATTTTGAAACATAAGAAGGCGGATTTAGATAGAGCGTATCTGGATATATCCAAATTCAATGGGCAATGGAATGCTACTTTGACCGCCAACAAGAATAGGGAGGACCAGCTTCACACTCAGTTTGATAAGCTGAACGCGCAACTCAAGGTCAAGGAGAAAGAAGTAATGGTGAAATCGTCCAGTAGGTACACGTTTGAGCAGAAACTCCATGACACTCTGTCAGTGATTGAAGAGCTCAAGATCCGGGCAGATGTGAAGAAACCCAGACTTGAACATGCCTTCGGCGAGGATTCTTGGGAAGATTATTGCTATTGTCTCCGGGATGTGATACGTAGAAGGGACATCCTCATCAGAGAATTGGGTGTCAGACCAGACCATTCAGATACGAAGATGATGCTTAAGGAGGCTCGGGCCTGGAGCAAAGAGCATGATTGTTGGGGAGGATTATCTTCTAATATGTCAAAATAGTTTCTTTACTTTTGTATCTTGATCATCACCAGATCTGTTGGATGAGATCAATACCTTTTTGTATTCGGATCTTTCTCATTTGTTGTTATGTATCGTTTTAGATTCACCTGATCTATGAGAAGATTATTGTGGTGTTCTTGTCCATCTCTGTTGTTCTTGTTTATTGAAACTAGAATCAAGGGGGAGATCTCCTTGTAAATACATAGACATGTTTGCATTTTGTATCTTGAATTTCCATTTACATCGTAGGTGTTCTCAGTTGCCTTGTGTTCTTATCTCTACTTGGTTTTCTTTAATAACAAGATTGAGGAGTTCAGTTTCCACATATATCTAACTCGAGGGAATCAGCAAAAAGTAATGGATCAGGTTCAAGCTGAATTACAAGAAGTCAGAACTCGCATGGCCCAGTTCATGGAGTTGATGCAGAATGTTGCCAGTGGGCAGGAATAATTAAGAACTATGGTCCAGCCGTTGATAGCACGGGTCGATGAAGAGGGCATTTTACATGAAGGATCTGGTGTTATTCCTCCACTGGTTGGCGGGTCTGTCCCACAGGGTATTCCTATTGTCGTCATACCTCCGGGCGGAGGTGCTGTGAATGAAAATGGTAATGTTGCTGCTGGGAGTGTGTGCGCTGTGCACGGGGCTGCTGGTCCTCATTGGGAAGATCATCAGGATGACGTCTTTTCCATGAAAGATATAGAGGCTGGTTTGCCAACTGAAACTCACAGGAGGTTTAAAATGATCGAGGAGAATTCTCTGGGTCTCGATATGTCAGATCTTGGTCTAGTTCTTGGGGTCAGAATTCCCCCCAAGTTTAAGGTACCAGATTTCGACAGGTACAAAGGGACAACCTGTCCTAGAGTACACATTTGAGCGTATTTCAGAAAAATGTCTGCATACTCCGATGATGAAAAGCTGTTAATGCATTTCTTCCAAGATAGTCTGGCAAGAGCGTCTTTGGAATGGTATATGGGGTTGGAGAGAACTCATACCCGCAGCTGAAAAGAATTGGCTGAGGCCTTCGTCCGTCACTATCAGTATAATAGTGATCTAGCACTGAACAGGGTACAATTGCAGATTTTGTCGCAAAAGAACACTGAGAGCATCAAAGTGTGCGCCCAGAGATGGTGAGATTTAGTTGCGAGGGTGCAACCTCCTATGGTAGAAAGAGAACTGATCAACATGTTCATGGCTTCACTGCCTGGTGTGTATTTTGAGAAGTTGATAGGCTACATGTCTGTAGGATTTTCTGATCTGGTAATGGCTGGTGAAATAGTCAAAAGTGGGGTTAAGTCTCGGAATATTCCAAATGGTGGTGGATCCTCTTCGGGAGGAGAAAAGAAATCGTACTCAGCAAACCCTAAAAGGAGGGAAGGAGATGCGAATTCTATTCCACACAGGGGTAAAGGTAGAGCGCAGTCTCGTTATCATCAACAAGTTTCTACTGTAACTATTCTGGCTGCACCTCAGCAACGAGTTAATGCACCACGACCTTAGGCTTCTAGAACTAGAATGGCTGACAGGCAGTTTGAGACTCCTCTGATGTCGTATTCACAGTTGTTACAACATCTGTTACATTTGCAACTGGTTCAGAAGAGGACTTTGGCTTCTATCACTGGTACACCGCCTCCTGGTTACGATGCAAATGCCAAATTTGATTTTCATTCAGGCGCCCCGGGCCATAATATTGATAACTAAAAAGCCTTCAAGCACAAAGTACAGAACTTGCTTGACTCAAAGGCTATCAACTTCACCAACGAAGGGCCTAATGTGAATCAAAACCCAATGCCGAATCATGGAGTGACAAGAGGTAATGTTGTTATTGAGGGAGAAAAGTTGAATCTGATAACTGATGTTGAGGATTTGAAGACTCCGTTGAGTTTCGTGAAGGCTAGTTTGCTGAAAAGGGGAGTGTTTCGGGGATGTTCTACTGACTGCTCAGAATGTGAAGCACAACCTAAGGGTTGTGATCTTTTGAAGAAGGATATTTAGAGAATGATTGATGAGGGTTGTTTACAATTTTGACAAGGTTGTAAGAGAAGACGTTGAGGATAAGGTGAGTAATGATGGAAGAGAAGTTGCTACAATCTCTATTCCATACCAGACAATCAGTATTCCAGTGCCTTCTAGGCCAGCGCCGATTATCATTATTGTTCCTGGACCTGTGTCGTACGAGAGCACTAAAGCCATCCAAAGGAACTATGGGGCAGAGGTTTTCTATAATGGGCTGAGACAAGAATTGACAGGATCTTCGTGCAGAAGTTCTTCGGTTGAGAATATAGTTAGTGCTGGCGGTATCACTAGAAGTGGCATGATATTTTCCCCACCGAAGGTTCATACTGATAGGAATGACAAAGGGAAGGGTAAAGTAATGATTAAGGAGAACATCCAACAACAGGTTGGTAGTGATGTTTTTTTGAAAGACACAGAGGAATTCATGAGACTCATTTGAAAAAGTGATTACAAGATTGTGGATGACTTGAATCAGACTCCTTTGAAGATTTCCATTTTGTCATTATTGTTGTGTTCGGAGGCACACCGCAACGCTTTATTGAAAATCTTGAATTCAGCATATGTACTCCAGTAGATTTCTATTAATCAGTTGGAGGGGGTAATAGCTCATGTAAACGCTGGTAATGGTTTGGGTTTTACGAATTTGGATTTGACTCCTGCTCGGAGAAACCATAACCATGCTTTACACATATCGATGGAATGTAGAGGGTCCCTGCTGTCGCATGTCCTGGTTGATACAAGATCATCCCTCAATGTGATTCCGAAGAAGGCATTGATGAAATTAGATACTCAAGGTTTGATATGCACGCCAAGTGATTTGGTTGTGAGGGCTTTCGATGGATCTAAGAGATCAGTGTTTGGGGAAATTACCATGCCACTTCTGGTAGGACCGAAGATCTTTGATGCAACTTTTTACATTATGGATATCCAGCCATCATACATCTATTTGCTTGGTCGACCTTGGATACACGCTGCAGGAGTAGTTACTTCAACGTTGCATCAGAAGCTGAAATATATGATGCAAGGGAAAGTTGTTACAGTATGCGGTGAATAGGATATCGTGGTTAGCCATTTTTCATCCTTCAAGTATGTGGAAGTGGATGGGGAGATCCACGAAACACTCTGCCAAGCGTTTGAAACAGTTCAGATTCAGGAGAAGTCTCCGATAGAAGCCAAAAGCCCAGAGGTTTCCATGTCATCATTCAAGGAAGCCCGTGCTATCGTAGAATCTGATTCATCACAGAAGTGGGGCCAAGTTCTTAATGTTCCTATCAAGTAGGACAAGTTTGACGTAGGATACAAGCCCTCCAGTTCTTCTCAAGACATTCCGAGATGTAGGAGACCTGTTCAATTCACCAGCAGTGGTGTGATATTTGACGGGATTAATGCCATTGAGGAGGACGAAGGTGATAGTGATTGAGATATGGATGCCTGGATTCGTCCATGCACTCGTGGCCAGAAGTTGTGCAACTGAACTACTGAAGAAGTCATTCATGTTACTACTGCAGAGTAATGTTCATAGTTTTAATTATGTTCAGTCCTGCGTTCTGCCCAAGGCGTAGTGACCCAATATGTGGGGCCCTCTTGTTGTTTGCACTTTATTATAAATAAAGGACATTTTCGCATTCAAATATTGTGATCCCTATTTTTCTTGTTTTTGTTTTTTGCATTTATCAAATTGAAAAATGGCAGTGTGTTTCGTTTGTTGCATCGCATAATAAACATAAACATCATCACGCAGGTCTTTTCTATCAGATACCATATATTCAAATTCATTTATGGCTTCGTATGACTTTTATAATCCCATTTATCAAGCCGAAGAAGAGACTGATGAAGATTGTGAACTATCCGAAAAGTTATCCAAACTACTCAAGAAGGAGGAAAGGGTCATTGTGCCTCATCAAGAGGACATTGAAGTTATCAATCTGGGCACCGACGACGACAAGAAAGAGGTTAGAATTGGGGGTGCATTGGAAGACAATATCAAGAGAAGATTGGTGGAAATGCTCCATGAGTATAAGGATATCTTCGCTTGGTCTTACCAAGACATGCCAGGGCTGGATACAAATATTGTGGTACATCCGTTGCCTTTTCGAGAAGAATGTCTGCCAGTCAAGAAGAAGTTGAGACAGATGGGACCTGCCATGGAAGTCAAAATCAAAGAAAAAGTTCAGAAGCAATTGAATGTTGGTTTTCTCGCTGTCACGAATTACCATTCGTGGGTCGCTAATATTGTTCCTGGGCCTAAGAAAGATGGAAAGGTCAGGATGTGTGTTGACTAAAGAGATCTGAATAGAGCGAGTCCGAAAGACGATTTCCCACTCCCCCATATTGATGTGTTGGTTGATAACACCGCTCAATATTCCGTGTTTTCCTTCATGGATGGTTTCTCTGGATATAACCAAATCAAGATGGCCCTAGAGGACATGGAGAAAACTAATTTCATTATACCGTGGGGGCCTTTTTGCTATAAGGTGATGCCCTTTGGATTGAAGAATGTTGGGGAAACTTATTAGTGGGCAATGGTGACTATCTTTCATGATATGATTCATCATGAGATCGAGGTATATGTTGATGACATGATTGCTATGTCACAGATGGAGGAAGGTAATCTGGTCAATATTCTGAAGTTGCTTAAATGGTTAAGGAAGTTCAAATTGATGTTGAATCCCAACAAGTGCACCTTCGGGGTGAGATCTGGAAAGCTACTAGGGTCCATTGTCAGTGAAAGGGGTATTGAGGTAGATCCTATCAAAATAAAAGCTATACAAGAAATGCCTGAGCCAAGAATGGAAAAAGAGGTTTGTGGTTTCCTGGGGAGGTTGAACTACATTGCAAGGTTCATATCTCATCTTACAGCCACTTGTGAACCAATACTCAAGTTGTCAAGAAAAGATCAAACGGTCAGGTGGAATCAAAATTGCCCGAAGGCATTTGAAAGAATAAAAGAGTATCTGCAGGAACCTCCAATACGCATGCCTCCAGTTGCAGGGAGACCTCTGATCATGTATCTCATGGTTCTTGAGAATTCAATACGATGTGTGCTCGACCAACAGGGCGAGTCAGGTAGAAAAGAGAATGCCATCTATTACCTGAGTAAAAAGTTCACTGATTGTGAGTCGAGATGCTCAATGCTGGAAAAAACATGTTTTGCACTCGGTTGGGCTGCTAAGCATTTGAGACAATACATGTTAAACCACACAACCCTTTTGATTTTGAAGATGGATCTTATCAAGTACGTGTTTGAAAAGAAAGCACTCTCCAGAAGGATTTCCCGATGTAAAATGGTTCTAACAGAGTATGATATTCAACATGTTTCCCAAAAAGCCATTAAGAGAAGCATTCTGTCAGAATATCTCGCTGAACATCCGATTAAAGATTATCAGCCCAAAAAGTTTGAATTTCCAGACGAAGGCGTCATTTTTTTGAAGATGAAAGATTGTGATGAGCCCTTACCTGAAGAGGGTCCTGAGATTGGATCTCAGGGGAAAATGGTTTTCGATTGAGCGATTAATTCATTACAACTCCTCACGGTTCTCACATACCATTCACTGCCCGATTGACATTCGCCTGCACCAATAATGAAGCCGAGTATGAAGCGTGCATTATGGGCTTAGAAGAGGCCATTAATCTGAGGATCAAGAATCTAGATATGTATGGCGATTCAGTGATGGTTGTTAATCAGATCAAAGGAGAGTGGGAAACTCGTCAGGCCAACCTGGTGCCTTACAAGAATTATGCAAGGAGACTGTTTCCATTCTTGGATAGAGTTGAGTTCCATCATATGCCTAGGGCTGAAAATCAGACGGCGAACACCTTGGCCATGTTATCATCAATTTACAAACTGAATTACTGGAATGAAGCTCCAGCTATCACCATCATGCGTCTTGATAGACCCGCCTCTGTGTTTGCAATTGAGAAGGTATCAGGGGGAAAGTCTTGGTATTTTAATATCAAGCATTTTCTTAAGACTCAAGAGTACCCATCTAGGGCATCCAACAAAGATAAGAAGACTCTGAGGAGGTTAGCCGATAATTTCTATCTGAACAAGGATGAGATGATATACAGGAGAAACTTTGACATGGTCTTGTTGCGTTTTGTTGACGAATATGAAGCAGGCTTGTTGATGGAAGAAGTCCACGAGGGTTCTTTCGGTACTCATGCCGGTGGACATGTAAAGGCCAGAAAATTGTTGAGAGACGGGTATTACTGGATGAATATGGAATTCGATTGCTTCAAATACGCCAGAAAATGCCATAAATGTCAGATTTATGCTGATAAGGTGCATATGCCACCGACCCCTCTGAATGTGTTAACATCTCCTTGGCCCTTTGCTATGTGAGGCATTTATATGATTGGAAAGATTGAGCCGACTACTTCCAATGGACATCGCTTCATTCTGGTTGCGATTGATTACTTCACGAAATGTGTAGAAGCAGCTTCCTTTGCCAATGTCACGAAACAGGTGGTCGCCCGATTCATAAAGAAGGACATCATTTGTCATTATGGAACTCCGGAGAGAATCATTATTGATAATGGTTCAAATTTGAATAACAAGATGATGAAGGAACTGTGCCAAAGTTTCAAGATTGAGCATCACAACTATTCTTCATATCGTCCGAAGATGAATGGTGTTATTGAGGCAACTAACAAGAATATCAAGAAGAATGTGGAGAAGATGGTTATTGTGAGGGCAAATCCTCATATACCATAAGTATTTGTGTTTCGATGATGTCAAAACGTAATCATGGAAGAATCGGGTTTTCGGCTCTACCACCACAAGGAAAATGCATATCACACCTCTCATATCTCTCTTGTGTGCATGTCATGTCTAGCAAACTTTCCATATGGAGTCCAATGTATTTTTTAGATAATTGGTTATGTCTAGAAGCATAGAATCCACAAAAATAAGCATTTCTGCAAAATTACAGGTTTTGAGTCGACTAGAGGTTGACGCATGGTAGGCACATGGAAAAGTATGAATTCCCACAGGTCGGTGCACGCTGACCTATGGTCGACACATACTGTTAAGATTTTGAATATGTCTAAAATAGCAGGCTATGCGTCGACGCACAGTCCTGCTATGGTCGACCGCTCGCTGCATTTTCTGCATACGTTGAAGACTTTCACTTAGTTTGAAAAGTTGTTATGTCTGTTGGTTTTTGGGTTACTATAAATAGAAGTTTGGTTAATTTCTTCAACAACAATTAAAACATTGAGTCAATTGCACATAAACAAGAAAAGTGAAATAGGTGCCCTAGTACTCATCATCTTCATCCTCAACATTTCACAATACAAAAATTACACACAACAATTCTTGTTGTGCATTGTGGTTTGTTCAAGGTGATAACATCCAAAGCCGTCAATTGGGAATCCGGTTCGGGTTGAGTTTGGGGCAGGTTTTGCTTGAATAAAACCTTGAAGGTTTTGTCCTCCATGATTCGTCGAATTAGGGGGTTTTTGGTACGAATCGTCTCTATAACATTCAGCTGAGCGAAGGTGATTGAGGAACGGTGGGTTCCGTCAATCTAGTAGCGGAAATCGGTGAATTGCGTAGGAGAGATTCGGGTTCGATTTGTTGGTGTTTGAGATCATCCGAGATGGGGTTTGAAGAACGCAAGGTTATTCAACAAAGGGGCTGTAATCGGAGGTCTATCCACAATAATTGAAGGACTTGATTCAACTTGAATCAAGGAACAAGGAGAGAAAGCATCATCAACAACCAGAGATTTTGTATGTATATTTTGATTGTCTATCCTTGTATAAATGTTTCAACTCAACAGGTGGTATCTATATTATATCGAGCTCAATTATATTATTAGAATTGAGGGCGGACGTATTGTAACACCCTTCTAAACCCCACAGAAAACATATGAATAATCAGAGTAAATTTTTCATGCATTTACAAAAGGGCATTACACATAATTTCAAAACATCAAAACACCTGCCATGCTCACAAACACTTCAATAATTAATCATGCCTTCTCAAGATTTCACTTTCATGTAGCAGCAGATTCAATCATATAATAATTTTCATAAAGAAACATTTGCGTTATCACATAAACCAACATAGTTTAAGCACTAAGGCCAACATCATAATATTTCAATGAATATAAACACGTTTATAGAATACATAATGTATATCTTAAACACAACCCTAGCGATCCCAGTGTTACATGACAAAAGCATGACTCGACCCAACATAATTAAATCACTAAACAGCTACACCAATAGCGACCTCGCACCTACAAGCAGTACTACTCCTTGATACCTGCATGATGTCATGTGGGACATCATTCCAGCAGAAGGGTGACAAATATTATCATAATAACAATGCATATAATCATATATAAATACACAAATACAGAATACATATATTCCACATTTTCTCACCACAATTTGTTATAACTCATCATGTACGTCACAACATATATATAAACAAATATGGATAATCACCTAGCATATTATTCATGCACATGTCCATAAATCTAAATATTTCACATAAACATACATATATTATATTTATTTCACCAATTCACAATTACACATTCACAATTCTCAAATCAACAATTCATGCTCATAAGCATACTTTCATACAATAATCACATATTCACAACTCTCAATTACACAATTAATGCAGATATGCATATTCCACAATTCTC